>JARDYH010000004.1:11527500-12777500 GCA_029215795.1 Anniella stebbinsi | reverse complement strand
GGACAGAGAAAAGGAAGGACTTCTTCACACAGTGCATATTAAACTATGGAATTCACTCCCACAAGATGTAGTGATGGCCACCAGTTTGGACATCTTTAAAATTCCTGGAGGAGAAGGCTACTAATGGCTACTAATCCTGATGGTTCTTTGCTATCTCCACATACTGCCACATAGGCAGTATGCCTATATGCACTTGTTGCTTGTGAACCCAGGCAGTAGGGTGCTGTTGCAACTGTGTCCTGCTTGTGGGTTCCTGGTCAACAGCTGACAGGCCACTGTGTGAACAGAGTGTTGGACTAGATGGACCCTTGGTCTGATCTGGCATGGCTCTTCCGTTCTTAACAGAAAATTCAATATTTTGCAAAATAATGGATTACATGGAGATTTTTACAAAATCCACTTTCAAGTATTCTCTAAAACGAATACATTAATAAGATGATACAACAAACAGCAAAAAATGGACACCAGTTGCCTCAGAGATCAAAGCCATTTGATGCATTTCATTAGAGTAGGCTGACCAGATAAAATCCAGGTCAGGGCTCATGTAACTTTAACAGTTGTAGAGAAAAGGGAATTTCAGCCAGTGTCATTTGTATGCAATTAGTTCCTGGTGAAATTCCCTCTTCATCAGTGCAGTTAAAGTTGCAGGGGCCCTGCCTTCTTTTGTATATGGTCACTCTAGTATAGTGCCTGCACCTTTAACTGTTGTGATGAAGAGGGAATTTCACCAGGAACTAATTGCATACAAATGACACTGGCTGAAATTCCCTTTTCTCTACAACTGTTAAAGTTACATGAGCCCTGTCCTCCTTTTCAGATGGTCAGCCTAGTCATACTGCTCTAATAGTCAGGAAGTTTTTCCTAATGTCCAGCCAGAATCTGGCTTCCTGTAACTTGAGCCCATTTTTCCATGTACTGCATTCTGGGTTGATCAAGAAGAGATCCTGGCCCTCCTCTGTGTGACAACCTTTCAAGTATTTGGAGAGTGCTATCATGTCTCCCCTCAATCTTCTCTTCTCCAGGCTAAACATGCCCAGTTCTTTCAGTCTCTCCTCATAGGGCTTTGTTTACAGACCCCTGATCATCCTCGTTGCCCTCCTCTGAACATGCTCCAGTAACTTTTAATATTAACCACGGTACTTTAGGGCACAATCCTATGAGCTGCATCCTCCTTGCTCAAAAGCTCCTGAACTCAGAGGCTTCCAAGATTCATATCCCCTGTCAGGAGGAAGCTGGCAGAGCAGGAGGAGTGACGGAGGAGATCTTTGCTTCCTTAACCTCCAATCTTTGCTTCTTTTATGAGGGCACTTTGGAGAGGGAGGAAAGGACATTGGAGGAGGCTCAGGATAAATCATATCCTGGCCTCTCTGGTCTCCTCCCCTCCCATCAGAACGTCCCTTCCCCTCCCCCAGTGAGGTCAATTTTCTGACCTCGGAGAGGCAGCCGGTGAGGTTCTTTCCATGCTGGCTGTGAGGTGGTGTGGTCAGATCTCTGATTCCCATTTCAGAGGTCAGAGCTCTGTTATTGACCTTGGAGGGGGGTATTTGAGCCATCCTATAGTCCTCAGGATACTCACCCAGGGACCATAGGAATGCTTTCTTATAGAGTTAAGATCCATTTAGGTATTGGCATTGTCTGAGCGATTATGCTTCTTGGTTATTTCTAAGATTTTCAGCTTATTTATTTTTATGGATTGTTGTGAACCACCCAGAGAGCCTCGGCTATTGGGTGGCAAATAAACCAATAAACAAACAAATGATGCTTTTTTCCTCTTCGATGTTATTTGCAGCCTCACTAAACTAAAGTTTTCTAGGCTGGTTCAGATTGCAGCAACTTCCCTGAGACAGATTGCAGTAATCCAACCTGTGTTAGAGCCTAGAGTGAATTCAGAAAACAGGGAGGTGATGATTGGCATCCAGTTATTCTCAAAGTTCGCAAAGTGGCGCTGCTGAGTCCCACTACAGCAGAGGAATGGGTGAGTGTGGTCTTGGGCCACCTTGGAAATAACGAAACCACAAGGTATTCAAGCCAGAAGGTTGTGCTGGCGGATGACCACTTTCTTTGTCATCTCTGGCCAAAACAAATTTGCCAGTGTATCTTCTGGACAATGGACCCCTGCAGCGTTATTGCATAACTCATAACGGTTACGATCTTTTGGTGTGCGGCGCTGAATTGGGAGCGCAGGCAATCTCCTCCTGCTAGCACTGTTGGGAATTGTGCACTTGAAGAAGAGACATGGAAGCAAACTTCTAATATGATGAATATGTGATATCTACTTTGACCTCACTGGAAAGCAATTGCCTCCATAGCAGGGGAGATCTAATTAGAGCCTTACGTTGGAGGATACCAATCTTGCCTGGCCTTCCTTCAAACATGGAGCACGCACACTATCTATTACTCAGTGGGTGCTCCACTTCTGAGCAGCTGCTCGCTTTGTACAGTGTCTTGGCTCTTGTTTCATTATCGGGATGGGGGTCTGTCCCCAGGGTGAAGGGCCCTGCTTCCCTACAGATGGCATTGCAGGGATACTTCTCCTCCTTTCCCGGCTTTCTCTCCTGGAGCTGTCTAATTGCAGCAACACCCATTGGAACAGCCTAACACAGGGCTTGTGGACTGGGCTTCCCTTACTCTGGCCTTCCTCAACCTGGTGCTCTCCAGATATTTTGGACTACAGCTCCCAGCATTTCAGACCACTGGCCATGCTGCCTGGGCCTGATCGGAGCTGAAGTCAAAAACATCTGGAGGGCACCAGATTGGGGAAGAGCCTGCTTTACACTCCAGCTTGCGCTTTGCAGACTTGTTAGATGGGGAAAGGGTTGAAATATGAAAGCCCAGGAGCTGGGACTCCCCAGGACCAGGTTACCAGCTATGGCTGGGTGTTGGAAGCAGGAGTGTTTGCTTTGCCATCGAACCTCAGCCATATTTTGGACCTCTGCATGCCAGCTATACTATGCAATACACTTGCATGTTGACTCAGAACTAAGTTCAATGGGGATTAGTCCTGGGTAATTGAGTATAGGGCTCTAGCCTTAAATCAAATTGTACTCCCACTTACTCAGAAGTAGATTCCATTGAGTTCAGTGAGGCTTACTCCCAGGTAAGTGGACATAGGATTGCAACATCTGAGCAGCCATTTCTTGGATCAGGCACTGAGGACTTAACTTGTCTAGGGTGGCCATGTGGAAAAGAGGACAGGGCTCCTGTATCTTTGACAGTTGCATAGAAAAGGGAATTTCAGCAGGTGTCATTTGTATGCAAGCAGCACTTGGTGAAATTCCCTCTTCATCACAACAGTTAAAGGTGCAGGAGCCCTTCCCTCTTTTGTATCTGGTCACACTGAGCAGGGCTCCTGCAGCTTTAACTGTTGTCCTCCTTTTGATATGGTCACCCTAACCTTGTCCCTTGCAGAGGAGTTCAGTGTAGTTCCTGTCTGATTGTGGCTTCAAGCCAGCCTTCCCTAGAATGGTATCCTCCAGATGGTTGGACTTCAACTCCCATCATTCCCATCCAGCATGACCCATGGTCAGAAATGTTGGGGATTATGGGCCAAAACATCTGGAGGGCACCAGGTTGAGGAAGGCTATGCAAAACTAAGCTGACCATATGAAAAGGAGGACAGGGCTCATGTAACTTTAACAGTTATAGAGAAAAAGGAATTTCAGCCGGCGTCATTTGTATGTAATTTGTACCTGGTGAAATTCCCTCTTCATCACAACAGTTAAAGCTGCAGGGGGCCTGCCTTTTTTTGTTTATGGTCACTCTAGTATAGTGCCTGCAACTTTAATTGTTGTGATGAAGAGGGGATTTCACCAGGTACTAATTGCATACAAATGATGCCGGCTGAAATTCCCTTTTATCTGCAACTGTTAAAGTTACATGAGCCCTGTCCTCCTTTTCATCTGGTCAGCCTATAAAACAAATGTAGAAAAATACTTTTCCCAGAGTTCATATTAGCATTGCAGGAATAGCTTAGAAGCTATCCTCAGTTTTAGCCTCAGCTGCCATTATCCCTTCACCCACCACCTGCCCTGAGCTATTATCCGACCTCCTGCCCTGGGACTCCCATCCCAGGGAAGCTAAACTGGCTCCCTCCTTGGTGTGCTTTCAGAGGCAGGCTAAAACTTTTCTGTTTCAGCAGGCCTTTGGGGAGTAGTTCAGACCTTTGTGGATGTGTTGTTTATATCTTGGACTTTTTAAAAAATTATTTGTATTTTAAATGTTTTTAAATGTTTTAAATATCTTAATATTGTACCCTGTTTAATTATATATATTTTTTAATTTTTGTATATCTCTATCTATTTTAACTGTACAAGTTTTAATTTGTAAAGCCGCCTTGAGTCCCAGTATTGGGGGGAAAGGTGGGATATAAATATCATCATCATTATCATCATCATCATCATCATAGCAACAACAACAACAACAACAATAGAAGAAGCAAAATTCAGAGGGGAATTGAGCTCAGCTCATAATGGCTCAGATATTTCTGAACTGAGAGAGTTCATTCCCTTCCCTTCCATTTCCAAAATTCTCCATTTCTACACAGTATAGCAAAATCAAATTGCAAAATAAATGAGGCATTATTCTATCACAGAAGTAAATCTCCAGAGAAGACCATTCTCTCTCACTCCTTTGCTAAGGTGAATTTTGCAGGAAATGCTTAAGAGCCTTGGATATAACATCAATCTTCCAAAGAGTGTATAACTCTGCAAAGGCCCACAGACATCAGGTTGGATCAAGTCTCAGGCCCTTTCTACACCTGCAGGCCTTCTGTGTTGAAAGAGGGATGATCTAGGACTATAGTCCTCCCGGGATCTTTCCTTTATGTCCATACGACCCAGCTTTGCCCCAGAAGTCCTTCCGGAGCAAAGCTGGGTTTTGGCAAAATGGAGGATGTAGCGAAGTATGGGGGGATTTTAAAATAATAATCATGTCCTCCAGTGCCAATTCCATCCCCAATGTTGGTCATTACCTTTAAAGCCCTACATGGTTTGGGTCCAGGTTACCTGCGGGATCGCCTTCTCCCATACAATCCGCCCCGCACACTCAGGTCCTCTGGGAAGAACTTACTGCAGTCGGCCAAGACTAGGCTGACAACTGTTACCCAGAGGACCTTCTCTTCTGCCGCTCCTAGACTGTGGAATGACCTGCCGGAGGAGACTCGTCAACTTAACAGTCTTTTAGAATTTAAGAAAGCTATAAAGACTGTTCTCTTCCGGCAGGCATATCCAGTGTAATTTTTAGAATGTTTTTAGGATGTTTTAGGATGTTTTAATGCAGTTTTAATAATATTTGTCATGTTTTAATTAGTTTTATGTATTTTATCATGTTGTTGTTCACCGCCTTGATCTAGACGGAGAGGCGGGTAAGAAATAAATCGTTATTATTATTATTATTATTATTATTATTATTAAACATGCTTTCCCCCGATACCCCCGGCTTTTCCCTCTTTGCCGACCCCCACTACTCACAGGGAAAAGGGAAGAAGCTGGGATGGGTGCCCATACACTCATGGAGCTTGTAATCGTCCCGAGACCACAGGGAAAATTGGGATATCAGCAGTCCAAGATATCCCGGGAAAATTCAGTGCTTGTCACTGGTTGACCCCGGGATTCCCTGTGCATCATATGGACGCACAGAGACCCGGATGCAACCAGCCCGAGATTTCCAGCTGGTATAGACATGGCCAGAGTCATACTTAGAGTAGGGATGTGGAATTAGCAAACCTCAAGCCCATCAAGGTTCTTCAAATTCCACCTTGAAGCTCATTCTGATTTGTGTTCAGTATCAGATTGTGAGCTTTCTTGGGGGGTTTTCCCCCATTTTTTTCCCCATGAAAATCCATGTGTATTTTTGTGCACATATTCACAAATGGATGTATTTTTAAATGCACACATTTTCTCCCATGTGTTAAAGTGAATTTGTGCATTGTTTTCAAAAATACATTTTAATGCACATTTCCCAGGTGTACCAATTTTTCAAACGTATGTTTTTGTTTTGCTAATTGCATTACAAACTCAGAAATGTGCAAACTTTGACCACAGATTGCATTTGGGTCCATGTTCGGTTTCAGGAGGTGCAAACCTGATACATTCTGGTCAAAACCAAGTTAAAATAAGTTTCTCATGCATCCCTAACTTAGACTAGCTACAGTCCTGCATATCCCAATAAGTATAATTAAGTCTGTACTCAACCCATAATCTTTCATTACAGATAGCAGTAGTCCTGGCCTTACATGAACCTGATCTAGAAGGAGGAAATGTCTGTACATGATACGTTGTTCTACATACTGGAGTGGGCAAGACAAACCATTCTTTTCCCTTGATGCAGCGAGGAAGCTGGTTATTCAAACCAACATCTTGCCTTGAATGTGCTGCTTTTCTTAACGTCTAGCAAGTCAGATCTTGACTTCTTGGAAATCAGCTCTGTGGGCTGCTGTGAAGCTCAGAGAAGAGCGAGAACCACTGTAATTGATGTCAAAAGAAAAAAAAAGACTCCCGTCCTGTTGACACTCCTGGGCTGGACCTGACACTACGGGGAGTAATCAAAGCTGATACTTAAGCACAAATCCTTGCACAGAATAGCAGCCTACAATCCAGCATTATTTGAGAAAAATAGAAGGAACCGTTTTCTCTCAGTGGTCTTTCATATGGAAGGAGGGACCTTAAGCGGTCAATGCATAGCTATGTAGTAGATTCTCTGTCTCCTCCCCCTTCCATTTCTATCTCCAAGTTGGGTTCTCTCTTCTCTCTCTCTTCCTTCCTTCCTTCCCCTCCCATCTGACTTTCACTCATCCAGGATTAAAGCACCCTATCAAAAGCCATCTAGTTAATAATATAAAATCATTTTCATTTTATGGAATTATATAAACCAATCAAGCAGCACCGTAAAAGAGAACATCAAATCTCCATTAGAGAGAGGCTGCCTGTCATTACACATCTCCTGCGTGGAAGTGACAAGCACATGCCAAACCAGACAGCCTCATAACATTCCCCTAATGTTGAAAATGTTCCAGGGAAAGAGAGGAAGGTGGGGGAGAGAAAGAGGTTCATGGGAAGCATGCAGCTTTGTCAGCCCAGCAAACTGAATATGTCAATTTTGGTTCGTCTCCATTTCTCATTTTTCCAATCTCAAGTTCATTTAACTTTGGGGTGTTTTTTTTAAAGTTTGCATAAAATTTCAGAAGCATTTCTGTGCACATTTCTCCTAATCCGTGCATTTTTTTGCATACATTTGGCCCAAAATACGTATTTTTCCAGGCAATTTTCCTAATATGATGCATTTTTAATTTGTGCACATTTTTGCACACATTTTTGATTGGAGAAGTTCTTTGCGAAATTCAGAGAAGTGCAAATTTCTAAAGATAACTGCATTTTGGTTTGCAAATGAATGCCTCCCCCAACTCTAGGTGATGTTTCGCTTGTGCAGGGGGTCCCAGATTCAATCCCTGACACCTCCAGCTAAAAGGATCAGATACTAGGTGATGGGAAAGTTCCCTTCTTTAGACCCTGGAGATCTGCTGCCAGTCAAAGCAGAAAATACTTGGATCAAATGGATGAATAACCTGACCTCGTAGGAGGCAGAATCCCATGTTCTGTTGTGTAGATTCCCTAGAAAGAAAACAGCCACCTGCACCTTTGAAGGAGGTGCTCACAGAGGTGGCCTATAGCATTTCATCAGCTGGATGATGAAAACCCTCTGCAATCAAGAGGCTTCGGGCCATCATTGGCCACAGATATCGTTGCAAAGAGGATTCAGGAATGGAGTGACACTTGACTGCGAAAGACAACTCTGTTGCAGCACCATCAAGCAAAGCTAGGCTGATGGCTTTACTCTCTGGAAACCTGGTGCCCTTTGAAAACAATAACAATGTTCAAAGCTATGAGGGGTGTTTGTTTGTTTTTAAAATACCAGCTAAAGTTACAAACACAGAAAGAATTATTCATTTATTACTCTTTGAACAGCTAACCCACCTTTCTGCTCAGATCTGGCCATGATGGCAGCTTGCAAATATAACAATCAAACATTAATATCATACACCGTCATGCAAGCCAGTAGTCCAACTAGACTAATACTCGCAGCTGGCAGTAGTTAATATTGGTTGGTTTATAGAGGACCATAGGGCACTTTACAGAGTATAAAAGGACAGGCCCTTCCCCTGTGTGTGTGTGTGTGTGTGTGTGTGTGTGTGTGTGTGTGTGTGTATAGGAACTATGGAAGCTGTGCAGAGGAGGGCAACAAGGATGATCAGGGGTCTGGGAACAGAGCCCTATGAGGAGAGACTGAAAGAACTGGGCATGTTTAGCCTGGAGAAGGGAAGACTGAGGGGAGACATGAAAGCACTCTTCAAAGACTTGAAAGGTTGTCACACAGAGGAGGGCCAGGATCTCTTCTTGATCAACCCAGAGTGCAGGATGTGGAATAAGGGGCTCAAGTTATAGAAAGCCAGATTCCGGCTGGACATCAGGAAAAACCTCCTGACTGTTAGAGCAGTACGACAATGGAACCAATGACCTAGGGCTCTCCCACACTAGAGGCACTCAAGATGCATCTGGACAGCAATCTGTTAGGCATGATTTAAGGTGGGTTCCTGCATTGAGCAGGGGGTTGGACTCGATGGCCTGATAGGCCCCTTACAACTCTACTATTCTATGATTCTATGATTCCCTGCATATGTGGAGGATCCCATAATACAGTACCAACCTGTGCTTTCTTGGCCATGACCCGGTCGACCCAGGAATGATTAAGAGGGCCGTTTTCTCTGAATACTCTCCCCACACCTCTGAGTAGGAGCAGCCAAACAGGATGTACCTTCTTCTCCTCCATAGTTTCAAGTCCTATGGGTAGATAGCCCCTTGAATAGGCATCAGAATTGCAGTAAGAACATGCCCCAAGACCTGCCTGGAAGCTTCCAGCTTCCTCGTAGATATGACAGTGTTTCTCAAGCTTTTTGAACTGTACTTCTGCTTCTAAACAGTCTGCCAACCTTGCGTCATCTACCTGCTAATAGATGAGCCGGGATAGATTCTTATGTGCAGTTCTTTATGTACAGGGAATTGTGGGTGGGGTTTTGCTACAGTGCTGGCATGAGAAGGGTTGAGAGAGTAGAGGACATTTGGGAGGCTGAGGATGGTAGTGCTGCAGGAGCGGAGAGGATATCTTGATATGAAAGAGCAGAGAGAGGAACAAGTAGGGTTTTGAAGGTAAGGTCAAGTAGTTGGTGCTGAATCCGGGAGCAGACAGGAAGCACCTTAAGGAAGGACATCATGCAGTTAGAGTGACAAGAAAGATGAATCATTCTGGCAGTAGACTTTTGGATCATAGAGAGGGAACCAAGGTGAATCGATAGAAGATCAGAGTGGGCACCATTTCAGTACTTTGTGTGGACAATGACCAGGGCATGGATAATATTTTTTGCCAAAGGGACAGTAAGGAACGGGCATATTTTTGCAGTGCAATAAAGGCATGACTTGTCAATAGACAGACTATTCAGAACAAAGAAGAGAGAGGAATCAAAGAAATCAGGTAGAGATCTTTCCCATTTCTGTTATCTACAATCTTTATTTTAAAAAAGAAAAACTTGCAACCTGGGACATTCTACATGAACACCATGTGCTCCAGCCTGAACTACATCCTACACACCAGAGCAGTGTATGAATCAGAGTTCAATCTGTGGAGACTGATGACTCCAATGTCAGTGAATCCACTCAGGGTTTCAGTCGGAACCAGTCAAGTTCCAATGGTGGTGGGGCTGTGAATCCATTCCAGCCTTCAGTCAGAACCAGCCAGAACTCTAAGGAGTTGTCCAAAGTGCTGGACCTAATTTTTTTTTTGGGGGGGGGGGTCAGCAGCTTGGATATCTCCTTTAGCATTCTAGCTAGTTCTGACTGAAACCAAGAATGGATTCACAGCTCCACCAAAATTGGAGCCAACAGCTTCCACTGTTTGCAGCTGTGTCGATAACTCCAGTAGGAGGTGTGTAGAAATAATGTTTACTTTGGGCTGACCACCCTCTGCCATGCTGCTGAGCTTGTTTCATTTCGGGGTCCTATTTTCTTGTAGACATTGGTAACACATTCTGGTGAGTGAATAGTTTCTACAGGAGGTATGAAAGCTGCACATATCAGCTTCAAGCTGTACTTTTACTTGGCAGCAGCCAAATCTAATTTAAGAGATAATGTCCATGAAATAGGGTATTATTGCAGGGTCATGATTTCGCCTGCTGTCATAGAAATGCAGAAGCCAAGCCAAGTTTCTATTTCAAGAACAGGAGACATTGATCTTGCGACACTTTTCTCTCCCAAACACAATAATTGTTCGATGCCAAACGGTTGATTATTGACTGATTGCACTGGATCACACATGCACTGGTTTCACTGGCTATTGCTGGGTGATTGTCTGGCTCAGGCTCCTTTCAGGATTAACAAACATAGTGGATTGGATCCCAGCAAGGTCATTTTTAGAGTAGAACCACTGAAATTAATGGGATGTAAAAAAAACTACTGAGCTGTGGCCTCCCTTCCCATCTATTCTACTAGATAATAGCATTGCAGCAGTGAACCTCCATTTCCAAATTGGGGACAATAAATAGTCGAAAGAATGCAAAGGAAGGCTGTATCACTTCACGCCCCCATCCTATTTGCTGCCTTAAAAGCATCTTGTACAAAGAAACAGCATGTCGGTGTACATAGAATGCAGCATCCAAGCAGGAGCGACCCTAGCTCATTGGTCAACCACATGCTTTGCATGCCAGGTTCAATCCCTCTCACCTCCAAGTAAAAGGATAAGAGAGCCAGCAATGGGAATGAAGGAATGAATTCCAATGCTGGACATCTGCCTGAGCTACTGCCAGACAGAGTAGGCAATACTGGGGTAGATATATAAATTGTCTGACATGGTATAAGACAGCTTGCTATGTACCCAAGAACAAAATTGATTGGATGTGAACCAGATATGAAGTTACTTTATCCCAGGGGTGCAGAACCTCTGGCAAATCTGGCCCACCAAGGGTCCTAACTGAACTCTCTGGGGTTCCCTAGAAGGCTATTTCCTCTTTCTCTGCCCCCCCCATACCCCCACTGGTCAATTGGGTTTTTTCTGGCTTTTGTGCTGGTTTTCCCCATACTTAAAAGTTGGGATGCCTCTCCCAAGGCTCAGGTATTGATAGTAATGGCTTTAAGTGAAAGTATACTGGCACTTTGGGTATTTTGGGCCCTGATATTATTATTATTATTATTATTATTATTATTATTATTATTATTGCCTTTGGCCCTCCCGCTACTGGAATGGAGCCCTCAAGAGCTTATCGGAGATGGAATGCAGCCCTCAGACTGCTTTATCCTGTCTAGGCCAGTGGGGTATTGTAAGGCCCTCCAGAGGCCCCACCCTGTTTCCCAGGATCTTTCTAAATGGAGAAACCAGCAACTGAAGCCAAGATCTTCTGTAGGCACGGCATGTGTTCTACCACTGACTATGGCTCCTTTCCAGCACCTGGTTGAGGCTTACTCCCTCTGAAGGAGGTCGTTACATTAAGCTATCACACATAATAGCAGCTGACAGGAATAGCCATGTGACCAACAATACAATAATCAATTACATCACCTGGTCAATGAGAAGGTATATGTATCCCTGTGGGGCTCAATGGGGCAGTGTCATGTTTTCTGGTCTTGGCTCTACCATGCCCCATCTGGCTCAGATGAGGACTCAGAGGGGGAGAAGGCTTCATTTTGTAACCCATCATCCTTTACTCCAAGTCTTTCTAGACCAGAGGATGTGGCTTTAACAGAGTATTCAGACTTTGGAGGATACCTCTTGATGCAGCTCCCACTGCCCCCACACTGCAGGAACTGGCAGCTGCAGAATCAGATGATGGCCCTGCAGACAGTTCCTCAGAGAGGCAGAGTTAACAGCAGGCCCAGACCTGACAACCTTGAAAAGGCTTCTGCATGTTGCTGAGACAACTGCTCTTGTGGGTGAGTTTCAGCCAGCGATCTGTCCATGGTCCTGAAAGGATTGGCCTAGTCAAATTAGACATGACCTTGCTGTGCCTGCGCCACCTAGTCTTTGCTGCTGCAGCCCCTGGGAGCCACATGCCAAGCTAGGACAGGATGGGCTAGAGGGCTTTCACTGCACCACAGGAGAGCTTGACAGTCAGAAAGTACTGGAAGCAGACAGTGCTAACACAGCATTTGATCCCAAACCCCTCATTTCTGATGGGCTCCCCAGTGAGAAAAAGATATCCACTGCTGGGATCCTGGGATGATTTCAGAACATTCTACATTACATCTTAACGTGTGCTACATGAAACTCCTCTAAAAACACATAGAACATCAGCCCAGTGGCCGGAAATAATCGTTGAAATTGAAAGCAAGCCAATGGGTTTTAAAGGCATTCTTAAAACGTCTCCGTCTGCTGCCTCTCAAGGGTTCTTCTAGTGCTTTGACTCCGGCTGAGGGAAGATAACGTGAAGTGCAATCAGTACTTTATTATGATCATGTTGAGCTGCTCTGACAAGTTCCATGTGAGATTTTTGCCGCAGCGAGTGTAATTTCAAACACCAACACAAAACCGAGACATCTGTTGAAGCCAAGGCAAAGACGCAAAGATGGCACCATTTCAAAAATAATCAGAAAGCGCAGGTCTAGTTGCACATGTATCATGCTGGGCAGGGGGTGGGCATGTTGATGTCTATGTGGGGAGGGGAGCCTGTTTTACCCCCAGAGTGATGTCTTTGGTCCTCCCCTTCCTCAGTCGCCTTTCTGTAGACAACTGATGCATTTTTCATGCAGGGAAAATTCGGGGAAGGATTTGTACCTAAGAAAATTAGTAAAGTGCTGACAGGCCCAAAACAACAGAACTTCAGTTTTGAAGTGATGCGGCCAACTCATTCCTCATTCCCGATGACAGGTTTGTGTGGGTTTTACAATTTATTTTGAACAGGGCTCATTCCATCTGTGCCAGATCTGTCACTAGGGAATGGTGGGAATTTTGTTTCAGTTTGGATTTGATAAGAAATTGAGCCAGTTCAGATAACAGGCTGAACCACGGTTGTTAAGCATTTTGAGCTAAACATTATGGCTTGGCGTGTGGACCATGACTTAGTGTGTCATGTGAACCATTCCTAACCATGGTGGCTACATAAAGTGCAGTTTGAACATGCACTCTAACCATTCGCTTCAAAAGGATCAGTGGCCTAGCCATGGCTTAGTGAACAGGCCTTTTATCAAAATTCTCATGTCTTCTTTTTTGGAGCGGAAAGAATTTGAAATATTAATTAATTCAATGCAGAGACGCCAAACCTGACAGATTCATCCATCCCAGAGCTTTGAGAGCTTAGCTCTTAAAATTCTGGGTTTGAATCCCTGTGAATTCAACCACATCTGTAGTGCTGAATTTGGGTTGCCACCTCTTTTTTTCTGACAGGCTTCTCATCTTTAAGAAATACATGAAAGGGCAGGTACAACATACTCCTCTCCATGATGGGTGTCATGACTAAGCCTGTTCCCCTTCTGAAACAGAAGAGACAGCACCAGAAACGTATCAGCATACAAGCGAAGTGGGAGAGGTGATTCTCACGGGCTCTTCACCAGCTGGGGATGAACCTTCGCCAGACCTTATCACTGAAAATGTTAACACCATACAGTCAGTGGGAAATCATTATTTTTCAGAAGGGGAGGACACTTCAAGGTTAACTGATCCTAGAGTCCATCGCAGACTCAAACAGGCAAAGGTAAAGGAAGGCAAGAGAAGACCGGCCCGGCTAGCTTTGCGCCAAAGGCTTCTTCAGAACCAACCTCCTTGAAGTTAAAGCGTTCTGGGAAAAGGCTTTCCCTTTTTCTTGAAAGGACAATTGTCTTGCTTAGTTCTCATAGTTTTGCCTAGAGGACAGTTTCTAGAGTTCAGACTCCTCTTCAGGTGGGAAGAGATGTTTATTGCCTGAATAAAGCTTTGTGGATTATGTGGCAGACCTCTTTATTGTCTCCCGATAGGGCGGGAGGTTTTTAGAAATATGACAATGGGAATTGCTCTGCCTATTGTATTGTGCTGAAGCATATGGATGAGGATTTTGTTTCACTTCAGTTTTCATAAGAATTTACCAAAATTCACAAGTCTCCTTATCAAGGATGGAAAGAATTTGAGATCGTATTTTCTATTTTTAAGTGAATGTGGGAGAAAGCAAATCTGACAGATTCATCCATGCCTACATGGTACCCAGATTTGGGAACCGAGGAGGAGGAGGAGGAGGAGGAGGAGGAGGAGGAGGAGGAGGAGTCTTGGTAGGCTAAAGAAGTGACTCTGGAGTGTTCTGCAGAAATGTCCACAGCTAATGAGGTAGAATCACCTGATTTCCTAGTAAGTCCCTTGTGATGAGTGGGCCAAATAAGCTCACTTTGTCTAAGAACTAAAACAGACATTACTTTAAATGTGTGTCTAGGCAACTATGTCTTTTTTTTTTTCATTTTTACTCTAGAATAGGTGCAGGGAGCAACCTGGATCTTAAAAGCCCTCCTACTCCCCACACTATGGCCCCAATCCAGATTGGAGGCCCTGCTCTTTCTTCTAGAGCGAACATGGAAAAAGACATAGCTGCTAAGCACACATTTAAAGCAATGTCTATTTTGGACTTAATAATCCCATGGGCTAATTCCAGCAGACAGACATCTGTCAACTGGACCCACACTTTCTTGTTCCAGTTTATGGCTTTTTTTTTCAACATCAGCTGTCATGAATGTCTCTTTTCCATTGGCTTTAGATACTGGTGACTCCTTGATAGAGTCTCTCTCAGTACTGGCACCTTGCTTTGATCTTTCTGTCATTCCCAGATACGTCAATGTACATGACGAGAGACGTATCAGCATTGCCAAGGCACACAACTCAAAACCAGAATGCTATCGGTTTAACTGAGAGAGAACCTTCTCCAGAGAGACTGGACCAAAGCCATATACCTCCCTGTCATGATTCTAAGCCCTCCCAGCAAGATGTGAGACAATAAAGGGGTCTGCCGTGCAATCCACAAAACTTTATTCAGTAAATAGACATCTCTTCACACCTGATGGAAATGTGGATGCTAGGAGCTATCTTCTAAGCTTAATTGACCTAACAAAGGAAGGCAGTAGCCTATCAACTAAATGGACAGTTTCCCGCAATGCCCGACAGACTTTAACCGAACCCCTCCCTCAGCACGGGTCTTCAAGTTGTAACCTCTGGCAAGTGGCTAAACTAGCAGACTGCCTCCCACCTCTCAACTCCACCTGCTTACAGCATACTTTGAGTTCTGTCAATTCTGATGTTCCCTCCCCCTCCAACAGAGTTCCCAGAGATGGGGAGGATGATCTCTGAGCCTGGGCCTCCTGTCCGATAAGCTCCTGGGAAGATTTCTCTTTGACTCCTGCAGAGTCTTAGAGAATTTCCTCCTCCGCTTCCTGTCTTGGCTCATCTATTTCTTCTTCAGGCTCGGAGTCAGATTTGGGATACACACCAGGGAGATCAAGCCTGATCCTGACACCTCTCTGTTGTAGTATGTCAATCTCCAAGTGACCAACCAGCACTGGAATAACACCTAAGTCCTCATTCATATGCATTTGCAGTGGTGTGAGAGCTGCTTCTCCATAAGGAGATCCCCCAACGTTCCAAAGTTCAGACATTCTGGCTTTCTGCCCATGTGTAGTTTGTTCTTTGCATTTTTATGGGCATCAACCTTACCACTTGGCAAAAGGATCGGCTTTGTTCTGAAAATTGATCCTACCCCATTGTGAGTCCAGACTTAGAGCCAGTTCAGGTATTCAGTTAAATGCACAAATGAAAGGGGAATCAAGCCATGCCCACACACCTCACCCTTAATCTGCATCTATGCAAGCATCACATTTGCAGACAGCTTATGCTCTGAACACAAGTAAGCTTTTGTGTATATAATCCCTACGGTATGGGTCATACATATGGGGGGCCTATGAGTGTTCAGGTTTTCAGGCCCTGTGCAAATGAATGCATGAAAGTTGGCAATGGGGCCCCAACTGGCACAACTTCAGTTACATGGGCGCACATATACATATTCATTTCTTTTTAAATGAATGCCTGGACAAAGCTACACACATTCCTGAGCAGTATAGGATCTCGCCACTGGGAAGTACTGCACCTAGGCCCGATTTATGTATGTCTTGGGCATGCAAGGAGAACAATTTACATTTCATGTGCCTGGAGCTCCATTTAGATCAACTCCTCAGCTGCTATGCATGCATGCTGAGTATGCCAAGTATTCCTAGCCTAGGCAGGCACTACACTGTCCTGCTAACATCGCACAGAAAGGCAACCAAGGAACCAATTTAAACAAATGCCAAATGTGTGAGATGCCACGAGGGTACATTCTTCAATCCTGCTTGCACCACATTTAAAATCAGGCATCAGCGCCAAACTAGATATGACATGAATAGAATCTTTCACAGTATGTGGAAGAAAGAATTCAGATCCAAACTTCAGTGCTGCAGGGAGGGAAGGTTAACCCCTTTTCTCATGCCATTTCATAATTAAAATTGCCCCCATAAAGTTGGTCATTGCTCCATGGGGCAAAACATGCAGCTGCCTGTCTGATGCTTGCATGTTTTGCCCTGTGGGGCAAACAGAAGATTCAGGGATCACTTTTAATCAAGAAAATGGCACACAGGAAAGGGTTCACCACCAGCACCCCAACACCATGGTCCATATCTGAATCACACAACTTTGCACACATATGTAAATGGCTGCTATTAGCATAGTTTGTCTTCGGTTGCTCTGCATGCATTTTTAGTACACTAGGAATCCATACCGGGCTGGCCCAGCATTGCCATGCAAATATTGCACACGTATCATGGAGAGGGATCAAAGCTTGGCGGTAGGGCAGATGTATTGCATGGAGCAAGTCTCACGCTCAATCCCTGACATCCCCAGAGCGATGTCACCCAGAGGGCTTTGGCTATTTGGGTGGTATAGAAATGTAATGAATAAATAAACACATGAAATTACTCTCCAGTTACAAGGAAAAAAAGTATTAGATGATAAGCAAATCTTTCACCACAGATAGATGTCAGCACACAGGGTCAAATATGCTGTCCTGGGTAGAACTATACAAATATAAGCTTTCAGTGTCCCTTGTGATCTGTCCTTGGTCCTGAAACCTTGAACTGAAATCTAGATTAGCCAAGACATAGAGTTATAATGTGCATTGTTCAACACCGATGTCTGGTTGTTTTTTCTTGTTGATTTGAATAGCTAACCCATGCCATCCTATGTTGCCTGGATAGGAAATGACAGTAGAGGTGGGAGTAAGTCTCATTGAACTCAATGGGACTGACTTCTGAGTCACAATGCAAAGGATATGGAGACATTTTTCTCCCTCTCTCATAATACTAGAACCCAGTGGCGTCATCCCATGAAGCTGAATAGTGGGAGGTTCAGGACAGACAAATGGAAGGACATCTTAACACAGCGCATACTTAAACTATGGAATTCACTACAACAAGACATCATGATGGCCACCAGTTTGGATGGCTTTGAAAGGGGGTTGGACAAATTCCTGGGGGAGAAGGCTATCAATGGCTACTAGTCCTGATGGCTATATGTTAACTCCAGTATCAGATGTAGCATACCTATGTGCACCAGTTGCTGGGGGACATGTGCGGGAGGGTGCTGTGGGTTCCTGGTCAACAGCTGGTTAGCCACTGTGTGAACAGAATGCTGGACTAGGTGGACCTTTGGTCTGATCCAGAATGGCTCTTCTTACTTTCTTATGTTCTCAGGATCAGGCTATACATCAGTGCTCCCATAAAAAAGAAAATCCAATCCTCAATACATCCTCAAATATTACATTGACTATACAGGATTAACGTCACCCATAAAGAGAGCTTGATGGTGATGGCCATTCTCCCTTGCTTCCCCCAGCAGCCTGTACTCACTGGTGGGTACTCCCTATTAGTAGAGATTATAGTCCTTTTTTCTGCAAACCCTGCATTGGGTATGGAAACTTTCACAAAAGTGAGGGGAAGAGCATATTGCAGACAAAAAAGATAAACATGTTGGAGATGCTCCACGTCCAAGGGAGAAGGGCATGGATGGTGTTTTAAGAAAACTGAAAATGAAGTTCAGATTATAACAGAAGCATGCACTGTGCACATCAGACAGGAGCTCAACTGCTCCATGAGACTCAGGCTGCTCAATGGCAGCTTTGGTTATCCAAGCTTTTTCAGTAACAGCCCAAGCCACTTGTAACATATTCAAGCTTCTTCCTATGCTGCTAGGAAGCCCCAAAGGGACTAGGGACAAAGATGAACAAAAGCTATTAAAGTGAGAGATAGGAACAGAGAATGCAGCCTTTATGGATAATTCATTGTTTTTGTTTCTGGCTTTTAAGGGAAATGGCTGATCTGCGCCTTCATGGCTGAACCTCTGTGGGCTGCTTTTCCTTCTCCTTGCGCACCTACCCAAGAACAAAATTCATATATTCACAGCAAATATGAATGACACACACATATACAATCCATGGCTTTCTTCCCGTTCATGTCCCATTCTGTGGGCATTTGAGGCTCACAGGTGAATCCAGAAGTATCCAATGGAGGCACATCAAGGCAGGTCAAGTCAAGTCACAGCAGCCAAGCTTGAGTCAAGCAAAAGCCCTCTGACACAGAGGGCAGCCAAAAACAGGAGCTTGGAAAGCTCCAAGTGAGCTCTGTTGGCTGGAGCCCTCTCCTACAAGGGTCGCTCTTGGAAGATGTTGGCTGGGTTCACACAACACAACAAGCCAGAGTACAGACTGAGTATGGGATGGATTTGGTGGTTGTTGAACTGCGTGTTGTTGTGGTTGGATTATGAGTTATTGTTCAAAGCCAGCCAGACTAACAAACCATGGTTTGTTAACTTCAAACAACCCATGAAGAGAATCCATGGTTTGTTGTTAAGTTGTGAATGTGGGTTGTTATGCCCCTGCTGTAAGTCTCCTCCTCGGCGGAAGAGCTGGAGGACCAGCAATGCCCAGGATCTGCCAGGGGACCAGGAGGAACTTTCATGGAGGATTAAATCTCTGCCTCAGAGGTGGAGGCAAAGAACCACCCAAGCCCTCAGAAGAGATGCTACCTGAAAAGACAGGCACTCAGAAGGAGTGCTAGAGGCCTCCTTGTGAGAAAAGGCCTACTTGCACATAGGAGACTTGCTCACAAAAATGACTTTTTAAGCTGCAATCATTAATGGCTGGCTGCTGAAGCTTCAGTGTGGTTTTCACAGCTTCTGCATAAAAACAGCAATGTAAAGCTGATAGAGTTGTTGGAAACATGAACCAGACCCTCCAGAATCCAGCTTCCATGACCTTGCCTGTAGACTGCTTTCTTGACTGTTTCCTGGCATGAGTACTTCTAGACTGGACTCCAACTCGCTTTCTGTCTGCTTCTTGTCTGCATTGTTGCCTTGGAACTTTGTTACCTATGACTTGGTCTGTTGAGACCTTGTCTTTTGCCTGGTTTATTTGTGCTGACCATCTTGGAACTCTTGGCCAACATAACAATCCACGATTCAACACCAGTCCATGGTTCAATGACAACTCACACTCAGCTCGTACTCTAGCTTGACATGGTGTGAGCCATGACAAATATCTTAGCAGAGAGCCAATTTTCAGGGCCTCTAGTATAGTTAGCTCCATCCCCCTGGAAAAGTTGACTGGGCTGTTGAAGGCCTCTCATCTGATTTTGGAGTCTTTGATATCTGCAAGGTTGAGGAGATGGAGGTTCTGCCAGGGACTGATATTCAGAATCTGGGAAAGGTGGTATGGCTGTGCTCTCTGACCAGGAATAAAGTACCAATGATCCTTCCTGTGATGAAACAGCCTGAGCCCTATCCTCATCAGAGTCCCCCACCATGCACCATAAAGACACAGGGCTGGTGGTCCCGACAATTTAAAATAAAATAATGCTAATCAGCACACAACTACTAGAACATTAAATGATATCCAAAGAATAGGGGGAAGTAAGCATTTTATGTAACATATTAATTGTCCCGTATCGCATATCAAGCGTAAGATAATTAACAGAAACTAAACAAGTAGTTTATATCAAGAAACTAAACAATTGATATAACAACCTAGCAAAAATGGTTTACAGAAACAGCAATCTAACTCAATAATTGCAATATCTGAAAGAGGGGCTACAGGCCGCCTGCGTCTGTTGCCTGTTTCGCAACTGCTTCATCAGACTATTATAACAGTATCTCAATGTTTTTGGTTGGGGAAAAGGGAGGATTTGTGGAATACATTCCTCACTTCAAAAAGACTTATTAGTCCTCCAAAAGGATTGACTTGGATCCCCAGCCAGAAAAAATGCTAATCTTCTGGAGCGTTGAGTTCTTAACCAGCTAAGAACTCACCGCTCCAGAAGATTAGCATTTTTACAAGGTAGGCTACCATCTATATTCTTGAATTTCTACAACGTTTTACTGCAGTCAATCAACTGGTCATTTTCGTTTGGTCAGTTAAGCACTCTCCTAGTCTTAACTCTATAAACATACTTTGCTGGGTTAATTTTTCTTACCTCTTCTATCAGAATCAGCTTTTTCTAAGGAAAGAGATAAAATATACTTTAGACTATATAGTCTATAATCAAATATTTGCCTTGTTGCTAAGCTCATATCACTCCCCTCCTTGGGTCTCTGTCTGAGTTCCCTCTCAACATCAAATCACTACTTCTTGAGGAGAAACTTGACATTTATCTGGCCTCCTGAGCAGGATGCGAGACACCTAGAATGGACTGTATGAAGCTGCAGGCAGGGAGAGGTTCCTACAGTAGGAAGATCCAGATACATTTCTTTCCACTAGCAGAGGTTTAATATTGCTGCCATTCAAAACATAGAATCTCCAAAATGGTAGGGAATATCTGACTTTGGAGCTTCTGTCTAAACTAGTTCCCCACCCTTTAGAGGTTTTTTTTCATCTACTGATACATAGGAGACACACTAAGAATTTGGGCTATCAGGATTTTTGGATAACTGAGAAATGGATAATGGAGAAATTTTTAGTACTGCCTGAGGATGCTTTCCAGTAGGTTGTAAGCAACAAGAACATTGAAGTCTGCTAATTTAAAGAGACACTGAATTTCCTGGCATTTAGTCCGTCTTCCATTGTGATAAAAGTCGATTTATGTTTTGACTCTTTTCTGGGTCATCGAGCATTGCTAGAGGGGGGAGGATCTAATGAAGAGTATTTGGCAACTTACAAAGTTATTAGTTCTGCTGGTTAAAGAGGGGGAGAAAATAGTTCTCTAAGTAGCATTTTGCTGATTGGTGACCTTAATTAGCTTGTCAAATGGCAAGTGCTAATAAGAGAAAGGAGGGTGTCCCCGGAGGTGATGAATAAAGTGTATTGATCCTGCAACCACAGACTGGAAGTTAGTCTATTCTGAAAAGTGGTTTGCAGATAAATATAGCACAGAGTCACACATTTTCTCCATGCTTCCCATCAAGCTAGTTCCAGCAATTGGGCAGCCCTGTACAGCTTGGGACTTATCAAGCTAAACAGTCACCCCAATCAGGCTTCTGTTACCTGCCTATGGCTTGAGGGTTTACCATAATGCAATGTGAAGAATGTGGATGGGGAGACATTTTTCTGCCTCTGCCTCTCCCTCTCCCATAATACTAGAACTCAGGGTCATCCCATGAAGCTGATTGGTGGGAAATTCAGGACAGATAATGGGAAGGACTTCTTCACACAGCGCATAGTTAAAGTATGGAATTCCTTACCACAAGATGTTATGATGGCCACCAATTTGGATGACTTTGGGTTGGATAAATTCCTGGAGGAGAAGGCTATCAATGGCTACTAGCCCTGATGGTTATGGGCTACCTCCAGTATCTGAGGCAAAATCCTGTGGGCACCAGTTGCTGGGGAACATGGGTGGGAGGGTGCTGTTGCACTGTGTCCTGCTTTGTTGGTCCCTGGTCAACAGCTGGTTGGCCACTGTGTGAACAGAGTGCTGGATTAGATGGACCCTCAGTCTGATCCAGCATGGCTCTTCTTATGTTTTTAATATGAAACTGCAAACTGAGTCCCATTGTAAGGAGCTTAATATGAATAGAAAATTGATGTATTAAATGTTCTTTGTACAATAAAAGCATTTTAATAACATTTTAGAAATTTGTCTCAAGCTCTTCTCACTTGTCCCAGTGCCTTGGTATCATTAGCCAGAAGCAGGGTTATTGCTTGTTTATTAAGAGATGAGTTTTAACGGTGGGTGTGTTTCACCCCCTTAAGGCTCTACATTAGTTAATGGTTAGAAGCTTACTCTTTAAAAGAAGAAGAAAAAAAAGATGAGACCTGAAAATTCAGGGAGGGATTTATATTATTGCTGGAAAGGAGTGGGTTCCATTTTTGCTTCACTTCCAGTGCAGTGAATGGGGAAAACCTGGTCACCCAGGAGACTCGGTTGCTCACTGATGTACATGGTGCTCCCGTCAGGCTAGGTGGGGGAGTTGTGGTTATCACCAATGGCAAAGGCACTGAGCAACTCCATCTGCTGGAACAGTCTTCCCCAACCTGATGGCCTCCAGTTGTTTTTTGAAGTATGACTCCCAGTGATCCGGAGCAGTGGCCATGCTCAGAGCTGGCCCTACCATTAGGCAGAGTGAGGCTGTCTCTTCAGGGATCAGAAGCTGGGAGTCAGTAGCAAGCTGTTCGAGGCCATATATGGTATGTGCCACATATGGCTTGCCCTGTCCCCTTCTACAATAGCCCACTGCCTCCAGTGGCGATGACAAGACTCATGGCTAGTGTTGAAGGAAGATTCAGTTACCAATCCAGTCAGTTTTTGCACATGGAATGGGAGGGTCTGCCATCTTGTTCTTTGCCTCAGGCAGCAAAATGTCTTGGGCCAGTCCTGGCCATGTCAGATGAGGATGATGGGAATTGAACTCCAGGTCGGGGAAGGCTGCTCTGGTGCCATCTTTCCTGCTGGCTCAGAGCTGGGGCAGGTGCTTCATTTTACCAGTGGAAGGGCAGAACCAGGCTACACTCAATCTCCAGCGAAGCGCTCAAATGACAGCAAAGCTTTGCCAAGAATTTGATTTAATAAGCATCTTCAGAACAACAATAGGAGGCCTGCTGCCCCCCCCTCTCCCTTTCTCCCGCCCGCCTTTCTTGCTGCACCAAACAAGCCAGCCCAGTCTGTGATGACAAGTACGCCGTGAATAGCTTCCGCGAAATCAGTGGCGACGAGTGGTTTGAAAAGGAAGAACAGCTCCTGTCCTGGCTGGCACCTGGAACGGATGAACCGATAGCTGCGTGCCATTTGATACAAAGCCAAGCACAGCTGTAATTTGACACACCGTGAAATGAATGGTCTGTGAGCAAGGGCTCATTTTCACTCGCTCTCCCTAAAAGCAAGGAATGTGTAGCGAAAGGCATCCTCTTGGAACTGGGTGGGGGTGGGGGGCGGCTGCAAACTGGATTGGCTAATGTCATTGAAATCTGTGACTGTGGCACAGATATTGCAGTTATCCAAAGGACCCCCCCATTCCCTCCCTCCCTCCTTCCTTCCCTTCCCTTCCCTTCTCTTCCTTCCTTCATCAGAAGGGAAAATATGTCCCTTCCCCTGACCCTAAAATTATCAATGTCCGGGTAAAAAGAAAAGAAAACAGATGCAAAGACTTGCTCCCAGCCTAGCCACCTCAATTTGCCCACTCTATTTTGAATAACGTTCTTTGCAGCTAGGGATGGCCGGTTGTTTGTTTCATTCTCTCTTCCAATTTTCATCTCCAAAAATGCTGGCATGCAAACCGATCCTGGGATCCAAAACGCTCTTTAAAATTATCCTCCCTTTTGTATGCACTTCGTTTGTCATTTTTAACCGCTTAGAACGAATGATAGAATAATACAAAGTGTGCCCATTTTCATCACTGAATCACAGAATTGACAACAGAAGCAGGCCCCGATGAAATAAAATATGTACCAAGCCGAACTGGAATCGCAGAATGGGAGATGTCATGGCAGCGCATTCAATGTTTCAGTATGATGATAGTATTTTATATACATCTGGTGATGTAGTGTTTGGTCTTGCTCCATCTGCACAGGCCAAGAATAAATTCCACTTTGCAAAACCTGGGCTGGCCAAGGGGTGTCCCACCAGCTGGATCTGGCTACCTGAACAACATTGCCTGGCTGACTCACACCACCCATAACAGTTCTAGAGAACTCAGAAATGGCAGGGAGGAATACCTACATCCTCTCTAAAGTTTAGACTTCTCCTTACTCCAAAACCGCACTGAGCTACAGACGCACCCCTATCAATTACCATCCGGTCAAGATCATCGAATTCATTTTGTTTTCTATTTAAAGTCTGGACTTTGATCCTTTCATAGTTTTTTTTGGAAGAATTATAATATTGATACTGAGTGTTATGAAGCATGCTTTAACTTACATGGTTGCCCACATCGCATACATGTAAACCAAACACATACATGAGGGATATTTTGACCTTGAACTCTGAGAGCTTAGGAAAACATGATACCGCCCGCAGCCACCCCACCGTCGCCAACAGGTGAGAGAGTCAGAGACCACAACAAGGTCTTGGAAAGCAACTTACAAACAGACAAGAATATTTGTTTTTCTCATTCTCTTCCTCAACCAGGTCTTTCAGAAAAGTGGATTCACGTGGTTCCAGTGGAACAAATCTGGGGCTGTTTTGTTTGTCGGTTGAGGAAAGTTTGCACGAAACAAAACATCTGCTTTTATGAAGAGTTGCTGGAGGGTGGGAGATGGAGGAGGGATTGTTGCATGGAGAGGAATAGAATGGGTAGGGGGAGACTGTACGTGCTCAGTGAAAGAAAAGCATTCTGCCTATGCTCAGAGGTATTCTATATTTAAGCATATAGGAAGAGCCATGCTGCAACAGACCAAGGTCCATCTAGACCAGTATTCTGAGTAGGCTGACCATCTGAAAAGGAGGACAGGGCTCATGTAACTTTAACAGTTGTAGAGAAAAGGGAATTTCAGCCAGTGCCATTTGTATGCAGTTAGTCCCTGGTGATATTCCCTCTTCATCACAATAGTTAAAGGTGCAGGCACTATACTAGAGTGACCATATACAAAAGAAGGAAGGGCCCCTGCAACTTTAACTGTTGCGATGAAGAGGGAATTTCACCAGGAACTAATTGCATACAAATGACACTGGCTGAAATTCCCTTTTCTCTACAACTGTTAAAGTTACATGAGTCCTGTCCTCCTTTTCATATGGTCAGCCTAGTATTCTGTTCACAAAGTGGCCAACTAGCTGCCCATGGGAAACCCACAAGCAGGTCATGAGTGCGAAAGTACCCTCCCACTGATGTTCCCCTACTGCTAACAATGGTGCAATGTACATAAATTCCAGTAACTCTAAATTTGCATGCATGTGCATTGAATTCAAAACAAGTTTGAAGCCCAAGCAGAATCAGGCAGTCTTTTGCTAGATCTACATTTTTATTCATGATTTGGTAGAGGAGGTGCAGGGAATGCTTATCAAATTTGCAGATGACACAAAATTGGGTGGGATCGCTAATACCCTGGAAGACAGAAACAAACTCCAAAGTGCTCTTTATAGGCTGGAACACTGGGCTGAAAACAACAGAATGAAATTTAATAGGGATAAATGCCAAGCTCTACACCTAGGAAAAAGAAACCAGATGCACAGTTACAAGATGGGGGATACTTGGCTCAGCAATACTACAAGCGAGAAGGATCTTGGAATTGTTGTAGATCACAAGCTGAATATGAGCCAACAGTGTGATGTGGCTGCAAAAAAAGCAAATGCTATTTTGGGCAGCATTCATAGAAGTATAGCTTCCAAATCGCGCGAGGTACTGGTTCCCCTCTATTCGGCACTGGTTAGGCCCTAGCTTGAGTATTGTGTCCAGTTCTGGGCACCACACTTCAAGAGGGATGCAGACAAGCTGGAGCGTGTTCATTGGAGGGCAACAAGGATGATCAGGGGTAGGGAAACAAAGCCCTATGAGGAGAGACTGAAAGAACTGGGTATGTTTAGCCTGGAGAAGAGAAGACTGAGGGGAGACATGATAGCACTCTTCAAATACTTGAACAGTTGTCACACGGAGGATGGCCAGGATCTCTTCTCGATCAACCCAGACTGCAGGACACGGAATAATGGGCTCAAGTTACAGGAAGCCAGATTCTGGCTGGACATCAGGAAAAACTTCCTGACTGTTAGAGTAATACGACAATGGAACCAATTACCTAGGGAGGTGGTGGGCTCTCCCACACTAAAGGCATTCAAGAGGCAGATGGACAACCATCTGTCAGGTATGCTTTAAGGTGGATTCCTGCATTGAGCAGGGGGTTGGACTCAATGGCCTTATAGGCCCCTTCCAACTCTACTATTCTATGATTCTTTGATTCTATGATTCAGGATTTAGCACTATGAAAGTGGTATGAAAGCAGTATATAAGAGGCAGGAGCCACACGGCTGCTTTATAGCAGTATTGAAGTGCACTGTCAACTGTTGGGGCCCATAAAATGCATACCATATACCACTTTCATACCGCTTTCATAGTGCTATATCCTGCTTGGTGTGGATCTGACCTCAATGTCTCAAAATAACATATTTTGGGTGAGTTTCACTAAATGCTGTAGGAGAAGGGAGGGAGTGTGGTTCAATGACTTACAGGTCCACCTTCTAATCCCAGGGCACAGTTTTCCTATGGGCTCCTATCACTGTGTTTTGTGGGAGTGCAAGGATGGAACCATGAGATAGCCATTCTTAATAAAGTGCCAGCACACTTCATTAAGATAAAGCCTTAAACTGGATTTCAGGCATAATAATTCTCTAGATCCTGCTACTATCCTTCTGAAACTTTGCAGGTTCCTTGCCGGGGGACACCTCTATGATGCGTACATTTTCATGCAAATTTTCCCAAAAAACATGAGGGGAAGGGGGTGAAGGGAAGGGAAAGCAAATCGCTCTCTCCCACAAATTGGAGAGCTCCCTTTCTACATGAACTGCTGTACCTATCTGTCTGAAACTTTGCTAGTTTCTTACTTAAGTACACCTCTAGGCTGTCTGTAATTTTCAGAACATTGGTCCATGAGGAACACAGGAAGATAAGTATGTCCTCTTTTGGAGACTCTCAAAATGTCAAGGCTACCCTTGCAGAAAAACTCTGTGGCTATCATTCTGCAATTTGGTAGACATGTTCTCCTCAATAATTTGTGAAATTTTCATCCAATTCTTCCAAAGAATAAAAATATTGGGTTTTCAGGAGCTCACGGCTTTAAAAAAATGTCTTCTTTATTTTTCTTTCCATTTGGCTTAAACAAGAAAGTTAGAAATCAGTACAAATTATTTCATGGTGGGGGGTGTGGTCCTGAGGAACAATTTGAAATTTGCAAGAGTTAGCATGGAGGAATTAAGGCAATCAGAGCACAACGGCTGGCCAGAAAGGTATATGCAAGAAGTCTGCTCCACTCGGGAAATCCAACGCTGAATTATCCTATTGAACCTGTTTTTCAGCTCTTCTCTAAGACCAAAAAAACGTAGTCCTTTTCCAGATACAGGACCTATCCTTCCCCAAACAGCAGAATTTGGGGGGGAGGGTGCTTCGTTACATGACATATGTAACTGTTCTTCTGCATGAAAGTTATAAATCATAGAAGTCTTTTATCTCCAAGGGTCAAGGATGAAAGAGGTCTGTCCACAAGAGAAACTATTCCAGCCCAGCAATTAAGAAGGGCAGAACAGAGTGAGGTTGGCACTGTGCATTTGAACAGGTTTAAATATTTGTATTTATTTATTTAAAACATTTCTTAGCTGCCTTTCAGGGCAGGAGCTCTCCCAAGGCGGCTTACAACCATATATAAAAACAACCATATATAAAAACAGTATGCACATTAAAAACAATAATGTAAAAGTAAAATATCAATAAAACAAAAGTTAACATTAAAAACTAGTAATAAAACAGCAGGGTAACAGCAGCAAAACAGTATTTAAGAGAAGGCCATAGTAAGCTAAACATTTTAAGGCCTTCTTAAAAGCCTGTAAGGATGGTGCATGGCAGATCATCAATGGGAGTTTGTTCCACAGGCATGGGGTCACTGCTGAGAAGGCCCTCTTCCATCTGGGGGCCCACCTAATATCTCTCACTGGTGGTCAGGTGAGAAGGGCCTCTCTTTTTGATTTTAAAGTGCAGGCAAGCTGAAATGGGTGAAGAATTAGTAAGTGTTGCTCTGCTTACAGGGTTGTTGTTGTGAGGATAAAATGGAGAGGAGGAAGAGGATTATGTATACCACCTTGGGTTCCTTGGAGGAAAACAGGTGGGATATAAATGCAATAAATAAATAAATTTGTTTCCAATTAATTCATTTGTTTACTGCATCCTTCCACAACCTGATGCCCTCCAGATGTGCCAGACTATAATTCCCATCATCCCCTGAGGGGACCTGGAGGCACCAAATTGGAAAGGGCAATTTAGTGTAAGGGCTCTTAATTTGGTTTAGGTTCCCACCACCACCAAAGGAAACACTCTCTCGGGATGCCAAGTTGAGATCAATTGAATATATAACTAGGTAAAATTGTGGAGGATGATCTTTTGATACTTTTTTATCTTGATAGCTGAATTAGGCAGTAATAACTAGGGATGTGCACGGCCAGAAATATCAGAATTGTAATCAGATAGGAATTTCAGATATTAAAAATATCTGATCTGAACATATCAGGGGGTACCCGGATTTGATCGGATCCAATATCCGATCCGATTATGGACCACCATTTCAGGTGTTTTCCCCATAGAGTTGCATTGGGGGAAAGAAAGCTTTTCCCTAGTGCAAGCCTAAGGGGAAAAACACTGGGCTGGCACTCCCTCCCTCCCCCCACTCACACTCCCTCCCCCCCACTCGCGCTCCTTACCTGCCACTGCCGCCGCTGCCAGTCCGTACTACTGCTAAACAAGCTTTCTGGCCTGTTCCTCAGTACAGAGAAGCGCCGAGTGATGTCATCATCACTCGGTGATTCTCTGTACAGAGTAACAGGCCAGAAAGACTGTTTAGCAGTAGTACGGGGCGGTGGAGGCGGAGACGGCAGAGGAGGAGGAGGAGGAGGCGGTGGTGGAGGCAGAGGTGGAGGTGGAGGTGGCGGCGGAGGTGGCAGCGGCAGGTAAGGAGCGTGAGTGGGGGAGGGAGCATGAGTGGGGGGAGGGAAGGAGTGCCAGCCTAGTGTTTTCCCCCATAGACTTGCATTGGGGGGAAACATTCTTTCCTCCAATGCAAGCCTATGGGGAAAACACCTGAAATGGCGGTCCGAATATTCGCTATGTCCAATAGTTATCGGGCATATGGATATTGGATCCAATCAGATAGGGCCACCTGAGGAAATGATCGTTATCGGTAATCGGATGTCTGATAACGACCTTATCGGTTCGTTATTGGACATCGGACCGACATGATACACATCCCTAGTAATAACATACTCGTTGTAGATATCGTTGCTTTGCTCATTGAAGATGTAGAGGGCCTTTCTTCAAGGAAATCCAAGGAGAAAGTAATTAACAAAGCAGGAATCAATTTCCTTAAGTACATTTGTTTAAAGACATGTGTGTGTGTGTGCGCGCGTATGTGTGTGTATTTTAAAATTGGAATATATGTGTACATATGTTTTTAATCCTTTTTTACATTTGGAGCAAATTCTGTATTGTTTTTTGGTTTTTCCAAAAATTCCATTTTAGCCTAAGCATTCACTGGTACAAGAGCTTTGATTACATCTTCTTCCCATAGCAACCTGCTCAAGCTTATTTTTTGCCTGATAGTGGCAGCAAAGACTCTCAGATCATTTTTTTAAAAAATATATATATATCCCCCAGATAGCCATGCCTGCCCCTTCCTTTCCTCAGCAAAAGGAGAAACCAGCAGGAGCTATTAACATGCAGGCAACTGCAGTTTCCAAATCATGCAATTGACCTCCTCCCTGGGCACAATCCTAGCTGTATGTCAGATTATTAGAGGGTATTATTTATTATTTAATTCCCCTCTCCTCCCACATTTGTGCTAAAGAAGGCAGCCCACTGTTACTGCATTAATGTAATCTACACGAGATCTCCCTGTTACGGCTGGCGGGCCTCTCTCATCCTACAGACTCTGTGAACTGCTAATTAACTCTCCATTATGATTTTTCCCCTTTATCAAAGTAAGGCAAAATGACACAATTCAATTAAAATGACAAGACGAGAGTTTGGGCTGACATATGTTTGACTTGATGCATTTATTTATTTTTTTCTCGGACGAGGTGGAAGAAAATGCCTGGTTTCCAGTTAGGGAGGAGAAGACAATATCAGAAGCTTACCACTGAATCTCGGCAGCGTCCCCCCCCCCCCACTCCCCAGGTTTTAACAGATGTCCTCGCCGGAGCCTAACAAAGCTTTTGCATTCCTCACCCAGACCCTACTGGTTTACAGAGAAATTCCATATTAAATATCAAACATACACCCCCCCCAAAAAAAATCGTACAGAACAAAACAGCAACTAAGAAGGGCAAAAAAGGAGAAAGTGGTGAAATGGCGTGGAAACTGAAGCCGTCGAAGAAACCATTGCATTGTCCCATTGAAACATAGTGAAAATTAAATTAATCAGATAGCTGCTTTTCCTGGCCAGTTCTTACCAGGATGCAACGCACCTTGGATAGCTCCTTTAGAGTTCTGACTGGTTTTGACTAAAACCCGGAGCAGATTCACCACCCCACCGACATCAGAGCCTCCAGCCTCCACTGCCTGGTACCACCTTTGTAGTCTTCTCGGTGCCGGTCCTTTGTGACCTGCTCAGAGAGCTTAGGATGTTGGGCAGCATAAAAATGTAATGAAATAAATAAACGTGAAGACCTTTCTGTTCACCCAGGCCTTTAAAATAATCCATGTAATCTATCTTTTAAAACCCGCGTCCGGGGTTGTTGTGGGTTTCGTTTTTAGGACCGTATGTTTTAGTTTGTATTTGACCTGTAATGGTTGATTACTGCAAAGTGCCCAGAAAACTTTATGTTCTTGGGTGGCCTACATATGTCACAAATCTAGAATAATAAAAGAAGATGTGGGTTTGTCTGTCAGCGCCATAGCTCCTGAAACGCAGCATGCATACTAAGAGAACCCTAAGGGTATGCACCTCAGGGTTATATTTGGTTTTTGAAATGAGCATTTTAATTTCAGTGGGGCCACGTGTTTGAAGCCTGCAATGCCACCTTCATTCACTAGGTGGCAGACTTCCCTAACCTGCATATAGCTTTACAGTAAAGAGAGTCTGAAGCTGGGGGAGGGTTGGGGGTATTATAACACTGCCCCCCCCCCGGCTGTTGGGTAGCCCTCTTTCAGCAGAATGAATGGACTGACCCTCTCCCTCAGGAGGCTATTGTCATGTATGTGCCCGTTCCCTCTGGCATTCACACGTCCTGGCAAACTGACACGAGACAGACTTCTTTTTTATTGAGGAAATCTCACGGTAACAAGCTTAATGATTACATTTCTTCCAAAACACACTTAAAGCTGAATGATGGTCAGAAAGCTTTAGGCTCCATTCCTGATACGACCCTTCAGGCAATCACACCGGGGGGGGGGGGGGGGATTTTTGAAAGGCTGAGCAAACCATCCCAAGGGAGCAACCATCCCAAGGGAGCTTCTCCTGATGTTGCATCTGCTGGTAAGGGTAAAATCTCAGGCACGGGAGCCCATACTTTGTCATTAGCACTGGGAACTCCTTGCCACCTGAGTCTGGCCACAAACACCCAATCCAAAGCAAATGCAAGTTCAAGACTATGAAAAGCCTCATAGTACTCATGGCACAGTCCTGAGAAATCCAAAGTCCAAATCGGAGAGAGTCCATGTGCAGAGTGCTTTCAAAGTCCCAAGTCGGAGATGGATCCAACAGGAGAGATTTCAGGTCTTGCGTCGAAAGATGATCCCTAGCAAGGCTCTTCAGCCTTGCTCCAGCTGTTATATAGGGAGACATGGGCCTCTTTCAAACCACTTGACAGACAGGTTCTTTGACCTTCATGCCTAGGGCAGCATGGTCCAGCCCACTAAGATGAGGCTATGGGGGCTCCCACCGTTGTAAAACATTGTATCAATTCCCAGAGACCTAGCAGCTTCAAGGCCAGGAAGTAAGCAAGCTACTCCTGTGGGAACTTCTGACAGAGAACTGCTTTCACAGACATTCCAAAACTATTCCTAATAAATCTACCTACCTCTGGCCTTGTTGAAGGTAGGCTGACCAGATAAAATCCAGGTCAGGGCTCCTGTAACTTTAACAGTTGTAGAGAAAAGGGAATTTCAGCCAGTGTCAGTTGTATGCAATTAGTTTCTGGTGAAAATTCCTCTTCATCACAACAGTTAAATGTGCATGCACTATACTAGAGTGACTATATACAAAAGAAGGCAGGGCCCCTGCAACTTTGTTGTGATGAAGAGGGAATTTCACCAGGAACTAATTGCATACAAATGACACTGGCTGAAATTCACTTTTCTCTACAACTGTTAAAGTTACATGAGCCCTGACCTGGATTTTATCTGGTCACCCTATTGAAGGCCTACACGTGACAGCTATGGTTATGCACAACAGCATGGATTGTGCCTAAGGATGGCCACGGCTTCACTCAGATGGGGTGGGCACAACATGTTCCAACTCTGACACAGCTGCATAAGTTTGCTTGGAGGCTTCAGTGTATTCACCTAAAGGGTATTCCAAAGCTGAGTCTGTTCACTAGTAAATGAATAAAAGACCAATGCAGGGCAATGACGTTTTACCTGGCTGGCCTGGGACATTACAGAGCCCGAATGGAAATACCCATTGAGGAATTGGCTGCCGAACGCCTGCGTACTCCTTGGGACCATGGAAAGCGTCGTGCTCAAATACCAGGAGCACATTGCACAATGAGGCAGAGAGTATCTGTAGCTATTACAAGAAAGGAGCAGCGCTTTGCTAGGGAAGCCCGGAGGCTGTTGTCCCACAGGGGTCTAGGAGCTTGTTGTGTGAGGAGAAACATGGACACCATCGTGCCTGGGAGCAGGGGGAATTCACTTTTCCTCCCATTTGTTTAATTAAACATGTTGAGGGAATACACACGGGAGCTGCATGAACATTCCTCCCTCTCTCTCTCTCTCTCTCTCTCTCTCTCACACACACACACACACACACACGCACAACCCTGTTTCTCATGGAGTGCATCTCATTAAAAAGTAAAGAGCAAATGCTAGCTGGAAATGTGAATCCCAACTAAAGTCCGCCTCATTTTTCTCTTTCCTCAAAACGCCTTGCTCAGCCCATTAATCCATGAAGTTGGATACAGACGGAGGGTTTGTGGAGGGGCAGAGGCAAGGGAACTGCCATCCATACAATCCCAAGAGAGGAAGGTCGAGTGTCCCATGCTCTTGGCATCTCCACTTAAAAGAGCAGGGAGCAGGCAATGGGAGAGATCCTGGACTACCACTGTCACTCAGAGGAACAGTACTGGGCTAGATGGATGGATAGTCTTCTGACCCAGTGTAAGTCAACTTTCAACATTCCGTAACTGGAGCATCTGCAACATTGGGGGCTGGTGTTGCCAAGGAGCGCCAGGAGATGCTGGTCCAAGGTTCAGGACATCATACAGAAAAAGACTTTCCACATTGGCCCAGGGCTGGGAGCTATCAGAGATGGAAGCTTCCATTGACAGTGACTCCAGTGAGGCACCAAAACCAGTCCCTGGTCCTTCTGCACTGAGGCCCACTGCTTCAGATCTTATATCCTATCCATGCAACTCCTAGGAGGTGACAGCGTCCCATGACTCTGAGGACTCCTCTGATGAGCAGGGAGATCCTGAAGAGCAGTCCTCACCTGGCTCCTCATCCCTCCAATCTCCAAGGAGATGTTGAGGCCCACAGGGAAATATTGCTGGCCCTTTAAAAGCCAACTACAACTCCTGATGAGGTGGATCTTCCGGAAGGACTCTTCTAGCCTGATCATAAATCTCTGCCAGTTGCTCCCAATCAGCACAGGAGTAAATGGTTAGTACTCTAGCTCCAGGACTGTTGTCCATGGTCCTGAAATTACCTCAGGTCCCAGATGTGAACAGATGTGAACCAGATGCTTATCCCATTTCATCCTTCCTTGCCTGAGCTGCCACCCAGAGTAGATGACAAAAGCCTAAGTGCAGCAGAACACTGAACTCAACTGAGTGGCTGGCTGGGTTCAAAGCCAAGCTATCTTTCATGGGAGAGTAGGATCCAGCAAGGGAAAAAACAGAAAGGAAGCCAGCAGGCTGGAGACAGATGTTAAAGGGCAATGAGCCAGATCAGCAAGGCCTAAAATAGACTGGTGTCAAGGCCCATTAACATTACCATTAGGTAAAAAACCAATGGGATGTCTAGAAGTGAGATCATGCTGGTCCTCCGCTCTGTAGTCCTCAGCGGTTCATTGTGAGGGTACCAGCATTCCTGGTTCAGATCCTATACAGGTAGTTGTCAGTCTTCCCAGGTTACAATGAAAAGGTTCATAGGCCCTGTAACAAGGAGCTGCTGCAGGCTTGGTGGTTCCAGTCCTCTTCCTATGGCACAAAGCAGGGCTGGCGTCAAAGGTAGGCATATTGGGCATCTGCCAAGGGGCCACATCCCAGTAGGGTCCCATTGACAAAACTCCTCTTGGAGTTGCTCTTCCTCTTTGCCCTTGCAACCTGCTTGTTCACCTGCATCTTGCTCTGGTGAAAAGGAAGAGCAGTAGATGCCACTGTTTACAAGGAGGAGGAGGAGGAGGAGGAGGAATTGCAGCCAGCGACAATGGTGGCAAGAAGATAGACTGGGGGAGGGGGTCCATTGATAACATCTGGCCTGACCCTTTACACACTTTTGTTTTCCCCTCCCCTGCTTTTTTGTACAATTTAGTGAGAACACAACAAGCTTGAACACCCTTTTGGAATGTCTGTTGGTTGTGATAAAGGTATTGCCCAATTCCGGATGTTAAAGAAAGGTTTCTAATAGTTGGAGTGAAATGCTATTCCCCTCTCCCATCCTCCCTGCTTCCACCTAGGGCCTGCCCATGTTGCATTCTTCATTCTTAACTTCCACTAGTTCGCAGTACTCACTTAGCATGCATCTCTGATAATAAAATGGCACTGGTATAATATAAGTAATTTCATAAGAACATAAGAAGAGCCCTGCTGGATCAGACCAAGGGTCCATCTCGGAGGTCGGCAACAAGGGAGAGGGCCTTCTCTGTGGTGGCCCCCCAATTGTGGAACGATCTCCCTGATGAGGCCCGCCTGGCGCCAACATTGTTATCTTTTCGGTGCCAGGTCAAGACTTTCCTCTTCTCTCAGGCATTTAGCAATATCTGATGAGCCTGGGTTTGTTTTATTTTTAGGGTTATTTATAGTTTTTTAAAGTTATTACAGTGGTTTTAAATGTATGTGTATATTATGTATATATTGTATGTTTTTGCTGTTTTAATTTTTGTATATTGTTTTTAATTGTTTTAATCTTATGTAAACCGCCCAGAGAGCTTCGGCTATGGGGCGGTGGTATACAAATGTAATAAAATAAATAAATAAATAGTCCAGCACTCTGTTCGCACAGTGGACAACCAGCTGTCGACCAGGGACCCACAAACAGGACACGGTGCAACAGCACCCTCTCACCCATGTTCCCCAGGAACTGGTGTAAAGAGGCTTACTGCCTCTGACTGGAGGTGGCACTTATCCATCAGGACTAATAGCCATTGATAGCCTTCTCCACTAGGAATTTATCCAACTCCTTTTAAAGCCATCTAAATTGGTGGCCATCGCTGCATCTTATGGTAGTGAATTCCATAGTTTAACTATGTGCTGTGTGAAGAAGTCCTTCCTTTTATCTGTCCTGAACCTCCCACCGATCAGCTTCATGGGATGACCCCGGGTTCTAGTCCTATGGGGGAGGGAGAAAAATGTCTCCCTCTCCACTTCCTCTACACCATGCATAATTTTGCACATTTCTATCATGTCTCTGTCATATCAATTTCCATAGTTATTGTTCTCAGGTGGCAGAACATGACATGCTGGGTTGCACCAGTCAGGGTTTTTGACTTGTGCTAAACAAAGGTCCCTGCATATAATCAATTGCATAGATGGCTGTGGAACGGGACAGGTTAGTAATTCAGTGCGCAAAAGAGCTCTGGGATACATTTGGTAGGATAACAATTTTATAAGGGATATAAACCCTGGTGCTTCCAAATAGAAGCCAAGCACTTACTGCTGGGGTCAAGAAGAAACAACCCCCTTGGGCATGTTAGCGCATAATTGTCCATTACAGACATTTTACACCTTCTGTAGCCAGCCGCACATAAGCTGGTATTAAAGAAAAGAGTAGAAACCCATTGGCTTAGCCCACCTTTCCCCAACCTGATGCTCTGCAGATGCATTGGGACCACCGAGCAGGGGGTTGGACTCGATGGCCTCATAGGCCCCTTCCAACTGTACCATTCTATGGTTCTATGATTCTATGACCACAACATGCTGAGAGGGGCGATTTAACCCTTCCTTCTCCAGCTGTAATCTTCCTAACATGCCGCATTTAGCCCTTGGGCGAAAGCTCCCATTAATGGCAGTCCAGTCCTCATTGTATTGGGCTTTGCCAAATCTTTCCATTCCCTGTCCCCCCCATCCCCGCCCAACACCAACACACACAGAGGAAGAACTCTGAAATCCCCCCCCCCCAAATAAGGGAAGGGAAGTTGTTGTTTTGTTCTCAAACAAGGGAAGGACATTCTTGTACAAACTTTCCATAACTAACTTTGCCTACATGTAGGAGCAAGCAAACACCCCCACACACACATACACAAATGTACCCAGAGGTGCTTTTGAAAGTGAATAGGGCCGGGCCTTTTAGTTATAAGGTAGCTCCTGCTGCCTTTGCCTCTCTGGCTCCCTTCTGTCACTTCCCAACTGGTAGGGAGGACTCCACATCTCAAAAGCCACCATATCCAGACTGACATTTTGACAAAGCTGCCACTCTTAATCATCCCAGCGTCAATATGTCAAACCTACCAGAGTTTCCCTACCTCCTCAAGACTTAATGCTGACCAGGCAAGGGAGACTGGCAGAGAGAGAGAGAGAGAGAGAGAGAGAGAGAGAGAGGGAGAGAAGCAGACACCATTCCTTTCAGGCTTGCAGAAATTCTCCCAGCCAAGTCGCTGTGAGCGCATCTTCAACTGCATTCTACTTGTATTTTGCACATTGCAGCCACACCAGTGTTTACATAGTTGATGGAAGGGAGAGGGGAGGTCCACTCTGGGCTGGCGTCAGAACCTGGCATTCTTGGGCAGCTGCCAAGGGCCCAACATCCTGTCAGGGGCCCACTGCCCTGCCTTCCTCCTGAATTTGTCCGCAGCCTCCAGCCTTCAAGCAGTGCTGGGCAGCTAGATCTAGCCACCCTTCGAATTTCCCACAATTCCCTTTGCCTAGCATCATTGGGGGACCCTGGGAAATCAAAAGGCTGGCAAGACCCAGCCACCCAGTGCTGCCACCACAGCCAGGAGGCACTGACAGAAGAAGGGGCCCACAGAGGATACTTTGCCCATGAGCTGACTCCAACCAGTAGCCAGCCTGAGGTCTGAAGATCCTGTCCGAAAGACACAATCTTTTGTGTTTTTGTTTTAATGTGGAATATTGGTTTGGTTTTTCAACCTGGCTTTTCCTTGAAAGAGAGAAGCATTCTGATACATAACATTATATTATTATTATTATTATTTATTATTATTATTATTATTATTATTATTTTAAAAGGCACAAAAATCATTTTCACAACAAAGCATTTCCCCAAATAAGAACCTCTTCTAGTGCAACATGAGGTGAACTTCGCTGATTATTTTTGCGAAGTCCCCCCCCCCCAAAACCCCTGAATGTACACCTTCCATGTGGTGAAACCAATAATTTCTTATTGTTAACCACCCAGAGAGTTTCGGATATGGAGCAGTATAGAAATGTAAATAATAATAATAATAATAATAATAATAATAATAACCTACACCATACTATACATATTCACCCGAAACAATCCTGGAAAATGCAGATCATAAAATATTCTGGGACAGAACAATTCATACTGACAGGTGAATCTAGTGAGGTATCCAGAGTACAGGTTTGTCCTGTTTTCTTGGATGAGTTTCAGTTGGTGCAGCTCGAGGACGTGGACAAGGTGCTTGGACAGGTTCGTGCAACCACTTCCATATTGGATCCTTGCCCCTCTTGGCTAATAAAAGCTGGAAAAAATGGAACAACTGGCTGGGCCAGGGAAGTGATTAATGCCTCTTTGCAAGAGGGAGTGGTCCCAGGCCTCCTGAAAGAGGTGGCAGTGAGACCACTCCTAAAGAAATCTTCCTTGGACCCTGAAAATCTTAATAACTACAGGCCAGTAGCAAATGTTCCATTCCTGGGCAAGGTCCTGGAGCGGGTGGTTGCGAGCCAGCTCCAGGCACTCTTGGATGAGACCGATTATCTGGATCCATTTCAGTCGGGTTTCAGGCCTGGTTTTGGTACGGAAACAGCCTTGGTCGCCCTGTATGATGACCTATGTCGGGAGAAAGACAGGGGGAGTGTGACTCTGTTGATTCTCCTTGATTTCTCAGCGGCTTTCGATACCATTGACCATGGTATCCTTCTGGGACGACTGGCTGAGTTGGGAGTGGGAGGCACTGCATTGCAGTGGTTCTGCTCCTACTTGGTGGGTCGGCTCCAGAAGGTGGTGCTTGGGGAACATTGCTCGGCCCTGTGGATTCTCCAGTATGGGGTTCCGCAGGGGTCAGTTTTGTCCCCCATGCTGTTCAACATCTACATGAAACTGTTGGGTGCAGTCATCCGGAGTTTTGGAGTGTGTTGTCATCAGTACGCTGATGACAGGCAGCTCTATTTCTCCTTTTCATCTTCATCAGGTGAGGCTGTGGATGTGCTGAACCAGTGCCTGGCTGCGACAATGGACTGGATGAGGGCTAATAAAACTGAAACTCAATCCAGACAAGACTGAGACGCTGTTAGTGGGTGGTTCTGCTGACCGGATGGAGAGTCATCAACCTGTTCTGGATGGGGTTGCACTCCCCTTGAAGGAACAGGTTCGTAGCTTGGGGGTTCTCCTAGAACCATCTCTGTCACTTGAGGCTCAGGTGGCCTCAGTGGCACGGAGTGCCTTCTACCAACTTCGGTTGGTGGCCTAGCTACGTCCCTATCTGGACAGGGATAACCTGGCTTCAGTTGTCCATGCTCTGGTAACCTCCAAGTTAGATTACTGCAATGCACTCTATGTGGGGCTGCCTTTGAAGGCGGTTCAGAAGCTGCAGCTTGTGCAAAATGCAGCGGCCAGACTGATAACTGGAACCAGAAGGTTCGAGCATATAAGCCCTACTCTGGCCCACTTGCATTGGCTGCCTGTATGTTTCCAAGCCCAATTCAAGGTGCTGGTTTTAACCAATAAAGCCTTACACGGCTTGGGACCACAATACCTGACGGAACGCCTTTCCTGACATGAACCTACCCGAACACTACATTCAACATCTAAGGCCCTCCTCCGAGTGCCTACTCCAAGGGAAGCTAGGAGGTCGGCAACAAGAGAGAGGGCCTTCTCTGTGGTGGCCCCCCAATCTCCCGGACGAGGCCCACCTGGCGCCAACATTGCTATCTTTTCGGCGCCAGGTCAAGACTTTCCTCTTCTCTCAGGCATTTAGCAATATCTGAGGAGCCTGGGTTTGTTTTTGGTTTTGTAGCTTTTTTGGGTTGTTGCAGTGGTTTTAAATGTACATGTGCATTGTGTGTATGTTGTATGTTTTTGCTATTTTAATTTTTGTATATTGTTTTTAATTGTTTTAATCCTATGTAAACCTCCCAGAGAGCTTCGGCTATGGGGCGGTATACAAATGCAATAAATAAATAAATACTGACAAGACAATACCTTGCAACTGACCAGAAATAACGTTCATAGACAAAAAAGAAAAACATACTGAATAACAAAAATGTTGTTGAAAAGGAAGAAGCAAAGAGAGACAAATATAAATCACAGGCCATCGAAATCAAAGAACTATGGCAACAGGAAAAGGTCACAATTATCCCATTAGTCACATCAGTCACCTCCATCACATCAAAAATATAAAGAAAACCTCCAGAAACGGGGCCTATCAGAATACATCCACACCAACATCCAGAAAGCAGTCATAATTAAAACATGCTCAATCGTCAGGAAATTCATGAATCAATAAAAGACAGCATGACTTGGCAAAGCCCATCATGTCTGTCTAGAAAAAAATGCCACGAGCGAAAGATGATAATAATAATAATAATAATAATAATAATAATAGTTATTATTATACATTCCTGGAACCTTCCAGTCTTCCTTACCCTTAAATATTCAAGGGGGATTTCCCCCGAATGCAACTGAAACCCACAATCTCTGATCCCTGGAAAACTTCTATCTTTACTCTTTTCTCAGTGCTTGAGAAAAACTGGATGTCCACCCTGCTGAATGGAGAAGTGTGCTGCAGGTGTGCTCTTCATTCAAAGGTATCTCTGCCCTGAAGGGCTAGTTCACCTTCATTTTTTTTTAAGTGGCTCTTGTCTGCTTTATGCTCTTCTGCCATCTGGCCCTGGTCACTTGCTCTCTTTGGCTCCCAGGAAGCTGTTATCCATCATCCAAGAAGTTCAGTCATTTTTCCACCTCCCCTCTACTTACACCTTTAGTCTCCAGTCTTGAGTGCAGGGCACTTCTGGCAATGACATCTCAATTCAACCTTTGATTTCCCCATTTGCAACCTTTTGCTTTTAGGTGAGTTGAAGGATTATTTTTCCTGAACCTGCTTTAATAACGTATTGTAGCAGGAAAAGTGGGAAGTAGATTGTTTCGTATTCCCCCTTCTACGAGCAATGCAAAGTTCAAGATGTGAGCCTTAGAAAGGCACTTTTGCTTTTCAAGAGAGAATGCTGGCTTTAAAGAAGTCTGTGGCCCTTTTCGCACCAGCCATTTTTCCCAAGGCTGCCTCTACCTGCTCACGGAGAGTCCACATGATGCACAGAGCATCCCGCAAGCAGGCAGGGGCCAGCCCTCCATTTCCCCGGGAGTTCAGGGAATGCTATTATCCCGGTTTGTTCCCTATTCCTGGGAGGGCAGCGAGATGGGCAGCTGGTGTGGCTGCTCATCCCGGGCGCAGTCGCGCTTACTCACGAGTAAGCATGACTGCACTGATGGCCACGGAGCCGCACCGTGCGGCTCCGAAGCCATCAGGAGGGGGGACCTGATTTTGCCATCCCCAGGATGGCAGGGGGGAGTGGGCACGATCGATTGTGGGGTTTTTTAAAAAAAGAACTAACCTGTTGCGCAGGAGCACTCCTGTGCTCTTCTTCATTACAAAAACACAAAAAAAATGGCGGACACAAGTTACCGGCCCCGGCAGGTAAGGAACGCGAGAGGGAGGAGGGGGCTTACCTGCCAGGGCCGTCCACTGCCGTCCCGCTGCCACCCACGGGTGCCAGCGGATGGTAGTGGACGGCCCTGGCAGGTAAGGAGCACGAGGGGGGAGGGCCCCCCCACTTACCTGCCGGGGCGGCCGCTTCCCTCCGTTGCTTCAATCTACTGAGAAACAGGCTTTGTGGCTAGTTCTCGGCGCGCTACTGAGAACTAGGCCGCGAAGCCTGTTTCTCAATAGATCGGAGCAGCGGATGGATTCAGGCGCCCTGGCTGGTAAGTGGGGCCCTCCTCCCTTTCCCCCCTCGTGCTTCTTACCTGCTGGGGCACCCGCTTCCCTCCGCTACTCCGATATACTGAGAAACAAGCTTCGCGGCCTGCCTCTCAGTAGCGTGCCAGGTGATCTGGCGCGCTACTGAGAGGCAGGCCGCGAAGCCTGTTTCTCAGTAGATCGGAGCAGCAGATGGCAGCGGATGGGGGGGAGGGACAGGGAGGGAGAGTTAGGCCCCCATTCACCCACCCACTGCCATGTTTTCCATATAGGCTTGCACTGGGGGAAAACTTTCCCCCAATGGAAGCCTATGGCGAAAACACCAAAAATGGCGGTCAATCCGAAAATCAGACGTCCGATTTTCAGATCGGAATCAGTTCCGATCCAATCCGAGGGACCTTCGATTTTGCCTGAACCAATCCAGGACAACATCGAAGGTCCCGATCCTGGTCCCAATCCAATCCGGGGGGGGGGGGGTCCGTGCACATCCCTAATGTTTATCCTTTCCAAATATTGCCTCAGAAGTCAGAAATCATGGTGGGGGGAAATCATTCACTTGATCCACCAAGAATAGAACAAGAAGCAGCAGATTTATTCTACGGGAAGATAGTTTTAAGCTTAACTCGGGTTGGCAAAGGTTCATAAGTGCTAACTACACTGTGCAACTTCCTTCGAGGATTTTCAAGATGAGGATGGATGGATTGCAATTCCATCATTCCCAGCCATCATGACCACTGGCCATGCTAGCTGTGAATGATGGGAGTTGTAGTCCAACACATCTAGAAGACACCTTGTTGAGAAAAGCTCCCTTAGAAGGTTGATATAAGGATTGGACATAAGAACATCAGAAGAGCCATGCTGGATCAGACCGAGGGTCCATCTAGTCCAGCATTTGGTTCACACAGTGGCCAACCAGCTGTCGACCAGGGACTCACAGGCAGGACATGGGTGCAACTGTAATACCTGTCTCCAAGGTCTGGGATGCTGGCTGAGTAAAGTGAAAGGGGCATGGAATGAGTAAAGTGAGAGCAAAACGTTGGTTGAAGAGGGGATTTGAGCTGGGGAAGAGAGGGGGGAGAACAGGAAGCAGAAGGAGAGTGAGGCCTTTTCTACACCTACGGGTGTAGAGGGAGGGAGGGAGGGAAGGACAGAGGGGGGGCAATCCCGGATGTACCTGCTTCCGGGATCGTCCTCCTCTTTCCAAACCAGGAAGTGTGACGGCCCAGCTTCCTCCCGGGCTGTCGCACCCTCACACCCACCATGTTCTTTTCTTTTTCCAGGAGGAGAGAGCGCACTTGCACTTCATCGCAAAAGGGGAGTCTTTTTTTTTTAAAAAAAAAAAGATAAACCCAAAATCGCTCCCCCCTCCCTGCCATCCCAGGGGTGGAGAAATTGCTGCCAGCCCCTCCCCTAATTGGCACAGAGCCGCGTGGTGCAGCTCCGCACCCATTTCTGGTGCCCGCTTACTCGCGAGTAAGCAGGCACCAGCTGGGACTGGTGCCCACACCTCCCACGGTCTCGGGACGTTCCCGGGACCGCCAGAAAAATCGGGTTTTTTCCCGGGGATTCTTTATCTTGGGGAAAACCCATGCCCACCCCTCCCCCACCCTTGGGAGTCCCTGTGCGTCATTTGGCCCCACAGGGATGACCCGAGGATGATGCCGGACAAAAAGGGCCTGAGCTGAAGGAGAAAGGGGAAGAAAGGAAAGAGAAACCAGCAGCGTCGTGAGAAGGAGACAATCTGCAGAGTAATGAAAAGTGCACCTCCACCCAGAGAGACCGGCAGCCAAGGACTAAAGAGCAAGGCTCAACAACTGTTGTTGGTGCGGTAAAACGAACACTGCTCTTCACAGAAAACTGTGGGTTAGAAAGGGAGTTGAATGTATTTGATTCATAGTAGTGTTAGTTGTTTTCTTCATGCTATTGTTCCCTAAACCTTCTTAAGTAAAGTAAATTGTGATAGACATACGTTTGGTTTGTCACTGGAGTGGTTGTAATCTGCCCCTCGTCATCCTAGTTATAGAAACCTGAAATGTCACACAACAACGTGGTGCAACAGCACTCTCCCACCCATGTTCCCCAACAACTAGTGTATGCAGGCTTCCTGTCTCTGACACTGGAAGTTGTACTTAGCCATCAAGACTAGTAGCTATTGATAGCTTTCTCCTCCAGGAGGACGAGTTACGTGGGTAACTTAAGGCAATCCTTAGTGGCCTTCTAAATCATCCCTGGCACCCTTCTAAAACAGGGGGTGCCTCTACAAGAGCAATTTGAAGCTCTTTCAAGCTGCATTACAAATTCTACCTCCACAAGAGCGGAGCACAAATTGGGACTTGAGGCACTTTTTCTATCCAATTATGCGCATTATCGTACACGTTAAATAGTGAGTTTTCATTTACCACGGCAGTTAAAGCGCATTATGACCATTAAAACAAGCGATTCTCCGCATTTCAACCACTTTAAAGCACGTTTCATACTGCCAGTAATGCGCTTCACTGCATGTTGTTTATGGGAATTAGGCGTAAAAGCGATTGTGAGAAGATGCGCATAATTGGGCAACTGGGCGCCAAGCCGAATTCTTGTAGAGGGGGCCAGTGGCTCAGAAGGTCATCATAAAAGATAAAAGAGCTGGACCACCCTGCTGGTCCCATCTGCCCCTGTGCACTGGGATTCAGCCTCCTTTCCAAGTAAAACTATTTAGCATTTAGGCATTAAGAAACGGATCATTTCTTGCCTTTTCCTTATGATAACATCAAAGAAACTTTGCTTCACCTTGCTCAGAACAGTTATATTATTTCCCATTATTGTTTCCAGAAACAAAATCCCATTAATGGTTAACCCATAAATAAACAAGTCCCATCCAATGCCTAAACAATTACATTTATGACTTTTACTTCTAACAAACAAACCAAAAAAAAAAAAGATTATCTAAATGTTTTATAACTTCCTTCAGCCTGGATTCCTTTCAAGATTCATATCTCAAAACAGCATTAAACTTTATAAAGCCAGTTAACATTTGTCATAGTCCTGAGAATATACCTGACGTTCTGATTCTGCATACTAATTTGGGATTTCTTTGGCCCAACATGCAGCCATGCTTTCTGTACCCCAAGTCATTAAAGAAAAACCAAGCCAGACATATCAGAACAAGAGACCTGCAAATTCCAGCCGAACAATTGCTGCTCTGAAATGTGTACAGTAAGCTTTCCACAAGTAGCTTTTTTATCTTTGTTATTCTACTAGCAAAAGAACCATCAAGCCTGATGGGTCAGGTAGGGAGGTGGATGGAAAGGCAATTGCCATGGGACCAGATCTGCTTTTCAAAAGCTGGCCTTGCCACCTCTTTTCCCCAAAATTGACACAGACAGTGCCGGCACCAGAAAAAAAAAATGTATATTGGAGAGGGCAAAGTGCATTTCAAATGGGACTGAACTTTGCAAGTCCTATTGATTTGTTGTTGGCTTAAAATTTCAAGTAAGCGTGCTAAAGATTACGGCTTTGATTTTATTTCCAGGTTGTGGTTTGGTTATAAATTGGATATCAAAAGTGCCTGTTTATTGTAACCAAAGTGATCTAGCAATCTGGGAGTAAAACTGCTTGTCTGGCGGGGGGAGGAAGTGCCTGCCCTCACTCAGCCCTCTCTGATGCCGACTGTGGACACAGCATCCAGCCCCTGAGAAGGAGGTGGGAAAAACCCCATACCCAATTCCTCAGCCAGGAGCTACATTACCACCTCCGCACTTGCGAGTCCAAATCCTGCTTTAATGGAAATGGCAGGATTGGAAACACACAGTGCGGTGTTGTGGTTAGAATGTCAGACTGAGAGTCAGGAGATCCAGGTTCTAGTCCCCACTGGGCTGATTCCCCTTTCTTCCCTCAACAGGACCTGGGCTGGTATTGTGCTTGCTGGCGACTGGCTGAGAGGCCCATAGAAGTTTTCTTTTTTTAGAGTGGTCAGTACCTCACCATTTTCCAAAGGCCTGGGGCAGCTTGAAGCCTACATTGGTGCGGAAGAAGGGGTGGCTTTTGAGATGGACAATGGTCTGTTCTGGGACTCGCTGCACAATGGCTACCAATGGACTGTCAAGGGCATATCTGCAAAGAGATGGTTGAACAAATTCTGGGTCACCCTTCTGCTCTCAGGAAAGGTGATGCTGCAAAACTGGGTAGGCACGTTCCTTGCCCCAGTGAAGGTAGATTCACATCCAGTAACCTTTCCCGTCCAAGTGGTCCTCGCAAAATTCATCTCTGTTTTGATGTGTTTTTCGGCCTAACCTAACTCACAGGATTGTTGTGAGGATAAAATAGAGAGGAGGAGGAGGAGGAGGAGGAGGAGGAGGAGGAGGATTCTGTGTGCCACTCTGGGCTCCTGGCATTCAGGACAGATAAAAAGAAGAACTTCTTCACACAGAGCATATTGAAACAATGGAATTTAGTACCACAAGACGTAGTGATGGCCATTAATTTGGATAGCTTTAAAAGGGGGGTTGGATAAATTCCTGGAGGAGAAGTTTATCAATGATTTCTAGTCCTAATGGCCATGTGCTTGCTCCAGTATCAGAAGCAGGAAGCCTGTATACATCAGTTGCTGGGGAACATGGGTACGAGGGTTCAACAGCTGGTTGGCCACTGTGTGGACAGAATGGTGGACTAGATCGACCCTTGGTTTGATCCAGTATGGCTTTTCTTGTGTTCTTAAGGTGGGATGCAAATGTAACAACTAAATTAATAAACATTTTGAGCTACTAGTAGCTGTCAAAACATCCTTGTGTGTTTAAATTCACCTCAGGATTGGATCTAGGCGTGAGAGCCTGTTGACTCCCTGGACCCATGACATTCTCACTGACACTTTTAAGTAGCTCAGTCACTCCCTTGCCTGCCTGCCCTCAGCTGCACAGCACTCTCCCCTTACTCCCTAGAGAAGGAAATATCATGTTGCATGTTTGCTAGGGATGATTTATGTATGCAGATGGCGATGCACCTCCACTTACTGCTAATGATGTTCCTTCTCCCTCTAATACCCTTCCTCTCTGAAACAGTGTGTGTGATCAGCCAGCTTAATAAACCTCTCTCCCACTGTCAGACTTGATAAAACCGCAGCTTGTTTTTTCTATTAGCAAATCCAGTCGACTAATACCTTTACATTCCAAAGGGGTGGCTTCTGCTTTGGAGTTTGTCACATCTCCTAAGTGTCTTAAAGTAATACTTGATGATATTTCCCCAACTAGGAAACAGACTGATTATATTACAAATACGATTACCTTTCCATAGGGCCCTTTGAAATGAGGGAATGACAAGGGTGGAGGGTGGATGGGTGGGGGATCTGGTCAGTTTCTTTTCCTTCCTGACAAAAGAAGAGGCTTGAATACATCTGCTGAGCAACATCTTGATGGTTCTAATTCTGGGCGATCCTTTATTTCCTTTATAATAATATATCCTTTATTATTATAAATAATCCTTTATTATTTCTAATTCTGGGCGATCCGAAGACACGAGCTTTGGAAGAAGTGGGTTGTATGATGCAATACAAGGGTTTGTTGTTTTTTAAAAAAGATCACAGGAATGTAATAATCTGGAAAATGAAATGAATCTTTCAAACAGAAATTTGAACCCTATTCAATCAATATAAAATTATACCCATGAAGGGGAGGTGGACACATGTGTGTTGACTCTGATCCTGTCTCAGAGGCAGCAAGCCTATGTACACCAGTTGCTGGGGATCATGGGTGGGAGGGTGCTCTTGCACCCGTGTCCTGCTTGTGGGTTCCTGGTTGACAGCTGGTTGGCCATTGGGTGAATTGAGTGCTGGACTAGATAGAACCTTGGTCTGATCCAGCAGGGATCTTTTTATGTTCTTATGCACCCTCTCCCTCCCCCTATTGAAGGAGAAGGCTTGAAATAAAATTGTAAGCATGTTTGGCTGAACACAGTTACATTGTTCCGTGTGATCAGGAATCCTATGCAATTAGGGACCCTGATCATCTGGTGGACTGTAACTGTGTTCAGCCAAGGGGGGTTACTCCAGCTTCTCTTCAGTCTTTCCAGTTCAAGTTGGGCAAGGCTGATCTAAAACAGTCACAAAATATTTAATAATTTTCCTTACAGGCACCACCATAATTCCTGAGCAGGAACAGTCACTGCTGAGAAGGATACCAGCCAAGGATGATATGAGACATGGAGCTGATCTACACACCAGCTTTGTAACGTTTTATAAGGGTTACGAAAACTCTTTGGGCCACATGACGCACTTCCTTGAACGTTGTATACCCGAGGTTTTTTAAAACTCACTTCAGTTATATTCAACAGTTTTTACTTTTAACAAATCATTTTTAGCAAAATAATGTGTCCTTCCTTACCGTTTGTGATTTGTTGGGGCAGTGCTTTGTTTACCTGCGCCCAAATGCTTAGCCGTTGATTGGTGGGGAAGAAAGAGGGGCTAAGGAGGAAGTGGGCGAGTGAACTATAACACCCACAATGCTTAGCCCTATGCTCATTGAAAGCTAGGGAATGAAAGGGGAACTAAGGAGGAAGTGGGCGAGTGAACTACAGCGCCCACAATGCCTTGCCCTAAACTCATTGTAAAAACGAAACAGAAAGAGACGGACAGAAGGATGTGAGGACTTTGAAGACTGAAGAATTTTTCTCCTGTAAAGTGAGTACTCCTTAATGTGGCCTAAGACGTTTTGGAATGCACCTATTTGGAATGTTTCAAAATACTATTTAAAACATTCCAAGGGACTGTGTAGATAGGCTCATGTTCTCAATCATTACTCTAAAAAAATGGCAGCTTGTGGAAGCCACTGCTCGATCTGCATACAAAGGCAAATGTATTTCTTGAATGGGTTTGGAGTAGAATCACGGAATCATAGAATCATAGAATAGTCAACTTGGAAGGGACCTAGAAGGCCATCAAGTCTAACCCCCTGCTCAGTGGTGACCTGAGCTGGAAGAACCAGTTTTATTAACATTTTCATGCCCCTCAAAATATGCACCTTGCTTGTTTGGGGCCATTTTGGTGGGGGCACTCAAACACGATCATTCGAGGAGAAAAAGAGGAAAAGTACTCTTACTGCTGTGATAAATAGGCTGCTGATCTCCGTTTCACCCTGCTGTGCCACCACAGTGAAAGAGTCGCCGTAATGGCATATTTGGAGATGCAGCAGAACACAAATCTGAATACTGAAAATTGCTTGAATGCACATTCTAACCCATCTTCAAATATGCATTACATTGCACATTCTGGAATAACTATCAGGGCAATGTTAGTCTTCACTGATGTCACTCCATCGCCAAATTTGATTGTCGACATGGTGCCATCATATCCCCATGTTCAGCACATGACCCCTGATTGGCTGGGATCCCATAGCAAAGAAGAAACCAGCTCTGCCTGGGGGAGGAGATCATAGAACTATAGAATCATAGAATAGTAGAGCTGGAAGGGGCCTGTAAGGCCATCAAGTCCTCCCCCTGCTCAATGCAGGAATCCACCTTAAAGCATACCTGACAGATGGCTGTCCAGATGCATCTGGGATGCCTCTAATGTGCAAGAGCCCACGACCTCCCTAGGTCATTGGTTCCATTGTCATAGTGCTCTAACAATCAGGAAGTTTTTTCTGATGTCCATCCGGAATCTGACGTCCTGTAACTTGAGCCCTTTATTCCACCTCCTGTACTCTGGGATGATGGAGAAGAGATCCTGGCCCTCCTCTGTGTGACAACCTTTCAAGTATTTGAAGAGTGCTATCATGTCTGCCCTCAATCTTCTCTTCTCCAGGCTAAACATGCCAGTTCTTTCAATCTCTCCTCATAGGGCTTTGTTTCCAGACCCCTGATTATCCTCGTTGCCCTCTCTGAAGGTGCCAATGAGATGCTAAGGCAGAGCAGATTGGGCTGTGATCAGGTACAAAAAGAAGATGAAAGACTGGAAGGCAAGGAGTTTTCACAGAACATTTTGGCTTGTTCCAAATTGAGTTGTTCACCTTGAAATTGGAGGATTCAGTAACCCTATGCAATTCAAGACACTCAAGCATTCCAGGGTCAATATAGAATTTGTGGCAAATTAAACCCAGTACAGTCCACAAGCAATGTACATGGGACCAAGAGGGCTGGATAAACTGCCTGCTGTTGTTGTTGCCTGGTTGGGATTGCAAAAAAAATGGGAACTTGGCGAACAATAGTACGACTGTTGAACTATGCTCAGCATACAGTCTGGGCCTATACAGATCTTTTAAAATCTGTCAACTTAATCTATGTCTAAGTCTGCATTGGAATGCAACCTTAGTAGGTCACAAGTTGTGCAGGTCGGGCAGGTACAAACTAGGATGAGAAGCCAGTTTAAGCCATGTATCCTGCATTCTTCTTGATCTCAATTGAACAGATGGATTGGGCAGTAACATGGGCATATCCTTGATGTTCCACCATCATGGGGCAACTGAGGGAAAGCCAACCTGTCTGGAGCCACCTTGAGCACCATTTTTTTGGTGGGAAGGTGGGAAATAAAACAAACAAATAAATAAATGGACAATCACCACGCTTTTGCATACACTGACTGTAAAAAACAAAAAAAACAAAAAACTCAGGTCAATGAAGGGATGTCCAGCTTGGATGTCCCTTGAGCCCCCAGTACAGCTTGCATCTGCAAGCCAAGTCATGGGCTCCATGCCAGAACTTGCAGACTGATGGGACGCTGTGCGCATGTCTTTCCTTCTCCCTCCCAGGCCCAATGAGGGAGAAGGAAAGACTTGCACTCAGCAGGGGGTGGGGTGTGTCACTGTATGCCAGTCTCTCCTTCTTTCCCCCCCATCCCACCACGGGGGCCCAGGAAATAGAAGGAGAGACTTGCGCACATCAGGTGGTGGTGGGAACTCCCATCACTGCCATACGCAGCTCCCTCAAGTTCTCGTTGCTGGTATCAGCATGGGCAAGGAGAATGTGAGGGGCTTGCACACTGTTAGAATAGATAGCAGTTCCAGCCTATCAGAGGAATGTATGGAGATTGGAAGCAGAACCCCAGCATAGAGATCATATAGGAGGAACCTTAGTGAGGTGTCAGAAGTAAATCTCTTCTGAGGAAAAGGAGGGTTCAAGCAACAACAAACAAACCAAAGCAGAAGACAACATTCTGATGATGGTAGCCAGCTTGATTCCAGTTCCAGGGCCCATGGAGTTGGCAGGTGATATTTTTAATAACTGGTTATTTTTCAAAGCACAGTGACAGAACAATCCTGTATATCATGACACACAGTGGTGCCGGCGGTGGAAGTCCGCGATCTGGCCCAACTCTCACAAGTCAAGTTGGGCCATTTTACAGGCAAGCGAGCCAGAGTCTGGGAGAGCGAGCCACCAAAACCTTGGTGAACTTGACCCCCAGCCCACCCCTGGATGGATTACTCCATCATCCCTAAGACAATGGATATTCCGTGATTTAAGTGAAGACTGTTTCCCACTTTAAAACTTTTATCTGCTTGGGTAATATACTGTTCCATTCATTCACAATCCTCATTATTTACAATACTCAGGGTGCAGTTTTACGACCCCCAGCATTTCCCAGCCAGCATGAACAGGATTGCACCTTAACTGTCTAAGTAGGAGAACCAAATAGCCTTTGTAGCAGGAGGGTCCTGGTTCGATTCAAAAGTTCTTAGAGCTTTTTGCAAGACCAACAAAAATGTTTATGGTCATAATTATTACATACCCTTTTCTTCGAAGCTGTCTTCTTCTTTTCCCCCTTTCCTTTTTAACACCAAGACTTTATATGTTTTATTCACTGACTTGGCTTCTGCTGAACTTGTAACCTCATTATTTTCTTTAAAATCTCCCACTGCTTTCAGAAGTCATTGTAACTTGCTAGACCATCATTTATCAAACTATTCTTTGCAACTTCCTCTGTTTTGTTTTGGATGGTGTGGCTTTACAAGCATCCATTCAAAGCTTTCTTGATACCTAAAATAATAATCCTTTGGTTCCAGAAGAGCATTCTTTTTTTGACACCCCCCTCCAAGGCTGTAGACGCTGCTATGACCTCAGGAGGGGGACTCCAGAATCTGATCTCTCCCCCTGCCCCCTTGCAGCCACCATGTAAAGAACCACGCCAGCTGCAAAAGCAGCCTTGGAGAGGACAAAAGAGGACATTCCGGTGGGCAGGGAGAGGAGGGGAAAGGAGAGGCCAGGATACGAGGAATCCTACGGCCTCTTCAGCCTAGTCCAACCCCTACCAGCATGCCCTCCCTAGACAGGCTCAGAGGCCCATCTAGAGAAAAAGCAAAACACAGAGGATGGAGAGGTGAAAATTGCCCTCATTGCTCTTCATCCCTTGCTGGCAACAGCTTGGAAGGGCACTGGATACACAAAAGTTTCTGAGTTCAGAGGCTTCCATCTAATAAACTAACAGTTGGTTCACTCATTCAGGCAGAACATCCATGTGTGTATGCAGTTGTAGTGAGTTGGACACCAGAAGAAATGCTGAAGACTCAGGTGTGGTGTTGAACCATGCTGGATCAGACCAAGGGTCCATCTAGTCCAGCACTCTGTTCACACAGTGGACCACCAGCTGTCAACCAGAAACCCACAAGCAGAACATGTTGTAACAGACCCTCCCACCCATGTTCCCCAGCAACTGGTGTATACAGGCTTACTGCCTCTGATACTAGAAGTTGCACTTAGTCATCAGGACTAGTAGCCATTGATAGCCTTCAGGAATTAATCCTACCCTCTTTTAAAGCCATCCAAATTGTTGGCCATCATTACTTCTTGTGGCACTGGATAGTAATTAATAGGGGGTGGGTCCATAGCTCAGTGGCTGAGCACAGGCGTTGAATGCAGGAAGTCCCAGAGTTCAATCCCAGGCATCTTCAGGTAGGGTAACAGCACCCTCTCATCCCAGCAACAGGTGTATATAGGCTTACTGCCTCTGATACTGGAGGTAGCACAGTTGTCCTATATGCTGTTTATTAAATGCTTAAAGGGCCGTTTTCTTGTTCCTTGGAGTAGGCCTCTATAGTGGCCAGCTTCTGCAGGCTTCTCATAACGAGAGACGGGTATCAAGCAAGCAGGCATCAATACACATGACAACAATTGCTAGCTGACTGACACTGATAAGGGTGTAATCCTCAAGTCAACACTTCAACTGCCTAATTTCCTTGGTTTGCTTCACTGGAGAAGACTCTATGCCTAAAAGTGTAGAGGGAAGGAGGAGGATTGCAGATTTACCTGCTTCCATGATCCTCCTTGGGCATCTAAACAGGAAGTGCGACATCCCGGAAACAAACAGGGATGTCGCACCTGCAATTTTTTTTAAGCTGCAGGAGCCGGGAGCGTAATTGCGCTCCTCCATAAAAGTAAGTTTTTTTTAAAAAAAGACCTGACCCTGCTCCCCCCCACCCCCAATACCCCTGGATGCCCCCCCCCCAGACTGGCTCCTTCCCTCTTGCTGACCCCCGCTACTCGTGGGGAAGAGGTAAGAAGCTGGGCCGGCACCCACACCACCCACAGTTCTCAAGATCATCCAGGGATCGTGGGTAAAATTGAGATAACTGAAAATGGAGGGGTCGTCCCTCCCTGCTCCTGGGATCCCCTGTGAGTTATTTGGATGCACAGGGACAAGCCAGGGATGACCCCGGGGGAAAAGGCCAGTGTAGACACAGCCTGGGTTTCTTCACCCCCTGTGTTGGAGCGTTTGAATGTGTTAGTCACAGGACAGCTAACTCATTACCTGCCTGCAATGCTTTGGGGCATGCTCAGTGTTATTGGAAAAGTGGTGGCCATTTCCTGTCCTGTCGCAAACACGGATAGAGAACTGGAGTGAGGAACACAGTGAGGTACAAAGCAGTAGCATACCTGTCTCTCTCTCAGACCCCACCCTGAGAAAAATACTTCCTTCCTTCCTTTCTTTGTCCTAGAGATACTGTGAGTGTGGGTGTGAGACACGAGGGAAGCAGCAGCTGCCAGCAGGTAGGGGCGTTTCTAATTGACTGGGAGGTATTATTCCACTCTACAGTTTAGTTGTGGAAAGATCTTGAAGTGGTCTTCATCCCAAGTATGTTGGCAGGTGGGGATAAAGAGCAGGACTCTGAGTTGCAGAGAGGTCCTGCTCTCTAAACACCTCGGCGTGCTGGACTTTGAAGCTTAAGCCTTCCCATCCAGCATGCCACAATGGTAGGCTGACCAGATAAAATCCAGGTCAGGGCTCATGTAACTTTAACAGTTGTAGAGAAAAGGGAATTTCAGCCAGTGTCATTTGTATTCAATTAGTTCCTGGTGAAATCCCCTCTTCATCACAACAGTTAAAGGTGCAGGGGCCCTGCCTTCTTTTGTATATGGTCACTCTAGTATAGTGCCTGCACCTTTAACTGTTGTGATGAAGAGGGAATTTCACCAGGAACTAATTGCATACAAATGACACTGGCTGAAATTCCCTTTTCTCTACAACTGTTAAAGTTACATGAGCCCTGACCTGGATTTTATCTGGTCACCCTACACAATGGGGATGGAAATGGATCTGCTGCAGAGGTGGGCAGTTCTGCAAAGGGTGTGTGTGTATGAAGGGTGTGTCGGTGTGCGAATGAATCTGGGCATGGAGAAGGAGAGCAATCTCTACTCACTGAGCCTTTGTGCTGCAAGGAGAGGAAGGGAGACTCCTCCTCCTCACAGCACAGCACAGCACAGAAAAGCTGGGGTCTGGACAAGTAGAAAGGGGCCTCTTGCTCTCTTTTGCCTTGTCCAGGTAACTTGGCAATGGTGTAAAAGCCAGAAAGGGCCGGAATATCCTCTTCATTTTTTTTTTAAAAAAAACTATGCCAAAAACTGTGGCATGTGTTAGAGATATTTGAGAAAAATATTTTTAGGACTGAAACATTTGCAATATATTATTATTATTATTATTATTATTATTATTCTACCTCTTTCTCGCTCGTGGTGGTTTTTCTAGACAGACATGACAGGCTTTGCCAAGTCATGCTGTCTTTTACAGATTCAGGAATTTCCTGACAATTGAGCATGTTTTAATTATGACTGCTTTCTGGATTTTGGTGTGGATGTATTTTGGTAGGCCCAGTTTCTGAAGGTTTTCTGTATAGTTTTTTGATGACTAATGGAATGTGCCCTTTTCATGTTGCCATAGTTCTTTGACTTCCATGGCCAGTGGTGTATATTTCTCTCTCTTTTCTTCTTCCTTTCCAACAACATTTTTGTTATTCAGTATTGCTATGTCGATGAGGTACATGTGTTTTTCTTTCTCGTCTATGACCATTATGTCTGGTCAGTTGCCGGTCATTGTCTTGTCAGTTTGAATTGCTCTGTCCTAGTATATTTTATGATCTGCATTTTCCAAGATTGTTTCGAGTGAGGTTGTTGTTGTTGTTGTTGTTGTTATCCCCATAATGCCCAGAACCCATACAGAATAGGATCGGGAGGGGGCAAGACTGGGAAACTCGAACCTGTCCAAGAGTAAAGGCCTCAGGGGACTTCAGGTTGTTCACCCCCTGCTATTCACAAATACTATGCATTTGCAATACAAAGGTTCAAGGCATGTGAGCAGCCAAGATGTATATGAAATGAGAGAACAGTCTCAGGATGCTATAAACAAATGTATTGGGCTTTTCTCCAATAAATTTGTTTATAGCATCCTGAGACTATTCTCTCTTTTTATGTTCTCAATACCTGACCACCTATTGTGCATCCTCTTGCTCATCAATCACCTGCCTCTGGATCTCCCTGAGCTCTATGCATTGAGCCCAATTCTCGGCAATATCACGATTATCAAAGTCCATGTAGAATGCTTGCTTGGTGCTGGAGGCCACTGCAAATTGGTTTTCTTAGACAATGGCAAAATGAGAAGTTAGCTCAGCAAAGAAAAATGGCTTAGACCACCAGTGGTTCTCAAACTTTTTTCTCTCCCTAAATCACTAGAAAATTCTTCAATGGATCACCCCCCTCTTTTTTCTTCTTCGTCTTTTTTTGTTGTTGTTCTATAAATCAAAGCACACATATAACTCACATTTTAATTTTAAAATCACTTCAGTAATGGCATCATCATTAAAAACCTACAGCATATTATGAAAATCACAAGCCAGGTCTCTGTGAAGGGCTCATTTAACTGGTAAGTGTTTGGGAACAATTCATAGAATGCACTAGTGCCATGGTTATGAAAAATCACAGGCCTTAAGCCAGGGCCCTGTTACTGTGTTCAATAATCTGGCCCTGGTCAAAAAATACTCAGTTCCCATCATCAGAAAACAAAAATTGCAGGGCCAAATACAGATATTCTCTACTGTTCCACAATCTTTCCACTGACATGGAGCTCATTTTGAGATCCTCTGTCTTAGACCATCAACTGGAACTCCACAGGTGTCTACCAGAGCCTTTTCGGTTGTGGCACCAATCTTATATAACGCCCTCTCCAGAAGGGTTTCTCAGGCCCAAGGCTGTAGTTTGGTCTATTTTTGTTCTGCTGCTTTTGTTTTATGTCTGCTGCTCACTTTTAATTAAAGCCTGATAAACTACATATCCTCTTCTGAGAATTTTTTTCTAGCTGAAGTCGTTCCTTCATAATATCCAACTTTTCAAAATGTTGCCCCATTTTCTGTGACCATAGATGAATCACTTGTTATATATCTTCTTCGACAAACTTCTCTTTCCCTTCTCAACAAGCTGTTTCTTACCAAACAGGGAGCCAGAAAGAATAGTTTCGATAAAGAAAGTATAACTTCTATGCACTGATGTGAGTGAGGAATGGTTATTTATTTTATGTGTGGGCTGATAGCACCACTTGCTGTCCAAAGAAAGAAATGCCAGAAGATGGTTATATAATAATGACTCTCTATATAGTTATATACTCTTACAATCTTGTTAAATCACTCCACTGGCTGCCAATTAGTTTCCGGGCAAAGTACAAAGTGTTGGTCATTACCTTTAAAGCCCTATATGGTTTGAGTCCAGGTTACCTGCAGGATCGCCTTCTCCCATACAATCCGCCCTGCATGCTCAGGTCTTCTGGGAAGAACTTACTGCAGTCGGCCAAGACTAGGCTGACAACTGTTACCCAGAGGACCTTTTCTTCTGCCGCTCCCAGACTGTGGAATGGCCTGCCAGAGGAGACTCGTCAACTTAACAGTCTTTTAGACACTAAGAAAGCTATAAGACCGGTCTCTTCCTGCAGGTATATCCAGTGGAATTTTATAATGTTTTTAGGATGTTTTTATGTTTTATTGCTATTTTAATAATGTTTGCCATGTTTTTAATCAGTTTATGTATTTTGTCGTGTTTTATCATTACTGTTGTTCCCCGCCTTGATCCAAACAGAGAGGTGGGTAAGAAATAAAATTATTATTATTATTATTATCATTATTATTATTAAACTATTTCTGCAAACATTTCTTCCCACTTAGAAAGTGATCTCTTTTTTCAATGCCACAAAATAAACAGAGATCATTTAAAAGTGACCAATTTGTTTTCACTGGCCTTCCTCTCTTTTTAAATTCAGAAGTGTTGATTTCAGAGTCCTTCCTTGACCTAAGCAAAGCTGAAATAATAATAATAATAATAATAATAATAATAATAGGTCAGCTATTTGAATTTACATTCATGTAAAGTTGCCATTTTTCCCTGTCAGGAGCTCTGTTCCTTTAACAGGTCTGCAGCAGCAGGCAGGACTAAATCTATTATTAAAAGAACAATGGGATGAAGCAGGAGTGGGCAGAAAGTAGGTTCCCAGGTGTTTTGGACTTCAACTCCCAGAATTCCTGACCATTGGCCATGATAGCAGGAGTTTCTGAGTGTTGAAGGCCAAAACCTCTCAAGACAGGGCTCCTGTGTCTTTAACAGTTTTGTAGAAAAGGGAATTTCAGCAGGTGTAAATGAACATCAAGAACTGGGAAGATTTGGCCCAGGAGCATCCCAATTGGAGGTCAGCTGTTACCAAAGGTGCTATGTATTTTGAAAAAGAGCGTAGACAGAGAGAAAAGGATAAAAGAGCTAAGCAAAAAATACACCAAGAAAACCCTCACCGCGACTGCCTTCCATCTGGTAACCTATGCCCTCACTGTGGGAGGCTGTGTGGATCCAGGATCAGCCTCCACAGTCATCTGCGGACCCACCGCTAAAGCCCCTCTAACTCTGGATGATAATCTTGGTAGACAATTTTACTTGGAAGACAACCTTACTCGGATACGAGTGATCGCCGACGATATGATGATACTAGAGCGACCTGATACAAAAGAGGGCAGGGCTCCTGCAGCTTTAACTGTTGTGATGAAGAGGGAATTTTGCCAGGTGTTGCATGCATACAAATGACACCTGCTGAAATTCTCTTCTCTATACAACTGTTAAAGGTACAGGAACCCTGTCCTCCTTTCCATAGGGTCACCCTAGGATTGTCTACAGGGAGCATTGCTAATTTTTATCAGCCAGAGATACTACTGGAGCTGGGCAGGTAGAGAAGCAAAGCGAGGGGGAAAACAGTTGAGGAGAAGCAGAGAAGGCCAAGACCAGCACTACCATTAGGAAAGGGAGGCAGATGGCTCAGGTGGCAAATGCTCGGAGATGGCAGCAAGGAGTTGGAGGAGGGGACTGTGTGCCCTATGGCCTGCCCTGCACCTCCTAAGCTAGCCTGCTGAATTCAGATGCAGCGAAAGATGGTGTCCCATCTTCTGCGTCGAAGGAAGATTTGTTGGCTTTTGTACATGGGAGGGGTGGTGGGGTGCCATCTTGTTCTTCACCTCAAGCAGCAAAATGTTCTGGGCCTGCCCTGCCAAGGAGGGAAAGACAAGAGAAGGCAGTAGTGTGAAGCAGAGCTGCTGAGGAGAAAGGTAAGGGAAAGCAGCAGAGTGCCGAAAAAAGAAAGAGCAGCTCTCAGCCAGTGGGGGATGGAAAAACTCAACAGCAGAGGAGCCCAAGAAACTGTGAAAGTGGCTGTCAATGTAACACTGGATTTGTAATTAGCTATGATTTAAGGTTAAGGTTTGCCATTAAAGGTGTGTGTGTGTGTGTGTGTGTGTGTGTGTGTGTGTGTGTGTGTGTGTGTAAATAATCTGGCACCTGAGTTATTGCCAATCTGCCCAACTCATCTATTTCTATTAACAGTTCTATTAATAATTCTATTAATATTAATATGGTGGGAAAAGCTGAAATTATCAGAGAGATACAACAGGAGGCAGGGGAAAAGAGCAAGTTGCCCAGGCAATGGAAAAAATAACGTTGGCAGTTGATGTGGAGGGAAGGGTAGAGAAGAAAGAGCTGGAATGAGGGAGTCATGGCTGACAGGAAAGGACGCTGAAGAAAGTCTTCATGAGACAAAGAAGAAAGCCAGTGAAGAAGTCGAGAATGAGCACCTGAGACAGCAGAAGACCAAGAGTAAAAGATCTGACAGAGAAAGAAGCAGTTGCTGTTCACAGATGTGGCATCCGTTCCTGAAAGGAACGCGGGGGGGGGGGGGGGGGGGCGGGAGGGTGCGCGGGCACGCGGGGGGGGTTGTTTTAGGTGGGGGGGCGGGGGGGACCGGGATTTTGGGTCTCAAAATCTGGTCACCCTAGGCTTTGGGCCAGTCACAGACTCTCAGCCCAACCTACCTCACAGGGTTGTTGTGAGGATAAAATGAAGAGAAAGAGGATTCTGTACACTGCTTTGGGTTCCTTGGAGGAAAAAGTCAGGATATAAATGCAATAATAAATAAATAAAATAAAAACTTCTATCTTCACACTCATAAAGATTAGAAACCTGCTTTTAATCATCAAAGCTGATGTTCCCAGTACTAAACTCCTGTGGCTTTTCTGCACACTCCTGGAACATGATATCAGCTGATGCATTTTCGACCCATTTTGTGACTTGCAACTTGCCACAGGAGGGAGGACAGGTGAGTAACCCCCATCAAGAGAGGGCTGGAGGGAAGGAGGAATCTCCAAAGGTGACTGTAGCAACGGTTGGAAACTTTGGCTCCTACAGTCACCTAGAGGTTTCTTGCCACCTGAAGTCTTGTTCACAGCCTGCTACATCAACTAAGGTTATATTCCGGACCTTGAGATGTCAGGCTGCAACACTGTCTAGACTGGAAACCAAGTCCTTTGCAGTGCAGTCACTTAATCCCCTATGAGATCCCATTACAAGGAGAATTACGTATGAAAAACAACAGCAACCCCCAAACCAATATGTATTCCCTTTGTTTAGTCTACTGAGACCTAACATTATCCTTTCTATCCACTGCCTGCATCCCTTTTCCCTTGCAGCTCTGCATCACAGGGAAGCCTTCCAGCTCACAGCCTATTCTCTTAACTCTATTTTACATTCAAGTGCCTCGTTCCAGCCTGGCTTTTCACAACAGACCCATCTTTCCTCCTGACTGTATCTTGTCTTTAGCTTCATATTCTAAGCACATAGGCTGTGCCTGCTTTATTTTTGTACAGAGCCTATCAAGTGCAGGTGCATTTCTAAACAACACTGCCTAGTTTATATAGGTCACAGAATTCAGCATATATATATATACACTTTCCCCCACCTCTTTCATGACAAGCATACACAGTTCACCTAGATCCATTGGAATCTCCTCCCACAACTAGAGTTGCGCTCCAAGGCGGAACGCTGGTGGTCACATCCATTTATTAAATTGCTATGAACGGCACTGTTCCCATTCCATTACTTGGTGCAGCTGCATGTTGTTCTGTCTTGCTCTACATGTACCAAATTTGGTCAGGACATGGAATTGCCAAAATGGAAGGGGACGGGGGTTGGGCTTAGGGAATACTTGCACTGACATCCCAAGTTTATGCTTTGCATACAAGTGTGGACATTAATACTTCTATTGTAAATGTTCCTGGCGGGGGGGAATATAATAGAATCATAGAAGAGTTGGAAGGGGTCTAGAAGGCCATCGAGTCCAACCCCCTGCTCAATGCAGGAATCCACCTTAAAGCATCCCTGACAGATGGCTGTCCAGCTGCCTCTTGATTGCCTCTAGTGTGGGAGAGCCCATGACCTCCCTAGGTCATTGGTTCATTTAAAATAAAATTACTTTAGCCCTTGTTAAAGAAGTGCACCAAAAGCTGAAAAATACTGTACACATTTATTTGGAAGTCCTATTGATCTCAGTAGGACTTTTTTGTGGGTAAACATGCATAAGACCAGGCTGAAACATTGTACTGTCTCTTGAAGCTCATAAACCAGACAGCTTTAGGGCACAAATGCATTTCTACACATACATGTGTAGAAAGAAAGAAAAACCCAACATTCCCCAGCCAGCTTGTAGGGGTTTTTTCTGTCAAAACCGTCATTGGATTGCACCCTTACAGCGCAAACCTAACAAATGTTTACTCAAAGTAAGCTTCATTCCAGTCTTAAATTTCAGCACCCTTCATAGTTTCCTGCCCATCCCCACTCACCTCTCCCCAAGGTACATTTACCTCCATCTGTGGACCATTCTGCCCACCTCCTCTACTCTGAACTGTGTGTATTTCCCAACATTGATACAAGGATAGAAATTTATATTGGGGAAAGGTCAGCATCTTGGAAAATATCACCTTTTTCTTTTGAATATTTCTAGCCCTTAAGGCTGGGGTGGGCAACCTGAGGCTCTTGAGAGGTTTTGGCCTAAAACAGAAGAACATAAGAAGCAAGACACGGTGCAACAGAACCCTCCCACCATGTTCCCCAGTAACTGCTGTATATAGGCTTACTGCCTCAGATGCTGGAGGCAGCACATGGCCATCAGGACTAGTAGCCATTGATAGCCTTCTCCTCCTGGAATTTATCCAATCCCCTTTCAAAGCCATCCAAATTGGTGGCCATCACTACATCTTGTGGTAGTGAATTCCATAGTTTAACTATGTGCTGTGTGAAGAAGTCCTTCCTTTTATCTGTCCTGAATCTCCCACCAATCAGCTTCAAGGGATGACCCCAGGTTGTAGTATTTCGAGAGGGAGAGAAATGTCTCCCCTATACACATTCTCCACACCATGCATAATGTTGTACACCTCTATTCAGTCCTTTTGATGTCCCTTCTATCATCCGTCACCACTGGCTATGCTAGCTAGGACCAAACATCTGGAGGGACACACGTTACCCATCCCTGCCTTAATGCAATGAAGATACGCTTGACATGTTCATGGCATCCATGACAACCATGGGCCTATCTCAATTGGTCTCTGGACCCACACATTCAGTGGGTCATACCCTCGATGCTGTTTTCAGTTCCAAACAGAGGGATCTGTGGGTGGAGGTAACGAATACCTCTGTGTTGTCATGGACAGACCATTTTCTGGTTAGGGTTAGTATCACGGCTACCACCCGCCCCTGCAGGGGTGGTGGACCTATTAAGATGGTCCGCCCTCGAAGGCTGATGGATCCTTCTGGATTTCAGAAAGCCTTGGAGGGATTTATGGCTGGTATCGTCGACAATCCTGTAGAAGCCCTGGTCGATAGATGGAATCGAGACCTAACTAGGGCGATCGACACGATCGCCCTCAAACGTCCTCTCCGACCCGCTTCTAACAGGGCGCCCTGGTATATGGAAGACCTCAGGGAGTTGAAGTGGAAAGGACGATGACTGGAGTGCTGATGGCGGAAAATTCGACTCTATCCGACAAGACACGGCATAGAGAACATCTTCGTTCCTATGGGGTGGCAATACGTGCAGCGAAGAAAGCTTTCTTCTCTGCGCGCATTGCGTCTGCGAATTCGCGTCCAGCAGAACTGTTCAGGGTGGTGATGGGTCTAACCTGGGCACCTTCCCCCCTGAATCTGATTTTAGAGCCTTCGGCAGTTCGCTGTGATACCTTTAACGATCATTTCACAGATAAAATCTCTCGGATAAGAGCCGACTTAGATGCCGTCGTTATAGCAGAGGCTGACGATGGAGTGTCCAGCGACTCCGCGAGTAGAATTACACTGGATCAGTTTCAGTTGGTGAGTACCGAGGACGTGGACAAGCTGCTTGGAGGAGTGAGGACGACGACTTGCCCTCTCGATCCCTGTCCTTCATGGCTGGTTGTCCAGGGAGGAGATGCAGTTAGATCGCAATTACAATATATTATTAATGCATCTCTCAGGGAGGGGACTTTCCCATCATGTTTAAAAGAAGCGGTGGTACGGCTGCTTCTAAAGAAGCCCTCCCTGGATCCCCTGGACTTTAATAACTACAGACCGGTATCAAACCTTCCATTCTTGGGCAAGGTGATCGAGAGGGCTGTTGCCTTTCAACTCCAAGTAGTCTTGGATGACACTGATTTTCTTGACCCATTTCAAACTGGCTTCAGGGCGGGATAAGGAATTGAGACTGCTATGGTCGCCTTAGTGGATGATCTACGCCTTAGTATTGACAGGGGGAGTGTGTCCCTGTTGGTACTTCTGGACCTCTCAGCGGCTTTCGATACCATCGACCATGGTATCCTTCTGGAACGCCTGAGGGGATTGGGAATCGGGGGCACTGTGCTTCAGTGGTTCCGCTCCTACCTCTCGGGCAGGTTCCAGATGGTGATGCTTAGGGATAGCTGCTCTGCAAAGAAGGAGCTGCTGTGTGGTGTACCACAAGGTGCCATCCTTTCCCCAATGCTATTTAACATTTATATGAAACCGTTGGGAGAGATCATCCGGAGGCATGGGGAGGGGTGCTATCAGTATGCTGATGACACCCAAATATATTTCTCTATGCCTTCGATAACAGTGCCAGCTAAGGATAGTGTGTCTCCTCTGAATCAATGCTTGGAGGCGGTAATGGGCTGGATGAGGAAAAACAAACTGAAGCTGAATCCAGGCAAGACGGAGGTGCTTGCTGTCAAAGGCCGCAACCTGGGTTTGGAGGTGTGTCAACCAGTTCTGGATGGGGTTACACTCCCCCTGAAAGACTGTGTTCGCAGCTTGGGGGTGCTCCTGGATCCGTCGCTCCAAATGACAGCCCAGATAGATGCGATGGCCAGGAGTGCCTACTATCAGCTAGAGTTGGAAGACCTAAAGATGGTAGTAGGTCTTCCAAGTAGGTAACTTCGAAGCTCGACTTCTGCAATGCGCTGTACATAGAGCTACCTCTGTGCCTAGTCCAGAAACTTCAACTAGTTCAAAATATGGCAGCCAGGTTGGTCACCGGTACATCTAGGGGTGGCCATATTACACCAGCTTTAAAATCGCTCCACTGGCTGCTAATTAGTTTCCGGGCGAAGCATAAAGTGTTGGTTATTACCTTTAAAGCCCTATATGGTTTGGGTCCAGGTTACCTGCGGGATCGCCTTCTCCCATACAATCCGCCCCGCACGCTCAGGTCCTCTGGGAAGAACTTACTGCAGTCAGCCAAGACTAGGCTGACAACTGTTACCCAGAGGACTTTCTCTTCTGCCGCTCCCAGACTGCGGAATGACCTGCCGGAGGAGACTCGTCAACTTAACAGTCTTTTAGAATTTAAGAAAGCTATAAAGACTGTTCTCTTCCGGCAGGCATATCCAGTGGAATTTTAGAATGTTTTAAGGAAGTTTTTAGGATGTTTTAGGATTTTTTATGCAGTTTTAATAATATGTGTCATGTTTTAATCAGTTTTATGTATTTTATCATGTTGTTGTTCCCCGCCTCGATCCAAACGAAGAGGCGGGTAAGAAATAAATTGTGATGATGATGATGATGATGATAATGTAGACAGTGCCTGGTAAATCTCAGAAGCTAGTTTGTGGGGGGCTGAGTAGGGTTTCCATGCCCAGAAAGTAGGGTGTTGGGTCTTCCATGGCTCCATGCTCGTCTGCATTGGCAAAGGCAGAATGATGAAATATATGTTTATACATTTCATTTGCATAGTTATCACAAGATGTAGTGATGGCCACCAATTTGGATGGCTTTAAAAGGGAGTTGAATAAATTCCTGGAGAAGGCTATCAATGGCTACTAGCCCTGACGGCTATGTGCTACCTCCAGTATCAGAGGCAGTAAGCCTGTGTGCACCAGTTGCTGGGTAAAATGGGTAGGAGGGTGCTGCTGCACCATGCCCTGCTTTGTTGGTCCCTGGTCAACAGCTGGATGACACTGTGTGAATCAGAGTGCTGGACTAGATGGACCCTCAGTCTGATCCACCATGGCACTTCTTATGTTCTTATAGTTTGTTTTTAATGGAGGAATTTCAATTTGTGTTTTTTTTTTAGTGCATAGTTACAGGACAGTATCCAATCCTCATGCTTTTTGTCACTTTCCATTCCCTTCTTGAACACCCTTCCAAACTCTTTAGAAACTTCTTTGTGACATGTTTATTCCCCTAAGAGCTCAAAGCGGTATACAGTGCCCTCCCCTCCCCATCTCGTTCTCTCAATAACTCAGTCAAGTAGGCTAGGATGAGAAAGAGCAATTGGCCCAAAGTCATCCATTTAGCTTTGCGACTTTGAAAGGATTTACACTCAAGTCTTCATGGACTAGGTCCTACACTCTAACCGCTATGCCACACTGGCTGAACTTTAGATGCAGAATTAATTAGGCAAAGAACATGTTTGCAAGTTTACATAACTGGCATAATTTATTGAGCAGGGAGTTGGACTCAACGGCCTTACAGGCCCCTTCCAACTCTACTATTCTATGATTCTGTGATTCTATTCCAAGTGCAGAATCTGGGATTTCTTGATGCACAATTTCCATTTGTCTTTTAATTTTAGGCACAGAGCATCTGACTAATTGTATCTTCTCGACACTGCTTTAAAATCAATAGAGGGTTTCCTGGAAGTTTTGTTTTGGTAGTTTTGGAAAAGGGGGGGGGGGGGTGAAGGGAGATAAATTAATCCAGAGGTGGAAATACTTTTATAGAGCAAAACCGCATACACAGATACAGATAAATTTGTTTTTAATAAAGGAGTTAATTTTCTTTCAATCCTATATAAAACAATAGCAATTAAAAACTTCATTTTTGAAAGTAAATATTTACATATGAACAAGGAACTGTGCAAAATTTACATGAAAAAAAATGGAAAGACAGGATTTTTCCCCCTAAAAGACAAAATAAAAAGGTGTAACAGTTTGTTGGGTATTGATAAAAATACTGATCAGCATTCAGTTTACACACAAAAAGAGTTAAGGTGCAATCCACAGGAAACGCTTCTCACACAAGGCTCCACTGAAATCAATGCCAGTCCATGTAAAGCTCCCTTCATTTCAATAGGATTTGCACAGGAAACGTTTACGGTGGCCCCTGCCCTTAAAATCTAACATGAGAGTTCACACAAAGAAAGCCGACATATTTACAGTCATAAAAGTACTATCAATAGACAATTTAATACAATAACCTCTGAAAATATAAAGAACTAATTAGTATATTTGTAATAAAAAAATAGGTACAAAGAGGGGAATTTTGCTCTGGACATCTTTAAAGTAAGCCCACAGCTTGCATACAGTCTTTTAGCAAAATAATTATAGTTTACATAGCCATTTTTTAATGTTATGTGCCAAAAATTATGTACAATTACTGACAAAATACACCAACCATTTTTCAACACTTGATTTCACACTGAGAAACTGTCTTTTTGATGATTCCTCTTAACTTTGATTTTTATTTAATCTAAGCTTTCACTTTCGCTAAAAAACACAGTGCAAGTAAAATATATTTATGCTGAAAAGGTTTTTCTTTTTTTTCCTTTTTTCCTTTTTTGTTTTAAACTTTACAGCTTTACAAACTATAGCAAATAAAATGCATTTCTTTTTTCCTTTTTTTTCCTTTTTTTTTTTTTACAGATGCTGATAAAACATTCAGAAGTAACCCTCCTTTGTGGGTCTTCAAAGTTGGTGGGGTGCCTCTAATAAGCGATAGTAACGATATTAAAAGAATTGAGGTTACGCTTAAAATTAAGTGTAATCTACAATTTGAACAATTTTGGGCAGGAAAAGATAAATATTGATTAAAATCAGTTTGCTTTGCTAACTGACTCCTTTTAAAAGCTAAAATAAAATGAGGTCATCTGCTGTAGGCATATACCTATATAATCGATTTAGTTAAGTAAAACTGAACTAAAATGCACAATTAATGTTGAAATTGCTACAGGATCTGACACAGAGTAGCTGGTTATTTGCTAAACGGTTCCATCAGTCTCTATAATATGGCTTGTTTGGCAAGAAGGCCACTCAATCAAAGAGATGAGTTAAACTTTAAATTGTCCTCTTATCGTCTCCTCAGGCCTTTGCAAGTCTCCTTACTGTCAAAGAAAGGGATCTCTCTTATACCAAAGAGTTTATGAGAAATGGGAATAGAAAACAGCTCCTTGTAAAGATGTGGTTGTCTCAGAGTGGTGGTGGTTGTTGTCGATGGTGTGGGTGTGTTTTTTTTTAAAACAGTATCCCATATGCTCGTTACAAAAAGGCGTAATCTGCAAATATATATAAAAAAAGTGTCCCCAGGTGTCTTCTCCGCCAAAAAATACCTTGATCTTCTCCACTTTTACTTAAGGAATGCTTTGTATAGCAATAATGAATGGCTTGTCTCTCGCTCATTTTCTAAACAAAATATGAGGTCCCTGAGGTTCACCCGCGTTATCCTTTGCCGTGTAAACTGCCTGGTTGTTCCAACTCCAGAGCTGCCGGGGACTGCTACGCTTGTACTGGATCCCTGCAAACAGAAAGAGAAGAAGTTGTATTTCTTCAGACCGCAGAGAGAATCCTTCATAATGCCATATAGAATTAAGCCATATAGAATATGGAGCATGGGAATCGGATAACATGAAATTCCGTCAAGCTAGCTGTATAGCTCAGTAAGAAACAGACACCCCTTAGAAGGTTTCTCTACGTTAATGTACGAAACTGAGTAAGTTGATTTAGCACAGTATTGTCTTCTCCAGCCTTCCCCAACTTAGTGCCATCCAGATGTATCAAACTACAATTCCCAGAATTCCCAGCCAACATGGCCAATGGTCAGGGATAAAGGAAGTTATCTGGCAGACATCAGGTGGGGAAGGCTGGTCTACTCTAACTGGTTCTCCAGGATCTCAAGCAGTGATCTTTCCCAATTCTACTACACAAGATCATTTTAACTGGAGTTTTCCAGGTATTTAATCTAAGAATGTGTGCATGCAAAGTTCTGTCATTGAGCTATGGCTCCTCTCTACTTGCAATCAGTTCTCTTCTGCAGGAGCTATACCACTGAGGTGTCTAAAGTTGGCTGCTACCATTGCATGGATGGCTCCAGCTTTAAGCAGCACCTCTTGTTTATTTTTGACTTTGAAAAAGGGTGCTATGAAAACTAGGGCTGTGACCAGATCCGAAGTCAGATCCTGAATCCGGATCAGATCCACGATCTGGATCTGCTCCGGGTCCGTGCAGAGCCCTCCCTCCCACTCTCCCTGCTCCCTCCCTCCCCCCTCATCACCCTGCTTACCTACAGCCTCCTCCACGTCATCCCCCGTTGTCCTCCAGGTCGTCCTCTAAGAGCACCGCATTTGCCAGTCGCGGCGGGTGATGGCAGGACGACCCGGAGGACGATGCAGAGGAGGCTACAGGTAAGCAGGGTGATTGGGGAGAGGGAGGGAGCAGGGAGAGAGGGAGGGAGGGCTCTGCACGGACCCGGAGCGGATCCAGATCCAAGGCAGGTCAGATCGGGCTCAATCCGGACCTCCCAGATCAGGATCCAGATTGGATCGGGGGGTCCGTGCACAGCCCTAATGAAAACTTCAGGTCTTCCCATCCACAATTACTATCCACTGGTTCTAATTTGCCAGTGCATTCAAGACTATTATTTACTTTTTCTTCAGTCGCTTTCATTTCTGATCCTATTCATCTTTGCAACAACTGGGTGAGGCAATTAGACTGTAGGCCTCTCTGCCTGTACTTTTCAGGGCATAGAAGCTGATCCCTCTGGAAAACCCTCCCTCGTGCAGTTCGGGAGGCGGAAAACATAACACCTTTTAAACACTTCCTGAAAACAACTTTTCACACAAGCTTTCCCTGAACTTTAATTTAGCTGGTTTTATATTGCCGTTTTTAAAAAGCTTTTAACATTTTTAATGTATTTGATACTTGATGTATTTTATGGTTTTAATTGTGTGCTGCCCAGAGAGCATCGGCTAATGGACAGTATAAAAATGTATAATAATTTTAATTTTAATAATAAAATCATAATACCAAGCCGCCACTATCATGAGCATAAGTAGGCAGGTGATAGAATACGCAACACTCTATGTGCAAGAGTGATTTGGTCACACCTAGGTCCCATTGAAATCAATGCAAAAAGTTATGACGTAACTTAAGTCTCACTGATCTCAGTGGCAACAAAGCAAAATGAACTTAGCTTTGGTCCAACATCATCATTCTTTGGCATGTCCCTTCAAACCACCAGTTCTGGGTGTTTACAGCGGCCCGGTCAAGTGAAATGTGTTCACGGATTACCCCGGACATGCACATGCTACGATCAACATCCAAGGTCCTCTTTCGAATGCCTACTCCGATGGAAGCTTGGAGGATGGCAACAAGAGAGAGGGCCTTTCCAGCGGTGGTCCCCCAACTATGGAAAAGTCTCCCTGATGAGGCTCGCCTGGCGCCAACACTGTTACCTGTTGTGTCTAATTCCTCTCCCCTTGCTCAGGGCGAAGGACTGTTAGACGTTAATTCAGAATCAGATTCTGAACTTGAACAGACATTCCAGTCCATACCAGAAGGGGAAGATGTGGTTCCCATAGCTTCGCCTCCAGTGCTTATCTCTCCTGATGTAAATAACCCTCCGGCTGATAAACAGCCCTCATCTTCAGAAGAGGAGGGAGAAAGTAACCTTAGAGATGCTATTTTCCGTAGGAGGGAAAAGCACGCACAGATCAAAGAGGTCAGGAGGCGGCGCTCGAAAAGATTAGTGGCTCAGAAAAAGCTTGATTTGGATTTCTCTCAGAAGTGACTCTCTCTTTCTCTTGAATGGATCAACTGTGTTGTTCGCTTAGCTAAATTACGCTTTGGGGCAAAACACTTTCTACTTTTAACTCCCTTCAATTGAAGGAAGGGGTCATTTGCTAAATAAAAGATTGACTGCTTTCCTAAGAGGCCTCCTTATTGACTTCAATGAATGCAAGGAGTTAGAGAGTCACAACATTACCTTTTCGATGCCAGGTTAAGACTTTTCTCTTCTCCCAGGCATTTAGCAAAATATGTTGAGCTTTTTAACAGTTTTAAATGATATGTAGTTTGTTTTTAGGCTTTTATGGTTTAAAATTTTGTATATTGGTTTTTATATGTTCAATGTTTTTAATTTTTGTAACTCGCCCAGAGAGCTTCGGCTATGTGGCATTATATAAATGTAAATAATAATAATAATTTGAGGCAATGTAAATCACACAGAAAGGCTCCTAAAACACAGATGACCACTCGAGGATATCTAAAAATTTCAATCTGAATAGTCTATCACAAAACCCCACACAATACACACACACAACTCTGCTTGCATATTAGTTGATGTATTTATGTTACTTATTAAGATAATTTATGATCCTGCACTTTCTATCTCAAAAGAGACACTCAAAAGCAATTTACAACACTAAAAAGTAATACAAATTAGTAGAATATTAAAACCATTAGAACAGAACTAAAATGAAGAATGACAACAGCTAAAAAAACAAATAAAAACAAACAAACCCCCCCCCCAAAAAAACCCTACAAATTTCATCAGCATGGAAGATTAAATGCCTGATGAAATAAAAGGGCCTTAATGTGGCAGAGAAGGATAAATATTCTTAGTGTGATGCTGCTCTGCCTTAGCATCTATGGGACATACATTTCTTTTATCCCATGCGCAAAAAACATTATGGGAACTGTAGTTTCCGTACAGATGTGTTGAGGGAAACTTTAAGGCACAACTCAGGATTTTGAATCCTCAAGAGTAGGGGCCACCTGGTGCCCTCCAGATGTTTTAGATGACAACTTCCATAATCCCTGGCTGTACTGGATGGGAGGTATGGGAATTGTAGTCCAAAACATTTGGAGGGCACCTGGTTGCCTATTCCTGCCCCAGGGAGTCCCTTTAACATGCACTGGACATGGAATTCTCTACCACAAGATGTGGTGATGGTCACCAATTTGAATGGCTTTAGAAGGGGTTGGATAAATTCCTGGAGAAGGTGATCAATGGCTACTAGTCCTGATGGCTATGTGCTACCTCCAGGGCCAGAGGCAGCAAGCCTGTATACACCAGTTGCTGGGGAACATGGGTGGGAGGGTCTGTTACAACATGTTCTGCTTGTGGGTTTCTGGTCAACAGATGGTTGGCCACTGTGGGAACAGAGTGCTGGACTAGATGGACCCGTGGCCTAATCCAGTATGGCCCTTCTTATGTTCTTAACATTTACATCTGGAGTACAGGAAGACGGTGGAATTTTCATATAATTTCTGCAATTACTGGATTTTTTTCTTTTTCCTGGTGGTGAGGATGGTTCATGGTGCTATCACATAACAAAGGCCTTCTTATGAGTTTGGACAGAAGATATCTGGCCCACTGCAAAGGCTTAGCTTCCCACCTCCAGAGTCAGTTTGAGGCCAAGGCGTATATGCTTATAAAAGCCACAAAAGAGCAAGGTGATCTTAAGGTAAAAGCTGTTGCTTCAGGAAGGTACAAAATTTCCTCTCTATCCTCAGCCTCACCCCCAAAGCTGAGTTTCCAAATGTCTTGGGAAGCCAAGTCTGACTCAGCCACTTTCACTCAAGTCTAGGTAGGCTGTTGTCATCCTGCCTCCCCAACACACTTGTGGTGACAGACAGTGCTGAATATCAGTGAGCACCTACTGGCTGCATTCAGGAAACACGATAACCAACGGTGGTTTAAGTAGTCAACCATCAGTTGAGCAGTTAATGGTTGGTTATTGTGTAGTCTGCCAGGAAAAAAACACCCCACAGTTGACTATTTTGCCAAAATAACTGAGAAACACAACCCGCAGCAGAGTTGACTAGTCTCACAACCATCGGTTAGTGTGTTGTCTGTTGGGTTCAGTGGACTATTTTACAGGGTTGAGTGGACTAGCTCGGTTGAATACAGAGGACTGAGGGAGGGTGGGGAGAGGGGCGGGGGCTGTGTCAGTCAAATGCCGAGTTGACTATTAGTCCACTCAACTCCAGCCCCAACCACCCACAGTTGTGTGGGAATATGTTGGGGGGGGGGGGGGGACTACCCGCAAAATAACCAACTGTGAGTTGGCTGCTCATCCCACCATTGAATAAAGTGTTGTCTGAACGCAGCGACTGAGTCCCAACAGTCATTTTGCTTCACTGAGGCTCCTCCATTAGCTTATAAGTATCATGAGGCCAGATGTAGTCTGCATTTCCCTTTGAGATGCAGCAAGGATCAGTATCCAGAGAGTGGGGCTTCACTCTGGAGACCTGGACTCAAACCAACCTCTTCTATGGATTCGTTGACCTGATTCCAAAATATTCGGGGGAAATATGACAATTCCATGCTTAAACCAATGTCAAACACTTCTCATCGAATACTAGATTAGAACCTGTCTCCATGACCAGCTAGTTTTTGATCTGGGTGACTATTCTGACATTTGCCAGACATACAGTCTTTTTACAAACACATGATGCAGGACTTCCTGGGATTGCACGATTTATATGATACTTTTTGCAAGTTAAGGGTGCTGTAGCAGCAGATACTTTGGTCTAGGATAAAAGTAAGTGGCCATGGAGTGGTGGATCTGAATTTGTTTAGTGTTATATTTGGTTAAACTTCAAAAGCGGGGAGGCAGGAGGCAGATATAATCACGGCACGATTACAGAAGTTATATTTTAAACCCAAGCACAGTCCACACATATGGAAGCAGAGCACACCATTGCTATGCAAAGTGGTTATTAAAAGGTGAGTCTATTTCAGTACCAACGTTCTATAATAGTAATGAAAATTACAACAAAAATAGGAGAGAATTGTTTGTGTCAAAACTAGGAATGAATAAGACATTTGTTTGGTTTTTTAAAAAATAAGAATTTACCAAAATCCCCACATTTCCCTGCTGGTACTCCTGGACCTCTCAGCGGCTTTCGATACCATCGACCATGGTATCCTTCTGGAGCGCCTGGGGGAATTGGGAAGCGGGGGCACTGTACTTCAGTGGTTCCGATCCTATCTCTTGGGCAGGTTCCAGATGGTGATGCTTGGGGATAGCTGCTCTTCAAAAAAGGAGTTGCTATGTGGTGTACCACAAGGTGCCATCCTTTCCCCAATTCTGTTTAACATTTACATGAAACCGCTGGGAGAGATCATCCGGAGGCATGGGGCGGGGTGCTATCAATATGCTGATGACACCCAAATATATTTCTCTATGCCTTCGACAACATCGTCAGCTAAGGATAGTGTGTCTCCTCTGAATGAATGCTTGGAGGCGGTAATGGGCTGGATGAGGAAAAACAAACTGAAGCTGAATCCAGACAAGACGGAAGTGCTCGCTGTCAAAGGCCCCAACCTGGGTTTGGAGATGTGTCAACCAGTTCTGGATGGGGTTACACCCCCCTTGAAAGACTGTGTTCGCAGCTTGGGGGTACTCCTGGATCGGTTGCTCCAAATGACAGCTCAGATAGATGCAACGTCCAGGAGTGCCTACTATCCGCTTCGGCTGATACGCCAGCTGCGCCCCTTCCTAGAGTTGGAAGACCTAAAGACAGTTGTGCACACGCTGGTAACTTCGACACTTGACTTCTGCAATGCGCTGTACATAGGGCTACCTTTGTGCCTAGTCCGGAAACTTCAGCTTGTTCAAAATATGGCAGCCAGGTTGGTCACCGGTACATCTAGGGGTGACCACATGACACCAGTTTTAAAATCGCTTCATTGGCTCCCAATCAGTTTCCGGGCGAAGTATAAAGTGCTGGTGATTACCTTTAAAGCCCTACATGGTTTGGGTCCAGGTTACCTGCGAGACTGCCTTCTCCCGTACAATCCGCCCCGCACACTTAGGTCCTCTGGGAAGAACTTACTCAAATCAGCCAGAACTAGGCTGACGAGTGTTACCCAGAGGACCTTCTCTTCCATCGCTCACATACTGTGGAATGGTCTATCGGAGGAGATTATACAAATTAGCAGTCTTCATGAATTTAAGAGAGTAATGAAGACTGCTCTCTTCCGGCAGGCCTATCCAGATGAATTTTAAGATGTTTTTAATGATGTATTTTTTTCTTGTTTTTAAAAGTTTAACTGTTTTGTGATTCTTGTGTTTTATATTGTTGCTGTTCCCCACCTCGATCCAGAGGGAGAGGCGGATTATAAATAATAATAATAATAATAATAATAATTATTATTATTATTATTATTATTAAATAGGATAGAAAGTACTTGAGTTTTGTTTTTGTTTTTAATCTAATACAGGAGAAAACGAAACCAATATATTGGTCCTCCCAGGCCCAGGGCTTTCAGTGCTTAGCTCTTAAAAATGGGTTTGAATCCCAGTGTATTCGACCATGTCTGTGGTGCAGCAATAGGGTTGTCAGCTCCCCCGCCCCCGGCTCCTCATCTTTAAATGCTACATGGCAGGCAGGTACAGCTTGGTCCTCTTCAAGGTTGAAATACCTGAACCTATTGAGTTTAGCAAGTGTAAATGGGTGACAATTCTACTTCTGTTCACTTTTGTTAAGAATTTACCAACATCCCCATATATCTCCATATAGCAGATGGAAAGGGCTTCAGATTTAAATAATTTGAATGCAGAATAAAGGGAAACCGATGGATTCGTCCATTCCTAGTCAGAACGGAAAAGTGGTTTTCCAGTGCCTCATTTTCTGGCAAAACAGGTGGAGAGGAAGAAATGAACTGTAACTAGTAGGTGGCATATACAGTCCAGAGAATCAGATTTTCAACAAAGAATCAAAGGGAGAACTATTGACAGATGATTTTGTCTTGAAAGGCTGCCAATTTATGTGCAAGTTGAAGTTATAGTTTGTGCAAGTTGAACATCAATGCTATTTGTTTTAGCAGAGTCATCTTTAGGCATTTTGGAGAAACAGTGGGAACGTTTATTGCATTGCAATGCGTTGTCCCCACTCCCCTCAATCTTCTACATTCCTGGTCCTCAGCACCCCTGCCATCCAGCTCCTAGGGGCACTAACCAGTTCCCCTACCCCACCTTTGGCTTCATGCATCTCATCCATCCCAGCTGGACTCTTCACGTTTAACCCTCTTGGCTTCAGGCAGGACCATGCACCCCATTCCAAAATTTCCTGGCTTGACTCTTCCTTGTGTCCTAACAGCATCAGATTCTTTCCCCTTATTTCACTTTCCGATGAAGCACAGCTTTCAAAAGGGAAATGGATCGCAATGGCTGCTGCAGTACAAACACTGCCTTAAGTAGCCAGCCTGTGGTATAATCAGTCCAGCACCTTCCAGCGGAAGTAGCCTTTCAGGGCCACCTGTGTCACTCTCCCAGACTGAACACGAATTTCTTCCAGGAAATCCAGCAGCCAGACCGGCTGTTCCAGACATCCTACTGCGGCGCCAAGATGCACATGGGTGGTGAGATAAGAGATTCCATGAGCTGGTCAATTCTTCATGTTCCCACACTTACTGTGTTCAGGTGCACAGAATTGCCAAACAACAGGCAACTAGTCTGTACATTCTGTACATGCCTGGCATATCATAAGGAGCAAGGTGAGAAGAGGGAAATAGCTTTCAGAAGACAGAAGGCTGCATTCCTGTAGTTTTGAGTCTTCTCGAGCAGACAGGTGAGCTGTTGCATGGCAATCCTATGCATTTTTATCACAGTATGCGTGGGACCATGAACAACTGCTCTGTGATGTTCACTGCCCCAAACCTCCCAAGAGCTGAGATTAGCCTTGCATGAGCAAAAAAACAAAAGTTGTTACGTTAAGGTAAGTTTTGGAAGCAAATTTGGGACAGTCTTGAGCCTACATTCAACTTTGGAGAGCAAATCCTTGCACGGATAGCATTAAAAGTTTCATAGTTGTGTATGCCCCTAAAAAATGTACTCTAGCCATAGCCAAGTGTTGGGGTGCTACAGATATATCTTCCTTTTTCCTGAAGAACATCCGCTCTAAAATTAACCTCAAGATCATATAGTAGGACTAAATCTGTTTCAGAAGGATTCTGACTTTGCCCTGTGTTACTGAAGAGCTCAGGCTTGCTGCCATTTTAAGTATATCATTGGCATCTTGTCTCCAGTTATCTCCATTTTGCCTGGAGGGTTGAATCAAGCAAAGGCTTGGGGAACCAGGGCAAGATCACCCAGGATGTAGTCACTCTCCTTGTTTTACAGTGTATACTAGGAGTGGCGCACCCTTCCATAGAAAGAGGTATGAGGATTTCAGGTATATATAGATGTCTTACTCTATCGCAATCAAGCCATCATGGTGCCGCCCTTTTGAACTGGCCAATCCAGAGCTCTGACAAGGGAAAGCACTATGCCAAAACCAATGTCACCATCAGCAAACACATTTAAAACTCATTAGGCATCTACACCCAAAGGACTTACACTTGCCCTCAGTTCTCCCACTGGAGATTCACAGGATAGTCCTGTGGTCCGGCACAAGGGGACGCCCTCTCAACCTGCAGCACTCAACACTTCTCCATAAGAGAAGCCCTTTCCCCTCCTGCTCTGAAAAAGGTAGTACCGTATTTCTTCGATTCTAAGACGCCATTGATTGTAAGACGCACCCTAATTTCAGTACCACCAACAGAAAAACAAATCTTTGATTCTAAGAAAAAAATAAAATAAAACGCTAAAATATATCTAAAATTTGAGAACTGTGATTCTAAGACGCCATCGATTCTAAGACGCACCCTGTTTTTAGAGACGTTTATATGGGGGGGAAAGTGTGTCTTAGAATCAAAGAAATACAGTATTTGTACTGTAATTTCCTTCTGCCGCTGCGGTCTCAGTACCTCTCTAGCACCCCCTACCGCCCCTTCAAGCAAGTTAGCCACATTGCCTCCTTCAATGCCCTGTTTATGCTCCGACTCCTTTCTTTTCTCCAATTGGGATTTGCACGAGTTCGTCTGAAGTCTCTTGCCCTCCCCGCTGCTTATCTGGCCCCACACATTCCTCCCTCCATCTCTCTCCGTCGTCTCATCTCCCCAACTCCCCTTAGACGTCATTAAACAGTCGCCAGTTTCCATTTGAATGCCGCTCATATATATTTTCTTTTTCTTTTTCTTTTTGTAATCAACGATATACTTGCTTATTCTAATCTTTGGCTCTTGGTCTTGTTGCCAATTCCCCCATTTTAGAGAGCCCAGTTTTAGATCGACTCAGGCATCCCAATTCCTGCCCCTACATGCCAGGCTAAATATCCTATTCACACAGGTCCCTCTTGTACCCATAAACATTACATGTGTGAACAAAGATATGCAGAAACACCTGAGAACTCAGGATCTCTCCTGACCCTACATACCAAGTTCTCAAACATTTGGGTAGGCCATGGAAAGGGGGCGAAGTTTCAGGGAGGAAGTAGAATCTATCCCACCACCCCCTCTACCCCCATTACCTCGGCAAGAGCTACTGCTGCTTGTGAATGATGTTTCCCTGTGTGTGGCTTAAGGAGCAGGTCAAAGGACATCTTCTGTTACCCTTCTAATGCCAGCACTGGAGCAAAACCCCACCCACAGATCCTTGCACATAAAATTACTCCTGGATCAACCGGGTCATAGCCAAGAAAGCACAGGTTGGTACTATATTATGGGAGCCTCCACATATGTAGGGGATTACAGAATCATAGAATAGTAGAGTTGGAAGGGGCCTATAAGGCCACTGAGTCCAACCCCCTGCTCAATGCAGGAATCCACCTTAAAGCATCCCTGACAAATGGCTATCCAGTTGCCTCTTGAATGCCTCTAGTGTGGGGAAGCCCACAACCTCCCTAGGCCATTGGTTCCATTGTCGTACTGCTCTAACAATCAGGAAGTTTTTCCTGACGTCCAGCTGGAATCTGGCTTCCTGTAACTTGAGGCCATTATTCGGTGTCCTACATTCTGGGATGATCGAGAAGAGATCTTGCCATAGTATATTTAGAAGCTTCCTCAAAAATGCTCAAGCAACCACATTCACACCATAAGAACAAACACTTAATTTGCCAAGATAAAAATGGGGTCTTTTGTGTTCCTCTAATATTGGAAATTATATCCACATATTAATCATGCAATTGCACAGGAGAGATTATATTTTTCTTGGCTTTCGCTGCTCTTGTTTTTAGCATTTGTTTAGTAGCTAAACAGATAATGAATTTCTCCCTCATTACATATTATTAATATTCAACATTCCTTGGACATTAGCATGCCAATCTGAGCCAACTATTTTGGCAGTATGCTTTAACTGCAAAAACAAAACACACATGCACACTTCGAGAGACAAGGAAAGCTCAGATTAAAAATGTCAACTGCAACAGCAGTCGCACAGCTGTGAGTCAATTAGATCCAAAGCAGCTGCTTCTTAATTAAGCAAACAAAAGCTTTGATTCAGGAAGTCTGCAGTTCATTTGGCCATCCAGTAACTGATTAATCTAAGATAACTAAATTAATCAGAGTTTGCTGAAGTGCAAACAAGATGCCCTGCAGAAAACAAAACAAATTCCACTTCTTGAAGGGAATGGGAAGCTCCACGGGCATGCAAGCGTTTGTACGCGGGCGGGCCTGCACACAGGAACACGCGTGCACATTGAACAGCCTACACAGTACTTGAAATCAGCTCAGGTTAAATATGCAGCAACCCTCCGGTTAAATGAAAGCTGCTTTCGGATATTACATAAGGAACAGCAGTAATGCAGCCCAAAGTAATGGTCAGCGATCCACCGTGGGAGAGAAGTATTGATGACAGAGCCTTTTGATATTATCTATGGGGGAGGGGGGGAGCCCTGTAAAAAACAACTTCCCCTGGCGTGTACATTACTGGGTGACAACATGGAGCATACGGACACTGATTTCCAAGATGATACATAAGGCATGCAGGAGTGCTTTTCTTTGGCAGAGGCAGAACCACTTTTCTTTGGCAGAGGCAGAACCACCACTGATGGAAGCTATCTAGGGGCAAGCCGCGAAGCCTGCTCACAGTAGTGGCCAGCGGCGGACGGGAGCGGACGGCCACGGAAGGTAAGCAGGGGGAGGGGGCTTACCCCCCCTGGGGTCATCCGCTTTCATCCGCTGGCACCAGCGGATGGAAGCGGACGGCCCCGGGGGGGTAAGGAGCGCGGGGGAGGGGGCTTACCTGCCAGGGCCGTCCACAGCGGACGGCCCCGCGGGGGAGGAGGGAGTTAGGCCCCCTCACCCAGCCGCCACCATTTTTTCATCATAGACTTGCATTGGGGGAAAGCTTTCTTTCCCCTAATACAAGTCTATGGGGGGAAAAATGGTGGCCAATCCAAAAATCAGATGTCCGATTTTTGGATCAGGATCGGACCCGATCCGGTCCAGGGGGGCTCCGATTTTGTCCGATCCAATCCGGGACAAAATTGGAGGTCCCGATCCGGGTCCCGATCCAATGGGTCCGTGCACACCCCTACCATTAGCCATTTTGGCTGAAAATCTATCCAGTCAGCTGGTCCAGATCAGCAACCACCGCTTTGACTGCTTTTGCGTTGCGACCCTGTGGCCGACAAAATAACCAACAGTGGACGAGGAAATAACCAATGCTGCCCTCCGCACAGCACAATAACCAGTGGTGTATCAAATAGCCAACTTTGTACAGCGTTGGCTATTTGATTTGGTTATTTCAGCCATATAACCAACTGTTGGTTAAAGAAATTCCTTCCACACAACCCATGGTGGGTTAAATAATCAACCGTTGGCTATTTAAACCACCACTGGTTATCGTGTTATCTGAACCCAGTCTTAATGGATTTACTAGAAAAGAGGGGTGTTGCTGCTCCCTCCCACAGCAACACAGTCTGGGAGTGGACACTATTGCTCATGGTCCAAAGAGCAAAAAAATGGGGAGAGTGCCTTGCATCTTAATCCCTCCTCTCTCCCATTTAAGGAAAGCAGGAGAGATTACAGTCTCATTTCTATTCCTTTATACAGCTAGGAATGAGGGCAACAATTAACAAGATGATTCCATTATAGCCTTATTTCCATACTGCGTTGATAGGCATGCAATGGGATGGGCAGCAGTCACTAATAAACCCACCCTACCTGTAGCTCAAGGTATGTCCCCTCCCCGCTTACACACTCAAAACTAAACATGTTCCCATGTTTAGTTTTGGATTAGGAACTCTAATTGGACAGTTGAAATTCATTAATTTATTCTGATCCATAAAGTCTGGCACTAAGAGGTTTAATGCTGAAATCCTAGACACACTTACTAGGAAGTAAGCCCCACTGAACATAGCGGGACTTTCCTCTGAGTAAACATGCCTACGGGTTGTGCTGCATATCAATCAGCCTTAGACATGGTGATGCTCCAGTTTTTGATTAGTGGTATTTTATTAATTATACTGTATTTAATTGATTATTACTTTTGTATGTCACTTCAGGTGCTACTATTTCCAAGAATGCAACTAATATGTTTTAGAAAGAAAGAAAGAAAGAAAGAAAGAAAGAAAGAAAGAAAGAAAACAAAGTTTAGGCTTCATTTTAACTCAATTTCACGGTCTCCATGGCTTTGTAAGCATGGTCCCAGTGATTTCAAGGTCAATACCCTTTAAAGTATTTGTGTTTGGAATAGGTAGTAGCCCAATCCTAGGAAGATGCTTCATGGATATCTAAAATTCTATGCAAATCTTACGAACTATTTACCAAGTACAATATAAACACATCAACCATACTTTTATCATACATGTGTTACATGAACTTGCATTTCCTCCTGGAGAGCATTTTGCTGTGATATTACAATAAGGGGGTTGTCAACTTATGTTCCTCCCAAAGATTTTGTATCTTCAGCATGCAGGAATCCAGCAGGTCTCCAGGACGAAAAGCCTGCATCAGTTGAATTTCTGCCTCTCACTAGAGCCTCTACCAGGGTGGGTGGAAATGGGTATTTTGTGACTGGCCAGTTTAGAGAGTACTACTGAACTGCTATTCTCATGGAAACCTGCAACGTGATGAAGCGTCATTTCTTCAAGAAATAAATACATAGAAGCAGCCCATTATGTTATTGTCTTCCATGCTACAACCTTCCCCAACCTGGTGCCCTCCAGATGTGTTGGACTACTACTCCCAAAACATCTGCTTTTATATGACTATCAATTTTCTACAAGGCATCTGGAATTGCAAATTAAATATATCAAGGCTCCACCCCATTTGCTTTAAGAGAACTATAACTGTTTGTTATCAAGCATCCCAGAAGTTACATCTCACATACTCACACATGAAATGCCAACTTCATTTCATGTCTTATCTCAAACAACAATAAAGATAAAGCATGCACCGTTAAGGAAACACAGATGAAGAAGCAATTTCTACTCCAATTCATCTTGAAGTTATCAGTATGAACACATTTGGATAATCTTAAAGGTAAAGCCCCTTAAGATGGTCTAGCTGTCAAAACTAAGACACACAGTTATAGGGGGGAAATGGCATTTTAAAGTCATTTGAAAATATGTAACAAAACCCACTAAGGGTAATTAGAAGATGAAGGGGTACGGGGACTCGCACCTTGGGGAATCCTGAAGCATATAAACAGTGGGCACAATCTACGGTGTGAATTCCCAGAACACTGACACAGGGCGGTGTGCTCCATTGAGTGTGGCAAGGGTAATTCTAGCTCTCATTGGCTCAGTTCAGTCAACACATTTCTTGACGGTGGTTTTAGAACTCCATGGTGGAGTTTTTACACCACCACTGAGAAATGTGAGTTTCTTTAGAAAACACTCCATGCTGAATATCCACGCTGTGCAGAGAAGAGTTCCAGCACAATGGTTGTGTCGCGTGTTGTGTGGAGGGCCCCATGGAGTGTCCTGTTGCACTGAGTGGACTTTTCCCACTAGCTAGAGAGTTCTCTGGCAAGAGCGGCGAAAGGAGCAAGTGCCGCTCTAGGAGAGCCACCAGGATTGTATTTTTTGTGGGGGGGTTGCAGCAATGGCTGATGGGATAACATCGGGAGGACCGAGGAGGAGAGAGGGCGGAGGAACTGTCAGTCGAACATCACAATGGATTTTACTCAACTTCACGGTAGCCCACAGCCACGCAATGGTGGTTAGAACATGCTGTGTGCGGAATACCACCTACCAACTCAACCGCTGACTTCACACTGCGTAGAGAAACGTGTTGTGTGAACTGAGCCATTCTCTCCAAACAAGTGAAAGCTGTTTGGAACTAAAGTGAAGTGTGTGTTTCATTTAAATTTGCGGGGGTGGGGGATAGGCCTGAGCTATTAGAAGTCCTAATTTCAACAGTGCCTATAGATATAGATATATACAAAGAAAGTCTTGTACCTCTGTCCCTGAACCGGAGCCCGGAGAGTCCACTTTCCTCTTCTTTCTGGGCCCTATTGCAGCTAATGCAGTTAAGTTGGCATCTCTCTGTCTCATTTGTGCTAGTTCCTGCTGCTGCATCTGTATTTGGTAAAACAGAAAGTCACAATTTCCTTTTGTGTTTTCGGAGCTGAATATACGATGAGAGTGTGAAAATGGTGGATATTGCTGAAAACATACCTCCTTGGCCTTTTGTTTCAACCTAAGCTGCTCTGGATCTTCTTGTCTAGATCGAGACTGTGTTGGTAAAGAAAGAAGTAGAAGGGAGGGAGAAGGGGTGGACAAAAAAAGTAAGAAATGTGAGATTAAAGTAGGAACATTGATTTTCATTGTGCTGAGCTACACTTTAAGTTTTACATTTTAATTGTCTTGAATATAGAGATAACTACTGTACATTCTCATATTGTTAGCCTTAAAGACAATGGGCTTCCTTGAGTCTTAAGAATAGATTTTAAAGGAATACATTTGAAATACGTTACACCATTGGTGGGGAGGGGAGGGGAGAGGAGGAAAAATAGACCTGATAAAACCAAATTCCCAGACACCTACCAACCCAGCCACGTTCTCTTAGCCCAATGAGTCTGGCTTTACTAAAGAAGGAAAAAACAATCTGAATAAGGGGTGGGTTTTTTTTGCTCTTTCATCCAGGCCCTAGTAATTCATTCCTTTTCTGGCATCCAGATTGCTTCACATTTACTGAAAATAGGCTGACCATATGAAAAGGAGGACAGGGCTCATGTAACTTTAACAGTTGTAGAGAAAAGGGAATTTCAGCCAGTGTCATTTGTATGCAATTAGTTCCTGGTGAAATTCCCTCTTCATCACAGCAGTTAAAGTTGCAGGCACTATACTAGAGTGACTATATGCAAAAGAAGGCAGAGCCCCTGCAACTTCAACTGTTGTGATGAAGAGGGAATTTCACCAGGAATAAATTGCATACAAATGACACTGGCTGAAATTCCCTTTTCTCGACAACTGTTAAAGTTACAGGAGCCCTGTCCTCCTTTTCATATGGTCAGCCTAACTGAAAATAAAGCCTTATTAAACAAATTATGGAACCAAAGGGGAATCAAATCAGCCCCCATGCTTTAGGACTGGGGCAGGCTGCTGGCGTCTCCCTTTTATACAGGCTAAAGCCCAACGTTTACTTATTTATCATATTTGCAATCCACCCTTCCTTTAAAGAGCCCAAGGTGGTGAACATGATCTATTTTTTATCGTCAAAACAACCCTGTCAGGTAGGTTAGGCTGAGACAAAGAGATTGGTCCAAAGTCATCCATTGAGCTTTGTGGTGACTATCAATTCAAATCCAGTGGCTAAGCTCTCGTTTGTTTTAAAAGGATTTTGTGAATACAGGAGGTTCAGCACTGCTACTTTTGTGCCTGGAATTATAAAATGCATTTGCCTCTTGAAAGCAGAGCCCAAGCATTGGGGGTGGGGGAGAATATACTTTTCCATAACCCTATTACCACGATGGGGAAAACTGAGGCTAAATTGTAGATCATGCTTGAGGATATTTATGGAAACTTAACTTCCCAGTTTCTATGTATCTATTGCCCAGATCTTGTGAGATTTGCTGGAGCCAAATCAGAGGCAGTGTTAGAACAGAAGAAAACAACTTTCTGATCAACGAATCGCTGGCCTAGGCCCTTCTTTAGAATAGAGAGTGTGTGCTTGTGAAGTTAAACTGGGACTTGTAGTTTGAGAAGCAGAGAGGCATGTACTTCCCTATGAAACAAGCTCTCTGAAAAACTACCAGCCCCAGAGTTTCTTGTGCATAGGCAAAAGGGCAGGTTAGAGCACCATCATAATCAGGGACATTAATCCCAGGGGCAGTGGAAGCTCTAGACAGGCTCTATAAACCCCCAACATTTGTGAGCAAATGTTGTCTGGCTATAAATATAAAATCAGTCAGCCAGAAATGGAAGGAGGTTAACCAATGGGAGCTTAAAGAAGCTAAAGGATGCCAATCAAGTGTTCAGTTTTTCATGATTTTGCAATCAGAACAGAAACTTTTCTTTCAGGACTCATGAGATTGTATATATGAGGTGGAATCATGATATGTGTGTGGGAGGGTGCCCATATTGTAAGTTTGCACTGCCCCCTCCCGCAAAAAAAACCCAAAAACCATGTTTTGGCACTGTTTGCAAGGTATTTTTCTTCTCTTTCCCCTTTCCTTAGAACAGACGACCAGGTTCATCGACAATCAAAAACCAATAAAATTGTGAAATGCCATATAATTCAATCTCCCTGTCAAAGCGTCTTCCACTTAAATTTCAATCTGCCTGAGGGCAAAAGGATTACAACAGCATTGACAAATGCCATTATGTACTGGGATCCAAGGATCTCCCCTCTGACATGGGAAAGCGCTTCCATGTACAGCACGGTTTCCCAGTTGTTTTTGTTAGAGCCCAGCTCCACATGCTGTTGAAGGCCATTCCCAAACGTTTGTGGAACGGCTTCTGGATGGCGCAGGATGCTGACCACCCCCACCCCCCATTAGGAGGGGGAGAGGGAAGGCCCTACTATGTGTATGGAACTCCATACGTAGCCCTTTACTGGTACTGGACTGTGGCTGGTATTCAAAAGGGCAAGATCACACTGTGTTAGTGTCTCCTGCCTCATTCCAAGGCCTGCAGGACAAAAGAACCTCTGTCCTTTCAACGCTAAATGCATCACTTTGTCAATCTATTAGGGGTAAAACCCCAAAGCACTTGCCTTTGCTGCGCGCATTAAAATTTCCCTTTCTTGTTCGTCTTTCCGCTGTTTTTCTATTTGATCAAGTTGTTCAAAGAACTTGAGCTGCGCCCGAACATCACTTGCTGGCTCGTATCTTTCATCGTCCTGAAAAACGTGATAAAATGCTTTTCATTAGAAATTGGTGTGGGAGACGGGGGATCACAAAGCTGCTCACTTGTACGATAGAGTCAAAAAGAAAAGAAAAATATAGGCTCAAGATGCTCACTTAGTCGTCTTCAAACAGCAAGCTAATCTTTAAACCCATATACCTGGCTGAATGGTTTTTTTATTCCATTTTTTCTATGATCTCATCAGGGTACAACTTTTAAGTAACGTTTTCAACTAACTCCTCTTTCAAGAGATTTTTTTTAAAAAAAGCAGTTATTTGGTGCGTGGGATTCTATCAAGTCAACTCAACACTTGCCCAATGTTTATTCTTTCTTTTATCTTACAGAGTTTCCCTGCTTCAAGAGCTCAGTGTTAGGGAACAAAAGCCCTGGGCCAGTAGGGTAATGGTTCATCAGGCCTTCTATTTTGTGTCTAACAGGGGCCAGAGATTGCTTCCTGAGCAAACATACAATTAAGGTCAAAGAATATTAAGAGATCAGTCTCCTAATTTCCTGCCATGTCCAGTTCTGAGCAATATTAGGTTTAGGGATTCTCTAGGCATAAGTAAACCCTGTCTTGACAATCTCAATTAATGACTGTTTATGTTCCCATTTGACCTGCATTAGGCCAGTCCTATAGGCCAGTCCTTTCCACAGACACTGCTTTGAGGCTGTTGGCCAACACAAGCTCGAGCAGGAGTGAGCTCTACAGTTCAGCTTCATGAACTGCGGAAATTATTCTACTGTGTTCCTTTTCAAATGTACTATGCATGATTTCAACAATCGCCCTTTAGTTCTCAGGCAGCAGCATCCGAACTGTATGCCAGAACACACTAATGCAGAACATACTTGCCAAACATGACACACTCCAGTTGTGTTGGATTGCAACACATGCAGAGGCTGAGGATGATGGGAGTTGTAGTCCAACACATCTGGAGGGCGCCGGGTTGGGAAAGGCTCTGCTACTGTATCACAAGAGAGCTGAAGTTTGGCTTATCAGGGCATACACGTTGAATCCAACTACTCATAAGCAGAGAAGCCCTCGCCTGGAACATTAATTTCACTAACACCACCCACCGATACAGACGGAGGGGCATCATTCTGAGGGAGGGAGGGCACGCCAGGATTCTTTATGATGGAAGAAGTATCTCAGTTGCCCAAAAAGCATCGCCCACTCTCTTGAGCCCTGCCTGACCAGACAAAGAAGAGGGCTGGACTCCAGGGATCAATATTATCCAGGCTATTCCACAGGTGGAAATAAAACACACAAACCCCTTTTTATGATTACCAATTCATCATAATCCATTTACCGGACATAAGAATACATCCACTCTAGTCACTCCATGAACTATATTTCGTGAGATGAAATGCTGAAAATGTCGCCATACAATTCCCATGCAACTCCAGCGCTATTTGAAGAAATCTACTGAATGAAGACAGCTGTCCTGCCAATGTTCATCCATCAATGGGAATTTTCACATAAAGCCACCGTATTGGTTGGTCAATTGGGAGAGGGTCTCCTTGCACAGGGGCAGGAAACCTTTTGGGGCCGTGGGCACAGTTGGCAATTTGAGAAACTGTCCTGGGCACTGCTACAAAATGGCTGCCGTGCATCGCGTGACAAAGGAGAACTTACCTGCTCAAAAGACTGAGTACAAAGCAGAGGTGTTATCTGAGCCCCAATACTAAACAACTCTTTTGAATAGGGTGACCAGATAAAATCCAGGTCAGGGCTCATGTAACTTTAACAGTTGTAGAGAAAAGGGAATTTCAGCCAGTGTCGTTTGTATGCAATTAGTTCCTGGTGAAATTCCCTCTTCATCACAACTGTTAAAATTGCAGGGGCCCTGCCTTCTTTTGTATATGGTCACTCTATTATAGTGCCTGCACCTTTAACTGTTGTGATGAAGAGGGAATTTCACCAGGAACTAATTGCATACAAATGACACTGGCTGAAATCCCCTTTTCTCTACAACTGTTAAAGTTACATGAAACCTGACCTGGATTTTATCTGGTCAGCCTACTTTTGAACCGAGAGTTTTCTGTTCTAACAGAAACAATTTCACAGCAATTCCAGCTGCCGGTAAGAAAATGTGTTAAAAAATTTTTAAGGGGGGGGAGTAGGGTTAGGGCTAGGGAATAGAGAACTCACGGGGAGCTCACCCCATGAGTTCAGCAAGCCCTGCTTGCCCAGCCCTGTTCTGAGAAGCCAGGCTTGCTGAATGATCGGGAGGCTGCGCGAGCCTCCAGAGTCCTCGGCAAAGCGCACTTTCCGGGGCATCCAGAAAGTGTGCAATTCCCCTGGCACGCCATTAACATGGCCGGGAGAATTGTGCCCTTTCTAGAGGCCCCAGAAAGCATACTTTGCCTTTCCCCCCCACACACATGCACCAATCGGGGCCTTATAGGACTCTTAATGCCAGCCGCCACCATTAGAGTGGAGGGGGGAAATATGCAATTTCCCCAGCCTTGGGAAATCGCGTTTCTCCCCGCTCCTCCACTGCCGATGGGTGCCTTTAAGTGCACAGTGGGGGGGGGGGAGTGTGGAGGGAAATGCAAGGCTGGGAAAATTGCGCATTTTCTCCCTTCACTACAGGCTTGGGAAAATTCTGTATTTCCCCCCATTGCATTAATGGCGGCTGCCATTAACACAGTGGGGAAAAGGCAAAGGCCACAGGTCAGGGTGGAATGCGCCCAACTGCTCTCGAAGGCTCAAGTGCAGTTGGGCATGGGCCTGTCCCTGGGCATGTCTGCCTGGGCCTGTGAGGGTTGAATGAGGGGCGTCCGCTGCCCTCACGGGCCCAGGAGCATTTTCACCCCAACACTACTCAGGGCACCTTAGTGGGCTCCAAAAGAGAGGTCCAAAATACACTGGTGCCTAAAGGTACCAGATTACCTACCCCTGCACGAGCAACTCACAGGCTCAGTTGGGACATAATGACAAACCACGGTCTGAAATGATGAGTTGTGGTGAGCCTCTGATTTGTGCGTTCCCTCTTCTCCTTCCCCTTCCCTTCACGCACCAGGAGGAGGAAGTTAAAAGCTTTCTGCTTCTGGTCCGCCATTTCACTTGAATGCAACAAACTATGGTTTGTCCTCAAACCAGAATCAGAACATGATGTGCACTTAAGTCTCCACAAAAGTTTAAAAGGGGAGGGAAATTCAGACTATAATCAGCCTCCCCGATTTTTTTCTGCACTGCACATTTTCTTAATACCCTGAATAAATATGTCTGATTTCTTACCATATCTGCCAGCACCTGCACACTCTTACTTTGAAACTTTCGAAACTGTCACGAATGGGCCACCCAGAGGCTAAACCTAATTAATGGCTGTTTAAAGCCACCACTTCTATTTGCAAATGCTTGATTTACTAATTTAATAAAAAGCCTCCAACCCTCTGAAAATCACTGAGAGTTTAACTTGATAGCAGGTTTCAGTAACTCAAACTAGGCATTTCCCTTTTTGCCCGGGGAACTGTTGTGTTCATTTTACAGTAGACGAACAGCTTTGGCATAGTTATTACAAATAAACACTTTCCTGTTGCTCTAACTATGTTTTGATATTGCTAATCAAGATTCTTCTTAGAGTTTATTAGGAGTTGTTTTCTTCCCATCCTGCCTCCACTGCGCCTACAAAGCACATATTATTTGTTCAGACCTTGATGCCTTTGCTCATCAGACAAGGTTGCCTACGAGGACAGATACAAAAGCTGCTAGTCACCAGCCAGAGGAGAAACACCTGGAACCGCAGCTAAACCCATTTAACCGGAGCTCAAAAGAATCAAACGTTGCCCAACACCCTCACAATAAAGAAGACAATTACCTTGTAAAAAATATTCTTTTGCTGGGCAGTCTCTGATACCTTCTCAACCAGGTTTTGTAGCCTTTGTTGCGTTGCGTGTGATACGTAACTAACTACATCGGGATGGATTTCCATTATTCCATGCTTTTTACCTGAGTTTCCAAGAAAAGTGAAGGCGTTTCGTAAGACATTCAAACATCCGTTGCTAATTCAGAGCCAGGTTCACCCTAAGCAGTTGCATGACTTGATTCCTCATTGCTTCACTTGCAAGTGAATGTGCAAACTGACTCCATTGAAAAGCACTGTGTTTAAGGTATTCTGAAAGTTCTCTCAGTGCTGTTTGACCCATGATGGTCCATTCACACATGCATGTCATCACTTGATACTGCGAGCACCGAACCAATGGGAACACAAGCACAAACCAGCCCCTAGAAATATGGTGCAGAACCGTGTCTTACAAATCAGGAAGCAATCTCTTGAGTAATGTGTTTTTCTCAAATATAACTCTGCATATTCTAAGAGACTATGAACCAAGGCAGGTTATATTCTAGAGGTCGAGTGTCAAGAGGACTCTGCTCCTACTAAAGGATGTGCTCTACTTAGCGGTGATATTATTTAAGATTATTTCTATCGCCCGTATGTGTGCGCAAAGTGCTTTATCTTCAGATCTTTATTGCTCAGCCAAAGGCCATCATTCAATAGCACAATAAAAAAGGTATACCAACTGAAACATAATTAAACATAACCTAACATCTTAATACTTTACTATATCCATTATCTTTTGCCATGAAAACAACTATAACACTCATAACAAGAGTGACTACAGTGGGGCCCTACCCATTTATAACTGACAATCCCCTCTTGTCCAACAGTTTTCTCATCCTCCTTCATTGCTCTAAATCATATTGGCAGTCCGTCATACGAAATTCAGGCCATTCGTTTTTAACAGACAAAAGCACAACTAGAACACTAGCTAGATCAAAGTGATTTATGATCGTCATTGTGCTCCTTTTAGCAAAACAACCATGCAAGGTAGGTCACAATGAGCCCCATTTTAGAGATGGGCAACGGCACTCAGAGACAGATATACGCAATAAGCATTATGGTTGATTGATACATAACTGTGACAATGCACTTTTGTAACCCGACTGCCATCCAATGGAGATGGGGGCGTGTGACTGTGTGTGAATGAGGTACTGAGAGAGTAAGCATGCACAAATTCTATCCTGCTTTGCTGCCAGCAGAGTGTAATTGCATTGTAAGGATCATTTCACACATTACAGAAGGAAAGTACATGTTTTTCCCCTAGAGGTATGCCCCACAGGAAACTGCAGCCAATCTAGAGTACCGGATGATTTGTACCTATACTGCCTGGGTTTTTAAAAATATATATGCTTTGGGACAGAAAAGCTACATTTTTAGCATGTAAAAACTAAAATAAAAAGTGCCTCTAAGCCACGGCAGTATAGGAGTACATGCAATCCAGATGGCTCTTGCAGTAACTGGAAGACTTTCCAGGTGGCATGTAGATAAATCTTGTCCCCTATTCTCTGTCCCTTTCTGTTCCATGTAATGGCTTTATGTACTACATTCTCTACACTACAGTAATGGTCATCGTTGCTAGCCCAGTAGTGTTGTCATGTGCAATCACACCAGGATAAATTCCTGTTTGATGTCAATTTGCCCCACATTTTTAGGTCTCTTTCAGAATCGGATGTTCATCTGAGATGTTTTTTTTAAAAAATGTTAACCAAAAAGTTAACTGTGTGAATGACATAAAGACTGCTTTAGAAATGCAGAGATGCTCTTATGAGAGAGCAAAGATTGGCTGCAGCAAGTCTGGGTTTGCTGGCATGTAACATATAAAACAGCCCAGAAAGCAGGCAAGATGTACAAGACTAAGAGAACTTCCTACCAAGGGCTTTCTCACTGGTGCGATCTGCATGCCTGTCAAGTTACACTTATAGGAGCAACCCACCTATTTCTAATATCCTTCTTTGCAAAGGTGCTGGGAGAAGAAAGGTTTCGTCTTTACATGATCTCGTTAACGTGCCCACCAATTCAGAATTTGTGGCCAATATACGTGCACTCTCTTCTGAAAGGTTAACTCCTGCCATCGACGCAACGTCGTTAATATCATCATCATCCCTTCAGAAACAGAAAACATTACAGTCAACATACATCTTTTATCACATGGAATTAAAAAACAACGACAACAATTTGCAAAACAGTTTTGCAAGACCAGACTAAAAATAGATGTCTATCATGACCCCCAATACCAAACTGCATCCAAAGGGCAGATGAATAGATAACAGGATAATGAAAATGAAGCAGAAACCAAAAACCAAAATCAAGGGTGTTTTACCAACAATACTGTGTTTGAAACCTTGTTTAAACACGAAGAAATTAAAGGTAGTTATATTGTCAGTAAAATACTGAGGATATAAAACAAGTAGAAAAATATGCTGAATCCAGCCAAGTCTCCAACAGCTACAGTTATTTCTGGTATGGAACCTAATTCAAACTGATTCAAGGAAGATTAGAAATATGGAGACTTTGTGATGTCTAAAGAGACGGGAGTGTTCTACTTTGGTCAAAGGGAGAAACCAAACTGAAAATGCATATTCAGAAACCACGGCTCAGATTTATGCAAATAATGACTCAAAAGGTCTGTAAAATTTTCAGTTACAGAAACTTCCTGATTTTGAAAGGAACGATTAAAGTTAATCAATAATAATAACAATAATGGTGATGATGATGATGGTAAGTTTTGATCCAATAAAGCGCAGGTGGGGAACCCGTGGGTCAAATTCAAAGCAGCCTGAGGGCTGAATTCAATTTTGGAGAAGCTTTTAGGGGTCAAATTCTTGGGGGGGGGGGGGGCAGGGCTGATGGCAAAGGGGGAAGAGCCAAAGACAAAACAGGTAGGAACCAAAATATGAAAGTATCAGCATATTGTAGCTTAAAGCTCTTACTGCCAGTAACTCAGCCTTAGGAGGCATGTCAACCTTTTAGAATGGGAAAACTGCACAAAAGCCAGGAAACCACTGAATGATTGGTGGTTGGGGGAAAGAGGGTGGGGCCATGGGAAGGGGCGTAACCATTTGGTGAACCCCAGTGGGCTGGAGTGGGCCACCGGGAGGGCCAAATTTGGCTCCTGGGCTGGAGCTTCCTCACCCCTGCAACGGATTTTAGATGGAACAGCCAGAGCTGTGCACGTTTAGCCCAGTAAAATAAGTTGGAATACTGCCAGTCTGTCATTTGGTGGGAAGTGGAAGCAAGAAGAGGTTAAATCCTGCCTCCTCCTCCCTCTCAAATGACTGTTCGATGGAATTCCATCTGATAGGTGGGATTTTTAAAGAACAAAACATCAGGCTTTAGTAGCACAGCCCTCGCTACAGTTCCCTTTTGAGTGTGTGATTCTCCATACAGCTACGTATAATCACTAGCTGGATCAGGACTTCCCCCCCCCCCTCCAAATTTCATTTCTGTAAATTATTTATTATTATCATTTATTACATTTATATACCACCCCATAGCCGAAGCTCTCTGGGCGGTTTACAAATGACTGTACATTAATGAGAAAAGAAGCATTTTAGGTTTTTCAGCTAACACTAGCCGAACAAATGATTGAAGAGTAAAAGGAGTTATCAGTTACTTAAATTAGAATACGAAATAGCAATGCACTGAAGGACTTCCGTGATCTCTTGCACCTGGTCCATCACCTCCACTTTTTGTGTGTGTTCGAACAAGGGCATTATGTAGAGAGTACCAGTCTCGAGAGACAGGCAGGGTAGATCAACAGTTCCCTACTAGGGATCCCCATTTTCAGTGGACAGAAATTGGAGTTCCTTCCCACACTTCTAATATTTGTGGGGGAAGAAAATAAAAGAGAGACCGGCGGTTTATTGACTCCTTCCTTTGCTCTTCTCCAGAATTCCTCCTCTCTTGCTCCTAAAATCAGGATAGGCTTATAGGCTACACCAAGAACTTATCTCCTTCTTTAACAGGCATATTATTATGACATATTCCTACCCCCATATAAAACAGGAATTCAATTTTCCCCTGCACTGGCCTGGTTCACACATCACAGCAAGGCACAATTTTTTAATCGTGGGTTGTCATGACTGAGGTTGGTGTGTGCTGCAAGTGGAAGCGACGAAATAAACCAGGGATGCTCTGCCCTGGGTTGCTTAGTGTTGCATCCAAACCCAGCTCTCTAGCTTGTCTCTCCCCTAACAAGCCAGAATTCGAGGATTGTTCTTCTGGTTTCTCAGGGGAGAGATAAGCCAGAGATCTGGGTTCGAAAACACTGCTAAGGAACAGCGTGTCCACGGGTTGTTTAGATGCTCCCACTTGCAGCTGGAGTAATTCGGCAGCATGCAACACCATAAAAAAAAATTAAACTGATTTCCAGACCAGATTAATGGAAAGATTAATTGAAATTTAAAATGTTTTAAAAATTGTGGGTGGTTGTGATGTGTGAAAAAGGCCACTGCCTCACTGAAATGGGATGCTGAGAAAGCAACATTAACCAGAGAAAAGAACTAAGTAAATATCTATCACAGATCCATCGTATGTTTCCCTCCCCGCAACCCTCCTCCTACCAGTTTTTTTACACAAACACACAACTGCATGGGATTACTTACCTAAAAGAACCTCCCCCAGGTTCTTTGAGTTTATTTTTTTGAGCAGCAGCTGCTTGGGTTGAAAGAGTAGAAAGAGCTTTGGTTCCAGGTAATACTGTCTGTTTTACCACAGGGACTGCAAGAAAAGGGAATCAAGATGAATGCTCTATACACAGTATTAACACATGAAAACCTGCAGAACAAGCCACGCAAAATAAGGGGAATTGTGCAAATTTGCTCATTGTGCATGATTTACATAGGTAACCGAATCCAGCTTAATTTGGGACAGTACTAAGAGGAAAGGGAATTAAGTCTAGAGTACACCCTGCCCTCCCTAAGGATCTGTCACTGATCATGCTTGCTCAGAAAGACTATGGAGAATGTGTACAGCTTGTTGCTAGCTCCAGATCCAATTCTTTGTGCAAGTTTTCTCCATCAAGAATTCAGCTAAAAGCAAAGCATCATTCCCACAAACCAGTCATGTACCAATGAAGGGCTCTTGCCTTCACACATTATTTCCCAACTGCAATTTTATGATGAGGCCCTAGATGGAGCTTTGGTATTTTATAAAAATATCCCATCATCATAATTAAGGTGACTGGGAATTACATTTCAGTTTGCAAATGACTCGAAAACACAACCTCAAACACAAAAAAGGGTGCGTGTTCTCCAAAAATGTTGTCAAATTCCTGAATTTGGGCTCAAAAAACGGACACGTTTACACTTTAGAATGGAGGGAAAGGGTGCACTCTTGAAACGCACACATAGAAATGCACGCTTCTCCCATTTGAACAAACCGATAAAGTAGGTCACAAACAAGAGTGGGAGGAATGGGCCAAACCATGTCTTGAAGTTCCCCCCCTCCCTAACCATACTAAGAATGCTCCCCTCTTACCTGTCTGAAGTTGGTTCAGCTGAATTTGTTGAGGAGTCGTAAGCATAATACGGTTGTGTGGCGGCCGCAAGGCCACCATGGGGGTCTGTGTCAACGTCACCTGCGGAGGCCTAATCAACGTGCCTGGTTTTTGAGGTTGCTGGATAACCTGGAAATATTTGGAGAGATAGCACTCATCTTACTAAAATGGGTGAGGGAAAGAAGGCAGTTCAAAGAGCCAATAAGGAAGACAGCACTCAAACTTGCCCGTGAGTAGCTAAAACAACGGAGTGTCTTGTGGCACCTGAAAGACTGTTAGTATTGAATGTGCCACAAGGCTCTTTCTTATTTTGGCTGCAACAGATGAACATGGATATCCTTCTGGGAATTGAGAGTAACTGTGGTTGACTAAGGATGGCCACTTCAACCGATTTTGCTTTTCAAGCATGCAGCTAGTCTCTCGAATTAAAGCATGACGTTGGAGAGATCAAACTTAAAAATTAATGGGTTATGTGGGTCTACAAGCCGCACAGGCATCCCTGATGTTTTATGGAGCCCTGAATTCCCACCTGCATGCGCTCTGCAGAGATATTGGGTATGTTTGGACACATGCACAGGGGGAAGATGCCATCGTGGCTTCTCTCCCACCCCACCCGTGCCATGTACATAATCCCCGTGATACAGCGCAGGTTGCCATGTTGTCCGAATCTGGCGCATGGCGCAGCGGGGATAACTTCGTATCCTCTCTTCCAACTTTCCTGCATGTCACGGGTCGTAGGGTAAGTACAAAGCCACACTCACTGCACCCCGTGCCGGGTTTGGACAACACACCAACCAACCTGCGCTGCATCACGGGGGATTATGCAAATGGTGGTCACACAAGGGTTGGGGGGGAAAAACACAATAGCTTATTCCTCCTGCACGATCGTCCAAACCCAGTGGCCTTGTTTCATTATACTACTGAAGCCCTTTGTAGTCTGTGAGGTCCATCCCTCAGTACTGGGATTACCCGACGCCAGCCCAGGGGAGGGAAAGCGTGGGGTTTGAGAGGAAGGCGGAGCCAACCCAGTGCCGAGACGGCCCCCCAGCTCCCCAGGAGCCCTCAGAGATTGAAGCCTCCAGGGACAGTGACTGTGGGAAGGTAGCAGGAATAATTGTCCGTCCCTGTGAACTGGGGCCAGTGCCTCGGACTAGGGATGTTGTGGGTGTCCGGTTGGTTCTGGGAGTCCAATGGACTCCCCTGTGTCCCATCCCCCCAGACCCAGCTCACTAAGCTGAAGCATGTTCGAAGGCCTGCCGGCCAGCTTTAAAAAGGAAAAGGTTCCGTTTTCTGGGAGAGCAACAATAGTGTTCATTCATTTCGGTTTACACACCACCTGCGTGGGCTGCCCTTGCTTGCCAACCCCAACTTGCGTCGGCTGCGTTAGGCTGATGACCGGCTGCTGTAGGGTACTTGTTACGGTGGCCGTGGTCTTCCCCGCAGTACGCTGAACTGAGCCGCTCAGCATCACGGCCGTTAAAGCAGTCGTAGGTTGCGTCGCGGGCTGCTGATGCTGGCTTTGCTGAATGAAAGCCGCCGAATCTGGAGTCAGCTGTCTCAAGGCAGGTAAGCTCCGCTGTAAGAAGAAAAGAGCAATTGACATGATATTTCTCCATATTAAATGCTAATAAAAATAAAAATGCTTACCCAAAAAATACGTATGCACTGATTATCCCAGTAAGAAATGTGAAATATGTAGTAGCCCCATGAAACATATGGCTAGACAGATGGTATGCTACAGAGTCAAGAATCAGAAGTTATCTAAAGACCATTATCTAGAGATAAAAATCCTTGTCTGGGTGAATAAGGAAACCCGGGATGTATTTGCAATACTTCCTCCTTTCCTTTGTTGAATCATTCATAGGGAACAGTGTCTCTCTGTGGAACAGTGGACTCTATCCAACCTGAGTTAGCAACCTAGCTACAGTTTTTCATAAGAGAAGTGAATCAACAGCCCCAGATTGTGATACAGTAATCTTTCAACTCACTTCCATCACCTGTTCACCACAATGAGAATGGGTGTAGCATAGCAGCTAGGAGTGCTATATGTGAACCAAGCTGTCCCAAGTTCAAATCTCACCTCTGCCATGAACTCAACAGGTGGCCATAGGCAAGCTACACAAGCCCTGCATTAGGGCATAATTGGCTGATCAGACATAAGTGCTTCCCTTGCTGAGCACTGTGAAAGAGAGACTTTTTCAGTGCTAAGCAGGGGAAACACTTATATTCAGTATAGCTATTTGTGAAATATTTCTAGACACCAAGACAACTATTACTTGTAGACACCAGTGAAATTGCCAATTAGTAACTACTTTGGGTATCTTGATACTACCTACAAGCGTTAATTTTAACCGATTAATAGTATAACGTATCAATTAATCTTATTAATTTTGTTGTAGAAGACTAACATAATAATAGCAACAAATCATCTGTGTACAAAGCCATTTTTTACTCAACCTGCTCATGCACAAAGCCGAAAACACCTCTATTATGCCTAATTTCAAACACCAAGAGTTTCAAGCTCAAATCAAATATCAAAAGCTACAGGTCAGTCCTGTCTTGTTCCCCGCTCCAAACTAAAAACCATCTGAAAAAAACTCCATTTGTCAACATTTGTGACACAGGAGAGAAAGATAAAATTCTAATCCATTTTAAAAATTCCTGTGGAAATACAATTTTTTCCCAAGATCACAAATATAAACTGCCAATATAAGTTGTCAAACGCTTTCTCGGTGTCAAGTGAAACAATCACAGCTGAATCTGTTCTTTTAGAATTCAAAGCAATCAGATTTACTGCAAGCTTTAAATTATCTGCTCCCTGTCTCTGGTAAATAAATTCCACTTGATTGGGATAGACTAATGTGTGCATCATGTGCTTAGATCTATTAGCTGAAACTGTTGCTGGTGGATATATCTTTTGACTTGGAAAGATGGGCATTCAAGTATTTGGGGTAAGGCTATCATACTTAAGTAGAATGTCTTGCCATTGGTAATTTATGTATTACGTAGTATTCCTTTATATCTTTCCCTAACGTGTTTTCAAAAATGTTATGCAGTATTTTAGAAGCTTATAGTGTGTGTGTGTGTGTGTGTGTGCGTGCGTGCGTGCGTGCGTGCACCTGTGTCAAACTATGTGGTACCCCTTTCTGGCTGGAAAGTGTTAGGATCTAAGTATACTAAAGAGTAATGAAAGGCTCCATTAACAATTTTAGCAGCCAGAGATACTTGGAATGCAATGTCTCATCAGCTGCAGTTTGATCCATATTTTCATGCTAAATTAATTTTATGGAAGAATCCAGTTTTGAAAATAGAGACAATCTTTTATATGGACGAGTTGAGGTGATAACAGAATTAATACTTTAGATCAGTTAATATGTTTGGAGTATTAACTGTTACCTTTTTCAGTATTGTGGATATCATTTACCATCTAGTGCTAGTTGGCAGTACATTCAGCTTCAGCCTTTGTGGAGTCTATATATCGGCCATCAGTAATGAGTACTTCAGCAGTTCCTGCACTGATGGAGGAATTAACTGGTTCCTTCCAGAAAGGTAAGCCTACAATAGCTGTTTATAGAAGTCTTTTGGAATGTTCAGAAAGTCAGTAGATGTTCAGAAAGTCAGAGATCAACAGAATGAGGAATTGGGATACTCTATACAGTGTAATCAATGGAAGATTGCCTTAGATTCCATATGTATAATTTCGGTGGATTTAAAACTGAAGTCTTGATTCAACAAAAATCAATGGTTCGCATATACTGGACACCACAGAGGTTTGTTAAGAAGAAGCTGGCTAGCTCAGTTAGATGCTGGTGATGTAATGAAGACAATGCCTCATTGAGGCATATGATGTGGACATATCCTATAGTGGCTTTTTGGCTGGAACTTATTGCTCATATAAATTTTGTTCTTGAAATAGCAGGTGTACATTCACTTTTGCTGTCCATCTATTAATCCCCAGTGATGTGGGGATTAAAGATGGACAGCAAAAGTGAATTCTGAGAGCCCTGACAGTTGCAAAGAGAATTCTACTTCAATCTTAGAAGGAAAAACACCCACCACCTATCACTCAATGGACTGAAGATCTCACTGCTCTTGTTACATCGGAGCGTATCTCCTACAACAGTCAAAGTAGTATGGATGCTTATTGAGATATATGGACTGCTTATATTAATGTATATATTTGAAATGGAAGTGTTAAATCCTTTCTTTCCCCCTCTGTATTTTTCCCTCATTCTCCCTATATCAAAGAAATATTAATGATTACTGGGTATTGGTATGCTTTTTTATGTGATTCTCCCCCATTTTTTGCTTCCTGTTACAGTTGTATTGCAAATAAAAACATTTTTTTTTAAAAGCAGGAAAAAACACTTATCTTGGATCAGCTGCTGATCCATGCCAGAGGGGGTGGGGCCAGGGAAAGAAGCTGCTGGACCATGGCCAGAAGTTCCCTATCCCTTTATAAAGCACTGCAGATGTTCCAATTGTTATTAATATTGATTAAACCATTGAACATGTCAATAACAACAAAAAGCTTAGAACCGTTGGGTTCAAGATTGCTGTCCCAGGATACCTGTTCATCTAAACAGCCTCAAAGTCTGAGGTCTAGTTCTCACTGAGAGGCAAACCTGTATCTGTACTGTACTACTTCAGACTACAGGTGGAAGCTCACAAGACTGAATGCTCCTCCCTACACAAAGTAATCCTGCACATATCAGGAAGAAAGCTAAACTCAAACCCATATCCTTAACAGGATTAATAACAGGAACCAGAAGGTTTGAACATATAAGACCGACTCTGGCCCGCTTGCATTGGCTGCCTGTACATTCTAAGTCCGATTCAAGGTGCTGGTTTTAATCTATAAGCCTTACACGGCTTGGGACCACAATACCTGATGGAACGCCTCTCCCGACGTGAACCTACATTAGGCTGACCAGATAAAATCCAGGTCAGGGCTCATTTATAACCCGCCTCGATCTGTAGGGAGAGGCGGGTTATAAATAAATATTATTATTATTATTATATAACTTTAACAGTTGTAGAGAAAAGGGAATTTCAGCCAGTGTCATTTGTACGCAATTAGTTCCTGGTGAAATTCCCTCTTCATCACAACAGTTAAAGTTGCAGGCACTATACTAGAGTGACCATATGCAAAAGAAGGCAGGGCCCCTGCAACTTTAACTGTTATGATGAAGAGGGAATTTCACCAGGAACTAATTGCATACAAATGACACTGGCTGAAATTCCCTTTTCTCTACAACTGTTAAAGTTACATGAGCCCTGACCTGGATTTTATCTGGTCACCCTAACCTACATGAACACTACGTTCAACATCTAAGGTCCTCCTGTGAGTGCCTACTCTGAGGGAAACTCGGAGGATGGTGACAAGGGAGGGGGCCTTTTCAGTGGTGGCCCCCCAATTATTTATTTATTTATTTATTTAATTAATATTATTTCTAACCTGCCTCTCCATCCAGACCGACACGGGGAACAACAATAAATACAAACATTGTTATCGTTTCAGCGCCAGGTCAAGACTTTTCTCTTCTCCTAGGCATTTAGCAGCAAAAGTTGAGGGTTGGGGGGCGGAGTTTGGCCCAGAATAGTTGTTTTTAAATGGTTATTATATGTAATCTTTTTTTTCTGCTTTTTATAGTTTTAAATTTTGTATATCAGTTTTTAACGTTCAGTGTTTTTAATCTTTGTAAACCGCCCAGACAGCTTCAGCTATGGGGCTGTATATAAATGTAATAAATAATAATAATGATGTACTAGTCTACAATGTGTAGGAAATTTTGTGGTATGGACGAGCAATTCAACCATGTGAACTCCACTTGTGGTCTGCAGGTACAGCCAAAACACAGGTTTTCCACCAGTGAGGCCAGAGTCACACATTTCCCCCCTCCCAAAGCGTGGTAATTTCTGCTCCCACCCTGCGATGAGAATCACAAAAATGTCCTTCATTACTGAGTTCCACATAGATATCACAATGGCGTGTCCATGGTGATCACCGCACACCGGAGAACGGCAATTATACAGAGCCATATTAACAACGTGTGATGGACATGATTCAGAACACCAATATGTCATGTATAGTGTGTCAGTATCCATTGATTTCTCCAAAATTCTTCACGGTGACAGACATTCTGCTAGCCCCACACACAGAGACACAAATACCCAACACATCCTGATCATGCTCACTATGACCACGAGAATGTCCTCCCAATTCCATTGGGATCCGACAATATGAAGTGGAGGGGAGGAAAGAACGACCCCCTCACTGCCTCATTCCCCTCAAGTCACTGCCAACAAACCACCTGGACCAACCTCTCCCCCACATCCTATGCATCTTTAGGGAATGCACAAATGCTTAATAGATGAGATTAATAAAATGACTAGCTACTAGAATTCATTATTATTCCAGAATGGCTTGACTTAACCATGCATTATTCTTCATCATTAAATGTCTTGCTTTCACAGTATCCATGTGAATAGTCTAACCGTTATTGAATTAATCCCTTTTGATGCACAACGTGTGATATAAAAGGGCATTATGGCTATTTATTATAGTTTTATGCCACCCAATTGCTGAAGTTCTCTAGGCGGCTCACAACATATTAGACAACAAAACACAGATGATAAAGCACAATATTAAAAAGTTTAAAACTACGGTGTAAAAATAACTGAACAGAAGCTGGCAGCAGCGAAAACAATTAAAATGCAATACCAGTTATAAAACCAACTGAAAAACTAAAATAAAAGGATCTCCACCTGGCACTGCAACAAGCACAAGGTAGGCGCCAGGAGAACCTCTCTGGGATGCTCAATCCACAACCAGGCTGCTAAAGCAGAAAAGGCCCTCTTCAGAGTAGCCATACACCTTACATCCTTTGGCAGGGGCTCCCGGAGAAGGACAGCTGAAGCTGATCTTAGGGTCCATGCTTCTATGCAAAGCTCTCATCTAGTGCACTGAACCTTGCTATTCTCTGCACCTTCAGTCAATACTTTGCATTACCAGTACCTCAAAGTTAAGTTGGAGTTGCACGTATCTCTCGCCATTCCCAAAATGAAAACCATATTTAGGAATCTATCTCAAGCTAGGGGAAGGCCCATCCTCAAAAAGAAAAGAAAAATCTATCGTCTCTGACCCTTGACTTCACAGGCTTGCCAGGAAGGCTTGTTCCCCGCCTTGATCCAAATGCCCCGCCTCGATCCAAACAGAGAGGCGGGTAAGAAATAAATTATTATTATTATTATTATTATTATTATTGAGGCGTTGACATCTGACAAGGAGTGCCTTATGTGCATACCCTTTAACTTTTTAGTGCAGATTTCCCAGGTTAGTCTGTAGATACTGTGGATTTTAACACAATTTCAGAAGGAATCAAACAAAAATAGAAATGTATACTGCACTGTAGTTAAACCCAACAATATCCTGCCTTTATAAATAATCCCCAGGATTTGTTTATAAAACTGCTATCTGGAAATTACAGCATGTGGTTTTGCATTAAGCTTGTATATGCTTATGTGCACATACCTTGCACATATAACATAACATCTGACATGGCATATGTGCATACCCTAAATTCCTAGAATTCTTGACTACACACCTTTCTATTTAAAGAAAAGATGGTTGGGGGTGAACATACGTGTGTATACCCTGCCTCACACAGTATGCCACTCACAACATAGATTGCAGTGGTGTACAGGATTTCCAGACAGCAATTGTGTGAACTACTCCCTTTATTTATTTCAATTTATATACCACTCCACATCTAAACAGGTTCCAGAGCTGTTCAACAGATTCCAGAGAGGTTCAATATTTTGTATACAGTTCTTCACAAAGCTCTCTACTATGGCTGTACTCTATGATCAGCTACTACACTGCCAAATCTCCCACTGATTCCTCTAAAAACTTACAAAGGAACAGAGAAAGAGAAGAATTTATATTCTAGTAAGACAGTCATGTTTACTATTCTCATCCAATACCATTTTTAACAAAATCTCTTCTATGTAGCTTCTTTACTGAGAAGGGCAGGGCCAATCACTACAAGAGATGGAACAAGAATGAAGGGATATTATTACCTTCAAGAAAGGCACAAGGTAAGGTTGAGGTGAAGAATTAAGTTCCCGGTACAGCCTGCTGGTGAAATCTTCTGCTTCAATTTTTCCATCCTGTGGAAAACATTTCAGATTCAGATTCTCTAGATAATGAACTATGGATATGAAAGCTTCATTTAAAAAACTAGGAGAGCTGTTAACATATTTAATTGGATAAATTTTAAAAAACTAACATTTTACAAATCCAAATATAAAAATATGAACCTTACCTGTACTAGCAAGTCCACCTAAATTCATATTAAAATCTATCTGATCTGCTCTTATTTTCTATGCTCACACAGCTCACATGCTCCATCTCCCTTTTCCTTTTTATATAAGAATTGAATAGACATTTCACTTTTGCTTTAGAATAAATCACAGTTCCATGTTATGTTTGGACTCAAGGAACTGTGATTTGTTCCAATTTAAGTTGTTAAAAACAAACCAACATTAAACCATGTTTTTAGATCCTGGTTTGTTAAGTAACTTTGGTGAGAACAAACCACAGTTCACTGAATTTGGATGCAAAGCAAAAATGTGGTTTGTTCTGCAGCAAAAATAGAAGCTTTCAATCTGCTCCTCTTGTGCACAAAGGAGGTGTAGAGGAAAGGAGCTTGCCACAGGTCATTTCCAATCACTTATGCCTCATTTGAGGTAATCATCTGAACCAATCCTGCATTTGTCTTACCAGCAAGTTCTGGACTAGTTCTTTCACATTAGCTGCAGTCTCTGTAGACTGCTTTCCAGAAGAGGCCAGTTTTATTAACGTAGAGAGAAAATTCTTGCATTTCTTCACATTTTCCATGGTTTCCTATTGGAGAGAAAGACAGGAAAGCAGAGAGGAAAAGCTCTTAAAAATGGAATGTATTTGAATTCTGCTTGAGAATTCTAGAACCCAAGTCAATCCCACCATTTGGCAACTTTGTCATTCAAACATGGATGTTCAGTACATATAAAGAAACACACACTTAATGTAGTATTGGGAGAAGTACAGCTTCCTGAGAATCCCAGCCTTTTTCCTTTCTTTTTTTAAATGAGTCATGTTTCTAGCCCTTATTACCACTAAGATAGGCCTGATGGTGTGCAGGCAAGGGATCTTGGTAGATGAATAAGCTTTTCAGTAGTTATGTGGGGAGGGGAGAGGGGAGGTTTCAGAGCCCTGCACAGCTCTTTGCTCCTCCCTATATCGTTAGGAGTAGAATGAATTGTGCATAATAGGCAAAAATATGCAAAGTGCAATCTGAATACTTTATACGGGCACAAAATTCAGCTTTACATGGGCTCAGAAGTTAGGTTACTTTGGTGCAGAACCTTTATTTATTTATTTATTTAATTTTATTTCACATGGCAGGTTTGCAGCCCAGTAATATTTGCCATAACTCCCACAAATAGTTACAGGATCACAGCATAACCAACTCACTTAGGCAGTTTCATACTCATAAGGTATATCATGGACAGAAACACTGTGCCACACTGAGCATTTATTTGATAGCAATTAATGGATTCTTCTCTTGGGGAGCTGGAAAGATTTGGCTTTTGACTTGCAGCAAACAGTCATCAGGATCTTACTGTGGCTGCAGTTGAGGTGGCGGTGGCTCCTTGCACTGTCCTCTGAGGCGTTCCAGTCTGCACAGCAGTTGCTGTTCCTAACGCTGTCGTTTGTGCAGGACTACCCAGAACAATCTGAGGCTGCAACATACACAGATATTGGGCGATTATACAGACAGCCACAAACAAAGAGGGAATGCATTGTTATCAGAGTGTCCTCCACAACAGGGTTACAACATGCGCCAAAAAAAAGAGCGAGATACCTGCTCTGCTACCCACTCGATACAGCTTCATGAAATGACCACCAGGTGGCACAAAGCCCTGTACATTCAAGACTGAAAACTCTGGATGTTGATTAAAGGCAGCACGTGTTTTGCTTCAAAGGTAGAAGGCAGTAGAACACTGTGCAAAGATGTGAAGGCAATGGGCTATAATCCTGCTAGTACAGCCACACAAAACTGTTTCACTTCTGCTTCTTAAGAATTGATTTTTATACAATCAATTATTAAAGGAGTACTGTGCACATGAACAGAACAGGCACAAGAGCGGGGGGGGGGTATTTTCTTGTGTTTACATGCTACGTCAGTAGCGCAAGAGGGTAGTACCCAATCAACGAAAGGAGGAATTCGAATAACAGGTACAAATGGAAGTCTTATGGAGAAGTGTAGACGCTACGAAAGAAACCTCCCGCTGTCCGATGACTATCAAAAGTCTAAAGAACTAATTCACCAGGATTAATTCAAACCGACGGCAACATCAGATGCAACATCGGATGCATTAAGCAGACTGAGAAGATGGGAGGCATGTGTAGATAGATAGATAGATAGATAGATAGATAGATAGATAGATAGATGATAGATAGATGTGCATGATTAACCTACTTTAACAAGGTGATAGAACTATTACAACACGCATCATGATTACTGGAGTATGACTACATTAAAGCACCAGAAACTGACATGGGGAAAGGCCACAAATTAATTATTTCAGCGGGTTTCAAGTTTCCTACCATCAGGAAATCCTTTCCAGATAAATCTGTCTGTCACGGACAATGCCCATATAAACTGCAGAAGTTTCTGGGATACGGCTAGTATCCACCCTCAGTTTGCATGGGATGCCAGCCAGGACGGTGCATAACCATTGCCCCATTTAATCTGAGAATGTACTCTAGAAAGTGCCCAACAATCCTGTGAGGTAGGATTCATGGAGGATAAGGCTATCAATGGCTATTTGTCATGATGGCTGCATATTACCTCCAATACCAGAGGCAGTTTGCCTCTTAATCCTAGTTGCTGGAGGTGGTCTACTCTAAGCAAAACTTATGTCAGATTTTACCCAGAATGCTGGACTAGATAGGTCTTTGTTCTGATCCAGCAGGTTCTTGTTATGCTCATTGCAGGGGAAGATCATTAATGGCAGACAAAGTGTCTTTCAGGGAAGCAAATCCACCATTGCCAATTGTCTTATGAAGGTACCACTGTTAAACTTCCAAGAAGCCCAAGATTCCCTTGAACGCTGTTGTGAAACCTGCTCTAATGTAGACTAGTTTAGTGAAGAAAAGCTTCATAATGTTCACTGAGGCTCATGCACATACTTTGGAGAATGCCCCATTTGAAATCAGTGGGATTGACTTCTGAATGAACATGCATGGGAGTGTGGTAGAAAACAGGTTGTTCACAGCTGAGGATGACATATCTGGTTGTTTTGCATCCCCATCTGCCATTCCCATAAAAATGAAGCCTGCAACTTGGTACTAATTGCCCATTTCAGCATTAGAAGATATACATGCCAGTTTTGACAAACTCACCTGAACTACGGGCGGCCTCTGTAACGTTGTTGTGGGTTGAACAGTTGTCTGTGCCTGAGACACTTGCTTGATTATAGTGGTTGGTGCCACCTGCCGTGCAATTATAGGTGTTCCAGGAGCCTGCAAAAAGAATCCCACGTATAGTTGTCAATAAGTAAATTTGTCCAGCTTAACTCAGCATTCCAAGAAAGTTGCAAGCACAAAATAATCTAGAAGGTAAAAAACAGCATTTTAGGAAACTTGACTTAAATTTAACTTCTTGTGCTTTCTTTGGTTCCTCATTCTTTAAAGCAAGTCCACGACTTGAATACCATGATTATGACTTTGTGCTGTTCAAAACTAACAAAATGAAATTTGTTCCAGACTTTTCATGCATATTAAAAGAAAAACCTTTCACACAAGAACAAGTTTATAGCCTGCACAATCATGCAGAACGTTAAAAAAACACACATGTAAAGTAAAATCTAAATGGAGCTTTGGGACAGAAATTCCAGTGATCAGAGGATAGGACTTTGGTGTCCTGTACAGTCTTGTGAAAAGTAGAATAAGATCATTGCTTCAATAAATCACACTCTGATTTTTTTTCATTGAGATGGCAATGGCCAAAGATTGGGGTAGGTGTCTAGAGAAACAGAGGAAAGGTAAGGACGGGAGGGAATCAGAGGAAAGAACTTGCAAGGGACAGGAAAACTGGTAAATGAATACACAAAGAGGACAAAGGCATAACAGACAGTCAAATCTTTTGCTGCAGGCCTCTAGTATCACTGTAAAGTCATAGGACTTATAACTATCCTTATCGTAAAATTAATATGACAAATTAGATCTCTGGAGAAAAAAAAATTGACTTTGATCAGCTGCATTATTATTATATTGTAACATTAAACTTCAGAACAGATTGGAGCCGGGGGGGGGGGGGGGGGGAGAGGTAATTTCCTTTCTGCTGGTGGAATGACACTGCTGGATCCAAGCCCTAGTCCTAAGCTCAGATAGGAATTTTAGGTTGGGGCAGAGATTCTGAAATTGCAGGATGTTGCCTGAGCATATTCCATACGACATCTAGTACAGAATCCATACCATCGACATCATCATCATCATCATCATCATCATCATCATCATAGAAACAGCCATGGGAGGCTGCAATTAGAGGAATGGGTGGGTGGGTGCATAATTATTTATTATTTATTTGTGGAATTTATACCCTGTCTTTCAATGGCCAATCAGCATTCCCAGAACTTACCAAAATAATAATAATAATAATAATAATAATAATAATAATAATTTATTTATTTATAACCCACCTCTCCCTCCGGATCGAGGTGGGGAACAACAATAAATATAAACACAAGGACCACAAAATAAATAAAATATTAAAACAAATAAAAACCAATACATCATTAAAAACATCTTAAAATTCAGCTGGGTAGGCCTGCCAGAAGAGATCAGTCTCCACGGCTCTCTTAAATTCATGAAGACTGCTAATTTGTCAAATCTCCTCCGGCAGGCCATTCCACAGTCTGGGAGCGGCAGAAGAGAAGGTCCTCTGGATAACTCTTGTCAGCCTAGTTCTGGCTGATTGGAATAAATTCTTCCCAGAGGACCTGAGTGTGTGAGGCGGATTGTACGGGAGAAGGCAATCCTGCAGGTAACCTGGACTCAAACCATGTTGGGCTTTAAAGGTAATAACCAACACTTTATACTTCGCCCGGAAACTGATTGGCAGCCAATGAAGTGATTTTAAGATGGGGGGGGGGGGGGGGGGGATATTACGAAAACATCTAAAACAAAGCAATAAAAACTCACCACAGCATAAGTGAGTTAAAAACATAAGAAGACCAGAAATGGCTGGGAAAACAGAGAGGACTTTGCCCGGCACCAAAATTCTTAACCCTTTCCCCTTGGGTCATTTTCCCATTCAAAAGTGCATTCACACATCCCAAACTGCTTTTTTGCCTGTCCTCGAGAAGGAGATATATCTTTTCCATCTGCAGGTAGAAAAGTAGCTGGGGTGGGGTAGGGTGCAATTCTGAGCAGAAGCACAACCAGAGAGGAGAGGGTCAAGCAACCCCTGTCCTCCCAACTCCCTATTCATCCTCTCGCGATTGCAGCTTCCTTTGGCGGCTTTTTGTTTAAAAAACAATAATAACGAAAAAAAGGTACAATTTAGTAGACTGTTGCATGCGTCATCCATGTAATACCTACTTTGGGCCTTAGTCAAGACCCTGAAAATCTCATGATTCCTTCTAAACCTTTCTTCTCCTTAAAGCAAGGGGTGGGTCATTAGATTCATGCCAATTCACCTGTTCAGCCATTAGCCATCTCACTTTAAGGACAAGTTCTGAGAGTGATATTGACATGAATTTGACCTCCATCTAACCACTGAAACGTGGGTCAAGATCTATGTAAAAACCTGCAGTAGACCTCAGTTTAATTTCTAAAGAGAGAGAATGAGTTAGTTCTAGGTGGGAATTCTAATACAGACAGACACACGCTTTTCTTTTCTTCACAATACGAAAAAATGAATGCTCCATTGAATTATGCAAATAATAGTATGCACGGGTATTAAACAAGTATTTGCATATTTAGGACATTTAGTTCAGTTATGGAATTCGATTGGGGGGGCTGTAGAATTTCAGGGCACTTTCAATGTAATGGCTGAGGCTCTAGGGTCGAAAAAAAATACAAAGGGCATACACAGGCACTGCTTTCTTTCAGTAATAAAGGCTTCACTCCATATCTAAGGCAGAATTGGAAAAAGTGTAGCACTTGATCCCTGAAAAAGCACAGGACTGGGGGCTTAAGAATCCTGTTAGATAGGGCGTCTATATGGAAAGGAGGACAGGGCTCCTGTATGTTTAACAGTTGCATAGAAAAAGGAATTTCAGCAGGTGCATGCAGCACCTGATGGAATTCCCTCTTCATCACAACAGTGAAAGCTGCAAGAGCCCTGCCCTCTTTTGTATCTGGTCACTCTAGCTATACTCCTGCAGCTTTCACTGTTGTGATGAAGAGGGAATTCCACCAGGTGCTGCAGGCATACAAATGACACCTGCTGAAATTCCTTTTTCTATGCAACCGTTAAAGATACAGGAGCCCTGTCCTCCATTCCATATGGTCACCCTACTGTTAAAGAACAAGTACAGAATAGTGATATAGCAAACATGCAGAATACACTGTGGGGCATATCGGGGCGGAGGCTCAAACCTCTGGAGGCAGCCAGCTGATATACCCTCAAATGTTTTAAAAAAAAATTTTTTTTTACTTACATTTCTCAGTGAACTGACCTGCACAGTCGAGAGCTGGACCGGAGAAGCATTGGTGGGTGTGGCAGGGCGAGGAGTCATGGTAGTTTGAGGCTGGGACTGTGCATGTGCTTGGGCCTGCATCTGCGCTAAAGCCTGTTGAGGGATCACCAACAACTGGCCATTCTCGCTACGCACAAGGACCATTCCTAGGAAGAAGGAAAAGAGGAAGCACCCATCAGGAACAGCTCGGGAAATATAAAGTTATCCCAGATTCAAAAGCGATGAAGATGCAACTCAGTTATCATTCATGGAAAAAAGTCTGTATAACAGAGTAAGTGAATAAAAAAAACATTTCAGTTACTAGGCTGTGCTACAAGGGCCATAGCTCAGCGGCACCACACATGTTTGGCATGCGCAAGAGCCCAGATCCAATCCATAGCACCTCCAGTTAAAAGAATGTTCCCCAACCTGCTGTTCTCTGGCTGTTTGGGATTACAACTCCTAAGACTCCTGACCTCTGGCCATGTTGGCTGACACCGAGTTCACAACATGGAGGGTATGAGGTTGGGGAAGGCTGAAACAGACGTTACTGGGCTAGATGAGCCAGTGATCTGGATCATTATAAGGCAGCTTCATATAAAGTAAGCAATTTGTTCAGAAAGGGAGAAAAGGTGTTGCTTGTCCCTTGTATTTCATTTTATATCTTGGAGCAAAGTGGTGTTTAGTTAGGTATCTCAATGCATAATTTGCCATATCCTGAATCCTCAGAACAGGCAACCAAAAAGAAAAGAAAGAAAGAAAGCATATAACCACATTAAAATATAATAATGCAGAGTCAAATTGAAGCCCGTTCTTGAAACAGCAGCACAGTACATTTCTTCAGTGAGGCTATTGCTGCGGTAGGTTGACCTTAGTCTACCTGTTATGCTACAGGCCAAAGCAAGCAGCCCCTGTCAGCATCCTACAGGAGTCCGTAGCCTTTTCCTCTCCCATTCTGAGTAAGATTATACAACGTATGAGGGTCTTTTCAACAAGCTTTGCCTTTTTCCTTGTGTGTGTGGGGGTGGAGTAAGAAAGAGAGCAGAACTGGCAACGGAATCTAATGACCTGGCTTAAAGAAATGAAGGTCCATGCTGCAAGGGCAGGACACGTGGTTGTAGTGTTAGGGGTTGCCCTCTGTTCCTCCCCCATATTCCCCAAGGCAGAGAACAGCATTTGAAGGGCCATGAAGACCCCTTAGCTACAAAGTCATCCACAAGCTGAAATTCATATATGAACGCCCATTTTATTTGTGTGTGTGTGTGTGTGTGTAAATCATTACTAGGAGCATTTTTAATTTTTTGGTAACTTGTCACCTTTGTATCCCACCCCTTCTTCCATGAAATATGAGAGTCCTTCCATTGAACCTCACAACTTTGTGAAACAGTTTAGGCTGATGAATGGCTCAAAAGTCCCATAGAACCTTCTCCCCACCCCCCACCCCCCAAGGTATTTGAATCCAGATCTCCTCAAGTCTAACATTATGTTCACCACACTGTGCTGACTTTCACATTGAGTTACGTATCTTGAAAAACTATTCAGCTTTCCCCACGTTACTCCCTTTTGAATATGACAGCAGAAGGAAAAAAACTGCTATTAAGCATGATTCCTATTTGACCGGCCTTAAACGCTGCCAGCCAATTAAACACAGCTTTAGTCAGAAATGGGAGCACAAATGGTCTGACTCCTAAATTAATTTTCCATAACACATTTAGTCACAAAAGTGGTTATAAAAACCATAACTGGCCTCCAGTGCATCTGTAACAGACGGTGCAGCACTGAATTACATCCCAAAAGAAAAATAAAACGGATGCAAATAAGGCAACCCGTTCCCTGCTCAGCCACACATATCTACACTCTTAACCCATTATAACACCTATGATGGGGTGAGGCATGAAAAACTATACTTGCAAGTACTGGCCTTAACTCTTATGAGCAGAATTAGGATAAAAGAAAATCTAACATACTTAGGGTGGAATCATGTTTAGACAGAAAAAAGTCCTACAAACTGGTTCCCCATGCTGACTGGGGAATGCTAGAAATTGTAGGACATTTTTCTGTTTAAATATGCATAGGATTGCACCCTGAGTCAAGTATTCATTCATTATAACTCGGGCTAGTTCAAATATGCACATTCATCACTTGCTCACTTACAGGCATGAATCAACCACGACATAAACAGACTGAATTCTCACATCACCTCAAAACACAATGCATTTCAGCTATGTGAGTTCACACATTCAGCCATGAGTAAATGGCTCAGAGTGTGCCTCCTAATCAGGATAGTTTGTTCCACTGGCAGAGTATTTGTTTAAATGGGGAAACCAGATATGTGACAATAAATCTGATATCATGAGGATCTCTGCTTTCACTTTTAAAAACATTTGTAACCTAACATATTTGATGCGTTCACACATAACACTAAGCCATGGTTTATATTAACCATAGTTTTGTTTCTTTAGTCATGAATTGTCTTGCAGATGAGCAAACAAACTACGGATTGTTTCCCCCATTTCTGGTTTGTTTCTGTCTTGCCCATTTTGTCAATCTTCAGAGGTATTTCATTTTCAGAATGCTCTTGCAGGTGTCCTTGTTTCAAGGCAAACAACAAGGGTCTGAATTAAATATCCTATATAGTCCTTCCCCAAGATTTGTATAATTTCTCCTACACAAGATAGTGGTCTTAATTTACATAATTAATACATGTCACATAATCCCAGTTTTCCTGCCACAGGATTCATATTCTGTCCTGGAATGACTAGGTAGGAGGAAAACATAAGTACTGCCCATATCCTTCTGGCAGTAGCTACATCACTTAAGCATATGTCTTCTCTGTTCTTAGCTAGAATTGAAATGTGGCTGAACACCACTCCCAAGCCCTAGCAGTACTTTAACCAATGACTGCCATCTCATTCTACTAGTCCAAGATACTCACCTACAATCCAACACCTGTGCTGGTCAACACAACCCTGAAGGATCTTAGCTCACCCATTTATCAAAAGTGATAATTGATGCCAATTAGGAAGCAAGGAGGCATTAATCATTCTAGTTGAGTCAATACTTTGAAGCTGTAGCCATCTGTTTATCAAGTCATTCAATGGTCAAGAGATGTGCCATGTTTATATCTATCTTCACTGAGCAGTAGAGAAGCCATCAGCTCAATTAGTTTTATAGACTGTAGAAACGATAATTACATTTGTTGCTGCTATTTGGATGAAATTGAACATTTAGGCATAAACTGCATACTTTGAACAAAGGTCATTTGGGAAATATAAACTAGAAGGTCTAAGCTAGTATCTCCACCACCACCCTATCCTGATGACATTCAATTAGCATACCATGCATGGTATGTTGTATGAGTGCAATGATGTCAAGTCACTAACAACAGATGTGGAACTCTAAAATTTCTTGAATACGCATAACTTACAAATACTACAATTAGCCTATTGGAGGTTCAGGGAAAGGTTGTAGAAATGAAGAGATTTGAAAAACAATGGATCAAGGGTTTATAGCCTTTCTTCTACCCTAAATATTTAGAACACAGCACCAGTACATCCTTAGGGTTATCTCTGCAATCATGAGCACCTGATACTTAGAAGTTGACAAAGACCATTCCAATTTGAAGGATTTTTAAGAAGCTCGGATTCCACACAGAAGTAGCACGAGGATAGTACTTTGGGGAGCTCACCCCCTTCCCTCTGACTCTCCCACCATCACTACTTTCCATAACAATTATGAATGAATAGTTTTTGAAGGCAATTTCAATACCGTATCAAAAAAGGCATACTCTTGAAGAATGAAATTGACAGGACAGATACTCTGTAACAGTGGCAATTGACAACAGAATCCTATGCATGTTTACTCAAAAAACAAGTCCACTTCCAATGAAGTTTACTACCATGCAATTATGCATGGGATTGCATCATTGATATAGGTAATTTTCTAGAGCATGTTTACCAGAATTTTTAAAACATACACATGCATGCACACATCACCTTATTTTTAACTTTTAACAAACGCCATTTGTTTTATCCCAATAGTCATGTTATGAACACACGTACACTGCAGCTGTTTCAGCAAAAATTAAAAGCCATCCATTTTAATAAGTAATTCTGATCACAATGGGCATGATACAACCAATGTTAAGCACTTTCAAATCCCATCATTCTCAATGGAAATGATAAGCAGGTTCTTAAATGTTTATCACTGAAATCATACGGCTTTTGAAATGCCTGTGGCAGAGCAACAAATCAAGCGTTAATGTAAAAACATAAGTGCACCTCACTCCCGAACTCAGTATTTTTAATCTGACATGTAAATATAAAAGAGTTAAACAACCAATATCTGCTAATTCTCAGAAACATTCTTTTTCACTTTTATTTTTTATTTTAAAAAATTTTTAGGCGGCCTTTAAGGGTAGAATGCACATTCTTGCATTCATTAAGCTTAGAAAGCAACAGTGAATCAGCATAGATCTTCAACACACTCAGAACTGAAAACAAACATCTGCTGCTCTTGAAAATATATATCAAGTACCACTTTCAAAAATTGGTCACCAACATTGAGGCTTCAGAGAGAAATTAGCAATGGTACAGAAGTGAATGAAACAGAAAACATAAATGGCCTCCAGCTAGACAGTACAGCAAACCCAGGGCACATAATAAATGCAGAATATTTGCAACTCAGTATCTCTCCTGTGCTTTTCAAACTTTCTGTCCTGTCATCTGTTCTGCTCAGGATTCCTCTCGGTATTAACCATGACACTCCTGTGTCTTGCAGAGAGTTCTGGGCATATTATAGTGTGCATTCTGTCCACTTGGACTCTCTCTGAGCCTGCTGGGGTTCACCATCACCCTGCATGAACTGACAGTATACCCTAAAAACTATCCTATCCATCCTTGCATAGATCAGTAGTGGCAAACAAGGATTTTTGTTTGCCTTCAATGAACTTTTCTTTGAGGAACCCATTTCAGAACTAGGCTATGTATACTTCCAGTTCCAGCTATATGCAAAGTGCATTAGCTGCCCACAACTGAGCGCTGGAATGCAGTAACGACTATAACATTTCAATCTGGATCCCAGTAAGTGGTTTAGATCACAATTCTAAACCAATATAGTGAGGTGTAAGTGAACTCAGTGGGATTTACTTTTGAGTCAACACACTCAGGACTGCACTATAAGAGATGGTGATGCCGCAATTCTTATTTTGGTAAACATTCCATTTTGCCTGGCTGTTAGAAGCATAATCGACATTTCCTGTACTAACTTGCTTTAAAATATAACTTGTTGTCTTTAATTTCACCTTGACCTGAGACACCTTTCTCATTATAAAGTTATTTCAAAACTACTGCATTGTTACAAAACAGTTGAACATGAATGGATAGGTAGCTAAATTGGACAACAATATAGTTTTGCAAATCAAAACAAAGCTCTCTTCCTGGAATGTTTCTCTAAGAGAATGTACATAGCCTGGCACACCCCCACCCCCACACCCCCACCCCCAATGCTATAAAATAGTGTTAACAACATTAATAATTACAGCACCCGTTACCCCAAATAGTGCTATAGATCAATTGGGCTATAATCTTGGAACAGCATGACATTAAATTTAAAGGGTCTGAAACTACTCATAAGAATAAATTACAAAAACATTCAAAGTTCCACCAAACACAGTAATCCACTCAAGAAAGAGGTCTGACTGTGGATAGCTTGCCAGTGTGGAATTGCACTGCTGTCAAAATTCTAGCAAGCCTACGAAGGATTGCATGGCACGGAAAATCATTGCCATATTAGCTCAAAAGAATTAGGAACAATTTACACCTCTTTGTTGTTTTAAGTGAAGCAGTCACCATAAGGAGACTTTCCCCCTTTAGGTTTCGTAACACAAAAATGGTACTATTTTGTACTGGAGCCTAAAATAGTGGCCTAACACTTTTTAAAAAAATTGAAATTATAGCAAAACAAAAAAAGAAGAAAAACAACAAAGATGAAGACAAAAATAACATAACAAAAAGTATATCCATTCACAATAAGTATTCACAACACCATTGATTAAAAACAGAGCAAAACAGTCAACACTCCTCTTTCAAATATATACATAAATATAAGTATTTCTTATAACTAAATAAGCATTCAGATAAAACTGACAACTATGTTAGTTAACAACTATGGTATATGTTAAAAAACAGCAAGATCTTTAGAAAATTGAATGATAGGTGGTGGAATGTGTTTATCCTTCTCTTTACAACTCAAAGGGCTCTCAAAGTCCATTTTTGTTTTCTATCTCTTAATTCCCACATCACATCAATATAAAAGTGCACGAACATCTGCATTTATCAGTTTTTTCTAGAACAAAATTTATGCAGGTAATGACTTCCAACCACACAGAAGCCACCATAGGGCATGCCCACATCATATGCCTCAACAGCACATTGCCCACATTACTGGTCCTAGACTAAGAACATTTATAGGTGTAAACAACTCTTCTTCTCTATGTAACTGCAGATCGTTTATTTATTTATATCCCACATTTCAGTCAAGACTGACTCCCAAAGCAACTTACATTGATAATCCATCGGAAGATGTAATTTAAGTAAGACAGTGGCTCAATTCGGACAACACGATAGTCAATGGTGGGGTAATAATCAACTTTACAGTTGTTCAACTAGGGGGTACTCCCCACACAACATGGTAATAAATAATCAACTGTGGGGTGGATTAGGATCAGCGCTGAGTTGACTATGGAGCATTCGGATGACACAATAGTCAAAACAACTGACAATTGTTTCCCCCACATCAGTTGTTTATTGTGTCGTCCGAATTGAGCCATAGCATGTACGTGAAGCAAAGATTAACAGTCTTGACTTCTGCCTTTCAATGAGTGCTGCACAACCCTCCAAATTAGCATGTCCCCATGCCCCCAAACTCAACTGTTACTCTTCAGGGGAAATGCTTTTAACAAAAGTACATGGAAACAATCTTGACCATTGTAATCGTCATAACCACAGTGGGAAGAAAGGTTAACAACGAAGCCAATCACAGGCATAAAGTTTTCAAAGTTTTAGGATCAACCCAAAGATGATTGAAGGAGTGTTGCAAGTAAAATACAACCAAGACCGAAGGTCATTTCTAGAACAGATAGGGTAACTATGGTGAGAATAAGCTCAGCCTACCTAGTCTAAATGATGTTTATGGCTATGATGACAGAAGTTAGGAACAGTTGTGATCTGAATTATTCAAGGGACAGAAGACAAATCAGAATGCTCTGAATCTGAGAGGAAGACCAGCCCAAAGACCAACAGATTAAGTGAAAATACAACTGAATCATTTGAAAATGACCAAGTGAAGCACAGCAATACATGTAGAATAGCAGACAGGTCACCAGCTATTGAATGTACATCTAAGCAGAATACAAGAACAGTTAATCAAAGTTGGAGTTGACTACCTAACTTCTCACGTTATAATTTTAGTACATAAATATGTTTGTATTTCCTCTCTCTCTATATATATAACACACACATTTAAAAATAAAGCTTCCTTATAGAAATATGGTGAGAAATTTATTAATTGCTATAAGCTGGTCACCTGCAGATTGGTGGCCCAGCTACGTCCCTATCTGGACAGGGATAACCTGGCTTCAGTTGTCCATGCTCTGGTAACCTCCAAGTTAGATTACTGCAATGCACTCTACGTGGGGCTGCCTTTGAAGGTGGTTCGGAAGCTGCAGCTTATGCAAAATGCAGCGGCCAGATTGATAACTGGAACCAGTAGGTTCGAACATATAAGACCTACTCTGGCCCGCTTGCATTGGCTGCCTGAATGTTTCCGAGCCCAGTTCAAGGTGCTGGTTTTAACCTATAAAGCCTTACATGGCTTGGGACCACAATACCTGATGGAACGCCTTTCCTGACATGAACCTACCCGAACACTACGTTCAACATCTAAGGCCCTCCTCCGAGTGCCTCCTCCGAGGGAAGCTCGGAGGTCGGCAACAAGAGAGAGGGCCTTCTCTGTGGTGGCTCCCCAATTGTGGAACGATCTCCCCGACGAGGCCCGCCTGGCGCCAACATTGTTATCTTTTCGGCACCAGGTCAAGACTTTCCTCTTCTCTCAGGCATTTGGCAATATCTGAGGAACCAGGGTTTGTTTTGTTTTTGTAGTTTTTTGAAGTGTTGAAGTGGTTTTTAAATGTACAGATTGTGTGTATGTTGTATGTTTTTGCTGTTTTAATTTTTGTATATTGTTTTTAATTGTTTTTAATCCTATGTAAACCGCCCAGAGAGCTTCGGCTATGGGGCGGTATACAAATGTAATAAATAAATAAATAAACACCAAATTACCGCCTTCAGCCCTCTTGTATATACATTTGTACTTCACATATTTTGGCATATATTTAAGTCCTTATCTTAGTTGTATATCTATAATGTAATGTACAGCCTGCATTCAGATAACACGATAGTCAACGATGGGGTAATAATCAACTCGACAGTTGTTTATCTAGGGGGTACTCCCGACACAACATGATAATCAACCGTGGTGTAGATTAGGATCAGCGTTGAATTGACTATTAGTGCACATTGAGTTGACTCCCTCATCCCCCGCCCTCTTCTCCCTCCCTCAGTCCTCCTGCTAGTAACCTATCAGCCATCGCTGCCAAAAATATATCCTGCCAGCTGGGCTACAGCAGCCACCACTGTTTTGACTGCTCTTGCTTTGTGACTCCGTGGCTGACGAAATAACCAACTGTGGCCAAGAAAATGACCAACAGTGCCTTCCACACAACATGATAACCAACTGTGGTCCAAATAGCCAACTCTGTACGCTGCTCTGAGATCTTTGTGATACAGGGCGGGATATAAATGTTTTTATAAATAATTAATAAATAACTCTGCACAATGTTAGTTATTTGTGTTGGTTATTTCAGTCAAATAAGCAACCGTTGGTTAAAAAACTCCCTCAACGCAACACAATAAACCATGGGTCAACTATTTAAACCACCATGGGTTATCATGTTATCTGAAGCCAGCCACTACCTTAGGGCTGCAATCCTGTGCACACATACCTTAGAATAAGTCCCACTGAACACAGGACGTACTTAGGATTGGGCTATAAAACTAGGAATTCAGCACCAAATCATTTACAGAGCAGATTTACTTTACCCACACTTCTTGGGGACTGGAATCAATAAGTCTGGTTTCTGAGTAAGCATGCATAGTCAAGATATTTTTTTAAAAAAACTGCTATCCTCAACCCCCTTCTCTGACCTCCATCCTCTCAAACAAAATGTCCAGATATACCACTCCTTTAAAAATATCCATGACTTTGACTCTCCTATTAGTTCTTTATCAGAAATATTCAGAAGACATGTTTCATATTGGTAGTACTTGGTAATTATTTAAATGCAAGACATTCAACCAACAGTCTCAGGACCTGCATATGTGTGCTACAAATATATTTGCTAAATTAAAGGTACAAGCACTAATATACCCTTTTTTCAGCTCCATTTTTAAAGCAATCTTAGAGGGAAAAGGTTTTTAATTAGTTATCAAATTGATTATTTTCATTAGAATGAAGCAGACACAGTGGAGACTTTAAAAAGCTTTAGTCTCCATTAAGCCAATATATTATCTCATGTGTAAAAAACGATCACCCAAACTGGTCAAGAATGACGCTTCATTTTAATTCTAGAAGTTACCTTTACATACGTCACAACAATTCTCATATTTTCCTTGCTGCAGGTCACTTGCGACATTGTCTAAAACACCTCCCTTCATCATTTCCTCAAAACATTATGCTAGAAGAGCAACATCTGAAGAGAAGTAAAGGACTACAAGCATTTTTTTTAAAAAAAATACTCAGCTATCTGTTTTTCTAGACCCTTAATGATCTACATTTGTGTGCCTCAGGCTCTCCAAGAAAAGGTTGTTGCATCTTAAAATATGAATTATGGAATGAAATGTTGGGATTTAGCTTTACAGGTTGGCTCCCACTAGTTCATCAAGAAGATGATATACAGGAAGGCCAGTTTCTTCATTCTCCTTTCAGAATATCTGAGGGGAAATGTGATGGTGCTTTAACAAACATTCTTGTGCAACTTTGTACATTCCAGTAGAAAACATCTGCAAAGTCTTCTGTCTTTAACATCAACTGAACTTACATTAGTCCAGAACATTCTTGTGTGGTACACAACCTACCAGCAAGCAAAACGAAAGACAAATTCAAATGTTATGACCCCACATGCACATGGAGGCTGTCAAGTTATGTTTCTGTTTTGTGACACCTCCGCACTACGGAGAAGGCAAACGAATTATATAAACTCACAGCCATGTTGATTGGCCTGATCACATGGAGTGACGCCGCATCCACACCAGCAGCTATCAGGAATGTTCAGTATTGGCACAGACGTTCTCCACAGCAGCAGGCTAGTCCACATGGTACATGTAGCTTACAAATATTATGATCCCTTTGTAGAGGCACTGTTACATGGAAGCATTCTTTCGGCAGCAAACACATGCCTGGTACAATACTTCAATCAGCCATAAGCATAGCAATTGCCCATGCTGCCACTTGAGTGATACAGTACAGGATCAGAGGCAAAGACCTACCCCTAGAAAGTCAGGCATCAGTTCCTCACACACTACAAACAGTTTGCACAACCGTACTGGCTCTGCATTGTCTCTGTCAGCCACATTTACATGCACGGGACCAACACCGTGCCCAAATATCACAATTACATACAGGTCTCTGACACAACAAGTAAGCTTATTATTTTACATGATTTCTTAAGAATGTAAAAGATATGCCACTCTAAAGATACTTATATATACTTCTGAAATGGTTGTGAATTGGTTGCTATTAGGTCTGTGAAGAAAGTTATGTTGCTTGATTTTCACTCTGCTTTTTTCACTCAATAAGCTGAATGGTTTTCTGGAAAAATGTTTTTCTGTTCGTTTCAAAGCAGTTTGGCAACAACTTCCATAAGCAAGATTATGTGGGTCTGTATAGCCAATCCAATAGGATATGCAATTCCACAGGAGCATCAATGAAGGTCTACACAATTCAAGGTAATTGATGAAAAATTAGTATCTCAGGAGCGCGGAAAGTAAACTGAAAAAGCAGGGGAGGAAATGAAAAGTAAAAATGTGACGGCAGTTTAGGCTCAGCCCATATGACACCTTGGAAGTCTTTAACAGCTCCTTGAGGAGAAATATGGGCAAACTACAAGATCAATAGTAAAAGGAACAAACAGCAACACTGGCAAGTACTTTGGGAGAAAGAGAGGAGAGGAGAAGGAGAAGAATCAGCCCAAGGAAACTGAATACAAATGGGTTTGAGGGTAACGCCACCCCACCCCTATCCAGCAGCTGAAGAGAAGCCACGCCAGCTGCTTTGCACCCACAAAAATAACCAGTTTTGAAAAGAAGGGGTCAGTATAGGAATACTAGTCAGCTTCTAAATGATACCCTCTCTTCACGTTTTGCCTGCCAAATTCCTGCACTAACACCACGATTTCCCCAGCTGCCATCTTCCCCCATTCTCAAGAGCCTGAGCAGCCTTTTGCAGCCCCTTACCTCCCACCAAAAAGCCTGCTTACCACATGCCACTGCTTTTCCCACATGCCACAACCACCATCTACCACCATTTTGCTAGCCGCAAGTCTGCTTTTCCCGTAGCCACAGATCATCACTACCCAACCCACAACTTTTGCCCTTACTTGGCAAATTGCACTCCTGAGCTGCTAATTTAAATGGAATTAACAAGAGACTGATGCTGCCACACACTAGAGCAACCATAGGTAAGTCCCCCCTCCGTACATTTGTTTTGCTCTGGTTCATCAAACTGAAAATGGTTTAAATTTGTGTTTAATATGGCAAATGTGCTTGTACCACACTGAACAACCTACAGACTCTGACAGGATTGCCATAGAGTTTGGTGTACCATGCCTGACAGTGCTGAGTCGTAAGAAAATGGATGGCTTAGATCAAGCTCCTCAATGTTCTACAAAATTACTAAAAATAACATTTCAGTCATTGAACAACGTGTCAATATACATATATTGAGATCACACATGGAAAAGGCTTTGAACACTCTAAAGTCTAAAATGAAAGATAAATACTACATAATATATCAGACTGAGGCCACTGAAATTACCACATATTAACCCAGCTTTTAAAAACAAATGGTTACAATCTCAAATTTTCCTTCTTGTCATTGATCTAGGATATTCCAGCACTGTGTCATACATTACATGACAGCAACTTTGGATTTGCCTTTGAATGTACAGTTGGCAGAGAACAGTGCTAGCCTAGCAATGTTAGTGTTAGCTTACATCATCTTAAAACAGATCTCAGCTTACAGGAAGAAATTATAAAGGGTGGAGAGGGGAAGAATCCACCCCTCTTCCAAAATATTGGCTGGCCTCTCAACAGTCTTAGCTTGGGTCTGCAATGCTAAGTGACCTCCGTGCGGTACAATTTTCTTCCAAAGGTTTTTGTTTCAATGCCCCTCAAAAGGTGTTAGAACTACGGTTTGTATTTCTTAAATTCCTCGGCCAAGCTAAAATTGCCTTGCTAGAAGATTTCCTCAAAGCTGGCTACAATCACCTTAATTATGATTGCTGGTATGATATTCCTGCTTAGATGACAAAGCATCCAGTAGCTAGGTTTGTCCTAATGACCCTCCACCTCAGCAAGCAGACAAAGTCCTATAATCTTGGACTAGGAAGATGCAGGTTTAAATACCTTCCCAATGATGAACCACCTTTGATAACACTGGGCCAATCAAAAGAACATAGGAGCAACCACACTGGATCAGACCAAAGACCTACTTAGCTCAGCATTCTGTTCGCAAATTTGAGAGCATTCGGCAATGATACTGGTAAAAGAAGCCATTGTGGCTTCTGCCCCCATCCTCGCCCCTGCTACAAACGCAACAGTCACTTGTAGAATTACCAGCGATGCAGCATGAGTTTCCATGCCATCTGAACTCTGTGAGCAGCAGGGATAGTTTCTTATCCACCCTACAACTCCTACTGCAAGTCAGGTAAATATGCAAATAGTGGTCGGGCACATGGCACACACAGGGGTGAAGAGAGAAGCTACAATGGCTTCTTCTACCAATGTGATCGTCCAAACCCTGCCTTTATTTATGCACCGTGTGAACAGGTACTTCCTTTTATCCATCCTGAATCTCCCACTGTTCAACTCCACTTAATGACCCGGTGTTCTAGTGTTATGAGGGAGGGAGATCCTTTTTCTCCACCCCATGCATAATTTTATACACCTATATTATGTTTCCCTTACTTGCCTTTTTCTAACCTAAAATCCCCAAATGTTACCATTTTTCCCAATAGCGGAATTGCTCCAGCCCTCTTATCATTTCAGTTGTAGCTTCATGTCCATATTCTCCTTGATGGAATCAATCCATCTCTTATTTGGGCTTCCTCTTTTCCTTCTATCTTCTGTTTATTCCTAGCATTATTGTCTTTTGTAATGAGTCATTTCTTCTCATTATATGTCCAAAGTATGATAGCCCCAATTTCAATATTTCCGCCTCTAGTCAGAGTTCTGGCTTGATTCGCTCTAGAACCAACTTATTTGTCTTTTTCACAGTCCACAGTATCCACAAAACTCTCTTCCAACACCACATTTCAAATGAGTTGATCTTCCCCCCTATCCACTTTTTTCGTTGTCAAACTTTTGTATCCATACATGGAGATTGGAAATACCATGGTCTGAATAATCCTACTTTGGTTTCCAATGTTATATCTTTACTTTTAAGGATTTTTCCCAAATCTCTCATAGCCACACACTGCACCATAGATTTGCGTAAAGGCAGTATAAAGCTGGCCGTTTTATTTTCAATTCCTTGCCTAATGATCCTCGATATGGAATTTCCCTTTTTAGCAGCCACATACTGGGTCAACGTTTTCATTGAGCGAATCACCATAGCCCCAAGATCCCTTTCCTGATCAGTGACTGCCAGCTCAGAACCCATCAGAGTTTGTGTGAAGTTAGGATTTTTCTTTTTGCTTCAATGCGCATCACTTGACGTTACCTTACACTGAACCGTATTTGCCACTTTATTGCCCATTCCTACAGCTTGGAGAGATCATTTCAGAGCTCTTTGTTGCCCCGTTTTTGCTTTAACCACCCCAAATTATTTGGCATCGTCAGAAAACTTGACCATCTCACTGCTCACTCCTAATTCCAAAACGTATTAAAACATGTTTAAAAGCACTGGTCCCAAACAAAAACAAAAAACAAATAACAAAAAACAAAAAATTAAAAAATTAAAAAAATTTTGTTTAGAATGCTACCGATTAAAATATCGGATGCAGAGTTAAAGAGCTGGCAAAATATGATTAATGCTTATTGCAACGGAGATAAGAGAGCTAGGATTAACAAAGGGTTATGGTATAAGACACAAAAGAAAGGAGGTTTGGGACTTCCAAATATAAAGATTTATTATATTGCTAATCAGTTAAGATATGTTATAAATAGTATAATAGGGGAGGAAGATTTAGAATGGTTAGGAACGCAAACAGGGGGACTAGATTTTAAATTGCAAAATATTTTTTTAATAATAAAATTCAAAAGAAAGATTTGAGGGGACTGGACAACCCGTTGTTGAAGAACATTCTAGAGATCTGGGAGAAAGTTAAAGGGAAGTTAATACCAGGAGACTCTCCACTCGCCCCAGTAGTAGTTGTGGGAAATTTCCCAAGGAATTTAAAAGTAGAGTTGGAAGGAAATTTGAAGGGTCAGGAAATTATTAAGCTAAGGAACTGGATGGAAAGAATGATAGATAAGGTGCAAATTAGAGAGTTGGTAAAAGGACAAAAGATATCTCGGTTCAAATGCTTACAATTGGAAAAATGGACACAGGAATGGAAAAAGATAAATAAGAAGTGTAGAAATAATACAAGATTTGAAGATTTAATTGAATCAAGAGGAAAGAAGGAAGCAATTAAAACTAGAAAAGGTCTGACTAGCGAAATATATAGAATCCTGACAGAGGAGGCGGAATATCGAGACTCGCTTAAAATGATATGGGAAGATGATTTAAACGAACAAATTAATGAACATGACTGGGGGAGGATGTGGGGTGCAAGAATGTTAAAGCTTTTGTCAATTAGAATTAAGGAGAATTATTATAAGATAATATGGAGATGGTATTTAACGCCGGTAAGATTTCATCAGATAGATTAAAAAGTGTCTAAGAATTGTTGGAGGGGATGTCAGGAGGTTGGAACTTATTTCCATATGTGGTGGAGCTGTAAACATGTACAAAAATTTTGGGAAAGGGTGTTCAAAGAAATAAGTGAAATAATTGGAAGTAAATTGGAATTAAGCCCAAAGCTGGCTCTACTAGCAATATGGGATAAAGGCAATGAGAATATAAATAAGAGAGAATTAATAAACAACCTCCTGGCTCCCGTCAGAATAATGATGGCTAAAAACTGGAAAGGGCAAGGGATATATACTATAGAAGAATGGTATAAAGAAATATGGGACATGGCACTTAATGATAAGCTAACGTGTAAAATGAAAATAAAGAGGGGAATGTCCAGTAAGAATGATTTTGGAGATATATGGAGTCTATTTTTGGAATATGTATTAAGAACGGGGAAGGGGCAAATACCTTCAAAAGAGTCTTTACACTTTTGGAAAGAAGAATAATGTATAACTGAAGGTCTCCTGGGGGGAGGGGAGCACGGGGGGTATGCGGTATGTATCGTATTTTATGTTGTTTTATGTTGTATTATGTTGAAAAAATTTAAAAAATTTTTTAAAAAAGCACTGGTCCCAATATAGATCCCTCATGGACCTCACGGTTTATATTCCTCCATTACAAGAACTGACCAACTCTCTGCTTTCTCTTGATAAACCAGTTACTGATCCATAAGAGGAACTCTCTTATCCCATGATTGTTATGTTTGTTCAGAAGTCTTTCGCCTTCTTCAGCAAGACTTGTTCTTTTATATGCTTGATCATTTTTATCTTTAACAATATTTTTCACCAATTTACTCAGAACAGACATTTCTGTAATTTCCTAGATCCCCCACCCCTTGAACCTACTGCATTACGCTGGCCACTTCCCAGTCCTCTGGTACAGTCCTCCTTAGGGACATGTTATATATTTTTCTTAGAAGATCAGCAATGTCATATCTGAGTTCTTTAAGAAGTCTAGAATGGACACCAAATGGACCTGGTGGTTTGTTAACTTTCAATTTGTCAATAAGGTCTAGAACTTTATCGCTTGTGACCATTATTGCCTAGTTCTTCCGCCCCCTTCCTGAAAATAATTCAGGCACGGGCATCTGCTGTACATATTCTGCAGATTGTATCACATGAGCATTATCTGTTAATTGTGGACGATATTTATAGATTAGTCAAAATGCATACAAGATTTAAATTTTGGGGAACAAAATGTCGTTGGTTATGTTCATCTAAAGATATTGCACCCAAGACTTACATAATGTTGCATTTTGCTTTGAACTGCTGGTTGGGATTTGCACATTTGAATGTTAAACATGCAAGTTAAACCAGGGTGTCACTTTACTTGGCCAAAAGATTTTTACGGTTTACAAAGGTTATCAGAAAATCAGTTAAGGGTACAATCCTATGCATGTTTAGACAGAAAAACATCCTACAAATCCCATCACGGCTGGCTGGGGCATGCTAAGAGTTGTAGAACTCTTTTCTGTCTAAACATGCATGGGATTGTGCCCTTACTTGATTTTCTGATAACCCTTAAATATATAGTGAATTTTGTACATCTTTCTGCTTTAATATATCTGGACAGAAACAAATTTATGAAGTGGCTTCTGTAACAGCACCCATCAGTATTTTCCAGTATGAACAATAATCAGGATTACCTGTTCTTAAAAGAGAATAATGAAATTTATCTCTTATGGGCACATTTATATTCAACTATAAGAAACTTAAGACTTCTCGCAATCTGACACACACACACACACACACACACACACACACATATATATATATATCTCCCCGTTTCAACAATGAGCAAAGAAACCAGGTGCTAAGCAATGGGAGAGCTACTTTAGACACACCCACAGGCTTTAATATGGAGCTGACTTTTTCCTAGAACAGCTGGGCCCATTTTCAGGACACACACTACTTTTGAAAGCCCCCTCAGTTCCAAAAGTGGTCTGTTATGTGATTTGGGAAGCCAGGAAGAAGAGGTTCTGCTGTTCTTAAAACCCAAGCCCAAACTCCCCTTGAACATGAAGAACTAGCCGCCTGATAATTATGTACACCAAGGCTCAATTCGGACAACACGTTAAGCAACTGAGGGGAATTAACCCACTGACGGTGTGTTAAAAAGGTGGGCTCAATTCGGACGACACGCTGCAGCAGGCGCTGCAAAGAATTTTTGACCACCCTGGTGGTTAATAACGTACTCGGTTCTGACTGACAGCCTGGCCGCCATTTTCCCCGCTTACCGAACTCCGTCAGTCCTCCAGCAGGTATCCCAGCACACGCTGCGGCCGAAAACCATGGGCTTCGCCATTGAAGCCGATGCAGGACACGCCTCCCAAACACAACTGGCTGTTACAGTCAGTGGGCGGAACTCAGCAGCCTCGGGCAAAGAGGCTGCTAGGAGGAACAGCAGCACCAATACAACATGCGCACCCCATGTCCAGCACTGCAATTCCAACATTGGCACCCACGCCCCAGCCCCCAACCCCCCCCCCACCTCCCTCCTAGAGCATCTTTCGCACACACAGGAAAGAAGGCAAGAGTGGGGTGGCGTAGAAAACTTTATTCAGCAGGGAGCTCAGACATGTGCAATAAGGCACATGGGCACCACTATGCCAGGGCAGAACCTATGGAAAGGACAGTCACCCCCGGGAAGGGAGGAGGCGGCTGGAAGGCACAGCAGTGAAGAGGGGACGGGCAAGGCCACACCCCCAGGGAGCCAAGCACGGAACGTGCCAAGGGGATGTGCTGGAGAGGGGCGGCATGCCAGGGAGAGATGCCAGTCCACAGATGGATCTCCACAGCCGACGCTCACAGGGGGTGGGGGTAGCGCAGCCAGATCCAGGCACTGATGCATTCATGCACCCGGGACACCTCCACACGGGCGCGACGCTCCCCAACGGGGTTCTCGGGGCCCGGCAAAGGCTCGCTGTCCGGCCGTGTTGGGCGGATGAGGGGGGCTCTCTGGTCGCCACTTCCCCTGCCCTCATCCTTCTGGGTGAAGCGAGGGGTGGAGGTGGCGGTGCGGTGGGGGTCTGCTTCGGGTGGAGTGCGGTTCTCCCAGTTGGTGTGGGGGGGGCTGCCTCTTGCTCCAGGGCACCTGAGGGGTTGGGTTATTCCGTCTCCCCCTCCCCCCCTTTGCCGTACTGCCCTTCTGGTGTGCTTCCCTTTCCGTTTGGGTAGCTGACTGGGCACCCACGTGAGTTCATGCAGGAGCCGGCCCCTTGTTGAGCTCCGTGCCGGCTGCCTGGTGGGGGAGGCGGGCATCCTGGTTGCTATGGCAGCGATACCAGTGGTCTGTTGCGAGCGTGCCTGAGCGGCCGCCCGCTTTCTGCCGCTCTTGCCGCTCTCCTCTATGGTCTTTTGTGTTAACGTACTCACCTCAGTTGTTTAACCCACGCACCTCAAGCGGCTGAATTCGGACAACACGTTAGTCAATTGACTAACTTTTAAACAACTCGCAAGCGAGTTGTTTAACTCAGTTGTTTAAAACTCCAACTTAACCAACCGTGGGTTGTTTATCCATTGTGTGGCTGAATTCGGACGACACGTTGAGCTAACCAACTGACGGTTGTTTAACTTAACAACCATTGCTTAACATGTTGTCCGAATTGAGCCCAAGTTTCAAGCCAGAAAAGAACGACTGTCATTACCAATAAAAATGCAAATTCTTCCTTTCCTTTCCCACTTCTGTTTATATGTGGTTTTCATTTTAATAGTTTGATCTAATGATTTTCATGATGGTTTGGTACAACAGTTGTTTCCAATCTGGTGCCAAGACAACCAAGAAAATGCACAAGAACTGGTCGGGATTTTTAAAAAATCCATACATATCACCCATCAACTATCTTGCTCTAATACATAGGCTTAACAACGATAGAAAGGTGGTGCTTTAAAATCAGCACCTTGAATTGGGTGGGATCAATGACGAATGGACAACTAATGCAACTCTTTAAACACCAGTGTTATATGGTATTACACAGCCGAACCAGTAAACACGAGTGTGGCTGCATTTTGCACAAGCTGCAATCTTTGGACCGTTTCAAGTGCAGCCCCATGTAGAGGCATTATGATAGCCTAACTGGGAGGTTACCAGGGCATGAATTATGGGGATAGGCTATCCCTGTCTAGGAATGGATGGAGCTAGCAAACCAACCATAACAGGAAAAATGCTCTCAACTACTGCAGCAATTTGAGCCTTCAGTAACAAAATAGAATCAAGGGCTGAATTCGGACATGTTAGTCAATGGTGGGGTAATAATCAACTTTACAGTTGTTCATCTAGGGGGTACTCCCCACACAACATGGTAATAAATAATCAACTGTGGTGTGGATTAGGATCAGCGCTGAGTTGACTATGGCAGCATTCGGATGACACGATAGTCAATACAACTGACGATTGTTTCCCCCCCCCTCCCCCCAGTTGCTTATTGTGTCGTCCGAATTCAGCCAAGGAGTATTCTGAGACCATGCATCTGGACTGCGACGCCAACCAGAGCAGGCTATTACCTGAGAACCAGATCCACTGTACCTCCACCTTGTTGGGATTCAACTTCAGTTTATTGCCCCTCATGAAACCTATCACTGCCTGTAAGCACTGACCAACCATCTGAACAATTTCACCTGATTCCAAAAGAAAGGACAGAGAGAACTGGCTGTCAGAGCGTACTTAGAGCACCTCACCCCAAATCATCTGACAACAGCTTCAGACTGTTTCATGCAAATGTTAAATAATTTGGGGAACAAGATGGAACCCTGCAAGACCCTTGACAGCTGCCAAGGGGCTGAGCAGAAGTCCCCCATCAGTACTTTTTGAAACCAGCCCTGGAGGTAGGAGTCTGTGCCACCAGCTCCCAACCCACAGAGCTGCTCCAGAAGGATACCATGGATGATGGTACCGAATGTTGCCAAGAGATCAAGGAGAATTAACAGGGTCACACTCCCCCTGTCCCCTCCTTACACAAGCCATCAATCAGGGCAACTGAACTGGTTTCAGTTCCAAAACCGGTACAGAAACCAGACTGAAATGGCTCTAGATAATCCTATTTATTTACTTATTTATTTATTACTTTTCTATACTGCCCAATAACCAAAGCTCTTCCAAGAGCACCTAAAGCTGGCTAGTCACTACCCTCTCAAGCACTTTGCCCCCAAAAAGGGATATTTGCAACTGGGCAATAGTTGTCATAGACACAGTCGGGTCCAGGGTGGGCTTCTTGATGATCCAGTAACTGGATTTATAAGTCCAGTAACATCCTTGCTGTCAGTTTTAAACCCTGACCTTTTCTACCAGCTGCTGCAAAACTTAACTGTTTTCTATTTCTCCATTAGAGAGCTATTTTCTGGGCAGTTAGGCTGCAACTCTGTGTACAGAATTCCATAGAGATATCCCAATCCTAATGAGGGAGGTTTCAGTATAAATATTTTATTATTTATGAATATATTTATTACATCCTTATCCTGCCCTTCCTCCAGAGAACTCAGGCCTGAGTAGATGGTTCTCCTCCTGATAGTTTATCCTCACAACAACCTGAGATGCAGTGATGGCACAAGGTCCATCACTGATAGGGTGACCAGATAGAATCCAGGTCAGGGCTCATGTAACTTTAACAGTTGTAGAGAAAAGGGAATTTCAGCCAGTGTCATTTGTATGCAATTAGTTCCTGGTGAAATTCCCTCTTCATCACAACAGTTAAAGTTGCAGGGGTCCTGCCTTCTTTTGTATATGGTCACTCTAGTATAGTGCCTGCACCTTTAACTGTTGTGATGAAGAGGGAATTTCACCAGGAACTAATTGCATACAAATGACTCTGGCTGAAATTCCCTTTTCTCTACAACTGTTAAAGTTACATGAGCCCTGACCTGGATTTTATCTGGTCACCCTAATCACTGAGCCTTTATGGCAGAGTGAAATTTGAACCAGGATCTCCTCAGTCCAGACCACATACTCTGTCCCACTACACCACCTAGAGAGCTTTGTGAACTGCCCAGAGAGCGGTTTGTTTGTTTGTTGATTTAAATAAATAAACACCACATTGGATCCCATACAGAACTGCTTCCTCATTCAGTTCAGTGGAGGGAGTAGACTGACACATGGAATCTTTTCCATGAGTAGTAAGCTTCCTGCGATAAAGATCCTGTCATGCCTCTTTTGGAGGAATCCTCTTCAAAGGACAACTTATTGCTACCTGAGCCAAACATCTCAAAGAAATAGCTTACTTCCTGGGACTGTGAGGCATATCAGGGAGATCCTGGATCCCCAGGAGAAACAGTATCTCAACCATGAAGCATTCATAGCCCCTTTTCTGATTTGGTGGCAGAAACCAAGTTATCGCCTAGTCCTAAAGTTACAGGCTGGGTCAGCCACCAGTTGAAGAAGTGCCTGACTCAAAAATAAGACCTCTCATGAATAAAGGGTTACTCATGAGCAAACTCTCCTCACAAGCAGACCTTCCCTCAGGTGAGTGAAGGCCAGCACCTGTGCCTTGGAAGGGCTCTGATGCTCAAGTTTAAAAGCCTTTAGTTCAGAGAGTTGCGGGAATTACTGCTTTGCACAGAGAAGGCTCCAGGTTCAATCCCCAGCAACTCCTGATAGGGTTAAGAAAGAATCCTGCCTGAAACCCTGAACAACCACTGAGAGTCAGTGTTGACAATACTGGGCTAGATGGACCAGTGGTTTGACTCTGTATAAGGCAGTTCGCTATGCTTTAATGACCACCAATGGTGCCTATGATCACAAAAAATTGGGATCCGTGCTCCGGCACTCACATTTGCATGCCCTAGCTACCTTGCTCTCTGTGGGATCCTGTGTGCTCTAACCTTTGGACTGTCTTTGGACCATGCTCTCAGTACTGATCTTTGCTGGTTTCTAGCCTCTCTGTCTGCGGAACCCCTGAAACAGGACAAATCCCCTATCATTTGTATGGGACCATTAATGAATATGGAGTTAGAGAAAGAGCTGTGAAGGTCCAGAAAAAAAGTGGTTAAAAAAATAAGAAGAAATTGGAAAGAAAAATGTTTTTCCCCCAATATCTTTTTGGCATGTGGGAAAATATGCAAGGGGGAGGGTAATTTTTTTCCTTGTTTCCCCCCCCCCCCCCCCGCCTCCATCAATGGGAAGATTAGTTTAAGTTGATTAGCATCATAATATCCACTTAAATTGGGGATACCCCATCTTCCTATCTCCCGATGTTTATATAATAATGATTTATGTATCCTCATATGCTTCATACCAAATATAAACTCATTTAATTGCTTCTGCCATTGTTGTATATGATCTTTTGGGATCCAAACTGGTAATGTTTGAAATAGAAATAAAAGTTTGGGGAGATATATCATTTTGACAGCGATTAAGTAGTCAGAAATGCCCAAATATTGTTTCTTCTCTTAATTTCAGAGCTAATAGTTTTCCAAACTTTCTTATAATTTACTTCGTATAATTTATTTAAACTCTTAGTGATTTGAATCCCTAAATATCTGAAACTAATATGAGAGAGTGGAGTTCCCATCTTTTCAGCCAATTGTTTTTGCACAGATGGAGGGAGATTTAGACACATTATCTCAGATTTATTGTAGTTTACCTTCAGACCGGCCATGGAATGAAACATCTCTAATTCTTTTTTCAAATATGGAGCTGTGTTAATTGGCTGGTCTGTACTCAAAACCATGTCATCCGCATAGAGACTTAAGAGGTATTCCTCATTTCCTATTTTAACTCCTTCAATATTTAGGTTATTCCGAAGATTTTGTGTCAAGGGTTCCAATGCCAAAATAAATAACAATGGTGAGAGAGGGCAACCTTGTTTTGTGCCTCTCCTCAATTTGATTTTATCTGCGTTGACATTATTTATTCTAATTGTTGCAGTGGAATTGCTGTATATCTTGCCAATTAAATCCAAGAATTTATTTTTAAATTTCTTCTTGCTTAAAACCTCTTTAAAAAATGGTCATTCCAAGCAATCAAAGGCCTTAAAAATATCTAATGCCATTATCGCTAGGGGTAGCTTATTTGACTTGGAGAAGTATATTATATTTAGTAATTTTCGAATTGGGTCAGCGATTTGGCACCTAGGACCCTGGATCTTCACAACTCTAGATGGTTGAGCAGTGAAAGAGCCAGGGTTTTCAAATTATGAAGAGTTACAAAAAGTTGTCTACAAATTGGGTGAATAGACAACAAAAACAGCAAATGAGATCCAAGGTAAGCGTAAAGTGATGCACACTGGGGCAAAAAAAGACAAAATCCTAACTTCACATACACATTGAAAAGGTCTAAGTTTTCCTGAAAACTAACCAAGAAAGAGATTTTGGACTTATGGTAGATTGCTCAATGAAAATAAACTGAGCATGTGGCAGATAACAAAAAAAAAAAAGGTAAATATAAATGCCGGGGATTATTAGGAAAAGAACTGAAAACAAAACTGCCACAACCATAATGCCTTTACATCAACTTTTACATAAATTTGTGTCATTTGGAATACTATGCGTCATTCTGGTCAACCCATAGTAGAAATGCTACTGCAGAAGTGGAAAAGGCACAGGAAGAGGGTAACCAATAGGGATGTGCACTGGATCGGACCCGATCCACGATCCGAGTCCGGTCCAGTGGGAAATCGGATAAATTATCCGATTTCCGATCCCGCAGCTGGATCGGCCGATCCAATCCGAACCGGTCCGAAAAGGCTCCGAACCGGTTCGGAGGATCGGCGGATCGGCGGGCGCCCACTGGCGCCCACCGCCGCTTCCATTGGCGGGCGCCAGCGGGCGCCTGCCGATGAAAGTGGACAGCGGGGGGGAGGGAGGAGGGGGGCGCTTACCTTCTCGGCCCGTCCGCTCCCGTCCGGCACTAGCAGCTACTCCCAGCGGGCTCCGCGGCCTGCTCTAGGGTGGCGCGCCGGGTGATGTCATCACCCGGCGCGCTACTCTAGAGCAGGCCGCGGAGCCTGCTGGTGGTAGCCGCCGGCCCCGGACGGGAGCGGACGGGCCGAGAAGGTAAGGAGGGGGTGCGTGGAGGGGAGGAGGGGGCGCGCGGAGGGGGGAGGGGGGCCCTTACCTTCCCGGCCCGGCGGCTCCCGTCCGGCGCCGGCGCCTACTACTCCCAGCAGGCTCCGCGGCCTGCTCTAGGGTGGCGCGCCGGGTGATGTCATCACCCGGCGCGCTACTCTAGAGCAGGCCGCGGAGCCTGCTGGAAGTAGTAGGCGCCGGCGCCGGACAGGAGCCGCCGGGCCGTGAAGGTAAGGAGGGGGTGCGTGGAGGGGAGGAGGGGGCGCGCGGAGGGGGGAGGGGGGCCCTTACCTTCCCGGCCCGGCGGCTCCCGTCCGGCGCCGGCGCCTACTACTCCCAGCAGGCTCCGCGGCCTGCTCTAGGGTGGCGCGCCGGGTGATGTCATCACCCGGCGCGCTACTCTAGAGCAGGCCGCGGAGCCTGCTGGAAGTAGTAGGCGCCGGCGCCGGACGGGAGCCGCCGGGCCGGGAAGGTAAGGAGGGGGTGCGTGGAGGGGAGGAGGGGGCGCGCGGAGGGGGGAGGGGGGCCCTTACCTTCCCGGCGGCTCCCGTCCGGCGCCGGCGCCTACTACTACCAGCAGGCTCCGCGGCCTGCTCTAGGGTGGCGCGCCGGGTGATGTCATCACCCGGCGCGCTACTCGAGAGTAGGCCGCGGAGCCCGCTGGTAGTAGCCGCCGGCGCCGGACGGGAGCGGACGGGCCGAGAAGGTAAGCAGTGGCGGGGAAGGGGGCTTACCCCCCCCCCGGAGCCGTCCGCTTCTATCCGCTGGCGCCCGCGGGCGCCAGCGGATGGAAGCGGGCGGCCCCAGGGGGGATAGGGAGCGTGGGGGAGGGGGCTTACCTGCCGGGGCCGTCCACAGCGGACGGCCCCGGGGGGGGGAGGGAGTTAGGCCCCCCCTCACCCACCCGCCGCCATTTTTTTCTCATAGACTTGCATTGCAATGCAAGTCTATGGGGAAAAAAATGGCGGCCGATCCAAAAATTAACGATTTTTGGGTCGGGATCGGACTCGATCCGGTCCGGGGGGCCTCCGATTTTGTCCGAACCGGTCCGGGACAAAATTGGAGGTCCCGATCCGGGTCCCGATCCGATCCGGGGGGTCCGTGCACACCCCTAGTAACCAACATTAGGAGAAAGCCAGAGCACTTTCCCTATAAGGAAAGCAATCTTGTTTGTGGTTCTTCAGTTTAGAAACGTTTATAAAATTACACAAGGTAGGTACAGAGAAAATGGATAGAGAACTTTTTTTTCCTCCCTCTTCTATAAAACCAGAACATATGTGATTGATTATAGATTTACAACAGCTTACTAATTTAGGAAATTCAGTGCTATAAGAAATGGTAATGGCTAGCTTAAATGGCTTTTAGACAAATTCAGGAAGGAAAGATCTACCAATTGCTATTAGTTATGGTGTTCAAAAGCCTACAAACTGGGTGCCATTAAGGACCAGTTGCTGGGAAAGGGAGGGGGAAGCAAAAGAGGAGTGCTATTGCCCTAATGACCTGCTAGAAGAATCTAGTTGGCCATTGTAGAGAACGGTTATGGGGTGGATATTGATGTGATCCAGCAGTGCTTTTCCTATGTTCTTAAATCTGCTCACTGCGACTGATCTTGAGGTTGAATAGGGTAACTGTCCCATTAACTTCAATAGAACTATAGATCACAGCCACAATCCAGTGCTCTAAGCACCGTAGAGTCAGACAAATACGTAAAATTTCACAGAGAAAATTTCACAATTTGACAAAATGTAGAATAGTCATAGTCTGTGTAACAGAGAGTTAGCTGATCGTGGCCTATTTAATGAGAATATCCTGGTGCCGAACTGTTCAGGTGCAAAATAGTTACGCACATGTAGTTCAGTAGGTTTTAAAGGGACCTACAAAACATATAGCTGTGGGCAAGTTTTCAAGTCAAGATTTAAAGCTGAGTGACAAGTGTCTGCAAGATCAAGGCTCTACTTCCTCCAGCTGCAACAGAGTTTTTAAAAAGCAATTAAATGTACCAGTGGTGTATGTAATTGTAAATAAGACCTATTCACTTTAGGCCCTCTAAATTTTTTTGTTGCTTCTATTCTGCTCCAAATGCCTACATAAAGGTTTTCTCATTTGCCCTTATTCCATTTTCAAGATGAAAATTAAAGTCATGGTATTTACAGCAGACATTTAAGGGGGAGGAATAATGAATTGTGCATTACACAGCACTGTTCAGTCAGCTACTTATGGCTTCATATCATCCTGCTTTGCTGAGCTGTGCAATGATATTTCTGTTATATAGTTTTTGGAAATGAAGCTGGTACGAAATCAGGCTAACTTTAGGCTAACTTTGTCAAATTCTTAAATTTAAATATGATGCCAATGGCTTTTAATGGTTCAAACTGTTCAAGAAAACAAGGAAAGAATTAAGACCTTGGCCATCAACTAGTAGAAGGCAGGGGCCGACATGCCCCACCCTCCTTTTGAAAAGAATGGGAAGAAAGTGCTTTGATTTGCTAAAATAAAGCAATTAAGAGCACCATCCTATGTACATTTAAACAGAAAAACACCCTACAACTCCTAGCAACGTGCATAGGATTGCACCCTAAATCAGCCTTGTTGTAGACACTCATCTGGTCACTATAGGACACTAGGAAATTCACTCAGGCAAATGAGAAGGCTGCCTCTGGCAGCCTACTCTATTGCTATACTGGGTGTGGAGTAGGGTGCTTTGCCCCCTCCCCACCCAACCTAAAAATATAAACAAACAGTACATGCTTGTTTACTTTATGGACTCTGTTCAGACAACACACTAAGGCATGGTGGTTAAGCATTTTGAGCTAAGCATTTTATGTGTGTTGACAAAATATTTTAACTGGGTGCCAAATATGATTTCTGTTATGCTATTAGTTGCAATAATGTACTAACGATGTAAGATGATAGAGCCCAAACTGGGAGTGTAAACTAATAAGAATGATGGACATATGGGATTATTTCCCATATTAGACCACAAATGACCAAAAGACTGCCTAATTTTATTTTAATTGTTTATCCTGTGTTTACTGATATGCTGTAGTACTATTTGCATACCAAATGAGCTGCATAAATGGTCTGTTGACTGTAAATAAAGTTTAAGTAATGAGCTAAGCATTATGGCTTAGTGTCCCATGTGAATCATGACTTAGAATGTCGTTTGAACCATTCCTAACCACAGTGGCTATATAACCACGCTTTAAACTAACCAATTGCTGCAAAAGGGTTAGAGGTCTAACCATGGCTTAGTGTATCATCTGAACAGTCTCATGATCTACGTTTGGAATGTAGCACAAGCATGTAGTGATGAATGTCTTTGAGTATTGACATCTTTTTTCCTTCAACTACTTTTATTTACACAAAACTGCATCAATGGTCTCAAAATAGCCGGATTTCAAAATACTACCTTTGTTCAGTTGCAGTCCTAAATTGCATAAACATGTTTAAGTTGGTAGTGAGGCATAGTTTGATGTCAAAGAAACCTTTTTTCAGAGAACAGGAAGCTGCCAGTAAGTGTAAAATTGTCATGCTAACAAGTTTAACTTGTTACAATAAAAAGAGCCCTTCTAGGTTAGACAAAAGTCCATCTAGTTCAGCATCTTGTTTCTAATAATAGCCAGCCAGACATTTCCAGGAAGCCTGTATGCAGAGCATGAAATAAACAGCATGGACCCACTTTATATGCCCCCAACAACAGATATTCATGAGTATACTGCACAGGTAGGCAACATAGTGCTCATGATCATCACTGCAACCCACCAGACGCTTTTCTTGGAGCCTGTCAAGGTAACCTACCCCTTCTACTTAAAAAAAACATCAACAACACATATTTTCTTAGTGGCAGCTGGGATTGCTGTGGAATACGTGTCTGTTGGTGCTGAAACATGTAGGTTCAAAAGAGTTGCTTACTGTGATGGAGCTCAGACCCCACCTCTGCCTTTTGGGGCAGGTCACTTGTCACACCTCCCACGGAAGCCACTTTGTGGTAATGCACAGAACAGTTCTTCTAATTGCCAAATGTGCCCACGGCTCCAAAAGATTGCCTACCCCTATTATGCTGGGTATATTGCCCCAATGAAGGTTCCATTCAGCTATCATGGCTAACAGGACTAACAATGGCTATATTTGGTGAATTTGCCTAACCTCTTTTAAAAGTAATTAAGCAAGTGGTCATGAATAGCTTAATGGCTAGCCCGCATCCTATGGCAGTGAATTTTACATATTAACTTTGCACTGAATGAAATAGTGCTTCCTTTGTCCTATCCTTTAACTAATTACTTTCATTGAGTAATACCTGGTATTATGAGACAAGCCCTTCTATGTAACGTCCCCATACCATTCAAAATTTTATAAACCACTATCTTGAGCTTAGTTGGTCATTTTTTTTCAAAATAAAATAAAAAATCCCCAGTATTTTAATCTTATGTCATAGGAAAGGTGGGAGGCAACCAGAGACAGGACTTTTACTGTGGAAGCACACCATATACGGAGTATCTTCTCCAGAACTGCCCCCCAATTTATGGAATATCTTACCTTTAAGATAAAGACAGTTCTATTCTACACCAACATAATCCCCTGTGTGTGCTTGCACACTAATACTGTTGGGATCCTTGATCTATATAAATCATCGGTTTGCTTCCCTGTGTGATTAGAATTGAATTTTTTTTTCTTTCATGACCAAAAGAAAATATATTTAGTTCATGGATTTTATAGCAAAATAAACTGTACTTCAAGAAGCTCACAATTTTGTGCCATTTTAGCTGGCCCTAATATAGACATTACTACTATACTGCGTACTGGGTTATTTCTACAAAAGGAGCTGGCGTGCATGTGTGTGTGCTTTGCCCAAATTAACTGAAGCTTGAAAGTGACAAGATGTAGATACTATTTCAGCCCAGCGTAGACATTTAACTGTACTTAAGTGGCCTATCGTGGTTTTGCTCTAACTGTTATAACTGTCTACACTGATTCAGGTTAATCAAATCTAAACCTAAGTGAAGCTGGCATCCATTTTTCATGCAGGCAAGCCTTAGCTTCAACTCCAAGAAGAACTAAAGCCTGCAGAGGAAAAAAAAATTTTGACTTTTTAAAGCTGTGATGATATCCTATGGTTTGTAAGTCCACCCTACCTACTATAATGCCTGTTATTTGTAAAAACATTATGAAGGGCTACAGCAAATTATTAGGTGTTGTCAGGACTCAAGACCAGAGCAGCTCTTGAGCTAGTGAAACGAGAGATGCCAGGCAGGGATTCTGCTTGAACACCTGAGCCCACACAGACGAGCCACACGAACCAAGGAAGTCCATCTGCACCAATGGACCAGAACACGCAAAACTCCCTGTTTGCTCTGTTGTGTGAACAACTAGAAAGCCCTGCTCTTGCCAAACTATAGATCAGGCCTATGCTTCATCCTGCCCTGAAATGCACAGGACCCAGGTCGGAGAGGGTATGCTTGCAACGTTATAAATCAGTTCAATGTTGGCAGAAGTGCTTCTAGGACGCTACCACATGCTCCTCTTCAGTCAATTCTGACCTATACACAACAATTTTGCAGAGCACCAATATGAATATCTGGAGATGTAGGCTTCTGGACCTGTAGCAACACATGTTGGATTAGCTTACCACAGCTGCTTTACTTTATCTTCTGCAGTTTTAGTGTGCAACAGCTGATGGCATCAGACAACTGTGCCTGGATAACATACACCCTAGTCCATAGATGGATTTGCATCCTATTTCCCCACCACCCAACACAGAGTAATGCCAGGATCAGAACCCCCAACATATGCCAGGTACTAGACACAACGGTCATCCCCAGTCCCCACAGCAGGCTCCTGTGTGAGGATCAATCCTTTTGAGATTAGGGACATACTTCTTCAGGTTCCTTTACAGTCCAAGGTGAAACATGGATGGCCCCAATTCAGAAAAATGTACAGGAAAAGTTGTAGATATAATGAGCTTTCTTATTTTTTAAAAAAACAGAACAGCAACCTTCCATTCTGAGCCACATGAGAAGCAACTGTTTCTGTTCCTTCAAGTTTCGAAAGAAATTCTCATAATTGTGGGGAGGGAACAGTGGCACACAAAACAAATTAAAAGTCCTTGGTGCATGTATGCAAGCCCACCCAGGAACTAACAGAAGCTTGTTGGATCAGGACCACTGATATTATCTAATGAGAAGTTTTGCCAACTATGACATAGATCTCAGATTTGTATTCTTTCTTTCAGCAGTTTGTGACACCTCACTTCAGGATTATTCCATTTTATCCTAACAACACCACTGTGAGATAAATTACAAAGAGAGAGAGAGAAGTTAGCCGAAGATCACCCAGTAAATGTTTCATGGCTGACCAGGAATTTGAAACTTGGTCCCTCTGGTCTAGTCTAGGGCCCAAGTCATTTCCTCTATACACTATATAATGTAGGCACAATTCCAGCACTGTCTTTGTAATCTTTTGTCACCATTTTAGTGTTTTCAAAATTACTCTAAAACCATCTATTCTTAGGGTATAATGAGGAATGCATGTCTGGAGTACACTTTTCAACTGAATAGTATGACAATGAGCTACTTTTACAGTTACTTGACTTAAAACAAATTACTTTTAAATAATAGACTTTTAGAGAGAGCACAATTAACAGTAAGCAGCAATGGAATACACAGAAGCAGTTAACAGGAATAAACTTTAGAACTTACAATTTGGGGAGTATGAGAAGTGCAATGCCATTTCAATATTCAGTGCTCTATTAATATGTTGCATACCATTTACATCTCAAGAGATAAACAAATTCCCTATAGCACATTCATAGATATTTAGGTCAACGGCTAAACCTATCAAGGGCACCCAGTATATGGGTATACAACACTCAAAAGCCATGTTTCTTAGCCAGTGACATATGTATTCTGAGCTAAATGGGTGGGGGATCCAGATTGTGTGCTAAAAGGAAACCCCAAACTATGCAGTCATTAGATTTTTTTTTTTAAAAAAAATTAAGAATAAAACTAGCATAGGTTCAACACTTTTTTCTGCCCTGCCTGCAAACCTATTCATTGGGGGGGGGGGGGGGGGGGCTGAAGCTGGGTCCCCAAAGTCCAAGAGAGCCGCTTCTACTCTTCCCCACCACACATCCCTGTTGTCACTATACTATGTCAGCTGCCCGTCAGTCCTTAAAGCTGAGGAAGGAATTTGGAATAGCCCCATTCATGCTACTCTTTGGGGAAAACAGCAGTGCGTCTCTCTGGTGGCTGAGAAGCTCCTCTCTTGCATTCTCTCTCATTCCTTAATGGCATTTTCAGGTTGGCAGAGGAAGCACATTCAGCCACCATATCACTGTACTACAGTTTCCTTATCAGAAGCAGCACGGGCAGGACTAAAAGAGCCCCCTCTCCCAGCTGTAAAGGTTTGGGATACTACCTGAAATGGTGTCATAGTGATGGGAAAGGATAGGGGCAGGCAGCAATAAGCTGTGGAAGGTAAAGGAGTGGAGGTGAACCCCATGTGTCTCAGAACCCAGGAGTTTTACATGCAGGGACTTAATCACTCCTCATTCCTCACAATCAGAGGGGTGCTTTTTCAACCTTTGTATTTAGAACAGGACGAGTGGGACCTGCAAAAAAAATTGTACTCGGAGTTCTCCTATTCATTTTTCCTGCCTGTCAGCCAGCCAGCCAGACCTTCTTTTCGGATACTCTATTCCATTCCCACTCACATGTTTTCTATCTTTCCCCCAATGTCAGCTAGCATTCCCTGGTGACTGAGAAGGCTCAGTACTCATTGAGCTGGTTTGGGAGGGGCTGTCCCCTTAAGAGTTTGTTCACAAAAGACTTTTTTGTACTTCCACAAACCCTGGGGTTCCCCCAGGCCTGCAGATACCTCCCTCTTATGCATGGATTGTGCTGTGTTGAATAAGGACCCAAACTTGGAGAATGGGTTCACTATTCGTATGTAGGATGATCTCCATAATGGCCATCAAGGCCATACGGGAGTCTGGGGTTCTCCTTTCTTTTCGGGGAGAGACTATAACTCAGTGGTAGAGCACATACTTTGCATGTAGAAGATCCCAGGTCCAATTCTCTGCATCTCTACTCAAAAATGGATCTCTGGAAATATGGTTGGAAAGACCGTGAGCACTGCTGACAAATAGACAATAACGCAAGGTAAGACAGCTTAATGTCTAAGGCACTAAGATCCACCCCACTGCCCCACTCTGGACCTTTTTCAGATGCTACCCACACATTCACAAAATTGTCTAGACAAATAAACAATGGTTAGAAATTCACTTCCCTTCCCACACTTCCCAATATGAAATTTGAGGTATTGTAAAATAGCAAATATTGTATGGAAAGCACACACAGCTCTACTTATAACTCAAACATAAACGGTGTTGTGAACTGCTCAGAAAGCTTTGGTTATTGGGCGATATAGAAATGTAATAAATAAACAAGCACAACTGGGCCACCTACCAGAATGTCACTAGCAACAGGCAAATAGTATTCCTGAACTTCCAAGCAAGAACTGAAGTAACCGAGACATCGAAGACACTAATTTATGCAGTTAGTACCTGCACATGGAAAAGTGAGGGATGGGAGAGCTCATTCACTAGCTGAGAAGCAACGAATTCTTCCCTATCCCTCCCTTAGATGTACAGGACCTTCACATTCTTGTGAAAGGGAGATGGGAGGAGGGAAGCCTTGTGTACCATGTGCAGCATGCGCTAGTAAACAAAACTTATTTCACACATTGCTCTCAAGAGCTCTGATGTTCCTGACAGAAGACTAGAATGAGAGCTCTTAATTTACAATCGTTACCACCTGGAAATGCGTTCATAAGATCTTATGACAATGTGAATATTTCAAGGGAAAGTTACCTTGTGGTAACACTTCCAACTCAGAACAAGCTCTAAGGATCAATTCCAAAACTGAAGACCATTAAATAATAAAATGCACCCTGTGCTCCTTGGTGCTCCAGAGTCCAGTGGACATCATGTCTAAAGGAAAGGTAGACGCATATCTGACTCAGGGTGCAAGGTTTCTGCACACGAGGGAGCATTCAGGAAGGGGAAACTTGGAATTAAGTCCAACGTGCATCTTCTTCAAAAGCAATACACTCTTCTCCATCACACCTGCTCTCTCCTCCCTCCCGCAGAATAGAATTTTCAAGACAGATTTGTGCACTCACTGGTTTGTTCTGAGTTGAATTCCCAAGGACTGACAACATGAAAAGTTTCTATCACTCCGTTTATCCCACTTTTACCTATCCAAATTAGACCAATATGCACAGTATAAACACTTTCATAGACAACGTCTTTACTAACAAATATTCCCCCTCACATTAACTGGAATACTCTTTGAATAACACGTCATTGGCATTTCCATGTCAATTAAAAATCAACTGAAACCTGGCCTGGAAGTATACCATATTCAGCTATTTCTCATCAATAAAACTAGAATACCTTCAGTATACAACATAGGTTCATATTTTATTTGTAATAGTGACTAGGCCACAGTAGTCTTATTTATTTAAGAGCATATTTAAGTAGATACCTAGGTGTTATCTTAAACTGTAATCTTTATGAGCCAAGCTTGGAGGGAAACATTTACTCTCCTCTCTTGAAAAGCCTTAGGTGTGTGACAAAGAATAGAAGCATCAGTTAGTTTACATGTTAATGCTTTCACTTAACATTTAAATTTTCCATTCTCCTGTTATGACCAAAGCCTGCCAGACCTGAATCTGATATAAACACAGAATTCTTGCTTAACCTACAGGTATCAAGCTCAATCATTTGAAAATAGTTTTCCCAAGAAAGAGTAAATGAAGAGATATCGGAACGGAAATGAGAAATAAACCAGAAATACCACTCCCTTTTGTTTTGGATAACTGTGAAGATATAAGTAGCAACCAAGATAGTTCTTAATGACACTAAAATGCACATTTTTACATCATGGGGGTTGATCCCTTAATCGTGGTTAAGAGACTGAGAGTAGGCCATGGGATAACACACTTTCTACCTAATGCAAATTCTCCCTGCCCATATCAAACATGGTTAAATGACATTGTCACCTACATTAATTGTGGTTAAAGCAAACCAGTTTCCTACATAACTAGGATTTGCTAACCAGCTTCAAATCCTGGTTAAGAGAAGAACATGGTGGTTTTTATACCAATTAATGTGGATGGGGGAACCTGTACCAAAAAGAGTAAACAAGAAGAGCACCATCATGGTTAACAGATTTCCATTAAGTTGGCACAAGCCCAAAGTAGTTGACTACATAAAAGGTCAAATACTATAATGACTATTTGCCCTTTCTGCCCTAGTTTCCTAAACTACCTAGGAAAATTAAGGATAATATAACCAAGGTCATGTTCTAACAAGCAATTATTTCAATTTAACAAATCTCTAACAAGTTTTAACTCCTCTCCCATTATCCTCAAAAGAGGACTTGAAACTGAAGAAGTAAGCAAAATGTCCACTTGCAGAACATGGTTACTGTAGAGTTCTTTCCCATCCATCCCTTTCCAGTATGCTCCTGCCCACCATAAAGATGACTACTTTCTCCCTAGGAAACAACACTCTATGGTAGCCACTCAGCAAGATTAGTGCAGCCAAAGAATGGAACCAAATAATTATAGAAAAAATACTCCAGGGTAATGCTACATGTCTTCATTGTGTCACTACATGTCCTCCTTAGACTTGAGCCTCCTGCTAGAAAAATGTATGCATTAATGCACCATATAGAAATAATTTACTTTTGTAGGTAGCAGATACGTAAACAAGTATTTACAGATTTCTACCCAATGTTGACTTTGTCCACAACAGATCGTGGAATTGTTAGCCTGCCTTTAGCAATGCCAATGCTGGTCCGCAGAATTCTTATGCAAGGTCAATCCATCTAGGGGCAATTGAGGACATCAACAAAGCAGCTTGCAAAGGGGACCTAAAAGATTATATATCTTTACAACTTACATTCAATGTCCATTCTGTAATCTAAACAAAATAAACCCATGGATTTAATCCAGCTATCAAACAACCATTCACAGGCTGCATTCATACATAACACAAAGTCATAATTTAGGTTATGAGAACAAGCCCTAGCCTCAGCGCAGCTTGCACACTCCCACCCTACCCTTCCTCCACTGGCATGTCTATGATGATATAGGATGCTTTTGCTTTGATTTTAGATTAACCACTGTTTAACGTTTCATCTGAATGCTAAACTGTAGATAGCTATGGTTTGTGAAAACAAGCCATCTTTATTAACTATCTTTTCGCTTGTTTCGACTAATCACAGTTAAGATTAACCACAGTTTGTGACTGCTTGCACAACATGACAGCCCACAGTGTATAAGGCTGCAGAGTGTGCAAGGCACATTTGGCTGCCATTTTGAATATGCAACTTTGCTCAGGGGCTGTCGTGTTGTGAGGATTCAGCAAGCGTGGGTTATGCAAGGGTGCTGCGGCTCATCATGAATTAAATAACCCACAGCAAGCTGCAGTATGTTGTCCAAACCCGATCTCTGTGACAAATCCAGATGGCAACTCTGTCCCATATCTACTCTGGCATTATTACAGGACCTAGTATTGCCATCCACAACATCAGGGGTTCATACAATGCTGATCTTCCAATGTCATATATATTCCATCATTTGTCAGCAATGCTATATTGTATTATGTGTTAGACAAACAGGCCAGTCCCTACACTAAGTAAATACAGTAGATACAGATCAAACCGTAGAAACAGCAATATTCAAAAATGGGTACAGGAACATTTCAACCTCCCAGGACACTTGGCCTCTGAATTTAAGGTTCTGGAACAAAGGAATTTCATAGACAGATTTCAACGCAAAACAGGAGAACTGTATTTCATCAAGAGGTTCAACTCTATTTCCTGTGGCTTGATTAGGGAAGTGTTGTCCAAACCCGGTCAGTATCTGGATTCAGACAACACAGCAAGCTGCAGCTAATCAAAATAGAAGCAAACGCTTCCAAACTCTTTTTCATAGCCACACTAGAGAAAGGTGGAGGGTGTGTGCATGCCCCTGGGAGAGGCTACACTCATTTTTATGCTGAACTATAGTTCAGCACTACATCTGAATCAATCCACTAATACACATCTACTGCAGAGCTAACAGAAATAAGCTTATTTATTTATTGCAGTTATTTATATCCCACCTTTTAGGATAAAAATTCTGAAGGCAGCTTACAAGTAACATCAGTGAAACTGCATTAATAAAATCACAATAAAAATATGAAAACGCAAGTCAAAGGATCCTTCTCACAAGGCAGTTGATGGCAGGGGATCAAACTGAACTTGAACCAGAAGCTGGAAGAAATCTAAAGTTTTCTGAACTGAAACAGAACCTGAACTATTATCTGAAAGTCTGTTTTACCTGAACTGAACTGGAAGCAGTTGGGGGAGGGGGGGAGAGATCAGGTTGCCAGTTCAGAATAAGGGTTCAACCGAACACAACACCTGATGTGCTACACTCACTGGGTCCAGCAGAACCAGAATGAACACATAAAATAAAACCAATAGCTGAGAGGAGTTATATATTTTGGGTTTGTAGAAGCTTCTATACTCTGCCCTCTTCAAGGGCTGACCCTGGGAAGCATTAGACAGGGATTCAAATGGAGGCCTATTTCTCCTTTGGGAGAGAGATTTGGTCAACATGAAGGCTGCAACATGGAAGGGATGGACATACAACGCATACATGAGGTGATTCAACAATACAATACATAGGACATATCTGATATCTATGGTCTTTACACAATCAGTACAATGAGGACATATATGTAAATGTTAAATGAAGAAGGAATAGGAAATATTGTGTGAACCCAAAACTGGGGCAGGAAAAGGGAAATAACATCACAGAAAGACAGAAAGGGATGAACAAGCTCATTCAAATGAACAGGTACAAACACAAATCTTGATGGCAGCTATGAGACACCTAAGGGTGCCTGAAGCAGAACCAAACCAAAAATTGATGGGTTGACTCCTTGATTGGTGGTAGATGACCCTAGGTTGGGCAGGGGCAGTCATACTGGAGGAGGCACCTGGTATTAGCGTGGACAGCATGTTGAGGTAAAACAACTCCATTTAATTTCCCTGCCCAGACAGTTCAGCCTCTCTGGACAGGACCACTCAGCAGCTCTTGAGCTCATAGAGCTAACCCATCACCCTTTCCAAGAAAGGCTGATAACTCACACACTCGAGTACCAAATGAATGCACTAAACAGAAATCAATTTAAATAATGATTGCTGTAAAATCCTGCAATAGTTGAGGTAAAAGAGAAGAATGTTCAGCTTCTTGTCAGAGAGAATATTGTTGTGTTGGCATTTAGCTATTAAACTCGTTCCCTTCTGTAGACCTCCAGATTTTACACAGTGTCCCAGGAAGGCTGGTGGTCTTCTTTCCCTATTTTGATACCGCCTCACATGGAGAGGATCCTGAGAATACCTCAGGAGTATCTCATGGGTGATTTCTGTACACCCATTTATTTACTTGTTTAAGTATTTCTGTACTGCTTTCCAGGGCAGAACGTATTGAAGGAATGCTTGGGAGGATACTGGAGAATCTTCAGCCCTATGAGATATAGCTAGCTCTGATAGAGAGTTGCTGTGGGCACTGCAATCAAATACACTCCCTGCCTTTGCACCATTTACTATCTTGAGTTAAGTGCCAAGTATCAAATAGGAAAGGCGAACAAGTTGCCCATCTCATACCTTGTAATTTCTACCAGAACAGTGTTTAAAGCACTCTGGAAGACTGTACACATTACAACTGCCACATCAAAGCCACTTTACATCCTTCCGCATGCAAGCCTTACCCAGTTTTTTGGGGGGGAAGGAGGGATGTGAATCTCATTATTTTTCTACACAGGTCAAAATCACCACTGTTATGAGAAACTCTCCTATCCTGCCCTCCTTCCCATTTAGGCCCCACTTTGAAAATACTGATTATAATACAAGCAATATGTCCAGAAATTGCCATTTGTCATCCACTATCATGAAAATAATATATAACTTATTACTATTGGAAAATACTTAAATTGCAGCCCTTTCATCTTAAGGTACATTTTCTGACACACCTGAATACTGAATGCTTTGCCCACCCCCAGTATAAGAATGTATAAGAGCAAGAAGGTTTAGATCAATGTTCTTCACCTCAAGGTTTGCAGGCCACTGGCAGCTCTCCAACACCCCAGGTGCGGCTCAACACTGCCAGCCCCTCTTCTTGCTCACCCCTCCGCTGGTAATGATTGCTGCACAAAACCCTGCCCCTTCCTACCCACCTTCCCATCTTTGCTGCTTACTCCCCCATCCATTTTGGTCAATTATGCTGCCATGCCTTGCCAACTCCAGCTCTCATACATTCATATGACGTGAATTAGGCATGCAGGAGTTAGCCAGTGAGGTGAAAGCGGGAATCTTCCAGCGCAGCAGTGAGGGGCCAGCAGGCCAGTTGTTATTGAGGTGGACAGCTAAGCCAGTGAATGTCAGTGGAAAGGTATGAGGAAGAAGATATCCTCCTGGAGGACATGATGGCCAGGTAGAAGAAAATGGGATGGAGGTACAAGGCACTAGACCGAGGGGGGAACCGTTATTGTTGTTTTAGACTGGATCACTTCAATCAACTTGCTTGCGAGGGGGATGAGGAGAGAGAAGGCGGATGCTCAATTGAGCGAAGAGGCACAAATATTGGGGGGGGGGGGGGGATTTTGCCATCAATGGCAATAGGGTTATTTTTATATCCCCCCTTTTTTTTGAGTGAGAGAGAGAGGTAGCTGGGGCTTGCCTTTGCATATGCTCTCTCTCTCTCTCTCCCTCTCTCTTTCAAAATAAAATGTATCTTTTAGCCTTCTTGGGATTTTTTTATTTTTTTTTATTAGGGAGGGGAGGACTTGTGCCTCTGTTCGTTTGGCAAAACATAGGTCAGTATGAGTTTCTAGAGAAGGTTGGTTTTATATGTTAATTTGTTTTGAGAGTTATAAGCTGATGAAAGCAGATGTGTAGAGAAAGCTCATTTGTTTTGGTGCTTTATTGAAGGCTATCCAGAGTGTGCGGGGACATCTCATTGGCCACTGTGGGAACAGAATCCTGGACTAGAGAGGCCTCTGGTTTGGTCTGGCACAGCGCTTCTGATGTTCCTAACATGACGATGCTTCTTGAGTTGCATTTTAATTATAGGATGTACAAATAAATGACAAGAATTAAGAGCAATGGGAGCTCTCTGAAGGTATTTGGGGGGGAATGCATCAAATACACCAAAGGTAAACAAACAAGAAGAAAAACAGGAAGAGAAAAGGGGGCAGGTTGTATTTTGCATTCCAAAAATCCCCCGCAAAATGGATAGATCCTTTAATTACTTTTATTCTGTGTTCATTTAATTGAATAGTAATTAATGTAGCTCTTACATATAAGTTTGGTACGTGTGGATTTTTTTTTCCTAAAGTGGCTCTCGCTTGGAAAATAATGCAGAATGCTAATTTAGATGCTACTTACAGACTGAAGATTTGGAATGATACCACAGGTAGATCAAAAAAGCAGGCTTCATACCTCGGATTTTCCCTGCACCTGTTCGTGGTCACCACTGATGTGGCTCACAGGTAGAGAAACTCACATAGTGACCTAATTTGTAGGGCACTACAGCCCTGGATGGCTTAATTTACCCATGGGGGGGGGGGGGGGGGGTCGCCACGTTGTGCCAGGCTCCCATGGGCACCCAGCTTGTGGTGGCCTGGGCTGTCTGACAGTGAGACAACCCTCAAATAACCATGGGTTGTTTTAAAAACTACTCACAGACACCTGGCACAATGCAACAGCTCCCATAAATAAATTAAGCCACAGAGGGGTGTGGTGTTGTGCGAACCAGATCAGTGAGTTCATTTGAGGGCATAGCCAGCAGATGGAAAACTCACCACAAGGATGACAATTCTAGAACTGTGACGGCCCGGGGGTGGGGGGATGGAAAATTGGGGGGGGGGGTCTTTATCCCCCATTTTTTCCCTACAGCCTTTTTTGGGTGTTTTTGGAAAAATTGAAAAAAGGAAGAAAAAATGGATTATGGAATGTTTTATTTCAGCATGATGAATAAAATGTTTAAGACTACGTGTTTATATATTTACTTCTCCAAATGATTTCTTTTTATGGCAATGGGTGCTTTATGTCTGCTTGACACTGTGGAGGACTAGCAGGGACATAAATAATTTTCTTTGTTACCATTATTTATGATTTCTTCTGTTTGTTTTTAAATTGTTTTTCCCTGCTCCTCATAACATGGCAATACCAAAGGGTCTCCTTACAGTTCAGGTGTCTCTTACAGTTTAGGAGCTTGTAGCTCCATTTGTTACCAAAAAAAGTAAAAATTTAAAGAAATAAATTCAATTTGTAATAATTGTTTGAATGCACTGTACTTTACCAAATGTGATAATTTTATGCCAAATGAACATATACATAATTACATTTCATGTTCCTAAAGTAACAAAATTACTTTCAATCTGTAAAAAGTGCTAATATTGCATTTTTTTCCATTTTCCCCAAAATTTTCATTTTTTCTGGAAAAAAAACTGGGGAAAAACCATTCCCCCTCCCCAATGACTTCAAAATTTCCAGAAATTTTACATCTCTAGCCAATTCCCGTTGTGAAAGAATGGCTGGTTCTAACATAGTATTCTTCCCCAACCCAACTCCCATTTCTTTGCAAACAAAATTTAAATGTATCACAGGTGTTTAGCAGAATAAGTGTAATATACCAATCAAATGAGCCTGATTTTCTGAAGTTATAAAGATATCATATTGTTAAGGTAACTGTAGGCTAGTAAATGTGTGTTTTGTCTTTCAAGAGTGTGAATCTGGTACTTAAAAAGGAGAACATTATTTTACTAAGTAAAGTCACGCCTTCTAGAAGCAACAATGTAAGAGTTCCATTTGCTTTAATAATTAAAACACGTATTTGGATACCAACTTCTATTAGCAAAGTCAAGTGTATGTATACAGGTTTGTAGAACCTAGAACTAACTCCACATCTTAAAAATAATCTTACATGTCAACAAATCACACCAACCTTCCAGAGCTCCCCTCTACTTACAAGTTTCTTTAATGTTCAGGGGCAACTAAAAAGTTTTGAAAGTATTACCTAGGGAGGTCTGGGCTCTCCCACACTAGAGGCATTCAAGAGGTAGCTGGACAGCCGTATATCTGGTCTGGTATGCTTTAAAGGGGTTGGACTCAATGGCCTTATAGGTCCCTTCCAACTCTACTATTCTATGATTCTATTTCTTAAACAGTTAAAATATGCCTCAGTTGTTTCAAGTGAGCTCACAATCTTCCTGGCTAGTACACAACAGAGTATAAGGGTGCTTTCTCACATAAGAGCCAGTGTAGTCATTAAAGTGTTGGACCAGGACTGAGGGAGCACAGATTCAAATCCCCAATTTGCCATGAAGCTCACTATACGTGTCTACTCAGAAATAAGTTCCACTGGATTCATTGGGACTTCCTCTCAGGTAAGTGAGATGTAGGGCCAGTGGCTGACTTCACATGGCACTTGGGAGGATAAAACGTGAAAGAGGCTACCTATGCCACCCTGAGCCCTTTGGGGGAAAGACAGCGTTAAAATATAATAAATCAGTTTAGTTACAAAACCAAACATTGCAGTTATAAACTACTGCATTGGCAAAGAAAGGCAAACAGGATTCAAAAAAAGATTCTGATACTTTTCATATCACTTGACAGAGAAACAAATTTTTAAAAGTTGATCAGCAAGAAATTCTGTGCATCTGAAGAGAAGACTTCTATGCAACTTGACAGCTCATCACTCTCTCCATCCAAAACAATGCATCACAGAAACGATTTTGAAGCCAAACATGGTACACTTTTTAAATTGCCATGCCTCATCATTTCAGAAATCAATGAACTCTGCTGTAATATTAAATCTTCCAATATAGCATCAAGAAAGTTGCAGTTGTCCACATACTCATGTTTGATCCACACCTTTTTAAAAAAAAAAACTGGCATAGCAATACCATGGAGCTTAAAGAAATCTATCAGAGAATCACCAAAAGCTTGGTTCTGTACACAAATTATATGCATAGCACTTACCACTGGGGGTATATTAGTTTGACCTCAGGGTATTTTCTCCCTGTTGCACATTAAGGTAAATGAGTAAGTTCTCATTTACCTGAGATACTAATTTGAGGTAAGCTTCCTGCTATCAAGAGGCAAATGAGGAGAAGCTTCTTAGGCTGCAATACTATACCACTTACCTGGGAGTAAACACCATTAAACTCAACAGAACCTATTTCTGAGTAGGCATGTATAGGATTAGGCTGTTAAGCCTCCTTTTCTGCATTCCTGTACCAGAAGGGTGGCTGCCTCCTCCATTATTGCTCCCATGCAGGTCCCAGTATATGTAAAGTCTCCGGCTCACATGGTTTCTTAACAAGCCGTTAGGAAGAACCACATAGCCAAATGCCTGCACACGTCTCAGGAATGGTATGGGAACAATAGCAAAGGCAGTAACAACCATGAAGGTATAAGTAGCCAAGAGATAACAGATATACAGGTACAGAATTACTTCATAGACATGACTGGTATTCTTTAGAATGGTTTGCCAGGTTTGAAACATATGTCATGCCTCCGTTGCTTAAGACAAAACATGTAAAACAGAAGTCATAAATAACTAAAAATGTTACTCATCTAATTTATAAGGGAAATACCAGGATCAATGTGTGTGGGAGCAATGAGTACCATAGGTAACAGATTCAACCAAAAAGGTGTACAAAGTAGCAGCTGGCCATTCCCTTTAAAATTTAGTCAACACAGGGGGCACATTAGAGGAGCAGTAATAACATCTACATGAGATGTAGCTCATATTTTTCTTGATTGAAAAAAAATACAGGATGCCTACATGCGTTCTTCTAGTCTCAGCCATCACTTCCTCGGCTGTACCAAGTACTCACAAACAAATTGGGTTTTACATTCAAGAATCTTTACAAGTGCTTTGTTAATTTAACTGGAATAGGGACGGTTGGTGTGGGGAGGGAAAAGATGGTGCCGAAACCAGAGAAAACTACCCAGTTTACACTTGCATAGTCTCACGAGGAGTTTTAACTTTAGAAACATAGGAGGCTACCTTATACTGAGTTAGACCACTGGTCCATATAGCCCATTATTGTTGACATTGACTAGCAGTAGTTCTCTGAAGTTTCTGGCAGGAGTTTTTCCAGGCCTACCTGGAGATGCTGGGGAGTGAACTTTGGACCTTCTACATGCAGAGCATGTGCTCTACCACTGAGCCCAACCCCTTTTGCATGTTCCTGATTGTGGCCATTGTTTTATGTGGTACCTTTTGTGCATCAAAACTGTACTTCATACAACTTAGAATGTCCATATGAGATGATGAGTTGCTATCTGGTGTAACCAAATACATCTTTTCATTATCTTTTCTTCCTAAATTCCACAGACATTACATTCACAAACATTCTTTGTTCAGTGCTGAAAGATACTTGCAATACCTAGAAGTCACTCAATTTTAGAAGCCAATGCATTACTGAGTTGATAAAATAGTTAAATTGCTAGGCCTCAGAATGAATCCACTAGGAGTTCAAGAGATCAGATGCCTCATCTCTTTGTAGATCTGTCTTTGATAGCACGAAAATGTGAATTTTTTTTTTAAAAGCAGCACATTTTTCTTTGGTGGACAATCGTTAAAATTTGTTACATGGAAAAATAAGCTTCAAGTTATTATTTAGAGTAATCTCTATGCATGACACTTTACACAATAATATAAGGAAAAAAGACAGATACCTAAACTAAATAGCTTCCAATCGAAGCATTGAGAATGAGGAAGACAATGGCGGAAAAGGGAAGAAAAGAACAGGGCAGATTCAAGATAAAAGAAAAGGATTACACACAAACTGAGTTAAACATATTTAGGTTTTGTTTTAGTTGGCAATGACTATAGACTAAGGCAGGGGTAGACAACTTGTGGCCCTCCAGATGTTGACAGACTACAACTTCCATCAGCCCCAGCCAGTGGCAAGGAATGATAGGAGCTGCACTCCAACAATAGCTGGAGGGTGATAAGTTGCCCATCTTTGGACTAAGGGGTTAAATCAAAGGCTTCATGGAAAAGCTGGGTTTTGAAAAAGATTTAAAGGAAGAGAGCAAAGTGGCATGATGCAAGGACACTGCTGTTTAAGGGTGCAAGAGACTTTACAGCAAATCAGTCCAAATTAAACCAAGATAGTATGTTTTTAAAATGCAGCATTCCTCACAGACACTGTCATTTAAATCAGGTCTCCTTACTTGCATGTGCAATGTTAGCACAAGAGCAATCCATGGCCCAGGTATGATTCATCCTTCCATGCAAATGCCGCACACACTGACCCAGCTTAGTTGTTGGGTTAACTGTGAGTTGTTTAACCCATAATTAACCTACAGTGTTCAGGTTCAGACATCCCGTAGCAATCCCCGATCGGCCTCATCAGAAGTTAAATATTCAAAAAGGCTGTGGAACAAGGCTGGCAAGTGCTGCAGCAAATCGTGGGTTAATTAGCCGGCAATTTGCCACTGTTATGTGGCAAATCAGAGCAGCTGAGTGCCTAGTTTAAATCAGTTGCATGCTTTTCTTACATGCTCGGCAGTACGTTTAGATTAGGCCTGAGGGTGGTAGAGTTGGAAGAGGCAAAGGAATGGTGAGAAATAATGGCACCCACTTTTGTGAAAATGTAATTGTATTGGAGCTTCCAATAAGAATAAACCAATAATTTTCCATCAGAAGTAGCAGCATACTGCTAGTTTCGCTATCCCATCATAAAATATTCCAGTACTTTAGAGTCCAATTCTTCAGGATTGTTCACTAGTTGGGATGTGTAAGAAATGTTTTCTCCTTTGGAGAGTACACAAATGCCAGCTGTTAAATTCATAATGAACTGAAGTCTCTAAGCTTACTGTATTCTCAGAAGAGACTGGAGATATGTGAGGTCACTCAATCACAGCCCCAGATGTAAAGGGCAGCTTTTTTGGAAACTGACTCTTAATGCTACTTTGTATGCATTTATGGATATACCTTGTTCATCGGGGCAAGATGTGCAAAGTTCAGAGATTTACAGCATTACTTGCCTCCCTCAAGTATCCTGCAATTTTGCACTTACAAAAACTTCAGCAAAGAATCACAGAACTACCCCCTATAAGAGGCAGTATATTACATTAAATCTCATCTGCACAACATAGTAACTTTCAATCATATTAACTCACTTCAACCAGATTATAATGTGCTGCTCTGGGAAAGCAGGAACCAATAAGACACTTTGTGCCAGACCCTTGACAATAGAAAACACAAATAGTGTATGCAAATCAGCTAAACTCCCCGGCATAAGAGAAGGTACAACACACACAGAACAACAGGCAACTCTGATCTAATTATCAGCTAGATGCCATATGAAGCAAAGCCTTCAGACATAGCAAGCCCTGATGGAAAAGGAAATTACATCAAGATATTGGGGTGCAGTGCACTTCCTAAGGAGAGATTCCATTTTTTACAAAACAAAGTATTCTTCTTAAATGTATCCAACTATTTGAAACTAATTAAGATCTTTCCACCTATGACTTCTTTATGTATATTTTTCCAGAATTTAAACACCTCTAGTTGCTAGAAATAGTTTCTGATTTACAGTTTAGATTTATTGGTAATTAGTAGCAATTATTCCTTGGACCTGCCTTTTTACACACCTCAAATGTCAATTGAGTTTTGCACTTTATTTGGAAAACTGACAGAAATCTCAATGTTGTTGTTTCCCCTGCCAGCCCTGCCCCATTGAAGGCTGCAACTGTGTCCTGCAATGCACTCAATCCACCCAGTTCGAATTAGCTGTGAAGGCCTTCTCTCCAACATTTATCCCTATACTTATCAACCACCACTTATCTGTTGTGCATCTAGGCAAAATAGCTACAGCTCTTCCCAATCTGAATCTCAACCCTATCCTTAGCTTAGCCAGAGTTTCAATGTCTTCCAAGGGAGCAGGTGCTCTTCATTACGCAACTCGGTAATAATTCACGTTCTCATTAAAATAAGCATCTTAGTCTGGTAATACGTATGCATGTAAAATTCCCCTTAAGATTTTAGGCACAATAATCGACCAGGTCAGAGCAAAAGACGACTTCCAATGCTAAGGATTCCTGCAAATGGGGGTCACTCTGTGTACAGTACAAGAGTTGCTTCTGAATGATGTGCAGCCTGATCCTATGCATGTTTACTCAGCAGTGAAGCCTATTTCCAAATAAGGGTGAACAGGACTACAGCCTTAATTTTCCTCTTACCACATAGAGGTGGGAAGGTTTGATTTTGGATATGACCACAAGTCCAAATGTTCTAGAGAGCAAACCACACGTTAGATCATGACTTGGGAACACATTTTTGCAAGCTCTCAACTTTTTAAATCACAAAACTTAATAAGATATTGGTAGTCATTTGCAAGACCTTTTTATGACAGATCTTTCTTCCATAGCACCAACCCCACAAGGCCATAATTTCTCATTTCAGTAGGCAACTAGGGGGTTGGGAAAGATTTCAACAAGGGTGGCAGCAAAGTTCTCAGCAAAGTTCACCCTTGAATGACTTTGAAATAAAATAATGTGTCTTTTAAGAGCATTTGTCATGATATTTTTGTACCTCATAGTAACTACAGAAATGGCAGCAACACAGAGAGTCACACTCTGTTTAGGTAAAAGGATTTGTGCCTTTGGAATGCACAAGAACGTAAGAAGTGCCCTGCTGGATCAAACGTCCACCTTGTCCAGCACTCTTTTTCTAACAGCAGACAACTAGATCCCCCCAGGAAGCTCTTAAATAGGGCATAAAAATAGTAGCCATTCCCTGTTGTTTGTCTGAGGCATACCTCTTCTGAAGGCTCCTGCACTGCTATACCCTGCATGAATTTCTCTTTTCCTTTTCAAAGCCATTCTTAAAAGCTAGTGGCCATCAACGCATCTTGTGTTATGAAAATCAATACGTTCATCACGCACTGTCCATCCGTAATACATAAGCCCAATTTAGTTTGTTTTAGTTTGATTTGGGCCAGAAATATAGGTGGCTCCTAAGGAATAATTATGTGTGGTCCAAAATATAAATCACCATCACCCTGGTTAAAGTGATTCCCGTTCCCACCCTAAATGGCAACCCTGCAATCCTGTCACCGGTATGAAGCATCGGTCCTTTTAGCAGCTAGCCAATATATTCCATAAAAATAATTGATATTGTGAAAGAATATGAAGCCAAAACTTTTGAGGAGGCAGGCTGAATACCCTCCCTCGACCCTTCAAATTAAGAAAATAATGATGAGCAGGAATTACACTGGTATGAAAAGCTTTCTGTACAATTCAAGACTGTCTTGAACCACAAGCATAATTAAGCTTACTATGCAGGATCTTTCTGCCCAATGCAAATACCCAAAGTTTTCTGAATAACTAGCCAGTCTTTATAGGAGACCTGACAGACAGCCTTCAATGAACCAAAAATCAACTACTGTATATGAAATGCTACTGTATTAGAAAAGTACAGTACAGGAATAGGACTGCTGATCTATTCTTATATGATAAACACATCAATCTAAGTATTTTGCCTAGTACGTTTCAAGCAAGATATTGGTTTTGCTACTCAAAGATCCACTGAAATGAAGCACACAAAACATATGCACCCCATTGATTTCATTAGGTAGTAATAATAAAAATTTAATTAGATGTGCTTTGTGCAGCAATAATACCACTTCGTAATAAAGCTTTTTTTTGGGGGGGGGGGGGGAATAATATCCCACTATAAATGTCAGTTACTGCTGCAGATACTCATAGGCATGTGGAATCCAGGTAGTATTAGTGGGTGTAAGGATCTGAGGCAGGGAGTTCAGATTAATGCCATCATGTTTCTGAAACACAAAAGAACATCAGCCAGAGATGTATCTCTGTGAAGGACTGACAACATCTCTAGATGCAAGAGGATTGCCCCTGTAATACTCAGCAAGAGCAGGAAGCTAGACACATGTTTACTATCAATTGAAGGTACTGAAACCTAGGATATACTACCACTGAGATCACAGGGGTGGGGAAAGCAGAATGAAATTAATCCAGCCCTATTGGTGCTTGGACTATAGAAGCTCCTACCCACATTGCATCTCAGTACCAAAACATGATCTCAGTTACTACATGTGCTGTAGCACTACACACAACAGAATGAGGTGAGGACAGAATGAGACTGGGATGTTATACCAGACATGCCAGTTGTAAACCGTCAAGGGCTCTAGCACAGCATTTGTGTGTCAATTTAATCAAGAATAAAAGAAAGCAGGTTTGCTCCCAAATTGTACTTGCTTTTTGCTGCTTCTGTGGCAACAGTGGCAGGCTGAAACAGAGGAGAACAAGTAGGAAGATGCTAGGACAAATCCTAGGATAGGTCATCTTCACTTAGCACATTTTTATAGCATTTTGTTGGACCGTATAGGTTTGCTGCTTTGCCCACTTAACACTCAAATTAAAAAAATCTACCTAGTGGTGCATGCTTTTATAGGGGTCTATGCCAGCATGCTTTGGTCCCCTGGAAAAACAAAGGCCCAATGGTATATGGTATGTGTCAATGGGCCCCAACAGTTGTCAGTGCACTTCAATGCCACTATAAAGCAGTAGCGTGGCTCCTGCCTCTTATATACCGCTTTCATAGTGCTATAACTTGCTTGCTGTGGATCTGGCCAAACTGTGCAAGGATATCACATGCCACTCTGGAATCAATATGATTTACAGTTGTCTGTCATACAACCTCCGTTGTCACCTTAAGAATGTACGCTTCCATATCTTTAACAGAGCTGTGTTTCTAACCTTCATGTTTGCAGAGATAAACCTGAAGGGGAAACTACTTATGGATTAGATAAACAGTAAGAAAAAGTTCAATCAGAGCTTTTAAAAACTCTTTTAAAATTCTGATCCCTTGTAACCAACTTCTACGTTTCACCTTTTTGGAGAACAATTTCAGATTGAGAATGCAGGGAAAGAGATGCAAAGTGTCCATCAACTGGTTCCAGCATGCTGCCTGCATAATGCCAACTGCCAGCAACAAGAATATGCAGATCAAACACCTGTAACCTAATTTCCAAAGAGGCCCTCACAGCACAAACTGTCCAACCCTGCATTATAACAGAATCCAGACCATTTGCTTCCTTTTAAGCAACAGATACCAATACCAAAAAAAAAAGAGAAAAAAAAGAAGCTCCCTCCAACCATTCCTTACCTGGCGGCAACTGAAAATTCTGAATATTTGTTGGATTCTGAGGAGGCTGAGGCAGACGCGGTGCTAAAACTGTGGGAGTCAAAGTTGCTCTGATTCCACTTGCATTTGCCGTCGGAGTCCTTGGCAGGCTCTGCGCCACTGTACTGGCTGAACCCTTAGCCAGGCCTGTGGGGGTACTTGGAGGCGCAGGAGGAACCCCACCAGGATTAGGGGCTACATTGGGCAGGCCAGTTTGCATAGTTTGCCCAATGATCATATTACCCCCTGTAGTACTGGGCTGCCCACCAGCAGCCAGAGTTTGCTGCTGGGTTACCGCCTGCACAATAGTTTTAGGAGACTCCGATTTGATGACCTGCGTGGTGGGTGCAGCCGTTATACCAGAGCCTGGCTGGCTGTTCACAAGAGAGGTCTGGAGAGAAACACCAGACCCCACGGTGGCTGCAGCAACAGCAGCAGCAGGAAAACTTCCCACACTGATGGTCGAATTGATCACAGTATTGCTCCCGTTCTGGGTGGCTGTGGCCACTGTGGGTCCCGCTGCATGAATAGGTGGCCTCACCAATGCTACAGTTGGCCCTCCAGCCCCAATGCTTGGGGGCTGTTGCGATATCACCGTCGGAGAGGGCGAAGAGGTGGAGGACACCCCAGTGCCAAGGAAAGAAGTCTGGATGACGGTACTTGAAGAAGATGGCAAGACGGCGTTAACCGTGTTGACTTTCCCCACATTTCCAGGTCCGTTATTAACAAGAGGGGTGACGGCAGGGACAACGGCAGGGTTCGCTGTTACAGGAGTGGCTGAGAAAGAAGCGTGAGAATTCATCACCACGTTACTCCCGTTTAGAGTCTGCACCGCTGTTGTCCCAATTTTACCATTCCTGGTAGATAAAGCTGTCGCCATGGTGCTGATTACCACTGATTTGCCCTGGCCGAGGGTCCCTGGGGTGACAGCAGCTTCAGATCCACCTTGAACTGTTGCAGGGGTGCTGGTGCTGGTTGTGGTGGCCCCATCCAAAGTAGAACCCTGGGACCTGGTGTTATGATTGATAACACTCCCTTGCACTCCACCAGTTCCTGCAAATAAAACAAATGAGGTTAAATCGCAAGAACACACGCAATAAGAGAGAAGACAAGGGGGTCCATGGCCAGACAAACCAAGAAGAAACCATCTTTTCGTGTGCCAAACCACTTCCATTCTCTATGTTGAAACAACATGTGGAAAAAGGTAAAAATATTAAATAGCAATGGAGAAATTAAGGAGTTCATCCCACTGTTCCCGCTTTTGACAACTGCTACTACAGTTAATGACCAAAGCCTCCTGCAATCTAATAATAATAATAATAAAATAAGTGGCACAAACACAGCAAAAATAAGCTCATAAGGTGAGGTATTTCTTTTTGCCTCTTTGGAAGCTATAGCGCTATGTTTGATAACATCCTATTGCAAGCCTGCTCTTGCAGCTGTCGGGGGGGGGAGGAATATGGGAGGCAGCCAGAGAAAAGTACATAGGGAGAAGGCCCAAGGTCTCTAACCCTTCCATTTGATTCCCCTCATCTGATATAGCAAAATCTAGTAGCTATACATTTCCTGGCTAATGGAAGAACATGAAAAAGTGGGACTGTCAGACTGATGATACAAGGAAGCGGTTACAAAGCAGCATTAGAGGACTTCATCCTCCCTCTTTAACACACACGCATGAAACCCTGCTGTTTTGATTGCTGCTCCTACAAAGGAAAACAAATAATAACAAAGACACTGCTTTTGCACCCAGAAAACCCACTGTCCCTAGCAAAGTCTGGCCTTACGACTTGCACCACCTCTGACTCTCCAGGCCCTGCATTTAGTAAACACAAATAGGAGGACTATAATCAGAAAGATAGTGTCACACAAATCAGGGCAAAGGGAGGGTTTGTCTTCCGATATCCCCCTGCACTAACCTGGTGTCATGACTGGCAACAGCGTCCTAGTAATATTTCAGGAACACGAGAGCGAGGAGGGGGGGAATTATACTGGGAGGAGGGAGAGCAGAAATATCGGGGGGGGGGGGGAGAAAAGCACTGTTTCCCACACACACACTTTTAAAATGACTACCCGTGCAATGAAAGGCAGGATCTAATGTTATGATCCCCCCACAGTCCACCGCCTTGCTGTAAGGGGGAAAACATTCACAGATGGACTGTCATCTCTCCCAACCCCACACGCAAGAGGGGTTGTGCTCCGATTCTCTGCATACCAGCGCCTGGCATATTGTTTAAGGTGAAAGAAGAAAAGCAAAACGTTGGGGTATAACCTCTATAACAAGGGAGGGAAAGCAGCCAAACAGACCAGTATTTGCAAAGAGATATTTTTTAAAAAAGGGTTCCTGACCCTCAAGTCCCCCCATCACTTCCTCTTCTCAGGGGAAGCTGGTGTTATGATTAATAACATCCCCCTCCTCACACTTCAGCAACAGAGTGGGGAGGGAAAAGAAGAATTCAGACAGCTACAAAAAAAAGGCATTATAAATGGGGAGGGGAATCTCCCCTGTAAACAAGACAATTTCTTATTTCTACCACAAGGAAGGGGGTGGGGAAAGGGGGACGAAGGTGCAAAAGTCAAATGATAAGGATCTTTCTTTCTGATCCTCAGGAGCACCCCAAATACTCCAGCTATCAGGAGATTGGGAAATGACATAATTAAAACCAAATACTGAGGTGAAGAAGAGAATCCTAAGAAGGAAAACTACACCACACACACCGATCACATTAAAAAAAATAACAACAACCAAATCCATTTCCACTCTAGATGTAGTAGAAGGAGGGAGGGGGAGACAGTCCCAGCCAAAAATAGTGCGTTTTCTTTGGGGGGGGGGGAGAAGGGGGGGCTGGCATTCTAGGAAGGCCTCCCTTGTCTTTCCCCCAACCCTATGCCAACCCCTTTGCCTACTCCAAATCCTACCAAAACATCAACGAATATGAGAAGGTTTGTGGGGTGAGGGTGGGGGGGTTTAAAGAGAGAAGAGAAAGAAGGGGGGGGGGAAGGAAAGAGAGAGATCAAGGAGGGAGGCAAGCAGTCGTGGCTTAAGAAAGGGGGGAGGCAAGAGGGAAAGGGGAGGCCCCTGTTCTTGAGGAGGAGGAGGAGGAGGAGGTGGTGGCAGCCCCCCTTCCCCCCCCCCCTTGCCTTGCCAGGTTACCTGGCTTGGTGATCTCTGGGCCACTGAGTCCCATCTTGACGGCGGCGGCGGCGGTAGTGGTGGTGGTGGTGCTGCTGCTGCCGGTGGTGCCGCTGCCGGGGCTCTCTGTTTGGACATTAGCATTGCCTCCTACTACTACTACTCCTCCAGGGCTAGGGCTAGGGCTCGGGCTGCTGCTGCTGCTGCTGCTGCTGCTCACAACATGGTTCCCCAGCAGCCCCCCAGAGGCCCTGAGGGGCTCCTGCGCATTGTGGTGCTGGTGGTGGTGGCCTGAGGCCGCCAGCTGAGACTCAAGGGAGCCCACCAGGTCGCTTACCACCTTCTCATCCACCTCAGTGTTCAGGAAAACCTCATCCAGCAGATCCGAGCCCGCCGCCATCTTTTTTTTGGAGGGATCCTGTGAGCGGCTCCCTCCCGCCCGCCCGCCGGCCCCCCTCCTCCTCCTCCTCCTCCTCCTCCCTCTCACTCCTCCCTCTCACTCCTCCCCCCTCCTCCTCCTTCTTTTCCTCCCTCCTTTCCTCCCTCACTCATTTTACACATACGCTGATCTCCCCTCCCGCCTCTGCTTTCCCGAGTGAGCATGCGCGCAGCGCGCTCGGCGAGGGAGGGGGGGGGGCGAGGCATCACATCAGCGGCCGGAGAGGGATTCCGCCGGCTCCTGATTGGCTGCAGGCTTGTTATAAAAGCTCGGGCAAATGGCTGCGAGCGCTTAGTGAGGGAACGGGCGGCGGCGGGCCCGGCCGTGGCCTAGTCGAGGGGGGAGGGAAAGCGGGAAGGCGCGTCGAGGACGGAAGGGGGAGGCGGATGGGAGAGGGGTTTGTGATGAGTTGAGCGCAAGGGCGGAGGCGGCACGGTGGACAGCGGTCGCCGCCTCAGAAGCCGCCGCCGCAGTTCTTTGTCTGGCGAAGCCCAAAATGGCTGCATATTCCGCCGCGGCGGCGGCGGCGCCTGCTGCTGTTACTCTGCCTGCCTGCGCGCCTGGGTCTCCCTCGCCGGGTTGAGCCTGAAGGGCGCCCCACACCTGTGCCAGCTGCTGTAACCGATACATCCGCGGGGAGGGGGCGAAAGTGGGTGGGTGAGGGAGACGGAGGCCTGGCGGGAGGCAACAGGCCGGCTGCCAAAGCTGAGGCGCTGCCGCTACTACTACTACGGCGGCGGCGGGTGGCCCGACCCGGCCATGGTGGCTGCTGAGGGAGCGCTCGCTCCCGCTCCCCCGCCGGCTGTCTGCTGCTAAGGGGGCCTCGTCGCGCCGCGTTGCTCTAAGAGCGATGTGCCCTCCGCCACTTTTGCCCTGGGATGCGGGGAGAGGAGGTCACGCTCCCGTCTCGCCCTTGAAGAGACTGGCCTGAGTTGGCTTATTTATTTATATATAAATATATGGCTGCCCCATACCCGTTTTCTCCTCTCCCCGCCCCACCCCATTTGCCCCAAGGATTTGCTCGCTGGTTATGTCACACGACCCAGAAACGCGCCTTTCTCAGCGCCCCCTTCCCTCATAAGCTATTTGTCTTCTCTCGCTTGTCATCTTGAATGACCTCCCCAGGATCCCAAAAGCCCTCTTATAAACCCCTCCGCCAAATGAATAAAAGTTTTTAAAAAAAAAAAAAAAAGGCTTTAGCAGTTTAACTTGCTTTTAGTATCAAAGCAGTGTCGCCTCCCGCCTTTTTCAAGCGTTCCACCGCTTCCTTTGCTCCGTCCTACGAGGTCGACAGACTTTTTACACTTCAAACCGCTTTCATGTATTAGGTTCATATGTATAATATATACACTACTCTCTCTTAACATACTCCCCCCCCCCCCAGCAGCTGTATATGAATATTCCCATGGCAGCCGTGTGGCCCTAATGTTTCACATTGGTATTGGAGTCGAAAATACATTCGTTTTTCTGTGTAAAAATACAAGTATCCCTTTATTACAAAAAGGAAGGATAGGTGTGCTAAAAATGTGGAGAGGCAGTTTATACTCACCCCAAAGGGAAAACGGCCTTGTATCTGCGTGAGATTATTTCTGAAGCTGTTTTATGTTGGCATTTGCTCTTTTCAGCATTCTCCTTTACTTCTTTTCCTCCTAATGTAAGCCTGGCCTAAAGTCATGTTCAGAATTTTCTCCCAAACCTTTTATAGGGTGACAAGTGCGTCCTTTGCATTTTAAAAAAAATCTTTGTTAATGGGCTCTTTTAAAATTGTGATTAGTCTACACCCTAAAATTGCCTATTATGATGGCCAGTCTTCCCTTTCCCCCAAAATTGGCAGAGATTTATAAGATCAGTACATTACAATGTAAGATCAATTGTAAATTGGACCTTTCAAAATTCTCTTTGTATTCTTCCTACTTTTTTTTTATGAACCTGAGAAACAACTACTTTCAGGCTGTAGTAGTCACTATCTCCCTTGCAGCGATACCTTATGTTGCCATTGCCCTTTATTAATTATTTCTGTGTTTAGCCCACCTCATCCTGAGGGCTCAGGATGAGTGGCAATACTTTATTCTATAATTTATACTTCTAATGAGACTAAACGGGCAAAAACTAGAAGGGAAGGAAGTTGTCTACTTAAACACACACACCCCAAAAAATCAACCAATGCAAAGATTTTTAAAACTTGCAAAATAGGCTCTTGAAAAACAGAGATTCATCCCAGTTCTAAGACAGGGTGACAGGGGAATTATACTGTTTTTTCTTTAATTTTAAGTAGTTACAAGACTAAGCTTCCTGTCGCCATCAATGTTAGTGCAGAGCAGGGATTCCAAATGCCTGTCTGGACAGCTAGAGGGAGGTCTATGCACCTTGAAGCAGGTAACTCGGTTTAATTCCCAATTAAGAACTGGCTGACAAAGTAAGGAAAATGGAAAACATTCATGGAAGCTACTAACCAATTCACCGTGCATTGCCTTTTTTGGAGGTATTCTTGCATTAAGGAAATGACTCTACAAACTGACAGTCCTTCTCTATAATCAAGCCATGTAAATGCATGGGGATCAGGAGGGATTTGTATATTACAGTCTTTGGAGTGAAAGAGGATGGCAGGGGATATAAAATGGCTATTCAAATTGCTCTGCTCTGGAAAGTTCAGCAGCAAAAGGTGAGGAAAGATGATGCCTTGTTTGAAGTGATATAACCAACAAGGGAGGAACGCTCAAGCTCTGATTCTGAGCACCATTACAAGAGGTTGTGTCTGTACAATATGTAACCTAACTCAGGTGCCAAAACAGAAAATATCCTAGCCTTAGATATAAGACTCTTAATGTCAATTTCATGTCCTCTGTCAAGCTATTGTCACCCTGTAAATAGTATTCCTTTTAATCTGGCCACTTTGCACTCTACCCCACCCTCTATATAATTCGGCTAACTGGATATTTTGCTTAGTAATTGCTGCCCTTGCAACAGGTAGTAGAGACCTCATTTCAGTCCTATTGAATAAAATAAAAGGAATGAAGCTTAGCTATGGCAGAAATGTAACAAAATAGTGATAAGAGGTGGTGTGCTACTTACCAAAGTCCAGGTTGACAGGAAAGAATAGTTGCAAATTATTGGTCGTTCCTGCCATGTTGTTCTACTTCAGCTTCCTTATTTATGCTTCCTTTTACCTTTGTCCTGTCTGCCTCTCTTGCAGCAAAATTACTAGTGAGCACAATTAGCTCCAACCAAGCAAAAGTCATGCTACTTTTTTAATCTGTACAGCAAATAGAATAGTTAGCACTACAGTCTTAAATACTTCCTCAAGGCAAAAAAAAAAGCATTGTTTATATGATGCAAACTATCCCACAAACCAATCCTAGCCGTGTTTACGAAGAAGTCCCACTAATTTCAGTGGCATTTACTTGCCAGGATGAATGCTTAAGATTGCTTCCCAAGAGGCAGGCCACTTTCAAGTTTAGAGGTGGGAACAAAATAGTGTGTGATCCATGGGTGGCCCATTAGCCCATTGCTGATAGACCATTTACTGCAAGAATGGGGAACTTCTGGCCCATAGAGCTTCCGGCCCGTGGAGTCTTCTTGCACTCCTCCTAGCCCTGCCAGCTGAAGAAATCTCTATTAACTGAGATTGGAAATGATGGTGGGGATGCGGGCAGTGGAGGATTCAGTTGCTGGGAGGTGTGGCTACTATTACCCATGCTAGCCAAGTCCTTTCACATGGCATGCCAATGGGGCAGCTGCTCCTCCAACTGGTGGCCAAGTTGCTTTCTACATGATGAGAGAGGACTAGGGTTCCATACCTTTCCCGGCACAGACGAAGTAAAAATGGGCAGTGAACAGATCAATGATGTCAGGGGGTGTGATAACACCCACTGATATCCTCCAGCTCAGAGAGCACTCAGTAGGCAGTTCAGACTCCCACACATTTTTGGTTCTGCACTCCAGACTTAGTGCTTGCTAGTTGCTGGGGTTCTTGCAAAATAAATCTGTTCTGTGCGGGCCTTGGTTTGATACAGCAAGGCACTTCCTATGTGTGCACTCCTGCTTTGTAGATTTAAACACATTGCTGGACCATGCGATTTTATCTAGTTTAAAAAACAAACTACACCTCACTAGTAAGCCCATTGTTACGTGATGTGCTCTCATTAAACCTGTATACAAACTTGCACACATTCTAATGAGACCTACACACTCACTTATAAGGAATCTTTAGACATTGGCAATTGAGCGTCTGTGGCTAAGTAAGGTGATACCCAAAGAAATCTACAGTGTTGAAGAGGATAATACCACAATGGCACATTTATTGAGGTATAAACAGATTCAAATGCACAAGCTAATTTTGGGGGAATTAGCTGAGCAAATGGAGGCTTAAAATAGTTTCAAGACTGTGAAAGGAGCCTTCTTGAGACTTAGAGCATACACACACAGACAGCAGGGGAAAGAAGGAAGGGAATCTCTAAAAGCAATATACCTTTCCCTGGACTGAAGCGCTTTCTTGAAGACAGCATCTAGTGTGCATTGCAGCTCCTGGTCTCAGTGGAAGTTAGGGAACGAGTCCAATTGTAGCATTTTAAAGACTAACAATGTTGTGATATAAACTTTTGTGGACTACAGTTAGAACCCACTTCATCAGAAGCCTGAAATGTCATCCTCAGTTGTCAAATATCTACCATTTGAGGATAACATTTGATGCATTTGATGAAGTTGGCTCTAGTCCACAAAAGTGTGTGCCTTAATATGCTAATCTTTAGGGTGCCACAAAATTCTTCATTGTTTTTTAATAAAGATTTTGTCATCTTTCCTATGTCAACTCAGTATACAGTAGAGGAATGGGAGCATGTTTCTTCTTCATGTGGTTTAGCCAGTTCTGGAAAATGTTCAGAAGATTAATGTATGTGTTCTACAACCCCAGGCCTCGTTGCCTAATTGTTAAAGCTGGGTCAGATAGTAGTACACTCAACCATCTTACGTTGGTCAACTTTACTTTCATATGTTTCTCCATAAGCCCACAATAGCGAGCAGTTTTGTACAGTTTCCTGTGGTTGTTTTATCTAGAAAAGCTCTATCCAGCAAACATTGAAGCACATCACAGAAAATACATGCTTAACAAGAGTGAAATTTGGACATTACTGAATTTAACGTTAGCTGTGGGGTTAAGGGAGCCTTCCCCAATATGGTACCTCCCCCCCAGATGTATTGAATTGCAACTCCCAGAATTTCCAGGCAGCATCACATCTGGAGGGCACCATATTGGGGAAGGCTGGGTTAATTGTTACTCATCAACATAAACTACCACTGCAGTATCTGAAACACTTAAGGAGGCTGTTGATTTAAAATGTTGTTAAAGCTACCCTGCTGCCCTTAGAGTAACTAGGTCTGGCTCTGTAAACTGCGTTGATTGGGAGACCACCTGGAAACTCTTCCGGCAGGCCTACCCAGATGAATTTTAAACCTAAGAATTTTAAGATGTCCTGATTGTTATTTTAATATTGTATTGGTTTTACATGCTTTTTAAAATTAGTTTTATGCATTTGATTTATATTGCATTGTTGTACTAATATTGTTCCCCATCTTGTTCCAAAGAGAGAGGTGGGTAATAAATAAAATTATTATTATTATTATTAAATGTAAACAGCGTTGAGCTTTTACTCCAGATATGAAAAGTTATTTGTATCTATATTTGGGGTGGGTATGTTCAGGAGTGTATACGCATGCGTGAGCACGTGTGTTGACAAATTTTGCTGACAAAATTTGAGATACACCTGGAAAGATGTGCATTGAATTGCAACATACACACCAGATATTGAATTTTGGAAGTTTGATAAGACTTCAGATTCATGTCAAATTCCACTTGTGATGTAGTAGTAGAGGGCAAAAGCCACTGATCATAATGAAGCAAATAAAACAGAAGTTAGATTTTCCTCATCCAGCTTCCAGTTTGTTGTTGTATATACTGATATTTAGAGCAACTGTAGCATTGAGTCAGGGAGAAGCAACCTAGAGCAGGGATGGAGACCCTTTTTTATTATTATTAGGTGTCAGTGATCCAGAGGGAAAAATAAATAAACCAGGGGCTACACACAAGTAAAAAAGCATTTTTCTCAACTGCAGAGAGCTTTAAAAGTGTGGATTGGGGTAGTGACAGCCACCCTTGTTCCATTCTTCCACCTTTGAAGGCATTAATAGTTTTAGCTCCTCAGGCATGGGACTGCCCTGAGCTGGCAGTGCAGGGCTTCCTACACCGAGCAGGGAGTTGGACTCAATGCCCCCTTCCAACTCTATGATCTTACGGGGAGAGAGAGCTTCGGAGTTGCAGATCTGACAGCTGACATCTACCCAAATTCATACCTAAGAGAAACATAAAACCTATGCTGGATCAGACACAAAGCTAGTGGACTTCTTGATGCTGCTGATAGCGTTGTATAGCTGCCCAATTCTCCATAACAATTTGTCTGATTTTGCTTGCTGCTAAACTGTCTATATGTGGGGAATGCCCCGGGGTGGCTTCGCATTGACACTGTGTCACTTATATGATGCAGCAGCCATTGCGGAGTCATCCCAGGGCTTTCGCCTGAAGCTCCGAATTAAAAAAGTTGGGGACTTACCCCAACTTTTTTCTGTGGAGCAAGGCAATGACGCAATCTGCCGTTTGTCACCTTGCTCCAGAGTCACAGTGGAGGCATGTCACCATTGGGCAGACAGGGCGGAGGGGGCAGGCCAGCAAGCCGAATGGCTGCTGGAATGCCTCTGCACCTCCTCTGGTGTGGGGAGAAGGAAGTGGAAAGCTGTACAAGGTAAGGGAGGGAGGAACCTGGGAGGGAGGAACCAGGGAGGGACGCGCCATGCGGCAGAGGCAGTGCACAGAGCGGCGGCAGCAGCTCCTCTTTCCCCTCCCACTGATGGCTACAAACCCGCACTCATTTGGACAACCTACAGGAGCACAAGAGCAGGTTTTGGGGGGCTCACGGCGACAGTGCGCCGTTGTCAAGACTGCCCCACGAAGATATGTAGAGTGCCAGGTGACACAATTCTAATTCAAAGCATTGCAAAAACACTGAGTTCACCATTATAATAAATCAGACAACTTGATCTACAAGTGAGATCCCAACCTTGTTAGTAAGAAGCTGGTATAAACCTTATGCTACCAATGTTTGTATCACATCATGGATTCAAGGCTCTTGTGCTACAAGTCTGAGATGTTTAGAGGTTGGATTTCTGCAAGTGATAACTGCAGCGTGAGGTGCTACAGTGAGAAGTACATATTTGAAGAGAGGATATGTTTCAGGCAAAAGAAGGAGACACTTCTAATTGCGATAGCAATTTGATTATCATAGTCAATTCCAATGGCCAAATTCCCCAGTATGTTTTCTTACTTTGATTTGAATGTAAGGAAAAATGAGTTGCAGGAACCATGGAGACCTGAAAAGATGTCAGGCACCAGAGAGCTGTATAGAAACTTCATGCTGTTCACAGAGTGGCTTTGGTTTCTGAAAGCGCTCAAATTTTCCAAAAATGCTGTGTCACCATTAAGGGACATTTCACATAGTACATGCTAGTAAACCCAGATTTGCCACCATACAACAGAGAACAGTCAATTTTGTCTCCCTGTTGAAAGTATCAGTGTAGAAACTAATATATATCCTTGATATATGCTGTAGGGTTATAGCAAATCAGAATTCTTTTGGAATGAAACTGGATTGGATTAATCTGAGCTGTAGTGCTAAATGTCCATTTAAATTAGGAACATGCTAGTCTACATATCAATAATTTGGAAGCTTCTGGATAATGTGATCTTCTGGGTGCAAAGTACTTCAATGGTAACAAAAGAACTTGGTTTTGCGAAGGTGGAGGACATCAGTACCTCCAATAGGAACAATTCCAGTAATACAAATAGCAGAATTAGGTGTCTTGTAAAAATGGTGTATAGATAAGAGAGAAGTGGAGCAATTTTAAAAAAAATAAAATAGCTTCCTGGAACTAAGTTATAGTTTACCTTATTTTTATTATAAAATAATAAATATTGAGGAATATCTCTGGACACCTGACTGTACAGGATGAATTGCATTTGTAACTATGGGAGATGGAGAAACAAAGATCATGTATGAGGTAGGGAAAAAAGGCATTTGTATGATAAAGGCATTGATGTGATAAAATCATATGAAGTAAAAAGTTGATTTCTGCCAATTATACCAACAGTCACAATCCTGTTTGAAAACTGGTCCTGGGTCCCGAATTCAAAAAACCTCGTAGAGGAAATATTTGGATTCTCATATTCAGTTCATCAGTGGCCTTTAATTCCTTGTTCTCCTTGCGGTATTGTAAGATCCCACACCTTCTTATTCCTAAAGTCTATTAAATGATTCCCAAACAAAAGTGAATTTGCTTGAAGAATTATGCATCTTTGCCACCAAATCCATACTAAACCTCACCTTTTGGAGAACAAATACCACTCCTCATCTCCCAATGGATTATATCCAATGCAGCAGTGACAGAAGGGAGGTTGCGGAAACAGATTTCCCTACTCCCTCAACCGGCAGTCCCCAGAGCCCCCCAAAAAGCCTCTCCTGAATGGGGTGAACGGTGGGTGCAGGTGAATCTCAAAACACTAATGGAATACACTACTGGATACAACCCTATATCACTGACACCTACATGGGGTATGTAAAATGTACACCTGTTGTGCCATTCCAAAATACATTGGAGCTATTCACTATTGATGTTTTTCTGTTTTAATTGATTACAGCATTTACACACTTTCCCTGAGTATGTTTTTTAAATAGCGCCTCTAATTCTATGTTGTTCTCTGTCCCGAAACCTCAGTTCCTATGATCGTCAAGTCTCCATCCTGCACAAATCTCCATCCCGCACTGCTGGATACTTTCAACTACTGGGGAATCTTATGCTCTTTAAGATGATAAAAGCAAAGTGATTGCAATGGCTCCAGTGCCCTTCAGGTTTGGACAAGAATTAATCTTGTGGATAGTTTTGTTTTTGCCAGCATAAATCAGGTTCCTGTTATTGCCTGTTATTGTGGAAGCGATGATTCAAGCTTTTGCCCAGTATTGGGCAAAAGGCAGGCTATTCATCATCATCATCATCATCATCATCATCATCATCATCTATTAGGCAAACAGAAGCAAGTCCTCCAATAAGCATGAAACTGCTATCTTACTGTATTTTAAGAAGCAACCCTATTAATTGTGGGGTTCATTTCATTCAGTTATGGCACTTGTATCCTGCTTTTCTGTTTGCAAGAAAACCAAAGCCGATATAGTCACAACAATAAAACCCAAGAAATGGGGTAGGTGGGGGATAAAACACTGAAAATGTGTTGGATTTGCCATTTCAGTTCAGTTCTAGTGTTTATAAACTTACGGCAGGGGTAGAGAACATAGTGCCCATGAGCAGCAGTGCAGTGCCCCCCAAATGCCTTTACTGGCACCTGCTCAGGTGCCCTACCCCTTCCACTTTATTTTCCCAAGTTAACACATTTTCTTACTGGCAGCTGAGATTGCTTCAAAGAGAACTAGGGCCCCCTCCACAAGGATGCGCTTTTGCGCCCGGTTCCGCGATTATGCGCATTATCGCGGAGGCGCTTTTACTCCTAATCCCTCTGCACCGGAGGCGGCGAGAGGCGGCGAAGCGCATTAATTCATGTCCAAAAAGCGCTTTACAAGCAGTTAATGCGCGTAATCGCTTGTTCACACCGCGAAAATGCGCTTTAACGGCCGGAGCAAAATAAAAGTCGCTATTTAACGCGCGTTCGAAAATGCGCATTATCGGGGAAATAACGCGCCTGTACGCCCATTTTGCGCTCCGTGCTTGTGGAGGTAAATTTTTTAATGAGCCTTCAAGGCTCATTAAACGTCTCGTGTGGAGGAGGCCTAAGACAAAAGAGAGGAAGGGAATGAGTTGGCTGGCAGAGGAAGAGGGGAGAGAAAAAGAATTTGTCTCTTGTGAAACAGGTTTCTGCTGATGCTAACTATGGGTTCAAAGGAGTTGTTTAGTGTGTCAGTGTTCAGAACCCACTTCTGCTTTGCACTCAAGTCTTTGGGAGCAGGTTACTTCTCCATTGCAGCTACCCACACCTCCCATGGCAACCATTTTGTGGTGGTCCCCAGGGCAGTTTCTCAAATTGCCAACATGGCTATGGGCCCAAAAAAGGTTCGCTACACCTGCCCTATGTCAGCACAATATACCCAAGGGGAAACTATGTCCATTGTATTGCAAAAGTAAAAGTGAACAAATTAAACGTAGATTAGATAAAACGATTAATCAATTGAAAAACTAACAAACTTAGGGTGCGGTCTTTCCCCTCCTTTCTCCACCCACTGGAATGCCTGGTTTTTTGACCTGCAAGATTGTTGGAGGTTGCTATTGTGACCTTGGAAAGCAGCCACTATGGTTCTTTCCACAGCAGGTGCGATAGGGTGGGTGAATGGGCATAGGAAGAGATCCAATGTTGGATTCCCCCTCCTGAGGTCATCGGAGGGTCTACAGCCTCAGGAGAGGAATCTGAAATATCCTATGGTCCCTGAGACATAGGATTGCCCTGCCCACCTAAAGATAAAATTCCATAATGCTCGTTTCCAGTTTTTATAAGTGGTTGTTAACCAAACCAAAGATAAACCATACGAGGTAGCGAGAGAGAGAGGGGGGGTATATATAGAGAGAGAGAGAGAGAGGGAGGGAGGGAGAGAGAGAGAGAGGTATATATAGAGAGGGAGAGAGAGAGAGAGAGGTATATATAGAGAGAGGTATAGAGAGAGAGAGGTATATATATAGATAGATATAGATATAGAACAAGTTGCAACTTTTTGTAATAACAACAACAACATTCATACCCAGCCTTTTCCCCTTCTTGTGAGGAACTTCCAAGGCAGCTTAAATGACCCTCCCCCTCTCCATTTTATCCTCAAAACAACCCTGTGAGGTAGAGCCAGTGACTTGTCTAAGGTCACCCAGTGAGCTTTATGGCTGAATGATGGACTAGAACCCGGATCTCCTGAGTCCCAGTCCAACATTCCAACCACTACACGACATCAGATGTGAACTTTAGCTAATGCCATTAAATAGCAACTCTTCTCAAAATCTTCACATCCTTATTGAAAGGCAAAAAGACCATCTCATAGCAAACTGACACTGGGGCAGGATCTATACTACTGCATTAAAATGGTTTATAACAGTAGTGACAACTGTTGAGGCCCAGGACACGCTCCAGATACAGTTTTCAAACTGTTTTCAAAGTGTTATATCCTGCTTGGTGTAGATCCGGCCCAAGCAGAATATAACACTTTGAAAGTAGTTTGAAAACAGTATGTGAAATGTGTCCTGGGCCCCAACAGTTGTCAATGCAATTATAAACTCTTGTAAAGAAGTAGTGTAGATCCTGCCCAGGATTTGCTTTTTGAAACCTACAAGGCGGCAGGGTGGGGGAAGAGAAATCAGGCAACCATTATGTTTGGACAGTCCTACGCACGATCACATTGAACTTCTGACTATTTATTTATTACATTTGTATACCGCCCCACAGCCGAAGCTCTCTGGGCGGTTTACATAGGAGTAAAACAATTAAAAAGAATATACAAAAAATTAAAACAGCAAAAACATACAACATACACACAATACACACATACATTTAAAACCACTGCAACAACCCAGAAAGCTACAAAAACAAACCCAGGCTCCTCAGATATTGCCAAATGCCTGAGAGAAGAGGAAAGTCTTGACCTGGCGCTGAAAAGATAACAATGTTGGCGCCAGGTGGGCCTCGCCAGGGCGATTGTTCCACAATTGGGGGGCCACCACAGAGAAGGCCCTCTTCCTTGTTGCCGACCTCCGAGCTTCCCTCGGAGTAGGCACTTGGAGGAAGGCCGTAGATGTTGAATGTAGTGTTCGGGTAGGTTCATGTTGGGAAAGGCATTTCGTCAGGTATTGTGGTCCCAAGCCATGTAAGGCTTTATAGGTTAAAACCAACACCTTGAATCGGGCTCGGAAACATAATTCAGCCAATGCAAGCGGGCCAGAGTAGGTCTTCTATGCTCGAACCTTCTGGTCCCAGTTATCAATCTGGCCGCTGCATTTTGCACAAGCTGCAGCTTCCGAACCGCCTTCAAAGGCAGCCCCACGTAGAGTGCATTGCTGTAATCTAATTTGGAGGTTACCAGAGCATGGACAACTGAGGCCAGGTTATCCCTGTGCAGATAGGGACATAGGATCAAGCTGCACATCATCTAAGGTGGCCCAGTGCCCAATGGGCTGCAAGTGCAATGCTCCTTGGTCAAACTTACCCAGGTTTGTCCTTGAATCTGCCATCAAAAACAAAACAAATATTTGGGCAAGGCAGTTGATACTCTGATAGGATTTGATTGTTTAATTGTTTTGCAGAGTTCCATCCTTTCCTGACCATCATTGCCTTTCCTTTTGTCCACACACTGATGACCACTTCTTCTGCTTTTACTCTGTCGATCTTTGCTCAAAAGATTTCAAATCCTTTTAAAATCTGAATTTGTGTATCTGTATACCAGTGCAGAGCATTTAAGTATACTGGTAGAAGCAGAAGGACCAAACTGAGATGTGTTTTGAATGCAATTGATAAAAACAGATTTATTCTTAGGAAATCAAATCAACTGGAATTCAAAATGTGAACGTTTATGTAATTCTTTTTTTAAAAAACCTACTCTATACCTTGTGGTGGTAAATCATTATAGAACTGTGGCAGTAAGATAAAGTAACCATTACAGAATTCTTAAGAGCTAAATAAAGTCTGTTTCCAAAACTGGATCCAAGACAACAAGAACATATTGTGTTTTTTCACAACACATAGGAATCTATGTGACAGCAGAAGGTTCTCCGTAGCTGAAGGATCTCTCAGAAAATCTTCCACCTGCAGCTCCTGCTCCATCCATCTGGAGGGATGAGCGTGGAAACTGGACTTTGCCATCAACTGCAAGGAACCGGAAGACTCTGTTATAATGCCCATATATATCCCTATTATAATTATTCCTTTGGGTAAATTTAATTGGAAGTGGTTTTGCGAGCCGATTTTAGCTCAAAGGCAGAGTATTCGTATACCAAATCGATAAATAATTTTAAGAAGGCCCACTCTTTATTAGGGAAACCAGCATCCCCTTGTTAGATGGACCAATTCATGTTTTTCACGTTGTAGAGACTGCTAATGACAGGGTTTTTGAAAAATCAATCAGGAAGCTTATTCTAATATGGGATTTCCACTCCCTGTACCACTGAAGGCTGTTTCAAATTAAACACTCTAAATGTTGAACCTTTAACTCAGGGATGAGCAACTGTTGGTCTTCCCAAGGTGGTTGGACTCCAGTTCCTATCATCCCTGAGCATTGGCCATGCTGGCTAGGGCTGATGAAGTCTAACAGCCTCTGATGGAACAGAAGGTGTCTGAGCTAGTCCAGGGAGTACATAATTTCTAATTTACATTTCCTAAATGTTAGTCTGGCCAGAAATTGGGAATTTCCCTAGAGGACTTCATCATCCAGTTTCTTTTTGGGTCTCTTGTATGTCCAGAACTCCAACCATCTAGGCTGTGTATGCCAAGTAATACAGGCACAGGTTGGCTTTCGTTTCTGTGGATGTGGCAAATGTTAAACTAAACATTTCCGAGCCCGATTCAAGGTGCTGGTTTTGACCTATAAAGCCTTACATGGCTTGGGACCACAATACCTGATGGAACGCCTCTCCCGATATGAACCTACCTGTACACTACGCTCAACATCTAAGGTCCTCCTCCAGGTGCCTACTCGGAGGGAAGCTCGGAGGATGGCAACAAGGGAAAGGACCTTCTCTGTGGTGCCCCCACCCCCATGAGGCCCACCTGGCTCCAACACTGTTATCTTTTCAGCGCCAAGTCAACATTTTCTTTTCTCCCAGGCATTTTAACAGCTTAAATTGAGTTTTTTAACTGAATTTTTGGCCAGGCTTAAAGTTTAAAGTGTTTTAAATATTAGCTTTTTTATGTTTTATGGTTTTAAATTTTGTATATTGACTTTTTAATGTTCAATCTTTTAATTTTCGTAAACAGCCCAGAGACCTTCGGCTATGAGGCAGTATATAAATGTAAATAATAATAGGTGAACAGGCAACCATAAACTGGGAAAGTGGGAAAGCAACATCTGGAGCGTGGTTAGAACAAACAAATGACCATTAGTAACGCATCCAGTTTATACATTTTTATAGATTTAAACATTTTTAAAAATCTACATTTTAAAATTTTATAGCTTTAAAATGTTTTAACCTATGCATATATGAACAGATTTTAAAATGTGAAATGTTTCGGTATAAAACCCCCACTTCAGTGTGGTTAGATAAAGAATACACAAAGCTATTGAGGAAGCAATCCTATGCCCTCCAGACAGCATCTGGGAAGGGGAGGCATAGGATAGTTTGGTTTCCTGGCTCTGACCTCAGAGCTCAAACCTCAGAGCCAGGAAACCGTGCTCCCTGCCCCCCCCCCCATTAGCCATCACAAAGAGAACCGCGCCAGCTACCCCTCCATGTTTGGAAAATAGACAGTGGAGATGGGGAAAAGGGGGGCATTCTAGGGGGCAGGGAGGAGAGGAGACTGGGCTGTTGCACTACGACCTGTCTTATGGCCACCCCAGTTTCATTCCCTCCCACTCCAAAGTGCCTCTGCTAGACAGGCAAAATCACCCATCCAGCAGAAATGCAGAGCAGCTGGAGCATGGAGGTGAAGATTGCCAGATTCATCACAACGTCATTTTTATTTTCTTGTGTAGAGACAGTTCTCTTCAGCCTTTTAAAATGAAAGGCCATGCTGGCAGGTGATGGCACGTTGATCACACCAGAGGATGCAAAGGAAAAACAAGCCTTTGACAGTATGTTATTCAATCCTACAATAGTCTTGCCCAGGTATGGGGACACAGTTGCCATCAGGATATATTCCAGGGGGTTGGTCTCTGTGTGAATGTCTTTGTTCGCTGTTTCCTTGTAAGTGGTATACAGCCACTTCACATTGATGGACTATTTGCAAGCAAAGTCAAGAGAAGCATCATTTTACATTTTTGGTTGTAGATCCTTGGAAAGTTTTAGTTGGGAGATCCAGCACAGCCCATGATCCTTCAAACACAGATTCTTAAAATATTATTTTTGAGTATCCTTATTAAACACAATGGATCTTCTCATGAAAGTAATGTTAAGCAAATGTATTTGTGACATTCTTTTATAGCCAGTGTTTGCTGCTATGCATAAATAGCAGGAACTGAGGCTACAATCATACATACACTTACCTAGGGGTAAGCCCCATTGAACACAGTGAGCTTTTCTATAAGAGGCTGTTAATCTGCTGTATGAACTCTGTATGTCGCAGAATTGAGATCTGAGTATGGCACAAAGAGTATTTCTTTTCTGCTTTTCCAGTACATAGCCTCTAAGTGGCACTGTGGTATAGCAGAATAGCACAATTACAGAAGTGGAAAAATGTTTTCTTTCACTTTCACAAATGATACCACCCTTTCCCTGCTCTAAAAAAAACCTCTCAGAAAATGTTATTAAAAACAGAAGTACAAATGTTGTAGGTTTCTTAGCTAGGGCCACCTCTAGAAATAGGGAGATAAGTGCATCCTCTGTTTTTTTTTGGGGTGGGGGGACACCAAAAGCTGCTTTTTCACAGAAACCCCTGTACCTATTCACTGGAAATTTGTCAGGCTTCATCCACTCAGAAGGGGCAAGTAGCAACAGTGCGCTTTCAGGGGCAGCAGCAGCACTGCAGCTGGAGGGAAGCGGGAGGACTGTTCCAGCTGCATCTGGATCCCCCTCTGGATCCCTACTCAGTGCCCCCCCTCAATTCAGCGCTTAGTGTTTGAAAGATTAAGGTGTGCCTGTGCACACCTGGCACACCCCTTGTGCACACCTATGACTGCAACAGACAAGGCCCTTGATCATGAATACAGAGTATATGTGCAACCTTCAAATGAGCATGTCCGGAGCTCAGGAGAGGAAACAGGAGGTGAAATCCCGGTTTACCCCCTACCACACGTTCTGTGAAAGTCTGGAAATGGCTATCTGAAAGCTTCAAATGTGTTAAAGGAAATCTTTTATTTCATTTATCTATTTAAAGTAATTTTAAACCATCCTTCATCATAATGGATACCAGTATGCAAGGGGCATGAAGCAAACAAAACAAAACAAAAAAGCCACCATAACGTATTTATTTTACTTATAAATTTATATCCCACTACTCATGGCATGTGATTTCAAGGCAGGTCATAACAATAAATCAAATACAATTTAAAAACAGAAACATGCAATAACCACTGGCAAACAACCATTACTCAAAGGCACCCTGAAAAAGAAAAGCCTTTGGTTGGCACTAATATTGTTTTATTTTACAATAAAATAGTAAAACATTTTCTTCTTCATCATAAAACCAAAAACAAATCAGAAAAATAGGAAAACAGATTAAGTATACGCCAGTTTTAAAACTTAAAAAAAAACGTGGCAAAAAATAGGTTTTAACCTAGTGCTGGAATGATAGTAATGTTGATGCCTGTTGAGGTTCTATGGGGATGGTACTCCAAAGAAGGGCCACCACCACCACTGAGAAGGTCCTCTCCTTTGTTCCTAGCAATGAACGTCCACTAGTAAAGGAACCTGAAGAAGAGCTACTGCTGAGATCTTAGGGCATAGGCAGGTTGATATAGGGAGAGGAGCTTCTTCGGGCATTTGGATCCCAAGCACTTTAGGAATTGAAGGATAAGCACCAGAACCTTAAATTGGGCTCAGAAGTGAATAACAGACAATGTAGGTCTTTTAAAATAGGTGTAATATGCCATTTGGTTGTACCAGTTAGAATTCTGGCAGCCAGATTCTGCATTAGTTGAGGCTTCTGGGTCATCTTCAATAGCAGCCTCACGTATAATGTATTACAGCAATCCTATCCAGACATTACCAACGCCTGGTTCACCACGGCCAGACTATCTTGCCCAGGAATGGTTGCAGCTGGTGAACCAGCTGAGGCTGATAAAAAGGCACTCCATGTCACTGAGGCCACCTGAGCCTCAAGTGACAATGATTAATCCAGAAATACCCTGACACCACATACCTGCTCTTTCAAGGCGAGTGCAACACCAACGGGAACACATTCTACATTCCCAGACAGAGAATGACCTTCCTACAACACCTCCATCTTGTTAGCTTCCGTTTATTGCCCATCATCCAGCCCATTACCAACTTTAGGGACCAGTCCGGCACCTGCACAGCTTCACCAGCATTCTGATACCACTCTTACCTCACTGAACCAATCCAGCAATATACCATGTTCAATGATCTCAAAAGCCACTGAGAAATCCAGAAGAATTGAGAGGATCAAACTCCCCCTCTGTTCCTCCCAATAAAGGTAACCCATTGGGGCTGCCAAGCTTGTCTCAGTGCCAAACCCAGGCCTGAACTGGGATTGAAATGGAGCCAGATCAGTCTTCCCCAACCTGGTGCCCTCCAGATGGATGACAACTCCCATGAGTCATGACCATTGGAGAGCACCAAATCTAGATAATACTCCTAGTCTAGATAATACACTTCATCCAAAAGCACCAGGAGTTGTACTGCCACCACTACCTCTCAAACGCCTTTCCCAAAAAAGGAGATATTAGCAATCGGGTACTAGAACATAGAAGTATCCACGCTGGATCAGAGCAACAGTCCATCTAGTTGTTACAACCTTCTGTGTCCAAAGATAGCTTTTAAAAAGGGGGTCTACAAGGCTAACAGCACCACCCACTCTTGCAAAGAAGCATTATCCACCACTTGAGCCAAAATGGGCAAGGGTCAAGCATACAGGTGGTTACCCGAACCCCTCCGAGCACTATGCCCATATCCTCAGGCTGCATCAACTGAATCTAATCCCATAAAACCAGAATAGATAGTACTCTGGAGGCCTGAACATCTCCACAGGAACTGTATTAATAATGGTGTCAAGTACACTATGAATATGAGCAATTTGCAGAGCAATCTTATCACAACAGGCCTCTGAGCTGTGAGCTCCCCTACGTCCCAACCAGGGTCTGACTATAATAAACCATTTACCACCTAAAATTCTGCTGGACAGCTACTCCAGGACACAATGGCGGCAGCGAAGTAAGAATGCATTGCCATCATCACTGCCACAGTGATGATGATAATTCCCTTCTCTGTCTTTTTGTCTTAACTTGTGTGTGTTCAATATTTGATTGTGGATGAAACCATGATACAGGTTTGTCTTGCCTTTGAGAAGCTGCTCTTCAAACACACTATCTCCCTGGGAAGCCTGACACAATAATTATCATGCTTAGAATGCCTGTCATTATCCACTGCCCTTTTAAAACTAATTATAATTACACATCACTGCCATTCAGTATCCTTTTAAAAAATAATGGTTAATTCCCCACATGTACATAGGTACTCCAGCCTGTTTCCACCCACACAGTATGCATATTCACTCCTCCTTTCGCTCTCACCTGCCAACTTATTTTTTAATTATTTATTTAGTAATGCATACCTTTTCCTAATTCTGGCAGAGTATCCAGATATTAGAGAGCAGCTTTTTGTAGCACCAGTCAGACAAAGCGTCTGTGATACTATAGAAATAGCCCTTTTGATGTATCTGTTTCCTTTTTGTCCCTCATTGTTTCAGTTTGTACTGAAATTCCCATTCACACAGGCTTCCTCTTCATGGAATTTCAGGCTTGGATATTTTCCTTGCCCCTTAAAATACTGCTGAATTCAAACCACTGGATCTGTGTCTCAAACACACACCAGATTAGATCTGACATGTTCAAAGCTGCAGGGAGGGCAATCCCCAAGAGAGGACAATGAAATACCCCGACTCTGGGATGGTATAAAGGAGGAGCCAGCTGTAGGTTTTGCTAGAAGTAGTAGCAAAAGAAATTAGAAAGGTAATTAGGAGTCTAGCTGCACTGTGAAAATTAGTCTCAAACCTGGATTTGTTCCTTCACCCCAGCAGTACAAGAGGCAGCCCAGTGTGCAATCTGAACCCATAACATGACCAGGTAGAACATAAATTGAATATCTGCAACCTTCTCCCCATATTTCATCTTAAGACTCTGACAATTACAAGGCTTCAACATCAAGTCAGCTGTTGTTTTTCCTTCTCTCCCCAACCCCACCTGCTTTTAATCACATCTTACTTGATTAAGAGATTTCAAAAACCTGTACATTTTGTGTGATCTTTCTACTGTTAGCCTAATATAGGTATTACCCTACCATAGAGCTCAATAAAACACACTTTTTTAAACCAACAGTAAATAAGGCAATCATGAGGTGCACAGGCAATTGCCAGTAGAAGAAACACAGATCACTCAACAGGGCTTTCCCTGTTGTGTTCCTAGTTTTTGGAACACTTTGCCCATGCAGGTCAGCCTGAGCTCAAGTCTGAGGCATTTCTGTGTCAAATTAGATGTGAAGTTTAAATGCATGTTTGCACCAGTGTGTACAGTGAAGAGATTCTCACCCACTACCCCATCCCCATCCCCAAAAAACAAATATTAGCTTCAGAAGAGAGATTTTCTTCAGGACCACATCAGAGAGGAAAGGGTTAAATAACCCCACCATATCAGCTCTGTTACTGATAATTACCAGTCCCCTCCCTGTTAGTTCACTTTAAATGCAAAGCCACATTTTATTAAGTCTAGTTTGGCCCCAAAAAAGATAATGCAAGTTGAGTTTGTTTCAGGGAGTCCTAGGGAACTTTTGCTCTGTTTGTTTGATTTCTATATATCTCCTTCAATACAAAGATTCCAGGGTGTTTACAGTAAGACATACATTATGAAAATTATTATTATTAATTATTATTATTATTATTATAGGCCATCTTTCAGGGCAGAAGCCCAATTAAAACAAGAACATAAAACAACAAATATAAAACCAGATAATAAAACACCTCAGGAAAATAAGGTCTTCACCTGATGCTGGAAAGATATTAATGTAGGTGTCAGGCAAGCCACCCTGAGGAGACTTTTAGAAGCAGGTGCCACAAGAATAAAAATTCTGGCTGAGGTAAAAAAAAAAAAATCCTCCCTGATATGTGGGGCTTTTGTTGTCTGTGTTGTTGTTTACTCACAGGGTTGTTGTTTGTACATGACAGAGCATTCAAAAATGGCACCGCCCTGTCTGCAGAAGCATGTTTTGGACTACATGCCATCAAATGTTTTTGAGGAGATATTATGAGCTTGGAAAATGACGGTACTAATTCATACTAAGATGTGCTGACTCGTGGATCATAAAGGAAGCAACTCTGAGGGCCAGTACACAACAGAAAGTGACGTGTGTGTGATAAGTATTTCTACCCCTGAAGTGGCTTAGAGTGGCTTAACAGTGATTATATCCCTTCACGGAAGCTGTTTGGAACAAGGATTCAAATACTCAAGGGATGGAAGTATGAGCTGACAGGACCCTTTTGGAAATAGTCCTAGTTGGTAACATCAGAAGATCACCACACCCAAGGCAGTTTTCCATTTCCACAGCTAGGCAGGCTTATAGGTTTTCGGTGCCCCAGACACCACATGACATCATTGCGGTCATGTCACATGGCAGACTCCACACACATGCACAGTGAAACTTAGAACTACCGAACCAAAGCCCTAATGTGGACTGTGCCCTGTCCGGATTCTTCAACTGTGCCCTGTCCGGATTCTTCAACTGTGCCCTGTCCGGATTCTTCAAGTTCTTGCTACACACATCCTGAAGTCCTCTGTGGGTTTAGCACATGGAAGTCTAAGCTGTAGAGTCCAGCTGGAACGTGTGTTTCAGAATTCACTTGTGGATTTCAGGGGGGGAAATCTGGTTCCATCACTCCAGATTGTTGTGGAACCCAGGCTGGGAATCATTGCTTCATTCCTAAGGCAAGTTGTCTGTCTACGCAGCAAGACGTTCAGACTTTTTAGCTTATCAAATCAAGAAAAAAAATCTGTTCCCATATTTTTTTCATTTTTCATCTGCCTTCTAATCCTCCCTCTGCTATTCCCTCCAAGTATTCGTTCTTTATCACTAGACAGTCAATTGTTACAGATAAAATGAACATCTAAATCCTTTCACTTGTTTTTTCCATCTGTGTGAATTTAATGGCCCCCTCGCTGCACTCTAGCATGCTTAACAAGAGCCAATTCATACGTTACTAATGCTACACGAAAGTCCCTTGAAACGGTCTCCCCACAGTGGCAGCTTCATCCATGTAGACTCTCCATACTTTTCCCAGACATTCATGGGGATGGAACTGAAATTGTCCCACACAAATAGACCAATTCACATTTTAGTGTCTGCATAGAGCAGCAGCTTGACAGCATATGATGGGCTATTCAATGCAACTGTTTATGGTTATCACTGATATTTAGTTATTTTATGGGGTGCTTGCATTTTAGTAGATCATTGTTTTAGCTGTTTAAAATATTGTATTTATTTTTGTTGTAAGTTGCCTTGTGTCTCTTTTAAGAAAGGTAAGATGATTCAATGTTTAGAGTATGTAAACTGGTTCATACAGACTGGTACACTTTTGGAAAATATACATTACATTTACATTTGTTACATTTCTCTACTGCCCAAGGCTCTTGGCAGTTTGCAAAGATTAGAACCATATAAATACAACGTAATACCATAATATAAAACCATTAACATGCAAAATACAAAAACAATTTTAAGCAATCAACAATATTAGTTCCAGGACCCATGAATGGGATGCCAGATACGTAATTGCAGATGAAGTAGATTATAGTGACTTTAGAAGGAATAGTTAATTGGAATAAATGAGACCATATACCTCAGGGTTTAACAGAACCAACTTTAGCTATTTTATCACATACTAGACAGTATAACATCTATTTACATTATATACAGCCCTAATAGATCACAATATTATTCAGGTCATTTCATTAAAGGATTTATGTCCCAACTTTCCATCAGACAGATGTCCAAGGCAGCTTACAAACATTAAAAAATAAATTTTAAAAAATCAAACTGAAATATGTGGTAAGAGATACAAGACTGAAGAGCCAGCTGTGATAAAAACTCTACAACTGTGATGCGATCAGAAAGTAGGAAACAACCTATATGCAGAGGAGATAAAGGCTGCCTCTACAAGAGAGGTTTAAAGCTCTTTCAAGGCGCTTAAAAAAATTTACCTCTACAAGAACGGAGCGCAAATCGGGCGTAGAGGTGCGTTATCTCTCCGATTATGCGCATTATCGAATGCGCGTTAAATAGCGAGTTTTATTTTGCTCTGGCTGTTAAAGCGCATTTTGACTATGTGAACAAGCGCTTATGCGCATTAACTACTTGTAAAGCGCATTTTGGTCATCCGTTAATGCGCTTCGCCGCCTCTCACCGCCTCTCGTGCAGAGGGATTAGGTGTAAATGCACCTCTGCGATTATGCGCATAATCGCCTAACCAGGCGCAAAAGCAGATCCTTGTAGAGGGGACCAAAGAAGTGAGCCAAGTCATACAAAACCACAGCACAAGTCACACGTACAAGTCACATGGTCCAGAAAACTGTTGCCATTGAGAGTTGGGTCTAGGAGCAATAGGGCATTCAGTGAATTTATGCCAACAGTACCCCTTCTTTTACTACAAGTCCTCCTTTTGAGGAGACAGCACACAAAACATACAGAAGTTCTCTTTACTTTCTCAGCCGTAGACTGGGACAGACACACACACACACAAATAGTAGACAAGACACAACACAATTCATACTTACAGCACTCTACCCCAATGTCAGCAACCAGTAAGAGGAATGGATCTGATCCAGCAAAGCTGTCTTGCTAACCTGAGACTCCAAGCTTTGATGTTGAGTAGCACAGCCTCTCCTCCAGCCACCTCCACCACTGGCATCATTATCAACATAACCCAACTGAGTTGGGTTATGTTGAGACCTCAATTGCACAGAGGTTCCTTATTGTTTTTCTCTGCTCAGATAGCAGCCAAACAAACTTCCTCCCTTAAGGCAAGGTGGGGAAGAGAGCAGATGGGGTAGGGTTTGGCTTTCCCAGCTTCCCCTTTCAGGGCAGAGGTTATGGTGGCCATATGCCCTACTTTACAAACCCTGTATTTGAAGTCTTCCACTATTTGAAGTGCTGTTCAATCCAAGCCCAGTTTACAGGTAAAGAACCCTAAGAAGTGAGAAGAGGGGCCCCGAAGTTGCCCATACACACTTAGCACCTGGATAGCAGACTGAGCAGGCTTGGTCACAGTTTCCCCCACTAGGGGTTTTATCACACCTATTTTTCCTCCGGGTTGCTTCTGCGGCTTCCCCCTCCATTTCCTATTCAAGTTAGTGTTTTGAATCACACGTGGTCGATATTGCTGCGATACCTCAGCTTGGCCTGTTGAATTTTACCACTGTCGGACTTTGCCCGTTTAGGGATAAATTGAAACAGAAACTAAAAACTGCGACCTCAGGGCGAGAGAGGAGCAGGATGGGGATGATGTCATGCGAGTCCAGCGCTGAAGAAGTGGAGCAAAGTTGCAGCGGGTGTGCTTAAAACCGCTCATGTGATAATGACCTAGGATGAGATGCATTGCATTTCTATTTCAATTAGAGCAATTATTTCTAAGGCTGCCTCTACAAGAGGCATTTAAAGCTCTTTCAAGGCGCATTAAAAAATATACCTCTACAAGAACGGAGCGCAAATCGGGCGTAGAGGCACGTTTTCTCTCCAATTATGCGCATTATCGAATGCGCATTAAATAGCAAGTTTTATTTTGCTCCGGCTGTTAAAGCACATTTTGACTATGTGAACAAGCGATACTCCACATTAACTACTTGTAAAGCGCATTTGAAACAGTTGAGTGCTCAATTACCTCCTGCATATAAGCATTTACGATAAAGCGCTTCCGAGAAGATGCGCATAATCGGAGGAACAGGCGTCAAACGGAATCCATTTAGAGGGGGTCTAGATGTACATCCATACATATAAATTATCACATGCCATTTTATTTAAAATGGTCTCCCATTTTGTCCTCTTCTTTGGTAATGTGTAATGGGCCAATGTGGGTGTTATTCTCCACCTCCAAGCTTTTGGTTCCAACGCAGGTGGTTAGTTTTATCCCTCCTGTTCTTACTCCCCATTAATTATCTTTAATTAATTATCTGCAGCTTCCAGCATTGCTTATCTCAGCCAGTGGGGAGAATGGTAAGTAGATACCATTGAACACCATTCACAGGAGAGGCATGGCACCTGGTCCTGGAGATCAAGACCTGAGCATAGTCATCCAGATGCCCCACAGCTGTAGCTAGGCCTTGTTCCGCCTTCTTCCTGTCTCCAGCCCTTGGTCAGGTGAGTAGAGCAATAATCCCCATTCTCAGAAACCAATATCATGAATGGCACTACCACTTGAATCATGGTGTGTTATCTATTTAATAGAGCCAGATCTAGGACTTAAGTAGTATGGGTGCTTTCCGTACTATAAACAGTAATTGTCTCCCTGTATTTTATTCATGTTCACTACTCCATCAGTCTGGGCGTTACTTTTAGTTTCTTGCAGTGTCAACTATGTTTATTCTTCAGGTGTACCTCAGTCCTTGTACATCTTTCCAAACGAAAGCCCATAGCTTGAAAGGCATAGAATGTCCTATGAAGAAAATATAACTTATTTCTCCATTATTTTCACTAATCAAGCCCAAAATATCAGAGATACAAAGTAGGCAAAATGATATTTTTAACTGACAAATCAAGTTGCTGTAGTATAAAAGTATAATATTTAATATTAATTTATTGTACTAGCTAGAACTGTCAGCTCACCTCTATTGGTTAGAGTGCTGGACTGGGATTTGGAAGGCCAGGGTTCTAGTCCCCACTAGACCATGAAGCTCACTGGGTGACTTTGGGCCAGTCATTAAGTCTCAACGTAACCAACCTCACAGGGCTGTTGCGAGGACAACATGGACAGAAGGAAGACTAAGTAAGCTGCTTTGAACTCCTTGGAGGGAAGGTGGGATATAAATAAATATTTCAACAAATTGTGTATGCACTGGCATATGGAATCTGCATGAATCTGGTTACGTTTGTTTTAAAGTGAGTTATTTGATTTGCAGAGCATTACACAACTGAGCTGGGTTCTCTGTAAATAGAAATAATTGTTTTTGTTCATTTAAAAATCTACTATTTAAAGGGTGAACAATTGTTCCATATTGATATGCTTTGCTGTGTGAAATATCTAGCACAATAAACCCTGGTGTCTGTTTCTTAGGGTTTACGTCAATAAATATTATGATTAGAATTATTAATAATAAAATAATATAATCAACCTCATAAGTCAAATAAGCGTGTGGGAAGTTCAGCTGTCAGTTAACAGGAAAAAAACAATCCTTATGAAGGCAGTCAGATTTGAAATATGATCACAAACTCATTGAAAAATCCAGTGCTAATTATTTTTAGAAAGTAATGCCAAATCTAGATTCTTTTTAAAAAATCTTATTATGTGGGAGCATCACTAATAATGTTCATATTTTTATATTATCAGTAATGAAATGAAAACAATTAGCACAGGTCATACCCTGTCCTTTCCATGACATGCTACTCAAATGTGAGAATGAGAAGGGAAATATCCCTTTCCCCTTCATTTTCTGTGTGACTTAATTTGCAGAGAAGTTGCAAAGTCCTCAGATCGACTGAGACAAGGCCTCACACCGCCAACACCAGAAACACCCACAAGAGATACGTGTTGATGCGGCACATACGCAACAACATTCACAAGAACATGGACGGAAAACACCCACAACAATGCTAACACCCAGTGACACAGGCCTGGGTCTCCATGGCAACATGCACACCTCTTGCATCACCTGAGGCAACTCAGTATGTTACATGAAGACAAATAGCAGGCAGCAAATATATGAAAATGGGAGCAAGTAGGATTCGATGAGGGCAAGCAAATTGAAGCTTAATCTAGAGATGGAGCTGCTCCCAGTTAATTGAAAGGCAAATCAGGGAATAAGGACTCAATCTGTGCTGGATGGTTACACTCCCTACTGAAAACTCAGGCTCATAGTTTGGGTGTACTTCGGGATATTTTCCTGAACTTGAATCCCCTGGTTTCGGTGGTGGCCAGGAGTGCATTTACACAGCTCATGCCAGTGTACCAACTGTGCCTGTTCCTAGAGATGTCTGATCTGGCGACGATCATGCATGTCTTACTTAAATCATGTTAAGACTATTGTAAGGCAGTCTACATGATGCTGCCTTTGAAAACTGTTCAGAAACTTCAACTGGTCCAGACAGCTGTGACCGGACAATGGATTGGGTCCAGTTAAAGAGAGCATGCCTCTTTGATTCCAAGACCAATTTAAAGTGTTAGGGCTGCCTACATGCCTGGAATGCCCCACAGTGGCTGTGGATCTGCGCCCTGTCAGATGGCGCAGGCGCAGGTTCGCAGCCACCATGGAGCTTCCCTGCGATGCTGCATTTTGAAAAATAAAATTTGACTTTTTCAAATAAAGCGACATCAACAAGCAGATTACAAATTCCATTGTCCTTCTCCAAATGTAGATGATCAACTGCAGCCAAAGACAAGGGCTGCATTCTGATGACACTTTAGTCAACGGAGTGTGAATAGTCCATTCCACGATGACTATTTGCGTGCCGTGCTTGGGCGACATGGAAGTAGTCATGCATGGAGTAGAATATTCACACTCCATTGACTATTCGTCTCTTCCCCCCCCCCCGTGCCCACCCCACTAAATGACAGTGCTGGTTCCCTCTTACCTTATTGGGGTTCTACCATTCCGTGGGGAGGAGCGTTGCGGGGGAGAGACGCAGCATGTGGATATGCACCCACTAGTACTCGCTGCATTGGCTTTGGAGAGAAAGGCGATGCGGGCGCAGACACATCCTTCCCAGTTGGTGCCATAGGAACAGGGAAGGGGGCGGCTATAGCAATGCTGCCTGCTTCCCCATTGCAATGGCCTCAACGGGGAAGGAAGGGCACCGTGCCAGTGCAAAGATCTGTCCTGCAGCTGTGATGACCAGGAGAGATGCTTGTGTGTTCTCTGCGCTTCTCATGTGGCGAATGGGGATTGGATGGGCATGCATCTCTCCTGCTTGTCACAGCTGCAGGACAAATCCTTGCGCCCCCCACCCCCACCCTGATATTGGCAGATGGATGTCAAGCCATGGGAGACATCCTTCACCCCCACCCCACCCCAGCCTGCGATCCATTTGGAGATTGGCTTGAGGGGATGGAAGGATCGCAGGGGTGTGGGTGGGGCAAGGGATGTGCATGTCCTGGGAATACATGGGGTGCTGTGATCAGGGGCACCCCATGCAGGGACAGCACGTGCCTGTCTTGGGAAGTGCGTGGGGAGCCCGCAATTGCACAGCCCCACCAAAGGACAGGACAATTGACAGCTTACGAAGCATTTCCTGGGATGGGATTATTTTCCATGCTAATAGAGCCCCGCTAGGCAAGAGTGGCAGGGGTTTCTGCCATTCTTGCCTCGCAACTCTGTAAGCATGGGAAATAATCCATAGATCCCACCACACAACACGATAATCAGTGGTTGTGCAGGTAATCAACTCCTCAAACTGTTGGTTATCTCTGTTGGTTATTTCTGGAAAATAACTAACCATGGCATGGTTTTTCCCCAACAGATGACACATAGGTCAATGGGGGACTACTTAAGCTACGGTTGCTTAAATAGTCCTCCTTGACGAACGTGTGTCAGAACACACCCAATTTCTTTGTACCCATAGACGTGCACAGCATATTTCATTAGGGTGTGCACCCAGGGAATTTTATGTATTTAGTTTTTAAAGGCAAACTTTTATTGAAAACTCATTACTTTTATTCATTTATTTAACACTGATCCATTGATGTCCTACTCCACATTCAGATTCCTTGACTGCTGGAGGGCTGTTGCAGGAGAGGGGGGCGGAATGAGGAGACACTCAAGCCCCAGCATTGGTGGGGTTTTGTGGTGACACTGGCCAGAGGAGGGTCTTATTAGGCAATATTAGCCTTCATGTCCCCTCCTCCTGGCTTCATTGAAATGTGGAACCCAGCTTGAGCCACATTATTGCTTGAGACATTAGGGTGTGCCTGGGAACACCCCTTGCACACTCTTATGTTTGTACCATGCCTGAGCTAGTGCAGGTCCAGGAAATAGGGCTAGCCCTATGACTAGGTGTGGTGAGGCAGCCCATTTAAGGTGGAGATTTTGAGGGTATAATTCAAGACCAATACACTGTCAATTATTTAGTTTATTATATTGTATGGCCAAGGAGGTTGCAGCTTTGATTTCCTACCCCCTGGCTTCAAAATAACTTAGAAGCTCTCTGCCAGATTACAAACTGGTGCTGTCTAAGTATCTCTGAGCCATGAAACTGTTCTACTACCTCATCCCAAAATGGGATGAGATAGCTGCCTATGTCAACGGTTTATTTCTTGAGAGAGGATCAGACAACCACTCAGAGACCTTGTGTGTTTAAAGCAATGCATTAACCACTCCAGCCACCAATTAACACAAACATAGATCCTACTTAAAGCTGTTCTAATTTCTCTCTCAGATGATAATAAAATAAATGTGAGCATTTGCACTAATCAAAGAATAAGTGCTGTTGTTACTGAGAGCACCAAAAATGCCCTTGGCCAGTAACTTCTGAGATTTGAGATTTCTTCCTTCCTATGCTTGCTGGGTTCGACAGGCTGGATTGGTGTCTGTTCTTGAGCAGCCATGGAAACAAATCTACTTCAGAACTCCCTGGAGAATATAACATTGATCTTGTTGACCTTTTGATGGCTTGACCTTGAATGATGCAATGGAAATCTGATTTGGTCACTTCACACGGTGGCAGCAAGTATCTTCTTCCTCCATGGTATAATCACAGGTTCCTTGTATTTACATGGGACCCAAGATGGCAGAACTAGGAGGGATCGGGAATGTGAGTGACAATTGACTTGTACCAAACATAGACGTTTGTGGCATTATCCTGTTAAAAAAACTCTATTTAATAGCAATGGCAGCAGCAAATAAAGCTTTTTCCTCCATCAACTAACATCTGTGAAGTGATATCTAGCAAATGGCAAACGGCAGGGTAGATTCTCTCTCTCTCTCTCTCTCTCTCTCTCTCTCTCTCTCTCTCTCTCATACAATCATAGAATAGTAGTGTTGGAAGAGGCCTATAAGGCCATCGACTTCAACCCTCTGCTCAATGCAGGAATCTCTCTCTGATACGTTCCATCTACTGCAATGAGTTGATACTTACGTTAGAAAACAACAGTTCATATTAAATACAAAGGTGGCCTTAGCTCTGACTACAGAGCTCAATATAAAGCTCAGCTATGTCCAGTTTATGGATCATTGCTCTGCCACTACCTTCAAATGTGGTTCCATATTTTCACGGAAGCTATTATGTCCCGTGTTAGGCCTAAAGAGCTGGCCTCGACATCGGTGTTGAAGTAAAGCAATTCAGTGGGTTGAATTCAAACTTAGTTATGTTTAGCGTAGACCCATTGAAATCAATGGCTAACTGAAATTCCACTGATTTCAATGGGTCTAATCTAATCTATGAATGAGTAAATCTGGATTCAGCCCAATATGTTTGGATGACTCTGAAACCAGCTGTGTACATTTCTGTACATTATGAGCGTCATCGGACGGGGGAGAAATTGTGTTTCCTTACCATTGCTTTCCGGCACTTCTATTCCACGATACTGCCTCTTTCTTCACACAGGGGAAGAAAGAGGAAGTAACAATGATCACATGGCCCATTCAATGGCTGTTTTTAGTGCACCACTTTTCCTGCATACAACAGGAAATGGCAACACATTTCATTTTTTAAAAATTGGATTTAAACGGGTCTATTTTGTGATGGAAAAAGGCAAGGAGGAGTGGGAGATGGTGGACCAACGAACATCTGTAAGTGGGGAGTAACGAGCATGGAAAAAATGCTCATCTGATAACGCTCTATATGTAAGCAAATTGCATCTATTACAACTGCACCTCCAACAAAACTGACTTTCTCATGTGTACCTTTTGCTTAAGTGTACTGAATTTGTAAAAATTTCTTAAGCTTTTAAATCAAGAATTTCTCAGACTACAATACACACCCAATGGAATGAAAGAAAGGGTCCAGACTGGTAATCAGGAATATTCTATTACAGGACAGACCCAGAAGAGAAAACAACAGAACACCACTTTTTATCATCAGGACTGGCATTATAGGTAGGCATAGTTGGGCAACTGTTAAGGCTCACACCCCAGCAGGGGCCCATGACAAGAGCCCCACGAACTTGCTCCTCTTCTTGTAACCAGTTTGTTCAGCTGCCTCTTGCTCAGACCCACACAGCAGTGGTGGCGAGAATGAGAAGCAGCAAATGCCACTAGCTGTTTGCTCACGGTCTCTCCACCTATGAAGCAAGGAAGTGGTAACAATGACGAGAAAGAGAATGAGGAGCAACAGCAGCTGGTGATAAATGCAATGAGAACTCCTGATGGATGCAATCAAACACTGGTAAGTGCTTATGGTAAGCTGTATTCAGGGGCAGTGAGGGCAGCAAAAAAGCAATACTTTGCTGCCACTATTCAATCATCAACCTGCCGCCCAGCGGAGTTTTTCAGAGTTGTCCGGGGGCTTTTACATGCTGGCCCCAAGGACATGGTAGAACCATCTGAGGCCCGCTGTAATACATTTGCTGGGCACTTCCAGAATAAAATCTCTGGCATCCGTCAGGACTTGGACTCCAGTGTTATAGCAGGTGAATCTAGTGAGGTATCCAGAGCACAGGCTTGTCCTGTTTTCTTGGATGAGTTTCAGTTGGTGCAGCTCGAGGATGTTGACAGGGTGCTTGGACAGGTTTGTGCAACCACTTCCATATTGGATCCTTGCCCCTCTTGGCTAATAAAAGCTAGCAGGGATGGAACAACTGGCTGGGCCAGGGAAGTGATTAATGCCTCTTTGCAAGAGGGAGTGGTCCCAGGCCTCCTGAAAGAGGCGGCAGTGAGACCACTCCTAAAGAAATCTTCCCTGGACCCTGAAAATCTTAATAAACTACAGGCCAGTAGCAAATGTTCCATTCCTGGGCAAGGTCCTGGAGCGGGTGGTTGCGAGCCAGCTCCAGGCACTCTTGGATGAGACTGATTATCTGAATCCATTTCAGTCAGGTTTCAGGCCTGGTTTTGGTACGGAAACAGCCTTGGTCGCCCTGTATGATGACTTATGTCGGGAGAAAGACAGGGGGAGTGTGACTCTGTTGATTCTCCTTGATCTCTCAGCGGCTTTCGATACCATCGACCATGGTATCCTTCTGGGACGACTGGCTGAGTTGGGAGTGGGAGGCAGTGCAATGCAGTGGTTCCGCTCCTACTTGGGGGGTCGGCTCCAGAAGGTTGTGCTCGGTGAACATTGCTCGGCCCCGTGGATTCTCCAGTATGGAGTTCCGCAGGGGTCAGTTTTGTCCCCCATGCTGTTCAACATCTACATGAAACCGTTGAGTGCAGTCATCCGGAGTTTTGGAGTGCGTTGTCATCAGTACACTGATGACACGCAGCTCTATTTCTCCTTTTCATCTTCATCAGGTGAGGCTGTGGATGTGCTGAAGCAGTGCCTGGCTGCGACAATGGACTGGATGAGGGCTAATAAACTGAAACTCAATCCAGACAAGACTGAGACGCTGTTAGTGGGTGGTTCCGCTGACTGGATGGAGGGTGTTCAACCTGTTCTGGATGGGGTTGCACTCCCCTTGAAGGAGCGGGTCCGTAGCTTGGGGGTTCTCCTATAACCATCTCTGTCACTTGAGGCGCAGGTGGCCTCAGTGGCACTGAGTGCCTTCTACCAACTTCGGTTGGTGGCCCAGCTATGTCCCTATCTGGACAGGGATAACCTGGCTTCAGTATTCCATGCTCTAGTAACCTGCAAGTTAGATTACTGCAATGCACTCTACGTGGGGCTGCCTTTGAAGGTGGTTCGGAAGCTGCAGCTTGTGCAAAATGCAGCGGCCAGATTGATAACTGGAACCAATAGGTTCGAACATATAAGACCTACTCTGGCCCGCTTGCATTGGCTGCCTGTATGTTTCCAAGCCCGATTCAAGGTGCTGGCTTTAACCTATAAAGCCTTACACGGCTTGGGACCACAATACCTGATGGAACGCCTTTCCCGACATGAACCTACCCGAACACTACGTTCAACATCTAAGGCCCTCCTCCGAGTGCCTCCTCCGAGGGAAGCTCGGAGGTCGGCAACAAGAGAGAGGGCCTTCTCTGTGGTGGCTCCCCAATTGTGGAACGACCTCCCCGACGAGACCCGCCTGGCGCCAACATTGTTATCTTTTCGGCACCAGGTCAAGACTTTCCTCTTCTCTCAGGCATTTGGCAATATCTGAGGAGCCTGGATTTGTTTTGTTTTGTTTTTGTAGCTTTTTGAAGTGTTGAAGTGGTTTTAAATGTACAGATTGTGTGTATGTTGTATGTTTTTGCTGTTTTAATTTTTGTATATTGTTTTTAATTGTTTTTAATCCTATGTAAACCACCCAGAGAGCTTCGCTGTGGGGCGGTATACAAATGTAATAAATAAATAAATAAATAAATAAATAAACGTAGGGTCACTATTTGAGAGGACCCATTGAGGGTGTCTTGGACAAGGGCCCTCCAAAAGCTGGCTGCTGTCACCTACATCCAAAAGATTTTGGAGCTGTGAACAACTGATAGAATAAAAACACCATATTAAATGTAGCTATTTTTAAAAGAACAGGGTTCTGATAATAGTAAAAGAAAATGAGTTCTGGTAAAACCACAGCTGATCACTCAAGGAAAGCTTCCTGAACCAACATTTTCAGGAAGAGCTGGAAGCAATGTAACGTTGGTACCTGCCTGATCTCCAAAGGCAGGCAATTCCATAGGAGAAGGGGCACCATGCTGATGGCTCTTCTCCTGGTGGACTCCAATCTACAGTGACAATGACACCCCTCTCACATGCCGTGAGCAGTAGGCTTAATTGCAGATAGCCACCCAGCCAACCTAAAGCAGCTACTCAGCAACAACAGCAGATCACTTAACTGAGGTATAAAGGAACCAGTCTCTGTGACAGATCCAGGTGCCAACTCTGCCCCCATTTCTACTCTGCAACACTATTACAGGAACTAATAATGACATGCTCAACATTAGGGGTTCAGTGCTTATCTTCCAATGTGATATGTGCCATCATTCGCCAGCAATGCTGTACTGTAATCTTTGTAAGGTCTCTGCTCAAAAGAATAGATGGACACAGATCTGACAGCAGAAAATAGCATACTCAGAAATGGTTATAGGAACATTTCAGCCTCCCAGGACACTTGGTCACTGACTTTAAGGTGGATATTTTTTAACAAAGGAATTTCAAAGACAGATTTCAATGTGAAACATCTGAGCTATAGTTCATCAAGAAGTTCAGCTCTGTCTCCTATGGCTTGATTAGGGCTAAGTTTGTTTTTAGATCACACCTGTGTCAATCAGTTCACCATTGCAAAGATTTCTGTGCTATCGCCCAACAACTGTTTTGTGAATGGCAACAGTGAGTGAGGTAATTATCAGTGTACTTCCTACATTTCATAAGAACGTAAGAGTCATCTGGATCAGCAGGAGTCCATCTAATCCAGCATTCTGTTCACACAGTAGCCAATAGGGCTGTGAACGGACCCCCCGATCTGATCTGGATCCCGATCAGTCAGGTCTGGATCAGGCCCGATCCAACTTGGATTGGATCGGGCCTAATCGGATCCAACTCGGATCTGATCCGGGTCCGTTCACAGCACTCCCTCCCACTCTCCCCTCCCTCCCCCACTCTCCCTGCTTACCTGCTGCCTCCTCCGCGTCGTCCTGCCGTTGTCCTCCCTCCTCGCTGTGGGCCGGCCGCTTTCCCACTCGCATCAGGTGATGACGTCACCTGCTGCGACCGACAAATGCGGCACTCTAATTGGTTAGAGCGCCACATTTGCAGGTCACGGCGGGTGACGTCATCATCTGGCGTGAGCAGGAAAGCGGCCGGTCCACAGTGAGAAGGGAGGACCACATGGGGGACGAAACAGAGGAGGCAGCAGGTAAGCAGGAAGAGTGGGGGAAGGGAGGGGGAGAGCAGGAGGGAGTGCTGTGATGGGATCGCGGATCCAATCTGGCCCGATCCGGGCCCAATCCAATTCGGAACTGGGATCTGGAGGTCCGAATCAGCCCGATCCTCTCCAGATTCGGGATCCGGATCCAGTCACAGCCCTAGTAGCCAGCCAGCTGCCCATGGGAAACACACAAGCAGTATATGAGTGCAACCGCACCCTCCTGTTCATTTTCCTCAGCACTTGGTGTACAGAGGCATAGGCCTCTGATACTGGATGTAGCATATAGCCATCAGGACTAGTAGCCTTTGATAGCCTTTCCCTCCAGAAATCCTACTTTAAAGTCATCCAAAGTGATAGGCATCACTACATCTTCTGGAAATGAATTCCATCATTTATGTGCTGTGTGAAAAACTACTTCCACTTATCTGTCCTGAATTTCAGTTCCCTCTGCTTCACTTTTTACAACCTGCATCTTTCCCTGCCCTCCAACCAACCAACCTCTTTGTGTGTATGCACATACAAACACTCTCACACACTTGGAATTCAGGATAACACATCTGATGAAGTGGGCTGAATACCAGAAAAGTTTATACCACTATAAATTTGTTACTTCTTACGGTGTCACAAAACACTTTTGTTTTATTTATTCTAGAGTGTAACAGGCATTTATATACTCGCTGTTTTTCCTGCCAAATTTAGCAATGCTGTATATTCAATAGGAATGAACCAATGTGAAGCTACTTGAAATCCCATCGATTTAAATGAGAATGTCACAAACACGTGTTTCAGTCTCTCCCACTGAAATAAAGGGGACATAAAAGGTCTTAACTGGCTGTATCCTGCCAAACAGATTGATCCCAAAATAAAAATAGGGGAGCATGTTTTTCAGAGTAATGACTTCCAAGATCCTTTTAACGGGGTCTGAGGCTGCCTCTACAAGAGGCATTTAAAGCTCTTTCAAGGCACATTAAAAAAATTACCTCTACAAGAACGGAGCGCAAATCGGGCGTAGAGGCGCGTTATCTCCCCGATTATGCGCATTATCGAATGCGCGTTAAATCGCGAGTTTATTTTGCTCCATCCGTTAAAGCGCATTTTGACCGTGTGAATAAGCGCTTATGTGCATTAACTACTTGTAAAGCGCATTTTGGACATCTGTTAATGCGCTTCGCTGCCTCTCGCCGCCTCTTGGGCTGCCTCTACAAGAGGCATTTAAAGCTCTTTCAAGGCGCATTAAAAAAATTACCTCTACAAGAATGGAGCGCAAATCGGGCATAGAGGCACGTTATCTCCCCGATTATGCGCATTATCGAATGCGCGTTAAATTGCGAGTTTATTTTGCTCCATCCGTTAAAGCGCATTTTGACCGTGTGAATAAGCGCTTATGTGCATTAACTACTTGTAAAGTGCATTTTGGACATCTGTTAATGTGCTTCGCCGCCTCTCGCCGCCTCTCGTGCAGAGGGATTAGGTATAAGCGCTTCAGCGATTATGCGCATAATCACCTAACCAGGCGCAAAAGCGAATCCTTGTAGAGGGGACCTGAGACAACCACTGGATATCCTTCATTTGTTACCAACTCCGAATGCGAAGGCTAATTGGGAGTGGGTTTAAAAAATTAAAAAAAAGGTGTGTGTGTCTTGTAAGGGGAATGAAAAACCTAAGTGAGTGGAGTGTTCACTTTTGGCGGAACATTCAGAAGGACGTCGGAATCGTAATCCAGAGAAAGACTTTAGGTGTAGGACCTTCCCCCCCCCCACCCCACCCAATGCTGCATAGGATCGCCCTCCCTATCTACACTACTGGTTTAAAACGGTTTATAACAGTAGTGACAACTGTTGGGGCCCAGGACACACGCCATATACAGTTTTCAAAACGTTTTATCCTGCTTGTGTAGATAGGCTCTTCGCGTTAGGTCTTTTTTATCTAACTAAACATGATGATTGCCTTCTACGTCAGGTCTGAATCAGTCCCAAGTAGCGCCGCAGCGGCTGACAGAGCGCCTTCCTTTCTTTTCTGAGGGGACGCTGGCTAGAATCCATTCCCTTCCTTCAAAACGTTTTTTAAAGCCCACACAAGGCTGAGGGGCAGCCGGAAGGGCGGTATTGGCGCCTATTTATTCCGAACACTGAAGGGCTCGTTTTTTGTTTGACACTTTAATGGTAGCAGCTGAGCTGACAGGCCGGCCGTCACGTGACCCCCGCCCTCCTCCGAAGCGGCCCCACCCATCGCCGCAGGTTTCGCCTCCTTATTCCCTCAGCCTGACCTCCCTGCCTCTCTCCCTCCCGCTTCCCTCGCGAGCCGTCTGGCGCGCGCAGACACCAGTGCGCTTGCGTGGCCCCGCCTACTCTCTCTCTCTCTCTCTCTCCCCCCCCCTTTCCACATTTTCTCTCCTCTCGGCTCTTTTTCTCCTTCTCTCGCTTTCTCCCCTCCCCTCCCCCCTCCCCGTCTGTGCCGCCTGCTTTGGGCCTATAAAAGGAACGGCCGGCGAGGATTGCCTTTCTCAGTCCGCAGTAGAGCCGAGTGGCTGGTGCTGCCTCAGGAGAGAGAGAGAGCCGCGGCCGATGACGACGACGACGACGACGACGGCGAACTCAATTCTGGCTTTGGGGCCTTGACTGACTCGTCCGCCCCGCCGCACCTCAGCGAGAGGCAGGCTGCTGCTGTAGCGGCAGCGGCATCTCTCACGGGAGCTTGACCCGGCCGCCGCCGCGGCCTCGAGTCGTTTGGACCCCCCCCCCCCTCAGGGCCGCCTGACGGGGCCGTGTGGTCTTCGCAGCATCTCCCCCCCCCCCCTCCGACGACGCCATGAGCTCGGGGACGCCGTACATCGGGAGCAAGATCAGCCTCATCTCCAAGGCGCAGATCCGCTACGAGGGCATTCTCTACACCATCGACACCGACAACTCCACCGTCGCGCTCGCCAAGGGTACGGCCTGACCGGGGGTTGGGGGTGTGTGTGTGTGAGAGAGAGAGAGAGAGAGAGAGAGAGGGAGAGAACGGGGGATGCATGGAGGGGGAGGCGGCTCCTAGTCAGGCCATCTTTCTTTCTTCCCTTCCCCGTCCGCCGCCCAACAACACCCGCAAGCGGATGGGTGGAGGATGGGCACCTCCCGCTCTGCTTTCCCTTGTGGGGGAGCGCGGGGAGGTGGGCCGATGGCGAAGAAAGAAGTCGCAGCATCTCAAAACCCCTTTCTTTTTTTCTGCCTCCCTTCCTCCTCTTTTTCTTTCTTGCCCTGGGGAAGAAATAAGCGGCGAGGGGCGTGTTTGCGAATTGATGGGGTTGGGGGGGGGGCGTTGGCGGGGGAGGAAAGAGAGCAGCTGGGCTTTTTAAAGGGGGGGGCGCGTGTGTAACGAAATGACCCTATTTATTTCTGCTCTAAATCTATTTAAAAGCAACAGCGACCCAAAATGCAGTTTTTCATACGTGGAACTGCTGCTTCTCTTAAAAACGAGGTAGAGGGGGGGGGGCCTGGTGGTAAGCTGGGCAGGTTGGGGGGAGGCGGAAGATAGGCATTGAGGGAGCTTCCTCCCCCATCCCAGTTTTCCCATTGAGAGGCTGTAAAGGGATTGCTATTAGCGCTGAGACCCTATGTGCTGAAGAAGGAAAGAATGTGGACTGGCCTCTTATATTTTCTTTCTTTTGGAGAGACATGATAAATTATAAACCAGACATCACAGATGGGTGTCTGGGGCAGACGAAAGGGGCGGGGTCTTGCTTCAGGAGGCATTGTAGCCTTGTACAGTGAAAGAAAATGTAGGCTAGAGAAAGGGTTTACTTGCTTATGTTATGGTGGGAGGGTAAGAAATATGTCTGGACATCCGTCTTTTTTTTTGTAATTGCCTTTGTGGGTAGCTGTTAAGATGGTGCAGAGATGCTACAGCTCCTTACAACCCACCTTCTGCCCCCTTGCAGTTGTGTGAGAGAAGAAAAGGTTAGCTTCCGAGTTCCACTTCGCTTCTTTCTTCCCCTTCTCTCCACTGGCTGCTGACTTTAGAGGGGAAAGCTGTAGTGGGATCCCTCTGTAACAACTCTCTGGTGTTGCCTTTTTCCAGACTTATATGTGCACTGAATCTCTGCAATACTTGTTTGCTTCATGGAAAGCAGCTGTGGGGTGGGGAAAAAATCCAGTGCTATATTTATGTGGAAAGTTTCCACTTCTAAAATTGCATTGTTTCATAAGGTTAACAAGTGATATAATGAATGGGTATAATACTGCAGATATTGGGCAATTCAAAGTTGTAATAAAGGTGACTATCCCTAGGAAGCGGTGACTGTAAAAATACATACTCTCATACATGGTCTAGCTACTTGTAAACGGGGTGTGTGGGTGATATTTCAATCCAAAAGTACATATATTCTAAACATGTTAGATCGGATTCCAGTTGCTTTAGGGCACCAGGAAATCAAGATTTAACATTTTCTGGGAAAGCCACATTACTGATGGGAAGGGGTGCCTTCTGCAACCATTTGTAGCTTCTATTCAGAGGCTGCCTTCTGCAACCATTTGTAATTTCTATTCAGAGGTTGGACAGTAGGCTTATTCTTGGAAAAGGTCTCCGTCTGTGGGTGAGCTTAGGACGTGGTGGTCCTTGCAGATTTGTCTCATCCAGTTTTTCACTTTGCCAGTCCTTTAGTTTTTTTCCCATCCTGGCATGTTTTGGTCAGTGAATGGCTGAGGGTAAACCCGGAATGCCCAGGCATCTTGCATCTGACCTGTAAAATGCTACTGTGTGCAGTATCATTTTTACCCTCACTGTTTTGAAAACCAGGAAAATGTCTCCATGTTTTCCCCTTCGCTGTAATGGAATAGAGGCAAAAGGGCTCTATATTCCTGAATCCCCCTTGGAGGCTAAATGGCACGGGTCTTCTGTTTTACATGGAGATTTCACTCCTATTTTTCCTTTACCTCATCCCACATTCTGTAATGGAGATGGGCTTTTCAGTTCCCTTCACCCAATTATTTTGGCTTGGGGAAATCAATGGGGCCAGTGCTGCTCTGTCCACAAGTTTCAGAATAAATCATAACCTCTGTGCCAGAACTTGTGGCAACTTGTGGCTCTCCAGATGTGCTGGGGCACAACTCCCATGACCCCTCACCATTGGCTGTGCTGGCCAGAGCTGATGGGAGTTGTAAGCCAAAACCTCTGGATGGCCACAAGTTGCCCATCCCTGAGCTAAAGGTAAGCTTATGTGCAGTGGAGGACTCCCTTTTCCCTGACTTTGGGGAGGGATCTAGGTGTGACCTGATTAAAAACTGTCCAGGTCAGGCGTTTGGTTGAGGAAAGAAGAATAAAGCAAACTTTGTGGGCTTCTGTTCAGGTATGGTGTGAGTCAGCTTCTGATATCTTTTCCTCCACTTCCCTTCCTTTGTATGTCTTGTCAGTTTAATTTTTTAAGCCTGAGGGCAGGGCCTATCTCTTTTTATTATTGATGTGAGCCACCTTAGAAGGCAATAATTGCCTGAAAAGTGTGTGTAGGTGGTGGTGGTGGGGGGAGGCAGTAAATAAATATATGGCTTTGGTGCCAGAACTGGAAGCTTGGCAAAACCTAGGTGAGAAGCACTGGAATGATTAGCTACCTAACTGGGGGGGGGGGGGGGGGGTTTGAACTGTATGGGTGCTCTGTTCTAGTTCATTTTTTCCACCAACTTCTTGGAGTAATATAGCCTCCTAATTAAAAAAAGATGGTAGACCAGATGTTAAGTCTTATGGTTTCTATATTAGATTACGAAAATGTTAAAATCCTCTATGCTGCCTTTAAGAATAATTCAAAGAAGCCCAGCAGCCAAGCAACAGGAGTGTATGGGGAGGGGGAAGTACACTTTTTGATGCAGCATGTGTGGTATCTAATCTTGCTCTGCCTGATCCAAAATGGAGATAGTGACTGTAGCAGATCAGCCATAGTTCTCTTGTACGGTTTTGTATCCTTTCTGCCTTCTTTACCTTATGGGCAGTTGGAAAACAGCCCCAACCCCTATATCTTCTATGTCTCCTTTAAAGTTCCTCTATCCTGTCATCTTACATCTTGCCTCTTGGCAACTCTCCATATAAAGAATGATTGCAGATTGATTCTGGCTTTCTTTTTAGATTTCATGTGCCTTGAAATATGAGCTGCTGTCTTCCTCTATTTAGATAGAATTTCAGGATCAAACTTTAAAAACGAAAACAAACAAGCTTTCTATTAAAAACGTACACTCTGATGTTCATCTTGCTGAGCCAGTACTTAACTCGAATAGAGTCCTAATCTCTCAAATCTGGATACCAAAAGATCCATATTTCTGAAACTATAACTCTTCATTTGTTTGTCTGTGAAGATGCTACACAGGAGCAAGAAATTGTAAAGTTGTATTTGCAGTTTGGAATATATAGCGTAGGTCAGCTTTCCTTTAAACAAGTTTCTAGACATGGTTGTAGATAAATCTTAGAATATAATTGGTGTCTGTAGTCTCAAGTCAGAAGTTCGTCTCTTACAGGGAAGATACTTTGAATGGAGCATGGAATGAAAGATCAGTAATTTGGCTCCACCTGAATGTTCTTTGCACAAGCAGAGAGATTGTCAAAGGGCTCTTAAATCTCTTCCTTCATAGCGTGAACAGCAAAAGAGACTTTGGCTTAAGGAGAAGGCTTTGCCTTCCACTCACCTCCATAAGCCTGGGCAAATGGGAATGGACAACTGATATGATTTGAGGGGAGAACTGCACCAAAGCTTCCATTGAGTTCACACTGAACTGTGATGGAGAAAGTTAGAACCCTTTTCTGGTTTGTCTGCTATTCTAGGAAAAAGAGACTGAAATACTTAAGAGAGGAGGAGCAGAGTGGTTTTAGGTCCCCCTTCCTGGGCCATTGATTGCCTATCCTTAATCTGTAAAGCTCCTTACCAGGTAGGAATGGTTTTCTAAGTGAGGGACCATAGTTTAGCAGTAGAATTATATGTTTGCTTGCTTTTATGGAGACAAGTTGTTTTTGCAGCACCAGGAGGACATCAGGTTATCCCTTGCTCTACATCAGCATTCACCCCATTTGGTGCCCTCCAGATATTTTGGACAACAACTCCCATCAGCTAAAGCCAGTGTGGTTAGGAATGATGGGGCTTGTAGTCCAAATCATCTGGAACGTGCCAAGTTGGGGAAGGATGCTCTAGATGTTCTTCAGCAGTGTTGGACTGGTGATGACCTGTCTTGTTTTTAATAAGAAGACCTCCATAATGAATAATTTAGAAATGCCACCAAGAAATCTTAGCTGGCCCTGCTTGCTATGACCGTTCCCTCCTCTGGAGGGAGAGGACATTACACTGAGCTTGAGGGACCCAACACAACTGTCAGAGGCAAGCCCCTGTTCTCCTTCACAGTTGAGAGGGATGGGGTGCTTGTCACTAAGCTTTAGACACTGAAAAAGCAGCAAGATGCCCTATGGTTTTCCAAATAGCTGAGATTCAGTGCACTGTCATTGCTGGGGGGGGGGGGGGGCTCTGCTTCTGAAGACTGCATGGGGAGAGCCCTCGAAATTCTCCAGGTATGGAAAAAGAGTGGGGACCCTCTATAATCCTATGGTCTTCTAAGAGCAAAGAATGTGCTTGCCTGTGTTGAGCTGGCAAGTGCATTTGTGGATCATTGCCATTAGCCTATTGCCTTTAATAGGCTTGACTGCAGACTACACAAATACAGCTTTTCCTGACCTATATGTTTTGGCTAACAGAGCAATTTCATATCCAAACATAGTTTTATGAATTGTTATACTTTTAGCCCAGTTTTCATGATGAAAACAATTAATGCAGCACTTCTATGAACTTGCTTAATTACATCGTTTATTTTGCCCCTTCTCCAAGCAGCTCAGAGTGGTGCAGATGACTCTTCCTCTATTTTATGCTCAAATAGCTCTGTGAGATATATTACGCTGAGAATTACTGGCCTTAGGTCACTCAGTGACGTTTATGGTTGAGAGGCGTCAAACTCTGGTTTCTCCTGTGCAATACCATCCGCTACACCACACTAGCTATCCTCCACCAATGTTCCTCCCCAACCCTTTTCTTGCACATCCTTAGGGAGTTTGAACAAAAGGAATGTTTTTATGATGGCATCTATTTGAAGAGTTCACGCTCCAGCTGCTACTATAGCTCATAAAGCACAAACTGCCCTATTCTCTGATCACCAACAGCCAAGCAGACCACATTTCTTTATCTCAGAGGTGCTTATTTACACTGAGAAACCAAGACCCTATTGGCTGTATTACAAGAGGTTGCTGGGAGTACTAGTGTTCACTGTCTGTGGTTATTCTCAGAAGGAAGAACACTCTTCAATATTTGTCAGAAGACTTGTGCATATATCTGGATGATGCCAGAGGCAGGAGTATTGTGAGCTTGAAACTGGACCTCTGACAGCTTTAATCTCATTTGAAGCATCGTATTTGGGCAAATGGGAAAGCCTGTCAATAGCTACAATGAAAACAAAGCAACAAAACTCTCTGGAGAATGACTTGCTGCTGAGTTTCTTCTGTTCAGCCCACCATAAACATAACTGATGTCCTGTAAAGTGAACATTGTTATATTAAAATGTACTTATTTCTGTGTGTAAAAATTCCTTGGTCTGATATCAAAATGTGTTCTGTGTCATGTCTCTTCCTCCACCCCCTCCTGAAGTGCATGCTGCAATGTTCTGGGTTGAGAATTGCTGTTCCAGAGTGGTTGATTCTTTTCATTCTATTGACTGGTTGGGAAATGCTTGATTATTATTATTTTTTGCATCTGTGATGGCCTAAGACCATTTGGTGGTCTTACTAAAGTGATAATTCCTTACTGACTCTAATCGGCCCTTTCTGCTGCTGGAGTGGGCAAGCTTGATTCAAGGAAGAATAAGGAGGTGGATGCCCTGCTGGGCTTGACTCAATTTTCCTGTTCCTTCTACTTCTCCCCTGTCTCTTAACTGAGTTCCCTTTAGCTCTGTGTCCTGGTCTCACTGCTATCTGCAAGTCTATTGGGGGGCACAAATCCCCTGATAGTTCTAAATGTTACCTCTACTGTTTATCTGAAAAGTGTGGCCAAAACTCCGCAACTGCTAGCTCAGACTAAGTTGTATGAAGCCTTGGTAATGTTGCTGCCCTTAATGCTAGAAAGGATGCTAGTACATTTTTCCAGAGAGTTCAGATTGAAAAGGGGACATATCCTGAAACGTCAATCAATAGAGCAGAATAAAAAACAGCATTATGAAATAATAAGATTTAAAGGCCTGGGAAAAATAAAAGGCCTTTGTCTGGTAATAAAACAATATTAACATAAGTGCTGGTAAGCTTCCCTAGGGAGAGAATTCCTTAACATAGCTCCCAAACGAAGAATGTCCTCTCACCTGCCTCACTTCAAGTGTTGGGGAGGGACACTTGGAAGAGAATTGTACATATGTATCCCAATGGCACATTTTCAGCACTCTTACCTTCCTCTTCTGTAATGGAAACCAAGTTTAGATTCCGCCAACTGGTGCATTTACAGGTATCTTGGACCCATTTCCAGAGCAAGGGTGCAAAGTGACGTGGAGGAGCAGGAAGCAGGAGAGAGATTCCCCAATATGGGGAGTGTAAACTTCTGCTTCTGTTGCATTTATTAAAGGGAAGTGGACTTGGTCCGATTGGGAGGCAGCAGGCAGGGTCAGCAGAAGTTCCAGCTTCTTTAAAAATACCAGCTTGCATTTTGAGAATTGAAAAAGTAGTTTGCAATAAGGCAATAAAAATAGCTTATTGAGTTCAGATACTAACATTTAGCTTTTCTTCAAATGTTAAAAGTGCGCTCCTTTGGAACTGAAGATCGTCCCACAGACCGTCCTGCACCTCCAAGGGAAGAGGTCTATGAATATATCATCTTCCGAGGCAGTGACATTAAAGATATTACTGTATGTGAGCCTCCAAAAGCACAGCATAATCTGCCCCAGGATCCTGCTATTGTCCAAGTAAGTGATTCTACCTGAAATGCCAGTGTTGGTTTCATCCATTAATGTAAATTTTAGTCACCTTGTTTGTGTCTGGGAATTTCTAACAAAATAAAAATAACTTTTGATAGGGATAGAAGTTCAGCTACACTTAGCTGATTAGTTCTAACCCACTAAGAAGAAAGATTGACTTTGTTATTACTTGGTTATTTAAAATTAAACAGTAGTTGTTGTATATCTATAGTTAGAATTGGGGTGTGTGTGTAAATCTAGTTGTGAACAACAAGCACCCATCCAATAAATACCACTGTCTTACATATCTAGCACTAAGATCCCTCTGGGCTTTTAAAGGAGGTGGCGAAGCAATGCCTCGTGCAAAACATCAACATAGGGAAGAACAACCACCCTCATGGGAGCAGTTGTTGAAGACAGCAAACGTTAGCTGCCAAGCCTAAAATCTGTAGTCCCTGGTTAGAATAGTTCAGTTTTCATGACTAGCTGTACAGAGATAATCTTTGGTACACAGCTGGATGAATCTTTTCTGTCTCCAGGTTTCATAGAATTAACTGCTAACTGTAAAATCTCTGCTTCTTGTCTTGTTACATATATGTATGTTTATATTTAAAATGATTTCCATAGGGCCCTTTCACACACAACAGTGGCAAATCCTGGGTTAATTTGCTGGGTAGCAAATATGCAACCTCTAATCAGCCTGATTGTAGGCTGCTTCGTGATGAGCGAACCTGAAGATTGGGTTATTTGTGGGTTAAACAACCCAGCATTAGCCTAAGAACAAATCGTAGGTGAACTTTGGGTTGTTTAACCCATGATAAGCCCATAGTGTCTGGGTTCGCATGTCACAAAGTAACCTATGATCAGGCAGATCCTTATGGATTTTGCATCTTTCCACTTTTAAAAGCATAACTTTATAACCTTTTCCCTTTGCAGTCTTCCCTGGGCTCTGCTTCAGCATCCTCCTTTCAGCCACATGTGCCTTACAGTCCCTTCAGAGGTATGCCACCCTACAGCCAGCTTGCCGCCAGCTCTTTAATTGGCCAGCAGTATGCAGCTTCCCTTGGTTTAGGTGAGTAACAAAGGCCTCACTCTCATTGAAGTGGTAAATCTCTGTTTGGGCTATGCCACGTCAGACTTCAGGTGTAGATCACAGGGAATGCTCTTTAGTTTTCTATAAGAAGGGAACTTTTTGTATTGAGAAGAGGAGGCCTTGTCTTCTTCTTGATAGGCTATAGATATGTTGTTGTCTGTCTTCCCTTTTGGAAACATGTGAGCCTCTACCTGCAGTCTGAAGCGGACAGCATAAACATATGTTTGCCATCTGCAGTGGAAACCGAGAACTTGGGGCATCCCTTTGGTGTTAAAGTCTTGGCTTCACAGCAGCCAGTGTCTTAACAGAATTAAGTTTGATCTCTTTGCTTTAGCTGCTGACTGGATATAAACAAGCTTTGTGAACTGAAGCTTGTACGAGTAATCCACCTTTAGATGGCTATTCAAGAAGCGGTGCAAAAGATGGGGCTTGGATCGAAGCTGAAAACTTGGTGCTAATCCCAGCTAAGGCATAAACTCCTTGCAATTTCTATCTCTCAGCCTTGGTTTGTTAGCTATAAAATGAGAGTAGTGGTGTGATCTGAATAAGTGAATGAGGAGAATTGTACAGAACTTTTTTCACACATTAAAAAATGTTCAAAAGTTTTTCTGTACGTGAATGAAAAACACAAGCTGATAACTACCATGAAAAACCATGACAGGGACTTCCGGACCACGTATTTGTGCATGTTGTGCTTCTGGTTTAGTTTTTTATTAGTGTCTTAAACTATTTAACTCTTTTGGTATAAAGTTGATGCCTAATGCCAAATACCTTCTTGTAGTGAATGACTTGACTAGTTCGTGGACAAATTTGTCCCAGTCTCAAAGCTATAAAAGCACACAGATCTTGAGCTACCTGTCTTTCCCAAGTACCTGGTTATCTCTACTGCCTTGTGTCTTATTGGTATCCCTCTTTGCTTTGTCTTCTTCCCTCCTGTTTTTCTAGAGAAACTGGTAAGCCCTCCAGCATCCGCAGCTGCTTCCAGTCCTAGTACTTCATCTCCTCAGCCAGTCTCAGAGCCTGACTTGTCATCAGAGCCACATCTGCTGTCTTCTAAGGGTAACAGCAGCTTTAGGATTCCAAGTATTTGGAAGAACTGCATGGTGTTTGCAAAACCATTTTGTCTTTTAACCCCCCCTTGCTCCTGAACACAGTAACATCTGCAAGGATTACTGCAGTAGTCTGTTTCTGAAAACTTTGATGTATTTGCTTCTGCTCCATGTATTGGATTGGTGGATGAACAGAAGATTGAATTCTTGACAGTGATCTTAAAATATGGAGGCAAAACTAGCTAAAGGGCTGGAAGATGTAGTAAACACAAATTCAAGGAAGTGTTGAACTAGGGCTGGTAACAGATCCGGATCCCAAATCCAGACCAGGGTGATCCGGACTTCCCAGATCTGAACTGGATCAGGGGAGGTCTGGATCGGATCGATCCGGAGATCCGGGGCCCATTGGCCTTCCAGGTTTCTGGCTGCGCAGCACCACCCTCCCCATACTCTCCCTACTTACCTGCTGCCTGGCCGCTGGCCGCCGCTGCTGCTTCTGCTGTACTGAGAACCAGGCCGCTAGGCCTGGTTCTCAGTAGAGTGGAAGCAGCAGCGGATGACAGCGACGGCAACGAGGAGGAAGCAGCGACAGTGGGGAGAGGGTGTGAGTCCTTTTCCCCATAAACTTGCAAGTCTATGGGGGGAAAGGAGGGTCTCCAGATCTCGATCCGGTTCCAGACCGGATTGGGGGAGGATCGGATTGGGCCTGATCTGGATCATTCAGATCCGGACCTGGGGGGGGGGGGGGCTGTTCACAGCCTTAGTTGAAACTAAAAGGCTTGGAGAATGGTCAGTGAGCAGTTATGGGTTCAGAAGCTCTCCACCTTGTAGTTGGAGCTTCCAGAAGACTTCCTGCACAACTATGAGTAGAGAAACTAACACAAATTGAAGTTTAAGGAACCAAATCCTGTAATGCTAGAATAGTGACAGAGATAGGACATGGATGAAACCAAGAGCCATTGTACAAAGGAATGTCTTGTGGATGTCTGGCTGGCCTTAGAATAGAGCTAATCGTTAGTTTTGTGTTTTCATAAAATGCATGTCCCAGATAAATCCAGTACATCCTGTGTACATTCACAGTTAAGAAGCATGCTGCTTTTGAAAAGTTACCCTGTTTGGAATCCTGCTGAGGCCATGGATCCAGAGTAGCAGATAAAAGTCCATGCTGGGAGAGGAAGGATGGGTAGATATCTCTTAATGCAGCATTGAAAAAAGTTTTATTGTAGCATTTGGTTCTGAGGGCTGCGATGCGTTTTATGTTTTGTGTGGCTACTATACTATTTCTCTTGTGCTTGTTGGAATGCAGTCGTACATTGTCTCTGTTCAATTTCAGAACATTGTTAATGCTTGCTAGACAGGTTGTCTTTCCTTTGCATGTCCATTTGAGTAGCTGGCTTTCCAAAGCAGAGGTCTAATCAAAAGTTTCTTTCAAGGCTGCAGATCTAACCAAAATCACTCAAAGAAATTCAGGACTCTGGGGATGCTTTATAGGGTAGTCTGAGACTAACATGAGAAGCCTTCTGAATACCTTTCAGTGTATATTTGGGGGAAGAGGGCAGTGAGTTTTAACAAGTAGGCTGTAATATGTTTCCACGTGCAAGAGTTATTGAAGTTAGCCCAAGCAATTTATTTTCTCTGGTCCTACTTTAGCTAGGTTTTAAAGGCCCTTAACTTAAAATAGAATACATTTTATCCATTAGCTGCTTTACCAAGAGGTAACTAATCTTTGTACAATCCCATAGTGCAGCTGTAGCAAATCAGTTCCTGGTTCAGATCTATATTCTTGGTAATGATCAGTCAACTTTGCACTGAGACATAGTGAACTTCATGAAGAAGTACTTGGTTGCATCTTACTGTGGGGATATGTAGTAGACATGTTCTACCCTGTACAATTGCTTACAGGCTGAACTATCCCCAAATTATCATTGCAGTCCCATTTGCTAAAATATGAACTAGACTTGTGGGACACAGTATCGTGGTATTTTCCTTCTGGAATGAACACATTCTGCACTCAAATTATTAGGAAATCAGTGTGCTCGCATTATTTGCCTAATCCTACTTCCAGAAAGAACACATTCAACAGAACATTGGATTTTTGGCAAGCGTGATGGTCTCTACCACCTGTTAAAGAGTTTTGTGCTGGGCATAAAGCTTAGTACCTGCCTATTCAGGCAACGCAAGAGTTGTGCAGTGTACTGGAGCTTTGTGCATTAGGTATTGGAAGTCCTGCTAAGTTTCCTTCCTCCATCAGTGTCCCATGAAGATTCCTGACTTGCATGTATCAGTCAACTAGCTTTGAAATTATGTCTCATTGTTGGACACTAGAAACTAATTTCTCAGATAGGAAGCTAGTAGAGATCCAAATGATCTCCTGAAGTATACAAACTTGAGTTAGGATTGTCTGTTTTGTGCTCGTTTGTTCTGTGCTAGGAAAAACTAACTTCTGCACCAAAATCGAATCATGAAACTTGTGGATTTGCAGCTTTTTACTTTTGCTGGAGCAAGTCTGTCTAATGTCTAATCTAGCTTGTTTTAAGAATGGTATTGGGCACAAGACAGATTGATAACTGGAGAGTTTTAAGTAGTGCAACACTACTAGGCAGCTCTGAGCACTGGTGTACTGACTTAACATGGATTCTTTTTCACTAACTTCCTATGTCAAAATGTGTGGCATGACTTGGGAGTCGAGGATCAAAATCCACCAGATCTTCAACTAAATTGACAAAAGACACATCTGTGTTTAATTTAGACCAGCTTAACCCTTATGGCTTGCCCCACATCCTGGGAACTGTTGTTTGAGAATCCAGAGGGCCTTTAGCCCCTGTACGAAACTACAATTCCCAGGGTTATAGGGGGATGTGGCTGAAATCTAAACTACAGTGGACACATGTAATGGTGGCCTATGCTAATGTTGTTGTATGATGTACTTTAGCAAACACAAGTGTAAAATTGTATAATTGTAAGTCAGTTTGTTCAGACTGATGCTGCATCAACTAAGATCTGTTAATACTGTATTGAAAATGTCTAAAAAACATTAATTTCATTGTGTGGACTGCAGTAAAATCAAATCTGCTCCTTTCAAACAGATACAAAGAAAATGCTTTCCAGATTGAGCCCCCTTTCAGAACTTTCTGTTCCAAAATCCTGTAGCAGGATGGCGGAGTCCAAAGTCTGAACCCTAATCTAGTTTGGGTTCAGAACCAGCACAATGATTACTGACAGTTCCTTGGTTTCCCCTCAGGTGCTGCTTTCCCATCGGTTCATTCAGTGCGCAAAAGTCCTATGGTGGAACAAGCTGTTCAGACAGGGCCCATTGACAACAACTTGAATCCCAAAAAGGCTCCTCCGATCAAACCCACTCCAGTGATCCAGCGCAACACACGTCAGATTCAACAAAGTAACAAGACAAGTGGTATTGAAATCTTTCCCTTCAGAAATATGCTAACATATATGTATATATAATCATTTCTGAAGTCAACTTGAGTTAACATCTGCTGTTATCTTTCAGCATGTTGCTTATATTGAGTGAACAGATTTTCCTGTTTTGCCTTAGATACAGTTGAGCCAGCACCTGTACAAACGCAAGGGCAGGTGAATGATGAGAATAGAAGGCCCCAAAGGAGGAGATCAGGTATGTTACCTGACTAAATTCTCCAAACTAATTAAACTACCTTCCTACGTGCGACTTCCATAGTGTAAGATTGGACAGAAGAACATGGATTAATGGTCAGCTACTCCTGATTAAGCTGAGGACTAGAACAAAATGACCTCTGATAACTTCATGCATTTAGAAACAAAATCTTATCGATAACTGAAAGCACATCTGTGTGATCTACAAGGCCCTGATGTCTGCATAGCAACATGACTTAAGTGACACAAATCCTAGGGAAGTGTGTTGGCCCATTAGAAAAAAAATCTTAAGTACAAGTTGAAATGACTTAAGTTAGAATCAAATTAGTACACTTGAGATGCTTCAGTAGATTTTAAGAGAATGGAAACTTGGTGGAATAGCCAAAACAATTGTGAATTAGGGCACAATCCCAAGCATGTTTAGATGGGAAAAAAGTTATATACCTCCCAGCATTTCCCAGCCAGTTGTAGGATTTTTTTCCTGTCTAAACATGCGTTGGATTGCATCCTTAAGTGTTATAAAGGTTTTTAGTGAAAGACATGGGATAGCTGCAGGCCGTGCTGTAATACAGAAGATCAGAAGAAAAGAAAATCGTGAGGGTTATGACTTTAGCTGAAGGGTGGGGGGCTGTATCATCAAATCCTAGAGGTTCATATATGCATCATTTCAAATAAAGGGTTATTTGGTGCAATACACCATTATTAAATGCATAGGCATTAATGTAAAAAGTGCTATAGCAGCAAGCTTGCTAGAATTCTTCTGTAGTGGAATTCGAATGACGTGAGAGGTATAGCATCACCACATTGCCATAAACGAGGAACTTGTGAGCGCAGTCTTAGCTTGTCCAGAATCAGATTAAACTCAAGTTAGAAGAGTCAATTCTTCTTCCTTTCAGGAAATAGGAGAACTAGGAATCGTTCCAGAGGGCAGAATCGTCCAACTGCTGTAAAAGAGAATACAATAAAGTTTGAAGGTGACTTTGATTTTGAAAGTGCAAATGCACAGTTCAACCGAGAGGAGCTGGATAAAGAATTCAAAAAGAAACTTAACTTTAAAGGTTTGTAGCTTTGCTGTCACTTTTCTTTTTTAAAAATCTGAATGCCAGTCCCTCCTGAAACAGGTGAACGGAAGCACCTGGATGGGGTTGCACTCCCCCTGAAGGAGCAGGTTCGTAGCTTGGGGGTTCTTTTAGAACCACCTCTGTCACTTGAGGCTCAGGTGGCCTCAATGGCATGGAGTGCCTTCTACCAACTTTGATTGGTGGTCCAGCTACTGCTCTATCTGGACAGGGATAACCTGGTAACCTCCAAGTTAGATTACTGCAACACGCTCTACTTGGGGCTGCCTTTGAAGACGGTTCAGAAGCTGCAGCTTGTGCAAAATGCAGTGGCCAGATTGATATCAGGAACCAGAAGGTTCAAATATATAAGACCTACTCTGGCCCGCTTGCATTGGCTGCCTGTACGTTTCCAAGCCCAATTCAAGGTGCTGGTTTAATTTATAAAGCTTTACACGGCTTGGGACCACAATACCTTACGGAACACTTCTCCTGACACAAACCTAACCGTACGCTACAATCAACATCTAAGGTCCTCCTCCGGGTGCTTACTCCGAGGGAAGATCGGAGAATGGCAACAAGGGAGAGGGCCTTTTCAGTGGTGGCTCCCCAACTGTGGAACGATCTCCCTGACAAGGTTCACCTGGCGCCAACACTGTCATTTTTTCAGCGCCAGGTGAAGACTTTTCTCCCAGGCATTTAACAGCATAGGTTAAGCTTTTTAACTGACCCCTGCACAGTTTTAAATGATACGTAGTTTGTTTTTAGGCTTTTATGGTTTTAATTTTTGTATATCGGTTTTTATACGTTCAATGTTTTTAATTTTTGTAAACCGCCCAGAGAGCTTCGGCTATGGGGTGGTATATATATGTAATAAATAATAATAATTTTAAAAATCTAGTTGAGAACTAAAGACCATGTGACTATGAGTTTTCCTTCTCCTCCTTCAGATGACAAAGTTGAGACAGGAGAAGAAAAGGGGGAGCCTGCCGTGACTGCCGAGAACTGTGATGGCAATGCAGATGAAGACCTCCTAGGACCCAACTGCTATTATGACAAAACAAAGTCCTTCTTTGACAACATTTCATCAGAACTGAAGTCCAGGTAACTCGAGATGTGGGTTCTTGGCTGTCGCTCTTTTCAGTTCTGTTGGCTTTTACAACATGAACACAGAAATCCCCCGTTCAGTCCACTCTTAATTTGATTGCATTTGGTTTAACCTTATAACACAGTACTCATCTTGCATATTTTGGTATTCAACAATCGTTTTCAACAAAATGAATGCCTTTAAGTATGCCTTCCTTGATCCTTCGCATAGTTGTTTAGATGCAATTGCTTTATCATTGAATACCCCCTTCTCCCAAGCGCAATTCTTTGCTTCCAATGTGTTTATATGGATATACAGCATGTACTTATCCCTGCAGCTAATGAAAATGGGGAATTGTGGTTATTTATAAATGTTGCATCTACTTCATACTACAAGTTGTTAAGAGCTGGTGTAGCCAAGATACCTACAAATCTAGCAGCCATGAGCATGTTTACATAAAAACACAAAGGTGGGATAAACAGTGCCTAAATTCAGGTGAGGAAGTCTCCAGATCAACCTCTGCCATGAACGAACTAGGTGGCCTTAACTAACCCATTTGGTCTTAGCCTCACAGCTCCAAATGGAGAGGATAATGATACTTTCACAGGGTTATGTTAAGGATTACAAAAGTGTGTGTGTGTGTGTGAATTGAACAGTCTAAAGCTGTAAGTGCTCAATAGTTCTTCTTCGTGGTCTCTGTGCATCACACATATGGGCTCGCGCCGACGCCGAGCCTGCTTCCGGGAAACTTAGCTAGCTTAGACTTTTGGCGGGAACCCCTCCCCCCACCATCCTATCGCGCATGCTCAGGGTTCCCGCCTCTCCTTTACCTCAGTTCTTCTTCGACCGCTTCGCCAGTAGCCTCGCGGGAGACTTCTTCGGTACAGTACCTGTTTTAAGAGAAAGAAAAGAATAGTTGTAGTTAGCTTAGGCTTGTTTTTCTTAGATATAGTTGTTAGTTAGTACAATATAGATAAAAAAAAATAAATAATAAATTTAGTTATATATATAGCTTGTTAAGGCGGCTCGCCGGCTTATGGCGCAGTCCGCGTTATTTCGACGTTGCTCGCGGTGTAGGGCCAAGATAGCCCTCACCGACGGACATTCACTCTGCCTCGTTTGCCTGGGGGAGGCGCACATCGTAGATTCCTGCAGTCATTGCATGAGTTTCTCTCGCCAGACCAGGCGGAATAGAGCTGATCGCCTCCGTAGCCTTTTGTGGACAAAGGCATTGTCAGCAGTAGACCAGCCGCGTCCTTCCATGATGAAAACTGTGGTTTCTGGGGAGAGTCGTAGCCTCTCGAGCCCAGCATCTCCGGGTTCCCCCCATTTAACGGCGGCGGCACCGGCAACGTTATCGGGCATTTCACCGGACCCTTCACCAGTCCCGGCCAAAAAGCCCAAGAAGACAAGACCAAAGAAAACTTCTAAAACTGGCGGTCCAGCTACGGTATCGGTGCCTACTACGGCGTCGAAACAGTCTCGACCGTCCTCCATGCCCTCTTCGGCGTCGATAAAAGTCGTCCCCATGGTACATAAGTCGTCATCGGTACCGACCAGACCATCGGTACCGACACGCCGTTCGACGTCGATCGCTTCATCGTCGCCAGCTCCTTCGGTATCGAGGCGGCGTACGCCATCCGTATCTTCGCTGGTTCGTACTCCGTCGACGCCGAGAGTCCAGCAAGAGCCGGCTGTTGTCTCACCTCCTCGGTCATTGCCTTCGCCTGGACCCATGCCAATTCTCATCCCATCAGATACAGAGCGTACGGTACCGACGCATCTATCGTCGCCGAGAACAGCCCGAGAACATCGACGTCGAATGCCTCGATCCCGCGACCGGTCCTCGCACTCGAGGTCGCGTTCTCGATCACGATCGCGGGCATGGGATGTCTGTTCAGACCGCTCCCGCCACTCGGAGCGTAGTGGATATCGTTTCGACCCTTATACAGGGCATCGCATACGGGGGGCTCAGTCACCACCGCCTGTTCCTCCCCGGAGAACCACCTCTCTGAGCCAGCCTTCGACTCGGCATCGCAATCGCTCGACAGCGACAGCAACGAGGCCTCGTGGTCGAACACCGTCTGCGTCGCCACGTCATCGACACCCTTCTCAGTCCTTTGAGGATTATGCATCGGACACATCTTCAGCTCCATCTCCACGCCCGTCGGAACCATCACCCTTGAATTCTTTCGGTACCGAGGATCGTGCCTCGCCCACAATGGAGATGGGCAGTTTCTCCGATCAAATGCTCAGACTAGCCCAGTCACTAAACATTGAATGTCAGCAGCCAGCTGATGAGTCGGATGATGGCATCTATGACGTAATGTATACGGAGCCATCACCTCAACTAACCCTACCAATGGTTAAGGCATTGTTAAAGACAGTTAAGCAGTCTTGGGAACACCCTGCCACTGTTGGGGCGACTTCCAAACGCCTGGATGCCATATATAAGGTGAAGGAGGCACAGGCACCTTTTCTCTTTCAGCACCCAAAGCCTAATTCGGTTGTTGTAGAGGCGGCACAAGGCCGGTCGGGTAAGGTGCATTCCGCCCCAACCGATAAAGAAGGACGAAAGCTCGACTCGTACGGGCGTAGGATTTATGCTTCTACATCATTGGGCATAAAGGTGACCAACTATATGGCGCTCATGGCGCGTTATCAATTGTTTTTATGGGAGAAAATATCTTCGTTAACTGATTACCTCCCTGACGACCAGCGTGATCTCGCCAGGGTCTTCCAGGCAGAGGCAGTCAGGTTGTCGAAGCAGGAGTTGACAACAGCGCGACATCTAACAGACTGTGTCTCTAAGGCCATGGTCGGTGCAGTTGCTTTGCGTCGGCATGCATGGTTGCGCTCAGCCTCACTGCCTCAAGAGACAAAGAACCGTATTGAGGACCTTCCCTTCGATGGGGAGGGCCTCTTTAATACAGAAACTGATACAACAATGGATACGCTGCACAAGGCCAGGATGACTGCTCGAAAAATGGGGTTTCAGCAACCACAGCAGTCTTACCGTCCGCGAAAATGGTACAGACCTGTGCCGTACCAGCCGCGTCAGCAGCAGGACAGGCCGCCACGATATCAGGCGTCCTCGTCTCAACCCTATCAGCCACGGAAGACAACGCCGCGTTACCAACAGCGCAGCAAACAACCGCAGCAGAGCAAGCGTCGCCTTTGACTTGGCTCCACGGTTAATTACGAGCAACCCCAACAAGCTACAGCCTTTTCTGCGCACCTGGGCGTCAATAACATCAGACGCTTGGGTCTTGAACATCATCGCAGAGGGCTACAAAATAGAGTTCGAAGTTCCTCCTCCACTTGGCATCATAAAAGTCACGTCTCCTTCGGAGACCCTAACGCAAGAGACAACAGCCCTCTTGAACAAGGCTGCAATCACAAGGGTGCCACGTCATCAGCTCCATGCAGGGTTCTATTCCCGTTATTTTACGGTGCCAAAAAGGGACGGGGGACTTCGTCCCATTATGGATCTCAGAATTCTGAACAACTTCATACTACCCAAAAAATTTCGAATGGTTACCATAGCAGCCGTCCTGCCTATGCTGTGGAAGGGCAACTGGTTCACGCTAGTAGACCTCAAGGATGCTTATTTTCACATTGCGATTCATCCGACCCATCGTCACTATCTGCGGTTTATCATTGGCCATCAGGCGTACCAGTTCTCCGTCCTTCCATTCGGCCTAAGGTCTGCACCAAGAGTATTCACCAAGTGCATGTCGGCAGTATGCGCGCACCTACGGTCATGCAACATCGAGTTATATCCTTACCTGGACGATTGGCTGATCGTTTCCGCTTCCAGAAGCCAGGCGCTTGCCGACGTGCACGAGGTCATCTCTCTTCTGTCGTCGCTTGGGCTGCAAATAAATTACAACAAATCCATCACTCAACCTTCGCAGCAGCTGCAGTTCATAGGGGTTACCCTCGATTCAACTATAGGAAGGGCTTTCCTCCCTACAGACAGAATAACGATCCTACAGCAACTATCATTAAAGTTGCAAGACAGTCCTCGAGTCTCAGCATTCGCAATTCTGAGGTTGCTAGGGTTAATGGCAGCAGCCGTGTTCGTCGTCCGATGGGCGCGACTTCGTATGCGCCTCCTCCAGCAGTTTCTGCTCCAGCACTACTCACCACTACGGAACCCACGCAGACTAATACTTACCATCCCGCATTTGACAAAACAGTCGCTCCGATGGTGGTCGAGCTGGCGCAACCTTTCACAGGGCATGCCCTTTGTGTCACGGGGCCCGTCTCGCGTAGTAACAACAGATGCGTCGCTAGAAGGATGGGGAGCTCATCACGGTGACCTGCAAACACAAGGAAGGTGGTCACCTTCGGAGACTCGCCTTCATATCAATATGTTGGAACTGCTAGCAGTGAAAAAAGCCTTACGCGCATTTTTACCCCGCCTACAGGGGCATCATGTCCGCATCCTGACCGACAATACCACAGTAGTGTGGTACCTGAACAAGGAGGGCGGGACCCGCTCTCGCCGCCTCCTCTGCCTAGTCATGGACATTCTACAGTGGGCCATCTCCCACAATATACTGCTGTCAGCGTTGCACATTGCGGGAAAGGAGAATACCACAGCGGATGTTCTCAGCCGGTCGTTCGCAGACACGCACGAATGGCAACTCGCTTCTCGCGTCCTCACTCGTCTCTTCGCTCGTTGGGGGATGCCCGATATCGATCTCTTTGCGACGGCTGCCAATGCAGTATGTCCGGCGTATTGCTCCAGAGCGGGCATAGGAGAGGCATCTCTAGGAGACGCTTTTCAATGGGGCTGGTCGAAAGGGCTTCTCTACATTTTCCCACCGTTCCCACTGATTGCAAAGGTGGTGACCACGGTCAGGCGGAACAATTCGGACGCGATAATGATAGCCCCGTGGTGGCCAAGACAAGCTTGGTTCACGTCGCTACTCAGACTAGCGAGAGGGGAAGTTTGGAACCTACCTTACGTTCCGGATCTTTTGACTCGACAGAGGGGAACGATTCTTCATCCCGACCTACACTCTCTGCACCTGACGGCGTGGAGGATCCATCGTCCTGGAGGAGTCTAGACCTCCCAGACCGATTGAAATCTATTTTAGAGGCCGCACGCAAGCCCTCTACTAGGTTATCGTATAATAGAAAGTGGAAGCGGTTTCAGGAGTATGCGCTACTTAATAACTTTGATTATAGCGCGTCGAGCATGTCTAACATCATCTCCTTTCTTTACTCCTTGCATGTCCGTGGTCTAAAGCCAGCTTCCATTAAAGTTTACCTGTCTGCTATCGCAGCCAACCATGGATTAGTGAATGGTTTCTCTGTTTTTAGCCACCCAATGGCAAGGGCTTTCTTGAAAGGTCTGTTCAATTTATTTCCTTCTATTCGCCCGATAATTCCTCAGTGGAGTTTATCTCTAGTTCTTTCAGTACTCACTTCTAAGCCATTTGAACCGTTGGCTACAGTTGATGTTCGTTTATTGACATTCAAAACTATGTTCCTAGTTGCCATCACGTCTGCTAGACGTGTTTCAGAGTTAGCTGCATTGCTAGTGGACCCTCCTTACTTACAGTTTTTTAAAGATAAAGTAGTATTACGTACGGATCCCAACTTCATTCCCAAAGTTTCATCCCGGTTCCACGTACGTCAAGATATTGTCTTACCCACGTTTTTCAAGCCGTCAGCGGACCCTTTGTCGTCAGCATTGCACACTCTAGACGTGAGGAGAGCGTTAGCGTTCTATAAATCAAGGACTGAATCTTTCAGAAAGTCTCGTAACCTGTTCATTTGTTACGGGGGCGTCACTAAGGGATTGGCGGTCTCCAAACAGCGCATTTCTAAATGCGTCGGGGAGACCATTACCCTGGCCTACAAGATTGCCAAGAAAGATCCGCCGTTTCGTGTGACAGCGCATTCAGCCAGGGCGCAAGCGACCTCTTCAGCTTTGCTCCATGGAGCCTCGCTCACGGACCTTTGCAAAGCAGCCACTTGGTCTAATGCTTCTACTTTCGTGAAGCATTATCGACTGGATGTCAGGGCCAGACAGGACTCCTCATTTGGAAGAGCGGTCCTTTCCTCGATTTGTCAATGACCAACCAGCATGCCTACCCCCCTCCGGTAAGTCTCTGCTTGTTATTCGCCCATATGTGTGATGCACAGAGACCACGAAGAAGAAATGCAGGTTGCTTACCTGTAACTGTAGTTCTTCGAGTGGTCATCTGTGCAGTCACACAACCCACCCACCGTCCCCTCTTGGCATCGCTGTTTGTGATTGTCAATTGGTTCGCCATGCTCGTTTTCTGATAACATATTTATGCCTTAGTATTGGGGCCAAGCGGTCTCAGGGAACTGAGGTAAAGGAGAGGCGGGAACCCTGAGCATGCGCGATAGGATGGTGGGGGGAGGGGTTCCCGCCAAAAGTCTAAGCTAGCTAAGTTTCCCGGAAGCAGGCTCGGCGTCGGCGCGAGCCCATATGTGTGACTGCACAGATGACCACTCGAAGAACTACAGTTACAGGTAAGCAACCTGCATTTCCTTATCTGGTGTGAGTGAAACCTAAAGCTTGATCCCATTCAGTTACATGTGACACTCTTCACCTTCACTTTTTCCTGACTGATGAATGCTTCATATGTACTCCTCTGAGTTTTTTTAGATATAGAGCAGTCAGTGGAGTGGCTGGCTAGTCTTTGATGTGATGCAGCCTGAATACTGTTGCACCATAGGCTAGGTTTTATCGATGTCACTTCCTGATTACAATAGCCTAATTTAACTTTGCTTAAGTTTGTTTTTAAGACTTCATTAAGCCTTCATTACAGCTGTATTGGACAGCTGCTATAGCACTTTGAGAACCCTCACCTAGCTGGTCTAAAGGAGGTCCCCGAAGCCTAGTCAAACTGTTTTGCTGTCTGAAGTGCTTATGGCTTAAACGGCAAGGAAGTAATACTACTGGGAGGGTGGTGGGGGAAGGACCTGAAGCAAAGGAACTGGGCCTGCCTTACCCAAAGCTCTGGTGTACATAGACAGTAAGTCTATGTATACCACTCGCTGGGGAACATGGGCAGAAGGGTAGTGTTGCACCTGTGTCCTGCTTGTGGGTTCCTGGTTGACGGCTAGTTGGCCACTGTGTGAACAGAATGCTGGACTAGATGGACCCTTGAAGGCTGAATCGTGCACATTTCTGAATTACATGGCATGTTTTTCCGATTTAAATTTTTTATTGTTTTCAAACAAAGATAAAACACAAGCAATACAACATATAACATTAAGATGGACTTCCGAATTTCTCCAACATACAAAAATATCTACATTTTCTTTTACGCTTTATCAAAAAATCAATTTTTAAAAAAATAGTGAGTGAATTCCCTTATTAATTGTTTTTCTTCCAATTTAATTGTGGAATCCACATGCAAATATATCCTTCCCTTCTCTCTCTTTTAAAAAATCTGTCAGAGGTTTCCATTTCCTCCAACTCTGTCATCTTCAGAAACAATTCCTCCTCTGTTGGTACTTTCTTACTCTTCCAGTTCTGAGCATATATTACTCTTGCTGTACATGGCATGTTTTTCATCATTAATCTATTGGTTAAATTGTACATTTGGAAAAGTTTTTTTTTTCAAAGTTCAAAACTCCAAGACACCAATGTGATCTGTAGCATTTAATTATTAAAACATGTTTTCCAGCACCTTTTGGGGTCTGCTTCACTATTCTCTGTACACCAGTCCTCTTACATTTTCAATGCACAAGCTGGTGCAACTCCTCTTAGAAAAGGAAATAGTTCTATGGGCTGAGGATTGCTGTAGTGGATGCCAGGGATTTGCAACATGAACTTGAAAATGTGCCCTTGTTTATAGCAGGAAAATTCATAACTTGTTCCTTAGTTCAAGGCGTACAACGTGGGCTGAAGAACGGAAGCTCAACACAGAGACATTTGGCGTATCTGGCCGGTTTCTCCGCGGCCGCAACTTTCGCGGGGGATTTCGCGGCGGAAGGGGGTCTGGAGCTGTGCGGCGAAGTCAGGCTCCTCCCAGAGTGGGCACTGGAAGAGTGTGAACGTTGCAGGCAAGCCAAAAGCATCGCAGTATACTTTTATGTTCCAGGTCTTTGAGCAACTGTGATGAGTTTACCAAGAAGACCAAACTTTCCGCTCTGGATGAGTTTATCCTCCAAACCAGCTTATTCAGCTCTTGGGGCAGTTGAACTTGTTAAATGTGCATGTATGGCAGGTTATACTTCCTCTCATGTGCTGAAATGATTCCTGTGGAAGAAGGTATACATGAATGTGGCTTTTGGCTCATACTTTGATGATGAGCCAGCCAAGATGCTTAAAAGAGCTTGATGTTAAAGCCTCTCCCTAGTAGGCTTGTGAATCTCCAAGGAGCACAAGGGGGCCTCTGTGGAGCTAATCTCTATGGCAGAGGTGGGGAACTGCTTTCAGCCCTTCGACTGAATTCAGTTTTGTATAAACTTGTGATGGGGGGGCATGTTCCATTGGTGGGTGTGGGCAAAGAAGGTGGGCATTTTAAAAAAAAACCTCAACAGCCTATTGTAGCTTAATGTTCTTACTGCCAGGCATTTTGGCATTTAAAATGAAGGAAAAACTGCGCAAATGCCAGAAATCACCACATAGAGCAAATGGAGTTGGCCGGGGAAATGGCCGTCGGGAGAAACAAAGAAGTCCTGATTGAGATCCCAGGAGAGTCAGATTTGGTCCCCAGGCCTGAGAGTCCCCACAAAAGCCCCCCCCCCAAAAAAGGAAAACCCCAATAGTGATGCCAAAAAAAGCCCAAAGGCAAAGGGGTAGAACAAGAGGTGTAGTTTATTTAAAAACCAAAATCCGGGTGCGTTTCAGATTTTGGTTTTTAAATAAACTACATCCTTTGTTCTGCTCTTTTCCTTTTGGGTTTTTTGGGCATCTGAGATCCCCTCCCTCCTGCTCTAAGATCTGAATACTGAATCTTTCAGTGCACCTTTTTCAGAAATGTCTTAAATAAAATGAGAACCCCCCTGAATAACTCGGGAAACTGGCTATCCTACAAACATAAACTTTATGTGCCTCTTCTCTCTGTCTGTCTGTCAAGGTTCTCAAGCAGATTGCTATGGAGACGTGTATATAGGAAGGCGGGAACAAGCAAAACTGCTGCACTTAAACTTGGGTGAATGGAGCATTATATTCACAAGCTTAAACTCCAACGGCACGACTTCTTGTGTCTCAAAGCAAGATTGGAGTACTGGAATAACTCGAAAAGGAACGTGCTGAAAAATCACCTCTTCCAGGAGTTTTTATTTTTATTTTATTTTTTACAGTAGCATAAGGACCTTGTGCTGCTTCAAAGTTCCAAAGGCTGCCGTAGCCGAACACATAAGACACTCGTTCTATTCCCGGAAGGAGACGACACAATTCCAAATTCTTCAACAGTGAACCAAAGGTCATTTGAAACCAGCAACCTTTCTTAACCCGAGAAGCCAAGATCCTTCTGGTCTCCTCCTATTCTGCCTTCCTGTTTTGTCTTTTCACCCCCTACCCCTGGTTCAAGTATATTGTTTTGATGTCTAGAAAGAAGTTCTAGTGCAAAAAGTTGTGTGTAGTGTGGTGATGGGAATTGTTGCTGATCATGTATCTGTAATTCTGGGTTCACCACTTCAGAATATATATTATTTTTTTCTGGAGACCTGTACAGCAGATTCACTTGGAGTGCTGGTCACCCCTCCAAAAGGAACACTATGCATCTAAACTGGCCAATGATAAGTGCCATTCTCCAGCTTCCTAATGATACCCTGCCCTTTCCCAGCACTGCAATGGAGGATTCTGTATATGGGGAGAGCTAAAGATGATGTGGTGCTCTCTTCAGCAATTCTTAGGGAGATTGAGGTTTTATTCCCTCTGATGCAAAGGGGAAAGTCTAGGCTTCTGGCTTCAAGTCCTTCTCTTGGGGAAAGAGCAGCGTGTGCTTTGTGTATGCTTGGAACCGAAGTAGGACATTGAATCCACAAAATGGGGGGAAGGGAAACCCAAACCAAGCTTGGGGAACCAGCATGTTCATTTCCTCCTCCTAATCCTCCATCCCCAAGCTCTATAAATAGTTTAGTCTTTTTTTTCCCTTCTGTTTTTAAAATGGTTGGGGGGGAGGAGATGAAAGGTGGGTGTACAGTGATTATAAACTTTTGCATGAAAGTGGGTTAAGCCTTTAGTAATAGGCACGTGTCCCTTTTGTTAGCTATAGGAATGTTTTTGTTGGAAGGGCCTCTGTAGTGGATGTCAGTTCTCTCCTGCCCTTTCTCTCTCTTCCCCCCTCCACCTCCCTTCCACAGCCCTTCATGGCTAGCATTTTGGGCTCCTCCCCTAGGTCATGCATTCATTTAAGTTGCTGTAAAAGCTTTAGTTTGTTTTGTAGGCCTCCATCACGAAGGATGTACACATCGTGGCGAGGCTGCTTTATGGAGTCATGTAAATTGTAATTATAAATAAACATGTAAATGTTTGACCCTGCTCAGCTTGTTCTGTTGGCTAGCAGCTTTCTGCAAGTAATCTCATTGGGATCCAAAGGAAATGGAAACAAAGGAAATGCCTGGCAATATTGGCAAAACCTACTAAGCATAGGATGCTGGTTGATTTTCATGCTTGGCTTCATTCTAACTAAAGGTAGAGTAGTCAAAGCTGTTTAAGAGTTATTTCATCCTGGTCCGTTTTAACATGCCAAAAAACTGACAGTGGTCTAGATGCTATTTCAGTTAATCCTACCTACCTGTAAGTTATAGCATCTTTAAAATATAGTTCAATGTATAAAGAGTGGACACTAAAGTTTAGTCATTCTAAAGGACACGTCATGGGAGGGGTCTGAAATCTTCAATAATGAAGGCAGGGCTGCTGGGATCCTGGGTGGCATTCAGACCCTAGCCCATAGCTAAAGCTATTCTGTCTGTTTAGATTGTAATTAATGAGGGTTTTGCACAAAAAAAAAATTAGTATTGGAAAAATTTTCAGAATTTTTTTTCTCTGCAACTTAGAGTAATTTCCACCAAAAAAAATTTCAGTTTGCATTGGAAATTGTTCTAAATGATTGAATTCAGCATGTTTATTTGACGTGTATTTAATAAACTTTTAAAAGTGCTTGTTTTTTATCTCATTATCTCATAGGCATTTGACCTGAAATATTTGAGGGGGGAAATTAAAGTACACTTAATGTGGTTTAAATAGTATATTATATAGACATTTTTATTGCAACATTTCCAAAGATTTAACCGCCCAGAGAGCGTCGGCTATGGAGCAGTATATAAATGATAATGATGATGATGATAATAATAATAATACTTAATAATAATTCTCTTGCATGGTTTAAAATAAAGAAAAAAACAAAAGTACAGAAAACTGGCATATGAATAAAATGTAGCAACCCAAAGAAATTTGCATGATATGCTGACAGCTTCTCATCTATTTCCAACTCTCTTCCACTGAGGTTGTTGGGGCACCTTCAGTTCCACTGTCAGTATGGAGACATTTATGTATTTCATTGATAGAGATTCAAATATTTTCTCACACATTTGATACGATAATTACCTGAAAAAATATTAATTACAACTTTGAAGCTTTCACATTTGCCCAATACCGTTGTTCACAATTGACATCCATTCATTGTTACTAATAAACTTTTGGGTGGAAAAATTAAGCACTGAAAAGTTTCTGCTCCATGTCACTGATAGTAATGGATTCTGCCTAGTATCCTAAAAATCAATATTTACTTTTGGAGAAAAAAATCAGCTGCTCATGCGAAAAGGCATTTTGAACTACAGAAGTATGCCCTGTAGCTGCCAATCAGCTAATTTGTGTTCTTACAGTGTTGCGTTCGAGAGCAATGTTTCTAGAACGGTTTTTAGTGAGCTTTCCCAAATCAAATGGTTTGCTCACTACTGTGAAAATACTTGTGTTAAAGGGGGGGGGGGGGGGGGAAGGACAATGAATCATGTTGGAAACTGGACCTTTTTCACCATCCAATGATGTGGACAGCAGATAGCCTCTCTTCTCCCTCCCCCTTCTCCAAAACAGGGTCTCTGCTTCTCTTGCTTGGCTTCATCCATTTTCTCTCGCTGCCCCCTATGCCTGGAATTCTCTTCCAGAGCATTTGCGGACCACAAGTTCAATAACAGTCTTTAAGGCTCAACTGAAAACTTTTCTTTTTTTCTAAAGCTTTTAGAATTTGATTTTGCTTTTACTTTATACTGCTAGTTGTATTGTCCCCTGTGCCTGTTTGGTGCATTCCCTTCCTTTTATTATTTGAGTGTGATTTTATCAGAATGTAAGCTATGTGGCAGGGTGTTAATGTTTTACTATGTACAGCACCATGTACATTGATGGTGCTATATAAATTAATAATATCTACTAGAGCAAATTCCCCATTTCTCCTCGCTTCCAAATGGTGTGATTACCTGTACAACAAAATAAGCACTATAAGGGTGTTGCTAAGTACTTTAAAGATCTGTAGCACAAGACCATGACACAAATTTTCATGTGCAAGTATGCACACAAATTTAGAACTACCTCATTGAATACAATGAGACTTACTTCTAAGTAGACACATAGAATTTAATAAGGAAGCAGTATTTATCTTGCTCCCTCTCCCAATTTTTTAAATTAAAGGTTGTTATTCTATTGCTGGGTAATGGCAGCTGACAAAGAATAGGGGAGGAAAAGGAGAATGTTGAGTGGAAAGAGAGAGGATTCTCCAAACCAATCGGTTCTTTTCAAAAGTGTATCACTTCACAGGAAACTAGGAGCATTGTAGATACCTTCATTAACTTTATGACTTGAGCTGGTGGAAGACTTTTTCTTGCTTTTTTTAAACTTGTAAAATTTATTTAAAAGCCCCGTCCCTCCTGGTAAACAGATGAAGCACTCTTCATGCAACCTCCCCAGCACTTCCTGGAATGTGACCCTCCTTTCGGTATAACCTTCTGCTGCCAGTTACATGAGAGAAACTAAAGGTAGAGGGCTAAAAGAAGTTTGCGGAGGCTAATTAAATCCTTGGCTGTGCTGGAGCCACTGAGCCACTTCTAGGGTGACCATATGACAGTTGTATTGAAAGGGGAATTTCAGCAGGTGTCATTTGTATGCATGCCAGCCCTGGTGAAATTCTTCATCACAACACTTAAAGCTCCACCAGCCCTGCCTCTTCTGCATCTGGTCACTCTAGTATAGCTCCTGAAACGTTAACTGTTGTAATGGACAGGAAATTTCACCAGGTACTGCATGCATACAAAGGACACCTGCTGAAATTCCCCTTTCAATACAAGTGTTAAAGATACAGGAGCCCTGTCCTCCTTTTCGTATGGTCACCCTAACACTGCAGAAGCCAAAGGTACCAGTTTGGGGCACTAAAACCAGATGTATGAAATACCAGTATTTCACAGGAAGCTCTTCCTGCCCTTCCCCATCCCTCTTCAAACTTTCATTGCAAAGAAGTTCTCAGCAGAAGGCATGTAAGTGGAAGGGTAGGAAGAGAAAAAAGCAATGAGATGATGGAATGAAGGGGAGGGGGGGCGGTCTCAAGCTTAAAAAGCTGCTGCCTTCATGTTTCAGCCCCTGTTGGTCTGCTCAGGGAGTGAGTCCTAAGATGAGTCCTGCAAGGGCAGGGAAGAGGCAGGCTTTTATTAAAGCAGATGTCCCTGGCAGCTTAAAAGATTCAGGGCCCATCACCTGATGTGCCCACCTCTAACAATGCCCATGACTGCTACTCCGTTCTGCTCAGCCTACCTAGCTCGTTGGTCCACATTGAAATGGAGATACATCTACAAAGACAGGTGCTTGAGAAGATGGTGAATGAAGGCTAGTTAAAATAATATGGCACTACACGTCTATTAATGTGGAATGTGTGCTGTTAGCAGAAAGGGCAATCTATAAGCCTAAATAAATCTTGAGCTGGGCACCTTTGAAGACTAGCATGTACTATCATTTAAGGGCACTCTTGTAGACTAGTCAACTTCCACAGATGCATAAATAATCTCAGTTGTACCAGTCTAAGAGGGGAATTGTTGCAGTGAAATGCAGGAAGTATGATTATCAATTCGATGTAAACCTTAAGCAAAGCCATAACGCAGCAGGAATTAGTGTTAAGGCAATCTTCTCAGTTCATAGAAGAAATCCACAATTGCTACTTTCAAAGCAGTATAACCCAATGTATATAAGTCCAAAATAAGCCACTCTGTTTCAAATATTAATACATTAATATTAACAAAACTTTAACCCTCACTGTTTGTTTGAATATCTGTTGCTGAAATTGGAGACTAATGGGAATAAATAAGCAGACTCTGTGCAAACCGGAGAATTATTTTTTGTAGAGTGGCTCAGAGGAGAAGGAAGTGAAATCTAAAAAGAACTATATAACTGCCCCACTTATAAGTGGCAGGCTTATGGCTCTACCAACATTGCCCATAAACACAGAGAAGCCAGACTCTGGTACTGGGACATGGAATTTGGTTTTCTGAGAATCTCACTTTTAGAAAAGTTTCTAGGCACTGTCCTTATAGTCTTGAATCTCTCAAGAGTTCTTAAATCAGAATTCTAACTTCTAGAGGCAAGGTATTCTAACTGCTAGAATAGTTCTTTGCCCCTGCTCATAAGAGGCAAGTATGACAGCTTGTCATACTTGTATACCTGACTCAGGTTACAGATTTTCTTGTAGAATTTTCACCATAGACGGTACAAACCGCTCTGATCACTGACAGCTTCATGAAAAGCAGTGTCTTTAGAAGCCAAGATGACTCTGTGGCATGAAACATGTCAATTCCTGAGGGGGTGGCTGGAAGAACAGCAAAACAACTGCTTTTGAGTGAATAAAGCATGCCAAAGCAATGCAAAGTACACACTTGCACACCATTAAAGTAAACTGATGAGATCTGGAATGGTTTGTGTTCTTGCAAGGTTTTGTTAATGTATACCAGTCTTTTGTGCTTTGGAGAGGAGTAGGCTCCCCTACCTTGGCAAATGAGGAAACCTGGAAAGACTATACACTTTCAAGGACCAGTTCCTTACAGTCACACTTGACCTTCTAAGAGCTTAAGCATTTATACTAATAATTGAAAATGCCATGTGAGTACAGCTCTCAAAGCACTTACTCCGGGAGCTGAAGTTAATGGCATGCCCTCATTTTGCAGAAAGTGCCTTCAGAGTCAAAGTCTTATTCCCTTCAGTTTTGCAAAATGCATTTTCCATTGTCATAGTGATTAGGCAGGAATGCCTTTTTATCTTCACAAAATAGATTTTGTCACACATTTTATAACTAGAAGATAGCTGCCAGGGTTTTCACTACCTTTTCAGGGTCTCAAAGGCAGAACATTAAATTGCAGCGTGAAGGGAAGAAATGTTCCGTGGTGGCCACCCTCATGTTTCTCCCTTATTCTACCACTTAAGCGACCCTGTTCTAGAATATCTTTTAAATTGGTGAACCGAGAGATTGGGAGTCTGCTATTGAAACTGCACACACTAGGAACCTCTAAACTTTGCTTGACATCCTAGCCTCTGATAGAGACCATCTATGAGCCTCTGGAAATGGGGCAACCTGACTAGCATGCTAGAACTTGAGCTTTAAGCAGTTTTCCCTCTCATGAGAGAAATGAAATTATAAACTCAGGAGGTATAAATAGAGACTAGGTGCATTAATGTGGGCTCTGTCCAGTTGTATCCTGTTTACAAAGCCTATGCTTTCAAGAACACCTGCAAAGATGAAATATAACATAAAACACCAAAATAAACACATGGCTGACCCTCAGCCTTCTTATATTAGGCACATAACCACCACAGAATAATTCCTTGTGCAACACTTATCATAGCTGATCTGTTTTATGGTTTACAAACACCTTGGGGACATGTGGTCTCTCATACAGTTACTTGCCAGCAAAGGAAGGATAAGGCATTTAACAAGGTAAACTGGCGAAACAATACAATTGTATGGGATGTGCAGATGAAATCCAAGGGAGATCTGACATGTTTGATGATCCAGCGAACAAGGGGAAGTTGGCTACTGTGGATGGAATGTGAAGTAATTGATTATACAAGGGCAAGATGTTTCAAGGCCATCACTCACCTCTCCACTGCATTCTAGGCATGTTCAGCTTTCATTACAACAAACAGTTCTAGCCATTTTACTTAAGAGATGGAAGGAAAACTATTATACCCAGTTGCTCAATAAAGTAACAAGTTCCAGGCCTTCCTGTGTTCTGACCACTCAATGAAGAAGCACTTGGGTGACAGAGTAGCACTCACCGCTTTTAAAACATTTTAATGCATTCAACTATTTCTGGTTGGTTTTTTGTTTTATGTATGTGAGTTGTGTGATCCCTTAGGTTTCCTAATCCATAGAACTTCCAGCTACAGGCTTTCCTCATAGCAACTGTAGCAGTGACATGGAGTATAGCTTCCCAAAACTGCCTACAAAGGGGCAGCATACTTCCACCACTCAGTTTAGTGTCTGGGATTCTCTGCAGAGGTGAAAACTCAACACCTGTAGTGAGTGATAGGTGACAACAGCAATTGCTAGCATACATAGCTGGGGCTGATGCAATAGGCTGGAATAGTTTCACACTAGATCATAAAATCCCACTGATACAACATTCACAGTGCACTGAAAATTAAATTATTTCTTTAATTTAATCCTTCATTGCCAGGCCTGCCTAAAGAAAAACAATTTTCTATGTACACTTACAAGCCAATTGGGTGGAAACTCAGGCACTTTTCCTTGCTATAAGAGCTAGGGCAGTTACTGTGTTGATTTCAGTAAGCTGGAAGACTATGGATCTGCCCTACTGGTGCTCACTCAGTTTGACAGATAGCTAGACGCTTCACCCTTTGTTTGCCTGGTAATTATAGAAATACCCCCACTACTTTTCCTCTGTCACAGCAGATTTTAGAACATGCCTCACCTTCTGCCATTAAGCACACTGGTAGTAATGCAAACTGTATTCCCAATAATTCTTACTGAAAAGCACTACTACAAAGATCAACATGAATTAACTAGTGTCCCTCATTGCTTCTCCAAGGGGTAGTATCCAATGTTAGTCCTATGTTAGAACAGACCATTGAAAGAATGGGACTTAAATTAATCCACACAGGACTACCACTGGATACTACCCTAGGTGCATAATTTCCTGTATTAAGCCTTTCCATGAACCTTAAGGGGAAAATTGCAAATTATCTATTCCACAGAAAAGAGATTGTAATCTGCTACAAAAACGGGTTTCACCTATATTTCAGGTGCACAAATACCTTTTGGAGAAAGAGTGCAGAGATTAAAATCACATCCCCACATTTCCAATTTTAGGCTGAGATACCAAGGAAAGGCACTACTGACAAGCATTTCCCCACACTGAACCTACATGCGAGAATTTTAAGTGGTGAATCATGAAGTGGATATTTTATTGAAACTGGAAAAACTATTTACTGTCATGCAGTTATAAAGCCAGTTCACATATATAAATCGACTGTTAACACTTCCACAGAGATTGTTTAAATTTTAACTTTCATTCCCAAGTGCAGCACTGTTTTAAACCATCTTATATTATACTGAAAAAAAGATTTGGCAAATGTAGGGATTTGATGTGATTAATTATAGTAACACTGAGGAGCTGCAATAGATCGGAATAAAGAAAATAGCAAGGCAACAGTGGCCATAAACAGTAAGAGTACAGGGCTGAGTAATTTTCTATATCAATCTTTGGGTGGTTAAGCACAAGTTATGAAAACAGTTTTTCATCTATTATAAATTGCAGTATTATGACCATATTGCAGTATATGCTGAAGAACTGAGTCTTCCCGTAACAAGCTTAAAAAACCAGATGGTTTATTGTAGGCCTCTTAAAAAGAGGCACAGAACAGGAAAATGGAATGCCTACAGGTCTATACAGAACTCATGATTGATTTAAAAACCAAAACTAGACAACTGAATTTCATTCATCATGTTGTTTTCTTCTGTTTCTTCTTCTCGTTTTCTTCTTTCTCCTTTTCAATTTCAGCAACATACTTTTCAATTTCATCAGGGCTCAAGATCTGTAAAAGAAGTGACAAGATTACCAATGAGGGCTGGTGTGCTGAGGGCCTTTCACTACAGACCCTCATGGCTCCTGAAAACTGCTCATAAGAATCATGCTGGGGAGGGACACCTTTATTCCAGTAGTAACGGGCAGGGGAAGATATGGAAATGGGGACTGGGCAGGCCAGGTAAGGGAAATAAAGGTATGACTAGCAAGATCTGTCCCCCACTTCCAGTTCTTTTGGTAACCCAAGCAATACTGCCCTCATGCCATGGATGTTGTTGCTAAATGACAGGTCCGCCTGTAATAAATCAATTCTCCATGACGTGGACCTGAATGGGAAGGCCAATCTAGTTTTTGCATTACAAAGATCTGGGCTGAGGCACTCCCAAATGAGGCCCTTCCAGATGTATCTGGCTGGGTTGCCAATACTGCACCAACGTAGGCTGTGGGCTACAGGAATTCCCTCATCAGGACACCTGTGAAGCAAGGACTCAGATTCAAGTGTTTGTACCTTGGGGTTTAGCAACAGATTGGAGATTCTGCTGGTTACCACCTACCCTGCTGCCCAACAATGTCCCTACCTGAGCTATCAGATTGTCTCAGATCTAGTGTTGAACAGCTCAGGAATATGGCCACCATGACAACCATGGGGTTGTCCCAACTTAATCCCAGTAAGATACATGCACTCTGGCTGGATGGTCCAGGAAGGATTAATTCAATCTTTTTCATATGGGGTTGCACTTCCTCTGAAGTATCAGGTTTGTTGCTTGGGAGTACTCCTTGATCCAGCTTTGTGGGCCCAGGTGTTGTCAGTGGCACATAGTGCTTTCTAGCAGCTTAGCTTGGTACATGAACTGTGACCTCCCCTGGACAGGAATAATCTGGCAATGGTGACCCATGCTGGTAACATCCTGTTTAGACTACTGTAGCCTGTTGTATGTAGAACTGCCCTTGAACATGGTTTGGAAGCTGCAATTTGTTCATATTAGCCAAGATTTTTCACTGGGACAGCTCAGTGGGAACATATCTTACCAGTTTTAGGAGCTCTACACTGGTTACTGATTTGCTTCTATGCCCCATTCAGGGTGCTGGTTTTGACTATTAAATCCCTTCATAACTTGGGGCCCAGGTACATTAAGAACCATGGTCTCTCATATCAACCAGCCTGAACACTAAAATTTACCATTGAGGCCTTTCTCAGGGTGCCACTACCATCAGAGTTCAAGTGAGTAACAACAAAGAGGGCTTTCACATCTGTGGCACCTCCCCTAAACAGGCTCACCTGGTACCCACTTTCATTATCTTTTAGGCATCAAGTTAAAACATTATTTTTTTCAGAAGATTGGGGTCTTTATCTCGATTGCAGGTGCAATTAATTCAGGATGGAGAGAAAGCACTGCTTGTATTACTTTTGTTGATTTAATGGAAAAGGTCAAGAAATATTGCTGGTGTGTATAGGGAACTAGGGAAGAGGCTGAAGCAGGTGTAGGACACGAGTGTGAAACGAACTTCTCCCTCAAGTCAGTTTGGCTGCTTACTTGTCTTCATGAGTGTCACGTTTAATTTGGAGATAGTATCTCACACGCGTAAGATTACATCAAATAGATAAGAAAATTCCAATGCTATGTTGGAGGGGTTGTCAGGAGGTGGGGACATATTTCCATATGTGGTGGACATGTATATACAAAAATTTTGGAAAAGAGTTTTTAAATAAATAAGTGAAATACTGGGTACTAATGTTGAAGCAAGTCCAAATCTAGCTTTACTTTCGATGTTTGATAAAGATTATGGGAATCAAAATATAAGAATTGATTAATAACCTCCTGACACCGGTTAGATTAATGATAGCTAAGAATTGGAAAATACAAGGGAATTATAGTATAGAAGAATGGTACAAAGGGGTGTGGGATATTGCAATTAATGATAGACTAACATGTAAAATTAAAGTTAGGATGGGATTATCCAAGAAGAATGATTCTGAAAGTATTTGGGGACCATTTATAGAGCATGTTTTAGTAAAGGGGAGAGGATGTACACCTTCAAAAGAATCGTTGCAATTTTGGAAAAATGTATAATATATTAGAGCAATGAAGGTCTCAAGGGTAGGGGTGCACGGGGGGATGTAAAGGTTCTGTTTGTGTATTATGTTTATTATATGTTTATTATATGTTGAAATAATAAATAAATTTTGAAAAAAAAGAGTGTCAAGTTTACATGCTGATTATCTGCACTACTTAGGATATTAGAAAGCCATCCAATTTCAAAGAGAGAGCTCCCACTTCAGATGGTGAAAGTGGGCCACAGATTAGCTATACATGCACCAGACCTAAAATAAAAAAGCAGAATTACTAACATTACCTTACCTTGAGAGGCTGGTTTCTTCTCATAACAGCCAACTCAATATTTTTCCCACCAGACTGTACAACCTTAAATCCAGGAAGGAAAAAGTGTTAGGAAGCGGCTTTAACACAAATCTACTACTGACAGTCCCCCCCCCCCCCAAAATGAGGGAAGTTGATACTGCAAACAATATCAACAGTGTATGTAAGAAGCTTCTTCATCCTAGTAAACATACTGCACACACAACTGCACTGAATAAAGGGTTGTAGCCAACTATGTCGTACAGCTGAGGGAAGCAGTTTTGACAGCAGAAAAGGGAGAAGGCACTATACACACACACGCATCCCCAAAATCTCCTCCAGAGGGTTTTCAGGCAGTGAGGAGAGCTGCAGTGCAAAGGATAGAGAAAGTCCCACCACACTAGCAGGCTTACACTAGCATGACATTGGATTTAACCCAAGGTATTTCAGTTCTTAATCTTACTGAATGAAATTAAAATATATTAAAGTATTAGGGCATTAGATCTGCTTTGACAAACCCACTCTACAGCCAGTGCTCTAAACTTACAAGAAATGGAACATGGATGCAAATTCATCAATAGCCACCCAATGCACTAACTGGCAGAAGAATCAAGAATAACAGCTCAGATGTGCAGACTTACTTCAAGAAGAGCTTTGATAACAAGCTTAATTGTCAGATCATCTGTTTCAATGGCTTCATCAGTGTAGTTTTTTTCCAAAAATTCACGCACTGACTTTGCTCCTCTGCCAATTGCATTAGCCTGGGATTAAAAAGAAATTTATTTTAAAAAGTTTCTAAGACCGTAAAAATATAAGTAAAGTATTTAATACAATTTGTGTATTTAGATTTTCTGTCTACACTACCTTTAAAACAGAGGCAAAGGCATTTAAAATTGGAGTAGCCAAAATGAAAGGACAATGAAATCACATTGTAAGTGATTGGATGCATCTTAAAATCCAAAATCCAGCATTCCTACTGGGTCAAGCAACAATTCTTTCTTCCACACAATAAGAATGCCTTCTAGCCAGCACTAGATTCCTGCATACTCCAACTCACCCAAAAAGGCTGTACAGTCCCTTCACATGTCAAGGGCCTGGGGGCAAAGAAGGAAGAATAGGGCACAACTCCACCCCACCCCCAGCTCAGAGACAGTAGCATTTGGAAGCCAGGGCCATCCTTTTCAATTAAAGTGATCTAATTTCAGGGAGTGGAAATACTATCATTTACTTTAATGGTTCCCAAGGAAAAACTACTGTCGATAACCTGGATACAGCAGCCTGGGATGATGGAGACAAAATCTTAGCTGAGCCTTAGTGTTTTTTTTAAAAAAAGAGCTAGCTAGCAGTCAAAATACTCAAATTCTGAAGTTGTGGCCAATTACTGAGAGCAACTGTTAGTATGTTTTCTCTATATAATTAAACAGGCAGAAATGTTCAGATGGTTCTCAGTAGGGAGTCTATTATTTTTAAACAGAACACTGTTACAGACATCAGTTTTTGCAGGAGACCATAAGTAATGCAGAATGGGAGAGAAGGAATAGAGGGCAAACGAGTAAGTAAGGCTGGGTAAGGCTGTGCATGGTTATGAGAACTGAGATAGGTTATGAGAGGAGGGGTTAAACTGTAGGCAGGGATCTACATGGGTGAATAGAGTGCTTCCATGCTTTTTCTCTCAGCAAGACAAGGAAACCAACTCACCTTCCAAGCATGGTAAGTGCCAGAAGGATCAGTCTGATACAGCCTTGGAGTTCCATCAAAGTCAAATCCTACAATAAGGGCAGAAATACCAAAGGGTCTGCGGCCATTGCTCTGGGTGTACCGCTGAGGAGGAAGAGGAAAGTTTTATGTTAGAACTGTGTGCTTGGGGAAGGAGAGATTTTTCATTAAATACTTGCACAGAAGGGAAATTGGACAACACTAGATGTTTTTCTCAACCTCTTTACTACTAAGGAAAACATGACCATTATTTGCAAGTGTAATGAAGAGCCACTTTCTATAGCTATTTCAGAGAGATCTCCCGGTTGGAACCAGAAAGAGCCAACTTAACTGCTTTTTATGATTCCAACCCACATTTGTACCTGATAAAGTCAAGAATTTTTACTAAGTGCAAGACTGAGGCTATGATCCTAAGCCCCATTTAACTCAGTGGCACTTATAGGATTGCACTGAGAGAGACTTTCCTTCTATGAATTCTCAGCTATGCTCCAAATTTACTGGAAATAGCAGACTTACTTGTGGCCAAAACATACATTCAATAATTACTGTATTAATGAAAGGTCCTTCACGGATACTCACTATTGAACCTTGTAATAATGGAAAATAAAAGATATGATAACGGAATGGAATGTTGGTTTTAATTTTTTGAAATGCATTTGTTACATACACTTTTGGATACTGTATATCCAAATAGGTCTTTCTTCATTCTTTTTGTACAACTCAGTGAAGACAAAGTTACCTAATATTTTTTTTTGCACATACCTGCTTCAAGCTAGCAATATAACGTGTAATATACTCGACAGTGACAGGATCCTCCACTGTAAGCCTATGGCTTTGACACTCCACCCGAGCTCTGTTTATAACTATTCTGGCATCTGCTGTGAGCCCTGGAAATATAAAAAATAGCAAAATGTTCCATTTAACATAGTGGATATGCAAAAACATCTCTGGTTTAGAAAACTTGCTTCAGGGGGCAGGGAGAAAGGAAGAGTGTTAATGACAGCTGACATGTGTAATTAATAATAATAATAATAATAATAATAATAATCCTGAGGCTCATTATTTTAAATGTAGATGTTCAGTTATGCTATGAACTACAGTTTTAATTTCCTCCACACTCAGAAAAAAGGACACAATTCTAGAGGAAGCATCCAATGTATAACCACCAATATACTAGAGCAACACTAATTATTGAGCTTCCGCAATATGATTTCAAGCTGAAAACAGGAGGGGAAAGGATTAAGTGAACTCTCCCACTGCATTTCCTCCACTCATGACTGCTGAGGATGCTTTTTGGCTAAAAAACACATGGAATCACATTTACTAGGCTTTTACTGAATGGAAGATCAAGAGATACCTGTTATCCTCCCAGTGAATATGACAGTTGCCAATATAATATGGTTTTTAGAACTATAAAACATTGATTTGCAAGGTTTAACTAACAAAGTGTAAAGGACCAGAGTACAAATCAGGAAAATTAATAATTCTATACCCAGAATAATCAGATTACCGTTAAAAACCCAAGAAAAAAGGTTTAAGAGCTAGACTTTAATTCCACTATTTAACTACTTTTTATATTGAAAGAAAAATGCAATACATTCACTATCTGCATTCAAAGGTTTGAGTTTCAGAAACTAAGCAGAATTAGATTGTGTGGCAAAGTATATTTAAATACATTCATTTGTTTTACAAGAGATGTGTAAGACAGAAAGCACAACAGTCACTTTCTAACATAGTCTTCAAAACAAGCAGAAGAGTCACCTTAGAGTTTCCTCTCTCGATCTGGAACACCGCCTGTTTAAGATTTTTGTATTTGCTCTTCTTTGCAAAAAGTACATTTGCAGTGCTATCCTGCACCTGCCTATTCTGTAATAAGCTGAGTGGAGTTTACTCTCAAGTAAGCGCACACAGAATTGCAGCCTTACAAGATCTAACAGATATATTATTTTAATCATGGGGGGTAAAAACAAAAGATGACTGCTTGATTTTGCTCTGTTGTACAAGTATTTTAACAAGTAGCACAATTTCATTCCATGGCATGTCCATAATATTTAAGGGAATCCATTTTAACAGTACCTGCAAAAGCCATGCAGACATTGTCATCAAGGGCACAGATCTTTCGGACAGTTCTTTCATCTTGAAGCTTTGCCACAGATTTCTTCTCCACACCAAGAACAACAATATCTTTTCCACGTACTCCAACCTTTAATATTACATAAATGATTAAATATCAATCACCGCAAACAATGTCCCTATAAATATATTTAAGAATGTCAAAAGGAAATAATTGGTTGCAGCTCAAGTTCATTTTAGTCAATAGAACTTCAACCACTCACTTACATTGGGTGTTGATTGCACTCTGTTTACACTAAGAAATATGAGATTTTAATATACAATGCTGTTTATAGATTCTCATATTAAAATCTCATGTCTCATAGATTACTGGGTAAGAAGTGAACAGTTACTGTGACAAAAAGCTTGAAGATGCAAAAAGCTTGAGTTAGGTTCCCAACAGCCTGCAATTTACTCATGTTTGATCTTGTTTTAGTTTTCCTCCAAAACACTGAATTTCCAGAATCTATAGACTCTAAAGGTGCAATCTTGTGCCCCCCAAAACAGTTCTTATAGCCAAAATTAAAATATAAGAATAAACATCGTGATTATAGGGTTGAAGATGTTGTCATTGGTCATAAATTGAATAGACAACTTTTCCCCCCCTCCAGGACATGCATACATGTGTAAGATCAGCACTGCAACATGAACAGTTGTCTTGGTTAGTGTTAAGCATTCTGATGCCCTTGCCCATTCCCTTAACATTGCTCTTCTGAATTATCCTGGTGGAGTCAATGATCCAAACTTTCTACATCCACATTCAGTCCTATCTTACTATATGTTTTTCTTCATCCTAACAAAGCAGCAAGGCTGGCCACTGACATTACCTATAGATTGTTACATACCTAAGGTTGTTAAGCCAAGCTATGTTTTCGCAGGGGGGTGAATGTACATCCTCTAGGCCTCTATATAGCTCGCTCTCTCCTTTCCCCCAACACAATCAACTTACTTCCCCATCCACCAGTTCAATTCCTGCCATAGTCACACCTATTCCTTTTCCCTAGGCATCTTTCAACCCTCAATTTCATGCTCCCCTCCCCTCCACATCAATCAAGCAACTTCTGAATTTTAAAGCTTTCTTCCATCACCTACTGTTGCTTCACTTCCTTCACTTTCAGCTTACCTTCCATGTAGCTCTTCTTCCAAATACTAAACACCCATTTTATGTAAAGTCATGAGACTTTTAATACATAGAACCCTGTAATATGCACATCTCCCTTCCCAGGAGGCTTTCACACAGCTCCCACACTCTCTAATTGTACTCTCCTCCATTCACGTTAAGCCCACTCCTCTAATTCTTTACAGAATCTAATATGCCTACATCCCTCATGTAACCTACACCTCCCAGGTATAATGATCTCTCAAGTATCTGAAATGGTGTTCCTCTGGACTCTTTAACTACAAGTTCTTTTTCAGTCTCCTTCAGTCAACCAACTCTATTAATCTTTTGTATGGCTGGTTTAGCCTAATCCCTCCACAACATCCCCAGATGAACTAGTCTGCACTCATTACAGGGCTCAAATCACTTAACCATTTATTTGCTTTCTATCCCACTCTTCAACCATGCTGCGAAGCTCCAGTGTGGCTTATAATGAAAAACACAATATTTTCAGTTAATATCTATACAATAAATTTAAAATATCAGAAAGCAGCATAGAAATCAAAACCTAAAATGCAAATTTAAACCACAATTAAAGGCCCTGTTATTGGTGAAGCTCACCAGGTACCGTTGGATTAGTCACCAACTCTCTCACTAACCTACCTTCCTCGCAGGGCTGTTTGGAGGGCAAGATGAGGTACATATGCTGCCCTGAGCTCATTGGAGGAAGGGAGAAAAGTGATTTGGTAGAAGAAGACAAGCTTCTGCAAGGTAGACCAATGATCTCTCTGTTTCAGGTGAAGTGAGCCAAGACAAACTGCAGCATCTCAGACTATTGCAGTGCACTTCAGCTTTAAATGTCCCTCCATATTATTATTATTTTTAAAAAAACCATACAAATAATTAGCCACCCGGAAGTATCTAGAAAGATAATCTCCAAATCCAGTGTCAGCTGTTTCTGATTTCGATTCACGTGTGTGTGTGTGTATGTTTTAAATGTAGGAGGACAATTTTTTAAAAAGTGACCACTCACCTGCAGCGAGGCCAGTCCCTCCTACCATGAGTAAACCAGGTCTAACGCCTGGGCTCAACCCTTCCCCCCTGACACACTAGCTTTCTACGTGCAGGGCAACGTGGCGTTACCTTTTAAGCCCCCCCCCCGGCCCCCATCTCCCCCCCCCCTTCTCCAGCGCCACCAGAAAGCGGAACCGTCCCGGGGGGAAACCTGCTCGGGTCCCTCCCTGAGGAAAAAATGGGAGTCTCTTCTGCACACGCTTCAGCCGTAGGAAGAAGCCCTCCGCACCTCACTTTCGATCCGCCTTCCCTTCCCCCCTCAAGCGCCCTTTCTTTACCGCGGTGGAGCCTTTTTTCACGGCCTCCTGGGCGTACTCGACTTGGAAGAGGTGCCCGTCAGGGGAGAAGACGGTAATAGCCCGGTCGTAGCTCATGGCAGCGGCCGGCGGAGGAGGCGGCAGCGGCGGCGGGGCCCGGACCCGATAATGAAAGGCAGACAAACGGCCGCCTCAAGTGTTTCCCTCAAAACAGCACCGTCACCTTCCCTCAGCGCGCAGGCGCTTCCCGGCACCGCCCGCGCGCGACAGGCTATGTACGCCGCGCCCCTACGCAGATTCCGCCGCTTTCACCCTAGAGTTAGGCGTCCAACGCACGCAGGGGAAGGAGGAGGGCCGTACGTCAAGTACGTACTTGGCGCCGCACATGGCTCGACCTATCGGAACGGCCTACGCTCTAGGCGCCCCACAGCGGCGGACGGGATTGGTCGGTTAAGGAAGCGAGTGATTCCGGCCCTCCTCCACCCAAACTCAGCTTCGTCAGGAAGTAATTAGGCGCCTTGGTACGCCAAAAGCGCAAGTGAGGTAAGCGGCCCGCTGACGTTACTCATATGACGTACGCGCGGCTTCGTCAGCGGCTGCCCTTTTCCCCGTCGCTCCACCTGCCGCTCCCACGCACTTGGCGTAGCACGGCCGACTTCCCCTACGCACTTGGCGCAGCGCGATGCTCCTACCGGCCAAGGCAGGCAGAGATGCTATTCGCTTGCGACAGGAAACCCAGCAGCAGGGATGCACCATGTGCAACGCAAAGGGGAGGCGGGGGGAGGTGGATTTGGAGAAGGAGGAGGAGGAGGAGGAGAGGGGGGAGCGAAGCAGCTCAGGTGGCTTCGCTGCCTCCTCCATCACCAAACCTCAGCAGCTGGCTCTCCGCCTTGCATTGGGAGTAGAAGCGTCCAGGTAAAGGGGGTGCACGGAGGTTCTCGGTGCAATGCCCCAGGCTCATTGCAAGGCGCAGAGCGTACCATCTGCTCAGGCTCCCCTCCTCATGCACTGCGGCGAATGCTGTGCCTTTGCACAGCAATAGCAGCCAGATAATAACAATATTATTACAGCCTGGGAACCACTGTCGTAGTGACACATCTTATAAAAGAGAGGGAGAGGGAGAGAGAGACAGACCATCCCACCATGTCGGTTGCCTTTGCTTCTGCTCGCCCAAGAGCCAAAGGAGAGGTCACCCAGCAAACTATCCAGAAGGTAACCGGAAAAGACATTGGGGAGAGGGGTGGAGGAAGAGGAGGAAAAATAAGAACGTGTTTTAATACAGACCAGCGGTTTTATGCTTATGCATATATGTGTGTGTGTGTGTGTGTGTATATATATATATATATATATATATATATATATATTTGTGTGTGTGTTGAGAGACAGCATCACCCTTCCCCCTGTGGCAGGTGGGCGGAGATGCTTAATTCTATCAGATACTCTTGATAAGTAGTGAATTTGCAAAAGCTTGGGAAGGAGGGATAGCTGGAGAAGGGAAGGAGGAGGTGGAACAAAGCAAAGGTGTTCAGATGATGATGGCAAAGAGGGAGATTGAAGGGATCAAAGGCAGCCGAGGGAGACTGTAACCAAAATGAAACGTATGCATTTTGCTGGCACCTTCTCTCCTTGCATGGAGATACAATGCTTGGGTGCATTGCAGAAAATAGCTAAACTGCAAGCAGGAGGTTGCATGGGTTTTTTTTGTTGTTGTTTTTGGACATCGTATCCGCGTTTTGGGAGAGAAAGAATATCTCTCAATCGGGGGCTGGGCGCCTTTTATCTTTTTTGTATGCTGCTGTTCATTTTGCAAATGGGGGAAAAGCTGTCGCGTTTGGGGCGCAAGAAAGTGGCTCTGGATCATCATCGCCTCTGTTTGTCTCTAGGGTTCCGCTTTATTATGACGATTATTGTTATTCTGAAAGCAAATGCGTGCATAGGTGTCGGGAGTTCGGCATGGGATGGTGCTGTAAGATTATTTAAAAATAATTTTTAAAAAACCCTGCAGATTCAAGGGGAAATCTCTATACACTTGGTGGAGGGAGATTTGGGCATTTTTTTATTTTTATTTTTTTAAAAAATGAGAGCCAAATACTAACCTCCGTATGGAATACAAGGCAGGTGTTCTCCTGTTTCCAAGTTTGTAATGCCACTTTCTGAAGAGAAGGTACGGGTGTGTGTGTGAATGGGGAAAAGGGGATGTTCAGTCCAAATTCTCCCCCTGCCACCCTTTCCTAGAGAAGGACCTATGAATAGAGGTGTGGAAATGTCAATAATGAGTAATTGATTTGTTAACGCTTAAACAATACCCACTCTCCCTCTTTCCCTGGTCATGACATTCACTTAGCTTTGTTGTAATAATTGTTAAGGACTCTGCTAAGTCTAGGGCAACCTGGTAGTCCAAAACATCTGGAGGACACAAATCCTATTAGCCCTAGCCAGCATGGTCAATGGCCAGGGATTATGGGAGTTGTAGTCCAAAACATCAAGAGGACACCAGATTCTCACCCCATGGTCTCGGATGTCTTGGGACAATTTGAAGATGATGACCTGTTTGTCAATGAGTTATTACTTGTTTGTTTATTACAGTTACGTCCCACTTTCCTTCCAAAGAAATTAATGCGGCCTACAAAATGCTACTCTCCTCCATTTTATCCTCACAACAACCCTGTAGGGTAGGTTAGGCTGTAAGTCGGTGACTGGCTCAAAGTCACCCAGCGAGTGCCAAGGCAGAGCGCAGACTAGTCCCAGTCGAATAGTTTAACTGCAACATTATACTGGCAAACACCAGAAGAAACATAAATCTGTAGGACTTGGCCTTTTTCTCCCACATCTTGAAATGCAAGAGGTCTAAGTTTTAAAAACTCATCCCAGCATGCTTAGATCTCTGTGTGTACGTTTATATAATTAGGACCCCCTACTTCCCTCTTAAGATAGCTAGGGGAACAACACAGTCCAAGTTACGCACTCTTAAGGCAACCCAATGCAACCTGTAGGAAGTAAATAGAAGCAAGGGGATTTCCTCCTGAGTAAACCTCGGTTAAAAGCCACCATAAGTCCTAAACCCATTGAAATGAATGGAACTTAACTTGATCACAACTAGCTTCAGATCCATTCATGTCAATGGGTCTACTCTAAGTAGGATTTATGTTGGATTCTACCCATCGGTTTGCAAGTCATATTGATTTTCATAGGAGAGATGATTCTTTATATAGCATCATCAGTGTGCAAGGCATTTTATGTAGTACAAGAGGAGAAACCTTACCCCGTAGAGTTTACAGTCTAACGGGAGATCTGAGCACATGCTTAACTAGAGGCATTGAAGAGGCAACTCAACAACCACCTGTCAGGTATGCTTTAAGGTGGATTCCTGCATTGAGCCAGGGGTTGGATTTGATGGCCTTATAGGACCCTTCCAACTCTACTAGTCTATGATTCTATGAACTCTCCCACTGAAAACAGTGGGGCCTTAAAATACTTAATCCTTGGCTGTATGAGGTTCTATCTTTCCTTTTCTTACACGTCGCTGGTTGGTACTGGATTAAGTTAGAGCTTAGTTGCCAAAGCTACTTACTAGGTTGGCACAATGCCAGGAAGTAGATCTCGCAATTCAAATAAAACATGCTGCATGTTATAGTTCTGAAAAGTGTTTGCCATTAGTATTTTTAGTGAGATCTGTGCATCAATGGCAGCTCCCCTCCCATTACATACAAGTGCCTTCCATAAAAGTGAGCCCTTGTGGGTTACACTGCAAACATTTTATTAAAGCTCATGGAAACTGTTTTGGTCACTTGGACTGCATACTTCTGTGCTATAAATTTAAGTTCAAAGTTGAAGAGAAGTGGAACTAATTAAGGCTTGTTGGTATTGTTTATCCTTAAATTAGAATTCTGGGTTATCATGAGTTTAAGCCCCAAATAGGGTATGTAAGCAATGGCTATATCTTATTTAAAGGTATACTGTCATTATATATGGAAGTTCCATTTGTCTGTCAGTAGCAGACTTGTTGTCTATATAATTGACCGATAAAATCCTTGCTTGGGCTACAAAATTAGCTTCTCCCTTGGATCACATTGCATCCTTTAAGACTACCGTAATCTTTTGCACAGCAAGTGGTCTGGTTTGCGCATAACACTAAGCTATGGTGTGATTTGTTAAAATCTGGCTTGTTATTGTGTCTGAACCATGCAAGCAACCCATGGTTTGTTAACCAACTACAAACCACAAATAAGAAGTACGGCTTATTTAAACCATGGCTTAATGTGATGTTTGACTCCAGAACCCGGCAAAAGCAGCCTGAAAACAAATGTGTGCTGAAGGCTGGCAAAATAGGCAGGAGAGCGATAAACCAGGAACAGGGGAGCAAACTGGTTTGTCTGCTCGTCTACAAGCTAATTCATGGCTAAAGCATCAAACCATGGTTAACGTAAACCATAGCTTAGCAGTTACTTGGGAACGCAGCCTTGTTCACACAACCAAAGGTTATCTCAAGCTGGGGAAGAACCATTTGCATCTCAAGTTTGAAAAAAGGGTCAGGTAGCAAGGGATGGAAAAGACCACTGTCTGAGACCTTGGAGAGCCACGGCCAATCAGAATAAACAATATTGGGGTAGGTGGAAAAATAGTCTGATCTGATACAATGTAGGTTCTTATGTTATCCCAGGATCCCTGATTACATGACTAATAAATTCCAGAGTTTCAACCAAACTCCCTTGATGTCAGTGGGGGGTCATTCACATAGCACCGATTATTTCTGAAACTGTACAAGTCAGAAATAACAAGGTGGCAATGTTTCACGTGGTCCAGATTTCAATGGAAAACCTGGATCAGGCCCATGGCCACTTATTGCTTGACTCCCCGCCCCAGCATTCGCCAACCTGGCACCCTTCAGATGTTTTGGACTACAACTCCCATTATCAGCTGACTGGGGGGGTGAGGGGAGTTGTAGTCCAAAACACCTGAAGGGTGCCAGGTCTGCGAACGCCGCCTTATCCTCTTTTGGAGACGTACTGTTAGGTGACATTGAATTAAGTTTGGGGTTTGCTGTTCCAGTATTACCAGACAGAGTTCTGTATTTCAATTTAACTTCAGTCTCTGATTCATCCAGAAAAAGTCTCTGACATTTTCTCTCTCACTTTTCTCCTTTTCCTATCCCATATTGTGCCCTCATTTCTCCCTGGGCTCCATATTGTTTATCTTCTCTCTTCATTTGTTCCTCTCTCACATTCTCTTTCTCCATCTACAGGTTTCTCTGCATCCTCTGCTCTCATTTAATCCTGCCCTGTTTTTGTCCCCTTTTCCCTCACCACTCCTCCTTTTCCTCCACCTTGGGTGTTTCCGCAGCACACAAGGCTTTCACTCTCCCAGCAATTCATGCCTCTGAATGAATCTCTCAGTGCAGTTTTAAATGCGTCTGCTTGGAAGAAAGTCCCTGGGAGAATAAAAAATCACTGAGAGCCACTGGGATGCAGTTTTTAGAGTGCTGGACTGGGAGTTGAGTGATCTGGGTTCGAGTCCCCACTCAACTGTAAAGCTCGCTGGGTGACTTTGGGCCAGACACTGACTCTCAACCTAACCTACCTTTCAGGGTTGTTAGGAGGATAACATGGAGAGGAGGAGGACCATGTAAGCCACCCTGAGTTCATTGCAAAAGGAAAAAAAGATGGGATATAAATGGAATAATGAAAATGAAATAATAAAGTATGGACAGTGCAACCTTGTGCATTTCTAGGATTGCAGCAATCCTATATACATTTACTTGGGAGTAAGTGCCATTGAACTCCATGGGACATACTGGAGTAGATATGCATGATAGCAATTGAGCCGACAGTGCAGGGACAGATTTGTCCCTCCGCCGCCATCCAACAGGTCAGGGCCACAGAATATCTGGGATGGAAGGCAGGACTTGCCCATAAGTCACAACAGCATTCCCAAAACAGGAGTTTACTGTTCTCCATAGGAGTGAATGTCAGCCATGGACTTACATGAGCTAAATTAAATTAAAACCATTGGGAAAGGAACTAATGTGCTTCCTGACCTGATGATAACTGTTGCACCCCTGGGGGGGTCATTGCTGTGGGCCCCCAAGTTGTTCTTTTAGATCACCATGGAAACGACATGCTCAGAGACTAGGTTTACTTATAAGGAGATTTATTGAGCATCTTTCAACCTGACAGGCGTGCCCAAAGAGTGGACTCAAATGGCGTAGCCTCTGCACAAAGCTGTCGACCCATCTGGACCCTCGCATGGGCACGGAAGCAACAGTTATAGTGTTCTGAACTTGGCAGAGGTGCGAGTGATACAATAACAAAGTGCGCATTCTCACCATAGAATACCATGGTGAATCAGATACTTCACTGACATAAGCAAGCATATCTTCTTGGGAACTAGCTGACTGATGGGGAAGCTTTGGCCTTGCTTCTTTACACAACAGCTTTGGAATGTCAGCTCATTATACTCTGTCCGGCTTGTTAAGCCGGACAGATAAAGCCCAAGTGTCTCTTACATGAGACGTCCTTGGATCCATCGTTCCCAGCTATCAAAAAGATGCTTATGCAGCGATACAGCCAAACTAGCAGGCTGTAGTCAGAGACACAGAGACTACCCAGAAGCCTTTGGGAGCCACCATGGCTCACAGGCTTTCAGGCCAATACAATATCACTGTGTGGGGCAAGGGAATCCTTTAGTCCTCTCTCAGTTTTGTCCCAAACTGCTAGCTGTTTTCTTTGCCCCATGGATTTTTTATGGAAACCTTTGGCTATCAGGTTTAATCATCCCTCCAACTCCATACCCCCGTGTTGTATTCCCTTCCTTGGGCTGGAATACAAAATGCTGTTCTTATTACGCGCTGAACCATTTGTAAGCGTTGTTTTAAAACCAGCAAGAACATTATTTCAGGACTTCTGCATTCTTTCACATCAATTATTTTTTTAAAAAAAATTCTGCTCCATTTTCTTTGGTTTCCCTTGCATTCCCCCATCTCCTCACCCAAGCAGCGCTCCCCGGAAACAGAATGCTTCATTTTGGAATTTGCCCTAAGGCATAGATCAGTCAATCGTTGCTTTTGATTTGCTCCTCAACACTATTTCGCTGGTGCATGGCTACACAAAATCCCTTCTAAAGGGAATCATCTCACAAGAGGAAGACCACATTATGGATGTAATTTTCCTTTTGGCTATTGCTTTAGCCTAGTCAGTGATGCAGATCTCAACCTGCCTTTTGTATTTCTCCTTCTAGGGCTACCATCCCTGGATTGCTTACTGTGGAGCAGCCTCAATAAAACACATGCAGCTCCCTTTCCAGAGTAAGAGGGTTCATCAGCGCAGAGCACAAATATCCGTGCTGGCTCTGATTAATTTTAGGGATATGCACATTTCTGTTTATCGAAATGCTCTCTCTGTCTTAGTTCTTATTGAGGTGGTAAACCTGTATTTGGGCTTTATCACTTCAGACTGCAGATGAACACTCACCGTCCCCCAGAATAAAACCTATCCTTTCACATAGAAAACTAGTTGTCAGGGTGAAGGGTTCCAGACTAGCCTTTTCCTTAACCTGCTAATTTTCCATGTGCAAGGAATGATTTTGTATGGAGGAGCATTGCCATATGCATTCACACTGACTTGTAATCTGAGTGGGACTGCTCAGACATGGATTTACCACCTTGATGAGAACTAGCCTCTGTTGTTCTCCTAAAAGTCTAAAATCCCTCAGATGACATAAGAAAAGGTACAGGAAAAACATTTAGGAAGGGAGATATCTAGCGACTCCTGATCTGTCATCTGGGTCAAAAGTAGGGATGTGAAACTCAACAAAACTTGAGTTTGAGCTTCTCCAAATTCCACCTTGAAACTCATTTAGCTTTGTGTCTGTATTGGGTCATAAGCTTTATCATTTTTCTGCATGAAGATTTGTGTGTATTGTCGTCACTATTTCCCCAAATGTTTGGCCCAGCAACTTGCATTTTTAAAAAATGTACACATTTTCTCCCATAGACTAACACATGTGTACGTCTTTCATTGGATTTTTTTAAAGGCCTCATAAATTTCTCTAGGTGTTTCACAATTTAAAACATGGTAATAACAAGACAAATAAAATCCCAGTCAACGATACAAACTAATAAACATGGCAGTGCAGTATAAAATATAATATCAAGCATAAGAGGTAAAACCATATTTTTACATATTGATCTAATTGTCTTTTTGAATGACAAGGAATGATTACATTACGTTGGAAGTCCAACTAATGATGTGTCCAGTGAACACTGGTATCTGGGCCTTTGTATCAATGGAAAAATGTACACATCGAGTTCATTTGATGAAGAAACTGGACTCCTTTTTTTTTTTTTTAAACTCCTCAATATCAATCATTTTGGAAAGTTCAACTTTTTTGAAATATGGGTAAATGACATTCCATACATATTTTCTTTAATACACACAATCGACCTTTTAAAGTATAATTTTGAATATTGTATCAACCACCTGGTTATGATTTGTTGGGAATGTGTTTGTTTATGTTGTCTACCTATCTTAATCCATATTACGATAATGACTCATGGGGCAGTATCCTATACTGCTGCTGCACTCCTGCTGTTGTGCTTGCGAAGCCACTGTTAGTGCTACAGGAATCTAGTGTTTAATAAAGCAATCCTGAAGATGAGCAGAAATGCTCGCTTTTGGAATAAGACAGGTCAGTGGCTCTCCCTGCTATGAACACCACTGATTAATCTCTTTCCGGAAACGACCATTTCAACTTGTTTCCATTTGTTTAAGGATCTGCTAGCTTCCTGTTGTATCAGTGGCGGGTCCCACTAGTTTGCAGGTAGTGCTGGATACTGCTCAAAGTCTGTAAACTGGATGAAGATAATTTAATAAAGCCTAAACTTCCGTTACATTCTAGCATCCTTCCAAGAAAGAGGGCCTGAGGTGGACCTTTGCAGAAAGGGTCTTGCTCAGGGCTCCAGTTTTATTCTGTTTGGCAAAATTTGCCTCTCACCCAGCTACTGGGACAGGTGCAGGTTTAGCCCCATCCCTCTTTACCTCCTACCATATAAATTAATCACTCCATTGACTGGCTGGCAGAGGTGGGAGGACTACCCTTAGGAACAATGTTAGAGTGGACCAATTTGCCTTCCAACTATGACCTTGGATGCCCTGGCCTACGTTGCCAAGAGCCATTCAGAAAGTGGGGAGAGCAGACTGATATGCTTTGCATTTTCCCCTAGGATCTCTGCAACGTACACAGGTCCTCCCTCCATGCACTTCCCACATGACTGTAGAGAGCTGGTTCTAGTCAGAGCAGGCAATATCAGCCAGTGGTCTGACTCAGCATAAGAGAGCTTTAAATACTCATTTGCACAATGGTGAGGCATTTTGCTAGTCTTCACATAAATATCATTCATCTGCATATTCCAGTTTGCTTGTTTACATTTAACAGCAATTCATGGGTCTGCATAAAGATCATGAAAGAACCAAGGATTGCAAAAAGTTTAGTATGACCAAAGGAGATATACAGCCCTTGGCTATGTTTTAGTCAGTAATACCTTGATCTGTTTTCCCCCTTTAATCCAGATGTTGGATGAAAACCACCATCTAATACAGTGTATTATGGACTATCAAAGCAAGGGCAAAACAGCGGAATGTACTCAGTGAGTATGATCTTTTTGTGTGTGGCAATATATTGGGTCTATTATTTCTTTGCTGATTGTCAGCAGAAGGATGAGATCATCATTGCTATGCTGAAATTATCTATAAGGCTTGAAATCTCTTTCTCTTCTTAAACCAGAGCCCTCAAGATGCTGCCAGGTGGACGCAGTAGAGGATTGTGTGGGATTGAGAATGCCCAGTCTGGATGCTCTCTGGCCTTTTTCACATTTTGCAGGGCAAAGCGTTTTAGCTTCTGCATTAGGAAACATCAAAGCAGGGGTGGGGATGTTGTTGGACTACAAGAATACACAGTTGTTGTAGTCACTGTAACTCCCATCCTCCCGGACTATTGGCCAAGCTGGCGGGGGCTGATGGGAGTCCAACGACATCTGGAGGACCACAGTTCCCCACCTTTCCTATAAAGTGTGAAGTGAATATTTGTGTTGTAATATAAGCATGTTACGAATTACCTGCTTGAGAGGTTAGAAGTCCAGAGGAAGTGCTGTTATAGGACTTCATTTCCATTGCGTAAGAGAGAGAAAGTGAAGGACGTACGCAAGGTATTTTTGTGGCATCTGTTTATTTAAAAAATACTCGAGTAGAGCACTTGGAAGAGCAAACGGACTCCTGGAAGACAGCACAACCTCTAATCCTACATCAGGTTCCCAAGGCGAGAAACCCCACAAGTATCCAGCCATTTCATCTTTAAGTGACTCATGGCCCTCTCCCAGTCTCTTTGGCTTGGTTCTCGCTGAGGTGATAAACCCGTGTCTGAGCTGTGCTGTTTCTGGCCCCCTCCACAAGGATGCGCTTTTGCGCCCGGTTCGGGGATTATGCGCATTATCGCAGAGGCGCATTTACTCCTAATCCCTCTGCACGGGAGGCGGCAAGAGGCGGCGAAGCGCATTAATTGATGTCCAAAAAGCGCTTTACATGTAGTTAACGCGCATAATCGCTTGTTCACGCCGCGAAAATGCGCATTATCGGGGAGATAACGCGCCTGTACGCCCGTTTTGCGCTCCGCTGGTGTGGAGGTAAAATTTATAATGAGCCTTCAAGGCTCATTAAACGTCTCTTGTGGAGGAGGCCTCAGACTGCAGGTAGGGACATTCGTACTTGATCATGTCAAGGGCAATGTGAGGCCAGAACGTTATTCCCTGACGTCTGGTTTTCTCTCTAGAGGGACCTTTTGTATGAAGGAAAGTATTCAGTCACATGCAGTCTGAAGAGACACAATCTAGTTGAAGGTTTATCACCACAGTGGGGCCTAGGCCTCAGGCTCTGCCAGTGGAGGCTGATGGCTCTGATGTAAGTGGGGTGGTGAATCCGCTCCTGGTTTCAGTCAGAACTCTAAAGGAGCCATCATAGCACCTTGGACAGCTCCTTTAGAGTTCTGACTGAAACCCGGAGTGGAATCGCTGCTCCATTGAGTGAAATCGCTACACCAGCCTCCACTAGTCTCTGCCTATTTTCAGAGCTGAAAACATGTCTTCTAGTGGAGCCATCCATGAACAGTCAACCATAGCAATGGCTCCTTCAAAAAAGTCACACTCATAACAAATGGGAACTAGGCCTAGTTATCACTGAAGTGGTAAACCTGACTCTGGGCTGTACCATTGCTAATATTACTATGCCTGTGGAAAATGTTTGCCTGGCAGGGGATGGACTTCTACCTCAGACCAGAATCCGGTCCATGAAGCTTGGTTGAAGCACATTTACAGCCACTAAAATCTAAACATGTCCAGGATTCAGGTCCACATGAGATTTCCACACTTATTCCTACATAGAGGAGCTTTTCCTGCAAGAGCAGAGTAGTGTGTGTAACAAGCCTTTCTCAGGTTTTGAAATATACTATATTACGGGGGGTGGGCAACCTTTTTGGGTCAATGGGCACATCTGGAACATTGCCAGTGTGTTGTGGGTGCTCTCACAAAATAACCGCCATGGCGGGCTTGCCCATTCATTAAATGACTACTATGGTAGGCATGGTTGGTCACAAAACATTTCTCATTAGCCAAACTGGTGAGGCTCAGGAAAAAGTAACTTGCCCAAAAACAAAAGTACAAGGCAGATGTGAGGTCTGAGCTCCAAAATACAAAACCACTCTTTTTAAAATGCAAATAAAGATGGCGCTGATGTCTTCCATCAGAAGTCTGTCTACTCCCTGTACAATTTAGAACCCTGATGGTCCAGGGTTCTAAGGAACTCAGGAAGTTCACACAAGTAGACCAAGTTTCCCTGTGCAAACTTTCATCCTCAAACACTTGGTGAGCAACAAGGATATGATGGAAGTGGCGGAGATAGTAAGAACATAAGAAGTGCCATGCTAGATCAGAGTGAGGGTTCATTTAGTCCAGCATTCTGTTCACACAATGGCCAACCTGCTGTGGACCAGGGACCAATAAAGCAGGACATGGCGCAATAGCACCCTCCCACCCATGTACCCCAGCAACTGGTGCACACAGCCTTACTGCCTCGGATAGCTTTGGCTATGGGGCAGTATATAGATGATGATGATGATGATGATGATGATGATGATGATGATGATAATAATAATAATGGAGGTAGCACATAATCATCAGAGCTAGTAGCCATTGATAGCCTTCTCCTCCAGAAATTTATCCAACCCCCTACACTTCTCTCCATTCTGCTTTCCGCGATTCTAATCAGGTGGTGGATTTGAACACCCAAACATGCTTTATGATAATAAACTCTTCTACACAAAATATCCATACCTTGTCAAGTTTCCAAGGAAGGCCAGTTAGATCAGATGCACACAGCCCTTCCAAAGGATAAAAGGTGAAGTTGCGTTTTTAAAGGAGAAAACTGTCCAGCGTGGTTTATTTTCATTGTGTGTAAGTTGTTTTTTCTTCTTTTGCCTATAGATATCAACAAATCTTGCACAGAAATCTGGTTTACTTGGCAACAATAGCAGACTCAAACCAGAATATGCAGTCCCTGCTTCCTGCTGTAAGTATCTGCAGGAACTCCAGATCTAGCTTGTGGAGCACTGATTGATGTGATTAATTTATTTATTACATTTCTGTACCACCCAATAGTCAAGATTTAAAGAAGTCCATTACTTTGAGCTAAACCATTTGATGATTTTAGAGTCAGTGTGGTGTAGCAGTTAGGGTGTCAGACTAGAACTGGGGAGACCCAGGTTCAAATCCTCACTGGGTGATCTTGGGCCAGTCACTATCTCTCAGCCTAACCTAACATACAGGGGCTCAATTCGGACGACATATTAGGCAACGGAGGAGTGTTGCTTATTGTGTCGTGTGGGGAGTAACACACCACGCACACACAACTGACAGTACACTAATCAGGCAATTTAAACAACGGAGGGAAACAATGGTCTTGCACGTTGTTTAGCCCCAAGCCCCATTGTTTAAAGTGTCGTCCGAATTGAGCCCCCCCTCTCTCCGTGGACTATTCCATTTGGAGATAGAGTTCTGCCGGCCAGAGCAGCCGAAAACCCCCGGCTGCTCTATACAGCCGACAGAACTCACGGTGCATGCTGGGATGCGGCTGGGGGACTGAGGGAGGGGGAGGGAGGAGATGCTGCAACCAAAATGGCCACCGTCCGTTCTTTGCAACCGGTGCGTTTGCCAGTGCCGAGCAGCGTCGGCTGCAGCGTGTCGTTTGGGGAGCACCGGCTGCCTAACGCATGGTCAGTACTCTTATTTCCCCCTCCGTTGCCTAATATGTCGTCCGAATTGAGCCAGGGTTGTTTTGAGGACAAAATTAGGAGGGAGGCGTGAGAAACTATGTAGGCCACCTCGAGCTCCGTGGATGAATGGTGGGATATAAAATAAATAAATAAATGATGGATAATTTATACAGGAAAGTAAATAATGCTGAGAATAAAAAATAAAGTAACACCTAGTAAGGGTTATCCTGGAGCTGATTTTTTTGCTGCATGTATTTTACACACAGCAGTAGGAGCATACAAAATCCTCTTTCTTACTCGGGGCTTAGCCTGCACATGTAGCAGGATGAAGTGTGAATGAGCTGCTGGAAGAGCAGACTGTGCCACTTCAGATGGTGAGCATTTTTTAATGTTCCCTTGCACTGTAAAAAATAAAAAGAATAGCTCCCTGCAAGTAAACTAGAATAGTGGGAACAGGGAAGGAAAGGGCTTCCAAAATGTAACTTCTAGACAGGCCTGAGTTCCAGCACCACATTATAGAAACCTGAAGGTAGTGGCGTTTCTACTTTTTAAGTGTTCTGGGCAGAAGGAGATGTTGCAGAGATACAGTACATCTTCCTCTGGTACTGCAGTAGTCTAGAGACATTCGTCCTTCTTTCCTGCCTGTTCCAGCACTGCTCTCTACTGAATGGGTCAGAAGAGCAAGTAGTTATCTAGATCCCTGTAGCAAAATTGTAGGAGAAATTACTCCAGCAGAATATTGGCTTTTCTATACAAGGCATTTATCGAGCGCTCCATCATTCCCTACTCACAGTTCTTTACGGTTTCTATAGATGGTTCTTTAGAAAGTGTCTAACCTTCGGGGAGTTTTTAGAACATGGAAATTTAATTGTGTAAACGATAGGAAGCGCAATTTCCTCTTGCTTGTTTGTGCTATTCCGTTATACCACAGTGCCACCTAGAAGTTGCATAGCAGAAAAGCAGGAAAGGAAACATTCCTGTGTAGTGCTTGGATCTCAATTCTGCGACAAACCCAAAATAGGTACGGCAGGTTAACAGCTAGTTAAATACCATCTTATATCCCTGCCCTGAGGATGGGGGTGGGAGTCTTAAGAATGACTCTCATCTCCCAGTTTGAGGTTGACAATCCTAGGCTAGCTGGTGAATGGATGGTAAGACCCCATCCCTACTTGAAAAGAAAAAAAATGCTTGCTAATATGTACATGTGTCACTTAACTAAGGATGCAGATGTATAGTTGGGAAACTTATGTTTTTGCTATCTAGTAAAGTTGGAGAGGCAATTATTTTATATTGCCTCTGTCACAGGGCTTGCAGTGAAGTAAAGTATGTAAAGAAAGGATTAACACTATTTGATGTGAAACTGTTGAGCTTTGACCTTCCTTATCTTTCCTTAGTGGCCCAGTTTGATATCACAACGCAAAGTTGTGCACAAGGCAGCATCCTGGTGCATGCTGACCGATTACTCCTACTGCAAACAGAAGCAGCTGAACAACCTAGGGTCGCTCCATCCTTGGGTTATTTAGTGCTGTGTCCAAACACAAATCTATGGCTTGTCTATCCCCAGACCAGCCAGAGAATCAACCCAAGAATAAACCATGGGTTCTTGCTCTGTTTCGTTGGAGGAGAGAAATGTCAGAGGTCCAGATTTTATTTATTTTTATTACATTTATATCCTGTCTTCTTCCCTTTTGCAACAAACCTAAGGTGCCTTACATCGTCCTCTTCCAACAATCCTGTCAGGTAGGTTAGGCTGAGAGTCAATGACTGGCCCAAAGTGAGCTTCCTGGCTAAGTGGGGACTAGAACCTGGGATACCTGAGTCCCAGTCCAACACTCTAACTGGTACACCACACTGGCTTGCAGACATAATGCTAGACAGCCATGGGATGGAGTATTGTTGGGTTGTTTAGCCATTCCCACATGCAGTGGGAGCAATTGGGAGCCTGCATCGTTCGCAGACCACATTTGTTGTGTGCAGAGATTTGGTGAGCTACCTAATTTCCCTACCGTTTGGTAGGGAAAGACTGAAGAGTACTAATAATTTTCTGTTTGGGCATTGGCGGAGTGAAATTTACTGCCCACCTGCCGTGTGCTTGTGGCTGTACATGCATATTTTGAAACGGCTTGTCCATGTGGAAATATTGGCTCTATTCTTCTGATGGCACAAGGCAAATTTCCTTTAGACTTTGAAGGAAGCTTTCCTTGCACCGGAAAACCAAATCCGGGCCTTTATTTAGCAAATGTATCATTTCCTTTTTGTGTGGTTAAAACTGGAATATTTCTAGGTGGTCAGGAGGTATGGCTAGGTTTTGTGTGTTCTAGCAGTGCTCCCATCTATGAGGAGAGAGAGAGAGAGAGAGAGATCAGGCCCAGGCCCTGTGTGTGTGTTTCAGTGTTCTCTCATTAACTGCTAATTAAAATAGCTTACAAAATAGCAAGGCTGCTTTAGGGTTTCTCCCTACCCCATCAGTTAATCTCCCAATATGATGTTAATCTTTTGTAAATCCGTCCCACGGATTCTGATTACTCCCCCTACACATACCTGAAAAGCGTTTGTTTCTTTGGGGCTATTTAGATGAAAGAGGTGATCATATATGGCATTACCGTATCTATTGGCTTCCTCATGATTGAAATTCCTTATTCATGAGGTGATTCATTATTAATCATGCATAATACTAAATTAATAATAATAATTAATGGCAGGCATTCTGCCGAGTGATCTTTCTTTTTTTTTTTCTTTTCAGGAAGGCCTACCCCAAAACAAACCCCTCTGACTGATTTTTCTTCTGCTCCTTTTTGCCATCTGCAGCCACCGACGCAAAACATGACCCTAGGCCCTGGAGGAATGAATCAGAGCGCATCCAACCAGTCTCTTCATTCACAGAGCAACCTCAGTGATGCAATCGGGACAGGCCTTCCTCCTTCCTCCCTCATGCAGAGTCAGATTAGCAATGGTGAGCTTTCCACGGTTGCCTGGCAACCGCATCCACAGATGCAGAACGTGTTTCAGAAGTGGTCTTTTATGGCTGTTTAACTAGCCTCTCGGGCATGTGAGGGAACCTGAGCACAGCCTTTAAATATGCACAAATTGGTTGCCCTTCATGCCATTGCTGCTAGTATATTGTAGCAATGGCTTTCCGGCAGGAGGAATCGATATTTGAACATTGAGGCTGGCGCTGTTTAAATTGTTGAGCGTATGGATGTTGATTTCGGTGGCTGGTGGGATGCTTGAAAACTCTGGAGGCCGACATCAGATCTTCACTCTGATTTAATTTCAAGCATTTTGAAGACCAGAGAGAGTCCATGTGAGCATATATATGGTACAGAGGAAAAAGAGCAAGAAAAGAGTGAAAGACCAAATGATTTAACAGTCTCATGCAGCAGCATCCTATGCATGTTTACTTGGAACTAAGTCCAACAGTACTGATTGAGTCTTATTCCCAAGTAAGCAATCTAAAGCTCCTCCTCCCCATGCAATACCTGTGTTTACTCAGAAGTAAGCCCCGCTATGTTCACAAGGGACTTACTCCCAGGTAAGTACATAGGATAGTAGTCCTAGAAGAATAAGGACTAACACCCATCCTATACTGGAAGCTTTGAGTGTTTTGGCTAATAATTTTACTACATTTTGATAGTAAAGCAAAGGGCCCAATCCAGCCAAATTAAGTCCTGAGCTCCATTAATTTCAGTGTTAAAGGTAAATAGCACTCTCTAAGATCAATGGTCCCCTCTACAAGAATTCAGTTTGACACCTGGTTGTCCGATTATGCGCATCTTCTCGCAATCGCTTTTACGCCTAATCCCTATACACAGGACGCGGTAAAGCGCATTACCAGTTGTATGAAAGGCGTTTTAAAGGTGTTTAATGCGGAGAATCGCTTGTGAACATGGTCATAAGGCGCTTTAACTCCCGCGGTAAATTAAAACTCGCTTTTTAACGCGTATTCGATAATGCGCATAATCGGACAGAAAAAGTGCCTCAACCCCCGATTTGTCAGTGAACTTCAATACTGCTATAAAGCAGTAGTGTGGCTCTTGCCTTTTATATACTGCTTTCATTCCACTTTCATAGTGCAATATCCTGCTTAGTGTAGATGAGGCCAAGGTATTGTACAGCTGTTCTGTCTTTTATTTCTTAATGGATTTTCTACAGTAAGAAAAAAGATAGAGTAAACAGTGGGAAAACATGGGAGGGCTACAGTTTGAAATCAACCTTGTCTGGAACCCCCATAAATTCCATGAATGAGGCAGGTCAATGGCTCCATAAAAGCGCAGTCTGGAAGCAACCTTAAAATTGTTTTACACTGCTGTGGCTTTTACTCTGGTTTTTACTTCAATTTTGTTCTGTTTTAAACTATTAAAAAATGGAATTACTTTTTGTAGGTGTTTTGTCTCATGGTTTTAAGCTTTTTTTTTTTGAACCACCCAGAGAACACAGCTATTGGGTAGGATAGAGACGTAATAAATAAATAAATTTTATGTATTTAATTATCTATCAGCTGTTTTACAAACACTTGGTTTCAGCCTTTCCCAACTGGTTGTCCTCCAAATGTATTGGCCTGCAACTCCCATCATTCCCAGTCGAACACAACTGAAGGGCACTGTGTTGGGGAGGGCTGGTTGGTTTAGTAGTAGCACAGCTGTAGATTTTGTTTGTTTGTTTCAAAGATTTCTTTTGTTTGTTTGTTTCAAAGATTTCTATCCTACCCATGGCTGGGGATGGTTTCCCCTATCATCATCCCCAGCCATGGGCCATGGTGGCTGAGAATGATAGGAGTTGCAGTCCAACGCATCTGGAGGGCAGCTGGTTTGTGACGGTTGGTTTAAAAACACAACGATAAAGAAAAACAGCTTCATGGAAACAACAAAAAACCAGCAATTAGATGCTGCTTAAAATCCAGCTCAACCTGTTTAAAAAGTCTGGGAGAATGAGAAAGACTTTGGCTCAGTTCAGACAACACGTTTCTCAATGGTGGTTTTAGAACTCCGCGGTGGAGTTTTGTACACCACCGCTGAGAAACCTGTGGTCTGGCGGGAAAACTCCACGCGACGGTGGAGTTTTGGAAAACACTCCACACAGAATATCCACACTGTGCAGAGGAGAGTTCCTGCACAATGGTTGTGTTGCGTGTTGTGTGGCGGGCTCTGTGGAGTTTTCTGTTGCATTGAGTTGACTTTTCCCACTGGCTACAGAGTTCTCTGGCAAGAGCAGCAAAAGGAGGGAGTGCCGCTCTAGGGGAGCTGCTGGGATTGTATGTTTCGCAGTAATGGCTGATGGGATACCATTGGGATGACCGGGGGTGGAGAGAGGGTGGAGGAACTGTCAATCAGACATCTCAATGGATTTTACTCAACTCCACACGAGCCCACACTCACACTATGGTGGAGTTAGAACATGCGTGGGGAGTGCCCCCTAAAAACTCATCCGTTGAGTGGAGTTTTCACACTGCGTTGATTAACGTATTGTCTGAACTGAGCCTTTGCCTGGCACTGGAAAGATAACAGCATGGCCCCCAGAGGCAAGCCTTTCTGGAGAAAGAGTGGCAAAGACAGAGAGCTGCAGCCAAAAAAATGTCCTTTCCCTAATTGTCATTCACCTCATCTCAGATGACAGTCTCCCAGAGGAGAGCTGCGTTGGATAAGCTCAGCACACAGGGAAGTTGATGTGGCAGCAGGCATTCCTTAGGGTAGATTGTGCTACACAGCAAGGAACCCGCCGTAATTGCCTTTGGTGGCTTCCGCAGGACTGTAGTTGTAGGTTCAACTTCTTTTTTTTTTTTAAAAAAAGAGCACACTTCTAGTCCTCATGATCATGGAATGTGTTCGAAATTAGAAGCAGCCTGCTAAAGGTGTAGAAACCGAAAGCAGGCTCTGTTGTGCATCTGGCGATCAGGATGGTTTGTTTATTCAGCCTTCATGGCATCCTGTTCCTCCCTTGGTCTCCCAAGTATTCATTTCTTGCTTCTGTCCGATATATCTCTGGCTCCCTGGCCGTTCCTCACTGGTAATGATCCCCGAACTCTAAATTATTCCCAATCGGAGGGGCTGGGTGGGTGAGTTGCGAGGTAGTCCATAGCCTGCAAAGCCCATAGCTATGAATATGAATCTAAAACGAAGAAAGAAAAGTTTTTAAAAAACATCGTTGTTCTAAAATTACATAACCTGACCATGTTCTTTGGCCTTTCTGGCTGCCCAGTTTGAACTACAGAACTCTAGAGTCCCTGAATATAAGCAACTCAAGAGTGAAGGAAGGTAAGATCTGAATAAGATTCAGTAGCACCATTTCCCCCCTTGTTTCCTAGGTCCCAATCATGTGTCTATGCAACAGTCAGGTCAGAACACGATGCCCACGACTTCCCTGAGCATGACTGTCAGTAGCCATGGAACCGGAACCGGCTATAGCCATACAGTGCCTGCGTCTCAGAATGTACCAATGCAAGGCCAGGGATCGATAGGCAACTATGTCTCGCGAACAAATATCAACATGCAGTCTAATCCTGGTAGAGTTGCCGTAGCCTTTCTTCTTCTTCTTGTTCAGAGATGTTGTTGTTTAAGGTGTTGGGGCTAACTGGACTATGAGGGCTGGGGAGGTAGGATTTGGCAGAGAATTGGGTTCAGACGATAACTGTTGAACAGTTCTTGCGTAACACTGAAGCTTGCATACTTTGGGCCTCTGTTATGTAGTTAGTTACATGTCTTCACAAATGGGAGGACAAGTCCCTGCCCCAAGGGGCTTACAGTCTTAAAAATAGATGGGGGGGGGAGGGAAACCCGAGACAGGGGTAAATATCTGTGGCTAATTCATAGACGCCATCTTGGTTACAGTAGGGTGTTGGGACTTTATATTTCTTACATTTGACTTAGAGTTTTAGTTTTTCTCAGGGTTGGGGATGGGTGGGCACCATGTAGGCTGCTTAGGGGTGCAGGACCTCTGGTCTGCGGGCCTACTCAGACCTGTGGAGCACCCCAGTGCACCCTGCGCAGCCTCCAAAAGTAGGGCTTAGAGAATTGTCTAGAATCTGAATGTGTACGTGTGTTGCAGTTTCCATGATGCATCAGCAAGCAGCAACGTCACATTACAATTCTGCACAAGCAGGGACCCAACATTACCAAGGGCAGTCTTCCATTGCCATGATGAGTCAGAGTAACCAAGGCAACAGCATGATGGGCCAGCGGCCAATGGGCCCTTACCGACCTTCACAGCAAGGTAAAGTCTTCTTCTCCTTCGTATTATTAACTTTATTTATATCCCGCCTTTTGCCCAATGCTGACCCTTAGTACTTTGGCCCTTTGCAGCGCCTCCGGTGTCTTAAAGTCGCAACTAAACGAACCGCAAGATCTGTGGTTGGATGTCCTGTGTGGGTTTTTTAATGGCAAATGCAGCTGCGGGGGGGTGGGGGGGTGGTTTCAGATTGGAAATATGGAGCAAGAATTAATCCTCCCTGCAATTTCCTGTGCCATTTTCACAGTTGTGGGGCAAATAGCAGCTTTGGGGGAACAAGTGGGTGGGTTATCTAGAAAACGACAAAAGAGGAATGGGTTGAAATAGCCCTTCCCCAGCAGCATGGCCCTGATCCGTATTGGCCTCCCCTCCCAGCAATTGCTTTTAACAAACGTTTAAGAGACTGTGTTTAATAGGGCTTTCTCTCTGTTAAGCATGTACAGCGGTTGGGCCTTCCAGATGTTTTGGCCTAGAGTTCCCATGATCCCTCTCCGTTGGCTGTGCTAGCTAGGGCCGATGGGGACAGATAGGTCAAAACATTTGGAGGGCCACCAGTTGCCCACCCCAGATGTATAGGATTGTACCCTTAAACACACATGTGCCTGCGTACGAATCTGCAGTTACTGTGGCTAGACCTGTAATAGGTTTTCATCATGAATGCTGGATAGATATCTCATCTCAGCTACTCTTACAACCAAGCTCTTGTTCACACAACACGCTAATCCACATTCAGTTGCTGAAGGTGGTTTGTTGTTGAATTGTAGGTTAGCGTGTTGTCTGAACCCAGGACATTTTCCAAAAGGGTGGCTTGTTAACCATGCAGTGTGGCTTATTTTTCTCAAATGAGCCACTTTGAGAACCCATAGCTTGTTGTTAGGTTGTTCAGGGTGGTTAACAAGCCACACTGCATGGTTAAGAAGCTGGCGTGAAATGTCCTGGGTTCAGACAACAAGCTAATCCACAGTTCAAGAAACAACTTTTGGTTCAACAAGAACCCACGCTCAACCCCTGAGTGTAGGTTAACATGGTATGTGATGCTTTGGCAATGGGCTTTTTCCTTTGACCCACACCCACTTCTCTCTTTATTACCTGCTGCAGCAGCTCCAATCCTGACTCATTTTCCTCCTGGTTCCAGAGAGCAGGGAGGCAGCAGGAGGTTACTACCAAATTCCCCCATCCTGGCACACGCACAATGACAACCAGAATGGCCTTTGGTAAAGGATGGTGGCAGAAGTGCTTGAGGTCATTGCCCTAAAGCCTGACACAGCAGAGGTTTTAGCTTTCCATAGAATGGCTGGAAATAGGACTTCCTGTGGCTCAACTTGTCCTATTACTTCTCCAACCTGCAGCCCTTAGATGCACACGATAGCCTGGCAGGGAAGGATTAGGTTCATCCTTGCCACTTCTCGCCTTCCCAAGGTAATCTTTGGCGCCCATCCCTCTTCCCTGGGCATCCAACAGATTGGGAGGGAACCAGGTTGATGAAAGTGGCTCTAACCCCTACGCCACACCGGCTCTCGTATTGGAAATTCATAGCAGAAGCAAGATTTGAAGAAGACCCCTGATTCCTACCTGCTATGCCACACCAGAACCTTCTCAGTAAGGGGCAGGCTGACCAGTCTGGAATACTGTGCATAAAATGCCCTTTACAGAGGTCATTTCATCTCGCTTGGCTGTCACTGTGGGCTGATTAAGATGCTTTTGTTCTGCTTTATAGGTTCCTCCCAGCAGTACATGGGCCAGGAGGAATACTACAGTGAACAATACAGTCATGGACAAGCTTCATCGGAACCCATGAACCAGCAATATTACCCCGACGGTAATTTTGCTGCATGCTGGATCGTGTTTCCAAATGCTTTTGAATTGCAGGAGGCTTCTGGCATTCCTAGGATGGAATTTTAAAAGCGGGGGCTGATCACACACAAACTCTTAAGTCTTTCCTGGACAGCCAGACCCGTTGGTTTTACTGGGGCTGATTTTTCCAGTAGCTTGGAAGAGCGAGATCACTGCTGATGGGAAACCAAGCTGGGATATTGGTAATATAGCAACTATGTGACTGGTTTTGGAAAAGTAAAATGCAGGGCCCTGGAGCGGAAAAGGAACTTTAATCTTGTAGCCCCTTGCCAGAGCCCCAATCCAGGGAGAACCCTGCACACCCCTGCTATTTATCTTTTTAAAACAAACAAAAAACAAGCACATTCACACATTTGCTAAATGCGTAAATCAGCCTTCCCCAACCTGGTGCCCTCCAGATATTTTGGACTACAATTTCCAGTATTCCTGACCATCTGGCCATGCTGGGTGAGGCTGAAAGGACTTGAAGTCCAAAATGTCTGGAAGGCACCAGGTTGGGGAAGGCTGGCATAAATAGGATCATCACGTCTCGTTTGGCCCTTACAGATGCTAGCCAAATGGGCAGGACGAGGAGAGAGAGAATAGGCTGGTATAGGCTGGTTCAGAGACGAAAACGCTGCTGCACAGATAGAGAACTCCAAATCATAGAATCATAGAGTTGTAAGGGGCCTATAAGGCCATCGAGTCCAACCCCCTGCTCAATGCAGGAATCCACCTTAAAGCATACCTAACAGATGGCTGTCCAGCTGCTTCTTGAATGCCTCTAGTGTGGGAGAGCCCATGACCTCCCTAGGTCATTGGTTCCATTATGAACTGTTGCCCAGCGTGTTGACAGCCGTTTGCTGCTTCCCTTTTTAGGGGCTGATAGGAGGCTAGAGCCAAACTTGGCAATATGGGGAGTGCTTGGCTGCCACTGAAAATGGCAGCCTCACAACCCCCCATCGCTTGCAACATCTGGGGGTGGGGGGTGGGACGTGAGTTTTGACATGGTGTCATCACATCAAGCATTGCTCCACCCCTTGCAAGCTGAAGCCAATGAATGGGCATAGAATGGGTGTGAGGCAGCTCCCAACATGATGGCATCATGCCATGCGTTCCGCTTTACTATATGAAATTGGGAAGGGGAAGGAGGAGGAGCCACAGGGTTGCTGTTTTCAGTGGCACCCACACAAGTCTTCTGTTTGTTCAGCTCAAGCTGCCTCGAGTGGGCTGGAATTCCTGGCAGGGTGAGACAGGGGGCAGGTTCCTGACAACAGCTGTTATCCTAACTGCAGTGCAATGCCACAACTCTAGGTGTTGCATCAATGCGCTCGATGTTTCCATCAGCCCAGCAGGCAGTTCTCGTGATGTTTGGTGCATTGTACTGCTGGGAGGAAGGAGTTAGGCAAGGTTTCAAGAGGGATCAGTCGGCTGTAAAAGTATTCAAGGAAACAGGGAATACAGCTTTAAAGAAAAATCCTGCATGAGGTGGGGGGGTAGGGAATGGTTTCTCACTAGATTATACACTTTACTTTTATAAAATTCAGAAAAGTAAAATCAGAATTTGAACTCTACCACCTCTCCTTGTAGAGTATTTTTCTTTATCCGCCTGTCATGTTCACCTTACAGTTTTTATTTATTTATTTATTTATTTATTACATTTATATACCGCCCCATAGCCGAAGCTCTCTGGGCGGTTTACAAAAATTAAAAAATTGAACATTAAAGAGTCAATATACAAAATTTAAAACCATAAAACCTAAAACAGCTGATATTTAAAACATTTTAAATGTTTTAAATATCTGAAGGGAGCCCCATTGTGTTAAATAGAACTTCCTCCCAGGTAAGTGTATATAGGATTGCAGCCTTAATAGACTTTCCCTCTCCTCCTAGGGGAAGTTTTAGGTTCGGGAAGGCTGTTCTACGAGGAATTGTAATCCATAAAGGGGTAGGGATAGGGATCTCCAATACAGTTCTCAGCACCACATCACAATAAATTTCCAGGATTCTTTAGGAGGAGCCAGAATAGCTCAACTGATCCAAAAGCAGTATAGGTTTATAGTGTACACATATCCTTTTGGTTTTAAATTAATTGTCGTGTATTTGCAAATGTGTAAGTGCTTACCATTTTTAATTATCCTTTTCTAATTAACCTTTTTCATGGTGGTGGTGGTTGTTGTGAGTATAGGTCACGGTGATTATGCGTACCAGCAGTCATCTTATTCTGAGCAGAGCTACGACAGATCGTTTGAGGATTCCACGCAGCACTACTATGAAGGAGGCAAGCAGGACCCATTGTGGATGTATTTCTTGTGGAACGTGCCATGCCTGGGGGGTTCGCGCCAGTTCCGTTCTTAACTCGCTTGCAGTGCTAAGCGTATAATTGGCCCGTTTTTCTCTAGGAAGATACAAGCCGTAATCCAGGTCTTAGAGATAAGAGCCATGGGAGAGTCGAGCGCTGGGGTCTTTTAACACAGCGCCTGCGGGCCAGGCTGAGATGCCCACCAAGCTGCTTTCTCACTTTGCAAACAAATTGGTTGGCTTCTTCTTTTCCTTGTATTGGGGTTGGGGTGGAGGGGCATGGCTGGAGAGGCATGGAAGCCCACCCCCCGTCAAAGATCCTGCCTAGAATCCCTTGTGACAGCAGGATCCTTGGGAGAGGGCGGCGGCGCCTCCAGCTGATTTTTCAGCAAGGCACCTTTTCCTCGCCCCTTGCAAATGGATTGAGAAATTGCTCCATTCGTTCCGCAGAGGAGAGAAAGGAAGAAAGATCCAGAGGCCGACAGAGAGAAAAGAGGAGCCCAAGAGAAAAGATGGTCAGAGTGAGAAGCACAGACAGAGGGGGACGCTCCCAACATTTTTGCGATTGCCCCACCGCATTGCAACAGCCAATTTATGGTGGTGCCCAGGGCACGTTTTCAAAATTCCAAATATGCCCACAGGCCTACAAAGTAGAATGCCCAGGCAAAAAGGCTAGGTAGGGATTTCTATGCTAGTTTGGCCGGGGGTGGGTGGGTAGTTCTCCACCTGTACTCTGAAACAATACAGCTTAGCAGCAGGCAGGTCGCTGCTGCTTCGTTTTGTTTCAGCCCTTTCGTTGTACCTCCAGGGACTGGCCATCTGTCTGAGAGCGAGCCCTGCTGAATGGATTTAGCCCAGCTTGCCACCAAAAGGTCTAAGGCTGCCTCTACAAGAGGCATTTAAAGCTCTTTCAAGGTGCATTAAAAAATGTACCTCTACAAGAACGGAGCGCAAATCGGGCGTAGAGGCGCGTTTTCTCTCCGATTATGCGCATTATCGAATGCACGTTAAATAGCGAGTTTTATTTTGCTCCGGCAGTTAAAGCGCATTTTGACTATGTGAACAAGCGATTCTCTGCATTAACTACTTGTAACATTTGAAACAACCGGTAAGGTCACCTGTTGAGTGCTCAATTACCTCCTGCATACAAGCATTTACGATAAAGCTCTTCCGAGAAGATGCGCATAATCGGAGGAACAGGCATCAAACAGAATCCATCTAGAGGGGGTCTTAAGCTTCAGGGCCAAGAAATGGTGGCTGCAGATTCAAAAGAAGAAGAACACCCCTTTCCAGAAACACATGTGGGTGCATGGGTGGGGTGCTGGCACGTTGGGCTTGGAGGATGGAGGCGTGGGGTTGAATTCCAAGTGGAGTGACTGCCCGGCTGCATCCTTCCAAAAGTACGAACCGCTAGAGGGCAGGCAAATGGCTGCAACTGAAGGTCCCAGGTTCAGGCTTTTCTGTATGAGGCATGATACAGTTGAAAAAGCCAGTCCCGGCCGACTCTCTTGACGCCGTATTTTGGACCAGCTGGAGCTTCCAGAATGCTTTCAAAGGCAGCCCCACGTACAACGCAGTGCAGTAATCCAAACAGGAGGTTCCTGGAGCACGGGGGATTTTAGAGCAAGTGAATCTAGGATCCTGGTTAACCTGCCAATGAAACCTTTTGCTTTTTCCTTTTTAGGGAATTCCCAGTATAGCCAGCAGCAGGCGGGATACCAACAGGGAGCTGCGCAACAGCAGACGTATTCACAGCAGCAATACCCAAATCAACAAAGCTATCCAGGACAACAGCAAGGATACGGTGAGAAAAAACATGCTGGTGTGTCTGGCTGTCCATGCAGCCTAACTTGGCATTTGCTGTTTGCGCATATTCTTCCTTTCATTTTTATCCCACCCTTCCTCCAGAGAGCTTTAAGGCCAGCTTATGTCTTCCCAGCCCCTTTCATTCTCACAGCAAACCTGAGAGGTAGGTTAGGCTGAGAGAGAGTGACTGGCCCAAAATCACCCAGATTTGGGTGATCTGAACCTTTGGAGGCTGTCTATATGCTCTGGGAGCCCTGAAGAGGCTCCACAGTGATGCCATGTTGATTATACGACGCAGCAGCCACCTCGAAGCCATCGCAGGGCTTTCCAGAGAAGCCCCGCATTTTAAAAGTTGGGAACTTACCCAGACGTTTCAGGATGGAGCAAGGCAAACACAGCCCTTCGGACGCCTAACCTCGCTCCATCCTCGATGTGGAGGTGTGGCCGGGCAGATGGCAACCCCTGATTGGTCGCCACCTGCCCAAACAGAGGGCGGGCTAGCAAGCCGAATGGCCGCTGGAACGCCCCTGCGCTGCCATCAGCATTGGGAGAAGAGTATATTTTGCTGGGAAGTTTCCCTTTTGCAGATTGCAAGAGGAGCCTGTAAATGTTTATCTGGTCTACAGTTGTCTGCAGAATTGCTACAGAAGATTTTATGAGGTAAGGTTATGTGTCATAGTTTTTGAAAGAGACAAAGGAGAAAAAGTCAGGGAGGGAGGGATGGGGGGTGGGACAGTTTCTAGTATCGATAACTGCCGTAAACCCCGCACTCGTGGGGATTACCTGGCGCAATCCTGCAGGAGCGAAACCGCAGGGTTTTGGGAGGATGTGGCACCAATATGGACAGGCGCAGTCTAAATCCAGCACTCTGGCTGCTATGCTACACAGAACCTCTTTCTTCACAGCAGTCTGTTGATTCAGAAAGAACCATGGGAGCACCCTTCTGAGACTGCACTTCCATGCATATGTACTTAAGCATTGCCCAAAGTGGGCCTTCTTATAAGTAAACGTGCATAGTAGGGATGTGCACTGACCCCCTGGATCGGATCGGATAGCGGATCGGAATCGGACCTGGGGGGTCGGATCGGATTGGATTGGAGGTTGGGCAGGTCGGATCGGATCCCGATCCGCGGATCGGATGTCCTATCCGCGGATCGGACGTCCGATCCGCAGATCGGACGCCATTTTGAATGCATTTCCCCATAGCCTAGTATTGTGTTACAAAAATGCCTATAACTTTTTCATTTTTAAAGATAGAACGATGAAACGTGGGCACTTTGTAGATGGGTTAGGGATAGTTATCTGTGAGAAATTTCAGAATGATTGGTGCAGGCATTTTGTGGCAATTAATTTTTTAATAAATAACCAGGAATGCCTATAACTTTTTCATTTTTAAAGTTCCACACATGAAACTTTGCCACTTTGTAGGTGGTACATTGGCACCTATGTGTGTGAAATTTCAGAAACGTAGGTACTTGCCTTGTGTGGCAATTAATTTTAGAAAAATGGGTAGTAGTGGGGTAAATACAGTTATGCCTCCCACTTTTTTATTTTTAAAGATACAAACAGGAAACTTGGGCACATTATAGGTAACACTTTGCTTGATATGTGTGTGAAATTTCAGAAAGCTAGGTTCAGGCATGTGGTGGCAAGATATTTTTGAAACAATGAGGAAAGAAACGCCTATAACTTTTTTATTTTAAAAGTTAGAAGTCTGAAAGTTTCTCACTTTGTAGATGGGTTAGGGGTAGTTGTCTGTCAGAAATTTCAGAAAGTTAGGTCCAGGCATTTGGTGGTTACGAATTTTTTAGATTAAAAGTTACAAAAGTTTTTCCACAGAGGCTTGGGCTGTCAATTGCACCCTGCTCCCCTGCCTCCCCCTCCCTCTTTTATCTGTCAAAACTCCGTGTTGTTGTAACTTTTAATCTAAAAAATTCGTAGCCACCAAACGCCTGGACCTATCTTCCTGCAATTTCTGACAGATAACTACCCCTAACCCATCTACAAAGTGAGCAACTTTCAGACTTCTAACTTTTAAAATAAAAAAGTTATAGGCGTTCCCTTCCTCATTTTTCAAAAATACCTTGCCACTACACGCTTGAAGCTATGCTTCTGAAATTTCTCCACATTAGTCATACCACTTTGGTTCACATGTGTGATAAATTTTAGAAGCATAGCATCCGCCTACCCCCTGGCAGCTGTGGGGTCTTGCTAAACCAGAGCTGCCCCCCTGAGGAAGGACAGGCACCCACTCAGCGTCCTGCCTGCCCTCTGCATGTAGTGGGGCCGTTTTGGGAGGGCAAAGGGAGGCAGACTGTTCTGGACAGAAGCACAGGTTGGAGGGGATGGAAGAATCTCCCCTGGAAACTCGGGCAGTTCCAGAAACCCGTCGGAAACCTGTCCAGGTCCACCCAGCTCCTGACAGTATTCTTGAGTTGACCGCCTGTCTTCTGCCCCCCCCTTCCCCTAGAAGAGCTGATGCTGTCAAGTTGGGTCTGGGGGCTTCGTTCGGGGATGGGAAAAGGGGCTCCAGTAGGCAATGACTCGGGGAAAGGTGTGGGCACTGGAGGGCTTCTTTACTGCACACCCCTCTCAAGCCAGGGAGGGATTCCGAGGGTCAGCCTCGCTCCATTCCCCTCTGGGCTACTTTATAAAGAGTGAGGAAGGGAACCAGAGACGGAGGGACGGAGGGGGAGGAGGCAGCTCTGTCTCCCACCTACCCACCCATCCCAGGCGGAGAAGAAGGGGGCGCGCACGGAGGAGCCGAGCCGGGCAAGGAAGGTGGCCGCATCCAGCCCCTTTCTGCGCGGGTTTCCTGGCTCAAGGCTTCCTGGCTCAAGGCAGGTCCCTTCTTTAATATCTTTTAAATTAACCCTGTTTTTATAACCTGTTTTTATGCTTTTTATGATTTTAAATTTTGTATATATATATATATATATATATATATATATATATATATAAAATGTTCAATGTTTTTAATTTTTGTAAACCGCCCAGAGAGCTTCGGCTATGGGGCGGTATATAAATGGAATAAAACAAATAAATGGACTTTGAAAACTTTTCTGTTCCAACCCACTTTCCAAAATACTTCTGTTCCAATCCAAGCGTCCTGACGTTTTACTTCTTTTTTTTTGTTTTAGATTACTGCTGGTTTTTGTTTAATTTGTTGGTATTAAATAATTGAATTATTTCAACTGTTTTCTGATTCCAAGACATCCACCTTAATCATAAAAAAATGCTGTTAAATAATTTTGCCCACAGGATTGGATTCTGCCTTCGTGCCATGAGCAGAAGTATGGTACTTCCTGACCCTCTCCTCCCCTTACAGCCCCTTGTGCACATCCCAAATATGCTCCAGAGGTTAGGGGGGTCTCTCTGGAGCAGATCTGGGGGGGGCACAGGGGGCTCCTGGAGGGAGGGAATCCATTCCTCCAGCAATTCCCTCATGCTGGTGGAACAACACAATTGGACGCAACTCATAATGTTTTATTTTTGGAAGCTTATCCCCTGTCATCTACCAGCAGCCGTTCCATGAGGCTGCAACAGAGGCAGAAATGGGACCGCAGGGCCTTTCCATCAGCTCTGCGGAGAGACAATATCTGTCAGGTTCTTCCCTCAGGCTGTAGGAGAGAGAGAGGGGGGGAACTCTCCCTTTCACACTCTCTCTGCCTGTGCCAATAGAAGTGGCCTCTTTCCTCTCTCTCTCGGTCCCTCCATTCAATTCCAATGGATGTGGCATTTCAAAGTTTGGAGAGAGATTCTAGGCGATCAAAGATCATCAAGCTCCTTTCCTTTAAGCCCCTCATCGCTTTTTAGTTGCTCGTTAGGGAAAGCCCATTCACAATGATCCAGACTCAGAGAGCCAAAGACATGGTCTCTCAAACCTTTGTCAGGAGTTTTGCTGTTATCTTCCTCCCAGGTCCCGCCCAAGGAGCTTCATCGCAGTATTCCAGTTACCAACAGGGCCAAGGGCAGCAGTATGGAAGTTACAGAGCTTCGCAGACAGGACCAAGCGCACAGCAACAGAGGCCTTATGGCTATGAGCAGGTAAACTGGGGGTGAAGGCCGCGTTCCCCTTAGAAACACACAGAACGCTTGAGAGGATGTTCTCACAAAGCTCTTCGTTATTGTGCACTAGCAAACAGACCCAGTTGTGCATGGTTTGGAAAAGCCCTTCGTTTAATACAGCGAAGCCTTCAAGGAAAACTAAGCGCTTGTCAGAGAGCTGGATACATTGTGCCCGCCCTGTCTTGAGTGCAGGCACGCCCACTGGCATCCCTAGACACAACTCCTTGCTGTTGCTTCTTCAACAACAACAACTTTATTTGCAGCCAATAGGCCAAACATCAGCAAATAGCATTTAGACATTGATACAATGTTCATTTACACTCATTAAAATTAATAATAAAAGTAAAATATATGACTATCATAAAAGGGGAAGAGGTACCTAAAATCTATAAAGGCTGGCTGTTAAATATTTGAGTTCTACAGACTATTATACAGTGTACAAATTTTGCCACTTGCAGAGTAAGCGTCTTGTCCTTACCCTGTAATAAGGTGCTTATCAGAGTTTGCTGCCCATTCATACTATTCATACCTAGTTTTTGAATTATTGGGCCTAACATGGAATTTCTTATTTCTTTGTAAAAACTGCAATCTAACAGCATATGTTGTTGCTTCTTAAGGAAGGGCTCTGTCTACTCTATTCCCCTGAGAGTGGGGGAGCTGCTCCACAGCAGGGGGCAGGCATGTAACCCTGTTCCTTGGCCCACTAACCTCCCCTGGCTTCAAACTGTATGGAGTGTAAAGCGATATGCTGGTTAGGGATGTCTGCACCTAGTGGCTTAAGATGTCACTGCAGGCTTTGACCTCATGGACACATTTAAATTAATTAAAATCAATGCGTTTTAAAAACAAAATAACCTCAAGATGCAAGCCCCCAGGGTCTCTTAAGTATGCATGCCCACTTTCAGGTGTCTAGATTTCATGGTCTTGGGACTATGGTGCTGACAGACAGATGGACAGTGTGGTGTAGTAGCTAAAGTGTTGGACTGGGAGTCCGGAGATCCGGGTTCTAGTCCCCACTAGGCTATGGAAACCCACTGGGTGACTTTGGGCCAGTCGCAGACTCTCAGGCCAACCTACCTCACAGGGTTGTTGTTAACGAGAATAAAATGGAGAGGAGGAGGATTGTGTATGCCGCCTTGGGTTCCTTGGAGGAAAAAAGGCAGGATATAAATGCCACAATAAATAAATAAATGGACAGACACGCGCATCCTGTTATTATTGACAAAATGACCAGGACGGGGAAGCCAAAAACATCTTCACAAGGTAGGTGCTAGGGAGTTTGTCCCAATAATACAAAGCTTCACAGGGACCCATGGTCCAGTTGTGTTTCAAAGTCCGTTCAGACCCTGTATTTTTAAGTATACATCAGGTTTGGGGAACATGTGGCCTTCCAGATACTGTTGGACTGAAACCCCCATCATTTCTCACCATTGGCTATATTGGGTAGGGCTGATGGGAGCTGCGGGCCAACAACATCCAGAGGACTATACCTTCCCCACCCATGGTATACATGTTCTGCTCGCCTGAGCTGATTTTAACTGATTTCTTCTCCCCGTGGAACCATGGGTATTGTAGTTCAGTGAAGGTGATGAGAATTTATGATTGATTGATTGCAATTTTATATCGCCCAGTAGCTGAAGCTCTCTGGGCGGTTTACAAAAATTAACACCATAAAAAACATTCAAAATGTAAAGCGACAGTATCAAAATGCAACATAAGCAGAATAAAACCAAGCAGCAATACAAAATTAATACCAATTCAAAATACCGATTTAAAAGAACAAAGTTAAAAATTAAACTCTTAAAATACTGAGAAAATGTGTATCATCATGGAGTTGGTGAGGCGCTCCGCAATGGGGCTGAAACCCAGGGCAGATTCACTGCCCCGCTGAACAGGAGCCAGCAACGTCCGTGACTTCCAGCAGAGCCCACTCCTCCTCCGAGAAATGCACAGCCACCTCCTCAAAAGTCACCGGTCCCTGCTCTGGCTGTGCAGAAACCGCTTCCATTCCACCACAAAGCGAAGGAGGCCTAGAAAAATCCCTCTCAGAGAGAATTCTAGCCAAAGAGTCCCCTCCGCATTGTGTCAAACTGCGGTTGAAGATGGTTGGGGACAGTCTAGAGCGGCAGTGGTTGGTAAATGAATGCATATTTACTGTATCCCAGTATATTTGTTTTCAGGGCAGAGAGTGTGCCCTGGGGGGGAAAAATCCCTTCCACCGTACTTAGAGCACGATCCTATATGGTTCAGTCGAATTTATTCCACGTAATTGTGGCTAGGATTGCAGTCTTAAAATGTCTGTCTTCCTCTTACAACTCTGTGGATTCCTTGCAGGAAAGCAGACCAATTAAAACTAATATATAAAAACAATCCTGTTGAGGATATGAATATGTGTGAGTGCGCACACTGTCTGCAGCCATGACTACACAAACACACAGTCTGCAGCAACGACTGCATTAATATTTTTTCTTTCTTCCCCCTCCCCCCCATCCCTTCCCCCCCCCCCCCCATTTCATCTCTAACAGGGCCAGTATGGAAACTATCAGCAATAAAAAGGACAAGCAACTGTGTTAGATTTGTTTCAATATTTATGTCCGTCTTTTGAACTTGGATGTACGGGCAGCTTTTGATTAATTGTAATATGTTGGTTACCCCCTCTCCCCCCCCCCCCCCTTTAGCACAAAAGGAGCATCTGTATGTGAAATTGTATTCATTTCATGCTGGATATGAAGCAGTGTACTACTGGTAAGAAGGCAATGCTTGAATGGTTTGACATGTTTTGGTGCTGCGTAAAGTATTGTATGTTGATACAATGCAGAGGTTCTTCTTTCTCCCACCCCGTCCCCATTTGATGTTTTCAACTAGCTTTAGAGATCTCTTGAACATCAGTTTCATGTGCCTAGCCCACACCATCCCCACACCCCCAGCCCTTTTTGAAAACAAGGCTACGATGTTCTGTAACACATCAAATGTGTAACTGAGTTTGTCTTCATTTTCCGGTCGTGCAGAGAATCTAGCATTGGTTTCTAAAACACCTGCCTGAATGCACTGGAGCTTATCATCTACAGACGTCCACTGAATTGGACCATATTAGAATAAGCACATGGTGGGTTTTTTGGGTTGTTGTTGTTTTAATTTTTTTAACGTTTAATTGGTTTATATTCTGAATTGCACGTACTGAAATGTATGGGTACCAGTTTGATTTACTGACGTACGCTTTTCTTGTGGAACAGAAGTTTTCTACAGCAGGAATTAGGGTTTACTTAAGCTATCTAACTTTCTGGCGGTTATTTACCATTGGGGTTTACTGCTGAACTAACATGGGAACTGACCCCGTTATGGTGAGTTGCCCATGTATCCCATAATAGGTCAATACCAAAGATACGTTAAACTTCAGAAACGTGGGCAGTAGTTCCAGGGAACTTAGACTGAACTGCTCAAGAGGACTTCCATTTCAGCTATCCTGGAAATGTGACAGTGAGTTCATTTAGGGTGTGGCAAAATGTACTTGGGAACCAATTAAACCTGTAGGACGATGGAATCCAGCCCAAGCGAAGCATTTTAAAATCCCACCGAATTCATTGGGGAAGCATATACAGCACTGAGCATGTCCTTGAAATCAGTTGGACTAAGAATGTGTAAATCTAAGTGGATCTATATCCTCTTATTTGCTGAACCAAAAACTGGTAGCATGGGACCTTTTGATATATTTATTCAGGCTATGGATAAAATAAACACTAAGGTTCAACCTGTCAGAAGTCAAAATAGGTTCATGCTCAGCTCAAATGGATGAGAAGGTGGATTCACAGTCCAGACTCTGCTAGAAAACAATGGTAGCGCACACACTAATGATTGTGCAAGATTCCAAAGCTGCCCATTCATTTTCTGATTCTTCCACTTCATCAGATTTTCCAGCAAGAAGTATAGCCATAAATCAGCTTTTCCCCAACCTGGTGATCTCTAGCTGCGTTGGATGCACTTCCCATAATTCCCAGCCAGCGTGCCTATGCTGGCCAGGAATTCTGGGAGCTGCAGTCCAACACATCTTGAGGGCTCCAGGTTGAGGAAGGCTGCCATAAGCAAAATAAAATCAGGTGACGTTACTCTGCTCCTATAGCTCTTCCTTAGTATTTCAGCTCCAGTACTTCCAACAGCAGTTCAGAAATGGTAGGTTCTGTTCTGTAAGTCAGGTGTTCAGATCTCATTGCCAACTGTTTATTATATTCAACAGACTGGTACCAGAGAGTTAGAGCAAAGGCCTGCAGACCTAGCGGTATTTCAAAGGCACCGTTGCTCTAAATAGACGTAGGTGTTCACTATGTGTCTCTTGGTCATGCTGAGCTTCTGGCACAAGTCTAGCCTCGTGTGGGAGGGTGATGCGTACACACACCAGGTGTGTGGCACCACAGGGATGCTGCCCAGGGTGCGGGCGATAGGGAGGAAGAGGGTGAAAGTGAGTCAGTGGTCTTCTGTCCTCACCTCCCTGCACAATTCTTACCTGCCCTTGCTTATCAGTAGTAAAGCTGAGACCACATACTTGCAGTAGAGCCGGGCAGCATCTGGGAAAATATGTCGTAGCTAAAGAGCCATTCTCGAAGGGAGAACCAATTCTGGGAGATCCTCATATCTCTTTACCTGCCTCTGCTAGCAGGGCTTGTTCACCCTCCACTCCCCAGACCGCTGGAGAAATTAACTGCATTGCCTGCAGTAATTGGCACATCACGGGGTAGCCATGCTCCCTGCCTTTTAGAACCACCTCCCTCTCCTGCATGTCCAAAAGGGAGCCACACACACTTTTCTCTGTAAGACCTTGCCTCAGATAACACTCAGCTCTGACCGTGAGCACAGCCCATCCTAGGTTACAAATACATGAAGGCAAAGTCATTTTGTATCAACTATATTTTAGGTTTTTTATTTATGTATTTATTCCAAAATCCATATGGTGCAATACTTTTATTAAGCCAGTTCAAAGATCACCAAAAATGTGCAAGCTTTCGAGATCTCTGCATCAGGCAAGGTGTTTCGAAAAGCAGTTTGGCTTTGGGGTAGATTCCGACTATGTAGTCATCCTGATACAGTATTCAGTCAGCTTTGTCCTAGTCTCCCTGGCCAACCTATTTTTTTATAACAAACACCTTGCTTGATGAAGAGATCTGGAGATTACGAAAGCTGGCAGATTTTTTGTGATCTCTGAGTTGACCTAATGAAATTACTACACTATATGGATTTTGGCATTTTTCTTGCAGCCAACTTGGCTGCCCTTATTTTCTGTATTTATTATTTATTTATTACATTTGTAATGGTTGGAAAAATGCAGCTTGTTTGTCGTCAAATGTTACGTGCATTAAAAAAAAGAAAAGAACCTAAGATGAATGTGTATACAGTCTAAAGAACTGTAAGATCAACAGATGCCCAACCACATGCTGCTGTATAAGAGTGTGGTGTTCCTCTGGTATAGCAGACGATATGCAAAAACCTTCTTCCATATACAAACCAAGTTTGCTCCATTGGTGTGGGAAAGTGTAGTATAGCTCTTACGGAATATTTTAATTATATTTTTGTTCAAGACGTTCAAATGCTTTAGATTTTATGCTGAGATACCAACTTCCAAACACTCTGGACCTCCCAAAAACTACAGATATGAGCTGTTCAAGATATAACCTTGCAAAATTTTATTTAGGGATTCTTATCCTAATTTCCTTAAACTAAATCAAAAGCAGCATTCAAAAATTGTAACAATGAACAATAAAAATATTTAATGATGATAAATTTAAATGGCAGCAATAAAAAAACCCTCCACTATCTCTAAAGGTACGAACAAGCAATCAGCAGAAATAACTCCTCCCCTCCAAAGAAAGAAAACATGCTTTTGTTTAGCTGCTCATTAAATGGAATAATGTTTTCATTTTTGTCTTCCTTTTTCTAAAAAAAAATTCATTAAGCACAGTTAGGGCCCTATTGCCAACTCTGTTGTGCCATATAGCACTATGAGCTGATAGTTCTTGACCCCTTCGCTATTCCTTCTCAGTCATACCTGCAGAAGGAGACCACTCAGCTTCTGTGCTGCAGAACAGTCAGCAATGGTGACTGGTGAGAGCCACTGCAACAGAAGCCTATGGCGCCCTGATCTCTGGCCAATGGTCATTGCAATGGCTGGGTTCACACAATACGACAACTCACACTCAAGGCTGAGCATGGGTTGAGTTGAAATATGGCTTGTTGTTGAAAAGTGGGCTGTTGTGTTGTGTGAATCCAGCTGCGCTAACAAACCATGGCTTGTTAACTGAACAACCCACAAAAAAACCCCATGGTTTGTTTGAGTTGTGAACTATGGTTTGTTCATGGTTAACAAACCATGGTTTGTTAGCGCGACTGGATCGACACAGCACAAGAACTCATGGTTCAACAACAACCCACATGCAAGTTGTGTTGTGTGAACCCAGTCAGTGGGCTGGTTTGTATGATCGCCACAGCCTGTGGGCTGTTTTAGGGTTATGTGAGGGTTTAACCCTCACAAAAACCACCCTCACTGGGTTTGCACAACAAGATAAACCATGCTTGCCTCAGTTTGTATTTTCAAGAGGGCAGCTGGCACATGCTGTAACCCATTCTGGCTTAAATAAGACATGGTGGGCTGCAGTGATCATGTGAACCTAGTCAGTGTGTCTAGCAGTTGTTGCATGGCAACTGTGCTGTATGGAATCTTTACTTCAGCTATCCCTGGTATTAGCTAGGGCTTGGCTGTTTGTGCTGATGTGGTGGGGAGAGTCATATAAGTGCAGTGGGAAACGTTCCTGAACTGCACTCCTAAACATCAGTGGGGCATTGTAAGAAAGATGGCCACCTCTATGTTAGAGTTACAGCTAGCCAGAAAAAAACAACCCTGCATTGCTCCTTACCAGCTTTGACATATGCTTCTCATGTTTTTTAGCATTGCTGAAAATCTGTTTGTTTGTTTTAGACCGCAAGCATTTTAATGAGTAAAATAGCAACATCACATCAGTTGGAAATGTCTTACATTAAGAATTTCTTGAATGTTGTATATATACTGTATTTGAAAGAGCGCTTTGGAAATAGTTTGTACATTATTTCCTAATTTATACATGATTTTTAGTGTTAATATTTCTAACTGTTAATAACAAAATATTTAACGTGTTGTCCATTTTTATGTATTGATGTGGAAACAAAAAGGTGATGCCAGCATTTTGACTTTTTTCATTACCTATATCATATTTTCTGTTTTGTAATACAGAATGTTTAAACATGTTTTAGGTTAAAATGAATTGATTGTGAAGCCAAGTAATGGTACTTTTTCGTATGATGGAAAGACTTTTAAAAGGACTGGTGTAATCATATTTGAAGTCTGTTTTTATTTGTTTTAACTGCAGGTTTAATGAAAATGATACATCAGTCACACTCCATTTATAATCTGAAATATTTCAAGTAAAGATCATTGCATGAGAAAAAGTGTTAATCTCAGTTTTCAAAATGTCAGATTTTGATTTTTAAGAACAGATTCTGTAGTTTCTTATTTAGCCAACAATATTGCTAAAAGGCATGACCAATGAGCATAGAAATGTTGCATTCCCAAAGTTTTGAGAATGTCAGCAAGGATTCAGATAGGCTCATTGATAACCTGTTCTCATGGAGACAATTTAAGTTTATTTAATTGATTAGTTTGTTTATTCCCTGCCTTTCAGTACAAAAATTTCCCAAAGAACTTTCAATATGAATCAAAACAGTAGAAAAGAACAACCTAAAGTAAACCATAGAATACACAAGCAGATTTTTAAGCAATATGTAGGTGTCAGCACAGAGACAACTAGACTTACTTATAGAAAGTCTTACAGGACAAAAAACTGCTTAATGGCCATGTCTAAAGACAGTGTCTTGGATTTCCCTAAGGAGGGAATTTCACAGCCATGGAGTCACCCTTGAAAAGACCCTATTACTGACTGGTTGTCTGCCAATCTAAACTTAACTACAGACAGGTCAAACAACAGGGTCTGCAAAGCCAATCTTAGGGCTCAGGTTGGTTCATGCAGATATAAGCAGTCCTTCAGATAACCTGGTTTGAAGACTTTTAGGGTTTTAAATGTCAATAACCACACTTTAAATTGAGCCTGGAAACAGACTGGTAAACAGTGTAATTGATATACAATCCAACTAATATGAACTGACCAACTTGCTCCTACCAGCTCCCTGGGAGACACGTTCTGGACCAATAGTACATTCCAAACTCGTTTCAAAGGCTGATCCGCCTAGAATGTATTGCAGTAGTCCAACTTGAATGTAACCAGTGCACAAGTGTCTGAAGCTAGATCCACCTTTTCCTGAGAGGGTCACAGCTGGTGAAACAATTGGGCTTTAAAGCTGGTAAAAAGCACATCTGGCCATTGGGTTCAGAAGCAGACCCATGCTTGGTTCTTCAGGAGAAATACAACCCTGCCCAGAACAGGTTGAATACCTTCACCCAGATCAAGAGGATTCCCAACCAACAGCACCTCCAGTTTGTCTGGATTAAGTTCAGCTTGTTTGCCCTCATCTGTCTCACAATTGCTCCTGAATTCAGTTTCCACAGCCTCCCTGGGATTGATTACTGAAAATTAAAGGTAGAGCTAAGTAACAACAGCATATCGATGGTACCTGTAGATGATCTGTCTCCCCAGTTTCATGTAGATGTTAAAGCGCACAGATGGACAAGATGGAACATTGAGGCATCCTATAAGCCAAAGGCTATAGGGTAGAACAGTAGCCCCAGCTCTCTTCCAGAAAAGACCGGAACCATTGTAATAGTGCTCTTCCGCTACTGCCCAATCTCAGAGCATGATCTGATGGCACATGATTTAACCACCTTGCTGAAGCTAAGCAGGCTCAGTCCTGAGAGTGGATGGCAGACTGTCCGAAAACTCTCACGTATGCCATTTTGAACTCTGTGATGGAAGAAAGGTGGGATATAAATGTATCAAGTAAAACAAATTTGCCTGTCTTCGGACTGGCCAGTGACTTCAAGGTGCCCATGTCTGATGTCATCAGCAGGGACCTTGGCCTACAGCTCTCCAGATCAGCATTAGTGCAGTGGGCTGGGATGTTGCTTTGACATCCGCCTCTCCCACTCTCCATTTTAAAATAGCTATGGGATGTGGAGAATACAGGAGAGGGGGAAGTGCAAATACATTGGAGCAGACTGGAATTTCACACCTGCCTGTGTCTGCATCCAAAGTGGATGGGTACAGTGTATGCATGTGCAGACTTGGATGCTAAGGCTGTTTACATTGGCAGGATTGGAGGGGGGGGCTGTTTTGGCATGTGACAAAATTTTGGAGAGTCAACAGTGGCATTTTATCATTGCTTATGAATCAGGTGGTGAGTGCCGATGGCTGTGTAGTCAAAAGAGGGCTGAGAAGCAAGACAGTAGTATCCGCATGCTTGGAGACGCCCCAAGGTTTGCAGAAGTCCAAGCATTTGCTAAAGACAGAAAAAGGGGACATTTGAAGGTGGGAATGGAATACCCTGCTCAGAGGGAATGGTTGAAGCTGTGAACCCGAACCTTCCTATTAGGAGGGAGAGATACACTGAACCATTTTGTTCAAGTCTTACTTGTTTTCTGTTTTTAATTACATTTGACCTCTCAATACTTCTTAAGCTACCCTGGGAACATACATTTATGTTGAAGGTGTAGGATATAAATTATTATATAAGTAAATGTGATTAGGGGAGTTAGACGGTGGGATCTGAAATTTGCAGGAGGGCTCAGACCCTACTGGGAGGAGGATAGCACTTAAAGATTAGCGGTGGTGGTGGTGGTAAAGTCATTTAGAAGCCAACATTTGGATTGGTTGGAAAGTATTTTTAACAGTTCAATATTGCCCACATCAAAATAAACGATTTTTGGTTAAAATATTTTTTGGTTAAAATATTTGGACACTCAGCATTACCTGGAGGTGGAGAGGCTTTGGCTCATTTAAGTCTGAGCTATCTCTATAGCAATTGTTACCTGAATGTTACAATGTGGAGTAGTCTTGTCCAATGTTCCAGCCAGTCATGCCCTCTCAAAGATACTCCATTCCACCTCCTACCCCCGCAACAAACTATTTTCTATTACTATGTTTTATATTTTTAATTTTTGTATATCTCTACCTGGTTTTAACTGTACATGTTTTAATTTGTAAGGCGCCTTGAGTCCCAGTATTGGGAAAAAGGTGGGATATTAATAATAATAATAATAATAATAATAATAATGAACCATTCCAATCTGGATCCATGCATTGGTAACCTCCAGACTGGGCTACTGTAACACTTTCTATGTGGGGCTGCCCTTCAGGCTGGTTTGGAAGAGTGCTGCAGTGAGGCTGGTTAATTAATACAACATCTTGTATTAATTAACATCGTGTTAACATCGTGTTGAAAGAGCCGTACTGGCTGCCAGTTTGCTAACGAGCAAGGTTCAAGGTGGTCTTTTTTGACACATTAAGCCCTAAATAACTTAGGACCAGGATACATGAAAGATGGCCTCCCCCTATACAGACCTGTTAGACTACTATGATCTTGCTGTCTGTGCCACATCCTGCAGAGTCCCATCTGACAGCAGTATAGCAAAGGGCCTTCTCTGTAGTGGCACCCTTCCTCTGGAATGACCTCCCTTCTGTGCTATGCCAGGTAGGTACCACTCATCATGTGCTTTCAATGATCATTGTTTACCCTGGCTTATTCCAACCATTAACTTATTTAAATGTTGTCCTTTTATAATGATGTATTGTTTTATAATTTGTTGCAAACCGCTTTGGGATTTTAAAAACTAAATTCAGAAGTATTCTTAAATAAATATAGTAACAGACACAATTCTGTGACCACTGAGTATGCTCAGTCTTCATTGGGCTATTTGGTGGTGGGTGGGGGTGCCCCTTTGTTTTCCTAAAGATTTTTATTTCTGCAAACGTTGGGGTTCCCATGTACACTGATTGATACCTCCCTCTTTGCAGGTGATGCCATATTATTATTATGGTTTCTCACCGTGAAGCAAATTATACACACAATTTATAAATCGATGATTAATACAACAGAAAAGAAGTCAATATAAACCATAAGCAGCACAATACAGTCAAAAATAAATACCATAAAAACATCTAAGAACACTTTAAGAATTCTGCCTCCACAGCCATCATAATCCAGTACCTGAGTTTCACTATCAGTACATACAGTATAGTGGATGATGCGATAATAATAGATTAAGGTCTTCAAATGTGTAGAACAAATAAATATTAAATAACTGGCATGTGTTCATAATGATGGTGATGCTTAATGGCATATGAATAGAGATGCGAAGGCTTGAGAAAAGTAGGGGACAGAAAAATGGGGGGGGGGGTTAACCCGTCCCCCCAATACATGGGATTTTTTTTTCCTGATGCTTCCTCCAATTTTTAAGGGTTTCTCCCCGTGCCTTATACATCTAGGCTGAGCATATGAAAAGGAGGACAGGGCTCCTGTAACTTTAACAGTTGTAGAGAAAAGGGAATTTCAGCCAGTGTCATTTGTATGCAATTAGTCCTGGGTGAAATTCCCTCTTCATCACAACAGTTAAAGGTGCAGGGGCCCTGCCTTCTTTTGTATATGGTCACTCTAGTATAGTGCATACACCTTTAACTGTTGTGATGAAGAGGGGATTTCACCAGGAACTAATTGCATACAAATGGCACTGGCTGAAATTCCCCTTTCTCTACAACTGTTAAAGATACAGGAGCCCTGTCCTCCTTTTCATATGGTCAGCCTATATACATCTCTACATATGAAGCTGCGCCTACTTCTATATGTCAAGGCTGCAGGAGCCTTTTCCAGAAAAAAAGTTGGCAACACCATGTGGAAGCACTTCCGATACACGGTCGTACCTCAGTGGCCAGCAGCCTCTTTCTCCCGCCTCCATAGCCCCTCATAACGCCGCCCATTCTTTCCCCTCCAATCACATCCAACCATGGCTACACAGAGAGGCGGAGGCACAAAATACCGCTTCGCTCCGGAGACGCCTGCAATTGAATCGTTGACCGACAGGTGCGCATGCGTGCATGTAGCTCTCCGGCTACAGCTTCCCGCGTCTCCTCTTCCTACCGCTCTCTAGGGCTGCGCCTGCGCAATACCCGCTGTGCGGGGAGGACGGTTGGTGAGACGTCATTGGTCCTCCCTCTCACGCTACCACTTTCTCTTTCTGTGCCCTCCTCCCCTCCCCCCCGCCTCTACTCATGTCGCGCGGCTGTTACGTCAGAGCGTGTGACGCTTAGCCCACGAATGGGCAAGGCCTGTCAGAAAATGGCGGCTGTAGGATGAGGCGTGGGGTGGGTGAGATTATTGACTGATTTATCATTACGTTTATAAACTGCTTTTTTTATAAGACTTTAAAATACTCTTTCGATGTCTGACACGGTAGAATTTGAAACATGAGGAAAATAACGACTTAAGGGATGGATGGATGGATGGATGGAGGCGGGGATGGGGCGGAGAAGGAAGGGATGTGAAGGAAGCGTGATGCGGGAGGGCGAACAGGCTGCGTGGAGGGTGGGAGCCGCTGCTGCAGGAGAGGACAGGCTGGAAAAGAAGCAGAATCTTGCCCCAGAATAGCTGCCTATCCAACCTGGTGCCCTCCAGATGGACTGGACTACAACTCCCATTATCCCCAGAGCCAGCAAAGCTCGCTGTGGAATCATGGGAGTTGCAGTCCCACACCAGGTTAGGGAAGGCTGCATGGAGTGTCTGTCAGGAAGAGAGTGTTATTTAAGCATGGCCCCAAGGTGCATGATGCAGCATCTGTACTGAAGCTAAGCAGGTCTAGGTCGGTTCAGTTCTTGATGGGAGACCCCTTGGGACACCCCCACCCCTGTATGCAGTTTTGAGTTCCATAATGAAAGAAGAGCAGGAGATACTTAACTAGGCTGAACATATGAAAAGGAGGACAGGGCTCCTGTAACTTTAACAGTTGTAGAGAAAAAGCAATTTCAGCCAATGTCATTTTGTATGCAATTAGTTCCTGGTGAAATTCCCTCTTCATCACAACTGTTAGTTGCAGGGGCCCTGCCTTCTTTTGTATATGGTCACTCTGGTATAGTGCCTGCAACTTTAACTGTTGTGATGAAGAGGGAATTTCACCAGGAACTAATTGCATACAAATGACACTGGCTGGAATTCCCTTTTCTCTTCAACTGTTAAAGTTACAGTAGCCCTGTCCTCCTTTTCATATGGTCAGCCTAACTTAACCATGCACATGTGGTGGTGATGGTGCAGTTACTGCTCTTGTTGTTATTTTAGCATCCATTTAAATGTTCTGTAAGCTACCGTGGCTGATACGTAGTGAAACATGTGGGATATAAATACCTCTACAAACAAATCAAATAAATGCATTAATTTGTGTCTTGTTGAAACTATTTATATCCTATCTTTCTATCCATTAAGATGTACAAGGTGGCTAAATATTACTATAGATTAGAACAATATAATTAAGAACACAGTACAATAGTTACATACGTGCTATTGAGTCATTTAGAGAGAATTCAGCGTCCTTCTGCGTTATCTCCTCTCAGCAAGTATGAAACTGATATTTGTTTGTAGGTGCTGACACCATTTTTTGAACAGAAGTTGTAAGCTTCTTGAGGCAGGGACCTTCCCCACTTTATTTTAAAGTTCATGTTTTTGTGACCTGCTTATTATTTAATAAATAATAATAGTGAAGTAGGCTGACCATATGAAAAGGAGGACAGGGCTCATGTAACTTTAACTGTTGTAGAGAAAAGGGAATTTCAGCCAGTGTCAATTGTATGCAATTAGTTCCTGGTGAAATCCCCTCTTCATCAGAACAGTTAAAGTTGCAGGGGCCCTGCCTTCTTTTGTATATGGTCACTCTAGATAGTGCCTGCAACTTTAACTGTTGTGATGAAGAGGGAATTTCACCAGGAACTAATTGCATACAAATGACACTGACTGAGGCTGCCTCTACAAGAGGCATTTAAAGCTCTTTCAAGGCGCATTAAAAAATTTACCTCTACAAGAACGGAGCTCAAATCGGGCGTAGAGGCGCGTTTTCTCTCTGATTATGCGCATTATCGAATGCGCGTTAAATAGCGAGTTTTCTGTTGCTCTGGCCGTTAAAGCGCATTTTGACTATGTGAACAAGCAATTCTCCACATTAACTACTTGTAAAGCGCATTTGAAACTGTGGCAAAAAAGTGTTTGTAAATATATGCACCATATGTACACCCTTGGGTTCTTTCATACCCTTGGGTTCTTTCATACATTCGTAAATAGCTTTGCTATTAATTAATTAATGACCCAGAAGAAGCTGCAGTCAATCCTGCCTCCCTAACAAGTATACTTGTATTTTACTCCTGTTTACAAAATTTTATTTTTATAGGTGTACTAAAACATCATAGGTGTACATCTAAAGAATGTAATCTGTGAATCAATACCTACTCCTCAGGAAACACATTAGTTGTGGCTCCCTCTGAAGTGTACACATGCTAGAAAACCTCTGCTCATTTCCATATAATGCGTGCACCTTGTTCACCATGATAACTAATCCAGCCAAACCTGGATTTTTGAACCCTGCTTTGACCACACATCTATTGAGGCTATGAGAAAAACTTCACTTTTCCCCCCTTACACTGAATAAGGCAGGAATTTATTAAAGGGCAGCTAATCTACTCTTTTGAATTTTTGTGCTAAAAAAAAGACTCTTGTGCCTCCCTCCCCAAAAAACATTTCTGAGGTTTTAGGGAGCCCTCCAGAATGGTGTGCAATGAAGCATGGGATGCTAAAGCTGGGCGGGGAGCAGTGTAGAAATCAGCAGAAACTGAAGGACCTAGCCCATCTGTGAGCAGAATGGGCTTTCTGGATCTAAGTCACTGCCATTAAGGAGGCTTAGTTGGGGTGTGTGATAGGCATGTTGAACTGGCATAAAGATGGGAAGTGTATGCATTAAAGCAATGTGGGTGTTTTGTGAGGGGATTCTCCCCTCTCCCTGAAGATTGATTACTGGTATTAGATGGGATTGGCTTTCAACTAGGATATGCCAGTTAGAACAAGTGATGGGTACGGTAACACAAATGAGAGAAAGTACTGAAGATCCAGTCACATAGTGGCTTGTCATATGCTGAGATTGTGATGAACCAGTTATGTGATTGCTTCATATCTTACTTTTTCAACTCAGTCAGATTTACTGTGCTTCTGAAAATTAGGTGATAAGATATTGGATGTGATTGGAGTGGTGAGCTGGTTGGGAGACAGAATGTAGAGCAGTAGTAGGAGCTTGAGCTGTGAACCAGGAAGCCCCAGCCTGAAATCTCACTTTAGTAAGGAAATCACTCTGTGGCAAGTTCCTTTCTCTCTCATCCCCCTTTTCCTACTTTGTATTTTGGGGATAGAGTATTATTTTATTGATTAGGAACACTTCCATCCTGCCTTTCCTTCTCAATTTGAGGCATCCAAGTCAGGTTATAATCACACTGGCCTACCTTGCAAGGTTCTAAGGATTTCAGAGATCATGTATCTTAAGCACTTAGGGTGTTTAGTAAAAGCACTATAGCAATATTATTTATTTATTCATGAAATACCTTTCCTTCTGATACTTTCTGTGTGCTCTATATTTCATGGAATCCTTTCGCATAGTGTGTGTGTGTGTGTTGTGTATTACATGGAACTCTGCACAAAGTAGGGCAAAAGTAAAGTCCTGCACTTAGGGGCATTGTTATAAAGAAGGCAAAACCTCTCCATAGGATGGCATGGCAGGGATACTCTCAGGGTGAAAGGTGTCACAGAGTATCCCTGCCATGCCACCCTATGGAAAGGTTTTGCCCTCTTTATAACAATGCCCCTTTCCATTCAGTCCTATGGGCAAAAGTAAAGTATCTACTTATATGGAAAAAAAGTATATAGATATACTTAGCCCCACCATTAAGTGAGGCGCTCTCCCAACTGGGCTCACCAATTGCAAATTAAGCTTTTCCTTTCATTATCCCATTACCGTCCTGCTTCTTGGGTACGCTTGAAACTGACAGAATGTTGGGAGACTGACTTTTATACCCTAGAAGAGGAAGGAACCAGACAGCTGTTTCACCACTTACACAAAAATCTGACTGTGCTAAACCCCCATACTTAACATGACAGTTTGATCTTGCAGATGTGTTCTGGGTGGGATGACAAAGATTAGTGTTTGAATGAACGAGGTATCTTTATTGTGTACATAGAATGACAAGCCTGATTTGGGGGAGTGCTGCAATAGCAAGCGCATTTGTGAGAATGGTCTTGTGAGGGCAGCAATTCATCAAAGTTAAGTGTGCTTGAATTTCTAGCCCTTTTGCAATGAGTGCAAATCAGAAATGGGAGCAGCTGTGCATGATTGGTCTTTTCAAGAAGGAATTTGGGCTCGAATTTTGTTACAGCCACCCTTCCTGTATTCTTAATGTGTGCTGTTCAGTATGTCTTAGTTACTTTATTCTCCGCATCACTTTTCCCCCCCATCTAGGCAAATATGCTACAAATAACTGTCAGAGCTTGGCTGGAAAGCCAGTGGAGACTGGTGAATGCACATCTGCAGAGTTGCCTATTGCAAAAGCAACTTCAAAGTTGGCACAGGAATCTCAGCACAAGCTGCACAAGGTGTTCGAAGTCTCGACGGCTTGGACATAAAAGAAATATTTCGGAAAAGAAGCTGGTAAAGTCCAAGCAAATGCTCAGTTTAGCTGTAAATAGTATGTGAATTGTGTGTCCTGTTCAGAAGACACCTTAAACCATGGCTTTAACCACGGTAAATAAGGCTTTTTGCCTTATTCGCCGTGGTTTAAGGTGTCTTCTGAACAGGCCTTTGTGTCTTCTCTTAGCTGCCTTGAGAGTTCCCCTGCTTCCGCTTTCCGGTAATACCAATTTAAGGCAAAATCCCCCCCCCCCAACATTGAGTTAAAATGTTATAATTAAGCATTTGGCAAGATGTTAGTATTTTTCTTAAGTTCTGTTCATGCGATGGTTGCAGATACATAAACCACAAATACTAACTTGAATATTCTTACAAATGCATACTTTTTTCCCTTATGATTTTTTTTTCAATAGTTCTGTTGTATGCAAGTCTTTTCAGTAAGCAGATCTCCTGGATTACACATTCACAGAAGTAGTCCTGTACACAGATTGACTACCAGAGCAATCCTGTTGTCCCTGGGGGAGCTTCCCAGGGACTGTAGGATTGGTTGTAAAATCCTTCCAAGGTTGGAGACAGCACTACGACTTTGGTGTGGGTAGTTGGAGATCCACCCCTTGCAGTTGGTATGGAGAGAACTGCACTGGCTGCCTCACCAAGGTCAGAAAATCAACCTGGGAGTGGAGGAAGAGGGGTTGTTCTGGTGGGCAGAGAGTGGAGGAAATTGGAGGGGCCAGGATATGAGTTATCCTGAGCCTCTTCCAGGCTCCTTCCTTCCCATGCTGAAGCCCTTCTAGCACAGTCTGTAGGGTAGGAGCATTGGGAGGTGAAAATTGCCTCTGCCACTCCTTCCACCCTGCGTTGGATGATCAGATTCCTCCAGGATGCTTTATGTTGATTGTGTCCCAAGGCTGCAGTCCTATGCCCACTTATGAATACATCCCATTGAAATTTGGTGGAGCTTTCCTCCGAGCTAAACATGAATACGATTGAGTTGTGTTACTTATTGTTTGAATTTATACTCCACGCTTCCTCCTAAGGCCTCAGGGTAACGTACATGTTTTTTCCTCCCAATTTTTGTCCTCACAACAATCTCATGAGGAAGTTTAAGCTGGGAGAGGATGGCTGGCCTAAATGCAACCAGTTGGCTGATGGCAGAGCAGGGATTAGAATCTCTTTCTTGACATCCCAAATTCAGAACTCTTGAGTGCAAATGTAAAAATAAAATGGGCTCTATGTCACTTGATCACTTGATATTTGCTGTTATTTATAGCATTATTAGGCCTGTTGATTGATTTTCAGTTTCTTGAATGTGTTTGATTTACCAGACTCAAGATTATTTGGTACTTGCTGTGTTACATGTCTCTATTGTTCTTGTTAATACTTCTATTTGTTTCTGTACTGTGAGTTTGTATATTAAACAATACTATGCAGTGATATTTAGCGCTTAATTGGCCAAGTCAATGTCATACAATGAAAGAAAAAACTGTAGGTTTACATGGCCAGTTTGTGTTGAAAATGCATGTGTTCTAGCCTTTTTTCCCCACTACAAGGACATTTTTCAGTTATGTAATGGTGGATAGTCTTCTGCATCCTGCGTTTGTAAATTCTAATCCCTGGCCAGATTGTGATCCAGCCCATTTCCAGGATTGCACCTGTCTAGTATGGATTGGCTCACAATCTGAAGATGTGATCAGTGATTTACGATACCAGAATATATATGGACATCTGTACTGCGGTGAAAGAAGTCACTTTGTAGGGGACAATAATGGTTGTATAAAACCCTGCTGTAACCCAAGAGGGTTCTCTTAATGAACATACTTCTGTGTGTGCTAGCGATTGCAAGTTGTTGGCTATGTAAATTCTTTTGGCTAAATGAACATAGGAAAGACAGGCATGTCTTGTGCTCTTTATAAGTAATATAGAGCACTTTGCAGTTTTAACCACTTGGTGATGCTATGTAAATTTGGAAAAGGGTGTATTTCCTCAGTACTATCACAGCTCCGTACGCAGCTGTTCATCTGCATTTTGTTCATGCACTGAGTCTGTATTACTTTCAACGTCCGAACTGAGGGTCTTTTTCAGGAGCATTTTTCTAGTTGGATTCATGACAAACAATGCCTTTCCAGCTGCTTGAGCTTTAAAAAACAAATTGAAGTCCTTTGGTGTTATCGTAAGACTAGGCTATTGTCATAAATTGTGCATTGATTGGAAGATTGTCGTTGTTGTTTTTTAAAGAACATAGCAATTAATTTGGCTATACTACAGCAAGTAGAAGAGCTGACAGTGAAATCAAGAATTAATTGAGTATGAATTCTTTGCCGGGCCAATGAAATTGCTGTTGGGATTGCTAGTGAACATTGTGTCTTTCCTTCTTTTGGGAGAGACAAAACATTAGATAAATATTTTCTTTAAATGCCGATTACTCTTCTTCAATGATGAGGCCTGGGTTGATTCGGAGAGTACAAAAGCAAAGTCAACCATTTCTTTTTTACAGTGTCCCCCTTTCATAGTTCCTCTGTGTTACAGTGGTGTTCAAGCTTCCTAACTTCAGGAAACACTTTCCCCATCAATATCTGCTGAAGAAGCCCTGCATGTGTGCTGTGGAGCTGCAGCCCGGTGTTCTTGAGCATGTTCTGGGTTCATACTCAGTTTCTGCAAATCACTGGTCTAGGACTGTTGGGTCCCGCTGTTACCTCACAAGAATGCAGAGCATATTCTTGAACAGGGGTGGGCAACCAGTGACCCTCCAAGTGTTTTGGCCTCTGACTCCCATCAGCCCTAACCAGCATAGCCAGTGGTGAGGGATTATGGGAGTCGTAGGCAAAAGCATATGGAGGGTCACAAGTGGCCCATCTTTGCCCTTGAAAACACCCATCACCCCCACCCCCCCGCAGCAGGGCATTAGTTGCTGACTAATCTGCCTTGTGGGCAAGATGGCTTTCATGCAAATTTGTCTGCCATTGCTGATCTTTTCATTGAAGAACCCCTAATAGGTTTCTAATGTTCCCCAGAGCAGTTTGAAAGTCACTGGCTCAATTCAGAAGACACGATAGTCAATGGTGGGTTGACTATCGCTAACCCTAGGGGGTACTCCCCAAACAACATGGTAATAAATAATCAACTGTGGTGTGGATTAGGATCAGCGCTGAGTTGACTATGGCAGCATTGGAATGACACAATAGTCAAAACAACTGACGATTGTTTCCCCCACACCAGTTGTTTATTGTGTCGTCCGAATTGAGCCACTGTGTTTGAATGAATAAAAAAATAGCACTCACATCAGCCGTAGCCAACATAGCCAATGGTGACTTCTGATGGGAGTTATAGGCCAAAACATCTGGAAAGCCACAAGTTGCCCACCTCTGAAAAAAATTAAATAACTGTGAAGCACTTTGTAAGTTGAATAGTGATAGCTTTACACATCTAGGAATGTGTAAAGTTGCTCTGTACAAAATCAGTCCGTTGGTTCATGTGGCTCAGTACTAGTTACACTGTCTGGAAGCAGCTCTCTTGGGTTTCAGATAGGAGTTTCTCTCTCTGCCTTACCCAGCAGTGTCAGGGATTAAAACTGGGACTAAGGCTGGGCCAAAGCTCTGACTCAGCTGAGTCTGAGCACAATGGAGTGGTCATTAGAAGGGGAGGAAAACCCTCCCAAAGATCAGGAGGGAGGAGAAACATTCAGGTGGTAGGTCAGTATTTGCATAGGGGTTTCATTCGGTTATTCAAGGGTTATTGTGGTTTTTTGTTTTTTTTAAAAAAGTCAAACCAGGGTTTGCCAGTGCAACTGGATGCACACCCAGAAATGGGACCATGATTTTTTGGGGAATGTTGGTTGTGATGGATATCCCTGGATGGATAAGGCCTTCGTACTATCCCCTCCCTTGATGATGGTAGACATGTGTGTTAGGTATAATTGCCGGATAAAATTATTAATCTGGCCAGTACAATAAATGTAACATGCCTGTCCCTCTTTTATCAAACTGAAATTTAATTGCCAATGTGTTCAGAATTGAAGTTTTCTGAAACTTCGAGATCCTTGGAAGTGTTCTGAATAGTGTTTCTCCCTGTTTCAGACCCGATACTTCGTAGATCATCGAAAGGTGTATATGATAGCAGGCAAAGGAGGTGATGGTATTGCCTGTTTTCTCAGTGAACCTCGAAAAATGTTCGGAGGTCCTAATGGGGGAGATGGAGGAAATGGGGGTAATATTATATTGAAAGGTAAGAGGGTAATATCTATCGTACAGATCTTCTTTTTTTTAAAAAAAATTTTTGTGGAATTGTCTGAGTTTTTCTAACCTCTCCTGTCCCTTGCAAGTTGAATTTGGGGGAACAGAACTGATAAATGTATATGTATACCCGAGAGAGCGCCTTCACCCCTATCACCCTGCCTGGTCACTGAGGTCATCCAAGGGCATGCTCCTGGTGATTCCACATAGACCTATTGCCCAATTGGAGTCCACCAGAGGAAGAGTCTTAAGTGTAGTGTCCCCCTCCTATGAAATTCCCTGCCTATGGAGGTCAGGCAGATTCTTACTTTGTATTCCTTCCGGCGCTTCCTGAAAATGTCATTCCAGGAAGCCTTCCCTTAATGACTAGCCATGGTTTATTTTGCACTTTGTTTCTTTTAAAAATGAACCTTTAATGTGTTTTTATTCTATTTTATTTTGTCCACCGCTCCAAAATTCTGAATGGGGAGTGATATATAAATATTGTAATTAAAATAAATAAATATGGCAGAGAGCCATCTGACATTCTCACTCACATACAATCCTACCACCATTCCAGAACACATGTGTTGAACGTTGCTCATGCTTATATCGTCTGTTGCTCATCTATAGAGTGACCATTCCTTTGGAGTCATTAGTTTTTGTGTGGCAATCAAAGTAGCCAGTAGCAAGGCAAAAATATGTCTTCTTAGTGAGTCTCAATGATGCAGGAGGACTTGATTCAGAAAAGGGATGCCTGTGGAATTCATAGAAGTGGGTAGCAACATCTAGTTAAATAGTAGCTACAGCTTTAGGGCGGACTGTCAGAATTTGAGATAAACTGCAGAAATGAACAGCTTATCTGGGATGTATCACTGAAATGAAGACGCAATCCAAATAGATAATGATGGGTCAGACAACAAGATAACCCACTATGGTTTAAATAGTTGATGGTTATTTAACCCATCATGGATTATCGTATTGTGCGGAGGGAGTTTTTTTAACCAACAGTTGATTATTTGGCTGAAATAACCAATGCAAATAACCAATGCTGTGTAAAGTTGGCTATTTAAACCACCATTGGTTATTGTGTAGTGTGGAGGGTACCGTTGGTTATTTCCTTGGCCACTGTTGGTTATTTCGTCAGCTACAGAGTTGCAAGGCAAGAGTGGTCAAAGCGGTGGCTGCCACTCTAGTCCAGTCGGCAGGATAGATTGTCAGCAGCAATGGCTGATGGAATACTAGCAGGAGGACTGAGCGAGGAGAGAGAGAAGAAGATTAGTGAGTCAACTCAGTGGCTCAATTCGGACGACACGATAGTCAATGGTGGGGTAATAATCATCTGTACAGTTGTTCATCTAAGGGGTACTCCCCACACAATATGGTAATAAATAATCAACTGTGGTGTGGATTAGGATCAGCGCTGAGTTGACTATGGCAGCATTCGGACGACGCAATAGTTAAAACAACTGACGATTGTTTCCCCCACCCCAGTTGTTTATTGTGTCGTCCGAATTGAGCCAGTGTGGACTAATAGTCAACTCAACGCTGATCCTAATCCACACCACAGTTGATCATTATCATGTTGTGTGGGAAGTATTCCCTAGATAAACAACTGTTAAGTTGATTATTACCCCACAGTTGACTATTGTCTTGTCTGAACACAGCCAATGAGAGTCAAATGGACTTGAATCGTTTATACTTGTCCTAGGCATTGAGATATTATAAGGTGGTTACCATATTTATTCTGTGTCTCACCTTGCTTTTATGTATGGAAATCAATATGTTACTTCTTGAAGGCCAAAGCTAGCATTATTATACCTTTCATTATACTTCCCAAATGCACTTCGGTATTGTGATAAGAGTGGCATACGAGCCTGAGTAGAATAGAATAATATTCTTTAGAGTCAATACAGAAAGTACTTAAAAAGAGCCTTGAAACTGCATATTGGTTTAGCATCACGGTTTCACAAGGAAACTCTGAAAGAAGAGTCAGCTCTTATAGTAGTGGGTTTTCAGAATAAATGTGGGTAGACTAGACAAAAGACGTTTGGTCCAATCTGTTAAAGGAGCTGCTTTATGCATTATAGACCTTAGGTGGCATCCAATAATGGCATTGTGCTTCTGTTCATTCTGTCACATCCACACGACGAACCTCTAGCACAACAGGAACCAACATTTCCAAAAGCGGTCCTGGAAATTAGCAAAAACACTTTACTTCTGGAACAGGACAGGTCAGCTGAGCACCTTTCTGCAAGCTCCACTGACTTGCCCCATTCTAAAAGCAAGTGGTTCCACTGGTTTCCAGTTGCTTCTTGAACTGTTAGCTTCCCGTTGCACTAGTGGTAGGTTCTGCTAGTATATATGCAGCATTAGATACTGCCCATTCTGCACCAAAGCGTCTTGTGACAATTTACATGCAAGCTTCCCATGATTTGCTGCATGGAAGTACCTTCCATTTAGGGAATTCAAAATGCCTAAAGTAGCACCAGTCACTTGTTCCATGGTGGCTAGAGGGAGTACCAGTATTAAGTCATCCTCAAGAGTTCTGCCCTGATGCAAGAAGGCCCGTTGAAGTGATGTGCGCTCCAGTTCTGTGCATCTTTACTCAGAAGTAGTTTTCATTGTGTTCACCAAGGCTTTCTTACACAAAAGTTTGCATAAGATTGCATCCTTATCAAGCTTGCTGCTGGGTTTTCAAAATTCTATGCCTATGGTATGACCAGATTAAGCTAACAGTACCTGCAATAATAGTTGTTGGCTGGTAACTGCACATTTGATAAGCTCAGTTTCTAGTTTTATTTAAATTTGTGAGTAACACTGTTGGGAAATAAATCATAACTTTAACTCAAAGTGCCTATAACTTTTTTTCTATTTGGAAAAACTTTTGAAATGATAATTCCAACACAAATTAAAAGTGAACTATTGTAGTTGAAACATTCTTTCCTACATGTAAAGGTAAACCATTTTTTTCAAAATCAGTCAATAGCTGTAAAATGTTTAGTGGTTATTTTATGCAATTTTTGTCATACTTATATTTTAACTTGCACTCCAGAAACTTTCTTAAGCTCCTTATATAACACGTGTGTTAATCTCAGTTCTGTTTTGTTGTGAAATGACATCTTAATGAGCTTAGCCACTCTAATTATAATATTTATTATTTAAGTACCTAAAAAACGAAGCACTGTACTGAATACATGAGAAAACAGGCCCTGCCCAAATAGGCTTGTAATCTTATATAGATCACAAAGAAAAACAATTACAACTGAAGAAAGAAAAGGAGAATGTGGAAATTAAAACCACAACAAGTTCTTAATAAAGCAGCTTAAATGGATGAGACTTGTATAAACAGGGGAATGCAATCAATTAACCAACTATTAGCCTGCAATGAATTCTATAAAAAGAATCAGTAAGAGGAAAACACAAAAGTGAAACCAGAAGAAAAAGTATGAGACTGAACAATCAAAAGAAAACTAGCAGAACACAAAGATAAAAACACATGAATTTACAGAAATCAAAGGTGCAAGATGAACAGGAGCTTAATTATTTTTTTTTTCAGTGGATACGCTTTAAAAAGTAATGACATAATAGGCTTGGATCTGAGCAAGGAGAATTTGCTTCTGTTCATGTGGGTTGGCTCCTTTCATCCCTATCTTCAGCCCTTCAAAAAAGTTGCTCCTGACCCTCTAGACCCAGTTTCAAGAGGTTGTGGGAAGTGGGGGAATTGGCTGCACAGGTAGACATACACCTAGCATGACTAGAAGTGCCTTCCACTTGCACAGAAAAATGAGGGATCCAAGTGAATATCTTAAATTGAATGTGAAATGGACAAAGTTAACAGTACAAAGAAATCTAATGGAAAAAACCCACAATCATATTTGCTTGCAGGGAGGGTGAAAAAAAAGATGTGTGGCAGAGTGCAGGATAGAAATAGGATGCTTAAGATGGGAATAGCGAAGGCTATGCGTGTTTACTTGGAAAGAAGACCTATTGCAGACAGTGGGGTTTACTCCTATGCAGGTATGCAAAGGATCACAGCCTAAAGCAATGTTAGCCTAATCCAAACAGAACAAAAGAGAATGATCCAAAGCGTGTGTACAATCCACAGAAAGGAAAGAATGAATTTTGGCAGTGTTTCAGTATTGAAAATGGACTATGTAGAATTGACAAATTGAAATTATGGCACAGCCCACCTCCCAAAGCTGGTGGAAGTCTCCAGTGAAATGCAATAGTGATCACAAAGTTACCTTCTCGAAAGCATTGTTTTCAAATGGATTTTAATGTACAATAGTATGTTTTTAACACCTTAATGCTGTTTACACATGTATCAGCAGCACTGGATAGCTCTTAACCTACGGTGACCAGATAAAATCCAGGTCAGGGCTCATGTAACTTTAACAGTTGTAGAGAAAAGGGAATTTCAGCCAGTGTCATTTGTATGCAATTAGTTCCTGGTGAAATTCCCTCTTCATCACAACAGTTAAAGTTGCAGGGACCCTGCCTTCTTTTGTATATGGTCACTCTAGTATAGTGCCTGCACCTTTAACTGTTTTGATGAAGAGGGAATATCACCAGGAACTAATTGCATATAAATGACACTGGCTGAAATTCCCTTTTCTCTACAACTGTTAAAGTTACATGAGCCCTGACCTGGATTTTATCTGGTCAGCCTATCTTAACCATTGCTTTGTCCCAGCATCCACTCAGTAGACAGAGCAGGCTTGGTATTTGTGGTGTGTCTTTATCCTCATCAGTCATTATGTTTCTGTGCACTTTAAAAATACTGAACCTTGTTTTACAGTGGATCAGCAAGTCAAATCCTTGGTTTCTATTCTGCCACTATATAGAGGTTTTGGTGGAGAAAATGGTGGGAGCAAAAACTGTTACGGAGCTGCTGGTAAATGCACTTACATTAAGGTAGGTAGCTAATGCTTGTCATTATATTTCATTTCATTGATTCAGTTTATTAGTTGCCCTATGGTTGAACCTCTCAGTGCAACATACATAATAAAAGCGAAAATAAAACCAATGATGAACCCACATAATAAAACACATTAAAAGTATTGTTTTTAAAAGCAGCAACTCAAATTCACCATGTGAAAGAGAAATAACTGAGCAGCTCATAACATGGAGAACGTGAATTTAAAATGCAGCATTAAACATATTAAGAATACAGCAAGCATCAGCTAAAATACTTTTAAAAGGCCTAGGGCACTAAAATGGTATTTGCCAGGTGCAAAAAAGTCAACAAAGTAAGTGCCAGGCAGATCTCTCTAGGGAGGGCATTCCACAATTTGGAGGCCACCTCAGAAAAGGCCCATTCAAAAGTAGCCACCACCTGAAACTGGTGGGGGGGGGGGGGGGAGACACTCGTCGCAGGGTTTCAGATGATCTCAAGGTACATCAGGAACATATTGGAAGATGCAGTCCATCAGGTACTGTGGTCCCAAGCTGTGAAAGGCTTTGAAGATTAACACCAGCACCTTGAATTGAGCCCAGAAACGAACTGCTACCCTTCCTGTCGTATGTTGTACTAACAGAAATTTCTGGACTGTCTTCAAGGTCAGCCCTATATTCAATGCACTACAGTAATCCATCTGGGAGGTAACCAAGACATGGATCACTGAAACCAGTCTGTTACTATTCAGGTTGGGTCATAGCTGGTATACCAGCCTAGGTTGGGGAAAGGCCCACCAAGCCACAGAAGACACTTGGGCCTTTGTTGACAAAGTTGTTTGTACAAGCACCCCTAGCTACAGACTTCATCCTTTAAGGGGAGTGCAACCCTTTGAGAACAGGTTGAACTTCTCACCTGGACAGTGAAACCAATGATCAACAGTACCTCAATCTTGTCTGGACTGAGCTTCAGTTTATTGGCCCTCATCCAGCCCATTATCATGGCCAAGCACTGATTAGGAACTTCCACTACCTCACCTGAATCTGATGAGAAAGTGAGATAGAGCTGTGCGTCAGTATATTGATGAGAGAAACAGGAGACCTCTCAACAGCACACTGTGACAAGTTTGCATAGCAAAAGTGAAATTGCTCAAATTTGTCACAACTTGGACACCGCAATTAATTCACTTCCATTAGATGAGATGCCCAGAGCACCATCTGGTCCAGTTTCATTGGATGAGTTTCAGTGGTCGAGGCCCGAGGATGCAGACAAAGTGCTTGGCCAAGTCTGGTCGACCACCTGTGTGCTTGTCACTGTGCCAAAACCTCAATTGAAATGATCTAGAAAATCCATTTCATCCAAGTGTGACTGGGTCTGATCAACCACCAGCCGCTCCAATGCCTTGCTCAGGAAAGGGATGTTAGCCATTGGCCTATAGTTATCAGACCTTCCAGGTCCAGGGATGATTTTTTTTTTAGACGTGGTTTCACTACTGCCTCCTTTAAGGAGACTGGGACCACTCTGTCCCATAGGAAGAATTTATAACCTCTTGAAGCCAACCTGTTAACCCCTTCCTGCTGGTTGTAACAAGCCACAAGGGACAGGAGTCAAGGAAACAGGTGGTTGGGCAAACTTTACCAAGCACTTTGTCCACGTATGTGGGTCCTAAAAACTGAAAATCATCCAACAATATCCAACCAGACAGTGTCCTGGATACCTTCACGGATTGAGCTCCCTGAACTGTGAAATCTAAGTCCTAATGGCTACGAGCTATTTTTGTCCTTGAAAAGTTTTGCAAACATGTCACACCATGCTACCAAGGGATCTATCATATCTCCCATTGGGGCAAATTAACAAGAGACTGGTACAGAAAACAATACATTGTTTCCATCAACTCTCAAGCTACAACTGACAACTGATATAGCTAGAGCTATCAGAACCCCACCCAGGGCTCAGCTGCATCAAGTTAGAGGTGTGTGCCATAGAATTATAGAATAGTCAAGTTGGAAGGGGCCTATAAGGCCGTTGAGTCCAACCCCCTGCTCAGTGCAGGAATCCACCTTAAAGCATACCTGGCAGATGGCTGTCCAGCTGCCTCTTGAATGCCTCTAGTGTGGGAGAGCTCACGACCTCCCTAGGTCATTGGTTCCATTGTCATACTGTTCTAACAATCAGGAAGTTTTTCCTGATGTCCAGCCAGAATCTGGTTTCTTGTAACTAGAGCCCATTATTCGTGTCCTGCACTCTGGGATGATCGAGAAGAGATCCTGGCCCTCCTCTGTGTGACAATTGTTCAAGTACTTGAAGAATGCTGTCATGTGTGAGATGTCCTCCTCATGAGAAGAGCCCTCTTCTCATGAGGAGCCCTCTTTGGTAAAGAGATCACTCCTTTGCCTGGTCACCATCCTCTCATAAATTTTAAGGTGCCAGCGCTCTTGGGGGCTAGGTGGTGGCCCAGTATCTTCTTCTGCCACAGAAGCTGAACTTTCCATCTGTTGAGAGGGAGGATCGGAAGCCCTCTCTCAAGAGCCCAGGACCCTCCTGAAGTGTCTTGTTCCCTGGGGGCATCTGACTCAGGAGGCCTCAGATCATCTTCGGAAGAGGCTTCCTCTAGGAGGCAGCTCATGACCCTTCTTTGCTCTCAACTCCTCCTGCAGCCCTGTTCCCATGGAAGATGCCCTTGGTCGAGAGGCAGGGGCCTCCTTCATGGTCAGATCTTCCAACTGTGGAAGATAAGGTGTATCAGCATCCTGAGTATCACTCCCTTACAGCTCATAAGACAGTTGGCATCCCATGGCTGGGCTTGACTCGATAACTTCATCCTCTGACTCAAAATCAGTGTCATAGGCTATAGTCCCCGCTGGATTGAGGCAAGGGCCTAATCCACACCAAGCAGGATATAGCACTATGAAAGTGGTATGTAAAAGGCAGGAGCCACACCAAGCAGGATATAGCATTATGAAAGTGGTATATGGTATTTGTCAATGGGCCCCAACAGTTGTCAGTGCACTTCAATACCGCTATAAAGCAATAGTGTGGCTCCTGCCTCTTATATACCGCTTTCATACCTCTTTCATAGTGCAATATCCTGCTTGGTGTGGATTAGGCCAAGGTCTCACACCTGTCCACTAGCAAAAACAAAATCTAGAGTGTGAGTTGCTACATGCATTGGGCTGATGACATGTTAGGACAATCCCATGGTTGTCATGGCGGCCGTGAACTCTTGAGCAGATCCAGTGGCCCCAACATGGATATTGAAGTCCCCAGAACCATCATTCTGGTAGTCTCCAACACCAAATCTGAGATCACTTTTTGCAGTTCACGCAGGGAAACAGTTGGGCAGCAGGGTGGGCAGAATCCCTAATCTGTCCTGAGTGCCCAACACATTATATAGACACTCTAGATTGGTGCTCATTAGATGATATGCGTTACCTTCGTTTTCAGTCCTTAGTTTAAATATTTACACACGTGACTAACCTCATGCATGTGAAAGAGCTTATTGAGCTTGCTGGCACAATCTGGGCCTTTGCACACAGGCATGAGCGAATTGCAAAATATTGCAAACCATTGGCCTTAAATTTCATTGCTTTCAAGGTTCCCATAGGGACTGTGGTGAAGGAGAACTGTGAAGTTGTGGCTGATCTCAACCGGCACGGTGAGGAATTCGTTGCAGCCTATGGTGGAGCTGGTGGAAAAGGCAATCGTTTCTTTCTGGCCAATGACAATCGAGCACCAATGACTGCTACCCCAGGAGAACTGGGTCAAAATAGGATTCTCCATTTAGAGCTCAAGACGATGGCCCATGCAGGGATGGTAAGAATGCCGTTATTCAGCAAGATGTTCACCTATGGAGGAACACCCCTTAATTTTAAATCAGGAAAACCCCCATAATCTTTGCTTTGTGTTAAAAAAAAATCTAGTACTTGGAATAATTTTTTCAAGATTTTTCTTCTACTTCCTGAGTCTGTCTTGGACCTATTGGCTTGCAGGCTTATGATGTCCATGATAGCAACAGCCTGTAAAACTTAGGCTCACCTCACCTAGCCATTATTGTCTTGCCATGTGTCACAAAGGCAAAAGGGTATTGATACCATCTTGCCACACAGGATGTGGCAAGCATGTAGGTGATGGTTTTTCACAAACCAAGTCTGTGCATAAAAGTTTGTTAAAATGCAGCGTTCTGGCCCAAATCAGAGATGATGATGTTTAATTATAAAGAAGAAGGGAAGCAAGAACTAGTCAAAAGGGAAATGAATATTACATTAAAAGGAAAAATAAAATATTTAGGAATATATATAACAGAGAATTTGGATAAATTGGAAGAGGAAAACTATAATAGATTAAGGCAGTAGGTTAAAAAGAAATTGGAGGAATACCAGAAGATAAAACTTTCATGGTTTGGTAGAATAGCACTATTAAAAATGAAGATATTACCTAAAATTAATTTCTTATTTAGGATGTTGCCAATTAAAATATCAGAAATATAGTTGAAGAAATGGCAAACAATGTTTAATAATTTTAGTAATGGAGATAAGAAAGCTAGAATAAATAAGAAAATGTGGTATAAACAACAGGGAATAGGAGGGTTAGGCCTTCCTAATTTGAAGGGATATTATTTGGCTAACTAATTAAGATATGTAGTGGAAGGTATTCTAAGTTTGGGAGAAAAGTGTTGGTTGGAATTGGAATCCAAAGAAGTAGAAATGGAATTAGAAAATATATACTTTAATAAAATTAATAAGAAATTTTTACAAAGAGTTAGGAATCCAATATTGAAGAATATTTTGGAGATTTGGGCTAAGAATAAGATTAAATTAATACCCACCGTCTCTCCATTGAGATGATGGAGAGCTTCCCAGAAAATCTAAAAGAAGTAATGGGGAAAATATTAAGAAAACAAAACATAAATAGATTAGAAAGAGTGATAAAGATGGACAATTTAAATCAAATAAAAGAAACATTAAGGGAAGAGAAAGTTTCATGGATTAATTGTATACAGTTGGAACAGTGGATAAAGAAGTGGGTAAAAGAAAATAAAAAATGTAGAGAATATACGATATTTGAAAAAATGATAACACAAAGACGAGAGAAGGAACAAAATATGGTATTAAAAGGTATAACAAGTGAAATTTATAAAATATTGATGGTAAAAGAAGAACAAGGGGATGGTTGCAAACTGGTGTGGGGAAATGATATGAAAATTTCAATAAGTAATTAGAATTGGGCGAAGTTATGGGGAGCAAGGAATTTGAAAACTTTATCAGTAAGGATAAAAGAAAATTATTATAAATTAATATGACGATGGTATTTAACACCAATTAGATTGAATCAAATAGATAAAAAATATTTGGTATTATGTTGGAGAGGATGTCAACAAACTGGCACGTATGTTCATATGTGGTGGTCATGTAAATATGTACAAAAGTTTTGGCAAATGGTATATAAAGAGATAAAAGAGATAACGGGAATTGATTTGGAGTCATCCCCAAAGATTGCGTTATTATCAATATATGAGGGGATGAAATGTAATCAGCATACTAAGGATTTAATTACTATGTTACTAACTGCAGCAAGATTAATAATAGCAAGGAAATGGAAGATGAAGGATAACTATCAAATGGTTGAGTGGTATAAAGAGGTATGGGATATTGCTATTAATGACAAACTAACATGTAATATTAAAGTAGAAAAGGCAATATGTAATAGAAATGAATTTGAAAATATATGGAAATTATTTTTAGAGCATGTATTGTTGAGAGGGAAAGGACACAAACCTGTGCAAGAAGTATCACAATTTTGGAAAATGTAATGAAGAAGAATTGGTCCTGGTGAGGGGTGCACTTGGTGTATAAAAAATGGAAAAGAATGGTATAATTGTAGTTAAGAGTTGAATTTTTTTTAAAAAAGTACATTTTAAAAAATGCAGCGTTCTGGCTTAGGGTAAGTATGAAAGCCTCTCAGAAGCCCTTCCTTGTGGATAATCCACTTTCAGCTCTTTATTCCAGGTAGGATTCCCAAACGCTGGGAAGTCTTCGCTGCTGCGAGCCATCTCCAATGCAAAACCGGCTGTGGCTTCTTACCTGTTCACAACCTTAAATCCACACGTAGGCATTGTCCGCTACGAAGGCTACGAGCAAGTTGCGGGTGCGTTTTTATAACACTTTGGGTGCAGTCCTATGTATGTTTAGACTGATTTTTTTTTTAAAAAAAAAAGTCCTACAATTCCCAGCATTCCCCAGTGAGCTGTGGGGGAGTTTGTTCATATAGGAGCTGGTTTTAAAAAATGATACTCCATCTGCAGTCTGAAACGGCAGAATCCATTCTACAACGTTAACACTCTAAGGGTGCGATCCTATGCATGTTTAGACAGAAAAAAATGTCCTACACCTACCAGTATTTCCCAGCCAGGATGGTTGGGAATTCTTTCTTCTTCTTTTTTTAATTGATTTTTTTATTATTATTTTAAATTTCATACAGAATTAATGAAACAAAACAAAACTTAACATAAATATCCCTCCCCCCCCTTACAGGAAATCAGTGATGCTATTATAACTATTTCAAACTATATCTGTTACAGCATCTATATCATTCTTCAGGTCTTAAACATTTCCTTCCTTTCTTTGTAGCTCAGAAAAAATATATAGCATAAGTTAACCCACCACATGAGAGATGCCTTTCATTGTATGGCTGGGGAATTCTGTTTGTTGTAGGACTTTTTTCTGTCTAAACATGCATAGGATTATGCCCTTCACCTCTGCTGCTGAATGCTTTTCATGCTGCTTCATAGTATTTCCTTTTTAAAGAGTAAAAAAGTAATTGCGTAATGTGGATACTGTTTCCAGAGAATTGAGCATTGTGCTGATTTTCCTCTGTCGCCTGTACTAGTTGAATATTCTTGGCCTAAACAGGACCTGTGTTTTTAGATTGTGCCTTGTTTTATATATTTTAAAATGATTTCATGGTTTTAATTTTTGTGAACCGCCCAGAGAGCTTCGGCTATGGGGCGGTATAAAAATGCAATAAATAAATAAATAAATATAGCCACAGAGCATCCTTTTGCTTGACCCAGAGCTGGAAAGGATTGAAATTAGAAACTCCCATTTGGGGAGCACGTTTGCTGTGGGACAACTGCAAAGAAACCACGACCACATCATCCGGGAGTCAATCCCACAGAGTTGGCAGTGGGAGAGGGAGGGCACCTATCATGGCAACAGTGATGTGCCCTATATGCTCGGAGAGTGAAGTCTGGGTAGCTGCTTGATGCATTTTTGTGTCATGTGAGGGTATCCAGCTCCAGAGCCCTCTAGGGATCAGTATGTGCAGCTGTGATGAAGGGTGGGTCTGACAATTACCAGAACAGGAACCCCCCCTTTGTTTCCTGTCTCCCCTCCTCCAGTCCCCCACAATAGACCCCTTATCACTGCTGCCTTGAACTAGCCCAGTAGGAGGCTCTGAAGGAGCCGGTTTTCCCTATACTGGAGAAGAAACCATGCAAGCCTATTCAGACTACAGTGTCCTGGTGGAAGAGAGGGTATGAGTGAGCCCTTCTCTCCCCTGCCCCTTATTTATTTATTTATTTATTTATTTATTTCAAATATTTATATCCCACCTTTCAGGATACACATCATTCCAAGGTGGCTTATACATTTATTTATTTATTTATTTATTTATTTATTTATTTATTTATTTAAACATTTATAGCCTGCCCTATATCACAAAGTTCTCAGCAGGAACAAGCCAATGACATCAAATGACATCAGAATAAGCAATCTTACATTGTTTTAAGCCATTGAGATCCTTCCTGTTGGACAGCTGGGGGAAGATGGCCCTGTGAGTTGAGGGCAGAGTCCAGCTGGAACAGGAACAGATGCCTGGGGTTATGCTCGGCTGCTTGCCTGCCTCTCTCGTGGAGTTCTTCCCACAGGGTAGTTGATGGTAGGTGGTCCTGGTGTCGGGAGGGGAAAGCCCAGTCTTTATAGCAGCAGTTTTCTCTCCCACAGTTGGGATGCAGAGGAGTGAAGTTCTTGATGGCTAAAGTAAGCGTAGGTTTAAACTAATGCTATATTGCATGGAGATGTCTGGAGCTACATCAAGGCTTCAAATGAGAGGGGTGGGGGTTTTCTCAGTGGTGGTTGCCATGGTTTGGAATGTTTTTCCTAGGAAAGTTTGCCTGATGCCCACATTGTTATTTGGGGGGTGGGGTGGCTCCAGGCTTTGACTTTTCTGCTCTCCGAAGCAGTTTAAGTGATTTAAGACCGATTGCTTTTGTCCCCAGCGGTGCGGTTTATATGCACACACATCTTTGTGTGGGCGTATAGCCCTGTTTAGGCGAACGCGTGAGGGCTTCAAGAGGGTCGAGAGTTGAGGCCGTGCAGGCTGCCCCCGCCCCCTACTTCTCTGGGCACGCTGGCCCCACCCAGCTGAGTTCAGCCCTTGCTGTGTTGAATTGGCAAGGTCTGAAAGGGAGTTCTACTCAAGATCCCTTGAGCACAAATAGAACTCATTGCGCGATCGCGGACCCTGCCCTATCAGGGTTCCTGATTCCACAGAGTTTTACTCACATTCGAGTGAACCCGAGTCGAACTCCCTTTCGGATCTTGCCTGTTCAAGACCTGAACTGAGATGGGTTGCACCAGCATGCCCGGAGATGTAGGAGGCAGGGCCAGCATGTACGACCCCAACCGTCTGCTCACTTTTAGCTTTCATGCCTTCGCCTGAACTCCTGAACCGGAGCTTCAGTGTGTGTATATATGATTTGGGTCCTCTGCGAGAAGGACTGCCAGCAGCTGCCGACAAGTTCTCCCTTGTGCTGCACTTTGAAAACGGGAGGAAACTGGAAGAATTTCTCTCTGTTTCTTATCTTTTCCACACCTGTATGCAAGTCAGGCAAGACTGCCATTCCTCCACAGCCTCTGTACATGCAGGCAGGCTTGGGATAGAAGCAGCGTCATCTGTCGCCCGCAGAGCAGTTTGACGAACGTAAGAAACAGCAGGAGAGACTCTTGCAGTTTCTTACCTTCACAGAACCTGAACATAAAAGAGAGAAATCCCTACTTCTCCCCAAAGCCCTCTGCCCATACCAGAGAACATGGGCAAAGATGGGGCAGAGTTGGTAGCAAAGGCAAATATTGTGGACTGCTAAACTGTGATATTTAGGAGCAAATGTATAGCATTTCTTCTTTCTCCTGTCCTTTGGCTACTTCTGCCCTTGCTGAATTTGCAGCTGGGGTCCCTTGCCTGCTGGACAAATGCTGCCTTCAGGGAGATGCTGGCTTTTGTCAGAAGGGCAAAATTGCACACTTTGTGACAGTTGCTCAAACAACCAGAATCTTATTGATTGTATCGCTGTGTTTTGTTGCCTCTGTGCAGTTGCCGACATCCCTGGAATAATAAGGGGAGCCCACCAAAACCGGGGACTTGGCTTCGCCTTCCTAAGGCACATAGAACGCTGCCGCTTTCTTCTGTACGTGTTGGATCTCTCACTGTCTGAGCCGTGGACTCAGCTGGATGACTTGAAATACGAACTGGAGCAGTACGATGAAGGCTTGTCAAAGAGACCTCATGCCATCATAGGAAATAAGTTTGATCTACCACAGTCAAGGAGGAATTTACCCCTCCTTAAAGAGCGAGTGGAGCAGAGAATAATCCCACTGTCTGCTCTGACGGGAGAAAATCTGGAGGAATTACTGTTGCATTTGAAGGAACTGTATGATGACTACGTAAAAACAGAAGAAGCACAAAGTCAAAAGCCTATGAAGTGGTAGCTGCCAACACAGCTCCTCTTTAGACATATTTTGGGAGAAAGGGAGTGGAGAGGGAAATATACATTGTTCTCAGAATGTCTTGTCTATCTTGAGCAGTTGTCCATGGAATTTTCTATCTACCCAAAAGGTAAAAAGGACACACAAGTAACTCTCTTTTTTCTTATTGGGAGTTCATGACACAGAGCAGCCTTCCCCAAACTGGTGCCCTCCAAATATGTTGGAATACATCCCCCATAATTCCCCGGCCAACTAAAATGAGTGTTGTAGTCCCACAAATGTGCAGGGGCGCAGGTCGGGGGACACTGCACTGTAGTAGCTCTAGTTGTATGCATGTAGGCTGTATTCACCCTAAAAACATGGAGGTTGAGAGGGGAGACCAGCTCAGTTCAGACAACACGTTTCTCAACGTTGGTTTTAGAACTCCACGGTGGAGTTTTTACACCACTGTTGAGAAATGTGTTGTCTGGCGGAAAAACTTCATGCAATGGTGGAGGTTTTTTTAAAAAACACTTCACGCAGAATATCCACATTGTGCAGAGGAGAGTTCCTGCACAACTGTTGTGTTGTATGGCGGGTCCGTGGAGTTTTCCATTGCATTGGGTTGACTTTTCCCACTGGCTACAGAGTTCCCTGGCAAGAGTGGCAAAAAGAGCAAGTGCTCTAGGAGAACCACCGGGAATTTTTTTTCCAGCTTTGGCTGATGGGATACTATCAGGAGGACTGGGGGAGGAGAGAAGGCGGAGGAACTGTCAATCAAATGTCACGATAGATTTTATTTAACTCCACGGTAGCCCGCAGTCACACACCTGTGGATTTGGAACATGTTGTGTAAGAGTCCTTCCTAAAAACTCATCCGTTGAGTGGAGTTTTCACACTGCATTGACTGTTGTCTGAACTGAGTTAGTTCATCCCACCGCATCCCATGCTTTCAGTGCTGCATCCAGTCCTTTCTATGGATCCCTACGTGCTAGAAATTTAATTTTATTGATATTAAGGAAGTATGCAGAGTATTGCCAGCCCAATATACTATTAGTGGGCAAGAAAGACTGGCCATCTGTGACAGAAGAGGCTGTAGGGCAAGTAATTGATTAAGCAAAACACAAGGTCTACAATGCAGTAGGAAATTAAGTGTGTTTAAATCTATTAATTTCACTGGGATTAAGCATTCTTAATTCTGTGTTGGTCTGTAGCCACAATCCAATCCAAGGCACATGAAGATCAGAGGCAGCCAATGTTTTGTTAGTGGGGGGAAGAAAACATGGAAAGACAGTGACTTGACTTGTTTTAGCACATCTTTCAACAAAGCTTTAATCCTTTTGGCGGTATTGCTTTGAATGTGGTCCTTGGTTACCTGTTAGTAGAATACAAAATGCTGAGTAGCTAGGAAGGAATAAGAATTTGCTATTCATTAGATTGCTCTTTCAGCAACTGCTCTTTTGTTGTCTGTTTTGTTTAGTCTTAAGCTTCCATTTCTTAGTGGGAGGAAATAGCAGGATGGAAGGACGGATTAATTAGCAAAAGAACCCATCACGTATAATGGGAGAAAGTACTGATTTTCCCCCCTCAAAAAGTTAGTTGTGCTTTGCCTCAGGACCTATCTGCATGACCCTTAGACTCTCTACCATCAAGGGCTCATTCTTGGCCAGTTTCTGGCTTTCAGCTGTGTTGAAAGCTGACTGTTAGAGATGGCTGACCTATCCGAAGATCAACTCAGGTAACTGGATATGTCCCAGTTTCCTCCAGGAAAAGATGAGAAGAAATTGGGTAATTTGTGTGAGCCAATCTGCAAGTTTGGTATAATTTCCACTGTCACCCCAAACCCACCCTTTCTTTCCATTTAAGTGGTGGGGTGAGCTCCTTCACCCTGAAGGGTGCAAGGATGGGAGAACTCACCCTTGACCGATTCAGTGGACGCTCGCCCTGCCGCCATCTGCCCCACTCGTCGGATTGCATGAGCTTTTGAGGCTTGGCGAGGCCCAATGATCGCTCAGCAGCCGTCCACCATCACTCCGGGAATTGCGCATTTCCCCCCTTGCATGAATGGCGGTCATAAAGACCCCGTTTATGCAAGAGTAAAGACGCAAACAGAGCATTCACACCTTTACCCTTGTGTAAATGGGGCCTTTACGTCTGCCTTTTATGCAAGCGGGGAAATGCGCAATTTCTGGAGCCTCCGCACACAATGGAGGCTCCGGATGAGGGCAGACAGCTGCTGAGCACTCGTTGGACCTCGCAGGCACTCAGTGATTCTCCTTTTTATCCTCACGACAACCCTGTGAGGTAGGTTGGGCTGAGAATCTGTGACTGGCCCAAAGTCACCCAGTGGGTTTCCATGGCCAAGTGAGGACTAGAGAACCCAGATCTCCTGACTCCCAGTGCAACACTTTAGCTGCTACACCACACTGGTTGCCGCTCGGGGGTAGGGGTGAGGAGCGGTGATTTTCACCAGGAGTGCAGGAAAAGGTCAGACTGCCCCGTTCCCATAGTCCTGATACTTATCAGGGCTCCCTGTACTTTTTGTTTTAAACAACTCCCTGAGCAGGTGGTTGGACTCGACGGCCTTATAGGCCCCGTCCAAGTCTACCATTCTATGATTCTACTTTCATGTTTGGTGCTAAATCAATACCAGCACTATGGGATTTATTCAAATATGGGCACAATCCTATGCATGTTTAGACAGGAAGTCTGGCAAGGCAATGCTGCGGGTCTATTTTCTGTCTAAACGTGCATTGGATTGTGCCCTAAGATTTCTTTGTGACAGCCTTAATTCTTTCTAAGGTTACTCCGGGACACGGAGGCACAAAGTGCCCCAGAGGAGAAACTGATTGTTTCTTGGAAAGAGCTGTGAGTTTTCCTGCTTGTGTGATCGGCTTGAGTGTTTTGCTTTTTATGAGGCCAGCTGGTACTTTGCTCTCATCCCTGTGTCGGTCTGAGAACGTGTCGGTCTGAGAACGGTCTAAACAGCCTAACAGGAGGGGCTAATGCTCCTGATCATGTACTTAGTTTTGTTGTTCAAAACATGTCCTGAGAGGATGCTCTTTAACGGGATTAACCTTGAAGAGATTTTGGAAGTTAATGGCATCCATTCATCTTCAAGTGAACAGCACTAATTAGTCTTCGTGTTTATTATTCTTATTGAGACATGAAACTTGATTAAGATAAAAAGAGATGGGGAGTGAGAGGAAAGGGGGTTGCTGTAAATTATGTAAGTTGCTGAAGGTAGCTAATTGAAACAAGGCCATAGAAACAGCTCTGGCTTCCCCTGGTGCAGAGGTGTCTTATGGGTGTCTTTTTCTGCTCATGACTGAACACCAGAAGAACCATGGTGGATCAGACCAAGGGTCCATTTAAACCAGCACTCTATTCACACAGTGGCCAACCATCTGTCGACCAGGGACCAACAAAGCAGGACATGGTGCAACAGCACCCTCCTACCCATGTTCCCCAGCAACTGGTGCACACAGGCTGACTGCCTTGGATACTGGAGGTAGCACATAACCGTCAGGGCTAGTAGCCATTGATAGCCTTCTCCAGGAATTTATTCAACCCCCTTTTAAAGCCATCCAAATTGGTGGCCATCACCACATCTTGTGATAGTGAATTCCATAATTTAACTATGCATTGTGTGAAGAAGCCCTTCCTTCCTTATCTGTCCTGAATCTCACACCAATCAGCTTCATGGGATGACCCTGGGTTCTAGTATTATGGGAGAGAGAGAAAAATGTCTCCCTATCCACATTCTCCACACCATGCATAATTTTGTACACCTCTATCAGGTCTCCCCTTAACCGCCTTTTTTCCAAGCTAAACAATCCCCCCAAAAATAAAACACAAAAGAAAACCCCCAAATCTAGTTTATGTCAACTGGTTGTTGTTGTTTTTAAGCTTTCATCTGGCCATTTGGGGGGTTTCTGAATGCCAATTGGGAGTGTGCCAAGTAAATCTAGGGCACCTACAGCTGCGGTGCTACCACTGAGAAGGCTCTAGGCCTGCTGCCATACTTGAAATCGTGGGGGGGCACTTGCAAGAGAACCTTCTTTGGCACTTTCTGTGTGTGAGGAGCAATATATGAAAGGAGGCATTTGTTCAGAAGGGAACGCGCCTAAGACACATAGTCTCTACTGGTGAAAATTAGCTATTTGAACTGAATTTACAAACAAACAGGTAACAAATGTACATCTTTTAGGACTGGTGTTCATTCATTTCTATAATGCCCAATAGCTAAAGTTCTCTGTTGTAGGATCCCCACAACTTGGGCCAGTTAAAAATCTCGCTCCTGCTTTGCGTACCAGTTGAAGTTTATGAATTGTCTTCAAAGGCAGCACCACAAAGAATACATTGTATTTGTCCAACCTAAAGATTGTGAAGGCATGGATTATGGCAGGGGTGCAGATCCACAGGCCCAGGGACCAAATCCAGCCCTTGGGTGCCCATGCCCCATCATCTTTCTCCCAACCATTCACCATTTGGTGCTATCCCAGCTTTTGTGGAGTTCTTTCTGCATTCTTAAAGGTTGAATGTCTCTTCTAAGGCTTAGTTACTGGTAGTAAGAGCTTTCAACTAGCATTTTGGGCCTGGGCCTTGTGTCCCTTCCCACCAGTGAAATGCGGCCCCCGAGAGCTTCTCTGAAATGGAATTTGGCCCTCAAGAGTGAAAGAGATTCCACACCCCTGGATCCTGGTCTGTTTTTCCAGTGACCCATTGGTAGTTTTCTTTCCTCTTCCAGTCGTACAGGAGTCTAAAGGGATGATACCACCTCTGCATGATACCACCTCCCTCATTTCATCAAATCCTTCCTCAAAACCCATCCTTTGCATGAAGACTTTGGAACAACCCCCAGTTCCCACAGCTTAATATAATTCAGTCTGTAACTACGCCTGAGAAAGTGCAACTGAAACAACTCAATGTTGGGGCATTTCTCACAACATGGCGGGCTCATAGTAGGTTATTTAACCCACGATAAGCTGTGGGGCACCCTGCCTGCCATTTGAGTATGCAACCCCCTTGCATAACCCTACTGCTAACAGGGTTAGGCAAGCATTTAAGCTTTGATGGCTGAGTTCAGATGATACACCGCAACCCCATTCTCTGTGTCATGTGAACAAGGTCATTGTTTCCCTGTTTACCCCTGCCTCCATTTATCTTCCCTTCCTCTGTTTTCATGTATCAAGCTTTAGACTGTAAGGTCCTTGGAACAAACCTGTCCTTTTGTACTCTAAAATGCCATACACACCGATGGCACGATATAAATAAATAACGGTAATAATAATTGTGGCATGTTTATGGGTCTCTTTGCAGAGTAAATTCATTAGTTATTCTCAAAATGTGAAATTAGATTTCTTAAGGAGACATTTTTCAGGTGTGGAGCTGAATTCATTAAAAAAAATTATACCACCGAATAGCTGAAGTTTTCTGAGAAGTTCATAAATAGAGCTGAAAACATAAAACATCGCATAAAAACCCTATAATAAAAAACTTCTAGAAAATAAAACTGACAAGCGCTAAAATTTAAAAAGCATGAACACCTTTTTTTTCTTTTTAACAAACCCGAAAGATGGAGGGGGAGAAACCAGGAGAATAAAAAAGACTTCACCTGTCACCGGAAAGACCATGTTTTTAATGATGTATTGGTTTTTATTTGTTTTAAATATCTCATCTCTTGTGGTCTTTGTATTTTATATTTATTGTTGTTCCCCACCTCGATCCGGAAGGAGAGGCGGGTTATAAATAAATATTATTATTATTATAAGGCAGGCCGCAGGGCAAGTCTTTCTCTGGGAAGGGTATTTCACAATTCTGGTGCCACAACTAAAAAGTCCCTCTCCTGCGTAGCCACCTGCCTAGCATTTGGCAGGGGCATGTTTGCTGCCTCCCACACTGGACCAAGAACCAGAGGGCAGTATGTATCCAAAGTTTTATTAAATAAACATCTGGGAATAAACCTGCCCACCCCTGCTCTAAATTAATAGAGCATTCCCAAACTGGCTCCTTTTATTGCAAGCTCCCTGTCCTCATTCCAGTTACGTGACCAATAGCCATTTGTAGAATTGGTCTGGAACAGGCAGGCATGGAGTGTTAAGGCAGGGGTAGACAGAAGGTAGATCTCCAGATGTTTTGGAATTCAACTCCCAGAATTCCTGACCATTGGCCATGCTGGCAAGGGTTTCCGGCAGTTGATCCAAAACATCTGGAGATCTACTTTCTGCCCATCCCTGGTCTACGGGAAAGCATTAGGGAGACACTAACAAAAGATTTTACCCTTGTTAATCACACAGAATCGCTGCCACATTAAAGGAGTTCTGAAAAGATGTAGGGCAAATCAATCTAGAAACATATATTGGTTTTAAGCCACCTTACAGCACAATGCTATACATGTTTTGACAGAAAAAAGTCCTATGCCCATGCTGTCTGGAGCATGCTGGGAGTTGTAGGGCTTTTTTGCTATCTAAACATGCCTAGGATTGCGCCCTTAATTAGTTTAAGTGTGAGTTTGCTCCAGGCGAGAGAAAGGTGGGGAGAAACCTGGATATGAGGCTGGCTGTGAAACTAGTTTGTTTGGTTTTTGAAAAGTTCCTTGGGTTAATGATTGATTATGCTTTTGTAAGTTGCACTTTTAAAACACCTATGCAGAGTTCTTCCTTGGCTGTTCTTTTTTTAATGATTTTTAAAAATGAATTGTTGAAATATAATTGAAATGTTGGTACTCTGTATTCAAAGGCACAGTAATGCTGATATTGATAATAAAATGCAAATCCTCATACCTGGGGAATCTGGAACAAACACCCATAGCAACTCTATCCTGTAATAGGGGCCATACTTACCAACTTCCATGATTTTTAGACTTTATAGAATAAGAGAGGTTGCCAGCTTATGGAGCATATACTGAGGTGGGGCACAATTCTATGTGTTTAGACAGAGAAAAGTCCTACAACTCCCATCATCCCCCAGCCAACCATGCTCTAGAATCCAGCAACAACTCCTACACAATATCCCCATTCTAAACAGGCGGTTGATGCAAAATGTCTGACCGTTGCATTTTTATGCTTCATTTATAACATAGGAGGAACCAAAAATGCTTTATTGTTTTTTTAAAAATAATCTCCGATATCAAATATTCCTAGGCAGTACTTCTGTGCTTGGAGTAATTTTAATTTTAAAGTCACTTTTAATTTGTCACCTGGGATACTCGAAACAACAAGAGCTCAGCCAAGTTGCTACACAAAAGCTTGAGTAGGAAGCACAAGTTGCTACTCTTCACAAAATGGCTTTTGTGATCATTATTTTGCAAATAACAATCTGCTAGGTTGTAGGGGAAAAGGAAAGGTTCAAGCAGGTCGTTTAGACCTCAGCAGTCACCATAGCAAGCGCTGTCTCACTGGAACTCACCGGAAGCCGTTCACAATAAGTACACTAACCTCTCTAATCACAGTTAAGCTTTAAGATAGATTGATCAAGCAGACATATCTCATCAAGTGACTGCCATCACGTCATAACTGCCCTCACTCACCTTTGTATTCATCCTAGAATGAATGACTGGGAGGGAAGAGTGTTGTCGGGCATTAGACATACAACATTTGACGGTGGTTGTTGATGCTTGGCCAATGTGACTCAAAACTCAAGCTGTAGCGAGATAATAACAACGTTATTTTTGATGTATTAGGGGGCTTTTCAGATTTAGATCCTTGTATTGGCAACCTGCATTATCAAAATGTTTCTGTCAGAGCAAAAAAACTCAACCTGTACTTTTGGCTATCCATTTTGTTATCATTGGAACACTGGATAACAAAGGTGTGGAAGATTGTTGAGGGGTAATTGCTGAAAAGCGAAATTATTTCTTTGTGTGATCTCTACTGGGGAAGATGTTGGTGGGGTGGGCGGATATGATGGATGAAATCAGCTAGAGGTTGCAAGAGAAGATAGTCAAGGTTAACTGACAAATGACCAAGTTCTTAACAAGTTCAAATGTGAAACCTGATTTTCTAACAAAAATAAGCTGGTTGTCACTCAAATTAACCTCCTTATGGGGTTGCCTAGGCTGACCATATGAAAAGGAGGACAGGGCTCATGTAACTTTAACAGTTGTAGAGAAAAGGGAATTTCAGCCAGAGCCAATTGTATGCAATTAGTTCCTGGTGAAATTCCCTCTTCATTACAACACTTAAAGTTGCAGGGGCCCTGCCTTCTTTTGTATATGGTCACTCTAGTATAGTGCCTGCACCTTTAACTGTTGTGATGAAGAGGGAATTTCACCAGGGACTAATTGCATACAAATTACACTGGCTGAAATTCCTTTTTCTCTACAACTGTTAAAGTTACATGAGCCCTGTCCTCCTTTTCATATGGTCAGCCTACTGCCAATGTTGCACTATTGGTTTTTTTAAAAATGGAAGAGAGAACCAGATAATTCTAGGCCTATTAGACTATAATTGTAAGGTCTTATGAGGTTGGTGAAGCTGATCAGAAGTTGGAGTCAACACCATGTGGCAGCAGTCAGGCAGCAGAAGGGAGCAACAAACACTCTAATAGTCAGGTACTTTGATATCCCAAGGATTCTGGGAACCATTGAGCTAATTGGATTTACTACTTCTAGAACAGATGAGAGTAAGCAAGTTAGGCCTCCAGGCGGCATTGAAGAAGAACCAACACTAATTCCCAGGGACCGTGTATAATATCCTTCCCCAGTTCCAAATTGTTGGAACTACAACCCAGATCCCCCCCAGCCAGCATGGTCAACATGCTAGTAGGGAATTATAGGAGTCACAATCCAACGTACTGGGAGGGCACCAGGTTGGGGAAGGATGGACAACAGATGGGAGAAGGTAGATCTCCAGATGCTTTGAAATTCAACTCCTGGCATGCCTGACCATTAGCCAGGCTAGCGGGGGTTGATGGGAGTTGGTTCACAATATCTGGAGGTCTACCGTCAACCCATCCCTAGGGTACCATAGCTAGAGAGCATTTGTTTCAGGTATAATGAATACATCCCATAGTGCCATGTTTGACTCAAAATATAAACCAGGCAGCCAGAAATATAAACGAAGCGCAAGAAAACCAATTCTCTTTTTCAAACTGGCAAGGTTTTTCATGCGGATTGTGTTTGCGTGTGAGTGAGTGGCAGAGCTCATGTTACAAGGCTGCATCAGTTCCAGGGACATATCAAGGGGGGAGGGGATGAATTTGGCAGCCACCAAGGGCAGCAAATTCTGGGGGCACCGACCAATGCTCCAGCTCCTCAACTCTTTGGGGAGCCTCCCTGGCTGCTTTCGGCGGAGGCCTCCAGAGGATTTGCCCATCCCAAACACTTCACTTCGAGAGGTCCTTCCTCAAAGTGAGCGAGGCATTCTGGGCGAGATGGCCTTGAAGATTGCTTGAGCTGCTGTAGCACAGGTGATTCCCAGGGCCACCTTAGAATGCCTCTCACTCTGAGGAAGGATCCCTCAAAGTGAGGTAGGGAGGGAAGAGGAGGATGTCTGAGGCCATGGCCACAGGGCAGGAAAGAGAAGAGGAAGAGGAGGGTGGTTGCCAGGAGGGAAGAGGAAGAGCAGGGCTGTTGAGAGAAGGGGAAATGGTGGCGGCAGCCATGACAGTGACGGCAGTGGGGGAGGAAGAGAAGAGGGCACCAAAAATACCTGGGGTACTAAAATACTTGAACAGGCCTGACCAGGGAAAATTATGCTTGGGCATTGGACTTACGGTCATTCTTATAAGCTAGCTGCCATTCTAATTGCCAGTGCAAGGAACTCAGGACTTTTACCAGGCAGGGATAGAGCATCTCCTCTCTGTTCAGCCTTTGAGAATGTGGCCAATGGCATATTTTGATTTAATACCATCATGCCAGTTTTTCCTTATCTTTATGGACCAAGGAACCAGCCTTGATGCGGGAGTTGTTGTTTTTTAGAGCTCAGGATTTATCACATGACCAGTTCTGCCCTATCAGGTGGCTCTGAGCTGGTTGGGCTCATTGGCATGCATTGGCATGTGTTCCCATCCTTTGTGCAGAGGTCAGTGTCGGTTTGCACGCTGAAGCGTTGTTTGGCTCTTCCAATAAGGTCACTGCGGACAGAAATTGTTGACGTTTTTTAAGCCTACTTGCAGAGTCTTGCAATAGAGAGGATGACTTCTTGTGTGGTATGCTCAGTAAAGGTATGTAAGCTCAACATTAGTGATGTAATGGTAAAATTTTAAGTGCAGGTACTCATCCTGACAGCCTCCTTAGCCACCTTCCCAAGGAGAGTTCAAGAGTACGGCTTGACGAAGGGCTTGTCCCAGAGTGGCGGCAGGTAATCTGTATGACACAGCTGCCATCCCGAAGCCATCTGGAGCCAACCTTCAAAGCTCCGCTTTAAAATAGCCGGGCACTTACCTGCTAATCAAAATAGCTCCACTACAGGGCTCCACAACATAGGGGTGTCTCGTATCAGTTGTGAAGGATGTATCCGAGTTTAAACCACTGGCCTTTTCTTGGCAAAATGCACCTTTAACTCCATTTTTATACCACCCTTCCTTCAAGGAGTTCAGGATTATCCTCACAAATATGCGGTGAGAGAAAGGTTAGGCAGAGAGATAGTGGCTGCCTAAGATCACCCACTCAGCTTCATGGCCTGAGCAGGGATTTGAACCTGCGTCTCTGTGGTCTTAGTTTGGCATTCCAAACCCTTTGCCGCACTGGCTCTCAAATGAATGGAAGTAGAGGACTGATCATTACCAGATCATTGCTATTGTTTAGTTTTGCTTAGAAAACTGGAAATCTGACTATCCATGCGCCATTCAGAAAGGACGCACGGCGCACACATTTCATACTTGAGTATTCATGCTGAAGGTCAAAATATCAAATGAAAAGCCACCAGAGAAAAAGGATCCAGCTTGTTGATCAGAGGACGGCCATGACTACTGGTATGCCATTTACTAGGGTGCAATCCTATGCATGTTAGATAGGAAAACATCTGGCTGGGAATGCTGAGAGCTGTAGGGCTTTTTCTCTCTCTAAACCTGCATAAGATCACACCCTTAGTGAGCTGCTAGGCTCACAGCAAGTGACCATCAACTGACAGCAAAAAAGAAGGCTGTGGGTATTGACATTTGGAAGAGCTGCAGAGTTTTAAAGCCAAAGAAAATGACATTTGAAGGTACTTATTACTATGGTCTCTAGAAACGTCACTTTTCCTCCTATGGTAAATGTCACTTTCACAGCCCGGTATTGGTTGCTATTAGCTGTTTCCAGAATCACCTGGGATTCGGTTTAAAGAAGAAATATTAGCCTTCAAAACAGACACACTTTGCAGCCTTGCTAGGTTATTAAAACTCATATTCAAATATGGAAATAACAGCTGCATTTCAGTTTTTATTAAGCAAGAAAATACGTCCAATGAGTCAAGATAACGGCTTTGTCCTGTCCAATAGCAAATATGACAAGATGCATGGAGGTTTAAAAGGTTCTTTTCTTTCTCGTTTTCTCAACAGAATGCAGGCTATTCCCCGAAATCACCAATTAGCATATTTTCATGTAGAATAACTATTTTGTATTTTATATAAAATGATATACCTAAATTTGTTAACTGTCTTCTACACAAGCTAAGAAGACCAGATTGTGCACTTTTGTTGTTTATCTCTAACTCCTGGCAGGGATGCGGAGCACTAATATGGGAACAAATATCCCCTTTTCAGACCACTGCTATTCCTTGATATCATCAGATTTCATATTGGGAGAAGATTCTCCAAAGTTTGGGGAGCCAACTAATCAAACTTTTTTTTTATTTATTCCCCTCCAAGGAACCCAAGGTGGCGAACATAATCCTCTTCCTCTCCATTTTATCCTCACAACAACCCAGTGAGGTAGGTTGGGCTGAGAGTCTGTGACTGGCCCAAAGTCAGCCAGTGAGCTTCCATGGCAGAGAGGGGTCTAGAACCCATATCTCCCGACTCCCAGTCCAACATTTATTTTATTCATTTATTCATTAAACACCATACATACTGATGCCCTACTCTGTGTTCAGCTTGCCTGACCAGGAGGGGGCCATTGCAGGTGAGGGGGAAGGGAATGAGGAGACACTCCTCAAGTCCCAGCATTGGTGGGGCTTTGTGGGGACACTGGCCGAAGGAGGGTCTTATGAGGCAATATTAGCCTGGCCTTTTTGAAATATGGCTTCCGGCAGAGAGACATTATTGCTTGCAACATTACGGTGTGCCTGGGCACACCCTGCACATCCCTTGTGCACGCCTATATTTATATTTATAGTTCACTAGGAAAGCAGTATACAACAGTGATTAAAAAATAGCAGACTGCAGGTGCAGGATCACATAGTTGCCAAATGCAGCATGGCTGTGTAGCAAACTCAGTGTGGGCTCCAAGTCACCTCTTCTGGATTGGCCAAGTGGCCAGGTTAGAACTATCGAAGCAACATCAGAAGAAAGGCCAGGTTGGAGCAGCAGATGTTGGACAGCTGTCTATTTGGCCCTCCTTGCAGCCTCAGCTTGCACCAGGGACCAAAATGCCATCTCTCCAGTGGCTAGGCTAGTTCTTGTGATGCTTGAACCAAGCCTGTTGACTTGGCTGCTTTGACTAAGCACTTCATCTTCATACGTCATCCCATCCCATCTCTCCTGAGTCATTATCCTCCCATAATTCTGTAGGTGTTCCTTCTGCATAACTCAGTATCTGCAGCATTACAGAATATTCACAGGCACTTTGTCACCTTCCTTGTGCAATTGAGACCAAACTTGTCCTTATCTTCTTTCGCTTTGCCACATCAGAAATTCAACTCTCAGGTGTGAAACGAAATTGGTTGAGCAAATCCTTTTAGCTGCCAATATGTTCTCATCCCTTCACTTTTGGGAGCAGGGTTGCTTCTCTTGGATGCCTTTCCCAGGTGTGCATGCTTTCCCTGCACAGATTATGTATTCAGATCATTGCTGGAATACCTAATATTGCAAAGAGCTGGTGCAGGGAGAGGGTGTAGGTGGGGAAACGGTGATTATTTTGTGCATTGGGAAGAAAGGCTAGTGGTTGCTAACATGCTATGCAATTATAGATCATTACATTGATATCATAGGGGCTCCATAGGAATGTGGGATGTCTCAGCAGATGGGACTCTGCTGCCCTTAAGAGCAACATGGGTAGGGACAGCTCTTGTCTTGAATGGCAGCTTCCAACCCAGCTCTGCCTCAGCATTGGATTAAGAATATCAGAAGAGCCCTGCTGGATCCGACCAAGGGTCCATCTAGTCCAGCATTCTGTTTGCATAGTGGCCAACCGGCTGTTGACCAGGAACCCAGAAGCAGAACATGGGTACAAAAGCACCCTCCTACCCATGTTCCCCAGCAACTGATGTATATAGGCCTTCTGCCTCTAATACTGGAGACAGCTCTTAGCCATCAGCTATCTATCTATCTATCTATCTATCAATCATCTATCTACTTAAAAGCATTTCTTGGCCATCTTTCAGGCAGAAGCCCACCCAAGGCGGCTTACAGTAATAAAGTACATAAAAAGTTAAAATATTAAAACGCTAAACGCATAAACCAAGTAAAGTAGCAATAAAACAACAATGGCCCTGTTTAGACAACATGCTAGACCATGATGGTTTAGCATTTTGAGATAATCATTATGGCTTCGCAGGTCATAGGAACCATAGCGTGTCATGTGAATCATTCCTAACCATGGTAGTTACATAAATATAGTTTAAACATGTTCACTAACCCTTTACTGCAAAAGGGTTAGCGGCTTAACAATGGCTTAGCGTGTTGTCTGAACAGGCCCAGTAAAAGCCAACAATAAAACCAGCAACTATCATGGTAATAACAGCAACAACAGCTGTCATATCAACAGAAGGCCATGGTAAAATAATATGTTTTCAAAGTCTTCATAAAACCCTTCAGTGGCGGAGCATGGTGGACCTCCGATGGCAACTTCTCCCAATGGTGTGAGGGCAATGTGTTCCAAAGGCCACTCAGAAGCTCACAACCAACCCAGGACTGCAATAGCTCCCTCCTGCTCCTGCTCCTCAATAGCTGATATTGAGAGGCATGCTTGTTTGGATACTGGAGGTAGTATACAGCCACCTTGCATTGTAGCATTTTTGAACTCCCATGGTGTGTGCGTGTATGTGGCAATGGGGACAGTCATGTTGAGTGCCTGCATTTCAAAATGCACCAATACACTCTTGGAAATGGGCAGCAACGCTGGTTGGTCGGTTGGGCCAGTGGGAGGTGGTGATTAAAATGGTCTTTGTGCCTTCCTGACTAATCCTCTCTCTGGTAAATAAGGACTTCATTTGATTAACCTTCTTTTATTGTCTTTATTGGTTTTGGCTCTGCCCTTTTCTTCTGCTCCTATATCTTGACCACTTCCCTTCTAATCTGGTTCTTCTCTTTCTTATCTCTTTCCTCCTCACTCTGCAATGAGGTTTGTTTCTTTTTATCTCTAGAAGCTGAGATGATTACGTATGTGCTTTTTTAAAAAAACACACATTGGGATAAAGTTTTCACCGTTTTCTTTATCACCTTGACCATAAGTCTTGACAGACTGTTCATGTCAACTCCCATCTGCAAACTTATCAATCCATTTTCATATTACCCACATACACCATGCTACCACCATGTATCTTCGATTTCTGTTTATAGACACAACTGAACGTAAGGTTGAGATTCTGGATTCAGCTGATGACGCCTGCTAGCCAAGGCAATAGCTATGAGAAGTGGAGATGGGAGGGTGCTGAGGCATTCAGGATCAGGGGTAAAGTTAGGGTTTCAATCAGCGGAGGGAAGTGGCTCTGATTCAGTGTGGCTGTGAATCCACTCCAGGTTTTAGTCAGAACCAGCCAGAAATTTACATGAGCTATCCAAGGTGTTGAACCTGTTTTGGGGATAGTGTCCAGCACCTAAACAGGTTCATCACCTTGGTAGCCCCTTTAGCGTCCTGGATGAAACCCAGAGTAGATTCACAGACCCATTGAAATCAGAGCCACACGCCTCCACTGGTTTTAATTACGGGGGAATATGCATGTTGCAATCAACACACCTGTTCAGCAAGAAGTCAACTTTCTCCTGCCTTGAAGTGACTTGCATAGCTAAGAGCTCCAGAAGCACTTTCATCGATTCTTGCATCGATTCTTGCTCACCGTGTATCGATTCCTTCTCAACATATGGAGGTGTGAATACATTTATTTTCACCCAGGCACTGAAAGATTCCGCTGCTCTCTCCTGCGAAAGAAACAGGAGAGCACAACTCTGCCTGGATTTTCCAGTGCTGCATATTATTGAGCTCATCTTATATAATATTTTCATGGCCCACCTCTACCCTAGGAGGGGAAGGGCCCCTTCTCAATTGCAGAGGTTACATAATGTAAATATATGCCATTAGAAAATTGCACTGCCAGTAACTCTGAGTTCAATGATTAAAAACTCTTAACAAGTGTGGTGATAAGGGTACTTCCATAGTGTAGGTTTACTCTGGAATAGCCATGCTTTGTTCACTCACTTTTTGCAGGGCATCTATAGGTGCTGTTAGTTAGAAGACTCCTAGCATTGCCAATCAACAATGAGCTGTTACCATAGTCAGCGTCAATTTCTTTGCACACCACATTTTCCACAATACCTTATGCTCAAAACAAACAAATGCTATCGCCTTAATTATAACAGATCACAATGCAAGATTAACTCAACAGTTCATTTAAAACATAACAACTTTGCAATCAACGCAAGCCAGTTGGTCAGTTAACAATATCCATTACCAATAATACCACATACTCACATTAAAGGATCCACTAACGATGCCGTCCTATAGATGCCGCTTCAGAAGTGAGCCCCATTGAGTGCAATGGGGCTAACTCCCAGATAAGTGTGCATAGGGTTACAGCCTGAACAGTTCGTGATAAGAGACCGAAAATAACGTCCCTTGTCCACATCAAACTCACAGCAGAGAGGGAATGAAAATGCCACAAGGCAAATCCCAGTAGTCCACTGTCAAGCAGCAGAAAGAGCCCTCCTCTCTCACCGCATCCTGAGCAAAGAAAGGGCATCCTAATCCTCAGGGCAACTCCCCTCCAGGCTATCTTTTCATGGCGGAGCACTAGCTCTTGCGCACTGTCTCCTGGGCACAACACCGGTGCAAGCTCTCCCACCAACAGAGGCAGGACAGCACACATGCGCCACCACATCTGTCTCCCCTCTGTACGCCGCGTCCATCTCCCCTGCCTACACTTTGCCCCACTGCATTTGTCTATCTACCTCCCTCCCTCCCTCTCCCACCCACCTATCCACTCACCCAATAGTCTCCTGCCCAGCCCAGCCCTCTCACCCCTTTGCTGCTGCATCTCCCACTCCATTGCAACATGCAGCAGCGGCACATCCTCCTGGTGGTGATGGGGGAGTATGCAATTTGCCGCTCTTCCTGCTCAACCGCCTGAGGCAGGGGATTCACGGCACTTCATGAGAGGGCCGGCCCTGCTTGGGCATCAGCTGCATAATTGTGCCACTATTCCATCTTTTTCTTCTGAGTGGATTTTCTGCAGTAAAGGAAAAAAATGGAATTAAGCGGTGGAAAAACACGGAAGGGTTACGAGTGGAAAATAACATCATCTGGAACCCATACAGAATTCTGTAAATGAGGCAGGGTGATGGCGTGATAAAAGCCTCGTCTCAAAGAGTGCTATGTGCTATCATCATCAAATCCCCCCCCCCCCGTTTTCTCCATGCTTCTTCCTCTTTTGCGAGCTTCCACATGAAGCTTTTACTATGCAAAGTCCCTGCCTTATTCCCATATTTGTAGAGAATGGTCCAGATGACATTGCCCTCCATTTGTAACCCTTCTGTATTTTCCTACTGCTTCTGCCATTTTTTGGGGTGGGAGGGTGCATAAAAAGATCTGTTAAGGAGGATGTTCGGCCAATTGTTACGTCAATGGGCGATGGCCCTTTTTGGATATCTGGGCTAAAGTTCGCAACCCAAGTACAAAAAGTGGGTTCTCTTTCTGGCTGGTTCGTGGTTAACAAACCATGGTTTGTTAGCGTGGCCATGTTCACACATCACAAAAGACCAGTATATAACAACCCAAACCATGGGCTAGTGTTATGTATGAACCAGGTCATTCTCCCTTTGAAAGAGCAACCAAATCCATTATCACCATCTCTTGTGCAAGGATGTTAAACAGCATTGACGGAAGTGCATCTATTTACTATTTAAATCCAGATGAGTCAATCTTTTCCTTAAATATGGACAAATCTTGTACAAGTAGGAACAAAATGTTATTTGCATGAGATAATATAATTGCTAAAGCAGTGGTTGTGGAGAAGACATCTGCGATATTACAGACGGAATATCCATGTTTTGATTATCTTATTCATAAAATCATACTGTTTTGCGACCATTCATTTCCTCTTGTTTCCTGTATAATATAAATCAGAAAGTTCAGCCTGGTGGCTGAGCTCCTTTGTCCAAGCAGGCCGATCATTTATCACATTTTAAAAAATAAACCAGCAAAATGTCATTTTATTAAATAAAATGACCTTTTACTGATTTTTTTAAAAAACAACAACAACAATATGCCTCTCTTTTTTCACCCCAGCACCTTACCAGCCTTCCAGAAGAATAAGCCATGAGTTTTTTATAATTAACAAATATTTGAAGATAAAAAATGGATGCATTGACCATAGTTCAGCCCAACCCCCAACAATGTTCCTTCATCCTTAATAATCAAAAAAGTTTATTCTCATATAGACATCATATAACCAGATCTACACCAAGCAGGATGTAACACTATGAAAGCCGTTTGAAAGCAGTATATGGTAGGGTGACCATATGAAAAGGAGGACAAGGCGCCTGTATTTTTAGCAGTTCATAGAATCATAGAATAGTAGAGTTCGAAGGAGCCTATAAGGCCATCGAGTCCAACCCCCTGCTCAATGCAGGAATTTACCTTAAAGCATCCAGCTGCCTCTTGAATGCCTCTAATGTGGAAGAGCCCACGACCTCCTTAGGTCATTGGTTCCATTGCTGTACTGCTCTAACAGCCAGGAAGTTTTTCCTGATGTCCAGCAGGAATCTGGCTTCCTATAACTGGAGCCCATTATTTCGTGTCCTACATTCTGGGTTGATCGAGAAGAGATCCTGGCCCTGCTCTGTGTGACAGCCTTCCAAGTATTTGAAGAGTGCTATCATGTCTCCCCTCAGTCTTCACTTCTCCAGGCTAAACATGCCCAGTTCTTTCAGTCTCACTTCATAGGGCTTTGTTTCCAGACCCCTAATCATGCTGCAGGAGCTATACTAGAGTGACCAGATACAAACAAGGACAGCGCTCCTACAGCTTTAACTGTTGTGATGAAGAGGGACATTCACCAGGTGCAGCATGTATACAAATGACACCTGAAGAAATTCTCCTTTTAATACAACTGTTCAAGATACAGGAGCCCGGTCCTCCTTTCCATATGGTCACCCTAGCTATATGGAATTGTGCCATGGGCCCCAACAGTGCACTTCAATACCATTATAAAGCCGTGATGTAGATCCTGCCCTGCAGTTTACATTTGCAGAAATGAATGCAAGGCCTATTTTCATTTGCAGTTCTTGATTGTATTACTTTTCCCGAGACTAGAATTCCTGTTTTCCTGTTTAACCCAACCTGGAGTGGTACAGGGAGCATAGGTCAGCCTTTCCCAATCAGGGCCAGATCTACACCTTGTGTCATATTGAGACAATCCCATATTGATGCTATACCCCTCTTGTGCATTATACCTCTTGGTGCACACAGTGACATCTGTTGCAGTGTTTCGGATAACACATAATAAAAAGCAGGAAATAACACTAGCAACGTGGTATAAGGAATGCCTAATGTGCCCCCAACAGTTATCAGTGCACTTCACTACTGATAAAAAGAACTAGTGTAGATCTAGTCCTTTGAGCGAACCCTCAACTGTGCAACAGCCATGCTATCTGGGGAAGATAGAAGGTGTAGTCCAACACATTTGAAGGGGGCCCAGTTGGAGAAGGCTGCTCTGTAGAACTGGATAAGTGTCTATAAGTTTTTATAGAGAACCTCCATGTATAGAAGCAGTTGAGCCATTGAACATGAGTAGCTGGGGACTAGCAGCAGGAAAGGGCTATTTTCTTCACCTGATTGGCCACGGTGGGAAACAGCTTGTGTACTAGATGGACCTCTCGTGTGATCTGAGAGGGTTCTTCTTATGTTCTGTCAGGATCAGGCTTGTTTTCCCCAGTGTGGGGGAAGAGGTTTCAGGAGGGGGAGGAGGAGGATTAAGAGAAATTTACAGCTAAGACAGGAAGTGGAGGAGGACTCTTCAGGAGTCAAGGGGAAATCTTCCAAGGAATTTATTAGAGAGAATGCTAACGACTCAGAGGTCATCCTCCCACTGCCCCTGGGAACTCAGCTACTGTCAGAGTTAACAGATCCCAGAGTTTGCTTCAGGGTCAAGTGGGCAGAATTGCGAGCAGGTAAGAGGTGGTCTACCAGGCTAGCTACTCACTAAAGACTTCTCGAGAAAGACACACACACACCCGAGCTAAAGTGGCTCTTGGACTGCACAGGGAAACTCTCCCTTTTAGTTGAAAGGGCAACTGCTTAGCTTAGTTAATTAAGAGCCTATCTACAATACTGCTTTAAAACGGTTTATAACCGGTTTAAAACTGTTATAACCCGTTTTAAAGCAGTAATGTAGATAGGCTCTAAGCTTAGAGGAAATCTAGCATTCTCACCTCCTTCAAGTGTGAAGAGATGCCTATTTGCTGAAGAAAGCTTCGTGGATTGCACGGCAGAACTCTTTATTGTCTTCTATCTCAGTGGGAGGGCTTAGAATCATGGCATGTACTAGCATGTGCTGGTCTATGGCCAGTTCCACTGGGGGTGGTAAAATTGGGCATTTGTTGGAGCCCCCATGCTGAGAAAGGGTCAACCACCCCAACAAAGTTGTCATTTGCACCTAACATGCAGCACCGAAAGAAGCCCCGGGCGGTGTGGAGGGATTCTCAGTTTACGCAACCTGCCCCTTCCAGGAAGCCTAGTCTAAGGAACCACCCAACCATCTGGAGCAGACACTGCCTAGGGCTGGAGACGCAGTTCATGCTCTGCCAGAAACTGGGGAGCACAGTACCAATGTCAAGTCATCAGCAGAAAAGACAAATTCCTTGAAGATCAATCTAGCAGTGACTGTTAGCCATGGCAACAAAACAGAAGACGTTACATCATAGTTAGGGATGATATATGATCGGAATACCAGATGTTGGGGACGAAGCGCAGCAGGGGCTTGTTTCCTTCCTGCCCTGCTTGTGAGCGTCTTGAGGTGATTGTCGGAAACGGAATGCCAGCCCATGTAGTCCTTTGGTCTTCTCTGGGAAGGATCTTCTCGTGTTTGGATACTGGTTGTGAATGCCTGCCTTAGGTGTCCATGTGGGAGTAACAGGGCTGGCCTCAAGGGTGGGCATAGTTGGGTACCTGCCGAGGTGCCTACTCACAAGAACATCTTGCTCACTCACTTGTTCCTCTTCATCACTGTAACCTGCCTGCTCGCCTGCCTCTCGCTCTGGCCCCAGCAATGGCGGGGCTGAGAAGAAGGAGCAGTATATGCTTCTGCCTCCACCCACTTGCTCGCTGGCTCTCTGCCTGCCAAGCCAATGAGGAGGGGAAGGAAAATGAGGTTCAGGAGCTGCTGACAATGGCAGTGAAATGGTAGACCCACTGAGGCAAGGGCCCATTAAGAGTGTCTTGCCCAATGGCCTCCAAATACCTGAAGATGGCTCTGGTGAGGACACATCTCCCTAAGTATCAGGCTGCCTGGGGCAACAGCATGGGATTATCTCTCAGCGGTGACTAATCACTCTCAACGCCTTGTTTTATGCAACTTTGTATATTTATTGTTTTATGCTGCATTTTATTATCTGATGGACCGTCCAGAGAACTTCGGCCATTGAGTGGCATAGAAAGGAAATAAATAATAAATAAAATGGCACCACCCATGCACAAGAGGGAGCAATGAGCAGGCTTTGGGACACCTTGAATAGCTCCTTGAGAGGTCTGACTGGTCCTGACTGAAACCCGGAGCAGATTCATGGCCTTACTGACATAGGAGCCACCTATCAGAAGGCCTTCAGCCAATTTCAGCTTATTACCATAAGTAATAATGACAATTCCTGTTTCACAGTCTCCCCTTTGGATCCCAGAGTGCTTTGCAACAATACGGAGGGACTTCCTGCGGTAAGCAAATTGCCCCCCCCCCCCAGACATATTCTTCAACGTCAAGCATCCCAAATGTCTCTCCACGAACTGAGGTTCCAAACATCCTGATGCAGTGCTTCTGTAGAACAGCAAATGATTCACACGGTGCATAAATTAAGCATTCCGTTTTCACTTTTGGAAAGCTTGAAAGATATCTGGGGGTTGGGAAGCCTCGTCTTCGTGAATGCATGGTGCTCTTGTTGTTTTTTCCCCTCAACCAGATAATTATTTTTGCCTGCAGCTGTTGAAGAGGCAAATGTTGCAATGCACACCGAAGGAATGAATCCCAGACACGCGAAAGTGCAGCTCTCGCTGAGAGCAGCAGAATGAGGATTCAGCCACTGAATGGGGATTCAGTAATGGGCACCTTTTGTCAGCTCTTCTTCAAATGGGATGTGGGCGCTTTTACATGAGATATTGCTTTTTGATATTGTTTCTTCAGTTTCTAACACCTCTGTGATAACATCACCTCAGCCACATACTGTGTGTTCAGGTGTGAATGTTTTTGCCACCTCACCATTTTCTAATTCAGAGAGAGAGAGAGAGAGAGAGAGAGAGAGAGAATATATAGTGCATGGTTAAGACACATCACAAGCACAGCAAACTCAGGTCCAAATTAAATAGCAATTCCTCAAATTAAGTAGTAACCACTCTCACCAATTTAAAACAGGGAACCCCAGGTTTGCAAAACTACCAAAAAAAAAAAATCTTTAGGAGGAAAAATCCCTAATGATGGTGAGCCCCGCCCCCTCTCAATAGCCCGATGAGGACTGAGCATGCTCAGTAGCCACCGAATGCTGACTTCTGTTTGGAGCAACAACAGGAAACTGGAGCGAAATGGAATGGAGTGGCTGGAATCCGGAAGAGCAGCATTTCATGCTGCAACGTTTTGGTGCAGGTCCCACACGTCATGATTAATAACCACTGACAGACTTTACTTAGGGTGACCATATGAAAAGGAGGGCAGGGCTCCCTTATCTGTAACAGTTGTACTGAAAGGGGAATTTCAGCAGGTGTCATTTGTAGGCACGCAGGACCTGGTGAAATTCCCTCTTTATCACAACTATTAAAGCTGCAGAAGCCCTGCCCTCTTTTGTATCTGGCCACTCTAATACAGCTCCTGCAGCTTTAACTGTTGTGATGAAGAGGGAATTTGACCAAGTGCTGCATGCATACAAATAACACCTGCTGAAATTCCCCTTTCAATCGAACGGTTAAAGTTATAGGAGTCCTGTCCTCCTTTTCACATGGTCACCCTAATAACCTCCACGAATCTGTGGAGTTTGGGGAAGCTCACAGCGACTTCTGCGGTGGACGCTGCATCGTTACTAGAAATATTGCATAAACTAGACATGTGTGGGTGTACAACTGCAGCATGATGAGCAATGGGAGGCAAGGCACCCTGTGTGGGCCCCTATTCACCCAACAGGATGGATGGAAGGGCACATTTCCATCCACATCGGGCACATTTCCATCCCACTCTTTGGGGCTGTGTGCGCACACAAACATGTCTGGTTGCTCCCTTCTGGGATCAGATACAACCAGGGCTTGCGTCAAGGGTGGGCATGGTGCGGCACCTGCCGAGGGCCTATGACTCCAGCAGGGGCCATCCACTGACAAGAGTTCCCTGGACTTGCTCCTCCTCTTCACCGGCACAACCTCTGCTCATTCACCTACCTTTTGCTCTGGTCCGGGCAATATTAGTAGTGAGAAGGGGAAGTAGTAGAGGCTGGTATTCCAGGGGTAGTAGTAATGAGAAGGGGGATGAAGAGCAATAGGGGCAGGTGACAATGGCAATAAGAAAGTAGACTCACTGGGGCTCTTTCTACACCTAAGGGCCTTCGGAGAGGGAGGGGGGACGATCCCAGATGTACCTAATTCCTGGATCGTCCCCCAGCATGCAAACACCAGCGCGACGTCCTGGAAACAAACAGGGATGTCACGAGTGCCATTTAAAAATTAAAAATAAAAATATCAGGAGCTGGGAGCACAACTGAGCTCCACCGAAAAAATGGGATTTTTTAAAAGTTTTTTTTAAAGACCTAACCCCGCTCTTCCCCACCCCTGATGTCCCTGGACTCCCCCCAGACCAGCTAGTTCCCTTTTTGCTGACCCCAGCTAGACAGGGGGAAGAGGGAAGAAGCTGGGATGGGCACCCACACCACCCACGGGTTTCGGGATGGTCCTGGGACCGTGGGAAAATCGGGACAATTGGGGAACCAGTTGTCCCGGGACAATGGAGGGGTCATCCCTGCCTGCCTGCCCACAGGGACGATCCAGGGGCGACCCAGGGAAAAATCCATTGGGTAGGTATGGCCTGCGTGGGTGTGCCCAATGAAGAAATTTTGCCTGAGGATCCTCAAATGCCTGGAGTTGGTGCAGGATGCGGCCTTCATAGTAGTGGTGTCCCGATTGCAGAATTCTCTTCCAAGAGACGCTCGTGTGGCATCTCATCTTTTATCTTTTTGGTGCCAGGTAAAGACCAGATTACTTTCCCAAGCGTCTCCTTAGAAGATTCTGTTGCTCTGACACGGTATTTATGTTTTGACTGCTGTTCTATTCCAGCTTTTGCTAGAGTGCTGGCAGGAGATGTTTCTGCTTTTCTGCTTCTTCTGTTTTATAATGATTTGATTGTAGTTCTGTTGTGGTGTTATTAACAGATCATTTAACCTCTGCTTGGTGGTTTTAACTCGTGCTCTGCCTAGAAACCCTCTCAGTTGAAAGATGCGATTTAAAAAATAATAATTCGAAAAGTAAACAAACATTTCTTAGTCTGCACACAGCTGCTTATATTGCAAGATCAGGCCCTGAGTGGCTGAGACTAACATGCAGAGAAATCGGGGTGGGGGTGGCAGTAAAGGCTGGTGGCTCCGATGTCAGTGGGGCAGTGAATCCACTCCGGATTTCAGTCAGAACCACTCTGAACTCTAACGGAGCTATCCAAGGTGCTGAGCCCATTTGGGGGATAGGGGACTGTAACCCAGAGGGGATTCAAAGCCCAACTGATATGAGAGCCACCAACCTCCACTGAATAATGGTTCCTTCTAACCAGAGCATAGGAAGAAGCGTTATACTAGGCTGACCAGATAAAATCCAGGTCAGGGCTCATGTAACTTTAACAGTTGTAGAGAAAAGGGGATTTCAGCCAGTGTCATTTGTATGCAATTAGTTCCTGGTGATATTCCCTCTTCATCACAACTGTTAAAGTTGCAGGGGCCCTGCCTTCTTTTGTATACGGTCACTCTAGTATAGTGTCTGCAACTTTAACTGTTGTGATGAAGAGGGAATTTCACCAGGAACTAATTGCATACAAATGACACCTGCTGAAATTCCCTTTTCTTTACAACTGTTAAAGTTATATGAGCCCTGTCCTCCTTTTCAGATGGTCAGCCTAGTTCAGATGACATGCTAAGCCATGGTTAGGCCTCTAACCCTTTTGCAGCAAATGGTTAGTGAGCATGTTCAGAAGATTCGTCCATCTAAGCTCACGTTGTCTGTTCTGACTAAAGGCCAGATCTACACCAAGCAGGATATGACACTTTGAAAACAGGTTGAAAACTGTATATGGTGTGCATCCTGGGCCCCAACAGTTGTTACTGCTACTGTTATAAAACATTTTAAAGCAGTAGTGAAGATCCTACGTAAAAGCATCATCACACAGGGGGAAATCGCGTTTGCTTACCATCGCTTCTCCGCCCACGCGTTTGTCCCTCATTACTTCCTCTTTTGAAAGAGGAAGTAAACAACTTGCACAGCGCCCATTCAGTGGGCCGTTTTGATCCCGCTGATGCAGCAGGAGATAGCGGCAACTTCTGTCTTTAAAAATAAGTCAGACTTTCTGGGGGGGAGGGGAGTTGTCGCTCAAAGAAGGCTAGAAGGGACAGGGGGGGCACGGGGAGGCAGGCGATGTTGTGAGAGGGACCTGCGAAAATCCGTGAGTGTCCAGTACCGAGCCTGCAATGAAACGCTCGCCTGATGGCGCTCTAAGAGAGGCTTTCTTGGTTCTCAGGCATTCACCTCAAGAATTCAAAAAGGAGTGAGGGAGATAGGAGCAGGCAAAGGAACATCTGGGCCTGCTCCAGGTGGACAGCCCCCTCCCCTGTCAGCAGGGGCTGTGGAATGGCTCTGCTCGCAGTCTCATCTCCCAGGGGAGGAGGCAGCCCTCCTGGAGCAGGCCCAGATGCTCAAGGGGGACCCCAGAAGCTATGGAATGGCCCTGCTGGCAGTCACTTAATTCCCCCACCCCTCTTCCTTGCACATTCTTTTTTTCCCTTTTGTGTCATTTATTTCATTTATTTATTTAAAACATTTCTTGGCCGCCTTTCAGGGCAGAAGCTCTCACAAGATGGCTTACAACAATAAAATACATAAAAACAATGTAAAACATTAGAAGCAATAAAAACAAACACAGTGAAATCGCAGTTAAAACAATAAAAGCAAACAATAAAAACAGCAAGAACAGCAGTGGCAATAGCAGCAAATCAGAACTCATTTATGAGAAGGCCACAGTAACATAAAACGTTTTTAAGGCCTTCTTAAAAGCCTGCAAGGTTGGTGCATGACGGACCTCCGATGGGTGTCTGTTTCACAGGTGTGGGGCCACTGCTGAGAAGTCCCTCTCCTGTGTGGCGACCCACCTAATTCCTCTCACAGGTGGGCAAATGAGAAGGGCCTCTCTTTCTGATCTTGACGTGTTGGCAGGCTGATATGGGCGAGGGTGGTCCTTCATGTCTTTTTAGGTTGTAAGCCTATGGGCAGGAACTGTATGTTTTTGTGGATTGATTGTAAATTGCTCCAGGAGCCTTTTTTTGTCTGAGGAACAGGATTAAAATTACTTTAAATAAATGTGTGCTACCTGAGCCTTTTAAGTGGAAATGCAAAGAGCTAAAACTGGAATCTTCAGCAGGTAAAGTCTGTACTCCACCATGGAGCTCTAAGCCCCTTCTCTGGTCTTACGACACTTCCTGAGATGCAGTGCTGAGCACAAATGTGACTTCTGCCCAGTGGTAGCACCGGCCGTGAACTCATATCACCAATAAGTTGAAAATACAGAATTAGGATCATTTGTTATTTGCATCTTTTTTCACCTTCCCCATCTATTTTTCCATGAACTGTTTTGGAATTATTGCCACATTTCTGTTGTTTTCCTGCTTCTGGTTTTTCTTCCACATACAGGGCTGGAAATATTCGCTCTGCACAGCACTGTAAAACGCTCTGGGATCTCCTTAAAACCCCGATGCTGCATAAACGGAAAGTATTGAGTTTAAATAATAACGACTTGTTTATCACCAGCCCTGCACAAAACCTCAGCAGTAAAGGCTTCAATAAATGTTTCTGGGAAGGCATGTTGAGTTAAATTTCATAGCACAATCTTATGCATGCTGCTTTGCTCAGGTATATTTAATCTGTGGTATAATACTAGATCTATACAAACAAAAATAGCACTTTGAGGTTCTGTTGAGTTTATCCTTTTTAGTTTGTTAACTATGTATACAAAAACCAAGATGATTTCGTTCTTTTAATCCGCCATTAATTCTCAGATACTCTGGGGTTCATATTCAACTTAAATCCTGGAAAATTGAGCATGAAACTCTGGCTGTTGTTTGCATTCCAGTAAATAAGCATTAATAATAACCCAGTCTGAATGTAAGCTGTTGCTTAACTCTTAATGGCTCTCTGTGTAAAAGCTGGCAGGATCCTTCAAAAGTTGTTATTATGGTATTTAAAACCCATTTCAACCTGCATGTTATATTCAGGCACAACAACCCTCTCCAAAAACAATTAACCCAAATCTGGGTCCCAAAGCCAAATGCAATTTATGTTTAAATTAAGCAGACTATTCAGCTGTGGGCACAGAGAAGGTAATTTGGTAAGGTGCTGAAAATACATTGGCACAAAGGAAGCTGCCTGTGGGTCCATCGAGCTCAGTATTGTTGACACTGACTGGCAGCAGCTCTCTATGGTTTCAGGGAGGACTTATTTTCAACCCTGGGTTTGTACCTGGGACCTTCTGCATGCAGAGCAGGTGCTCATACACTGAACTACCCCTTACCTATTAGAGCACCTCCTCCCCCATCAAATTCTAGTCTGCAAAGCTACCCCCAAAAGAAAAAAGCACTGTTCAACTAGTTTAAGTCTATAGGGCAGACAATAAGCCCAGCAGTGCTTATGAGCTTGGTGTTCAGGGGAGTACCTATACACTCTTTTAATCCTGTAGTGGCTGCACAGTGGTGCTGTGTTGTTGAAATGACGCAGCCGCCAACTGGCATCCACATTGGGATTTCTCCCCCCCCCCAACTGCGCATTTTCAAACTGATGATTTATGGTGACTTTTAATTTTTCTCCAGGTTATCCAGTAGGTATTGCGAAAAAGCTACAATTGGCTACTGAAGATGGCTGTCGTGACTCTGTAAGTTCTAACGAATGGTGAGGACAATAAAGAGACCCCTTAGAGGGAAAATACAATCCTTTATTATACAAAAGACCATCCTTCTCTCTCCTCCAGCAAGTAAGAGGAAACAAGGTTAGCAAAAGGTCCTTTTGCCCAGAGGCTTGTTAGATAAGCAAGCGATTCAGTTGAGTTAACAGAGAGAGAAAAAGAGAGCAGAGTCACATAATTAAGACGAATTAGCCTGTAGGGCTTTGTTCGCTAGTCTCTCTGAGCGGCGGGCGGTTTTAAGTTTGAAATCCCTTCTCTTTACCTTTCTCTGAGCCACAGCATCTTTGAGACCCTTTGTCTCAGAAGAGAAAGTATTCTCTGCCTGGTTAGGAGCGTCTCCTTGGGAATTATCTCCCGCATCCGCCGTGGGAAAGAGCTCTCCTTCTGGCACCAACTCCCCCGCCTGTTGCATTCCTTCTCCAGGATCAGAATCGCTGTCTGAGATTTCATCCCCTTGAAGCAGGGAGTTGGACATAGACACAACAATGGCAGAGAGAGAGGCTGAGTCTTTTGTTGTTGTTGATGGGAAAGCGCAGGATGTAGGGCAGGGTTTGGGCTTTTCTGGCTGGATAGCCCACGCTCTCTCCTGCCCCATCTAACTTTATCGATTTAGCCTCACAGCAGCGATGCTGCGGGCTTTTGAGTTGATCCCCTTCCAAAGCGGCATCATAAAGACACACAAGGGGATGTTACAGAAAAGTGTGGTGTATTACTGTTGACATCACCCTAGCACCTTGGCTCAGGGAGCCATTTTGTTCTGAGAAAGGCAGCAAGAGGCTTGAAGACTTCCAAGTACGAAAAAGAGCCCCAGATGGTAGCAGGTGTATGCTTACCAATGTGTGTCCTCTACCGATTAAATTAAAGGAGTTACAACCAAGGGTACTCCAGATACATGCAAACGCCCTCCTGACAACTGGGACTCTATCCCAGCCACTCCAAATCCCCTGGGAGGAAACATGGCCCAATCCTGAGGTGTCATCACCCCCAAACATATCTTCAGGTTAAAGCACTACCTGGCCTGGGCACTTCTTTTGGTAACCTTTGTTCTGTATACCTCTACCTGTCTGCCAGATTCATGGCTTTTGCACTGCTCGCTCACCTAGCTTTAACTCAGTCAAGTAGGCAGCAATTTCCTTGAGGCTCCCTTAAGGGATCAGCAGTTAAGCTGCAGATCCCTTTGTTCTGCCCCATCTTGACTATAGCCCAGACCAACTGGTCCTATCCCATCCTTTGTTTTGAAGCCAACAACTGCCCTTGAGCTCAGGCTGCCAGTGTGCATTCTTTCATCTTTCTTTCATTGTGGGACTCAGCATGCCGGTCTGGCCCTCTCTCTTCAAAGAATTTCAGCAATCAGCAGGACCTAACTTGGCTCTTCCATGGCCAGAGTTCCTCTGTTTCCTCCCTTTTGCTTGGAACCACCTCATTGTCTTGCTTGCCTAAAGAGACTTGCGTGTTTGCATCATTTATACCCTTCCCTTTAACAAAAAAGGCTCCAAAGCAGCTGACAAAGATAAATAGCGTGACAGCCCCTGCCCTTAAATTTATAATCTAATTCCAGAGTGGGCATCATGTCCCCCCTCACACACTATCATCCTCCCACTGCTTCCACTCCACCATGCCCAGAATTAGAACAAAGAAGCAAACAAAATTTTGCTTGTGTGTCCATTTTAGATCTCCGTAGCTGCTACAGAGTGCTAAAATGGTCAAATCTAGCATGCAAACAAACTAAATCCCACTCGTTTAGCACTCCTGAGTGGTTATATTTTATTTTAATTTTCTTCTCAGTGTGTCTTGCCGGGACAGGGGAGGTGTCCCCCAGAGCTCCCACAGTTTCCTCCCCCTTCCCACTGAAGTTATGACATGACACACAAGGGATAGGGAGGGAGGGAGGGAGGACGTATATATATGAAGGAAAGCCAATTTGAAGAGCTGGTGATGGGCAGGGTGACCATATGAAAAGGAGGACAGGGCTCCTGTATCTTTAACAGTTGCAAAGGACAAGGAATTTCAGCAGGTGTTGTTTGTATGCATATATAACCTGGTGAAATTCCCTCTTCATCACAACAGTTAAAGCTGCAGGAGCCCTATCTCTTGACCATGTACAAAAGAGGGCAGGGCTTCTGCAGCTTTAACTTTGTGATGAAGAGGGAATTTCACCAGGTTCTGCTTATATACAAATGACACCTGCTAAAATCCCCTTTTCTATGGAACTGTTAAAGATGCAGGAGCCCTGTCCTCCTTTTCATATGGTCAGCCTAGTGATGGGGACAGTTTACTTCTTCTCCCTCTCCTGCTCACAGGGCAGGTGGTTCTAGTGGCCTCTGTGAGGGGAGGAGGGCCCCGATCCCTGCTTGACAAAGCAGCAGCTGATGGAGAAAATACGATGGCAGGTTTCCTCGCCGACTGCTTCGTCCGTTCCTGCTCCCCTCTTGGCTTGTATGGCCGGATAGAGCTTCACTCCTATTGTGTCTCCCTAGTCTCCTTCCATTACTGGTAAAACCTTACACCACCAAACTGTGAATGCACTACTGGCCCTTCCAGGGAGCCAGGCCACATTGGAGGCTCGGCCACTGCTTGTGAGTCCCTGACTCTAAGTCCCGTGATGTATTTGTTTAGTGGGCAAGCTGGGAGTCCTGGGCATTATGCTGAGTTTTTTCCGGGTCTTAAGGCAAGCGCAGCCCCATGCAAACCCATCCCCTGACTTAGTTTCCCTCCCTTGTTCATAATTGTGAACGGACATAGAAACACCTCTTTGCAGAGGTGTTTGGATAAGTTGGCTGCCAACTCTTTCATTGGCCCCTACTCCTATACAGCAGTTTGATCCACATGCATTGGAAGGTGATAATACTCATCCCTGTACAGGGCTCCCGTATCTTTAACAGTTTTGTAGAAAAGGGAAATTCAGCAGGTGTCCTTTATATGCATGCAGTACCTGGTGGAATCCCCTCTTCATCACAACAGCTAAAGCTGCAGGAGCTATACTAGAGTGACCAGATGCAAAAGAGGGCAGGGCTGTTGTGATGAAGAGGGAATTTCACCAGGTGCTGCATGCCTACAGAGGACACCTGTGGAAATTCCCCTTTCAGTACAACTGGTAAAGGCACAGGAGCCCTGTCCTCCTTTCCATAGGGTCACCATACTGTACCATGAAGTATGGTCTCAGGGCATGGTCTGAAGGCACTTGAGGCAGCCACCTTGCTGAAGCTAAGCAGATCTGGGTCTGGTCAGTGCTTGGAGGGGAGACCATCTGGGAAGCACAGCCTTCATGAGCCCCACAATGGAAGAAAAGTGGGAATTAAATGCAATACATGAAAGAAATGAAAATGCCCTACCTTCAGAATTCTGCCTATCAAGCCACAGTTAGAGCCCCATGAACAGACCAGAGATTTCTCTTTGGTTTGCTGGTAACCCTAGATATACTTGCCCTGCTTGCCCCATCACTCTCCCTGCATCCCATAATATCTGAAGCCATCAGTTGAGCCATGTTTATAAGGACTGTGGGTGAGATTGTATAGCCAATAAGATCATTCCTCTTTGGGTTTGCGGTACATAAGACAGAAGGCTATTTTTGTAGGCTAGGTAGGTCCCGAGCCATTTATTTATTTATTGGAAGCTTAATTTAAAGACACAAATTGGCCGGAATTAGAGATGGCAAAGTGGAGATTCAGACTGACAGTGCTTGTATCTAGGTTTGGCTTCCAAGGAGGAATCTCATTTATAAGCAACGAAGACAAGTGCTCCGGTGTATCCTGGCAAATCAAAAGATAATCACATCTTCCTGATTTCAGAGACTATCCTGTGCTGTAAACTAACTCATTAATTAGCTTAGGCAGGTGTGTTAAAACCAAAGCACACTCTGTCGCTGCCCCCTGTTCTTTGCTTCCTACTTGGAGCTAATGAAGTCTCCATGATACACTAAGAACAATGGAACAATTTAAGTAATAACAGGTTAGGAGAGAGAACAAACTAGGAATCAAGAGGAGAGAAGGCTGCTGGAAAGGGAAGGAACATGGGGGCAAATCCATCTCGCACTTTCTGTGCAATGATGGCTCATTATCAATGATTAGGAAGGAAGTATTCCAGCGCTTTGAGAACAAAGGGCATCTTGATAGCTTCTGAACATGCTGATGCTGCAGTGCAAAGGGACCAGGGACCTTATTATTTCCTGGTAGCTGGAAGTGTACTTGATTTGTATGAGGAACAAAGTATCTTAGGTTTGTATGTGGAGCAAAGTCTACTCAATTTGTAGGTGTCCAAGTGACATATGGCTAGGGTGACCATATGAAAAGGAGGACAGGGCTCCTGTATCTTTAACAGTTGCACAGAAAAGGGAATTGCAGCAGGTGTCATTTGTATGCATGCAGCACCTCGTGAAATTCTCTCTTCATCACAACAGTTAAAGCTACAGGAGCTATGCTAGACTGACCAGATACAAAAGAGGACAGGGGTCCTACAACTTTAACTGTTGTGATGAAGAGGGAGTTTTGCCAGATGCTGCATGCCTACAAATGACACCTGCTGAAGTTCCCTTTGCTATAGAACTGTTAAAGTTACAGGAGCCCTGTCCTCCTTTTCATATAGTCATTCTACATATGGCTTCTTCTTCTTCTTCTTCTTCTTCTTCTTCTTCTTCTTCTTCTTCTTCTTCTTTGACCATAAGAAAAGGAGGAACAGGGCTCCTGTATCTTTAATAGCTGCATAGAAAAGGGAATTTCAGCAGGTGTCATTTGTATGAATGCAGCACCTGGTGAAATTCCCTCTTCATTACAATGGTTAAAGCTGCAGGAGCTATGCTAGACTGACCAGATACAAAAGAGGGCAGGGCTCCTGCAGCTTTTACTGTTGTGATGAAGAGGGAATTTCATTAGGTGCCAGGAAAATGCCTTTAAAGTATTTTAAAGCTGCAATCCTATATACACTTCCAGGGAGTAAGTTTGATTGAACTCAATGGGGCTTACTTGTGAGTAGACATGTATATTATGCTTGCACTGTAACTGAATTTAAAATGATGAAATAATTTAAAATAATTGAAATGTTAATTGCTGCATCTTGCTGTGGCTTTGTGTTTTACCTCCACCTTAATGTATTATGGTTGTCTAGAATGACCATATGAAAAGGAGGACAGGGCTCCTGTATCTTTCACAGTTCTATAGCAAAGGAAACTTCAGCAGGTGTCATTTGTAGGCATGCAGCATCTGGCGAAACTCCCTCTTCATCACAACAGTAAAAGCTGCAGGAGCCCTGCCCTCTTTTGTATCTGGTCTGTCTAGCACAGCTTCTGCAGCTTTAACTGTTGTGATGAAGAAGGAATTTCACCAGGTGCTGCATGCATACAAATGACACCTCCTGAAATTCCCCTTTCAATAGAACTGTTAAAGATACAGGAGCCCTGTCCTCCTTTTCATATGGTCACCCTACTTTTGCAGAGGAAAACAGGGAAAGTGTCAGGTCAGAGCTAGTCAACTAGTAATTAAGACCTCGGAAGGCCAAAAAAAAAATAGTCCTGGCAGGATTGGGTCCAGAGCTGGGATGCAGCTCTGGGGCAGATCTGACAGGAGGGTGTCAACTGGAAATCGGGCCATAGAAAGGAGCAGTAGAGAGTCAATCTGAAGATAGAGTCCATCTGAGACTAGGGTGAAGAGTCAGTTGAAAGATAGAGCAGGAATCTGGAAGATCAGGAGAGATGTAGGAAATCAGAGCGATACATCAACCAGGAGATAGACAGGGAGACCAGCAAGTGAAAGCAGGAAGAAGGTTAGATAGCCCTGCGAACAAGGACAGAATAGAAAGGATAGGCAACTTGTGACCCTCCCATCAGCCCTAGCCAGCATAGCCAATGGTGAGCGATGGTGAAAGTTGTAGGCCAAAACGTCTGGAGGACTATGAGTTGCTCATTGCTGATTTATAGGCAGGTCAAAGAGAAGCAATGGGGAGAGGGACTCATGTTTGAGTTATAGAGCGCCTTTACATTAAGGGGAAACCGCATTGCTTACCCAGGGAGTTTATGCTTCCTGCTTTTTGGCACGATTGTTATGGGCTTAATTACATGGCAGAGAGGAACGACCACGTGGTTTGAATTGAATACTTCCCCTCTAAGTGTGCTTTGTTCACTTCAATTGAGACAGCACCATCTAGTGGCAGGAGATCCCATTTTTTCAGATGTTACCACTTGAAAAGTGGTTCTTTTCATGACGGAATTTCCAAAGCATGCCATCGGAGACGTCCTGATTATTCACAACGTCATTTACAAGACCCGCAAATTTCCATGAGTGGTCAATCATGAGCATGCAATAAATCACTCATTTAGAGGAGCCCTAAGAAGAGGATTGTGCTGCTCCTCTCCCCTCTGTTCTGCAACCTAGCATAATTGACTTTCAGGGACATCAGTGCGTAGCACAGAAAACTCCGATTTCAAATCCTGGCTGATTCAAAAGATCCTACATGAGGAACTGGTGGAAACTAGCTTTAGCAACCTCCTGCCAGTGCAGTTCATCACTACCCAAGGAGTCATAAATTAAAGGCAAAGGGTGATACGGCAGAAAGATCAGTTATAGCCTTTAGGCAGAAGGTTGCATAGAGAAAGAATCAAAGAGGAGCAGGAGCCGGATTAATAAGAAGGAAGACATCAGGGGAAATAGAAAGAACAGGGAGCTAATGCAGAAGTAAATTCAGTGTGGGTGGACAAATGAGATGAGCTGCAGAAAGCAGAGGAGGGGAAAGAATAAACCCTGGAAGACATGCAAACAACATGTTGATCCAAGCAAAAGGGTGGAGGTGGAGGAAAAGCTTTCACTGTTGGCTTAGCAAGTGGGCCACTGGAACTTTCTTGGTGAATTGCTAACGGCAATATGAAGTCTTTGGAAGAGAATTAACTCTGAATCCGCACAGAGTTACAATGTATTAGGGACGTGTGGTTATCCGTATCTTCTGGCTTCCTTTGGCCATTGGCAGTTGATAAAACAGTCCAGGCTCTTCCCTCAAGAGGGAGAGAACAGAAGGAACTCCAAATGGATTTAGCGGTGGATGACTCACGTATAACCCAGTCTTGTCTACTACTCCAATTGGAGGAGTAGCCCTGCTACCTAAATATTCTTTTATATTCTGCCTTTCCAGCACTCAAGGCGGCTAATAATAATAAAATACAAGATTCAAAACAAAATCTAAATTAAAACATAACATAACATAAAAACAGATGCATTAAGTTAAAAACACAGCAAGAGTCCATTGGATAGCTTCTTTAGAGTTCTGCCTGGTTCTGCCTGAAACCTGGAGCAGATTCATTGCCCCACTGATATTGGAGCCATCAACCTCCACTGATGGGAGTTCAGATTCCCTCTCCCCACCCCGGGATTTTGGATTGCACCATGATGAATGAGAGGGGGGGGGAAATCATTCACCCCCACACTGAGATTTCCCCCAGCAGGCATGCCGCAAGATATTTGTGATTGGTTGCTTTGGAATACAAGACCCTTGACTGCAAGCAAAAGGGTTGAGAGTCTGAAAGAAAAATATTTATTCTCTACCACATTGAGATTTCCACCAGCACCACCCTATCTGTGGTGGCTTTAATGCCTGGTGAGGAGTTTGGTTGGTATGGTGTTGCAGTTAAAAAGAAGTGATAACTGGAACTTTCAAACATTTAAAACATTAAAAGCATTTTTAAAAAAAGATTCCCGGTATAGTACAGAAATTTTATCACCTCCATTTGTAGGGCCTTCTATGAGGCAGGGTGAATCCCCACCTCAGGCAGCAGACCAGGAGAAGCGGTGAATTGTATGAGTTCCCCCCCACATGCCACAGGTGCTGCTGGGGAGGTGCTGTTGGACAGGTAGGTGGGTGAGTGCCCCTGGGTATACAGGTGCTCTAGAGTGTTTGCCACAGCAGGAGAGCAGATCCTATGGGGTTCCTGACTGTTAGAGCAGCACGACAGTGGAACCAATGATCTAGGGAGGTCGTGGGCCATCCCACACTAGAGGCCTTCAAGAGGCAGCTGGACAACCATCTGTCAGGTATGCTTTAAGGTGGATTCCTGCACTGAGCAGGGGGTTGGACTTGATGGCCCTATAGGCCCCTTCCAACTCAACTATTCTATGATTCTCCGGAGCTGCCACCCACCTGTTGGTAGTACAGCAGATGCGCCAAAAGCCCTACCGTTCCTGCTCTCTCACTGTGGCAAAGGCCAGCCGCTGTGGGAGAGTAACCAGTGAGGCCCTCCAGAGCAGCTGCCCACCCTCTGGCTCACTGTGAGGATTCTCTCAGAGCAAGTTGGAAGGTGAGTGGGCTCTCTGAAGAGATGCATTAGCCAGAAAAAGTGGCTGCCACAGCCCTTCAGACACCCAGTCGAGCTCAAATGCCTGGCTCTGAGGAGGTCCTTCGTCAGAGCCAGGCATTGTGGGACGGATGTCCCTCGAGGCTGCCTGTACCATGGCAAAAACTGAGGTGGAGGAGACATGGCAGATGTGGTGCAAGGGTGGCGGAGATAACAACAGCATGGCGGTGTACACATATGCTGTCCCACCTCAGGTGACACTATCCCTGTCCATCTGCCACCTCACTCTGGATAATATGTAGACTGGCTCTTATTTGTCAGAACAACTGCTGAGACCACATCAGAGTGGGTGCTTTGGAAGTAACTATTTTCCGTGAACTGCTTGAAGTTTGATATCTCAAGACGAAGCTGTGATTCGTCACCCTTGGAATTTTCTACCAGCCACGAGCAAAGACGTACACAGAATTTAAATGCTAAAACCATCAGCATGTACCTTTAGGGTATCTGCGTATCAGTCATCAGTCTCTTTGAAAGGCACTTCAAAACTCAGCTGTGTCATTTTGAACGGAGTGGAGGTGGGGAAAGGATTTTTGTATTAAAATCTCCAGTCAGCATCTGACCTCAAGCACTGTCACAAAGAGCTGTTTCCCTCAAGCTTTGCATCCCAGTCATCCTTTATTACCCTGTTCTTCGCTGCAAGGCCTGAGGCCCACTGTGGCTCCCAATCACTCAAATGCAGCTCTTTCTCATTCTCTCGCTTTCTCTTTGCAGTAATTGCTCACTCTCGGCAGAGGATCTTTAGCTTTGCCATGTTGTTTGCTTTAGTGGTAGGCCAGTGCTGTGATCCGGGCTACTGGATCTTGGCTTCGGGGGTCAGGGAGTCAGCAGACCTGCTGCTCCTCAGCTGCAAAGTAAATAGGGGGTGGGGGGAGAACACAGGAGCAATCAGCCAATTAGCTGCGATGGGGGAGAAGCTTAAGAGTCAAAGAACAACATGATTGGTTAGCTGCAGTGGGGCAATGCGCAGGTACTGGAGGCAGAGGAGAAAGTGGATGCACAAGCGAGTGGGAGAGAGCAATTTGGACCTCCACTGGGTAGTTTTGCAGCAGTGAGTAGAACAGAGCATCAGTGATGAGAAAAAGATCCATCCCACTCCAAGGGAACCTCTAGGAATTTGCCTATCTTGCTGACTGACTGATGAAGCTTTGGATGGACAACTTAGAAGAGGATGCAAAAAGAGAAAAGGTGTCAGGTCAGTGCTAGCCTACTAGCAATTAAGCCATTGGAAGGCCAAAAATATGATTTTTTGGCAGGAGTGGAGCCAAAGTTGAGATGCAGCTTTGGGGCAGATCCGACAGGAAAGCCTTAGCAGGAAATCCAGCGATATGACGGAGCAGAGAGTCAATCTGGAGGTCGAGTCCATCTGAGATCAGGTGAAGAATTAGACCTCAAGTACTGTCTTGAAGAATTGATTCCCCCAAAACTTTGCATCACAGTGGTCTCACCACTTGATGATGGAGAGAGGAAAAGCCCCTATGGCCTCAGAAGAGGTGCCTGGAGCCGAAGTTGCTCCTGCTTGAAAAACAGAGAAGATCACTGCTTTATTGTAACCAACTATGTAGGTATCATTAGGGGACCATCCAAGCCATCTACCATGGTTACAATTGAGCATAGGAGGTTTTACTCACATGAGAGGTGTTGTAATATTGAACTGCCCTGAAGAAGGACACTGTTTGTCCGAAATGCGTCGGTAGTATATATGTTTTATTTTTATTAAATTTCATCCTCCGGTTCTACTCCTTTGCCTGTGGCTTTTTTTGCCCACATTTGTATGCATGCAGCATATGGTAAAATCCCCCCTTCATCACAACAGTTAAAGCTGTAGGAGCCCTGCCCTCTTTTATATCTGGTCACGCTAGCAGCTTTAACTGTTGTGATGAAGAGGGAATTCACCAGGTGCTGCATGCGTACAAAGGACACCTGCTGAAATCCCCTTTTCAAAACAACTATTAAAGATACAGGAGCCCTGTCCTCCTTTTCATATGGTCACTTTAGATCTGAGGGAAGGATTTTTTCTATGTGGTAAGATGGCAATACAGCAAGAGTAGAACTGATAATCTGTGGTTCCAATTGGTCAAGAGCACAATATCATTCCCATGTTTCCCTTTTGCATGAAACAGTTTGGGAAATAGTTGATCTGGCTGAAGCACTAAGTAACAGCTCTGCTCAGTACAACATATCAGGTAGCGTGGGCAGCTTTACAGATTTCCCCCTCAAATTATTTTAGAAGAACTCCAGGCTTCACCCAACTATAGCCTGGTGGAAAAAAACATTTTATTTATTTATTTAGTATTTCTTTATTCCATTTCTATTCCATCCTGGCTATACCGTACTGGCTGGGGAATGCTGAAAATTGTAGGGCCTTTTTCCTGTCTAAACAGGCATAGGATTGCATACTTAGTTTAAAAACACACAGAGACAGTCTTGTGATACTTTAAAGACAAAGGGCTTTCTCCACATGAGTGATTTATTACATGCTTGTGATTGGCCACTCATGAAAGTTTGCAGGTTCTTTACATGATGTCATCAATCTCCATTACATCTCCCATGCCTTCCCCCAGCAATCTCACTTTTAAAAAATCAGAGTTAAAATTATTGCAGGATATCCCCAATGTGTAAAGTCGGCATAGCTCTATAATACAGTCACTAGATGGCACTGTTTTATTAAACTTTTCGGAGCATTGCCAAGAGGGGAGGTTTTGGCCCCACATGGTCATTATTGGTCCCAGTCTAAAGGAACCCAATCTAAAGGAACCATAGTAAGTGTAGAAAGATCCCAGAAGAAGAAAGCCTGGTAATGATGCATTTTCCCCCTTTGCATAGAGACTAAAACATTTATTCTGGCATGAGCTTCCGTGGACTATAGCCCTCTTTATTAGATGCATGGGGTATTATGGTGAGTTTCAATTTTATATACAGCGCATGTAGTGTGTTGGTTCTGACATAGTATCTGACTGAATCCAGGATGGATTTGCAGCCCCATCGAAATCGGAGCCACCAGCCTCGACTGACCAAGAAGAGCAGCGCATAATCCAGGGAGGGATAATTTGCATTGCATGTGCTTTCCATTAGCTGCTTACTACTGAATATACAATGCTAATCTGCTTAAATAAACATTAGTTTGTGAAGTCTTCATCTAGTGTCTCCCAGTGTTGTCTCTGTTCAGGGGATTGGGGATGATGGGAGTTTTAGTGCACATCCTGCCTTGAGCGCCATTGTTTGGAAGTAAAGTAAATAAATCAATAAATAACAAACAACATCTGCACCTTCCCCACTCCTTATCTAAATATTTGCCTTCCAGTCTTCCTTGAGTTGAGGCTTGAACGGTCTGTGGTGGCTGATCGCTTCCTCATGTACTACTACAAACACAGCTGCCATGAAGAACAGACACCTGATCTTTTGCAAATAACGTCTCATTAGATATACAAGCAATTGGAGAAATTAGGATTCAACTAGTCTGCAGGATCGCTTGATAAGTTCAATGGGGATGCCCTTGTTCTTCCAGTTTTTCCTAGCCCATAGAGATAGAACATGAAGAGGCAGAGGCCATGTCTACACCAGCCAGTTATCCCGGGGTCGGCTTGAGATCATCCCTGTGCGTCCAAATGCCTCACAGGTGATTCCCCAGGTCAACCAGGGATGAGCACTTAGTTGTCCCAGGATAACTGGGACTGGGTTTTTCATGATTTTTCCCAGGAGCCTGGAACAACCTGAGGTCTGCAGACTGTATGGCGCTTGCTCCTGGGGTCGTCCCTCCTCCCCACGAGTAGCGGGGCTCACCAAACCGGCACAGAGCTCTTCAGGGGGAGTCCATGCCCATCCGGGGTGAAGGGGGAGCATTTTCACCATCCCTGAGATGGCTCTTGGCGGTTTTCAGCATCGAGTTTCCAGTGTGTGTGTTTTTTTTAACTTACTTTTGGTGCAGGATCGCACCCGAGCAATTGTGCAAACATCTCCTTCTTTTTTAAAAAAACATGCCACGCTGGAATGTCTCTCTTCACTTCCAGGACAACGCGCTGGCGTTTGGACCCTGGGGGACGATCCCAGGAGCTGGAAAGCCTGAGATTCTTCCCCCCCACCAGTCCCGGAAGGCCTGCAGGTGTAGATGAGCCCATAATGTCAAGACCACCTAATATGTTCCAATTTTGTTCTAGAAGGAAGCATATAGCTCTATAAGAAAAATAATTGGGGATGGAAGCCATGTACTGCAGGGCTGGTGAACCCTGCAGATGTCCTAGCCGGCATAGCCGGTGGTCTGGGACTGATGGGAGTTGTATTCCAATGACATCTAGAGGGCCATCGTGTCCCCACTCTTGAGTTACTGCATCAATGAGGTTGCAGGAGGAGTTTTGTGCTGAAGAACAAAATGGGGAGTCGGAGTGAGATTTCAGGTGGAAAACATTGCTCTCCTGTACTCTCGTTCTGTGCTTTCTTCACTAATCTACCTTCTGATTGTAGAAATTGTTTGCAGAGTCTGAGTGAATGTTACGTCTGTCAAGAGAGCTGCTTGAAATGGCTGGTGCTGCAATTACATTAGGCTTTGTTAAATCGTGGCAACGATGTCTGCTTCCATTTAGCTGTCATTGGAAAAGGCCACCACTAAACACACAGGACAAGGCTTCAAAACACACACACACACATGTGCACACGATACCCCATCAGCCTTGGTACCCAGAGAATTTTTCAGGCAGTGACGGAAGGTAAACTGTCACTTGAGCCAGGAAGGAGTAGCAGTCGAAAAGCAGACTTTTGCGGGCAGGGTGATGCGGAATACAGTGCCCTTCTGGAATTGAGCCAACGAGCGCACATGCATAATATTGAAAAGCAGGCAGTGTTTGGCATCAGAGGTCTCAAACTAGGGATTTTAGCAAACACAGCTCAAGCACCTTAGCCACTGACTCTGCCATACTAGTTTGTAAACTTTACATATTTATAGGGCTGGCCTGTGCTCTCCTGCCAGAGGGTGGCATTGCAATTACTGGCAAAGCAGGAATTGGGTGACAGAAGAGGCTGATAGGGTTCCATATAGTTGTTTAAAGATGCTGGCTCTGACCGACCTCAGCTTGACCACAGAATATACTGTTTTTGGTTGCCCCTCCTTTTGGCTTAGCTACCAATTTACCTTCAAAGCAACAGCTCGGATGGGTCAAAAATACAGAAAAGGAAAAGTAATTTGATTAATAAAGATTGACGCTTCTTTTCCTGGAAAGAGATTCATTATAATATGCCATTAACAAATGAGAAGTGTTCCACACACCAGATCAGTCTCTCAACGCAGCCTTATCTAGCTCCCAGTGGTTCTATAAAATTTGAATCAAACATTAATCCAGTTCTTCTCCACCCAGACTAATGATGGCAGCTGCTTTTAAAAGATAGTCGGGAAATCAGAACACGGACAAATGCCAAGTATTATTACCCTTATTATCTTGTTCAGCTTTTGAGTATCATCGGAATACTATTCTGGTTCCAACAGTCATATTTTTGAAAAGTTGTTTTTCACTGGAAGCAACCTCTTTTGTATGAGTTAATTTTTAAAAATGGTTCACCCAGAATCTCATTCATCATCCTGCACACTTCGTTCCAGATTTTTTGCTTAAGGACATTTCCCCCCACTAAAGAGTTAAAACAAAATTATCCCCCAACACTCCAGTATTGGTCTCTCTGGATACTAATTTCAGGGAGACTGAAGGCCAAACTAGATCTATTATCAGCTCTCCAGATGCCATTTTGTTGTATTAAAAGCAACTAGGGGTAGGATTCGCACTGGGGTCATGGTGGCAAGAGAGAGAGAATTTCACATTTCTCCCCCCACACCATTTCTCTGATGGAAATCATGCACCCCTCAAGTTGCTATTAGCCATGGAGGGGGGAAAAGACAGGTACTCATATTTGTCTCTTGGGTGAGATTTAAATGGCAGGGTTTGAACAGACTGTACATTCCTAATCTCCTAATCTCAAAAAGGATGTCCTATTTGCGGAAAGGTGCAAAACAGAGTAACTAACAGCACAATCTTAAGCGTGTCTACTCAGAAAAAGGTCAACTTAATTGGGTTTACACCCAGATAAATGTGTATAGGATTGTGGGCTACAAAGATCAATTTCCAGAGAGCTAGCGGCATTAACAATAAAGAGCCTTGTGGAACCTTAAGGACTAACAAATCTATTATAGCACAAGCTTTCAAATCAGGAAGGATTGCTCTCTCAATCATCATCATCATCATCATCATCATCATCCAAGGATGGAACCTTACTGTTTAAAGGTAAAATAACTCTTAATATCAGATGCTGGGACCATATAATGAGGAAAGGCTCTTGTCTTCAAGCCCTGCTTGTGGGCTTCATGAAGGCATTTGCCTGACCAGTAGACCATTGGTCTGAGAATCCAGCAAAGAGCTTTTCTTTCCCATGGTGCACACACACATTTCTTTTGTCCTACAGTTAGTGTTGGTCAAACGTTTTTTCCATGTAATTGAAACAACTCACACAGACCAATGAAACCAATGGGACAAAATAGCTTAGTTTTAACAGGATCATGTCCATACTTAGTGTGTGTTTTCTACTTTTTAGGAGAGGGAAGGAAGGAAGGATATGTCCTATGAAGAACCCCTGTGTTTCTATCCATTTTTTTTTTTTTTTTTGGTTTGAAGCATTTGTATTCTGTGAGTGACCTCTGCATGAGGGCATAATGTAACTGAGTAGGCCAGAAGCCTGGCTTTCCTACTGGGTTTTGGGCATAAAAACACAATTGTGGCTGCCTTGGTTACGGTTTCTATGGAAGGCAGGCTTCAAGCTGACAGTCTGAAAATGACTGTCAAAAAAATGATTGGTACTTAGAAGATCCATGAAGAACAAGATTCGTCAGAGATTCTGGCTGGAAGATTTAACACAGATCGGTTACATAAAGGACAGTTGGTGATTGAACAATTGGTGATCGGTTGGAAAAGGGTGCGAAAGGGAGTAGAGCTCAGAGAGGAGCAAGCGTTCCAGGCTAAGAAAATCCTGCAGAGAGAAAAACTGGAGACTGAGGCTGGTTGCTCAGGGGAGCAGGGAGCCATGCTGTGAGGATGTGGCAAAGCTTCAAGCAAGCAGCAGAATGTAGCACCGGGAGGTTTTGAACTGAGTTCTGACCAGAGGTTGCTTCAGCAAGCAGTCCTTGCAACTCAATCACCCTAGAAACCAGAAACAGCAGGAAGGGTTTGAGACAGAGGAAGACTGCTGTACAGTTGGGAGAAATTGGCTAGAGTGCAATTTATGGAAATCTGATCTGAGGGAAAAGCCATTAAGCCTATTTAGCAGATTTATTATTAGGAATGGTTAACCAAGCATATTTAATCCAATTACATTAAAAAAAAATCCCAACCTATTATTTGAAAAATAACACTTTATTCTCTTACATAAATAATTCCCTTATTCAACACTTAATTTTTGTTCAGTTTATAATTTGTGTCTAGTGGGATGTCAATCCCATTCTTATACCACAGGAACTAAGCTATTGGATTTCTATAAGGTACACGTGGTTTATTTTTGGTGGTAGTAAATTTTGAGACAAAATTCCATAACTGTGAGTTCAATCTGGAAACTATGTTTAAACCTGAGAGAGGCAAGCCTCACAGTTTTTGAAAATAGAACATAGGTCAGATCCCACATTGTTTTGTCACAATCCTGCTTATGTGGCTTAGCATCAAACCAAGGACAACTCAGATTCAGAGCCACCCTCAACACCCCCCTCTATATGTACTAATGAGCTAATTTTAAGCCATTACTATATTGGGTTGGAGCTGAAGACCCTACCCTCAGACTGTTCTTGTGTTTTACTTTCATTTCCCTATTCAGTGTAGTTTAGGGTGACCAGATAAAATCCAGGTCAGGGCTCATGTAACTTTAGCAGTTGTAGAGAAAAGGGAATTTCAGCCGGTGTCATTTATATGCAATTAGTTCCTGGTGAAATTCCCTCTTCATCACAACAGTTAAAGTTGCAGGCACAACAGTTAAAGTTGCAGAGTGACCATATACAAAAGAAGGCAGGGCCCCAGCAACTTTAAGTGTTGTGATGAAGAGGGGATTTCACCAGGAACTAATTGCATACAAATGACACTGGCTGAAATTCCCTTTTCTCTACAACTGTTAAAGTTACATGAGCCCTGACCTGGATTTTATCTGGTCAGCCTAGTGTAGTTTGGTTTGTTCTTCAGTAAACGGGTTGCAATTTGGGCCTACAAAAGTTAGTAGGATCTGACTTCTTTTAAAAGTGAGGAACTCTACTAATCTAACTTGAGAATGTAGCTGTCCCATCAAATACCGACTCTGAGCATGACTCCCTTGCAGCTTCTCCTATTTCTCAGCCATGTAGGACCAGGAGATTGCAGAACAGTCATGGGGCTTTTAAGAAATACAGTCAGCATCCAACAAGGGTGGAGCCGCTGGAATTGACTCGAGTCCTTTGCTGAGACACCATGGAGTTGTCTCCAGTCCTTTGCTGAGACATCTTTCTCCAGCTCAGTTTACTGGATACACTGGGAGCACGCCACGATTCTGATTAAATGAATTCACCAAGACTAAGCCAGTAATACAGGGTTGAGCAGCTTGTGGCCCTCCAAATGTTTTGGCCTACAACTCTTATCAGCCCTAGAGCTCTTTATATCTGAGTACAAGTTGCTCATCTCTGCAGTAGTGAGCTGCCTTGTCTTGACCTTACAGTGACCTGGCTAACTTTAACATGATGCACTTGACTGGACCTGACTTACTTCACCCAGATCTCTGTGATGTAGTCTGTTTCTTTCCCCCAGGGGTTTTAGAAAGTGATTTTAAATTATGCCAGTAAGGAATATTCAGGGATAGACAGGGCTGAAAGTTTAAATATACATTTAAAAATGTATACCATGTTTTTCTACAAAGCATGCAATAGACATTAATCTAAGAAAATATTTTATTACATTTCTTACAGATTGGTGGCATTACAAGAAAAGCTTACAATGGGGACTGGATCGACTCACAAGACAACAGATCTCCTTACATATATGACATTGTTTCAAAAGGGTATATTGATGTTAATCCATATGAATTCATCACTGTACTGAGCAGCCCATTTCCAGGGCCAAGCAACGCACACACAAGACAGAACATTAGTCATGGTATTGCCCAAAGCATAAGTATCTAACCAAGACATGTAATGGAGATGAATGGATTATTATAACAGTGCCTTAATCTTTAGCACGAATCAAGACACACATAGTATGTTTATGACAACTAAGCAGAGCTGTTCTGGATTTTTTTAGAAAAAAAAAATAAAGTGTTTTGGAACAAGAACACTCTTCATCACATATATATGTGGATACAGTATCTCTGTCACTTGAGGCGCAGGTGGCCTCAGTGGCACGGAGTGCCTTCTACCAACTTCGGTTGGTGGCCCAGCTACGTCCCTATCTGGACAGGGATAACCTGGCTTCAGTTGTCCATGCTCTGGTAACCTCCAAGTTAGATTACTGCAATGCACTCTACGTGGGGCTGCCTTTGAAGGTGGTCCGGAAGCTGCAGCTTGTGCAAAATGCAGCGGCCAGATTGATAACTGGAACCAGTAGGTTCGAACGTATAAGACCTACTCTGGCCCGCTTGCATTGGCTGCCTGTATGTTTCCGAGCCCGGTTCAAGGTGCTGGTTTTAACCTATAAAGCCTTACACGGCTTGGGACCACAATACCTGATGGAACGCCTTTCCCGACATGAACCTACCCGAACACTACGTTCAACATCTAAGGCCCTCCTCCGAGTGCCTCCTCCGAGGGAAGCTCGGAGGTCGGCAACAAGAGAGAGGGCCTTCTCTGTGGTGGCTCCCCAATTGTGGAACGATCTCCCTGACGGGGCCCGCCTGGCGCCAACATTGTTATCTTTTCGGCGCCAGGTCAAGACTTTCCTCTTCTCTCAGGCATTTGGCAATATCTGAGGAGCCTGGGGTTGTTTTGTTTTGTTTTTGTAGTTTTTTTGAAGTGTTCAAGTGGTTTTTAAATGTACAGATTGTGTGTATGTTGTATGTTTTTGCTGTTTTAATTTTTGTATATTGTTTTTAATTGTTTTTAATCCTATGTAAACCGCCCAGAGAGCTTCGGCTATGGGGCGGTATACAAATGTAATAAATAAATAAATAAATAAAATAAATACAGTGATCAGATGAGGGAACTCCTTTCCTTTCTACAAACTGATAATTTAGAGCTCTTTAGATCTGAGTACAAACAGTACTTAATATTAGCAGTCTGTAGTTGAAAAGCAATTATGGTGCATATGTAACTTTATTTTTGCAGCCTTCCCTAACCTGGCGCCCTCCAGATGTTTTGGACTACAGCTCCCATCAGCCCCAGCCAGCATGGCCAGGGATTATGTGATTTGTAATCTAAATCAGCTAGAGGCTACAAGGTTGGGGAAGGCTTATAGAATATGAGAGAAAGAGCAAACCATCTTACTTTTTTCCTGTTGGAAATGTGGGTGCAACTCAGACCCCCTCTACAAGAATTTGGTTTGATGCCTGGTTCTCCGATTATGCGCATCTTCTCGGAAGCGCTTTATGGTAAATGACTGTACGCAGGAGGTAATTAAGCGCACAACTGGTGGCCTAACCGGTTGTTTAAAATGCGCTTTAGAAGTAGTTAATGCGGAGAATTGCTTGTTCACATAGTCAAAATGCGCTTTAACGGCCACAGCAAAATAAAACTCGCTATTTAACGCGCATTCGATAATGCGCATAATCTGATAGATAATGCGCCTCAACTCCCAATTTGCGCTCCGCTCATGTAGAGGTAAAATTTTTAATGAGACTTGAAAGAGCTTTAAACCTCTCGTGTAGATCAGCTAGCTTCAAAAGGACAAAAGGAATAGATAGAGGACCTCCAAGCTTCCTAGTCTGTCCTGTGATCTGTGCTAATCTTCCTTCTATTGCTAGACAGGTACTCTTAGGGTTACTGACCTCACTTTCTACTTTTTCCTTCTTCATGCTCTTGCCTCTCAGAGAGGAGACATGTTTTTGGGTCACCCTCCATCTTGAGTTGGGGACCCTCCTATCCAACATGTATTTTCTGCAATAAAATTAAAGTTTTCTTATTCCTTTGACCCAGGCCAGGGCAAGATCTACACTACTGCTTTTAAATGGTTTATAACAGTAGTGACAACTGTTGGGGCTCAGGACACACTCTGTATACAGTTTCCAAATTGTTTTCAAAGTGTCATATCCCAGTTGGTGTAGATCTGGCCCAGATCTACATCTTGTGTCAAATCATTACAATCCCATCATGGTAACGCTACACCCCTCTTCTGGATTTATACCTCTTAGTTCACACAGTGGCATTTGTTGTGGTATTTTGGATAATACGGAATAAAAACCAGGAAACAAAACTACGAAAGCAGTATTTGGAATGTGTAATGTGCCCCAACAGTTATCAGTGCACTCCGATGCTGCTATAAAGCAGGTAGTGTAGATCTAGCTCCAGAGTCTCCAGTGTGATTTATCCAGCGTAAAGTGTGTTTCTTCAGCCAGGATTTCACACAGCTCAGCCTCGTCAGGATCTTGCTGTTCTGCTAACACTTCCAATGAGCATCATCCATTTATTCTAGAATAGCTGTTCAGATGTTTGTTTAAATTCACAGTACCAATTTCAAGGCCCTTCCACATGGAATTTAGTTTTGGAGCTCAGGCATGCTTATTCCATCTACCTAAGACGTACTGGTCACATGATGCCTATGTATAGGTTGCCCCAATGTCTCCTGTGTCTTCTTAACATATTTATGGAAGTAGGATTTAATAGTACCTTCCTTTTTGGTGGTGGTGTGGTCCTCAAGCTGTATATTAAAGAATGCACTGGAAGCAGGACTAGGAGAAGGGCCATAGCTCAATGGTAGAGCACATGCTTATCACACAAAAGGTCCCAGGTTCTATCCCTCATATCCCTTATATCCCATGATAGGTCTGGGAAAGACTCCTGCATAGGGTGACCAGATAAAATCCAGGTCAGGGCTCATGTAACTTTAACAGTTGTAGAGAAAAGGGAATTTCAGCCAGAGTCATTTGTATGCAATTAGTTCCTGGTGAAATTCCCTCTTCATCATAACAGTTAAAGGTGCAGGCACTATACTAGAGTGACCATATACAAAAGAAGGCAGGGCCCCTGCAACTTTAACAGTTGTGATGAAGAGGGAATTTCACCAGGAACTAATTGCATACAAAAACACTGGCTGAAATCCCCTTTTCTCTACAACTGTTAAAGGTACATGAGCCCTGACCTGGATTTTATCTGGTCACCCTACTCCTGCAGCCTGTCATTGTAGGTCAATCTTCCCCAACTTGGTGCCCTCCAGATGTGTCAGAGTTTAACTCCCATAATTCCCAGCCAGCATGTCCATTGACTGGGAATGATGGAAGTTGCACTCCAACTCATCTGGAGGGCACCACGTTGGGGAAGGCTCATGTAGGCAATACCAAACTAGGCAGACCAACGATCTGACTCAGTGACCCTGTTCAGATGACACGCCATGGTGGTTCAGGATTTTGAGCTAAACATTATGCGAACCATGACTTAGCATGTCATGTGAACCATTCTTAACCACGGTGGCTACATAACCACGTTTTGAACATGCTCACTAACCATTTGCTGCAAAAGGGTTAGAGGCCTAACCGTGGCTTAGCATGTCATCTGAACTAGGCTGACCATCTGAAAAGGAGGACAGGGCTCATATAACTTTAACAGTTGTAAAGAAAAGGGAATTCCAGCCAGTGTCATTTGTATGCAGTTAGTTCCTGGTGAAATTCCCTCTTCATCACAACAGTTAAAGTTGCAGGCACTATACTAGAGTGACCAGATACAAAAGAAGGCAGGGCCCCAGCAACTTTAACTGTTGTGATGAAGAGGGAATTTCACCAGGAACTAATTGCATACAAACGACACTGGCTGAAATTGCCTTCTCTCTACAACTGTTAAAGTGACATGAGCCCTGTCCTCCTTTTCAGATGGTCAGCCTATCTGAACCAACTCGGTATAAGGCAGCTTCCTTGTGTTTCATGTGGACACATGCTAGTGGATGAATAAATGAGCAAAAGGAAAATTCAGATAATTATTCTATTCCCCCCCCCCCCCAACAACAACCATTGACCTTAGTGCCTTTTGGATACTTCGGAGCAATGGAAGCTGGCATCACTCTGCACTAGCTTCATGTGATAATAAAGGGGTGGGATGAGGTATATCAGGCTGAGAGTTGTCTGGCAAATAGGGCCCAAGTGACCAACTCAGGTCTGTCTTCTGGGGTTGAACTTAGCAGCACCAGCTCAAGTGTCAAGGGAAAACTGATAAAAAAAACTGATAGTGTGGTGTAATGCTTAAAGCGTTAGCTGTGAAGCCCACTGGGTGACATTGTGCCAATCATTAAATCTTCGCTTGGCCTACCTCACAGGGTCATTGTGCGGATAACGTGCAGGTAGATAATTTTAGACTCTTGATTTAATGGTGGGGTTGTCTTTAGCTGGTAACACCTATTCCTTTACTTAGGCTGACCATATGAAAAGGAGGACAGGGCTCATGTAACTTTAACAGTTGTAGAGAAAAGGGAATTCCAGCCAGTGTCATTTGTATGCAATTAGTTCCTGGTGAAATTCCCTCTTCATCACAACAATTAAAGTTGCAGGGGCCCTGCCTTCTTTTGTATATGGTCACTCTAGTATAGTGCCTGCACCTTTAACTGTTGTGATAAAGAGGGGATTTCACCAGGAACTAATTGCATACAAATGACTCTGGCTGAAATTCCCTTTTCTCTACAACTGTTAAAGCTACATGAGCCCTGTCCTCCTTTTCATATGGTCAGCCTACTTTACTTACTTCAAAAATGAATAAACTGAATTTGGAGGCCCTGATATCTGCCCTCTGATAGCATTGCTGATAATGCAGAGGACAGAGGGCAGGGACTGAAATGAATCTTCTAGGCTAGCTTGAGCAGACTGGAAGAAACAGGATTTTAAAAAATGTTGCAGCAACAACAACCGTTCTTTGCTGTTTGCTTGTTTTTTAAGAGTTACTACTGTTCTTTCACACACAAGAATAAGTGTTTTTAAAAAAAACAATTGAAAGCATTATTAAAAGCAATTCCTTTGTTAAAATGCCTGCTTTAAAAGGTACCTGTTTTAGAAACAAAACATACATCTATGTCTGATCCAAGCAACTAGCCAGAGCAAAATACATCCAGAGGTTGAGGAAACACTTATTAATGTTGACAAATGAAAATGGTTGCTTTCCCCCAAAGGGATCTGAATCCTGAATCTGAAATTCTTGCTGCTTTGCCATACTTATTTAGAATAAGTGGCCTATGCGTTGAGAACCTTAAGCCCACATCAAGAAGTAATGATGTTTCTCTTTCCTTTCGTCCTTCAATCTCAACCTGCGTTACAAAGGAAATTGCTCCCTCAGCTTCAGAACAGAAATTTAAAACTTGGACACTATTGTAATATAGTGGCCCAAATAGGAGTGGGAACCTCATTCCAGGCCAAGGGCCAAATTCTATTTTAGGGAAACTCTTGTGTGTGTGGAGGGGCACATTCCAGGGGTGAGCTGGATGCAAGGCAAAAACCGCCAGAAGTACTAAAATGTTTTCGCTTAAAGCTCTTATTGCCAGTAAGAGCTCCATGAGATGAGTGTTTTATTGCACACTCGTTACTGGGCACTCACGGATGTTCGCGGGTCTCTCTGACAATGTCGTCTACCTCACGCGATCCTCATGCCCCTTCTAGCCTTCTTCGCGCAACAAAAGAACATCCCAGTAAGTCTGACTTATTTTTAAAGATGGAAGTTGCCACTATCTCCTGCTGTGTGCAGGAGAAGCAGCGGGATCAAAACAGCCCACTGAATGGGCCATGTGCAAGTTGTTTACTTCCTCTTTCAAAAGAGGAAGTAATGAGGGACAAACACATGGGCGGAGAAGCAACAGTAAGCAAACACGATTTCCCCCTGTGTGATGATGCTCCAAGTAAGCATTACAAGAGGCATTTCAACCTTTTTAATGGGGGAGGGAACTACATAAAAGGCATGAAACCATAAAATATTTGTGGAAAGTGGTGGGACCAGGAGAAAGGTGTCTCCCCTTCCCCGGATTGGGACATCAGATTTTCAAAATTTGAAATGACTCACCCAAATCACTGCAGCCTATGTAAGGATGTGCATGCAAATGTCTTGACTGAATGAGTATTATATCACTGATTAGCTCTTAACTAAATCTGCAAGTTCCAGTGCTGATTCTGGATGTGTTGCTGTGCAGAGCTGAGCCAGTCATGAGTATAAGTAGGAAATATTCCAACCAAAACAAACACTTGTAAATCCCATTGATTTGTGGGGAGGGAGGGGATTAAACATGTGTAATCAATGCAATTTATTTATTTACTTACTTTGGCTGCAATCCTATACACCCTTAGCTGAGAATAGGTCCCATTGAACTCAATAGTTCCAACTGAAGTGTGTATAGTGTAGACTGACCATATGAAAAGGAGGACAGAGCTCCTGTATCTTGAACAGTTGTAGAGAAATGGGAATTTCAGCCAGTGTCATTTGTATGCAGTTAGTTCCTGGTGAAATTCCCTCTTCATCACAACAGTTAAAGTTGCAGGGGCCCTGCCTTCTTTTGTATATGGTTACTCTAGTATAGTGCCTGCACCTTTAACTGTTGTGATGAAGAGGGAATTTCACCAGGGACTAATTGCATACAAATGACACTGGCTGAAATTCCCTTTTCTCTACAATTGTTAAAGTTACATGAGCCCTGTCCTCCTTTTCATACGGTCAACCTATAGGATTGTATCCTAGGTAAGTAAGTAAATAAATAAATAAATGCAATGGGCTAAACATGCTTAATCCTCTCCATCCTCACAAATCAATTGAGTTTAATGGCTTTTATATGTGTGTATTCAAAAGTAAGCCCCATTAAGTTCAATGGGGCATACTCCCAGGTAAGTGGGTACAGGATTGTAACCTTACTTGTGAATTATACTCCACCCTTCAACAAGTACCTAGAATCAAAATGGCAATATTTAAAAGTGTTTGATAGTGGATGGATCACACCCACATTTCTTTATTGTATTTCTCCCTACAGGTTGTTGAAAATGAGCAAAATTAAGATGTTGTTTGTTCTTGAATTGTACTGCCTTTTACACAAATAATACAAGTTAGGGTGGAGGAGGGAAAGTTGATAATTGGAAAACAGACAATCAGTTGGAAACTGGAACAGTTATGATTATGCTGTTTTACTGCAAACTAACTCTGTTTCCTTTTTTTTTTAAAAAAATGACTTAAAAGCAAGTGATCAAATATGCTTCACATGCACAACAAAAAGATCCTGAAATAAATTGGCCAGTGTGGCGTAGTGGTTAGAGCGTTAGACTGAGACGTTCGAATTCTGGGTTCTAGTCCCCACTTGGCCATGAAGCTGACTGGGTGACTTTGGGCCAGTCACTGGCTGGTTTCGGACGACATGATAATCAACGGAGTGGGGAAGAGGCAACCGTCAGTTGTGTTGCTTATTGTGTCGTGTGGAGGGCAACACACACAACGCACACCCAACTGACGGTACGCTATGTTGGTGAATTAAACAATGGGGAAAAACAATGGGCTTGCACGTTGTTTATCCTGAACTCCGTTGTTTAAAGTGTCATGTGGAGGGAACCCCCCTCTCTCCGTGTACTACTCCGTATGGGCATAGAGTTCGCCGGCCGGAGAGCCCAAAAAAACCCCCGGCTGCTCCAATACAGCCTGCATAACTTGCGGTGCATGCCGGGATACGGCTGGAGGACTAAGGGTGGTGGGAGGGAGGAGACGCTGCAGCCAAGATGGACGCCTGGACCTTCAGCCGCTCAATGGACGGAGTATCAACATGTCATGTGGGGAGTACCCCCTGCTTAGTGTACTGTGAGTACGTTATCCCCCCTCCCTCCCCTAAAGTGTCGTCCAAAACCAGCCACTGTCTCTCAGCTTAACCTACGTTAAAGAATGGTTGTGAGAACAAAATGGAGAGGAAGAAGGGCACATAAGCCACCTTGGAATAATAAAAAAGGACAATATAAATGTAATAAATAAATAAAATTAATAGATGATTGTGTGGATTTGATTTGCCAGCCACACTATTATTTTAATTTCTGCTGTCCCCAAATGGATCTTAGCTGCTCATGGAATTTTCAATTAGCTACTTGTTAGTAACAAGTAGGAAGAGAAACTTTGGGTATCCGATGAGAGTAATTTGCAGGAGCTATGACAAGTGATTAATGTTCCAAGCCTGTCCCCAAGACTAGGGATAGGGCAAGCTATCGTTTAACATTATTTCAATTTCTGTAACCTGCAATTGTGAGGAAAGATCCCTGAGGTGGAAATTGAACCCAGGGTCGTTTGGCTATGTTGCCACCTTCTCTGCTCTGCAAATGGGTGAATTTAGTGGAGGCTGGTGGCTCTGATATCAGTGGGGGGTGAATCCATTCTGGGTTTCAGTCAGAACTGTAAAGAAGTTATTCAAGATGTGGATATCAGAGCCGCCAGCCTCTATGGGGTAAACTGTCTGTGAAGGAGCAGTAAGAAAGATGTTAACTCTGCCTACCAGCATGCCCAGTTTGAGACTCTTGCTGCCTTATAGTCAGGCAGCAAAATGTCTTTGTCCAGCACCTCAGCATTGCTTTCCCTTGTTTCTGGGATGGATCAATGCCAGTTTAACTATGTAGCATAAAGTGAGAGTGAGCAAACTTCAGGCTTTGGGGATCTACTTTGTTTTCTGAAAGTAGATCCCTGAGATCTTCTGAGTGGGGCCACATGTTTACGTATTGGCTGACTGGGGCAGGTTTTTAGAGTTCAAATTAAAGAAGGATAAAGCATATCCCTGAGCACATGCTTGGCCTGGGACTTTGATTTCATTGCCAGAACTAAGCTCTCAACCTTTTCACACAAAAATGCTGTCCTGGTTTCCCTCCCCACACAAGCCAGATCTACACCAAGCAGGATATAGCGGTATGAAAGCGGTATATATAAAAGGCAGGAGCCACACCGCTGCTTTATAGCGGTATTGAAGTGCACTGACAACAGTTGGGGCCCATTGACACATACCATATGCCGCTATATCCTGCTTGGTGTGACTCCTGCCTTTTCTATAGCGCTTGCATACTGCTTTCATATACCGCTATATCCTGCTTGGTGTAGATCTGGCCAGAGTTTCTTTTGCTTCAATAATGAGAGAGAGAGGGGGGGACTTGTAGTTGTTGTTATTGTTAAACAGTTGAGTGCCTGTGGGTGACACTTTGGCTAGTCTCTCACAGATTTACCAAGAGATCCCAAACTACCTTTTGCCCATCCCTGGAATAAAGCTCTGTTCATAATGTGTGCAGTCTTGGAGAACATAGATGTATGCCCAAAACCAACTGAATATAATCCTTCATCATCCACATCCTGTTAGAGCTGGGGTCTCCAACCTGGTGCCCATTGGGATAAAGGTGCCTACAGATTCTCTCTTGGAATGTGCCAAGCTCCCTGACCTTCCTGATTTTTATTTTATTTCTGAAGGTTTTATTTAAATTTCTTTTTACTCAGGGGCTGGCATGCTGGAAGGTGATGTTCTGGCCGCCAACACCAGGCTGACCATATGAAAAGGAGGACAGGGCTCATGTAACTTTAACAGTTGTAGAGAAAAGGGAATTTCAGCCGGTGTCATTTATATGCAATTAGTTCCTGGTGATATTCCCTCTTCATCACAACAGTTAAAGGTGCAGGCACTATACTAGAGTGACCAGATACAAAAGAAGACAGGGCCCCTACAACTTTAAGTGTTGTGATGAAGAGGGAATTTCACCAGGAACTAATTGCATACAAATGACCCTGGATGAAATTCCCTTTTCTCTACAACTGTTAAAGTTACATAAGCCCTGTCCTCCTTTTCATATGGTCAGCCTATCCAACAACATCTTTATTTGGGTTCAAAAGAGTGTTTTTGTGTTTTGGAACTCAGACCCAGCTTCTGCCATACTTAGGTTCTTCAGCAAGTTAATTTCTTTTCAGTCTCACTAGCTTGCCTTCTGGGAATTGAATGTTTTGTGACTGACCATGCTCCCCATGGTAGCCATTTTATGAATGGGCAAGCCCACCCCAGTGACAGCCATTTTGTGAGAACATGCACAACACTGTCAAAATTCCAAACGTGGCCAACAACCCAAAAAGGTTAAAGACCCCTGCGCTAGAGAGTATAACACTGGTTCCAGCTTCTGGCAGCTCTGTTGTTAAGCCTCTTGAAAACAGCAACCTACTACAGAACAACATGACAGTAGTTGTCCTTTCTAACCTGCAGTGCTTTGAACCAGTTTACTTCCAGCATTTCTGGAGAGAATTGTGAGGCTGGATCTTTAATTTCTTGGGGCACAAGAGTTTCATGAAAGCTCTCCTGAAGCTGTAGTGACAGAGTGGGTAAAGAATTGGATTGATAGCAGAATTGACCCATAGAAGCCAGAAGGACGTCTCATACCAGTACTCAGGGATGCAGTGACCGTGACAAGCCGCTCGGATAATCATGAGAAGTGTGTACGGAGCCCAACAGAGGCCAAAAATGCCCACAATAACTGCCAGAGATTTAGCTACTCTTTTGTCCCTGGTGAGCCTAAAACGTGACATATTTTGAGAGGCCATCTTCATTGGTTTCTCCAAAGAGTGAGTGGACACTGACTCTTTATAACTCCTTTTGCTAGAAGTCTTCAGTTTGCTGTTGAAAGTCCCGGTGCCCTCTGTGCTAGTGCCCTGCAAATACTTTACATTCAAGTTCTCTTGGGTGCTTTCCTCTTGAGCACCCCACTTTGGAACATCCAGGGTTTCTGCTGGATCTCTCTGCGCCCACTTAAAGCATTTCATGGAGAACTTGGATTCTGGACTCATTCCTATCTCTTCCATGAAGTTCTGGCTCTGGGGCTCGTGAAGTACATCCAAGCGGACCTTGGTGCGTTTCTGGATGTTCAGGTAAATGCTCAGGTTGAAAAACGTCACGCTGATGAAAGGAGTGAAGAACTCAATCGTGGAAGCCGTGATGAGAAAATACCAGTTGTAAAAAAATTCAGCATAGCACTCCCCATCAGGTATGATGCTTCGACCAGACACGTATTCCCAGCTGATAATCGCAGGTCCATATAGCAAGAAGGCAAAGACCCAAACCATCACCATCTTGGATACGGCTTGCTTGGTGTCCCCTTGCTGAGCTCTATAGGAGACCTGCAAAGGGGGAAGAGGGAGGTACTTTAAATATTTCTGAAATGCATCCACCAGGAGAATCCCAGAGATATAAAATTCAAAGATAAAGCACTGATTATTGAACCAAGCACCATTCCCACCACCTGGGCTCTCCTGTACTGCTTTTTCAACACACCCTCAAACTTATCTGTTCCCTATACTATCTACCCCACCCCACAACCGCTAGCCGCCCCATTCTAATCTAGAAGGACATCCTAGGACTCGATTAAAATGGACCTTTGACCCGATTCAGTGCAAAGCGCTTTTCTGATCAATTCAACTGCATTCACCAGGAAATAGCGTACCAAGCTTTCTAAGTGCCCAAGGAATTGTGCTGTAAGCTTGCTAATCCATAATACCTTTTTATAGCTGGGGACTTACGGCCAAGACATTACAACTTCCCCAAAGCTACACATAGGAACAGAGGCTGAGATTCTCCGTGCTTGGGGGATGAAATCATGGACTCTGAGAAGATTTGTTATAGTTATTTATTTCGTTTAGTGAATTAACATCTCACTTTCCCACCAAAAATGGTGTTTGGGTGGCTAGCAATAATAAAATACAATTAAAAACAAAAAAAAAGCAGACTTTAAAAACAGATTATATATATATATATATATATATATATATACACACATATATGGAATTTATATCCCAGCTTTCCACGTCAAATAGTGCTCAAGGTGTCTAACAACAATAAAATATAACATAAAGTACAACACTAAAACACAGGAAACTACCTTTTACTGTCTGACCATTGGTCCATCTAGCCTACTGTTGTCAACACAGATTGGCAGCGGCTCTCCAGGTTTTTAGGCAGGAGTTTTTCGAACCCTGCTTGGAGATGGCTGGGGATCGAACCTGGGACTTTCTTCATAGGAACCATGTGCTCCATCACTGAGCTATTGCCCTTTCCCTTCCACTACAAATTATAATTAAAACATAAAAGCATGAGTCCATCAGAGGGAGAGGAAGCAGCAGCCAGGCATCCCTCCATCAGGCCTCGATCCAGCTCCAGCTGAGCGCCCCCTTCCCTCCTGCTAGCAATTGTCACTGCTGAGGCCATCAGAACGAAAGGAAGCAGTAGATAGACATCTCTCCATCGTGCCTGGATCTGTATGAGGCTATTAGAGGGAGAGAGAGAAGAAGAAGAGGCAGCCGCCCTTCCACTGTGTCCATGACCTGCTGAGATTTGCAACCAAGAATCTAGTGCCTAAATTTCCCTTCCCTCCTCCTCCCTCCCAATCTCCCTTCCTTTTATGTCTTTTTTTTTTTTTTTAGATCATAAGCCCGTGGGCAGTGACTGTCTTAAGAAATATTTTTGTAAGCCACCTTGAGAGCCTTTTGGCTAAAAGGTGGGATTAAAATGTGAGTCTTCAGTTTGAGCTTCATTTGGCGCTGTCCAGGGTCCTGCTTAGACAAAAAACCTTTGCCTGGATCAAAACACTCACTTCCATCTGAATTCCTGCTCGATCCCCTGAGCCTGCACAACCATCTAGCTGGGACTAACTAGCTTCTAGATCCTTGCCTAACATGGTCAGCTCTGGAGAGCAAGTGCGGTGTAGTGGTTACGAGTGTTGGTTTGAGACTTGAGAGACTTGGATGCTAGACCTCATTCAGCCATGAAGTCAAGTGGCTGACCTTGGGACAGTCACTGACTCTCAGCTTAATCTACCTCACAGGGTTGTTGTGAGGATAAAATGAAGAGGAGGAGGAGAAGGACCATGCCTTGGCCTCTTTGGAGGAAAGGTGGGATATAAATGTAATAAATAAATGAACAAACTGTAACTAGCAGCATCCCTCCAATGTCTTCAGAAGAGAGCTTTCCCATCACCTGCTTCCTGATCAATTGGAGATGCCAAAGGTTGAAACTGGGACCTTCTGTATGCAAGGCATGTACTCTACCACTGAGCTATGATCCCTCTCCTAAAGGTGCAACCCTCTTCTCCCCACTGGCATGAGATTCACTGGGAATGAAGCCTCAGACCTTTCATAACCCAAATCATGCCCCCAACAGTTTTTATACTGGGGACAGAAACGGGATATAAATGCTGGTCCCTATGTGCTCCGTTGGCCCATAACTGGGGGGTTTGAGTGTCTGGTGACAGTATGAGCAAAACAAATGGTTTTAAAACAGAGCTGTTTATATTCAGCTCTGCCGAAATCCCAGGACTTCTGGAGCATGGATTCTGCTCCAAGAATACTCATGTTTTGTACTCAAAAGACATTATCATTACAATGTATTTGCATAAAAGCAATGTTAATTGTATTGTTGGTTTAAAAAGGCTTTTAGCTTCATCTGAAATGCTACATACCATTTATTAACATTTGGTTTTTCATTGCTCAGTCAATTAGTCAATTATTTTATTAGTTCCTTTGTGGAAATGCATCTGCATTCCATTTCATGGAAAATCATGATAAACAACTTAGGACCACCTACTTCTCTTTTTTTAAGAGCATCTCCTAAAAGTTGAGAGTTGCAACTCAACACATATGATTGGCACCGGGTTGGGGAATACTGTTCTAGAACAAGAGCAGGCAGAATGTAGATCTCCAGATGTTTTGGAATTCAACTTGTTAAAGCCCCTACCAGAATGGGCAGTGATCAGGAATGCTGCAAGTTGATGTCCAAAACATCAGGATAGATCTATTTTCTGCCCACATCTGTTCTAAAGTATGAAGTTTTCCAGCATTAAGATATGTGATTCATCAAGGAACTCCAAAAGACGTGCAGTTTAAATAGACTGTCTTAAACCAAATGAAGCAACAATGAATCAATCTTGAATACCTAATCCAGATAGTGCTTCAGTTATCAACAATAGTTTTCAACACAAGGCATAGGATGTCTGTTTCTTGAATATCAGATATGTGGTGTTTGGGAACTAACATAGAGAATTTCTCTCATGTGTTCAATGTGAGATCAAAGGCAGAGCTACCACCTAATATAGGGTGACCAGATTTTGGAAATCAAAATCCAGGTTAAAAATGGCCACCCAAAGGGGGCGTGCAGCGCCCACGAGATTGTGTTGGGACTTCCAGTCCCATCGTCCCCAGCAACATGCCCAAACTGCCCCAGTTGGTGTTGGATTACAACCCCCATCATCCTTGGGGATGGTGGTATCTAGAGCCCTACACCATCTTTTAGAGCCGGGCATAAGGCTGCCCAAGGAGCAACAAGCTTCCACCCCAGCGCTCGCTCGCTCCCCCTCCTCCTGTTCAAAGCACCAGGCGCCAAGCCCCTCACGGGCGACACTCACCTGGGCTCAAGTCGCTCGTTTGCGCTGCCACTGCTGCTGCTGCCCCGCATCGCCTCGCAGGAGGAAGTGAGGGTGCCCAGCTCAGGTGTCCCATCGTCCCCCCCAAACCAACCCTGCAGCCGGCGCACTTGGGGCGGCGCCGAGGAAACTTCCTCCTGGGCGGGCGAGGCAGACTGTTGCCCCTCCTCAGCACACTTCCTCTAGCTCCTCCCCCGGGCGATCCGAGGCTTCTTCTAGGCCAGAGCGACGGCGCTTCCTCCAGGCCGAGCTGAGCAGTTTCTAGTCCTGCGTGGTCGCGCTGGCCTAGAAGAAGCCCCAGATCGCCCGGGGGAGGGGCTGGAGGAAGTGTGCTGAGGAGAGGCGACAGTCTGCCTCGCCCGCCCAGGGGGAAGTTTCCTCAGCACCGCCCCAAGTGCGCGGGCTCCAGGGTTGGTTTGAGGGGGGACGATGGGACACCTGAGCTGGGTGCCCTCTCTTACTCCTGCGAGGCAATGAGGGGCAGCAGCAGCGGCGGCGGCGTGAGCGAGCGACATGAGCACAGGTGAGTGTCGCCTGCGAGGGGCTTGGCGTGCCGGTGCTTTGAAAAGGGAGGAGGGGGAGCGCTCCAGATCCAGCCAACCATTTCCCCAGAGGTTTGCCCCCAGGACCCAGTCAGCCCGGATCACCCCAGTTTTCCTGGTTAGGACCGGGAAACCCCTGCCGATCTGGTCACCCTGACCTAATAATACTTTCATATATAAGTATTTTATTTTATTTTTAAAAAAGATGAAATGATATTGTCTTCCCCATAACATGGGAGTTACGGTGCAATACATCTGGAGAGCACAAGGCTGGAGAAGGTTGGTTTACACTTGAATCCTATACATGTCTTCTCAGAAGTCAGTGCCACTGAATTCACTAGGGCTTACTCCCAAGTGATATAGGATTACAAACTGATCTCATCTGAAAGGAGTTCAAGACAGCCAAACTAAACCTTTTCTGCTTTTCTGTTGCTTTGATGAGATGATGTATTGTGGAGGGATTGTGGAGAGTGAATAGTATATTTTGTAGAAACACATTTTAAGAAAAAATATTGGTTCTTTGAAGGGCTGGATATTGACCAAACGTTGAAAGTTCCTGGCACATGCTCTGGTTCTACATCTGTAATGAATAGTGTCGCTTTTGTTATTGAGTGTGCTGCTATATGCGAGATGCATGTGAGAGAAAGTATTGGGAAGACCCTGTATTTGGTATGGGTATGGAACAGCGTTCCCCATCCTGCTGCCCTCCAGATGTTTGAGATTACAAGTCCCAGCATTCTTGACCATGGGACATACTGACTTGCAATGATGGGAGTTGTAGTCCAACACCTTTGGAGGGCACCAGGTTGGGGAAGGGCTGCTCTAAACAAAAAAAGAGAAGTTGGTGGCCCTAAGTTGTTCGTCATGAGTTTTCCACAACCCCACAGTCACCTCTGAATATCATATTCTCCATCCTGTCTTCATGGTTTATCTGCTTTGGGAGAATGAAAATTTCACTTGCACTTTCTGCCTTCTTCGGGACAAAGTGGCGTTAAAGCTTGTGAGCCTTAACTCCCAATTTCCCTGCTTTTTGGTGCTTGGTTGGAAACTGTAGAGCCTTAACGTTGTTTTTGTAAACCATAGATTTTTTGTTTAATGATTATATATCACTGCAGTCTCTGTTCTGCCTTCTGGCTTCATTCACTCTTCAACTGCCTCCACAGATCTAAAGGTTTCCAAGCAGATAGCCATGTTTGTCTAATTCAGCAAAAACAGCAATCAGTCTTGCAACACCTTAAAGGCTAACACATTTATTCTGGCATAAGCTTTCATGAACTATAGCCTACTTCATCAGATGCAGAAAACTTCCCCCTTTCTAACACACGCACATGGTTAGAGCACTAGCAACCTGTAATGAAACATTTCCCAAAGGAAACACATAGGGGCAGTGATTTATCAAAGGCGGCAAGGCCGGCCCTGTCATTAGGCAGAATGATATGGCCACTACAGCCAGCAGGTGCCAAGAAGGGCCGCGAGGGAATGCAGGACAGCGCTAGCATGCTGCCCTCCAATGCAGTTGGAAAACACTGTCCCACCATGAGTGTTGACGTAAGATACATCTGTCAGACAGTCAACATCTGGAATGAGGGATGGGAATCCATCTTGACCTTTGTCTCAGGCAGCAAAATGTTTTCAGAAAGCCCCGAAGGGCTGGGACTATAAAATAGTGGCTGTCCCTGATAAAGAGGAATAGTTGGAGGGTATTTCCTAAGGCAGCATTTTGTCAGAAGCAGACCACTTCTTTTTGTTGAGCCCAGTTTATATGTTCAGGAGAATGAAGCTGTAAAACATTCCTTAGGCTGTATCACTGTAAGGCCCTTTCTACACCATAGGGTCGTAGAGGAAGGGAGGGAGGGCGTCGCCCTAATACACACCATTGTGCGATGACCTGGGCTCCTCTCAGGCCATCGTGCCGTCGTGGCCGCCATTTTTTTTTTAAAAAAATGCAACCAGGAAGAGCGCTTTTGCGCTCCATCAAAAAGGTAGGTTAAAAATAATAATAGTTGCAGCAAGATCAGGGGGCAACCCCCCCTCGCCATCCTAGGGCTGGTGTGCTGCCTTTCTGCCCCACCCCTGATGGGCACGTAGCCGCATGGCGCGGCTACGTGCCCATTTTGCTGCCACCCTTACTTGCGAGTAAGCGTGGCAGCACCCAGGATGGGCGGCCACATCTTCCGCGGACTCGGGAAGTTCCCTGGACCATGGGAGATTCGGGATTTTCCAGGGATCCATTATCTCTGGCAAATCCTGTCGCTGCCGCCTCCCCCCACCCCCGGGAGTCCCTGTGCATCATTTGGACTCACAGGGACCAGCCAGGGCCATCCCAGGTGAAACGCCTGGTGTAGAAACGGGCTAAGGTTACATTGAATATGTGTTTTTCTAAAAAAATCTGCATGAAAAAAATATTTCATGTCAGAAAGAAGACTTTGTGTTGTGAACCACTCCGAGAGCTTAGGCTATTGAGCGGTGCAGAAATTTAATAATGGAAGGAAGGAAGGAAGGCTTCTTCTGCTAGATACGCTCTTTTTCTACACACATTGCATCCATGTGGAAGTAAGAACACAAGAAAAGCCCTGCTGAATCAAACCAATTGAGTCAAATTCCCTGTTTCCCACAGTGACCAATCAGATACCCGTGAGAAGCCCACAAGCAGACGATGGGAACAATAACGCCCTCCCATTGTCACCTGCAACTTGTATTTTGAGTCACGGTGCCTCTGATTGTGGAGGTAATAGTCAAGCATGCAAGCAAACCTGTAGCACACTGTGATAGAAAGGAAAGGCTCTAAACATAAAATTGGAAGAGCTAAAATGGAGACGAGAAGACCTAATGGCCACTCAGCAACTATTGCATTTCAATCATGACACCGTATAGTTCAGACATCTATCTCAGGAAGAACCTTACCCAGTACTGGCCTCACCACATCCCTCTCTAGTATTTAATTAGTTATGGAGACAAACAAAGCTACAATTTTCACCCAGCTTGCAGTTATGTTCTTGGAGGGAGAAAGAAAATGAAGCAATTAAAATGTATTCTGCTGACTTTAGCCTCTGCACTTTCCTATTTAATCTTTCCCTGCATGCAGATTAGATGCTCTTATTAGTGGCTAGCTCTCTCTTCCAGAAGAAGCACCAAAATTGTGTGTATGTGAAAGGCAGAGGTTTGTGTAAAGGAAGTACTTTCTTTACCCTTATATATCCTCACTCGAAAGCAACCTTTCCCGACCTGATGTCTTCCAGAAGTTTTGGACTCCAAGACCCATCAGCCCCAGCCAGCATGGCCAATAGTCAGGAATGCTGGTAGTTGGAATCCAAAACATCTGGAGGGCACCAGATAGGGCAAGACTTCCCTAAAGTGATGATAAAGCATAAAAATGAAATTTAAAGAGTGTCCATTATGCTAAGTTTAAAAGCATGTATTTTTTGACCGCTAGAATATGAAGTGTGTGTGTGTGGGGGGGGGGGGGACTTTATATGTGTGCTGGAAAATGACGAACAGTACAGCTTTATTTGGCAACAATGGGGAGTTTCTTCCCAATGCAAATACCAGCGTCAGGAGAAAGGGTTTTTTTTTCTTCAGAACTATCATGCATTTTGCTTGCTTACAACTTACTGTCTACGCACCCACATGTTTCATAAATCTTTCAGGCCCAAATCCAGATGGGGACAATTGCCCTGATCCTGTATTGCTTTATGAAGCACCTGAACTTTACTGTATTGCTAGAGGAACCCTCTAGTGAGTTGGAAGCATGCCTCTTTGTTCCTTGTAAGTAAACACAATGGCTCAATTCGGACAACACGTTAAGCAACTATTGTTTAATTAAACAACCGTCAGGTGAGTTAGGCTGACCATATGAAAAGGAGGACAGGGCTATTGTAACTTTAACAGTTGCAGAGAAAAGGGAATTTCAGCCAGTGTCATTTGTATGCAATTCGTACCTGGTGAAATCACCTCTTCAACAAAGCAATTAAAGTTGCATGCACTATACTTGAGTGACCAGATACAAAAGAGAGCAGGGCCCCTGCAGCTTTAACTGCTGTAATGAAGAGGGAATTTCACCAGGTACGAATTGCATACAAATGACCCTGGCTGAAATTCCCTTTTCTCTACAACTGTTAAAGTTACATGAGCCCTGTCCTCCTTTTCATATGGTCAGCCTAGTTGAGTTGTTTAACGTATCATCTGGAGAGAGGCAAACAACCCACAGTTGGTTAAGTGGGAGATTTAAACAACTGAGAGAAACAACTCACTTGCGAGTTGTTTAAAGATTAGTCAATTGACTAACGTGTCGTCTGTAGAGGTGCGTGGGTTAAACAACTGAGGTGAGTACGTTAACTCAAAAGACCATAGAGGAGAGCAGCAAGAGCAGCAGAAAGTGGGCGGCCGCTCAGGCACGCTCGCAACAGATCGCCGGCATCGCCACCATAGCAACCTAGGACGCCCGCCTCCCCCACCACGGAGCTCAACAAGGGGCCAGCTCCTGCAAGCACTCACGCAGGGTGCCCAGGAAGCTACCCAAACAGAAAGGGAAGCGCACCAGAAGGGAACTATGGCAAAGGGGGGGAGGGGGAGATGGAATAAGCAACAACCCCAGGCGCTCTGGAGCAAGGGGCAGCCCCCCTATACCAACAGGGAGAACAACAACCCACCCGAAGCAGACCCCCACTGCACCGCTACCCCCACCCCCTGTGAGCGTCGGCTGTGGAGGTCCATCTGTGGACTGGCATCTCTCCCTGGCATGCCGCCCCTCTCCACCTCATCCTCTTTGCACATTCCGTGCTTGGCTCCCTGGGGGTGTGGACTCGGCCGTCCCCTCTTCACCGCTGTGCCTTCCAGCTGCCGCCTCCCTTCCCGGGGGCACCTGTCCTTTCTGTAGGTTCTGCCCTGGCTTAGTAGTGCCCATGTGCCTTATTGCATATTAAGCTCCCTGCTGAATAACGTTTTTCTATGCCACCCCACTCTTGCCTTCTTTCCTGTGTGTGCAGGTAGATGCTCTAGGAGGGATGTGGGGGGGTTGGGGGCAGGGGCTGGGGGCCGTGGGTCTTCCTCACAGCTGCCACATCTCCCATGTAGGGTGGGTGGGGTGGCTCCCTGGGTTGTGGGTGCCAACGTTTGAATTGCAGTGCTGGGCTTGGGGTGCGAATGTTGTATTGGTGCTGCCGTTCATCCTGGCTGCCTCTTTGCCCAAGGCTGCTGAGTTCCGCCCACTGACTGAAGCAGCGTGTCGTCTGTGGATCACCACCTCTTTAACACACCATCAGTAGGTTATTTTCCCTCAGTTGCTTAACGTGTTGTCCGAATTGAGCCACTGTGTAATATTGCACAACATCATTACTGATCATGGGGTTACATCTGTTAAGGCATTAGCCTTAGCTTCCACTTTCTGGGCTCTGTACAGTTTGAGCCTTAACGCTGGTCTTGGAATGGCAGGGTTTATTTTATCATTGGATTTCCTTGATTTTTAAAAAAGAACTTTATTACAGTATTCTGAAAAAACTACAAGTAAAATTTAAAAAAAACATGACATTAACTGAGTGGATGTCTACAAAGTAATAGATATGTGCCTGTATGTTCAGAAAAGGTTACTTCTGAGTAAGCCTGCACAGGATTCCAGCATAGCGTTTTCCTTTTCCTTTCATTGGTGATCCGTCAATCAGTGGGAGCGATTCCCTTCCCCTTCAAAATTATCTCCTTCCCATCTCAGTCGATAGTTTCTTGCTACCCACCCACCACTTTCAGAATTCTGACAGGAACATTGGAATTCCTCTCCAAACACTGGACTTATCGGCAGCATTTTACCTTCATAGTGAAACTGAGCATGCACAACATAACTTTGCCAGCAGTTGCTGCCATGGGCTATCATGGGGCAGAAAAACTTTGATAACTCTTAAACCACTGCTCAGAATTTCACCAAATCAATGAAAGGCCACACATCGTTGACAAACCTGAATAAAACACATCAGCAGTTTCCCCCAGAATTTGAAAAACAACATATGATATGACTAGGCTGACCATCTGAAAAGGAGGACAGGGCTCATGTAACTTTAACAGTTGTAGAGAATAGGGAATTTCAGCCAGTGTCATTTGTATGCAATTAGTTCCTGGTGATATTCCCTCTTCATCACAACTGTTAAAGTTGCAGAGGCCCTGCCTTCTTTTGTATATGGTCACTCTAGTATAGTGCCTGCAACTTTAACTGTTGTGATGAAGAGGGGATTTCACCAAGAACTAATTGCATACAAATGACACTGGCTGAAATTCCCTTTTCTCTACAACTGTTAAAGTTACATGAGCCCTGTCCTCCTTTTCAGATGGTCAGCCTAGCTATGACAAACCACAGCTTGGAGTAAAAATAATAGATGTGTCAATTTGCAACATGGTTTAACCTGCTGTATCTCTGGCAATTTGTAGCAGATCAGTTTGAAATTTTGCACAATTTTAGCACTCATCAGGTAGATTATGGATGCCTTGTTTCAAGTGATTAGCCCAACAGGTGTCATTTTTATAAGCAGTAGAATTTTGAGACTTATAACAGCATGATCTTTTTCTTTTTCTTCTTCTGCTGCTTGTAACGCTCCTTAACTAAAAGGTACTCCCATGCCCCTTTAATACACCTGGAGACAAACCCTCAGGCTAATTTGCATACAGGCATTTAAAGTCAGCCAGGAGCAATGATTGATGTGCTGGCCTTGGGTGTAGGAAAGCCACATTTGAATCCTGCATGTGCCATGAAGCACATTGGCTTGTATCGAGTAGTGTCGTTCCGCCATTGCAAAGAGTCTACCATTGGCAGAAAGCTCATTGCTTGCACAAGCCATTTCACAAGCTGTTGCACTGATTGTTCCACAAGGTATTTCACAAGCTCTTTCACGAGCTGTTTCATAAGCCGCTAGGAACATAGAAGCACAGGAAGCTGTCTTATGCCATCGGTCTATCTAGGTCACTATTGTCAACAACAGTGATTGGCAGCAACTCTCCAGGATTTCAGGTAGGAGCTTCCCTGTCCTAACTGGAGGCGATGGGGATTGAACCTGGGACCTTCTGCATGCCATGCAGATGCTCGACCACTGAGCTGCAATCCCTCCCTTTCACTAGTTTCACAAGTTGTTGCACAAGTCATTAATACTTTCTTGGGTCAGCTGTTGATTGTGCTAGTTTTTCTGCTAGGGGTTGCACAGGTGCCAAACAACACTACATCTTGTACTTTTTTTTTTGACTAGCATAGCATTGGCTAAAACCCATTGTGTAAATCACTCGTTCTCAGCTTAACTGGCCTCGTGGAGTTTCCTCATGGAGCTTCATAAGTCTAAAATTCTGCTCTGAGCTGCATGGAGGACATTATACAAATATAGAAACTGAATAAAATTTAGTGAAAGGCAGGTGTTTGATGAGATAATAGTTATTTCACTGGTGAATAGGTCTAGAACATATGGTTTTCAGATATCTCTACTTATCTCCTAGGAAGATGAGATTTTAGCATGTGAGTAGTAATCCCTCTTAAATATCATATTTGCTAATCCTACATCATCTTTCTCCAGCTCTGAATGACTATTTAAAATTTCAGCTATGCCCCTTCTTGGTTTTTGTTAGTTATAATTTTGACCTGCTACCGGTTATATTAATAAGATGTTCTCTACCAGTGCAAATGGTGTTTTTTTTCTATAGCAGAAGAATGAAACCTGTTTTTTTACACAGAATCTACTGGATATTCCCCTCCCCATAATACTGTTAATCCCAGCCTTTGAAGTATCTTTCTAGTTCTCATGATTATACAGGGGGGAAATTGAAAATGGGTAGACAGCTTGTCAAAATCTAATACAACCTAAAGTAGTCATGACGGAAGGTTTATGATTAGAGGTGAGGCTATCTCCATGGCTCCACATTTTACGCCTTTTTATTCCCAGTTACAACTTTTCTTATTTTTTGCTGACTTGAATAATTTATTGGGATAGCAAGTTCTGCAGAGTGTTGTGTCATTCAGAATTCTAAACATACACTCTTTGTGCGTGTACTACACATACACACACACACACACACACACGGGCAGACTGCACATCAAGAAAATATTGAACCCTAATTTCTGAAAGTGACCCTTCCTCCATCTTCTGAAAATCTTTCTTGGGACAGGAATCACTGTTACAATTTTCCAAGGAAGCTTCCTGATATACTCTAATAATTTCTTCAAACAGATTTCTTCTATTTGCTGGAGATACATGTCAGAAATGGATAGAATTATAAGGGATTTTAACATGTCCTTCTTAGGAAATGATAGATCACTCCCCAAAAGGAAAAACCTGCAAGTGTACTTAGGAGAAAGCAGAGTTGGACCCTTGGTCCATCTAGCTCAGTACTGTCGACACTGACTGGCAGCAGCTCTCCAGGGTTTCAGGCAAATTAACTTTACTTGGAGTTGCCCAGGATTGAACCTGGGACCTTATGCATGGAAAGCATGTGTTCTACCATAGAACCAATTTAACTGAGCATTATCAGCAGGGGTTTATTGGTGAAGGATGCCAAAACTGATGGGGATTCCCATTAGAAGCCTCCTAGGCTATACACTGCTGCTCATGGTGGTGAGCTAATCTCAGGCTACCTCCATGGCTGTGCGTTAGTTGCTCTTGACCTGGGGAGGCTATAGATCGGGGGAACCTCTTTCAACCCAAGGGTGGAATTCAGTTTTGGAAAAGCTCTTGAGGGCTACATTTCAGTGGTAGGCAGGGCCAAAGACAAAGGACGTGGGGCCAACATCCAAAAAAATGCAAGCATATTGTAGCTTAAAGTTTATCCTGCCATTCACTAAGCCTTAGAAGATATATTTCAACCTTTTAGAATGGGGGGGGGGGGGTGGAATTACCCAAAGGCTAGGAAACCACCAAACAATTGAGTGGGGTGACCATATGAAAAAGAGGACAGGGCTCCTGTATCTTTAACAGTCGCATACAAAAGGGAATTTCAGCAGGTGTCATTTGTATGCATGCAGCACCTGGTGAAATTCCCTCTTCAGCACAACAGATAAAGTTGCAGGAGTATAGCTAGAGTGACCAGAAGCAAAAAAAGGGCAGGGTTCCTGCAGCTTTAATACAAAGCCTCAGTTAGTATGGAGGCAGAGCCAACCAGCCTAAATGAAGCCAATCTCTTATTTAAGGCTCAGTCTTGATCCGCTCCTTGTTGTAGCAACATGCAGACAACCCTGCCAGGCATCCATCCCAGCACAACTCAGCGTTTTTGTGGTGCTGATCTATTTCTGTCCGGTTTCCCTGTGAAATCTGCCCTACTCAGACCCCTGCTAAAGATCTGACTCCTAGTAGAACCCTGTGATACAAGCTACAATGTCCAGCAATGTGAAACCCTCACCGTAACTGAAGTAACACAGGGCATCAATAGGACCCCCGGCTTGAAACAATACAGTACTAGGGTGATCGTATGGAAAGGAGCACAGGGCTCCTGTATCGTTAACAGCTGTATGGAAAAGGGAATTTCAGCAGGTGTCATTTACATGCATGCAGCACTTGGTGAAATTCCCGCTTCATCACAACAGTTAAAGCAGCAGGAGTATTCCATTCACTTCTCTTTTTGCTCACCTGCCACTTGTCCCCATGTCCCAACCAGTTCTGCTCCTTTCCCCTCCGGGAGCTAATGTTTCAGCTCCCCTTGCCATTGGTCCAGCAGCGATAGTGGATTTGGTTATAGCATGGCCAGAAATATAAATCTTCCTAGTCAAAAGCCTGTCAAATGTCACACAGGCTTCCAGAGAAGCAGGTGATGGGTGGTTCAGGAGGAAGATTAAGATAGGTAAAAACGGTTTGTCAGCTCTTTTGCATAGTTGGCACTCACCGCTCGTGTCACGGAGAGGAATCTGTCATAGCTAATCAGCACAATGTTGAAGACCGAAGTGGTGCACAGCAGATAATCAACCACCAACCAGAGCTTGCAAAAGCTTCTTCCAAAGGTCCACCTCCCAGTTAGTACGTAGGGTACATACGATGGAATACAAAAGGCACCTGCAATGAGAAAGCTTGGTTAATGTTTTCAAGTGTTTGTCGGTTGCATTGAGGCAGCACAAAAGGGCACCACTCGGGGAATTTATTTCATACAAGACGATACCGAATAGCTGCCCACTGGAACGTTAACTATGTCAAAAGGGACGGGTCAGTCATAGGATGTTGATAATCTCTGGAAGTGCTGTGATGGAAGTAGAAGCTCATTTGCATTGGAGGGGAGGGGGGGAAGAACTCACAAGGGGATGAAAGACAGGGAATTTTGCCATTGTGGTGAAGGCCGTACAACTAAGAGGGAATCGGGGGCTGAAGAAAAGCATCTCACAGGGGCTAGGTTCCTTAGATGGCTGCTATGTTCTTGTGGTAACATTCAAGCAGTGGAGACCAGAAAAGAAATACAGCCCAGCCCAACCAACATATGCATTATTATTGTTTTCTAGCTTTTTCTTTGCACAGAGGCAGACGGCAAAGGAAAGACAAGGTTTTCCTGTTGTTCACTCTCATAAGTCCTTACCTTCCCCCAACCTCTTAGCATGGGTAGGCCAGATCTAAACCTAGCAGGATATAGCAGTATGAAAGTGGTATATAAAAGGCAGGAGCCACACCAAGCAGGATATAGCAGTATCTGTCAATGGGCCCCAACTGTTGTCAGTGCACTTCAATACTGCTATGAAGCAGTAGTGTGGCTCCTGCCTTTTATATACTGCTTTCATACTGATTTCATACTGCTATATCCTGCTTGGTGTAGATCTGACCAGAAATGTTCAGGGAATACTACCTATCTTTAAAAGCCCATCTAGATTTTAAGAGAGACAGAGAGAGTCAGCACCACCAACCCGATATAATCAACACATCTCACAGATCAATAATTTAAAAAGCCAAACAATATGGTAATTCAAATATACTGGTTGTAAATCAATACATAATAACCAGGGCAAATTATAGCCAGTACCAGAGTAAACTATGAACATCCAGATTTCACAATTATGAAAAGATCAATATGGAGTTGGCTGCATCAGTTAACTAATCAATCAATCAATCAATCAGTCATGTTGTAATCCTGATGATACTTCGGGGGGGGGGGGGGAACCCTGTTCCTGAAAAATTGTATTTTTAATTTTTTGGTAGAGCTAGGAAGGGCTCTACTTGCTCTCTCCCCTTTTATTATTATTTTTTAAATACTTCTTTATTACATTTTCTTATCCAACAACATATAAATCATTTTAATAATAACCATCAATATCAAATATAATTTCCCCCCTTCCCCCTCATTCCCCTCCCCCCCGCTGTTTTTCTTCTGGCTTGTCTCTTCTTTTCTTTTTTTCCTTCTTTCTCTGTTCTTTTTTTCCCCTTTCTTTTATTTTCTCCCCTTTTACATGAATTATTATGTCACTGATTTTTTTAACTGTTAATCTCATCACTCCATGATAAATGATCGCTTGGTAAATCCAGATAATATGCTACATGTTTTATGGATCCCAGCAGACATTAAGCTATTATTCTCCATCACTGGTGGCAAATCCTGCAACAAAGAACATGTAGGATTACAAACTCCAATGAAGTTGAAGTTATTCTGCAGAAAGGCTCACCTCAGTCTTATTTTAATGTCTTTTTTGGTGCCAGGAAAATGCTTTTAAAGTATTTTAAAGCTGCAATCCTATATACACTTCCCAGGGAGTAAGTTTGATTGAACTCAATGGGACTTACTTATGAGTAGATATGTATATGATTGCACTGTAACTGTATTTAAAATGATAAAATCATTTTAAATAATTGAAATGTTAATTGCTGCATCTCGCTGTGGTTATGTAGATAGATAGATAAAACTTTATTGTTTCAACCAGTGGTTGCAACAAGTATAGTAAAAACAATAGTAAGACAAATCATACATTCTGCAAGGTCATAAATTTTGTTCTATACATTTGCGCTGTAAGAGCAAAATTGGCCAATGCCAATAGGACAGTCTTGTGTTTTACCTCCACCTTGTTGTATTATGGCTGTCTAAAGTGACGAAATGAAAAGGAGGACAAGGCTCATGTAACTTTAAAAGTTGTAGAGAAAAGGGAATTTCAGCCAGTGTCATTTGTATGCAATTAGTCCCTGGTGAAATCCCCTCTTCATCACAACAGTTAAAGTTGCAGGCACTGTACTAGAGTGAGCATATACAAAAGAAGGCAGGGCCCCTGCAACTTTAACTGTTGTGATGAAGAGAGAATTTCACTGGGAACTAATTGCATACAAATGACTCTGGCTGAAATTCCCTTTGCTCTACAACTGTTAAAGTTACATGAGCCCTGTCCTCCTTTTCATATGGTTAGTCTAGTTATGAATGTCAGTGTTCCCTTGTCTCTTCAGCCTTCTGGCAAGAAGAGAGGAGAAACGAAGCAAATTATCTCTCTTGGCCTGTGTCTCTTTTTATTATCCTGCTTTTGAGGTACCAATGCCTTTTGCGTGCTTGGTGTATTTCCTCTTGAGAACTGGGCGCCTGCTAATTCTTTTGATTTTTCTTCATCAGGTGCCATTTGTATGCATGCAGCACCTGGTGAAATCCCCTCTTAATAATAATAATAATAATAATAATAATAATAATAATTTATTATCATCTGGATCGAGGCGGGGAACAACAATATGATAAAATACATAAAACTGATTAAAACATGACACATATTATTAAAACTGCATTAAAACATCCTAAAACATCCTAAAAACATCCTTAAAATATTCTAAAATTTCACTGGATATGCCCGCCAAAAGAAAACAGTCTTTATGGCTTTCTTAAATTCTAAAAGACTGTTAAGTTGACGAGTCTCCTCTGGCAGATCATTCCACAGTCTGGGAGCAGCAAAAGAAAAGGTCCTCTGGGTAATGGATGTCAGCCTAGTCTTGGCCGACTGCAGTAAGTTCTTCCCAGAGGACCTGAGCGTGCGGAGTGGATTGTATGGGAGAAGGCGATCCCGCAGGTAACCTGGACCCAAACCATGTAGGGCTTCATCACAACAGTTAAAGCAGCAGGAGCTATGCTAGAGTGACCAGATTGAAAAGAGGGCAGGGCTCCTGCAATTTTAACTGTTGTGAAGAAGAGGGAATTTCACCAGATGCTGCATGCCTACAAATGACACCTGCTGAAATTCCCTTTGCAATACAGCTATTAAAGTTACAGGAGCCCTGTCTTTACCATATGGTCAGCCTATGGTTGTCTGCATTATATTATTAGACTGTGGCTTAATGGTATCAACTCATCTCTTCTGATATGATTCGATATAGTTGTTTTCGGGGGACAGTTTTGCTGCTGTTTGACAGGTTTTACAGGATGTGTAACTTGAATTTCTTTTAATTGTTCATCACCCAGAAAACTGCTGTTATGTGGTGTCAGACAAATGAAAAAATTAAATTAATAAAAATCTTTATCATCATCACCATCATCATCATCATTATCACTTCATACAGTTTAAAATTCCATTGTTTTCAGTGGGACCTACTACGCAAGTATAGGCACGTTTACTGGGAAGTAAGTCCCATTGTGTTTAAAGGGTAAGCTCTCGGGTAAGTTTAGACAGGCTTGCAATTTTAAACTTACCTGGGAGTAAATCCACTCAAACACAGTAGGATTTACTTCTGAGCAGACACGCATAGGATTGTGCTGTTAGTCACACAGCTAATATCAGTTGGATTGAGGCCACATGCCAAAAATAAATATGAATGGAAGCTTAATGAGACACATATCTTTCTTTTCTTAGTAGTGACCATTCCCACCTCCTTCAAATCTAGCTAGTGATTTATGTGAAACATTCATATTGTTAATTAGATAAAAGCAACATCTTCAGGAATTGATATATTCACAATGAGCTTGTTCAGAAGGCACCTTAAACCATGGCTTTAACCATGGTGAATAAGTCTTTTTGCCTTATTCACTGTGGTTAAAGCCTTGGTTTAAGGTGTCTTCTGAACAGGGCCAACATGGTTTCAAATTAGTACCTTCAACAATTATAAATGCAGAGGCACAGGTATGGAGCTGAGATTCAAAGAACATATGAGCTGAGCTTGCCCATCATTTCTTTCCCAAGAAACAACAGATCTTCCAAATGCTATCTCTGGAAATCTAATGACAATATTCCCCCCTAAGCAGAGAGGTACAACAGAGAAGGTAAAACATGAGCAAATGCTTGAGGGTCTTGATTTTATGGAAGAAACATGACATCATTAACATTTGTAGTTATGCAAGGCTTTAGCTCATTGGTAACATGAATCGCAAAAGAAATTAAAGAACTCAGTTCCAGTATATCCTGCCTGTCTTCCATTCTTTCTTTATAAGGAGAACCCTTCTGGATCACATGCAGAGTCCATCTAACCCAGTATCTTGCTTCCAACAGTGGTTAGCTATAATTATGTCATGAAGCAATACAATTGGGATACGATTGCTCAGAAAAACCTTCCAATGAAATCAATTTAAAAAGCATCAAAAAAGGATACTTCATGTACCCTGTGCCAGGGCACTCTAACCAGAGCGAAGACCACAGAGGATATAGTGGTTCAAAAAGGTGGAAGCATCCCTTAACAACCTGCTGGAACAAAGGTATAGAGGGTATTGTAAGCAGTAACCAGCAGTTCAGATTGAGCCTGAAAACTAATTCACAGCCAGTGCGGTCATCAATGAACTGACTGAATATGCTTGTGTTTTTCTGCCCTGATAGAAAATGCCCCCTGCATTCTGTACCAACTACAGCTTCTCATCTGTCTTCAAGGATGATCCCACATAGAATGTACTGCAGTAATATATCTTTGAGGTTACATAGGCACAGCTACTTTAAATGAGTTCATTTTCAGGGCTACATGAATTACATCCTAGGATGCAGAAGGATCTTGCAGAAGTTATTTCAGAGCTGTTATGTGACACGGCTGCTAAAAAATCAAACCTAATGCAATCTTAGGCTGCATTAAGAGAAACGAAGCATCGTGTCCAGACCATGAGAAGTAATAGTTCCTCTTTATTCTGTGCCAGTTAAGCTGTGACTAGAGCAGGGATAGGTAGAAGACAGATCTCCAGATGTTTTGGGCTTCAACTCACAGAAACATCTGCCAGCATGACCTATGGTTAGGAATGCTGGAAGTTGAAGTCCTAAACATCTGGAGATCTACTTTCTGCCCACCACTGATCAAGAGTACTCTGTCCATTGACAAAATGAAGCATGTCCGTAGACAGTGACCAGGATAATGAAGGGTCTGGAAACGAATTCCTATGAAGAATGGTTGAAAGAGCTGTGTATGTTTAGCCTGGAGCAGAGACTATTAAGTAGAGATTTGGTTTTCAAGAAGCTGAAGGGGCTGAAGATGGAACAGACTTGTCCTCTGTTGCTCCAGAGGGTGGGACTAGAACCAGTGGGTGGAAATGAAAAGGAAGCAGAGTTTGGCTAAACATTAGGAGACACCTCTGAATGGTAAGAGCTGTTTGACATTGGAACAACAGCCTTAGAAGGTGATGGTCTCTCTCTCTCTCCTTCATTGGAGGTATTAACACAGAAGCTGGATGACCATCTGTCAGGGATGCTGTAGTTGCATCCTCCATTGCAGATCCTGAATTGAGCAGGGAGTTCATAGGGCAAATCTAGGATTGTTAGGGTGACCAGATAAAATCCAGGCCAGGGCTCATGTAACTTTAACAGTTGTAGAGAAAAGGGAATTTCAGCCAGTGTCATTTGTATGCAATTAGTTCCTGGGGAAATTCCCTCTTCATCACAACAGTTAAAGGTGCATGCACTATACTAGAGTGACCATATCCAAAAGAAGGCAGGGCCCCTGCAACTTTAACTGTTGTGATGAAGAGGGAATTTCACCGGGAACTAATTGCATACAAATGACGCTGGCTGAAATTCCCTTTGCTCTACAACTGTTAAAGTTACATGAGCCCTGACCTGGATTTTATCTGGTCACCCAAAGGATTGTGGTTGTATGGATGACTATGGCTAAATCCATACAGCTGCAGCCAGGACTGCCAAGTGCGGGAGCGCAAGAAGGTTGTGCACCTGTTTGTTTAAGGGAGGTGGGATCCTATCAATCACAGGACAACTCAATTAACTGATGCAGCAGGGATCCCCAACAGCATAACCCCCATTGAAAGAGACCCCCTTTTTGTTTGTGTCTCACCATATTCACTGTTTAATATTTAAGGCCTCAGAGCATGCATGCCTAATGTGGCACTCATTGAGCTGAACACAGTCAAGTCCTGACAAATGCCCGATGTCCTTGTTCGGAACGTAGGAACATTGGGAGCTGCCTTATACTGAGTTGGACCACTGGTCGATCTAAGCCCAGTATCGTAGACACTGACTGGTAGCAGCTCTCCAGGGTTTCAGCTAGGAGTTTTTCCAACCCTACTTGGAGACACTGGGGATGAAACCTGGGACCTTCTGCATACAAAGCAGTTGCTCCACCACTGAGCCAGGGCTCCTCGCCGAAACAGATGGGACTATTTTTGCAGTTCTATCCAGACAGTGTCGACAGGAGAATTATCAAGTCCCTGGTGCAGGGCTAGTGTATTCTGTTTGATGTGGTGGGTCACATGTTGTGCATGCCTCCCTACCACCAAAGACTAGACTGAAAGCAGATTATGTAGTTCCACTACATAAGCTAAGAAGAGGTGCCCTACTAAGCTTCCTGGATGAGAGAGATGCTTAAAGCCCCCTTCACATGGGTGAACCTGGGAACTTAAGGAGATCAAGCAGGAGGAGGAGGATCCTGCTACTGGCCCAGTGGTTGCAAAGGTCAAGGGAAGTCAAAAGATGACAGCCCTCCCAAGACCACCACTGGGAGTGATGCCCCACCGTATGAAGCATTAGAAGAACTGAAGCACCTGGACTGGTCCCATCCCCACTGCCACTCCAATCCCACTAGTGTCAGGTATAGGTTCCAGCATGGCCATGAGGCCTTGCAATTTGTAGTTAGGTTTAATTAGAACTAGTCTGGAAAGTTCTCCTCACCTTTGCTCCAGCTTAAAAAGGGAGGCGTAGGCCTCCTCCAGACCAATTGACAGACAGGGGCTTTGGCCTTTCAGCAAGGCCCTTGTCCAAACAGGGCGGCACTGCTCATCCCACCAAGATGACACTACAATCTAAGTGGCTCCTTCAGCAAAGCCCCCACTGCTTCCAAAACTCGGGTTTCCAGAGAAGCCTTGCAGCCTCAAGGTCAAGGCAGGGTTGGTGGTGTGATCTGCTCTTTCTCTGAGAACACTGATGGAGATAAGCTTGCATAGATTCTAACATTCCAGACTAGTTCTAATGAAAACTAACTACAAATTGCAAGGCCTCACAGCCATGCCGAAACTTATACCTGATAACTGGGATCACCCCCAGGAACCCAAGAATAAAGATAACAGCAAGTCTGGACAGAAGCCTACTGCTGGAAGTGCAATGCTGGTGTGGCAGTGGAGCATATATCCTTGAGCCCTATTTGGGATTGGGGGCCCTAATGACAAGCCAGGAAGAAGTATGGCATCAGCATTCCCTATAAAATTGCACAGTTGGAGCCTAGCGTTTGCTGAAGCAACATCTTTCTTATTGTGCCCTTTGCTGGACAGCTCCCCTGCAAGCCTGACATAATTGAACCATTGGTTCCTAGCAAAACAGGAACTGGCCTAGATGGCAAGTATCGGGCACCCCAACAATGGGCAGCACCTCTGGCCTCCAGCACACTGTCCATGCATGAGCATAGATGTCTAAGTTGAGAAAGCCTGCATGTTTCAAGTTCTACATGCATAGGTTCCCCCACTTCAGACATTCACACAAACATGTGGCTAGTGGGGGCAGGAGGAGTTGTGCATCATCAAGGGGGCAGGGGGCAGAGACATGGCCCCACACAGCCCTTTCCTACCTGTGTTTCCCCTTCATGCAAGTAATACATGAAGGAGGCTGCCTGGAGGGCTTTGGAGGTAGAAGAGGGCTGAACGGCATATGTAATATAACTATATAACAGCATGTAGACAACCATTTAAGAAACCTTTGACTAACCATCCTTTCCATATAGGGATTTTCTTCACAGCTGAGGAAGCTTGACCAGTAGCAGTGAGCAAATTGTCATAAATGACCCAGCCTAATCGGACAGGGTTGCCAGATTCACAGCTGGAGAATATCAATGTGGCTTTACCTTCCCTGATGCAGCAGGAGATAATGCAGCCTCCTGCCTCTTTTCTTCCTGGCCCTGTTAGTCATCACTCTTCCCAAATGTCTGTCGTCGATCAGAGTTCCAAGTATGCCACATGGTAGGGTGACCATATGGAAAGGAGGACAGGGCTCCTGTATCTTTAACAGTTGTATTGAAAAGGGAATTTCAGCAGGTGTCATCTGTATGCATGCAGCATCTGGTGAAATTCCCTTTTTATCACAACCGTTAAAAGCTGCAGGAGCCCTGCCCTCATTTGTATCTGGTCACTCTAGTATAGCTCCTGCAGCTTTACTTGCTCATATTCAACCCATTTGAAAAACAGCACAGTAGAAAGTTTATAATGCTGAAAATTGTGTCCACAAAGGACTAAGATTATTAACCTTTTGCAGATTAGAGTGCTATTTACATGGATAAAATAACAATATTCTTACAAGTAATCTTCTATGTTCCAAAAATCAGCTGGGTGGATCTGGACATTTTGCCAGGCAGGCACCCTCCCGTCAGCCTGATGAGAAACAATGCTTGGATGGGTAGGAAAAACAGTACATTGGACCCAAGCTTGAAAATGAAGAAGGTAAAGAAGCCGTGTCTGGTTGAAAACACTGAAGTGGATCAGGTTCTCCTAGAATCAGAGCTCGATTCTTTCAGTAAACATATAGACCCTGTTCAGACGACATACTAAGCCATTAGGCCGCTAACCCTTTTGCAGCAAATGATTAGTTAGTATGTTTAAACCATGGTTATGTAGCCACCATGGTTAGGGATGGTTTCGCACAGCACACTAAGTCATGGTTCACACAACATGCTAAACCATAATGTTTAGCTCAAAATGCTTAACCACTGTGGCTTAGCATGTCGTCTGAACAGGTCAAAGCATCCTTGATATTTCCATGTGCAGCTGTGGCCATTTTCTTTTTTAAAAAAGCTAAAACCCAGTGTTCATCTCTTTATAAGAGATATAGGAAAAGACATTCTTTCAAAATTAGGCTTCTGGAATCACATCGGGATTAAGAACGGTGAGATGAGTCTCTACCACATTTCAGCTCTCTTATATTTCCAGTCAGCTCTTCAGTTGCACATTGAGCGATTTCCCCTGTATACAGTTAAAGAGGGCTATATATTAGGTAGGCGTGCCAAAGGCACAGAAAAAGGGATGTCTGCTGATAACAATGCTATGGGTATAATCTTGCCTCAGGTGGTATCCATGGTTTGGTAATGCCCTGATTTGATTACTCTGATGCATTGGACATGGGGCTGCCCTTGGCGATTACTCTGAAACTTCAGTTGGTTTAGAATACAGCAGTCGGAGTATTGGCTGGCTGGCTAGAACATCACCTTTGGCTTCCATCCTGTTCCTGGGCACAATTCACAGTGTTGGGTTTTCAGCTATATGGCTTGGTACTAGGATAACTGAAGGTCCTGATACCATATGAATCTGTCCATGAATTAAGATCCTCATCAGATTCTCATCAGCTTAAGATCCTCATCGCCGGCCTAATTTGGGTGCCTGTGCCAAGGCAATTGATGGCCAAGGACATGGCCATTTCTATGAAGGCAACCTGGTTGTGGATGCTTAGCAGGCAATGACACCTACTTTGTTGTCTTTTAGATACCAAGTAAAGAGCATCTCATTCTCCCTAGAGGTAATGTTTTTAATTTCCATCTTGCTGTTTCATTGCTATATATTTTTTTTATTTCTACCATGGGTTATGTTTTAGTATTCTATTGTTGTTATATGTTTAGCCCCATGGTTTCACATCTTTGTTGTTAGTCACCTTAAAACCTTTTAAACATTAAAAATGAAAATAAATATAGTCATTTTGAGTTGTTGTGGTGGTTTGAAATGAATGCATTCTTAAAATCCATGAGTGGATCTTCCTGGGACTCTTTGGCAGGATCTACACTACTGCTTTATAGCGGTATTGAAGTGCACTGACAACTGTTGGGGCCCATAGACACATCTACAGCAAGCAGGATATGACACTATGAAAGTGGTATGAAAGCAGTATATGGAATGTGTCAATGGGCCCAAACAGTTGTCAGTGCACTTCAATACTGCAATAAAGCAGTAGTGTAGATCCTGCCTCCATATACCGCTTTCATTCCACCTTCATACTGCTGTATCCTGCTCGGTGTATTATTTATTTATTTATTTATTTATTGCCTTTTTCCCAATAATGGGACCCAAGGCGGCTTACAAATTAAGACATGTACAGTTAAAACAAATAGCGATATACAGAAATTCAAAATATAATTAAACATAGTACAATTTTAAAATATTTAAAACATTTAAAAACATTTCACATACACATAATTAAAAAATCCAAACTATAAGCAGTACATCCACAAAGGACTGAATTACTCCCCAAAGGCCTGCTGAAACAGAAAAGTTTTAGCCTGCCTCCGAAAGCGCACCAAGGAGGAAGCCAGTCTAGCTTCCCTGGGAAGGGTGTTCCAGAGCCCCGGGGCAGCCACCAAGAAGGACCTCTCCCTCGTTCCCACCAGGCATGCCTGTGATGGTGGTGGGATGGATAGAAGGGCCTCCCCTGAAGACCTCAGGGGATGTGCAGGCTCATAAGGGAGAATACGGTCTTTCAGATATCTGTAGATCTGGCCTTTGTTCGACACCCACTTTGCACCAGGCAACTGAACTCTGAAATGGCACCCTGATTCCTATGGGGCCTGACTCTGTCCAGAACTACAACCATAACTAATTATTTACTTTGCAGCCTATGTCTGATGGTTGTTTCATATATGATATATTTGTGGACATTCAGGAGACACACAGGAAAGCATATTAAGTGATAAAGCCATACTCATCTGGCTGAAAAAAACCCCAAACATCCAAAATTCTTGAAACTGTTCTGAAATATCTGGGCCTCTTGTGATCTTAGGTTTACACAAGGAAATAATGGTGTTACTCCTACTTAATAGAAACATACTCCTGGTTTTGCAACTACGCAGTGTTAATAGCACATTCTTCGCTGCAATAAAATAAATATTCTTTTGTTAGGCTTGCTGTTCCTGAGGGTTAATCTTGGAGCCCCCTTCATGCTTGTAAATAACTTAGCAGGAAGCCAGTCCACCTTGTACCCTTTTGGTAAGGAAATAATCCACTTTGGCATGTCATCCAGCTAGTTTGGCATCAGTGCAGAATTATGTACTGATATCCACTTTGCTTAATCCTGTCAATCTGGCACAACCGTCAATCTGCGTTTCAGAGGCTTTGCATCAGCAGACTAATCTCAGCCATATGGAACGCTGCCTCATGGCACAGGAGGACCCTCTTGAGCTCTTAGTCATCGTAAGGTGACACTGAGCCTTGGGCAAAACAAATGGGATGATTTGATGACTGATGGGATGTTATCATCAGTCAGTGGAGGGGAGATATTACTCTTCATTGGAAAAAGAAAAAGGGAAATAGTACATATGCATGTCTAGAAGGACTGGAAATCACCCCAGGAATGAGTCACAATATTGGGGTGGCTGTCATGGATGTCTGCACAATTTCATCTGTCATCTGTAGCATCATAAATTTAATGAGCTACAAGCACATTCATTTTCTGTCAGACTACCATGCCACAACCTCCATATTGTATCCAGGATCTGCCTTTCATGAGTGAAGGACTCTATTCATCAAAGGTCCCTCCACCCAATTTTGGGAATTTCCCTCCTCCTCCAAGCACCACATCTCACCCCATTTAGGAGGGTCTCCTGATCTTCTGTGTAGCATTTTTGGGGTACTGGAGGGGCTTCCATGGGAAGGAGGGGTGGAGGAATGCACCAGTGCGGTCGATCCGGCATAAATCGGGATCCAACCCATAACATTTAAGATACTGGGCTGATTAAGTGGCACCACTGCAACAGGTAGTCAACAACTTCCATCAAGTAAATGGCAATGGCCAACAGTATCTCCTACATGCAAATGTGAGACATAGTCACTCTCTCTACTTGTAAAGTTGGCTGCCTGTACATAGTCACCTTGAAAATTGTATTCATTTATATATTTTGCAGGGGCAAAATCGGAGTACTTCCACCCTTAGAAAAAATAGGAGTGGGGACAGAAACTGGCAGGAGCCAGAGGAATGAATGCACATGGATCTTAAGAGGTGCAGCTAAGTGAGGCAAGCAGGTGCAACCCCCTCCCTCCCCAAGCCATCCAGGGCTGGGAGTGCAACAGATTGAAGGCAAGCAAGTAGCCTATGGCTTGCTTCTCCTCAGCATATAGGGGGTGATGAAAATGGGCTTGGAAGATGTATGTCCTGTGGTGCATGTACCTTAAGCTGCAAATGCCCCTGTGTCTCTTCCAAGTCCAATTCACACCCCTGATCCTTTCATTGGTTAATTACATGTTAAGGAATATTTTACATGAGCATGCGCACACACAAGTACATTTGATATTGTAGGGAACATGACCTGCAATACAATAGTTAATCCAAAATTCCTGCACATAACCAGGTCCACTTTTATTTGGAAATAAGTTCCTTTGATATTGACTTTTAAGTCGATCGGTTTGGGATTTTGTACCAAAAACAATGTGGCCCTTGGCTCAAAATCCAAGCAATTTGGCTGAAATGAGTTGTGAAGTGGACAAAAAGTGGCTACATTGTAGAAGGGCAGTGTCCAGCTATGTAAATTCAATACCCATGCTTTGCATGCAGAAGGTCCCAGTTTCAATACCTGGCAGGTGCAGGTAGGGCTGGAAAGATTCCTGTCTGCAACCCTGGAGAGCTGTTGCTGCCAGTCAATGTTGGTAATACTGGACAAGATGGAGTAATGCCCTAACTCGATATAGGGCAGCTTCCTCTGCTGTAGTAACATTTGTTTCTCTGCTGTTTGAAATGCTTTAATCTGGTGGGTGTGGACAGGGGCTGATGGATTCTGTCTGGATCTAAAAGGCATCAGCAGACATGCTCGGCTTTCTAAAAAAAAATGCATGTTAATAATAAATAAATTGTAATTGTGCCCCCCAAAAGAGGGAAACAAAAAGGCTGCCTTGGGACCCCTATTCACCTCTACCTGAGAAATAATTCGAAGAGTGAAACTGAATGTCTTTGGCCATCCAGCTTTCCCTACCCCATCCTTTTCCTAACCGAGTTAGCTCAGAGGAGGAGAGCCTGATTCGCGAATGAAAAGCGGTGAAACCGAGGTGGGGTACTTTACCTACTAGGAAATCTGAGATGGCCAGGTTCAGCAGGAAGTAATTGTTTTGCGTCCTCAGGCTGGAGTCCACCACGAAGGCGAGCATCACCAGGGCATTGCCAACCACCGTGGCCACGATCAACAAAGCCATGAGGACTGCCAAGGCGATAGTCCACATGGTCGAGAACCTGCCCGGGAGCTGATCTCCGGCTGCCTTCTCTTGGCTCCCGGAGCCGTTCAGGGGCCATGCTACCGAGGCGCTGTCCATTTCAGCACCACGCGGCTCAGCGGCTCAGACGGCTGGAGGGAACTGTCCACATCCTCCCCTGCTGGGAGCGGGACGCTGCACTTGCCGACGAGGCTTGATTCCTGGCGGGCAGACTCAAAGACAACAGCCTCCGCATTGTAGACACGCCAAGCCCCCCTCCCCCAGGACTCAGCAGCACTCCGCAAGCCGCATCGATCCCCAAACAGTTTGTTTCCTTAAGCGCTCAGTTGGCCCGGAGGACCAAACCAAACAAAACCCAAACGAAGAGACGCGGGTTCTTTTGCTCTCCGATTCTTTCTCCGGATGGGGCTGCCTGTCCTTTCTGTGAGACTTAATGTTTCCTGCCCATCACCGCCTCTTCTCCTTTCCCCCTTCCTTTTTTTTTTCTTTCTTTCCCTGAGAGAGGACCAGAGGGAAAAGCAGGAGGGGAGAGTAAAGGGCCAAATTGGCTAGCTTTGGGAGCGCTGATCCTTGCTCAGCGTTTGGAAGTCACTGGCTAGACTCCTGGCGAAAACGACGGATTTCTTTCAAAAGGTGGAGCTAAGCTTCTAACCCTAGAGCGAAAAATCGATGCGAGCAGAGAGTTTGAGCAGAAGAGCTCCGAGCGGGGAGCTCTGGGGACAGCTCCAAGCCAAGCCATTGGTTCCCATCGTCCAAAACGTGCCCCCCACTTCCACCCCACCTGCCTTCCCATTTCTGTCTTTCAGACACTGCCCTGGGGTCAAAATACAGGCAGCAGCATGGTGTTTGAGGCTGCCCTATTTGCGTTGGGACCATGAGCATGGATTGCATGAATAATCAATATGCATGGAAGAATTAGGGAAACAAGACAATGTGTTGTTGTTGCTGTTGTTGCTGTTGTGCAGTTCCTTTTGAAATAACTTACCTCTCTTTCCTACAAGTGTGTGATACGTTCTGTGCTCCTAAGATCATATCCACTCGTTTACCATTTTCAACCCTCTCCAGATGGCCATGTCAACAAAGGCCGTTGTTTTCTTGTTTGATGTTAATGTTTGAAAACTTTAATAAAAAGAGGTGTGATATGATGACTCGATCATTTTTATTTTTATGGCACTTGTATCTCCAAAGCCCATTGCAAGTCTTATTGTGTTTTAGTTTGCAAACGTCCTTTTTGTAGAGTTAGAAAAGGTGCAGAAAAGGGCAACCAGAATGATTATGGCACTGGAGCAACTCCCCTATGAAGAAAGGTTATAGCTTTGGGGGCTATTTAGCATAGAAAAAAGGAAGTAAGGGGAGGGAAGGACAGATAGAGATGTATAAAATCATGCACCGTCTATCAAAAATGAATAGGCAGAAGTATTTTTTCTGTACCTCATAAAACTAGATCCTAAGGTTATCCAATGAAGCTGAATGATGGGAAATTCAAGACAGACAAAAGCACCAACTTTTGTTAAACTGTGGAACTCATTACAACAACAACCCTGTTCAGACCACATGCTAAGCCACTGTGATTAAGCATTTTGAACTAAACATTGTAGCTTAGTGTGTGATGTGAACCATTCCTAACCATGGTGGCTAGTACATAACCATGGTTTAAACACACTCATTAACCAGTTGCTACAAAAGGGTTAGCAACCCAACCAAAGCTTAGCATGTTGTCTGAACAAGCTATCAAGAGTTACAAGTCATGATGGCTGTATTTTACCTCCAGTATCAGAGGGGAACATGAGCTGCAGGGTGTGATTGTGCTTATGTCCCTCTTGTGGGCTTCCCATCAGCATTTGGTAGGCCATTGTGGGAACAGAATGCTGGACTAGGTAAGCCTTTAGATGGATCCACCATACATTTTCTTATGTTCTTGTGTTGTTGTTCCCATTTTACAGGTGGAAGAATGAGGCTCAGAAAAGGTGCCTCATCCCCAAAGCCGCATAATGAGTCCACAGCAGGACTGAGATTTGAACCCATGTCTTTTGAACTTGTTTGGTTTTTTTGGACCACACTTGTTGTCAAAATAATAATAATAATAATAATAATAATAATAATAATAATAATAATATATTATTTATTACCCGCCTCTCCCAATGGATCGAGGCGGGGAACAGCATTAAACACAAAATACAAAACTGATTAAAAGCACATAAAACCAATACATCATTAAAATACCAATAAAACACCAATAAAACACTTTAAAATTCATCTGGGTAGGCCTGCCAGAAGAGATCAGTCTTTATAGATCTTTTACATTGAGATTCCTGCTTGAGATAAACAGTAGCTCACACGATCTTTTAAATGGTGCAGCCATGTGGGTAAGAGAGCAATGCAAATCAGACATCAATGGTGCAACAGAAGGTTTCGTTTGTGGCAGCAACTGAGGCTCCCGCAACATGCAATCAGTTGTTAAGGGAGAAAAACAAGGTAAGTGGGCACTGATATTACAGGACCAAGTGAGGATCATGAAAGAGAATCGAAGCATATGGCTGAAATGGCTCAGAAATGTTCCTCTTGCTTTTGTATTGCCTGAGAGCCAGGTCAAGAAGCCATAGTGAATCATTAGTTAAGGTCCGATAAACAAGGCACAGCAACAGGTTTTTTGAATCAACAAAGACCTGATCCCAACGGACGGCATCTTGTGAGCTATTGTGGCTTCTAAAAGGGATTAGGCCTGAAAAGCTGATAACAGGGATGAGGCCTGGAAAGGGAGTGAGCCCCTTCAGCAACTCCTTTGGGATCCAAGCTGGGCTTTTTAGTGCTGTGTGCAGGATGGTCAAGGTCCCCCTTGCTGTGCGTGCTTGTTTCTAAAGCCACTACCATGATCCTGCAACCCCTGTTCTGTCTTCTCTCTGACTGTCTTCTATAGGCTGACCATATGAAAAGGAGGACAGGGCTCATGTAACCTTAACAGTTGTAGAGAAAAGGGAATTTCAGCCAGTGTCATCATTTGTATACAATTAGTTCCTGGTGAGATTCCCTCTTCCCCACAACAGTTAAAGTTGCAGGGGCCCTGCCTTCTTTTGTAGATGGTCACTCTAGTAGAGTGCCTGCACCTTTAACTGTTCTGATGAAGAGGGAATTTCACCAGGAACTAATTGCATACAAATGACACTGGCTGAAATTCCCTTTTCTCTACAACTTTTAAAGTTACATGAGCCCTGTCCTCCTTTTCATATGGTCAGCCTAGTCTTCTAGCAAGGATTTTTTTTAATTTTAGACTGTTAGGATTAGAAGCTTGACTTCATCTTTTGGAGGCAAACCTTCATTTACTTTGCTCCAAACACTTGAAAGACACAAGAAGAACATAAGAAGAATTAATCAGGCCAAGGGTTCATCTAGTCTGGGGATGCAGAAGCTCTTTCAGGCTGAGGTCTGAATTCCATTTCAGAGAAGCTCTGACAATCCATATTGCAATGGTGCTGTGGTGCTGGAGCCAACTCGCCAGTCTTCAAGAATTTAAAAGTGCTATATTTATTTATTTATTTTATTCCATTTATATACCGCCCCATAGCCGAAGCTCTCTGGGCGGTTTACAAAAATTTAAAACATTGAACAATTAAAACACCGAGATACAAAATTTAAAAGCATAAAGCATAAAAACAAGTTAAAATTACAATATCCTTCTGGGTCAAAGCACAACAACAACACAACAACACAAAACCCCCTCATCATATGCTGTTAAATGCCTGGGAGAAGAGGAAAGTCTTGACCTGCCGCTGAAAAGATAACAATGTTGGTGCCAGGCGAGCCTCGTCGGGGAGAGATTGTTCCATAATTGGGGGGCCACCACTGATCTCTTCCGGCAGGCCTACCCAGATGAATTTTAAGTGTTTTCTTGGCGTTTTCTTGGTATTTTAATGATGTATTGGTTTTATGTGCTTTTAATCAGTTTGTGTATTTTATGCTTGATGTTGTTCCCCACCTCGATCTGGAGGGAGAGGCGGGTAATAAATTAATAATATATTATTATTATTATTATTATTATTATTATTATTATTATTATGGGCAAAAGTTGTGGGACCAAAAAGAAACCAAAATACCAGCATATTTTAGCTTAAAACTCTGAGTGCATTTTAACCTTTTAGAGGCAATTCAATCTCATAGAATGGGGGCGGGGACTGCACAAAAGCTGGGAAATCCTAACTCAGGTAAACAACACAATTTCGTTTAACATAGAAGATGCTTGAAATGATGAGTGGTTGAGGGAAAGGGGGTGGGGGAGGGCGTGGGGATAAGGATTTCTTGGGAACCCGGTGTGAGTGTGCTGGATTAAAAACCCCTACAGGGCCAAATTCAGACTCTGGACCTGTGGTTCTGCATTCCTGATCTAGTCCTGCTTTCTATTAACATACATTAATGATGTAATGCAGAAGGCTTAGTAGAATTGTAGAATCATGGAATAGTAGAGTTGGAAGGGGCCTATAAGGCCATCGGGTCCAACCCCCTGCTCAGTGCAGGAATCTACCTTAATGCATGCCTGACAGACGGTTGTCCAGCTGCCTCTTGAAGGCTTCTAGTGTGGGCGAGCCCACCACCTCCCTAGGTCATTGGTTCCATTGTTGTACTGCTCTATCAGTCAGGAAGTTTTTCCTGATGTCCAGCTGGAATCTGGCTTCCTGTAACTTGAGCCTGCATTCTGGGATGATCGAGAACAGATCCTGGCCCTCCTGTGTGTGACAACCTTTCAAGTATTTGAAGAGTGCTATCATGTCTTCCCTCAATCTTCTCTTCTCCAGGCTAAACATGCTCAGTTCTTTCAGTTTCTCTTCATAGGGCTTTGTTTCCAGACCCCTGATTATCCTCGTTGCTCTCCTCTGAACCCCCTCCAGCTTGTCTGCATCCTTCTTGAAGTGTGGTGCCCAGAACTGGACGCAATACTCAAGATGAGGCCTAACCAGTGGCGAATAGAGGGGAACCAGTAACTTGCACAATTTGGAAGCTATACTTCTATTAATGCAGCCCAAAATAGCATTTGCCTTTTTTGCAGCCACATCACACTGTTGGCTTATATTCATCTTATGATCTACAACAATTCCAAGATCCTTCTCGCTTGTAGTATTGCTGGTCCAAGTATCCCCCATCTTGTAACTGTGCATCTGGTTTCTTTTTCCTAGGTGTAGAACTTGGCATTTATCTAGGGTGACCAACTGTCAGGATTTCCCCAGATTTGTCCTGGGTTTTGTTCTATCCTGGGTGTCAGGGGGGATTTTCTGCAATTGTCTAGAATGATGTGGAATGACACACTTTCCTCTTTAAGGCCACCATTAGCATGGCAGGGGAGAATGACCTGCTTTCCGGAGGTGTGTCATTCTTCCTCACTGCTCCAATCAAGGCCTTAAAGGGGAAAGCGTGTCTTTCCCACACATTATAGAAAAGGGCCTGATTGGAGCAGTGGGGTGGGGGTGAGAATGACATGCTTTCCCCTCCTCCATTCCAATGGAGGCCTTTAAGGTGGCCCCAGAAAGCCATTTTCCCTCCCCCCCACTAGGTGTCCTCTTTTTTGGTTTCCCAAATATGGTCACCCTAATTTATCCCTATTAAATTTCATTCTGTTGTTTTCAGCCCAGTGCTCCAGCCTATCAAGATCACTTTGGAGTTTGTTTCTGTCTTCCAGGGTATTAGCGATCCCACCCAATTTTGTGTCGTCTGCAAATTTGATAAACATTCCCTGCACCTCCTCATCCAAATCATTAATAAAAATGTTGAAGAGCACCGGGCCCAGGACTGAGCCCTGCAGTACCCCGCTCGTTACCTCCCCCCAGTTTGAGAAGATACCATTGATAAGCATTCTTCGAGTCTGATTCTATAGCCAACTGTGGATCCACCTAATAGTTGTTCCATCTAGCCCATGTTTAGCTAGTTTGTGAAAAGCCTTGCAGAAGTCAAGATATACTATGTCCACAGCATTCCCACAGTCCACAAGGGAGGTTACTCGATCAAAAAAATGAGATGAGTTTAAAACTTCCTCCCCTTTGGAACTTACAGAATTAGTTATATGTTTCAGATCTTACATTCAGAAAAGTTTTAGGAGTGACAGTAATGGGTTTTTGACTTTGTTCTCTTCCCCCCATCCCCAAAGCATGATTAGCAGTGACAGTGATTGATTTTTTTCCACCCAAAAGAGAGGGGGGGCATCACTAGGAGTGACAGAAATGGATTCTCAGTTTTCTCCCCCCCCCCCGCCTGCCCACTCCACTTCTTCAAAAACTGAACATTTTAATTCTCATCATGGAAAGATTAAACAGAGGTGTCTCTTCAGTCTTTACCCCTCCCCATGATTAGCAGGAGCAGAAGAAAAGTATGCACATTTGCATACTTCACACAATCCATAAAAATCAGCAGTTTGGCTGGCAGAATTTGGGTGCACGTCTTTGGAACCATCCTAGGAAATTGTCTGAAGGCTCCAGACTCCCTTAAGAGTTAAACCTTACCATATAGCTCCTGGTTTAACAACGTAATAGCCACACTGAATCAGGCCAAAGGTCTATCTAGTTCAGCATCCTGTTCCCACTGGTCAACCAGCTGCCTGTGGGAAACCTACAAATAGGATGTGAATGGAAAAGCATCCTTCCACTCATGTTTCCCAACAAGTTCTTCTCTGGAACTCCCTGAGTTTAGATTGCCTATTGACCTTGCCTTAGGAACTGGGCCCGAGTAATTCCCTGGAGATCTGTCCCTGCGTTACTGCAAGCAGGATAGGCAGAATGAATGAGCTGCCATGAGAGGAACTGTAGCTCAGCAATTCAGTGCAAGCTTTGCAAACAGAAGGTCCCAGCTTCAATCCCTCGCATCCAAGGGAGGCTGGCAGCTCCGAGGCCAGTGGAGCGGTGAATCAGCTCCGGGTTTCAGTCAGAACTCTAAAGGAGCTATCCAAGCACCCTGGATAGCTCCTTTAGAGTTCTGACTGGTTCTGACTGAAACCCAGAGCAGATTCACCGCCCTACTGGCATCGGAGCCACCAATCTCCTTTAAAGAGAATTGCAGGTATTTTCTTCACGGGTGATAGCTGAGAGCCATGGAAAACTGCCACTGGTTAGAGCATCCTCTAACCAGTGGGTCTCATGTATAAGGCAATTTCATATATCAGCAGGCTCTACGATGTGCTAACTTCAAATCTGAGAATTCTGTTTCAATGTAACCATATCTGTAATTACTCTTTTGATCAAGACTTTCCAAGACTTCAGCACCAGGTCAAGACTTTCCTCTTCTCCCAGGTGTTTAACAGCATATGATGAGGATTTAGTGTTGTTGTGTTGTTGTTGTGCTTTGACCCAGAAGGATATTGTAATTTTAACTTGTTTTTATGCTTTATGGTTTTTAAATTTTGTACATCGGTGTTTTGAATGTTTAATGTTTTTAATTTGTGTAAACCGCCCAGAAAGCTTCAGCTATGGGGCAGTATATAAATGGAATTAAATAAATAAATGAATAAATAAATGTTGCCTTGTTGATGCCTCTTGAGAATCCCTGGAAAGGATTCATTACTTTTGCTAATGCAGCCAATAGGAATGAATGAATTCAGACATCTTGGATTGTTATGAGAACAGTCACTTGGTTTGCAGATACTTATTCTTCCCCCATTGACTGAAACACTGTGACTACTTGCATGTGTGAATGAGCCAGGGCAGATCTAGCAATACACCTTGACCTGAGGCCACCTAAAATGCAGGGCTCTTCACTGGAGTCTGTCTGTGCATATAGTTGGCAGCTGGTCACCATACGTAGAGCAATTGAATATAGAGAAATACAATGCTCTTGCATGTGTGAACTAATCCAGTATTTTTCAAGCCACCACAAACAGATGCCTATTCGGTTACCAAGTCAGTTGACAAAACAGCATCAGGATTCATCATGGAACAAAATTCTTGTCTGCTTTCTGCTTCTCCCTGGGGCTTTCAGTAGCAAACGAAGCGTTCCTCTATGCTTTGCTTGCTGGTGGTGGTGGAGAATTCCTGGATCTTTGTAAGCTCCAGAAATGTCATCACCATCAATGCTTAAAACTAAGCTCTCTGACTCCAGCTCAGCTCAGTGTATGGCCCTGTGAAGCATCACGTGAACAGAACAGACAGTCTTTGGACATGCAGACATCAATAATTCTAGTGTTTGTTCGGGGGAGGGCTATTTGAGGGGTTAGAGTTAGTCAGTGTTTTGTTTGTTTTTAACAGCAAGAGAGTTTGTGCCAGCATTTGGAGTTGGAGTAAAAAGGATTTGATTGATGCAATTTATTATTTGAAAGGAGAAGGAAAGGATACCTGTTGTGAGTGACCATCTAACCAGCTGCTACTGCTGCTGCTGTATGCTGATCTGTTTATTGCTCATAATAAACTCTCCATCCCCATCAGCTAGGCCAGATCTACACCAAGCTGGATATGATGCTTTGAAAACAGCTTGAAAACTGTACATGGAGTGTGTCCCAGACCCCAACGGTTGTCACTACTGTTATAAAACGTTTTAAAGCAGCAGTGTAGATCCTGCCCTAGTGACAGACCAGCTACATCAGTGGAGTGATGGTGCCTTGGAAGCCTTCTTGTTTTTAAATACATATATTTGGGCTATAATCCAGTGCAGAGTTGTTGATAGTGTTAAGATTTTACTAATTTTTTCAAATACAAAGACAAGCGTATGGAAAAGAAAGACAGGGAGAAAGAAGAAAAGAAAAACACATCAACTTTAAAACTTAGTTGTTGACAGAGGCTAGTATGTTTCACATATTTCCCCCTTTACTTTACATGCAAAAATATGGGTGGAATTCATTGACTGTTTGGGGATTTTTTTCCCCATGATTCTTCATAATAGCAAATTATATTTCCCATTTCCACAAGGTGAGAAAGGATTTTGACAGATGTTGCTGCATCTGTCCCAGATTTGTATATGAAATAAAATCATGCCATTGTATAAAAATCAGAGGTTTTAATGTTGCCTTTAGCTAACTTAATTTGATATGTCTTTCCCCCCTGCCATGACTATTTGCTGCAGATCTGTGTGCCATGACTTCAATGTGCAGAGTTCAGCATGCATCAATCCTCTGATTTCCATGGGATTCATCTTACTTAAATCAATATTGGATTGTAGCTCCTTTTCCCATGTTTTGTCTTGTCTTTGTTGGCCAGGTGAGTGGAATGTTTGAAATGTGGGCAAAATGGGAGGAAAGTTTGTATAGAGAAGAGAAAAATGGGGACCTGAAGAAATATTAGAGACAAAGACCAAAAGGACATGGAAAGGAACCACACATCTGTCATTTCTACCATCTCCCACTGGAAAACTGGAAATTTTAAATTACTCGGCCTCTATACTACAAGTACGAATTCAAATCTCTTCAATAATGTAGCAGCCCTCCAGAGACAGCAAATGAAAATTTTGAATAGATATATCTGAATTCTGCCCTGACCCCTGGGATAAGGCAGGCTGTTGGCCCAAATAATTATTTGAAGAACCAATATGTTACTTCCAGCATCCGAGGCAGTAAGCCTGTATACACTAGTTGCCGGGGAACATGGCTGTTGCACCGTGTCCTGCTTGTGGGTCCCTGGTCGACAGCTGGTTGGCCATTGGGTGAACAGAGTGCTGGACTAGATGGACCTTTGGTTTGATCCAGCATAGATCTTCTTATGTTCTAATAACACAGTTCTGTGCTAGCAGCAGAAAAGGCCAGGTCTTTCTGCAGTCATATTACAACTTGGACAGTGGGTGTCACTCTTTACTTTTGCCATCAGAGCAGTTTCGGAACATAAGGCAATTAAAATGATAGGGAACAGTTAATCAGTGCAAATGAATAAGAAAAACAAACCATTTACGAAGCCTGTAACTGCTGGTAAGTAGCGCTGCTTGTGTAGATGTCAAAGATAAGCTATGAAAAGGGTTTTATTTTATTTAATGAGGTGCCTTACGTTTTAAGTATTTCTTTGCCCCAATACAGCTAGGGCTTGGTTTAGGAGCCAATTCTAACTTTATATCTTATACCCAGTCACGCACGTCCAGATATAAAATTATGCAACAAGTTCATTGTTGCATAAGTGAAGAATTAGGCATATGTTTTTTAAGAGACTTTTGTTGAGCTAAAGTGCTAGTCTAGCCTCTTGGTGAAAGGTGGGGATGGGAAAAGATCCAAATCCAGCAGATACTATGCTTGTAGAGAGGTATTTTAACAAAGCACAAAGTGCTTCTAACTGGAAAAAACATATAGATACAAAAAGAGGGCAGGGCTCCTGCAGCTTTAATTGTAGTGATGTAAATGGAATTTCACCAGGTGCTGCATGCATACAAATGACACCTGCTGAAATTCCCTTTTCTGTACAACTGTTAAAGATACAGGAGCCCTGTCCTCCTTTCCATAGGGTCACCCTACTCTTGAAGGCCACATTTTAGCAGTGGGTGGGACTAAAGGCAAAGGGGTGGAGCCAAAAATACCAGCATACTGTATCTCAAAGTTCTTACTTCTAATAACTAAGTCTTAGGAGAGATATTTCAACTTTTTTGAATGGACTGGAGGAACTGCACAAACACCAGAACACTATCAAACAATTTGCAGTTGGGGGAAGGGGCCAAGGGAAGGGGTGTGGCCAACTGCAAAAGCCCAGGCAGCCAGATTTAGCCCGTTGGCTTGAGGTTCTCCACCCCTGCTTTAAATGAACCAAGTATATAAACTAAGCTAAACTACCTATTTCTCCTCATCAATGTTTGGATGTGTGACATCTTTGCCCAGGTGGCTGCTTTCTGCCCCCACACCTCGAGAACTCCAGAAACCACCAGAGCATCCACCCCTCAAAAAAATGGTGTGTGCTCTGCATACTTGAATTTCTGACGTGCCTGTCTCAAATATTATGGCAACCACCCCTTCTTTCTCTGAGACTCATGTCTTTTCATTGTCCCACCACATACTCTCTCTCTCTCTCTCTCTCTCTCACACACACACACACACACCTGCCTCCCTTCTCTGTTCCCTCTCAAATTGTTTCTTCCTCTTCCAGATTTTATTTATTTATTACATTCATATCCTGCCTTTTTTCCTCCAAGGAACCCAAAGCAGCATACATAATCCTCCCCCTCCTCTCCATTTTATCCTCCTAACAACATCCCCGTGAGGTAGGCTGGGCTGAGTGTCTGTGACTGGCCCAAAGTCACCCATTGAGCTTCCATGGCCGAATGGGGACTAGAACCCAGATCTCCCGACTCCCAGTCCAATACTCTAGCCACTGCACCATGCTGGCTCACCTAGCAGTCATAGTCCACAATCTTTTCTTTTCCTGGCCCTTTGAGCTACTTGCCCTCACTGAAGTGGAACACACATTCCCCTATACCCCGCTGTACATGTAATAAGATATTCTTCCCCTGCCTACCAACGATTCCATCCCTCCTCGGTTTTCGCTGTGCATGTTTTAGCTCGTAAGCCCCTGGGGTAATTATGCCTGTTCTTTGTAAAGCAACAAGCACATAAAAGCATGTCTGGTATCAAAGGTAGGCCTGACTGGGCACCTGTCAGGAACCCACACACCCTAACAGGGGTCTACTGAGAAAGAGCCCCTGAACTTGCTCTTCATCAATGCAACTGTCCAGCTGCATATAAATTAATATACTACTGCTTCTAACAACAACAAGAACCAGTAGATAATACCACTGAAGCAGATCATATCAACACGATTTATATGAATAAAGAAATGTCAGTCGCCCAAATGCATTTCGACCACAAGAGGGTCTCCAACAGGAAAATACACACTGATGAAAAGAAAAAATGAAAACTCTCCCCAGCCATCTAATATGAAGTTGTAAGGAAAAGAATTTAAATTATTGCAAAGATCAGGTTGCCATTTGTTGTTACTGAGGATCCATACTCATACATACACAAGGAAAGATCTACTATTAGGATCCCAGGAGGAATCTACCCTATTCACTCTACTTAGGTCAGCCTTTCCCAACCTGGGCCAGGTCTTCACCTCATGCCATAAGGTTATGATCCCATCACGATAACGCTATATCCTTCTTGCACATTTATATCTCATAGCATGCTTCCTTCCTCTCCACTGATACCAGGAGCTGCAATGCACGCTAGTTGCTGTCTTCAGGAAAGCGCTTCAGTCCAGGGAAAGGTATATTGCTTTTAGAGATACCCTCCCTTCTTTCCCCTGCTGTCTGTGTGTGTATGCTCTAAGTCTCAAGAAGTCTCCTTTCACAGTCTTGAAACTACTTTTAAGCCTCCAGCTAATTTCCCCAAAACTAGTTTGTGCATTTGAATCTGTTTATACCTCAATAAATGTGCCATTGTGGCGTTATCCTCTTCAATAGCGTAGATTTCTTTGGGTAAGAATCGCCTTAGCCACAGACGCTCTATTGTCAATGTCTAAAGATTCCTTATAAGTGAGTGTGTAGGTCTCATTAGAATGTGTGCAAGTTTGTACACAGGTCTAATGAGAGCACATCACATAACAATACTTTAGGTCAAGAATTGTAATGAGGAATGAAAGAAATAACTATGCTGGGAATCTTACAGAAAGGATTAAAAAAACATTTTCCCCATGGCTTCATTATTTCCAGACATTTTACATCTCCCTGTAAAAGTGCTCTTATTGCATAGTTTTTAGAAATCATTTTGTGGGGAGTGAAGGCTGGGTAACAATATATAAATACTTTGTCTTAAATTCTAAAAGAAAACATTACATAATCTAAAGCTGTTCAGTTTTCTGAACAAACTCAATAAAAAATAGTTTTAAAGAAAAGATAAAAAGGATAGGAGGAATATCATGTACCTTGCACCCCTTGGAGGAAAGGGCAGGATATAATGTAACAAATAAAAAAAATAAAATTAAAGGGTATCTTTCGACACTTCGCCCCTAACTTTTATATTTACCTTATAGAGCGGTACTATTTAAACATATGCATATAGTTTCTTGGATAGATTGGGTGGAGTTTTATGCTCAGTATATCTACTTGTCCCTTCCCACAAGATCCCTGAACATAGTTTCTAACCCACACATCCCTTCTGTGGGGGAAAGTACACATTTGGCTTTGCTCAAGCATTTCTTACTGCCACTATATCACTCCCTGCCAGTTCTTCAACAGCAGAAAACACCAGCTTCAGCAGACTGTGCCAATGTGTTCTTTTGTGATGGGAACTTGGAGGGAAAGCTTTTCCAGGGCCAGTTTCCTCATGAGAAGATCTTCCTTGGAGACTCTAAAAGCCTTCCACAATACACAGTTTATTTAAAAAGGTCAAGGTTGAGCTGAGGCGATGTAAACACACATAAAAAGGCAGATAATCAGACTAACATGTCACTCTCTAGACCAGCATCCCCAACTTAGTGCCCTCCAGATTTGTTTAAGTCTCATTATGTCCTTTGCTGGCTGAGAGATGATGGGAGTTGCAGTCCAACAAATCTGGACAGCACCAGGTTTAGGGAGGTTGATCCAAGAAGCTGCCCCCTCTTTCTCTTCTGCCCACATGCAAACTGCAAATCTTGTTTCTCGTCCACATTTTCTCAAGAGAAACGATGTCAAACAAGCAATAACAAACAGTTTTCCTTCCAGTTCCTCATTCTTGTGGGTTCTTAACTGTAGGTTTCATTTGCCTAGAGAATCCCCTTCTAGGCAGGGCTTGATTTCATGGTCCCTCCTGTGACTCATATGCAGAAATTTATATGTTAGGCCCAGCAAGCTCAGAGATGATCCTAAACTGCTTAATATGATTCTCAAGGCTCAAATCTTTTCCCTCTAAGGCTCACCCTGGCAAAATGGATATCATTCATCATTCCTTCTAAGTGGAAGACTCTTTCCTCCTCTGGAGTAAAATAAAAATGTTTTGCTTATGTTTCTAATAGGGGAACCAAGACCTAGGGACAATGTCAAGGGGCATGAAGGGCAGGCATGTTTGAGGGCCCACAACCCCACACAGGCCCATTGACAAGAGCTCCCAGAGTTACTCCTCCTCTTTACCATGGCAACCTCCTTGTTCACCTGCCTCTCATTCTGGCCCAGAAGAGCCATGCTGGATTCGACCAAGGGGCCCTCTACTCCAGCATTCTGTTCACACAATGGCCAACTAGCTGCCCACAGGAGACCCACAAGCAGGACATGAGTGCAACAGCACCCTCCCACCCAAGTTCCTCAACAACTAGTGTACATAGACATATTTCCTCTGATACTGGAGGTAGCTCATATCCATCAGGACTAGTAACCACTGATAGCTTTATCCTCCACGAATTTGTCCAATCACCTTTCAATCCCATCCAAAGTGGTGGCCATCTTCTGCTAGCAAAACTATGAGCTGTGTGAAGAATAATAATAATATAAGAAGAAGAAGAAGAAGAAGAAGAAGAAGAAGAAGAAGGCCAGTCGAATTTTAAGAGTTTTATCTGTATTTTAATAATAATAATAATAATAATAATAATAATAATAATAATAATTGTTTCTTACCTGCCTCTCCATTTGGATCGAGGCAGGGAACAACAATATGATAAAATACATAAAACTGATTAAAACATGACACACATTATTAAAACTGCATTAAAACATTCTAAAACATCCTAAAAACATCCTAAAAACATTCTAAAATTCCACTGGATATGCCCACCGGAAGAGAACAGTCTTTATGGCATTATGTATTAATTTTATATGTTTTAATCAGTTTTATGTATTTTATGTCATTTGTATCAATGTTGTTACCTACCTCAATCCTGAGGAGAGGCAGGTAAGAAATAAATAAATTTATTATTATTATTATTATTATTATTATTATTGGTGGTGAGAAGGAGGAGCAGGAGACGCCACTGCCTGCTTGCTCACTGGTTCTCTGGGTGTCAAGCAGGCAAGTAGTAACAATGATGAGAAAGAGGATGAGGAGCAATTGCAGCTGGTGTCAAGGGCAGGGAGAAGGTAGACTCACAGAGAGAGGGGGGCCCATCGAAGGTGACTTGCTCAAGAATCCTCAACGACGGAGCTGGCACTCTCAGGACTTATTTCCTTATTAGTAATATGTATATACCACTTCTCCTTTGAAACAAATCTTTGAAACAAAGGTGCAAAGGAGGAAAGATCTCCTGTAGCTTTGACAGACGTGCAGATGAGGGAATTCCTTACACAAGCCCAGCACAAATAGCTGTCCTTTAAAACGGACTCTTCTACAAATCTCTGAAGAACATAGGAAGCTCCCTCATTTCAGGTCAGACTATCTCTCCATCTAGTTCAGTATTGTCTGTTCTGACTGGCAGCAGCTCTTCATAGTCTCCAGCAAAGATCTTCCCCATCCCCTGTTACTTTTAGCTGGCGAAGCGAGAGATTGAACATGGAAAGCAGATGTGCTACCACTAAGCTATGGTCCAGTGGAGGCTGGCGACTCCTGTTTGTAATTCTGAGGGAGCTATCCAAGGTGCTGAACTATGGCAAGAAACTAAGTCCAGCACCTTGGATAGCTCCTTTAAATTTTTGGATGGTACTGACTGAAACCCGGAATGGATTAGTAGCCTGCAAACTTAGAGACACTAGCCTCTACTGCTACGGTCCCTCCATTGCATTTGATCTCCCTGGTTTCTTAGGGTACATCCATAATACAAAGCTATCTGGGTTCAAAAAGGCCAGAAAGTACATTACAGACATCATGTGGAAATGACAGAGCACCATTTGGTGACTTATTCCTCCTGCAGCATCATAGGGCATGGAATCGCTCCATAACAGGTGCCAGAACGACAGGACAGCTGCCTGATACCCCATGTTACAGCTGCACTGGTAGAATATGCTGTGACATGGAAGCCACTGCCACAGGTCTCTGCATGATGCTTCTACAGTTGGCTCCAGCTTTAATATTCTAACATGGGTGGCTGCTTGTAAAAGTTCAAACAGGAGAACATGAATCACCCAAAAAGAGGACAGCCATTTGCATAAAATTTGAATATGCTAATTTATCTGTGCTGGTACAAATTTAGAAGTTATTATTATAATTTCAATAGAAATACAGTACATCTTACCATAGTGTGGAAGACAGTGACTGGGCAGCCTGTGTGCCTTGCATAGTCTATTTATTAATGTATTAATGTGTTGTTGTTGTTGTTGTTATTTAAAACGTTTCTTGGCTGCCTTTCAGGGCAGAGCCCCTCACAAGGCAGCTTACAAGAATAAGAAATATAAAATATGAAAAGCAATAAAATATTAAAAGCCATATTAAAAACAGCAATAAAATGGCAATTAAAAACAACAAACCACCATTAAAACCAGCAGGAGCAACAATTGCAGCAATAAGAGTATTCACCGTGGGAAGGTGCTGTTGATGGGCAGCTTCAAGGCCAGCGCTTAATAATAATAATTATTATTATTATTATTATTATTATTATTTATTACCCGCCTCTCCCAACGGATTGAGGTGGGGAACAGCATCAAACATAAAATACAAAACTGATTAAAACACTTAAAACCAATACATCATTAAAATACCAATAAAACACAAAAAAAAACACTTTAAAATTCATCTGGGTAGGCCTGCTGGAAGAGATCAGTCTTTATAGATCTTTTAAATTCCTGAAGACTGGTGAGTTGGCGAATCTCTCCGGAACAGCAGAAGAGAAGGTCCTCTGGGCAACAGTTGTCAGTCTAGTTCTTGTTGACTGTAGTAAATTCTTCCCAGAGGACCTGAGCGTGTGGGGAGGATTGTATGGGAGAAGGCAATCCCACAGGTAACCTGGACCCAAACCATGTAGGGCTTTAAAGGTAAAGCTTCCTTCTGGTGGTTCTTTATCTTTCAACCAGGCTTGGCCTGGACAGCGCTTCAGATAGAGGATACCTTCAAAATAGAGGACCGTCCTCTGGCAGTCCTTCAAATGGAAGACTGTCCTTTGTATAAGGGAGACATGGCCATCCGAACTCACTGTCTTCAGTGATACAGCTGTGGCCAGACCCCTGGGCCAAACAGGAGCCCTGCCCCAAATTGGCTACCCAGAGAGCTGCAGGTGCAGGAGCATCCCCCACCTACAAGCCGACTTCACTCACCACAGTACTTTATTTTAACGCATTTTATAGTCAGGGGGTGGCTGGCTGGGTCACAGATGCTCATTTATTTATTTTTACTATATCTTTACTAAAGCACAATTTTGCTATAGAAAAGGAATATCTCTTAATTGATAGTGAATGTGTTTAGCATCAGAGCAACAGGCGCAAACTCCATTTTGATTTTACTGATGTGCCTATTTTACATAAGCATCTTTTAATCTCTTGCTCCAGATAGAGACAGAGATATCTGTCAGCACAATATATGAAGGTCTTCTGTTTCCCATCTTATTAAAAGCAGCATATTTATCCTGACTCACATATACAGTCAGAATGGGATGGCGGAGGTATGCCACATCCGTTTGTATATTCAAGATCCCAGGGTTGTTGTTTTTTCCTAGAATTGCTTCTCCCCATGAATCCTTTCCCCACCAATTTGATCTGTAAGTTGTTTGAAGCAATGTCACCCTCTGGCCCAACAACATGTCAGTGGAGTTTCTCTAGCCTGACGTTTTTGAGGCGGCCTCAAAGCAACCTGCTGATGGCAAGCTAATGAGTGGGGAAGTGAATGTGGGGCCGGAATTGGTTCTGCCACTTTTTGAGTTGCAGGAAGAACACAAAAGCTCAAAAGAGGTTGATGCTAGCTCTTGACTCTTGTGGTTATTGCTGCTCTGCAGAAAGTGGACCGTGGTTTTAGGGAAGAAGATTATTTATTCACTGGTGAGATGCCGACGAAATGGAAGGATAGGGCTGAACCAAATATTCTGCAGTGAATGTTTCTAGATAGGAAGAAGTAATGGTGGGGTTGGGCAAGTAGAAGGAAAGGTTAAACACTCTCCTTGATTATTTTCCAACCCCCCCCCCCATTTATTTGTGGTCCTGGTATGGTGGCAGTAACAATGCTTCTCTGCCATTTGCATGGCACCATTTTTCCCCCTTCATCGAAGTAATTTCTTTTGTTTCTCTGTACAACATGCCATCAGAGTTCAGAGAGGAAGCATTACTATTACTATGATTTGACTATGTGGTATTGTCATGTCATGAAGCCAAATTTTGGCTAGACCTGAGGAAAAACTTCCTAATGGCCAGAGCAGTCAGACCAAGGAACCAATTGCGGCTCTCCATCGCTGAAGGTATTCAAGCAAAGACTGGACAGACATCTGTCAGGGATGCTTTAAACAGGATTCCTGCACTGAACAGGAGGTTGGACTCAATGGCCTTATAGGCCTCTTCTAACGCTACTATTTTATATTCAGATATGGGTTACTGCATAGTGTCTTTGGGCCCATTCAGATGTGGACCATCTCTCATGGGGGGGGGGTTGTATAACTCCAAAATCGTAAGGAAAAAATGTGGCGTAAACTGGATATACCCGAGTAGTATATAGGATTGTGGCAACCCCCAAGCAATGGCACCTCTAAACAGCACATTCACAATTTTGGTACTGCTGCAATTGTACCTGCCTGGGTACGCTCGATCCCCTCATTGCAACATGGAAGAAAAATACACATCAAAGCTGGTCCTCTAAAAAATAAGCAGTATCCCTGAGTGAGAACAGAGCCATCGCTAATTGAAAACTGGCAAAAAGTTAAAACCTGTTCAACTGGGACTGTGTAAGCCGAAATGTTACCTACTCTACCCCAGTTGATGTACTCTGTGGCTGATAATGAAAGGAAAGAACATATAGGAAACCTGTAAAGGTCAGCTGCCCAGCCTCCTCCTGGGCTCCGTTACCTCAGGAATCCCAGAGAACTTAAACCTTATCAGTGTCTTAATAAAATATTTAAAAGATTTCCTGAAGCAATTAAGCAAATTATTTTCTATAGCATCTCATCTATCTCTTCAAAATTTAATCGTATTTCCCCGCTGCCACTCAAAACTGTGAGCTGAATTCATAGATGTTACTCCTTCCAACCAGCCTCTATGAGATGTAATTTGATGTGTATTGCTGTTATTATTGTTATTGCATCTCTTTCTCGTTTGTAGCGGTTTTTCTAGACGGACAGGACGAGCTTTGCCAAGTCACACTGTCTTTTACAGATTCAGGAATTTACTGACAATTGAGCATGTTTTAAGCATGACTGCTTTCTGGATGTTGGTGTGGATGTATTTTGGTAGGCCCAGTTTCTGGAGGTTTTCTGTATAGTTTTTTGATGTGATGCCGGTGACTGAGGTGACTAACGGAATAATTGTGACCTTTTCCTGATGTCATAGTTCTTTGACTTCCATGGCCAGTGGTGTATGTTTGTCTCTCTTTTCTTCTTCCTTTTCAACAACATTTTTGTTATTCAGTATTGCTATGTCGATGAGGTATGTGTGTTTTTCTTTTTTGTCTATGACCGTTATATCTGGTGGGTTGCAAGGTATTGTCTTGTCGGTATAAATTGTTCTGTCCCAGAATATTTTATGTTCTGCATTTTCCAAGATTGTTTCGGGGTATAAGATGGTGTAGATTGTTTGATTTGATGGCCAGTTGTTGGTGAATTATTTTTGCAGCTGTATTGTGTCTGTCTGTATAGTCCATTCCTGCCAGAATTTTACATCCTATTGTTATGTGGTCTATCATTTCTTGGAACTGATGGCATTTCCTGCATAGGTCTGTTGTTACACTATTATCTTTTATGATGTATTTTTGATAGTTCTTGGTGGCTATAACTTGAGTCTGTATAGCTATTAGGAATCCTTCTGTTTCTGGAAATAGCTCACCCTTCCTGAGCCATTTGTACATTATTATTATTATTATTATTATTATTATTAATATTATTATTATTATTACATTTATATCCTGCCTTTTTTCCTCCAAGAAACCCAAGGTGGCATACATAATCCTCATCCTCTCCATTTTATTCTCACAACAACAACCCTGTGAGAGTCTGTGACTGGCCCACTCAGTGGGTTACCATGGCCGAGTGGAGACTAGAACCCAGATCTCCCAACTCCCAGTCCAACACTTTAGCCACTGCGCCACACTGTTGTTGTTAGGAAGAGAAGGAGGAGGATTTGCTGGAATAAATCAAGAAATCTACATTGAGGATTAACACTTTACCCTGTTGTAAATGGAAGTAAATTTCACCCATGACTAGAAATTTATCTCCTCTTGACTTGCTGGATGGAAGATGATGGGCATTGTAGTCCAACACACCTGGAGGACACCAGGTTGGGGAAGGCAGGGTTATGGTTTAACTCAACCACCCATCATTGGAGCACTCCACCATCAGTACATTAACTCCATACAGGGAGACCCTAGCATGTGGTATGGTGATATATCTCCCTGGCCCTGTGTCATGCACGCATAGAGTATCATCACACAGGGGGAAATTGCATTTGCTTACTGTCGCTTCTCTACCCATGCAATGGGCACATGGTCCATTCAGTGGACCGTTCTGATCCCGTTGCTTCTCCTGCACACAGCAGGAGATAGCGGCAACGTCAGTCTTTTTTAGGGGTGTGCACGGACCCCCCGGATCGGATCGGGACCCGGATCGGGACCTCCAATTTTGTCCCGGACCGGTTCGGACAAAATCGGAGGCCCCCCGGACCGGATCGAGTCCGATCCCGACCCAAAAATCGTACATTTTTGGATCGGCCGCCATTTTTTTCCCCATAGACTTGCATTGCAATGCAAGTCTATGAGGAAAAAATGGCGGCGGGTGGGTAAGGGGGGGCCTAACTCCCTCCCCCCCCCGGGGCCGTCCGCTGTGGACGGCCCCGGCAGGTAAACCCCCTCCCCCGCGCTCCCTACTCCCCCTGGGGCCGCCTGCTTCCATCCGCTGGCGCCCGCGGGCGCCAGCGGATAGAAGCGGACGGCTCCGGGGGGGGGGGTAAGCCCCCTTCCCCGCCACTTACCTTCTCGGCACGTCCGGCGCCGGCGGCTACTACCAGCGGGCTCCGCGGCCTACTCTCAAGTAGCGCGCCGGGTGATGACATCACCCGGCGCGCCACCCTGGAGCAGGCCGCGGAGCCTGCTGGTAGTAGTAGGCGCCGGCGCCGGACGGGAGCCGCCGGGCCGGGCAGGTAAGGGCCCCCCTCCCCCCTCCGCGCGCCCCCTCCTCCCCTCCACGCACCCCCTCCTTACCTTTCCGGCCCGGCGGCTCCCGTCCGGCGCCGGCGCCTACTACTTCCAGCAGGCTCCGCGGCCTGCTCTAGAGTAGCGCGCCGGGTGATGACATCACCCGGCGCGCCATCCTAGAGCAGGCCGCGGAGCCTGCTGGGAATAGTAGGCGCCGGCGCCGGACGGGAGCCGCCGGGCCGGAAAGGTAAGGGCCCCCCTCCCCCCTCCGCGCGCCCCCTCCTCCCCTCCACGCACCCCCTCCTTACCTTTCCGGCCCGGCGGCTCCCGTCCGGCGCCGGCGCCTACTACTTCCAGCAGGCTCCGCGGCCTGCTCTAGAGTAGCGCGCCGGGTGATGACATCACCCGGCGCGCCATCCTAGAGCAGGCCGCGGAGCCTGCTGGGAATAGTAGGCGCCGGCGCCGGACGGGAGCCGCCGGGCCGGAAAGGTAAGGGCCCCCCTCCCCACTCCGCGCGCCCCCTCCTCCCCTCCACGCACCCCCTCCTTACCTTCCCGGCCCGGTGGCTCCCGTCCGGCGCCGGCGCCTACTACTACCAGCAGGCTCCGCGGCCTGCTCTAGAGTAGCGCGCCGGGTGATGACATCACCCGGCGCGCCACCCTAGAGCAGGCCGCGGAGCCTGCTAGTAGTAGTAGGCTCCGGCGCCGGACGGGAGCCACCGGGCCGAGAAGGTAAGTGCCCCCCTCCTCCCCCCCCCGCTGTCCACTTTCATCGGCGGGCGCCCGCTGGCGCCCGCCAATGGAAGCGGCGGTGGGCGCCAGTGGGCGCCCGCCGATCCGCCGATCCGCCGAACCGGTTCGGAGCTTTTTCGGACCGGTTCGGATTGGATCGGCCGATCCAGCTGCGGGATCGGAAATCGGATAATTTATCCGATTTCCCACTGGACCGGACTCGGATCGTGGATCGGGTCCGATCCAGTGCACATCCCTAGTCTTTTTTTAAAGTCAGACTTTCTGGGGTGGGGGGTTGGGTTTGTGGCAGGAAGAATACTAGAAGGAGTGGGAGGCAGACAACATCATGTGAGGGACCCATGAAAATCCATGAATGTCCAGTAATGAGCGTGCAATAAAACGCTCGTCTGATGGAGCTCTGAGAGCTCACAAGGAGGAACTTTGGCAATGGGAAACATGGGGGAAAAGGGCACTTCTACATACAAACATGAGAACACAAGAAGAGCCCTGCTGGATCAGACTAAGGGTCCATCTAGTCCAGCACTCGGTTCGCACAGTGGCCAACCAGCTGTCAACCAGGGACGCACAAGCAGGACATGGTGCAACAGCACCCTCCCACCCATGTTCCCCAGCAACTGGTGCATATAGGGTTACTGCCTCTGATACTGGAGGTTGCACATAGTCATCAGGATAGCCTTCTCCTCCAGGAATTTATCCAACCTCTTTTAAAGCCAAATTGGTGGTCATTACTACATCTTGTGGTAGTGAATTCCATACTTGAACTATGTGCTGTGTGAAGAAGTCCTTCCTTTTATCTGTCCTGAATCTCTCACCAATCAGCTTCATTGGGTTCTAGTATTATGGGAGGGGGGGGGAAGGAGCATTTTGCACAAACGACCAATGTCCGAATCACTCCCAAGAACCTGAGCACATTGTGTAGAATTGAACTAAAGTCCTACTTAGAGTGAAATGACATAACATAACATAAGCCCCATTCATTTCAATGGGTCTACTCTACGTAGGACTTTAGTTTGATTCTACCCATTATTAACACTTCTCTTTCTGGAACCGTGCAGGTTCCAAACCTTGGGACTCCAAAATAAACACCCCGCACCAAACTCCACTTTGTCTTTCAGCTGCTACTAAACTCTTGATTGTTACTTTTATAACTGTCAATACATTACATGATGCTTGAAGCCCATTTTGCAATTCCAATCAGGTTGTACCCAAGTGGAACTAATTTTCAGTACTGTCTATTTTATCGGTTTGGCTGTGATACAAACTCGGGCCTTATAAAAAAAACTGAGCTAGGAGATCTGAGAGCTGCAGCAGGATGAAATACAAGCTCTTCAATGTTAAATCGCTTGTGGATTTGGTTTAGTCTTTTGTTTCCTTTCCAGCTCTACATGACTGCAGATCTTTGAAAGGGCATCAAAATTTCATAAAGGCCTTTCAAACACTAGCAACTCCAAAGTCCTTTCATACTTACCATATCTTCAAACCGTTGCCACATCGATCCTGTTACTTATTGGATCTGAGGTCTTAAGGGGGGCTATTTCTTTCTAGCTGCAAATAATAGAATCTTTGGTTAACTGTTAGCCAAAGATTCTATTATTTGTGAAATAAGTCTGTTGGTCTTCAAGGTGCCGCAAAACTCTTTGTTTTAAACAAAGAGTCTTGTGGCACCTTAAAGACTAACAAATTTATTCTGGCATAAGCTTTTGTGGACACACCCCACTTCATCAGATGTATGATGTATTATGGAGAGTTTCGGGTTTATATATAGTGCATATGGTGTGTGGGCAGGGAGGAGAATGGGAAACCAGGAGCCCCCGCCAAAGGAAGTGAGGTGAGTGGCTACTATGTAGGCTGACCAGATAAAATCCAGGTCAGGGCCCATGTAACTTTAACAGCTGTAGAGAAAAGGGAATTTCAGCCAGTGTCATTTGTATGCAATTAGTTCCTGGTGAAATTCCCTCTTCATCACAACAGTTAAAGGTGCATGCGCTATACTAGAGTGTCCATATACAAAAGAAGGCAGGGCCCCTGCAACTTTAACAGTTGTGATGAAGAGGGAATTTCACCAGGAACTAATTGCATACAAATGACACTGGCTGAAATTCCCTTTGCTCTACAACAGTTAAAGTTACATGAGCCCTGACCTGGATTTTATCTGGTCACCCTACTACTATGAAGAGGGCCTTTTCTGTTGCGGCACCCCAGTTGTGGAATAAGCTCCCCAGAGAAGCTCGACTGGCGCCTACCTTGTGCTCTTTCCGGCACCAGGTGAAGACCTTCTTATTTTCCCAGGCGTTTTATCATTTCAATTTCTGTTGTTTTAAATCTGTTACTGTGTTTTAAATGTTGCATTGCTGCTAGGGTTTTATTTTTATTTTATACTGTCATTTTAAAATTTAAAACTTTAATGTTGTATCTGCTGTTATATTTTATGGTTTTAATTGTTGTGAACTGCCTTGAGAGCTTGGTTGTTGGGTGGTATAGGAATGTAATAAATAAATAAATAAAACCATGAGGTCAGAAGGAAATTAAATGTAGAAAGTACTGATAATGACAATCACATGATTAACAGTGGTCATTCACAATGCAGTTGTTCCTGATCATACAAATATCCTGGCGATGGGTAAGTCAATTACGCTCTATGCATCTTTAAGGACACACAGGGACTCTTTATGGTTTTTTTGTGCAATAGACCAACACGACTACTCTCTGAAATCAGTCAACTTAGGCCTCCATACCGTCTGCTGTCCGGGGAGAAGAGAGTCCTGCTTGCTGGCTTCCCTGCTGCTGCTGTTGCTGCTGCCACCGCTCCTCCCTGTGAACTTCTGCCTAACAGATTGCCACTCCTTGCAGGACCAGGCCCCCAGGTACTGATCCAGCTGCTGTGGACAACTCCACCTGTCCCCCTCCCTTCCTGGGAGGGATATTTAAGCTGGCTGGCTGAGGAGGCCTGGGAAAGCCATTGCCTGCAGCAGAGGTAGGCTGGCCGGCCGGTTGGCCGGTTGGCCGGCCGGCCGACCGACCGACCGACCGACCGACCGACCGACCTACCTGCAGGCTTGCCCACTTGCTTGCTTCCCCAGGAAGGAGGAAGTTGATGCAGGTGCCGGCTAATGCTGCTTACCTGATTTTGTTTTTGTGGATTGTTTGTTTGTTTTTTCCCAAGCTTGAGCTATGTGCCTGGGAGGAGGGGATAGGCTGACCAGATAAAATCCAGGTCAGGGCTCATGTAACTTTAACAGTTGTAGAGAAAAGGGAATTTCAGCTGGTGTCATTTGTATGCAATTAGTTCCTGGTGAAATTCCCTCTTCATCACAACGGTTAAAGGTGCAGGCACTATACTAGAGTGACCATATACAAAAGAAGGCAGGGCCCCTGCAACTTTAACCGTTGTGATGAAGAGGGAATTTCACCAGGAACTAATTGCATACAAATGACACTGGCTGAAATTCCCTTTTCTCTACAACTGTTAAAGTTACATGAGCCCTGACCTAGATTTTATCTGATCACCCTAGGATACATGGCCAGGTGGAGGGATCTGGGGGGTGCCCCATCAGTGTAGTGACGGGTAGAGGGAGATATGCTGTTGTTAGGAGGACTTGCCAGGTAAGGGGAATGTGGCCCAGAGAGTTAACGGCTGTGCCTTGTTCCGGTTCCCCCTCCCACACCCATAGGCTGCCCTATCAGCCAGCCCTCAGGCCTCCGGGTGCTGCTTTTAAATGCCAGATTGGTGCATAATAAGATCTCCCTCATCCACGACTTAATTGTGGATGAGGCAGCCGATCTGGCATGTATAACCGAGACTGGGGTGGGTAAGCAGGGACGAGTCAGTCTCTCTCAGCTGTGCCCACCGGGGTATACTTGGTTCAGCATCAGGGTAGACTTGAGGGCCGTGGAGGGGGGTTGCTGTGGTCTATAGGAACTTCATCCCCCTCTGCAGGCTCCCTGTCCATATGACTACTGGTCTAGAGTGTTTGCACCTTGTGTTGGGCCAACAGGACAGGTTAGGAATTCTGTTGGTGTACCTCCCACCCCGCTGCTCAATGGACTCCCTAGCTGAGCTGACAGAGGTGGTCTTGGGGGTACTGTTGAGCTCCCCCAGACTCTTGGTTTGGGGAGATGTCAACATTCACACCGAGGGCACTTTATCAGGGGCAGCTCAGGATTTCATGGTCTCCATGACAACCATGGGACTGTCCCAATATGCCATTGGCCCAACGCACGTAGCAGGGCCTACTCTAGACCTGTTTTTTTTCAGTTGGACTTGGAGGTGGTGATCTGAAAATGGGGAGACTTTACATCAACCCCTTTGTCATGGTCAGTTCACCACCTACTGAGGTTCAGACGTACCATGGCTTTTCCCCTCTGCAAGGGTGGGGGACTCATTAAGATGGTCCACTCCAGGAGGCTAATGAATCCAGATGGTTTCCAGAGGGCAATGGGGAGTTTTCCGGCTGATAGGGCTGGCTCTCCTGTTGAAACCCTGTTGATCTGTGGAATGCAGAAATGACCTGGACGGTTGACACGATTGCTCCTGAGCACCCTCTCCTGTGTAGAGCTCGTTTGGCTCCGTGGTATACCCCAGAGCTGAGAGTGATGAAACAAAACAGGAGACGGCTTGAGTGCAGATGGAGACGAACCCTATAACATAGCTTTCATTTATTTATTTATTTTTAGTAGCTAAACTTAGAAAGGACTTAATGGACATGAAGGTAGTAAGGGTGGTAGTAATCACAATATCCAAGTTCTGTTATTGATGTTATTGTTGTTGAGGTTCATCACACGAGAATGATATCCCGCATTCTTACTGGAGCTTTCTTCTTCCAGTTTCTTTGCAAGTTTATGATGGGGTCTTTTAGATGGTGGACACATGATTTGTATTGAAAACTTCCTTTCTTGGCAATGCTCTATATGTTCAATGAAACATTGCCATCTAGTGGCTTTATTAAAGCACAACGCCGGTATTACATACTACTGATATGCCACATTAACTTTTATTTCAATTTATCTCCAATCTTTTTAAAAGTGGGATAAAGCTCAAAAAGTATGGGAGATGCTCTGGAGGCTGATGATGTCATATAAAGGACCCGCAAACTTCCATGAGTGGCCAAACATGAGCATGAAATAAAAGCCTCATGCAGAAATGCTTGTTGTTGATGATGTTTGCCAGAAAAGCTTACATTTTGACCCCTTCCTCCTGCTCTATTTGCTTTGCTTTTGGGGCTAATCTGTCACTGTTTAATGAATATTTTAATGTTTTATTATGCTACATTGTTGAAGGCGTATTGCTTACAATAAATAGCCTACTGCCTGATATGTTATCTGCTTGTAAAAGGTTGCGTTCTGTGCCTTAAAGTTCTAGCTTGAGCTGCGATGGGGATTGGGAAGGAGGAAAAATGCATTTCTAAGACCCAAATCTTATTACAATGCATAAGTGACACACAGCTCACAGTCCCCTGCCAGAGATGCAGTTCAGAGCCCAGGATGCTCTGTGCACACCTGTATCTCTTTAACTCAAAACAACCACTCACTACATGGGGATTTTCCTCTCCACCGACTTCTCTAATGAAGTCCCTTTCAAAACCACTTCTCTGCCAGCTAATGAAAGCATGGTGCTCAGCTTAAGATCCGACTATCTAACGGATAGAGGGGGATAATTACTTCGTATTGGGCCTGTGCTTTTACTAATGCAAGGTTTTCTATTAGCTATTGCTTCGGGTTAAGATCTTTGATTCCTCGTCTATTCAGATCCCCCTTTGATGTCTGGTGCACGCTGGGATGGGACCGAGAGGGAGAAAGTGGAGAAAGTAATGCACATCCGGCAATAGAAAGGAAAGAAATGAGGTGAATGAAAGGAAAGCGGCTGTCAGGGCACAGACAAGCATTTTGGAAATGGAAGATGACGTCAAGCAGAAGCTAGAGAAGGTGGACTTAGAAGCAAGCTGATCATTCTGCCCATTTGGATGAATGCCTTGCTAGGCTAACAAACTGCAATGTAATTCTTCCCTCACCCCTTCTTTTTTGGGGTGTGTGATGTTCAACTACTTACAATCTTTTATATACAAAGACCTCACAGGACAAGGACAAATCAGACCTTTTCTTTCTCTACCTACCAGTAGCAGGTGCTCTCGTAAAGAACAGTTCTGGCTCCGGTTTCATAATAGTACTCTTGGATGACTCCACGGTGACCATGTTCAGAAATGAACTCGATACGGTGGCCACTTAAGAAGAAAGAAAGAGGGGATGCATCGCCAAACACAAAGAGGCCATAATGAATGCGATTGGGATAAAATCTGCATCTGCTAGTTTATATTTATTGATGCAAATTGAAGATATATCTTTGAAATAGAAATACAGGCCATATCGCCATAGTGGGGAATAAAGACTTTGATCAGGTGACCTGTATGCCTGCCTGTTCAGTCTGCTGTACAAGTGCTAAGTCTTGATGGGCAACTGCTCTTACGGTTCTTTATCATTAAACCGGCATTGGACAGGACAGCCTTTCAAATGGAGGATGGTCCTATGGCAGGCCTTCAAAAAGAGAATTGTCCTTTGTAAAAGAGGACAAATGGCTGCCCTAGCACTACATCACCTTCAGAAGGGCATTAGGGCACAAACCAGTGGCACAATTACATGGCAACATTATTTCTAACATTTCTTTACAAGCGGCTCTGCAGAGAGAACTCCCCCAGTCTATTTTTAACTTCTCTGAGTTTGGAGTGGCATTTGCAGAACATTATCCCCTGGGTACTGTTTTCTTGCTTCCTCTTTCTTTCTTTTTCTGTTTTTGTTGCCATTGATTTCCCATCACGGCTCCACACTTCTCTTGAAAGCTTAGAGGAGTTCAAAATGTAGCTCGATGGCTCTCCGGCATATGTGTGGGAGGAGAGGCTGGATTGTATATTTGTTGTGTTGCATTATATGTCCCTCCACCTAGGTTGGTGGGTATACAAGATAGGGCCTTTACTGGGGCAGCACCCCAACTCTGGACGTTTGTCCTGTGAAATCAAGTTGGCACCATCCCAAACGAGTTTTAAGTGGACAGTTAAAAGATGCCTGCTTCTGCCTGGCCTTCGATGAATTTTAATATTATCTCAGCTTATTTTAAATCATGGTGCGTTTCTACTTTGATTCCATTGTCATTGTATTGTTGCTTTAAATTGTACATTGCTTTGAAGGCAACTGCAATGGCCCTCGTGCGGCCAGGCAAGACAAACGCAGAGTAGGGCATCAGTGTCTACAATGTTCAATAAACAAATGAATAAAAATAATGTCATTTATGACTGAGAATTCAATAAATGTTCACCTTTATTTTAAAAAAAATCCCTGGGTGCAGACCCTAAGGCAATGTGCTGCGCACGCCCAGGTAGCACAATACAATATACATTTCTTTGAATTATTTCACATGAAACAAAGATGATTGAGGTTTATTACCTATATCAGCCCCGAGCAGCAATCACTTAGCTATAGTGCTCCGCTAGGCGCAACCATCAATAACTACAGACCACAGACTGGGACCACCTAATACAAACCACACTTATTTTGTCATTTCCCTTATGCCTCACTTCAATCAGCACTGTAGAACATTGCCTATTAGATGGGAATAGAGCCATCAGATGTAATTCCCCCCCCCCCCCCATGTCTCTTTCGCTCTCCTTTCCTTTCCAGCACAGGACACGTGAGACGGAACATGCCTGGAATTAATATCAGAAGAAGGTAAACTCAGGTGCACTGTATACATCGTCAGCACTAGCAAATGAAGGCCAGGCAGGTGTCAAGGAAGAGGTACATTCCTTGGTTTGTTCATTCACTTGAGGAAATGGAGTAAAATAGCTTCATCTTTAGAAACCTGAAAGAAAGAACTCGTATAAAGTAGCAGGACCAGAGAAAAATAGTTGGCTCTGTTTAATTTCATTTGTCTCTAGTGTCCGGGGCAAATGTCCGTGATTTGATTGAGGTGATTAGGAAGATGCAGATTTGTTCTTGCGACCTTGGAGCATAGAAGGGAGGCGGGGAAATGTAAGGGTTTTCTTTATAATCCCTACAAGGGTAAAACGTAAGGGGGAACTGAGCAACTCCGAACAGTGGTGAGTGAATGATGGCTTCTGGAGAAACCTTGAGGCAAGAGGCAAGGCATTTCGAGAGAAAACGAAAATGTATTGTTTTCAGGCTTGTAAACAGCCACTTGCCTGGATGACTAGTAAATGAGGATCACCTCCAGCAGTCTCGTTAGGGTGGCCACGTATGAATCATCCCCAAAAGAGGCAATGCCTCATCCAAAAAGAGGACAAAAGAGAAATTTGAATAATATTTGCATATGCTAATATATGTGTATAGATGCAAACTGAGAAATAATTGCTATAATTGAACGAGAAATACAGTGCATTTCACCATAGGGTGTGTGGGAAATTTTGACCAGGTGACCTGTGTTCAGTCCACTGCTCCGGTGCTAACAGTTCATGGGAAACAGTTCCAATGGTTCTTTATCTTTAAACCAGAATTGGATAGGACAGCCCTTCAAATAGAGCTCTGTTCTATGTACAAGAGTACACGTGGGCACATCCTTGTTTATAAGGTCACTAAAGTTCTTCCCCCTATGAATGCCATGTCATTGAAAAGATGGCATTGTGAATCCATTGAAGTAATGACACTGGTTCACGTGTGATCTAGGCCTAAATAAACATTGCCTCTGTTAAAATATCAGTTTTAGTTTCATCAGACCAGGAGCTTCTCTACATGAGCAATTAATTACATGATCATGACTAGCCACTCATGGAAGTTTGCAGGTCTTTTCCATGATGCTGTCAACCTCCAAGACGTCTCATGTGCCTTTCCTGAGAAATCTCTCTGGGGAAAAAAGAAAGCAGAGATAATCCAGTATTTAAAATCACTGCGGGATTGATTCCACCACTAGATGGTGTTATTTCATTGAAGTTTATGGAAAATTACTCAGAGGGGAAGGTTTCAATTTCAAATCATGTGGTCGTTGTTTGTCACAGTCTGCAGGAGCCCTTAGTGAACGTAGAAGACTTGAGAAAAAAAGCTGGGTAAGGATGAGGGTTTTTTCCTTAATGCAGAGACGCTCTAAGTGCAGGTTAATGGGTAGGCATTTTGTCCCCCGTTAGAGTGGCCACTTACACATTGCCAGAAAAGAGGTCAATATTTTTTAAAATATTTCGATATTTCACTGGGTGGTTTTAAAACTGAATTTTCATTCACACAATTACAAAGCTACCATTTGTGCCTGGGGGATTTTCACAAGGTTTTGTTGAGTTCTGTGTTGGGGAAGAAAATCCAAAGCACCTTTCTTTTAATGTATTTTCCCTAGAGCTGGGCTGAAGGGAGGGAGGGTGTCCTTGGGCTCAAAAACGACCCAAGCTGCCGGACAGACTAGGGTGTGCCAGGAGGTTCGTCCTGACTGGTGGCAAGCTATTGGTAATTTGTTTTTGGGGAGGAAGCCTTGTAAAGAAGGGCTCCATTTGTAGTTAAAGCCACCCACCTTCCCAATCCATAACAACAATTTGACCCTGTTCAGACGGCACACTAAGCCACGGTGGTTAAACATTTTGAGCTAAACATGATGGCTTAGCGTGCTGTGTGACCCATGACTTAATATGTGATGTGAACCATTTCTAACCATGCTGGCTACATAACCATGATTTGAACAGGTTCATTAACCTTTTGATGTAAAAGGGTTATCAGTCTAACCATGGCTTAGTATGTTGTCTGAACAGGCCCTATATCTCACCACATGGGGAAGAGTGTGTCCAGGCGACCTGTATGCTGCTCAGTCAGATGACCTGGGCCAGATCCATACTAAGCAGGATATAGCGGTATGAAAGCAGTATATAAAAGGCAGGAGCCACACCAAGCAGGATATAGGGGTATATGGTATGTGTCAACGGGCCCCAACAGTTGTCAGTGCACTTCAATACCACTATAAAGCAGCAGTGTGGCTCCTGCCTTTTATATACCGCTTTCATACCACTATATCCTGCTTGGTGTAGATCTGACCTAGGAGAGAACTGTTGGTGGGCAGCTTCAAGGTCCTCCACTCTCCTTTCTTAGGGTAATTTAACTTTCAAACCTGACTTAGACCAGACAACCCTTTAACAAGAGGAGGGATGGCGAATGTGTGGCCCTCCAGATGTTGTGGGACTGCAACTCCCATCAAGCCCTCATCATTGACTATCCTGGGTAGGGCTGATGGGTATTGCATTCCAATAATATCTGGAGGGTGACACAGTCCCTATCTCTAAAAGAGAGGATGCCTTCAAACCGAGAACTATTCTCTGATACCTTTTCAAATAGAGGCCTGTCCTCTGTAAAGCAAGACCCATGGCTACCCTGTGTCCCCACCCCCCACCCCATCCCTTTAATCTGGGCCTGTGTGAAATTTAGCAGTGGCCTCAGGCTAGGCTAGGGACACAAAACCTGTCCAGCTAAAGAACATTTGCGCTAACATAGGGCCTTCCCCTGGATGTCAGGGGGTGAGCAGCCCTCTCTTCCCATCATGACTGTTCCCCAATCAGATTTTTCTCTCGGCCTGGGTCTCTTCTCCTATCTCCTCTCCTCTAAACCACAACTTCCTACTTCTTCACCAACAAAAAGGATTCTCATCGCTCTTTTTAGAAGACAAACATGGAACAACCAGTGAGCCAGATCTCAAAATCAACATTGGATTGCTTTAGGGATTTTATTCATTAGACCTTGGGGCGTCTAGTAGGCTTTTCTCAAAATTGCTTATCTCCAGGTAAAGGTTGTCATAATTTATTTTGAACTTCTAGGGCATATAAAGGGATAGTTGGAAACCTTGTCTAATTTCGAAGCGTATCGTTAAAATGAGAAGATATCATTCTGTTCCCTCCATTACCCAAACATAAATCCACTCCATAACAATACAATCCACTGTGTATTATAAAGCTGTATACAACAAAGGAGAGGATACGCACAGCATCAAAACCAACGCATTATTATTTTGTTCCGGTAGAACATGCCTTGTCGAAATGAAATTGCAAAACTGTCACTCATCTACCATGCTGAGTTTATTTCATCCCTCTGCCTATAATGCCAACTGTTGATAATGAATGCATGGTGCCTTCCAGAGTAGCAATGCCTGAGATGGGGTAGCAGTCTTCACTCACACGTGGACACATAAATAGAGAACACGGCCAACAAATATTAATCATGATATCTTACATGCAGCTGAGGATATCCTGACATTCCTGGCCCTTTACACTGCAGTACTTAACATTGTAAGGTGGGGGGAAAAACTGTGATCACAAACAAGGTTTTAATAACCAGCTCTGGATCATTATTCTACATACGTATAAAATAGAACTCCTGTCCACATCAGTCCCTCTGTTGTAGTGGAATCATCTCCAGGCTTGTTTACCCAGTGAAGATTCAGATATTATTTCAGAAGAATTATCCTAAGACCTCCATCACACCTAATCCCCCACCCAAGTTTGCCTCCACTTTTTTTTTTTACTGCTGAGGCAGAAGCGCGTCAAGCTCATGATCCCTTTCACCTGAATAGCTGCTCTTTCACTCTTACACTTAGCTCTTCCGCTCCACTCCACGCCTCCCCTTTTTTCTCCCTCCAGTCAGGTCCTGTCAGATGAGTAGTCCAACCAGACCGCCTTTCTCTTGGGCAAAAATGGAATGACCCTTTAGTCGAGCTCTTTGGGAGCATCGAGGGAGTATAATCCTGTCTCTGCAGAGATTTGGGTGTTGAATGGTTTTAAAAAATGCTTTCGAGCCTGGGATGCAAGGTTTGGGTTTTATATTGAGGTGTGGAGCCAGCTGCTGGGAGAGATGGCTTTTCCCTGCCAGGACCTGATGTAATCCATTCAAGTCCCCAGTTCCTTTAAAACTACACGGAGGCTTAGGGAAAATAATCCAGACTTTTAAAGTTCTGGGAAAGGCTGGGGAAGAGGTGGGGTGTCAGCAGGACAGGCACGGTGTCATGTGAGTACCGTGCTGCAAATCCACACATGAGGCATGGCGAGAGTGTAGTGAATCGCTGGTGTGACAGACCCCTTAGAGAATAAAGTATTCCAGGTTGTTTTTATTAGGGCCAATCCTTGCTGAGTAGCAAGCTTACTCCATAGAATCCCACCTACCACAACAACGATCCTTATGTTATCCAGTGGAGGCTGGTGGCTCCGATGTCACTGGGGTGGTGAATCCACTCCCGGTTTCAATCAGAACCAGTCAGAGCTCTAAAGGAGCTATACAGAGTGCTTCTGCACCAGACTCCACCGATGTGATCATACCTTTTCCTAGGCTGACCATATGAAAAAGAGCACAGTGCTCATGTAACTTTAACAGTTGTAGAGAAAAGGGAATTTCAGCCAGTGTCATTTGTATGCAGTTAGTTCCTGGTGAAATTCCCTCTTCATCGCAACAGTTAAAGTTGCAGGCACTATACTAGAGTGACCATATACAAAAGAAGGCGGAGCCCCTGCAACTTTAAGGGTTGTGATGAAGAGGGAATTTCACCAGGAACTAATTGCATATAAATGACACCGGCTGAAATTCCCTTTTCTCTACAACTGTTAAAGTTACATGAGCCCTGTCCTCCTTTTCATATGGTCAGCCTACCTTTTCCTGAAATGAAAGGATAGGCTTCTGTCCAGGTGCTAACTGCTCATGGGCAACTTCAAGACCCTGTTTTCCATCTTCTTATGATTCTTCATTTTTAAAGGGCTGGGACCAAACAGCGGGTGACTTCAAAGAGAGGACACTGCTCTGTAAAGTAGGGCACACAAGGCCACCCTAATAATGTGCAATTAAACAAAAGGCAGATCTCAGTGCCATGGTAAGCCAAACTCTACACAAAAATGAGCCGCATTCTGCCGCTCATATAAAATCGGTATATTAAGCAAGACGTGTATGTTATTTATTTTTCATAATTTATTATACCTTTGCTAAAAAATACTTATGCAGATTGCTGAAATATTAACCACTGAACATCTGAAACGCTGTTATAATCCCCTCTCATCCACAGATTCTGAGATTTAGCAGGTATTACGACACATACTTCCAAGCTTATCTTCTCCACCTTAACAGAGCAATCCTATGCATCTCTTTTCAGATGTAACCCCCACTGGGTTTAATGGCACTTACAAGTAAGTGTGTACAGTGTTGCAGCCTAAAGGACTAGAACGTTGATTATTTACAAAATGAAGGCTGAGATTCTTGGGATCTCAAATTCTAGGGGATTCTAGACCAACTTTAATTTTTAAATCTATTTAAGATCTTGGGTGATATGATCACAGAATTATAGAATACACACAGCCCCAACTGTGATGGCCTAATACAGTTACCCCATCACTGTCCTTTTACATGCTAACTCCCTGCAGCTCCTTCATGCAATCAAATGTTTGATAAGCTAGATTTGTTACCTGGTATCCATGCATTCAACAGTGACAGATCTCACATATCTAGAGTAGCTACACATTTGGCCATAGCAACATAGCAACATCTGGCTCAATCTGTCACATTCCTTTGATGGGCAGTACTGTGCACATTGCCGTATTTTTCAAAACCCTTGTCCCTATGAAAGTAGCAGGGTCACCTCATTTTCAAGGACTCTGGCACGCGGTCTGCCTTTAATGATCTCTGCTGATCTTACTACCGCAGATGGCAGGCTTCGAGTCATGCTGTCAGGGAGCGCAAACATGTTCAGGCTGGAGTGACCAGGTGGCATCGCAGGCATGGGATAAGTTTGATGTTTTGAGAGGACGTGTCAGATCCAGAGAGTCAAAATCACTTTTCCTGCTGATTTGGACAGTGAGATGAAAACTGTAGTGATGGAGATGGATGGACAGCCTTCTGGCAAAGATACTAGCTAGGACATTTAAGAGATATCCTTGGAGGACCCAAAAGCTCAGTCCTTCATTCCCATACACTGTCACCAATCACAAAGGCCAACTGTGAAGAAATACTATTCGTATAAATAACTGATGTTTTAAATCGTGTGCCGGTATGTTTCCAAGCTCGATTCCAAGGTGCTGTTTCTAACCTATAAAGCCTTATATGGTTTGGGACCGCAATACCTGACAGAACGTCTCTCCCGACCCGAACCTACCCGTACACTACATTCAGCATCTAAGGTCCTCCTCTGGGTGCCTACTTCAAGGAAGGCTTGGAAGACACAACCGAGAGGGCCTTCTCGGTTGTGGTCTCCCAATTATGGAACGATCTGCCAAATGAGGCCTGCCTGGCACCAACACTGCTATCTTTTCGGAGCCACGTCAAGACTTTTCTCTTTTCCCAGGCATTTAGCAACATGCAATGAGTTTTAATTGATCGTGGATCTGGTTTATTTTTTTAGATTTGGCTGATGCTCAAAGTTGTTTTTAGATGTTTGTTGTCTTTGCGTATACTGTCTGTTGTATGTTTTTATGTTTTTAAATTTTGTATATCATTTTTAATGTTTTAACCTTTTGCAAACCCCCCAGAGAGCTTTGGCTATGGGGCAGTATAGAAATGTTAACTACTACTACTACTACTACTACTACTCTGGGTGACCTCTGTAAGGCTATAATGTATCTTACTGGGCCTAATGTTATTACTGTGTTGAAGGCTTGTTTTAGTCGTAAGTGCTTGGTGACAGTTTTGAAGGGGAGAGTTTTGTCTGGAGGAAGTTCTTCTAAGGCCATTGTCTGAAAGTGTCTCCTGGGAAGAGTGGCAACGAAAGAGTGTCTTCAGGAGAAGCTGAGACCCTGAGGAAGACAGCAGCACAGCAGCAGCTCAACGGCCAAGATGGAAATGCGCACGGCCAAAATGTGCAGAGAGGAAGACTCCAAAAGCAGCCTTTGGAAGAGCCAAGGCCTAGGTGGGTAACAGTTGATGGAGGTGTGAAGACAAAGCAGCTGCTAAACCATCAGGGGAAGTCTGGTAAACTATTTTTTCTGCAGACATTTGGGTTGGAAGCAAGTTAATCTTGTATTTTTGATCCACCCAAAAATTCTTTCTTTCTTTTGTTCTTTCTTCCTTCTTTCTTCTATTTCCTCCTCCACCACCACCACCACTTCCTTCTCTCTCTCTCTCTCTCTCTCTCTCTCTCTCTCTCAATCTCTCTTTGCTGTGGCTGCATTACGTTTTAGTCATTTGTTTTTATTTGCTGTGGGCTGTGCTATTTTTTTTTTAAAGAAGTGTCGATATACTTAGCCACCTAACTATAACATGATTCTTGGACTCAAAGACGGGGTCAACATATATAAATCAATAAACAAACACACTTGTTGTGCCATCCCACAACATCATTGCATGCTTTGGGAATAAAAGAAAAACGAAGTTACGCCACAATCAGCTTCGTATTGGGCTGATCATATTGACTGTGTGAATGTACCCTTTCTTTCGCTCCATTGTGCAAAAACTAATATGCATTTAAGTGGGTGTGTGTGTCTCTCTCTCTGTCTCTCTCTCAAAGATGAGTTGATACAGAACACCTCATCTGCAGGAACCACAAAAGGCATAAAAGCTTGTCAACAGACCTGATGGATTTCCTTGGGGAAAATAGATTGTCCTCATACCAAGTTATTATTGTGTCACAGACCGACACTGAATTCCCAGGGCAATACGCAAGCGGTTGCAAGCATTCTGAAACCAACAAAATCTTGATACTAGAAAATCCCCATGGATTGGGCATTCGCCATTCCTGCAGAACAGACAAAAACGTTTTTTGCATTTGTAATTTGAAGCGCGACATCTGGATGAAAGCAAGACGGGAAGCGGCCAACAAAAGGAGAATAAAGGCAGAACTCCTTGGGTACCAGTCGCAAGCGACTGATCTCTGTGGCGTATGTGTGTAATGCATCCTTCTGTTCAGATAATGGACAATGCCACTGATTATGAGAATGAACCTCACCATTGTATGGGTTTTATAAATGAGACTGTTCAAAACGTATCCAGAACTATTATGAAGCAAGGTAGGATGAGATACCTTTCCGTATATTTGTAGGGTGACCATATTTTGGAAACCAAAAAGGAGGACTACATGGCCGTCCCAAGGGGCTATGCCCACAAACATGGCCAGCCACCAAGGGGGGCAACCCACTAGGTGACGAGGCACTAGGAACCAGGATCTGCCATGGGCGGGCCTCGAAAGGCCCATTTCCAGAAATGCCCAAAATGGGCCTTTCCAACCTTTCCTGGGGGGGGGGGTTAAATTTCTGGATTTGGCCCCCAAAAGAGGATTTTCCCCCAGACCCAGTTCCCCCCCCCCTGTTTTCTGGGCATGTCTGGGCAAAACTGGTCAGATGGTCACCCTAATATTTGTCCAGCCTCAGACTCAGAAGATGGTCCACACCATAGGAGAAGACTAGGTCCTTAAAGAGTTGATTAAGCTTTCAAAACATATTCTGACTCCACTCTCTCCCTCCACTGCCCTGCCTGACAATAAATGCAAGATCAATGGCAAGCCTTGAAAGGCTGTTTGCAAAGGCCTTAGATTTTGTGGAAACTGGGTAGTAATACAGTTGGCTAATCCAGTGCATCATTACCCTTATCTAGGCTGATATAGGAGGAAATTTTACTGAAATGCAGGAACTTTATTCAAAGAGGAATTATTCAACCTTTCTAAAATAATTTTTTTTTCTGCATTGCTGTCAACCTGGCTTCTCTTTTGATCTTCTTCAAGCTGTGCTTGTTATTGCTGATGGATGGAAATTGGGACCCTCTGATTCTTGTGTTGTTGTTGTTTAAATTGCATTCTCATTTTTGTTCATCTTTATGTGTCCTCTTCCCCCCTCCTTTTTAGCAACAACATCAAAAGACAGAGAACCTACTGTTAGAATTGCTGTAAAAATTCAATGCAGTGCTTGAATTATAAGAGGACTGGGATGGGGGGGCATAATGAAATCTATATGGATGATCCCTGACTCCTTCCAATTTTAGCCAAACCATGTGCCTCACTGAAGCCTTCTAGAAGCAGTAGCGAAGGGATCAATCACAAAAAATAAGGGGGCAGGCACCCTCTGCCTCCCTGTAATTTATTGGTGTTTTATTGGTATTTTAATGATGTATTAGTTTTATGTGCTTTTAATCAGTTTTGTATTTTATGTTTAATGCTGTTCCCCGCCTTGATCCGTTGGGAGAGGCGGGTAATAAATAAATAAATATATTATTATTATTATTATTATTATTAAGCGCTGAACACTGGGGGGTCTGGACAGACAACATGAATAAGCAAAGCAGTGCAAGGCTGGAGAACTCACTATGTTCCTTAGCCGGCCATATAGCAACAGAGAACATAGTGGAAAGATCCAGGTATTTGTAAGGTAGCATGGCCATGTGTCCTATTTTGTGGAGGACAGTCCTCTATTTGAAAGGTTTATTATTATTTTATTTTATTTTATTTTTATTTACACTATTTATATACCACTCCCCATTCAGAATTTCAGAGTGGTGGACAAAATAAAATAAGAATAAAAACACATTAAAAGTACAAAATAAACCTTGCCTGGTCATTAAGGGAAGGCTTCTTGGAATAACGTTTTCAAGAGGCGCCAGAAGGAATACAAAGTTGACACCTGCCTGACCTCCAGAGGCAGGGAATTCCATAGAATGGGGGCCACAACGCTGAAGGCTCTTCCCCTGGTGGACTCCAATCGGACGATAGGTCTATGTAGAACCACAAGGAGCATGCCCTCAAAGTCCAGTTAAAGATAAAGAATCATATGAAGGGAGTGCCAGGGGCCTCAAAGTTACCGATCAGTAGTTATTGCTTGGGTAGCAGAATGAGCAAGGATGCAGGCCACGTGATTCCCAGTCTTCCCCAGTAAGGTGAGATGTATTGAATTTCTAATTACATTATAGCAATTATTTTTAAATGTGCACCTATACATATAAATTAGCATATGCAATTTTTAATGCAACTATCTGTGCTATGTTGTCCTCTTAAATGTAGTCACCGGGTTCCACAACCACAGCAGTCAGAATCACAAGGAAGACATATTTTACACCAATCAATGTTCAGTCAGTATTGATGAAAAAATATTAGCACCCTATACATATGGGGCAGTATCCAATACTGCTGCTGTGGTATCAATCTGTTGCACAAGCGGGACCCCACTGCTCATGCAACAATAAACTAGCAGTTCAAAAAACAACTCTTGAAACAAGCAGAAATGCTCATTTCCAAATTGGGACAGGTTAGGCTGACCAGATAAAATCCAGGTCAGGGCTCATGTAACTTTAACAGTTGTAGAGAAAAGGGAACTTCAGCCAGAGTCATTTGTATGCAATTAGTTCCTGGTGAAATTCCCTCTTCATCACAACAGTTAAAGTTGCAGGGGCTCTGCCTTCTTTCGTATATGGTCACTCTAGTATAGTGCCTGCAACTTTAACTGTTGCGATGAAGAGGGAATTTCACCAGGAACTAACTGCATACAAATGACACTGGCTGAAATTCCCTTTTCTCTACAACCGTTAAAGTTACATGAGCCCTGTCCTCCTTTTCATATGGTCAGCCTAGTATCTCTGAGAGGAGGAGTTTCATTTCTCCAGTTAAGATTCATTCCCTGGGTAAGTTTCATTTCTCTAGTTAAGTTTCATTTCTTCAAAGTTGGAACAGTACTTTCTGTTTTGGGAAAGGAGGCTATAAAAGAGAGCCAACCAGCCAGGGGAGAGACAGGAAAGACCAGACCATGAGGAAGGCACAGAAAGAAGCAGCCTGAAGAAGTCTAGGTGCAGTTTAGGGTGAAAAAACTTGCATTTTGCAACTTTTATTTTCTTTTAATGTCTGTTGTATCTCAGCTCTATTGATTAAATACCTTTAATTGTAATTTGCTTGTTTTAATTCACTAGTAAACTGTTGTGTTAAGCCCCAAGTGTCAGGAGTGTAACTCACCCCATGTCTACAACCTAAACTCCATGTTATTGGGAAGGAGAAGGTAAAAAGAAGGAAGGTGTGACTCTTAAGGAGGTAAGTGATCCTTAAAGAGTTGCTCAAGAGATGCAGGACCCAGAAGGAACTCTGACAATAGGCAAACTTAGATACTGCTCAGAGTTACCTGTTCAAGCATTTGGTACCTCATTTCAGTATTAATAACTTGCCCTGAGAAATAGGCTTTGTGATTAACATAAGGGCCAGCCAGTCAACCCTGTCCACAGACTGGCTCTAAGTAGTGGGGAGTGGCTTTACGATTGGTTGTCCCTTTTGTAAGTTAACTCTATGCAAAACCAGCTCCCTCTTCAAACCAGAAAAATAGTTTCCTCTGGGCTTGATCTGAGCAGGGCAGGATCTACACTACTGCTTTAAAACAGTTTATAACAGTAGTGACAACTGTTGAGGTCCAGGACACACTAGGGGTGACCATATTACGCCAGCTTTAAAATCGCTCCACTGGCTGCCAATTAGTTGCCGGGTGAAGTATAAAGTGTTGGTTATTACCTTTAAAGCCCTACCTGGTTTGGGTCCAGGTTACCTGTGGGATCGCCTTCTCCCATACAATCCGCCCTGCACGCTCAGGTCCTCTGGGAAGAACTCACTGCAGTCGGCCAAGACTAGGCTGACAACCGTTACCCAGAGGACCTTCTCTTCTGCCGCTCCCAGACTGTGGAATGACCTGCCGGAGGAGACTCGTCAACTTAACAGTCTTTTAGAATTTAAGAAAGCCATAAAGGCTGTTCTCTTCCGGCAGGCATATCCAGTGGAATTTTAGAATGTTTTAAGGATGTTTTTAGGATGTTTTAGGATTTTTATGCAGTTTTAATAATAGGTATCATGTTTTAATCAGTTTTATGTATTTTATCATGTTGTTGTTCCCCGCCTCGATCCAGACGGAGAGGCGGGTAAGAAATAAATTGTTATTATTATTATAGGGGTGGAGAGAGAGAGAGAGAGAGAGAGAGAGAGAGGGAGGGAGGGTGATCCCGGAGGTACCTAATACACACCATCGGCACACAGGGACCAGCCAGGGGCCATCCCAGGCAAACAGCCTGGTGTAGAAACAGCCATAGAGTTTTCAAACCGTTTTCAACGTGTCGTATCCTGCTTGATGTAGATCTGGCCCAGAAGAGTGTACAATTTTTAAAAATAAATTGTGTGTGTTTAGTTCATAGTGGGCTCCCCACTAAAATGATGTATATCACAAATTCCCTTAACTTAATTAATACATTGTTGTTAAAGGCTGTTGTTAAAGGCACAGGAGCAGGGCACACACAAAAAAAAGGCATGATTAGGCTGACCATATGAAAAGGAGTACAGGGCTCATGTCACTTTAACAGTTGTAGAGAAAAGGGAATTTCAGCCAGTGCCATTTGTATGCAATTAGTTCCTGGTGAAATTCCCTCTTCATTGCAACAGTTAAAGTTGCAGGGGCCCTGCCTTCTTTTGTATATGGTAACTCTAGTATAGTGCCTGTACCTTTAACTGTTGCGATGAAGAGGGAATTTCACCAGGAACTAATTGCATACAAATGACACTGGCTGAAATTCCCTTTTCTCTACAACCGTTAAAGTTACATGAGCCCTGTCCTCCTTTTCATATGGTCAGCCTAGGCATGATCCTGTTTCTGTGACATACATACTACTACTTAGACTTCATAACTGAAGGGGGGGTGATCCTTTGATTCCATATCTTGGTTTATACAACAGCCTGCCGTGTCTAATTTCAGCTGGGACTTACTGCTGAGGGGGAGGCCCCCTGAAGCCGGTGCTAGATACCAGAAAGTTAACTATGAGGATGTATGGTTCTTCTACTTCTCCCACACATTTATGTTCAGGAAAGAGAACACTAACTCTGAGAATGTGCAGAATGCCCCTTTCTCACTATTGGGCCTTCCTAGACATCTCCCAGGTGAAATTAGGATTCAGTTATAGCATGGCCATGTGCTCTCTTTTACAGGGGACAGTCTGTTTCTTTGAAGGGCTAACAGAGAACTGTGCTCTACTGTAAAGGCATCCTCTGTTTGAATGGCAACTCTGTCCAATTCCAATTTAAAGGTAAAGAGCCATCATAGCTGGGCCTTAAAGTTGCCCATCAACAGCACCTGGACGGCTGACAGAGCAAGGCACACAAGTCACCAGTCACAGGTTTTCACGATGGTGAGATGTACTGCATTTCTGTTTAAATTATAATAATGTCTCTCTATATTTGCATCTATACATATAAATTAGCTTGTGCACATTTTACGCAAATCGGCACCTGCTTTTCTCCTCATTTTTAGCAATGCATTTCCCCTTTCTTGGCGATTTAAAAGTGATCACCCTACATATTAAATAGCTGCTCTCTTCCTTGGGATCTTGCAGGAAGGGTTACAGTCAGAATGGCCTTACCAATTAAGCCCTGAATGCAGATGCCTTAATGAATCTTAAAGTCAAAGTGCCCTAACAGAAAGTGAAGAACATTCAAACTCAAAAGGCTGTATTATAGACATCTAAAAATAGACCCTACTTAATGGGAATAAACGAGTACAGCATTAACAGTAATAGTATTTGTAGAGTATCACTTTTAATAATTTAAACATTGAATTGGTATAAAATTACCCAGGTGGGAGTTAGCTAGTTTTCCCTGACAAGTACTTTTGCATGAAATAATGGCTGTGCTTACAGATGAGAGAGTCAAAGCCCAGACTCGGCTCCCTTTAAAGCAGTCAGAAGAAGTGCGGCTTTTGAAGAGTAACCCTGGGAGGTGGAAGCCTCAATGCCTTTTCAAAAACTGAACCCATTGTCCCAAAGGAAACAAAAGGCCATTATCCTACCTGGAACACGTGACACCAGAAGTGTATTTAGACTGAGAGGCCATCCATGGTTCAAAGCAACAAATATTTCCTCCTCAGAGGGGGTTTAAACAGAAGTGGTTCTGAGAAGCCCAACCAGTTATGTCAAGTGAAGAGATCACTACCCCTCCAGGTTTTGAGCTAGCCTAAAGGTGTTTGTTGATGATCAGTGAATGATTCTGGAGCTAGGAATGCTGATCACATGTACCTGCAAGGTTTGGGGCAAGAAGAAACTGTTTTGCAATTTGGAACATGGGAGAAAAGAAGAGAAGGCACCAACAGTGAAACTAGAGAAGAAAAAACTCTTTGAGGTGCATTAAGGTATAAATTTATTCAGTCCAACGTGTCTTGAATTCACTCTTTGATAGAGGCACCAGTAAAACAAAGCAACACACTGTATTTTCTCCATGCTTTATTGCAAAGTGATTTGTCATATAAGAATTATTCACTTGGATCCAGATAACAGTGGAATCAATGGTGCTTAAGTTACTCATGGCTAACTCAAATCCCAAAGATTGCAATGGTTCCACTCTAGGTATGGCCAAATCTGGATCCAACCTTTAGTGTACTTTTAAGCTTCTTTCTTCTCCCATTCCTGCAGTTAGGAATATAGCTAACACAAGAGAATTAGGCTGAGTTATTGAAGCTGGTTGGACATCCTTAAGGTTGAGGGGTTGCACGTCCAAGAGCTGATCTACACGCTAGGTTTTTAATGTTTTATAAGGGTTATGAAAACTCTTTGGGCCACATGATGCACTCCCTTGAACGTTGTGTACCCAAGGTTTTTTAAAACTCACTTCAGCTATATACAACGGTTTCACTTTTAATAAATCGTTTTCAGTAAAATAATGTGTCCTTTCTTACCGTATGTGATTCGTGGGGGCACTGCTTCGTTTACCGGTGCCCAAATGCTTAGCAGTTGATTGGTGGGGAAGAAAGAGGGGCTAAGGAGGAAGTGGGCGAGTGAACTACAACACCCACAATCCTTAGCCCTATACTCATTGAAAGCTAGGAACTGAAAGAGGAACTAAGGAGGAAGTAGACGACTGAACTACAATGCCTACAATGCTTTGCCCTAAACTCATTGTAAAAACAAAACAGAAAGAGACGGGGCAGAAGAGTGTGTGACTGCACACACCGCTTTGAAGAATGAAGATTTTTTCTCCTGTAATGTGAGTACTCCTTAATGTGGCCTAAGATGTTTTAGAACGCACCTATTTGGAACGTTTTAAAATACTATTTAAAACATTCCAAAGGACTGTGTAGATAGGCTCTAAGTTGCTTTGGAGAAACTAATGCCGCTTTAAAAATTAGCACTGTCTTCTTGGGGATCTGTCTCAGAGCAGGCCCAATCTGACCTGCAATTGAGGTGGTGGTCTGGGATGGCAAAATTTCTAGGGCTCCTTGCCAATCAGGAAATCCTTCAGGGAGGAACACTGTTCTTCCACAGCTTAGATGCTTGGAAGGCCAGATCTGACATGTGCAGGCAATTCTCTCCCCCCCCCCCCAGTTTTCCCAGTCACTATCCTTTTTCCTATGCTTTATATAAGTGAATGGAATGAAAACATATATTTATAGTAATAAAAGAGGATGTCTGTCTGTCTGTCTGTCTGTCTGTCTGTCTGTCTGTCAATGGCACAGGGCCAAGAGAGTGAAACCTAGACCCCTGAAACTTGGCATGCATACTAAAGGGACCTTAGGGATGTGCACCTCAGGATTATTTTGCTTTTAAGAAGGGTTGATTAATTTAAATTCATTTAAATGTGTCCATGTGGTTGAAGCCTCCGGCAACATCTTCAGCCACTAGGGGAAGCCACCGCTCCTCAGCACATAGGTTTGATGTCCATGCAGTTTGAAGCCAGGGAAAATTAGTAGACCGAGGGACAGAGTTATACACCTGCCCCTTCTGCCTTGCTGTGGGGCAGTCTTCCTCAGGGACTGGAGTGGATAGGCCCCTCACTCAGATATTTTGTCTTTGCCTTTTGCAAATTTTGGGTTGTACATATTTTCTACCGTGGCTATTTGCCATAGCTCCACGGACCAAGATTTCAACGTTAACCATTTTGCAGTTTTCTAACATTTAGTTATTACCTTACAGGCTGCCATTAGTATGAATATGCCTGAAGCATTTTGAGATACATTTTTGTTTCATGGTAAAAAAGTTCTCTGAGTAATGTCCAGGAATTAATAAAATATGTTTAGAGAACTTCTGCTTGACTCTGAGGAAGGGTTCTATATCAGAATGGGTTGGAATTATTCTGTTTCTTCCAGGATTATTTCAAAAAGGTGGTGGTGGTTCTGTAACAACCCTTCGCATCACTTCCTGTTGCCATTTCAACTTTACTTGCTAGTGCACTTTCAATCTTCTTCTCTCTCACACACCCAATCCATCCTTTCATCCTTCTGGAAGGAAGTTGGCTCCTTAAAGCAGACCTTGTGGCAATAAATTGAGTGAAGGAAACACAATGTGCAATCTCCTGAATAAAAATTTCAGAACCCTAGAGGTTCTTTTCAAGGGTTTTCATTCAGCCTTGAAACTCTTTCAGGAAACTTTTACTTGAGGAAGTTTTTATTTCACAAAGTATCAGACGTTATTTCTTTGTTCCTTCCTTTTTGGATAATAAACATCTTTGAGTTCTTCCATATCATTTCAGTTTAACGTAACTACCCTAAGCTACAATTCAAAACACATTTACTATGGGGTAAACCTCACTGAACACACAGGATCTCTCATCTGAATAAATATGTTTAGAATTGCACTGTTTAAGAACATACTGTGCTGCATAAAAACATGCAGAGCAGGTCACAGCTTCCGGGGGCTGTTAGCACTATGACCATACAGGCCCCATAACAGTCATGGGAGATGTATGTAGGTCAGTGAGAGGGGCATGGGGGCACATAAACTAAGAAAATGCCCTAATCCCATGTATCATTACAGGGGTATCTGGACAGTAGTCTAACTTCACTCACAGGCTGACCATATGACCAGAATTCCCCAGATGTACCTGGTTCTAGGCTCCAGAAATGGGCTTCGGTTGGTTTTGCCCCCAAATAATAAAATATCTGGAGGCAGAGAAGCTGGCTGGCTTCACCACCTCTCCCAGAAGCCGTGGACCACTGCATCCTCCTAGCACTCTGACTTGCTACTTCCTGAGCCATCTCAGGAGAAAGTGGGCTGGAGCGCAAGGAAGATGCAGCATTTTGTGGCTTCCGGGAGAAGCGGGGAAGCCAGCCAGCCAGTGGCGGCGGCTTCCCCACCTGTCCCGGAAGTCTTGCAAGAAGGAGGACTTCCAGGAGACATGGGGAAGCCGCCGCTTGCTAGCTGGCTTCCCCACCAATCCTGGAAGCTACAGACTGCCACATCTTTCTAGTGCTCCGACCCGCTGCCTCCTCAGCCAGCTCAGGAGGCAGTGGGTCAGAGCACAAAGAAGACGCATCACTCCTGGAAGTTGGCTTCAGACAACTCATCCCAGAAGTCTCAAGTCTCACAACACATGCAGGGATAGAGATATGTTTGTATTAAAATAAAACACTCAGCAGTAATGCCAATACTCATGCACACGCCCCTCACAACTGATTGGCTGTTCTCTGAGCCCGGAACTCCCGGCGAACAGCAATGACCTCGCAAAGGAACGGCACACCACAAACGTCCTTTGGAATGGAAGTGAGAAAGCCCAAGAAAACATGACAAAAGCAGTCAGCGATATTTCTGAATAAATGAGAGGTGGACCCGAGGTCACCACGGGAACAGGTGAACGTCATGTACCCCGTTAGTGATGACTGCGATACAACCTTGCAATAAAAGGCTATTGTAGACTCCCCCTTTCAGTCAGAACTCTAAAGGAGCTCCCCCAATCCCCAAAATAGCTCTATTATTATTATTATTATTATTATTATTATTATTATTATTATTTACATGTATATACCGCCCTATAGCCAAAACTCTCTGGGCGGTTTACAAAAATTATAAACACTGAATATTTAAAAACCAATATACAAAATGTAAAACCATAAAAGCATGGCTGAAACTCAGAGTGGGTTCACTGTCTACGATGCAATGGCATAGGAGCCACCAACCTCCACTGCTCAAAGGGGTGCATATAGATAGATAGATAGATAGATAGATAGATAGATAGATAGATAGATAGACTGCTGGACCATTGTTGGTTAGGCTGACCAGATAAAATCCAGGTCAGGGCTCATGTAACTTTAACAGCTGTAGAGAAAAGGGAATTTCAGCCAGTGTCATTTGTATGCAATTAGTTCCTGGTGAAATTCCCTCTTCATCACAGCAGTTAAAGGTGCAGGCACTATACTAGGGTGACCACATACAAAAGAAGGCAGGACCCCTGCACCTTTAACTGTTGTGATGAAGAGGGAATTTCACCAGGAACTAACTGCATACAAATGACACTGGCTGAAATTCCCTTTTCTCTACAACTGTTAAAGTTACAGGAGCCCTGACCTCCTTTTCATATGGTCAGCCTATTGTTGGTGAGGGTAAGAGGGGAATAAAAAATCACAATGGAGAATAAAAAAAGTAATTTAAGTGGCAGTCCTGCGTCTACTTAGCTGGCGGAGCAAACACCATTGAATGTTGGGGAACTTCCTTCAGTGTAAACATGTATAAGATTGCACTGCCAGTTTGAATTGCTTTGTTTATAGATAAAGAGTTGGAATAAGATCCTGTGTTTTAGAAAGTCGGTGCACAACTCCTGCCTCTTCTCAGCCTAAGGCAGGCTGCTATCCAACTGGTAGGGACTCCCGATACACATTGCATGATTTGTCGGACAGAGTAATTAAAAAGAGATTGGACCCAAGCAGTGAGAAGGCATAGCAGGAAGAGAAGTGCACATACTTTCCCACAAAATGAAAAGAAGGCAGTTGAACAGAGACTTAGGGCTGCAATCCTCGGCACACTTACCGGGGAGTCAACCCCACTGAAGACTGAAGCACCGACATAGGAAGCTGCCTTATGCCCAGCGTCGTGAACACAGATTGTCAGCAGCAGCTCTTCAGGCAGGGTTCTTTTCTAGCCCTATCTGGAGATGCCAGGGATTAAAACTGGGACCTCTTGAGTTCAAAGTAGCGCTCTACCATTGAGCTACAGCCGCCTGCTATATTCTGAGTAAACACAGATGGGATTGTGCCTGTAAAGCTGCAATCCTAGGCATGCTTACCTGGGAGTAAACTCAATACAGTACACTCAATTGAACTTGCTTCTGAGATTATGCTACACTGTCTAGTCATTCATACACAGTTAGCCAGAATTATCCTGAACATCACATTGACTATCTATTTAATATTGCTAGTATATTACATGTCTGACTTGTGGATTGTGGTGTAGTTCTGGAATGTCAAACTGAGAGTTGGGAGATCTGGGTTCTAGTCCCCACTTGGACATGGAAGCTCACTGGGTGACTTTGGCCCAATCACAGATTCTCAGCCCAGCCTACCTCACAGGGTTGTCGTTGTGAAGATAAAATGGAGAACATGAGGAGTATGTATGTACACCTCTTTGGGTTCCCTGGAGGAAAAATGGTGGGATATAAATGTAATAAATAAGTAAATAAAATGTAAACTCTGTAATCTTGTAACTTGTAGTCAGATGTTGTTTTGATAGTGTATAGTAACAGGGTTTGGTAGAAACTCACTACTGAGGCCATATGATGGGCGCTTATCATCATCAATTCTCCCAATAGTATACAGATAAAAATCTGCCAAAGGCTATGCCTGGAACAAGACCTTTAATAGAAATTGACCTGTGAAAATCTAGTTTATATTACATCTCAAGTGTTTTAAAGAGAGCCATTATTTCTTGCTTAATATTAAATCACACTGAATAGAATCATATAATCATAGAACAGTAGAGTTGGAAGGGCCTATAAGGCCATCGAGTCCAACCCCCTGCTCAATGCAGGAATCTACCTTAAAGCATCCATGACAGATGGTTGTCCAGCTACCTCTTGAATGCCTCTAATGTGGGAGAGCCCACAACCTCCCTAGGTAATTGGATCCATTGTCTTATTGCTCTAACAGTCAGGAAGTTTTTCCTGATGTCCAGCCGAAATCTGGCTTCCTCCCAAGAAAGATTGCTACAGCGACCCAATCATTCTTTCTCTCTTCCTTCTCCACCCTTTCAACTCCATGAATTCTACACATGATGAAATGTCACATATTTCACATATGTGAAATATTACCTAGGAATGCTTCTGGTTAGGGCACAATCCTATGCATGCTGGCTGAGAATGCTGGGTGTTGTAGGACTTTTTTCTGGCTAAAGGATTGCACTTTAGCCGGCCTTTGTAATTTTTTTCCACCCGATCTTTCTTTATTGCATATTTCTGATTTTCTATTTAATCTAGCAGTGGTGTACCCCCTCCTAACCACAGTGTTCTTTAACTTTTTTTTTTCCTAATCCAGGACCTGTTTTCTTTAGAAAAATGGAAAATAGATTTTCTTTCCTAATGATCTTGTATGAGGACAGCAAATAGAACTACCACGAAGAAATTTGTACTGCAACTGAAAATATATGTTAGTTTCAGATACACAGTCATGTCAGGACGGTGGCTGGGCACACTGGGGTGGACATGCCTCCTTGAAGGCCAGCTATGTTGTCCTCCTTTTTGGTTTCCAAAATATGGTCACCAGATGAGAACCGTGCTTTCAAATTGATGGAGCTTTATATTGTAGGAGAAGCAAAATGGATTATAGCAGGTAGTCCCCTTAATAATGAAAGTGGTTTTTCGAAGCCAAATTGCTACGCAATGTTTGGGGGAGGTCTCAGTGTGCAGTGAGGGGAGGGCTAACCCCTCTTTCCCCCGCTGCGACCCCGTCTGAAAATCACCTCCCCCCAATGCAGCAATTAGGTTTTGAATTAGAAAAAGCTTCCATTGGTACCAAAGTTCAATATACCCGGTGTGGTGAACAGTTCTTGGTAAGCCCTCTGTGTTGTGTGGAGGAAAATATTTCTTTTGTCTCTCCTTAATCTACAGCCGAACAGATTTAGAGCCTATCTACACTACTGCTTTAAAACGGTTTATAACGGTTATTAACCGGTTTAAAACTGTTATAAACCGTTTTAAAGCAGTAGTGTAGATAGGCTCTAAGAGAGATGGAGGGGGGAAAAATCCTTTTCCGAAATTAAAATTTACTGAATTTTAAACTAAAAAGAAAATAGGTTCCCAACCACCTCGTGATCACTATGTCTGCTCTTGTAGTACAGCCTGGAATAAAATAAGAGAGAAGGAGGAAGGATTTAAATAATAATAATAATAATAATAATAATAATAATAATAATAGTAAGGACAATAGAAACCTTGGGCTGTCTTTGAACTTACTTTTCTTTATCTACCAAGCCCAAAGTCAGGCTGAATGAACCTGTCCATCAAGGTTTTTAATTGCCCGTCAACATTCTTTTCCTCCTCCTTCAGCTGACCTGAAGGGTTTGTTTTTTGTTTGCCCATCTAATTCCTGAATCCCCGGACCATATAGAATGGAGAAAAGCTTGAATTTATGGAGGCTTTTGCTTCTAGAGTTATCAAGGTGTTGTTGTTTTTTAAGCCTAAGGCCATTTTCAGAAGTATTGGCAAAACAATGGTAAGAATTTCCTATGCCTGTAATTGGACTACAATGCCTACCTTTGCCAGAGTGTACATTTGATTTAACGATGACTGTTTTCTACTGTCATGTTACATAGGCTTTCCTGAAGTGTGACTCAGCCAGCTATGGTAGTAGCAAGCAGCAGAGTGTGCTGTTTTATGGTGGATGAATTTGTATCATGTTGTTTTTATGGTCATATTTATTGTTGTTTTTATGCCATTGTATTTCATGTTTGCTGCTTTAATACCTTTGTGGAAAATTAGTATATCGATTTGTAGAATAAATAAATCTTAACAACGTTAATACACATGCCAGGGAGACTCAAATGCTGCTAGTATCATGAGTGAAAACATAATGTACCCTAAAGGTTCCCAAAGTTAGGGCAACCAAATTTGGGAAACCAAAAAAGATGACACCCATTAGCATGGTGTGTGTGTGTGGGGGGGGGATGACATGCTTTCCAGAGGCCCTGGAAAGTGAGCTTTCCCCTCCTCTGCTCCAATCGGGGCTTTTTCTATAATGTCTGGGAATTACACACTTTCCCCTTTAAGGACCCGATTGCAAAGTGCATCATCCGCCCCATGCTAATGGCGGCCTTAAAGGGGAAAATGTGTCATTCCTGGACATTATAGAAAATTATAGAAAATCCCCCCTGACACCCAGGATAGAACAAAAGCCTGGACAAATCCGGAGAAATCCTGACAATTGGTCACCTATATTCCTTCCCACTAGGCCACAATGTCCACGGGGAATTCCGAGCACTCTAACTAAACTACAATCCTCAAGATCGTGGGGATGTATGACTCTTATCCTGGTACCTGTAGTGCAGCTAAGCCTGAGTCTTGGAGCTGAAGTCCAGGGGCGTGCAGCCCCTTTCCCCACCCTCCCACCCCCAGTTTACCACCCAGAGCATGGCAGGTTACAAGTTCCATTTTATTCCTCTAATCATGATGGTGCTATGGTTTCAGTGAGTCTAAATTGCAAACCTGAACATGCTCAAGGCTTTTTGTAGTTATCAGGGCCAGCAAACAGTTCTGCTATTTTAACACCTCAGGAATGCAGAAGCAGTTCTAAAGCATGGAATAGCGGTGTCAGGGGGAGAGGTGAAGAGAAAGGTTAGTTGTGTGCTTCACAACTGAAGTAATACACATGGCTATCTAAACCCAACCAACCCCCAAGACAATTAAGTCCAGGATCTAAAATTACCTATTTGCACTCTACAGCCTGATATAAAATTGATGTATGTTTGTGTTGTAGATCTGCCCAAAGATCCAGGACGTCTTCCGCACTTTTCCTAAGTAATCTTGCTTTTTAAAAAATCAGAGATAATGCAGTATTTAAATGATTGCGGGATGTCCCCATTGTGGAATGGTGGCGTAGTGCTATAATTCCACCACTAGGTAGCACTGCTTCACTGAACACAATAGCATCGCTGAGAGGGGAAGTTTTCAATTCAAAATCACGTGGTTGCAATCTAAAGTAGCCAGTCGTAAATCTGGAAAGATTCCAGAAGAAGAAACCCTGGTAAGGGTGTCCCGTCCCCCCGCCCTTTATATGTCCAAGGCTCACAAGATATGCAGATTCTTCCACTTCTCTGCCCAGTTTTGTCTCCTCAACTGTTCCTTCACAGTCCCCACCAATGTGCTTCTCCACCTCACTGTTCTCTCCACAGCCTCCACATCTCTCTCCAACTCCCTCCAACTTTATTCACATCACCCTTACCCCAGCCATATCCAATAGTGCCAAGGAATGGACACCGCTAGCAGATTGAATTTCCCTTCCCCCTGCAACTTCCCATGTGCTCCCACAAACTACTACAGAGAGTTGGGGGACTGCCTGGAACAGGTTTGGGGAGCATGTGGGAGGACATGAGGGGATAAAGAGAAGGGGGGCTCCCATTTACACAACTGGAATTCCACTCATGTAACATTGGATTTAGCCCAAGGATCCCAGAGATAAAATGGCCAGTGATGCCTCCTCAACCATGGTATACTCAGTCAGGGTGCGCTGAATGTGTGTAAACCACCCTCGTGTGATGCAATCCACATCAAACTGGGATATCAGAAAAAATTCCAGTGTACAATGGAGCTGGTTGCCCAAATACTTGCAGCAAGTTGGGCTGAATTTTTGCCATTGTAGCATTTTACAGTCAGAATCTAGCTGTCTGCCTCCACTGAACGCATTTAATTCTCTGAATGCTGCCCCCAACACGGCAGTTTCAAAATATCCAATGTCGCATGCCTATGAAAACTCAGGGTGAAGACAGATGTAATATTAATACAGTCGTCATAGCACCGTCTTCGCCCGCTGTGCGATTCGAGCACAACAGCGTCTCTTCCACACATACATAACAGAAAATCAAATGCTGTAGCGGCTGCCAATCTTACACCTCCCCTGCCCCCCCCCCCCGGTCATGCTTCACAAGAATCATCCATCTTTTTATTTTTTGATGTGGCACAGTTGTGTTTATTTATTTATACATTTACCTTTTGCCATATATTCTAGCAATCGACTTCACACAGGTTGGAATAACCCTTAGTTTGCCTTCAAACAAACATATGCAGCTCTCACAATTGAGCATGTTGTGCTTGCCCCAAGTGAGTGTAGGCAGGGCTGGCCCTAACATTAGGCAGGGTGAAGCAGTTGCATCAGGCGGCAGATGCTAGGGGCAGCAGCAAGGTGTTGGAGGAGAGACCTGTGTGCCCTGTGGCCAGTGTTGCCCAAAAGTAACAGGCTCTTTTCCTAGGAGATATGCCAATTCCCACTAAGAAGCACAGACTCCAAAGATCTGATCCAACACACTTTTATTACGTTCAGCTGAGTGGGTGCACTCTAGCAAGCTCCCAGCCCACCACAGCCACACCTAGGAGCACGCAAGCCCCCCCCTTATATACTATACAGCATAAGATCTATGTCACTGCTTTATACAGCGCAAGTGCAAGCAAAACCCAATGCATTCCAACGAGAGAGTCACTGCCCTTTGACACACTGTTGAAAGCTACTGTGCATGTTTCCACTGTTGCTGGGGTACATTCTGTAGCTTCTGATAAGGTGCGCTGATGGCCTTGCATTAGGCAGACAAATGCTATAACCAGATGAAACCAGGCTTGTGGCAAGGCCCTATCTGCCGCATACGCACTTTGAATTTTCCTTCCGCCTTGAGCAAGCGTTCCCAGCATTCTGTACTTGTAAGCAAAGATGGCTACACTTTGGCTATCACCGGCTCTGAGTCCCCTAAGATATCCTGCTGCCTTCAGGTCTGTGGAAGATGCTGTCCCATCATCCATGTTGAAAACAGATTCATCTGCCTTTTTGTACTACAATGGGAGGAAGCGCCATCTTGTTCTTTACCTCAGGCAGCAAAATGTCTTGGGACAGTCTTGAGCATAGGTATGCCTGCTGGCATCCCTAGGGAGAAACCTTGCCATGATGCACCCCTATAACCCCTAAAGGAAGGGTCTGTTCACTGAGGGGGGCTGACCCACAACAACGGGGAGGTGGCAAGCTATAACTCTGTCCCTCGGCCTACTAATCTCCTCAGGCTCAAAACTGTAGGGGCTGCAAAGCTATAATAATAATAATAATAATAATAATAATAATAATAATAACAACAACGATTTATTTCTTACCCGCCTCTCCGTCTATGCACTGGTTAGAGAAGTCTGCCCCTAGTGGCGGAAGCTGTTACTACAGGCTTAGACCCCTTTTGCGTTCAGCTCCGCCCACCACTGGAATGCAGCCCCCCAGAAATTCAATGGCTACTTGAACTGAAAGTGGTTCCTCGGCCCTATTTTACAGCAATGCTCAGTTACAATGAATGTAGTGCCTGTTTCCACCATTGGATGGGTGCAGCTTACATTCTTCTGAAGGTCTCCTGGTTTCCATTCTACCCCACCACCATGTCAGGAAGGACTGTTCCTTACCAGCGTAAATTCTGATTGGCGCTGGGCTCCTCAGCACAAGGAAGAATTTCTATGCACATATGGCTCTACAGACTCACAAGGGCCTTTTCTCACTGATGCTGAACTCTTTTTAAAACACAGCAGGCCCTTTGAGAAGCAGGTCAAAGACCTGTTAAAACAAATGGATCCCTATAAATATCACAAGCTGGATTTCATAATCAGATTTCTTAAAATTCAGGTGGTGGGGGAGGGAAAGTGACAAATAAATAAATAAAATGATGAAAAATCTGCTTCTCTGAGCATATAAATGAGCCTGGAAGACAACAAAAAAATATGTGGGAAATATATATATTTCCTGGTCTATTTGATTAATTATTATTTGCATAACTAGAAAAGTAAAATTCGGTTTGATGTAAAGTTGTGTGGCTTCAGTTAATGTGCAAGTTTTGAATTTGCAGCTAATTTGTAATCTAAATATATTTCTTTTTCTGTTCCAGCCTCTCTTCTTTTTTCTTCAGGACATGGCTAATCATATCCTTGACAGCAGCCAACTCTAAAAAGGAGAAAAGAAAGCTGCATTCCTTTTCCTTAAAAATAATAATAAAACAAAACAAAACCCAAAAATCCTCAACCAGAGAGTCATCAAAACCATATTCCTTTAAACTTCCTTCAAGCCTCTTTCATCTAAATTCAGCTCTGCTCAGCCTTCACATGTGACTTCTTCTTAAGGTACCTTCTCCTGTCGGAGGTTAGCTATCATTACAGCTATTAAACAGTTCTCTCAATGTTCCCACGTTTCCAGCTGCAGTAAGATGGAAACGTGGGAACATTCAGAGAGAATATAGCGCTGTACATCTTAAGAAAAGAAGCAGTATTGTGGCAATTTATATAAGAAAGCCCAGGCCATTATATTGAGATATGCAGTCATTGGTGTTGTAATCCATGGCAGATAAGGTCACTGAAGAAGAACTGGCGAAACGCGTTTGACCTCAATTTATTTGTGTCTATTTTATTATTGCATTAAAATTATTTGTACATTTCTAGTACTTACTTTTATCATTTTTTATCAGTTACAATTCATTTTTTAAACTATTGAATATTTTAATGTTAAATAAGATTCCTTAACTGTGTGTTTGGCGAATATTGTTTGTTAAGGATAAACACTCTTTGTTTTATCTAGTCAGAAACAAGTGCCACTGAATTCAGTGGGGCTTATTCCTGTGGTATTTAGGATTTTGAGCTAAAAAGAGGGGTGCTATTGATAGAGTGGTAAGGCTGGTCTGGAAGCAACTGCACCGCATTCAGTAATGCAGTAATGCACCTTCCATTCTCTATGGTCTCCTCTGAAAAACCATCTCTGCAGGTTTAAAACACAATTTACCTTCCGTGTGCAATCCCAGGAGCAGTTTTGCCACTCTTTTTTAAATGTTTGCAATCATATCTATAATATAATAAAAGTGTGTGTGTGCGTGTCTGTCCATCCATCCGTCAGCACCATCACACCAAGACTATGAAGACTAGACACCTGAAACCTGACATGGTTACTCAGGGGAACCCAGGGGTTATATAGCAGGGTTGTTGAACCTCTTTCAACCAAATTCAAATTGGGAGAAGCTCTTGGGGGCAGCACTCCAAGACTGGGCCCAAAACCCCCAAGGCTGCCTCTTCAAAATATTCACATGTCCCCCCATGAGTTCAGATGGAGGAAGAGGTTCACATCCACTGTCTATGCATTCCCCCAGCACGAAGGCACGTGTGCAACCCCTGCTTTTAAGGTAGTTCAAAAAAGAAAAAACTTTGTTCATATTAGGGATTACAGCAAGGCAGTAAAGCACCAGCCCTTTGTGATTCCAGACAACTGCTTTTGCCCCCTTCTCTACCCCAATTTGCATCCCTGATCCCAAATTCAGCAATTGACTCAGCACTCAAACATTCTTTCTAGATATTGCTGAAGAGTAAAAAGTACCCTAAACACCAGTTTGCTCCTCAACACATATTGTGTACAGTTAAATATATAACAAAACAGTGCCCAACATGCAAATCATACTCTCTTACAGCAGGATTGAGTAACTGCAGGCCTGGGAGCCGAAATTTGGCCCTCCTGGGAATCTAGTCCAGCCCTCTAAGGTTCCCCAGAGGGTCACATTGTCTTTCCATGGTTTCCTTGCTTTGGCACGATTTGCCCCTCTTCTAAAAGATCAAAGCGCTCTCTCCAAATGCTAAATTATTGTAAGCTAAAATATGCTGGAATAATATGCCACTTATAGCTCAGGGATGGGGAACCTTTTTCATTCCCAGGGCCCAATTCGAATCTAGTAAAGATCTCAGGGGGTGCCTACCATCTGTGGCCAGGGCCAAATGCAAAGTGTGCATGGTTGAAGGCAGAGTGGGTGGGACCAAAATGTGTGGGTTTTTAAAAAAACAATATTTTTCTCCCTCTCCCATAATACCAGAATCCAGGGTCATCCCATGAAGCTGATTGGTGGGAGATTCAGGACAGATAAAAGGAAGGACTTCTTCACACGGCGCATAGTTAAAACTATGGACATCACTACAAGGTGACTTTAAAGAATAAGAAGGAAACAAACTTTATTGGATGTCCTTGCCTCATCACTTGGAAACCATTATTGCTCAGCAAAGGTAACAGGGCAAGTTGTTATTACCAAATCCGATGATAAGCAGGCTATGGTCTATTTAATGTTTGGGCAAAAACTGCTGGACACTGATTGCAAGCAACACCCATCCAGTGAGTCATGCAAAGGAAATGGGGTGGTAGCTGAGCAGACAGGTGCCACTCATGCCATGCCACATCTTGGCTGTGGTTCTAGCAGTTTCTGATCACCCCAACAGGGGATTTGCAAAACATAAATCTGGCATCTCCTAGTTGTGCAAATTGAGCTGAGAAATCACATTTCCCTTTCTCTCTCTCTCTCTTTCAACGAGCTGTCACACCGGATACATGCATGACAGCTAACCTGGCTCCAAATGGCTTAATTAATTGCTTCTAATGTCCCACTCTTTCCTAGAATCCTTTCTTTGCTCCTGACAACCATTCTACTGTCTTAAAACTTGTTTCCTCTCACGTTCTAAAAGTAACTCACACAGACAAAAATAAGGCTAAACTTGTGAGACTGTACTGTGAATAGCAATTTAAGCCGCTGCCACTTTCTCCATTCCTTCCTTAACCAAAATCCTTTTTTTAAACCACCAAAGTAAAGAAAGTTGAACGAAGCTAACATTAGGAACTAAAGAAAGTTTATCTGTTTGCCAGATTGCAAGGGATGACAACTGAAATAGAAGGGGAGAAGAAGACAGCCATCAAGGATACAACTGGAGGGACAAAAATATATATACACACACCCCAGATGTGCTTTGGAAGCCAATAATTGCAATCAGAAAAATAATGATATATCATCATAACATGTTTTAAATAAATAAATAAAAAAGAAATGATTGCCTTGGTAGTCCCTTGAGGCCAAAAGTGTGAGCAATTAAGTGTTATAATAAATCAAATTAATAACAGTGACATCAATGATAATCTCTACCTATAAAGCAGAAAGTATGTGTGCATCATGTATGTCCAGAAATGTTTACCCACTTCCAGATGAGTTAGAAACTTGACACAGTGACACGATGATAGGTCTGGCTGTACAATGTACCAGAAAAATATAAAAACATGAAATTTGGGGTTTAGAGTATTTTTTTTACAGAATTTAATAAAAACTAAGGCTTATGCCTACAACTCCCAGCATGCCTTGGGCAGAACTCCCAGCATGTCTCAGTTGGGAGGTCAGACTTACTGGCCTTTGGCAGCCATTGTGACTGCATGGGCGGGTTGCTGCTGTATGTCTTTCACAACCCCGACTCCTAAGGTTGGTCTCGAGCAGTCAACCCAATTCCACATAAAAGGAAACAACCCACATAAATGTGCTGCATCCATTTGCGGTGCCTCCACCCTCTGCATGATTTTAAAATTGTAACTAGATACAGCAGCGTGACTTTGAGGGGCTAAACATGCTCAAAGGCACCCTATACTGATATCGCTGTTTTCTCAGAATTTGGGGGAAGTGCTCGCTTGGCCTTCGCTCTTAGGAGGGAGGAAAGGGAGGCACTCTGTGCATGCCCAGGAACAGGACTGATGAAGGGGGGAAGTACATGGGCCAGCCCTAGCCCTTCAATACAAGCTCCTAATGGAGCACTTGGTGGGTGAGAAGCGCAGTCCAAGGCAGTCCCAGCAGGATTTGGCCAGAGCTGGGCATGTCCACTGACAGCCGCGTATCTCCCCTCCTCAGTGACGCTACTCGAGGAGCAGCATCAGCAATGAAAGGAGTGAAGCGCCTCTCAGAGGATGTAGACACCTGCAGGCTGCCAAAGGCATGCTGGGAAGTGTAGTACTGGCATGCAGAGTGGTTGGTTTTAAATAAAGTATGGGTTAGCAAACCAGGTCACTATGTGCAAAGCAGGTCACCGTCTCTCAATCCTAACTCAGTTCTCACTTTTCTGACCTCACAAACTGTCTTTGTTCTCCTTCCACCTGACATTCTCCAACTGCCACTAGCTCCACCCGTCATTCCTTTCTAGCCTCACCTACAACTCCCAGCATGCCTTGGGCAATTTAATTTGTTTAAAAGTTAACTCACAGGCCTACTACTTTAAGATGATTACCGTGCAGACATATATTCATTAAACAAAAACCCTTGGTTTACAAAAACAACGTTAAGGCTCCACAGTTTTCAACCAAGCACCAAAAAGCAGGGAAATTGGGAGTTAAGGCTCACAAGCCTTAACGCCACATCCTCCCTAAGGAGGCAGAAAGTGCAAGTGAAATTCTCATTCTCCCAAAGCAGATAAACCATGAGGACAGGATGGAGAATATGATATGCAGAGGTGACTGTGGGGTTGTGGAAAACTGATCACGAACAACTTAGGGCCACCTACTTCTCTTTTTTTGTTTAGAGCAGCCCTTCCCCAACCTGGTGCCCTCCAAAGGTGTTGGACTATAACTCCCATCATTGCAAGTCAGTATGTCCCATGGTTAGGAATGCTGGGACTTGTCATCTCAAAAATCTAGATATGCAATTTGATCTGCAGAGGTGACTGTGGGGTTGTGGGAAATGATGATGAACAACTTAGGACCAACTACTTCTAATTTCTTAGAGCATCTCATGTTAAGAGTTGCAACCCAACACATCTGACAGGCACAAGGTTGGCGAATGTTGTTCAAGAACAAAGGAAGGCAGAATGTAGATCTCCAGATGTTTTGGAATTCAACTTGTAAAAGCCCCTATCAGCATGGGCAGTTGTCAGGAATGCCGCGAGTTGATGTCCAAAACATCAGGATAGATCTATTTTCTGCCCACATCTGTACTAAAGTATGATGTTTTCCAGCATTAAAATATGTGATCAATGAAGGAACTACAAAAGAGCTGCATCATTTTAAATAAACTGTATAAATCAGATTCTTTGCAGGATTAAGATCAGCTCCTTTACATGGGCAGACACGTGTTTTGATTCTGAACATTCATTAGTCTGCAAGTTCTATATGTTTCATTATACAGCCACTAGGTGGCATTGCCATATAGCACGACTCTGTTATTTTTACACACAGCCAATATATCAGATTAATGCTCCTTGCTACGTTATCTACTTTAGCTTCAGTGTCCCCAACACTCCCTTGCCTGTCCATTTCCTTCCTTTCACTTGTGCATAGACCCTTCTGTATTCAAAGGCCCCTAAAGACATTTTGCCTCAGTCCTACTTTCTCAACAGAACAGTGGTGAAAAAGAAATGAACACTGAGAAGCTTTCAGGTTTCTTTCTACAAACCCCCTTCCTTCTCTCCGTCCCGTCTCCCTTGTAATTATTCAAACAGAATTATTTCCCTAGCCATTGGAAAGTTTATGAGGTGGATTGTTTGCACTAGCTCTGTCAATCGACGCCAGAGACTTCACTGCCACAAGAGCAATACAATACAATAAATACCCCGAGTTCAGATTTTATTTCATTCTTTCCTCACCCACTGCAAAAACAAGAATTTTAGGATTGCCTACAAAGGGAGATCGGTGTAGGACTACTTGTAATTTCTTACAGCTGTGGTGCTTTTTCTTACAGCTGTAGTGCAAATGCTGTATAAAGTAGCCAGAAAAAGACTCCGAAATTTTAGTTTTTGTGGCTGGCTGGGTATGCTGTTTGGTTTTGGGTGATTGTCTGCTCCCACACGTAGACACAATTTACAAACCTCTCTAAATCTCCAACCTTCAGTGGTTATGCAGAACAGGAAGGCTGACCATATGAAAAGGAGGACAGGGCTCATGTCACTTTAACAGATGTAGAGAAAAGGGAATTTCAGCCAGGGTCATTTGTATGCAATTAGTTCCTGGTGAAATTCCCTCTTCATCACAACAGTTAAAGTTGCAGGGGCCCTGCCTTCTTTTGTATATGGTCCCTCTAGTATAGTGCCTGCACCTTTAACTGTTGTGATGAAGAGGGAATTTCACCAGGAACTAATTGCATACAAATGACACTGGCTGAAATTCCTTTTTCTCTACAACTGTTAAAGTTACATGAGCCCTGTCCTCCTTTTCATATGGTCAGCCTAAACAGGGAACGAATGGTACAAGAGATATGTCCTCCTTTACATCTGGCTCTCTATCTAGTTGCATGGTGTTGTAAGGCAAAAATCTCAAGTTCTGCTGGATGCATGTAAGTGCTTCAGTTATGCTTCCAAAAGAGGCCCTTGTGGTGCCTATATTACACTCGTTTCATTCAACCAAGCATTTTAAACTGTTGTGAACTGGAGTTTTTAAATGTTTCATCTGTGGTTTATTGTTATTAATTGTTTTATGGCATAATTGCTTGTACGCCGCTGCCAGGGAATAGTTTCAGCACTGCAGCAGACCTTGTAGATTGTAGCTAAGATTTAATTGGACGTAGTCTGGAAGTGTTTGGGCTTATTTGGATTGCGGAATGTGAGGATCTGTGTGAGCTTATCTTTGGCAGTGTTCTCAGAGATGAGCAGGGGGGAGTTCCTCTACTCCCCCCCCCCAACCCATCTGGGAAATTGTGATTGACAACCAAGGGGACTGGTAGCTTGCCGTGAGAACCTGACAAGTTGGGGGTTGCAGAAGGGTCATCCAGACTGAAGCGTCATCCTGGAGGGTTGAGCAGTGACACCCAGTGGTCTGGAGGAGGCGTCTTACTGTCACGCCTCCCCTTTTAAAGCTGATGCATAGGGGAAGGGTCTTTGCTAGGAGCATCTCGCCTGCACTGCCTGAAGCCCTCTCTGTTTGGATCCATCATCGTCTGTGCCTCTGGAGGCACTCTGCACATGGACACTCCTAACTGGAACTTTGGATTGGTAAGGACTTGCCATGAAAAGTACACCGGCCTTTTTTCCCTGGGTTGTCCCTGGGTCTTCCCTGTTCGTCCAAATGACGTACAGGGAAACTCAGGAGCAGGCAGGGATGACCCCTCCATTTCCCCGGGATAACCGAGACCTTGGTATCCTGATTTTACCCGTGGTCCTGGGACAATCCCGAGGACCGCGGATGGTGTGGATGCCCATCCCGGCTTCTTCCCTCCTCCGCACGAGTAGTGAGGTCAGCAAGAGGGAAGGAGCCGGCTGGGGGGAGTCCAGGGGCATTGGTGGGGAACGGGGTCAGGGCTTTTTGTTTGTTTTTTCATATACTTTTCATTGGAGTGCAATTGCACTCCTGGCTCCGGCATTTTTTTAAAAATGCTGGTTGCGATAGGCACGATGTCCCTGTTCCCTTCCGGGATGTCATACTTCTGTTTGGATGCCCAGGGAGGATTGTGGAAGCAGGTAAGTTCGTGAGCCTCCCCCCTCCCTCCCTCTACACCCTTAGGTCTAGAAAGGGACATAGACTTGAACTCTCGTTTGCTGTGGGTTGTGTATCTTTGTTTGTCATCAGCTCAGTATACCAGCAAACTGCATTTGATCTATGACTTTTGGACTTTCCTCTGTCTGGACCCATGTGTTTTGGAGTTGCCAATACGAAAGCAGTGGCACGGAACTCCTTGCGTCTGTGGGTTAACCCTTCCCTTGGTCTTGTTAGGCCTTGACCATGTAGCCTAGGCTGACCATCTGAAAAGGAGGACAGGGCTCATGTAACTTTAACAGTTGTAGAGAAAAGGGGATTTCAGCCAGTGTCATTTGTATGCAATTAGTCCCTGGTGAAATTTCCTCTTCACCACAACAGTTAAAGTTGCAGGCACTATACTAGAGTGACCATATACAAAAGAAGGCAGGGCCCCTGCAACTTGAACTGTTGTGATGAAGAGGGAATTTCACCAGGAACTAATTGCATACAAATGACACCGGCTGAAATTCCCTTTTCTCTACAACTGTTAAAGTGACATGAGCCCTGTCCTCCTTTTCAGATGGTCAGCCTAATGTAGCCTAGAGTTACCAATGAATGATTCAAAGTTGCACTAGCTCTTTTTGGGGTGGTTTGTTAGGCCTGCAAGAATTTGCTCCTTTGATTGCCTGAGGGATCATGTCAGGAATCATCCCCTTGCCTTGTCCAGGTTTGGAACCTGTGTATGGATTGACCTTTCTCTTGTGTTCGGAACTGTGGAGATGGCAACTGGGAAACCATGTTGATGAGGATCTCTGTCACAGTTGTAGTGATAAGCTGTTGACTGTTCTGGTATTTCTTGGTGCCTATAGCTACTGACCATCCGCTATATGATTTCTAAAGGGGGTAATCATTAAGCTTTTGCTGTGAGCTTTCTTGCATTAAAGAAGTCTCACTGATTTGGGCGTCCTGTGTCAGCTTGCCAGAATGTATACTTTGCCTAAGGGACCAGGAAACCTGACAACCGTCCTGAAATCCTAAAGGGAAAAAGGGTGGCATATAAATGTTTTAAATGAATAAAAACATGTTTTTTTAGTTTAAAATAATACTTCTACACTGCTTAATATATTAACATATCTAAGCAGTTTATAAACAAAAAAATATTTTTAAATCACTGTTAAAATACACTAAGTAAAACAACAACAGAAAAAATGACAGAAAACAATAAATAAAAATGAAGTAGCTGTCAGGATTGTGGCCTGAGGAATGAACCTCCTTCAATTTCTGTTTTCAGAAATACAGAAACAGAGAAGTCTGGATTAACAGTTGCTGTTCATACATCACACAAACCTACACATCCACTACACTCATTGTCTAAGACCTTCTCCAGGTGCCTCCTCTGAGGGAGACCCAGAGGGTGGCAACAAGGGACAGGGCCTTCTCAGCGGTGGCCCCCTAATTGGAGAATGAACTCCCCAGTGAGACCCCCTGGTGCCAAAATTGTTATCTTTTTGGTGCCAGGTTAAGACCTTCCTCTACTCCTAAGTATTTGGTAGCCTATGATAGTTTTTTCCCCCAATCAGGTCATAGGATATTGTTTAGATGTGTGTGTGTGTGTGTGTGTGTTTGCTCTGTTTATACGTTTGTGGATAAACTGTTTCTATATTATGCAGAATACTGTGTTTTTAAGGTTTTTAATCTTTATAAACTGCTGTTGGCTGGTATAGAAATGTAATAAATGAAATGAAATGGAGTTTAGTTGACTTTAATGTTCTCCTGAGAGTCCAAAGCTAAATTACTGGAACTATCAGTATTCCGAAGCTGAACCCATTCATTCTATTTGGTTGCAAACCAGAAACTCTGGCTTCCAGCTCTGGCAAGTGAAAAGCTAATGGGATGCATAGAGCGAGACATATAAATTGTGGCATGCAGTGATGGGAAAGGAGACCAGTGCTCTTAGGCAAATTGGAAATCAAAAGATGCTTCATTTTAGTAACCTGGGAAACCAGAAGGCAACTTTCTGTTTTGTTTATCAGTGTCTAAATCTGTTCTTGACTGTTCAGAAAACTGAAGAAAACAAAATTTGAACTTCACAGAGATAACGCAGAGAGAAGCTATCCCATAAGAACAGGAACCAGATAAGGGACACTTCTGTATCTGTAATATTCACAAACATGGTATAAGAATTTCTATGAGTATAATTGAGACGTTCAAAATAGATACTTTGGGCTCAATAATTCAACGGATAAAAATGCAAAATCTCTTAATGACTTGAAGGGAGAGCAAGAGACCGCTTCGCTTGAGAGTTCCAGTTCAAATGCAAATGAAAATAATAGACGTTCAAAATATCCCAGACACATTTCATCAATAAGCTTTTCTGTGACTGCTGATAAATCCTCACAGCTCCATGGGGAAGTCTGATAATTCCTTTTCACAGGCACAGGATGACACCAATTCTAAGCATACAACCAAATGCCTATGGAAAATACCCTTAAAGTGTCTGGAAGTTTCAATTGGTCAAAGTGCTGTTGCCAGATTATTATCTTTGACAGGCCAAACTGAGCACGTCACTCGAGTCCTATTTTATCTGCATTGATTACCTATTCTTTTCTGGGCTCAGTTTAAGGTGCTGTTCTTATTTTAGAGCGCCAAATGGTTTGGGACCTGCTGCCTTAAGGTCCACCTTCTCTTGTATGTTCTCCCCACCCACTCCATTCAAATGCTTCACATTCCCACCTCCAACTGAGGTTTGGTGAGTGGCCATGCGGAACAGGGCCTTTTTGGTTTTGGCACCAACACTCTGGAATGCCCTTCTAAACGGGCTCATGTGGCCCTCTCATTGTATGCTTTCTGGTGTCTAGAGAAGAAGACTTGGCTCTTGAAGAATGCCTTTTGGCAAGGCGGAACCAATTATCTGTTTTCACTGCTGAGTCAATTATTGTAGAGCCAGTGTAGTGGCTAGAGTTTTGGATCCAGGTTCTAGTCCCCATGGCACTGGAAGCTCACTGGGTGACTTTGGGCCAGTCACAGACTCTCAGCCCAACCTACCTCACAGAGTTGTAGGGTGATCATATGTCAGGAAAAATCAGGACATGTCAGGATTTTTGGTAACAAATCTGGGAAGGGGGAAGAAATTATGAAATTTGTAGAAAACTCTGGATTTTTCCCATCCTCCCCTCACCCAAAGGGCAGCTCTACTTTATAGTTAATGGGAATTTCCAAAACTACTTACAGCTCCATCATTTTTAAAGATAAAGAGATGAAACTTGGCACCATGTTAGCCCTTAGGTAGGTCTTTAGCCATGCATAATCTGAAGCAGATCTGTTCATCCGTAGATTTGTAGGATTTTTTTTTAAGTTTGAGGTTTTAATTTTTTAAAAAATAAACATCATTTTTAAAGATAAAGAGATGAAACTTGGCTCCCTGATAGCTCTTAAGTAGAGCTTTAGCCAAGCCAAGTTTGAAGTAGATCCGTTCATCCATTGATTTTTAGGATTTTTTTAGATCTTGAGGTTTTAAAATGATTTTTTTTAAAAAACACTGGAGCCATACCCTTCAAACTCGGGTTGTCAAAACTCCTCTTTGGGGTCTTGCACCTTGAGCAGTTTCAGCTATTGGCATCAGACAGGAAAGGCCATGTTACTGGGATAATGCAAAAGAGGAGAGGGTTGCTCATGCAACCTATATCTGTTGAGATTCCTTCTTGTGAACAACTATTAAAGGTGCAAGAGTACTGTCCTCATTTGCATCTGGCCACCCTATATTATTGTGCAAGTACTTAACAATGCTATTCAGAGAGGGTGTGGGGCAGGGGCTGTGCTGCTGCTGGAGAGGTCTTAGGATTTTTTGTATCCTGGCCTCTCTCCTCTCTGCTCATTAGAACATCTCCTTTCCCTCCCCTCGAGGCCACATTTGAGACCTCACCAAGCAGCTAACGGGGTTCTTTCTGTGGTAGCTGTGGGGGGGCGGGGGACTCATGGTCCCCCTCCCGAAGTTGTAGCAGTGCCTTTTGGTCACAGGAGGGGGGGGGGACTCCAAATGGTCCCTGGGACTCCCTCCCAGGGACCATACCAATGCTCCCTGTGTAACTTAAATCCTGCAGCATAAAAAATTGAATTTTGCAACTGCATATAAGTTGCAGAAATCAAGAACTAAGCACATCACTGCCTATTTTGCAGAATTTATTTTTCTGCCAGTAATGGAAGTGGAACAAAGAGCTATTCAAGGCAATAAAACCTTAAACTATAATTGCTGTCCTGCCTATATTTTACCTCATGAAATTTCACAAGCCATTGCTCACATATTTTAATTAAAGCCTATCTTTTGCAGCCCTAGAAACCAGAAACTTAATAAAATAAATGGAAGCTGAAGTTCACAGGATTGTTCATTCTCTATCTCAAACCAATTTAGGATACTGTGACGTCCTCTACCTTCTGATCTAGTTCAACAGTGTCCCCTGAGGTATCCAGTAAATTGGTACCATGCTAGGAAACTTAAATAAGCATACATTCTGTTTTTTGTTTCTCTATACCCATCCAGAACCTAAATCAGAATGTATGCAGTGGTTTGTCGAGTTGGAACTGGCAAACTCTTTTATAATTCAAGTTTAGGGTTGTTAAAAGGGTGGGTCCAGTCACTAAGTAATTTTCTGATTTGCTGGCTAGACCACTGACATCAGAAATTGAGGATATTTCACCATTGGACAAAACAACCATTGGTCTCTAAGACCCTATCTACACTACTGCTTTAAAATGGTTTATAACAGTTTTAAACCGGTTAATATGAACCGGTTTAAAACAGTAGTGTAGATAAAGAGGCTGGCTTTTATTGATTTCAGATTATCATAAATATGTGTCTTTGCTCTCAGCCTGTCTTTTAAGCAACATCTATTCAGGAGGCCTTCTTTACAATGAACTCTGCCTATGCTCTGAAACCCAAGATTCTACTCAGGTTGATACCATGTAGCTAGCTAAATTAACAGGAAAACTCAGGACATTTTGTTGCTTGAAGTCACAAACAAATTGGCGCCCTTCCTTGTTCTATGTACGAAAGCAAACGGGACTGCAATTGAATCTTACGAGAACACTGGTGATAGATAGGACAGCTTCCCCCATAAGGGCAGCAGGCTCTCTTAGGGGGCACATGACAACTCTCATGGTACACACAGCTCTGTCCTCCAATACTTTGCTACTGCATCCCAGCGTCTGCTGCCTGAGACAGCTGCCTCACTCTGCCTAATTTTAGGACTGGCCCTGTAAATTAGATTGACGACTGACTTTATTTGGGATACTCTATGCGCGATTGTCGCTTCCTCTTGTTCTTTCTGTTTTCCCCCTTTCCCAAAATTCCTTTTTACACCTGGGTATTTGGATGTATTGTTTTTAAAGGGAGTTTCTCACTAAAACCTTCCCCACATGCTATAGAGTGACCATATGGAAAGGAGGACAGGTCTCCTGTATCTTTAACAGTTGCAGAGAAAAGGGAATTTCAGCAGGTGTCATTTGTTAAAGTTGCAGGAGCTATACTAGAGTGTCCAGACACAAAAGAGGGCAGGGCTCCTGCAGCTTTAGCTGTTGTGATGCAGAGGGGATTTCACCAGGTGCTGCATGCATACAAATGACACCTGCTGAAATTCCCTTTTCAATACAACTGTTAAAGATACAGGAGCCCCGTCCTCCTTTCCATATGGTCAGCCCACACATGCAAGACTGTATTAGGATTTTCACAAGTTGTTGTTGTTAGGTTATGTGTTCCTATGCATTGGGCACAATAATCCAAAATGACAGTCTTATTTTTTCCCAGAGCTGAAAGGGGCCCTTGGCAATAGGGCACAGAAACTCTTCAAATAGTTTGACAGATCAGGTGTTCCGTCGAGGACTGGCCTGTGGTGGTAATCTTTCAGCATTTTTGGGGGGGAACCCTTGTAAAGAAGGGGTCCACCGGTAGAGGAAAACACTCCCGCCCTCCCAAATCTGTAACAGGTCCAAATCTTGTGTGAGATCATTTATGTTTGCTTTAAGGTGGATTGCTGCACGGAGCAGGGGGGTTGGACTCTATAGCCTTATAGGCCCCTTCCAACTCTACTAGTCTATGATTCTATAATATGGAAAACCAACCAATTATTGTCAGATGAAAAGGCCATGTTTGGGTGTTTATTTTTATTTTATAGTGTAGTTTTAGACTTTGATGTTGTATTTTATCAATTTATTACTTGTTATGAACTGCCTAGAGAGCTTTAGTGGCACTATAGAAATGTAATAAATAAATGTTAGCTATTTGAGTTTTAATCAGTTTGAGAACCAGGAGTATAGAATATTCTCTATTACAGAAAAACTTCAGAGTTAAAATAGCTTACAAAATGAACAAGTTCAGATGTCATCAGTAATGTGGAACCACTAGATCAAAAAGCAATGTATTGACATTGATTTAAACCTGAAATGCACAATGGCCAGATCTGCACGAAGCAGGATATAGTGGTATGAAAGCAGTATATATAAAAGGCAGGAGCCACACTGCTGCTTTATAGCAGTATTGAAGTGCACTGACAACTGTTGGGGCCCATTGACATATACCATATGCCGCTCTCTTTCATACCACTTTCATACTGCTATATCCTGCTTGGTGTAGATCTGGCCAGTGTTTGCTTGCATTGGATACAAAGGGAAAATAGTCTTTGAACTTTTTTTTTTTCATTGTATTTGGCACAGGTGGGAGAGAACCAGCAGGTCTGTGAAGCCTCGATTGTCGTCTTCTTCTCAATTTCATCCCAACCAGTTAATCTAGGAGTTCATTTGTAACTTTATGTTGATAAATCGTCCTGTTAAAATGACACATGCATACCTGCTTGTAATTGTTTTGAATAAGTGGGACAGCCGGCTGCTGTCAGTACAGTCTTGTGGCGTTAACACTGCACAATGAATGCATGAAGTGTTATGTAATTGATGGAATCCTTGGCAATGTAAAAAGCTGTATCAACATAAGGAGTGAGTCATGCTAACACGGTGTCACAGAGCTGTCGTTAAATACATATATTTCCCTTTATGAACTACAAAGTGAGCAGCGGCTCACGTAGCAGCTAAAAGCTGTTAGCTTTCCTTGGCTACACACAGGATGGATAAGCTGAAATGATGGCCAGGTCTGGCCTAAGATACTTTGCTGCCAACGTAAAGGACAAGATGGTGTGTCCTGTGTCCTCTGCCCTCCGCTCTCCAATTCCAAATAAAGAAGCCAACAGTACTGGCAGTCAAGAACATAAGAAGGACCCTGCTGGATCGGACCAAAGGTCTATGTAGTCCAGCATTCTGGTCCAACAGTGGACAAACAGACACCTATAGGAAGACCACAAGCGGCCATTGATAGCTTTATCCCCCTATGCATATGCTTACTCCACTTTTAAAGCCATCCAAATTGGTGGCCATCATTGTGTGAAGAGATACTTCCTTTTGTGTGTCCTGAATCTCCCATCATTTAGTCTAGATTCTAATGAGAAATGGGGAAAAATTCTCCCTATCCACTTTCTCCACCCTCCATAATTTTATACACCTCTGCATTGTCCACCCTTACATGCCTTTTTTTCTAAGCTAAAACGCCCCAAACTTTGTAACCTTTCCTCATTAGGGAGTGGCTCCAGCCCCTTGATAATATTGCTTGCTGTTTTGTGCACTTTTCCCAAATCTAGAATATCTTTCTTGAAGTGTGGTGATCAGAAGTGTGGATGATAGGATTCCAAGGGGCTATCCTCACGGCGCTGGGGTTGGGACTGCTTCCCTCTTTGACCCAGTGCTTTCCCTTTCCTGGGGCGACCTCTCCCGACACCGAGGAGGGAGTGTAGGGGATCCGGACGGCCATCTGGGTCCCGGAACCATCCCCGTCCTCTTCCTGGTGGAAGGCGACCAATTGTCAGTCGCGTTCCACCAGGCTCCGCCTAAGGGTTGACCCTGGATTGGCCCCAGAGCAATGTCACATGGTAGAAGCGCTGTGTTGACGTTGCTCTTTTTGAAAAAGTCGGGGTAAATCCCGACTTTTCAAAATGCAGAATCACAAGGAAGTCCCGCAGTGGCTGTGAGCCTACGCTTGCATCGTCTAACTGACCGGGTGCAGATCCACAGCCACCATGGGGCTTTCCCTGCATATAGACAGCCCCCAAGTGTAGTTACACCATAGATTAGTATAACGGCATTAAGATATTGGCAGACTTGTTTTCTATTCCTTTCCTAATGGGCCCCAACACATAATTTGCCTTTTTTCACAGTAGCCATACTTTGGGTCAATGTTTTCATCCACTCCAACCCCAAGATCTCTTTCCTGGTCCGTCACTACCACTTTCAACCCCATCAGCATATATGTGACGTTAAGGTGTTTTGCCCAGACGTACATCACTTTACAGTTGTTTGTACTGAAACACGATTTTAATGCCCACTCAAACCCAGTTTGGAAAGGTAACAGATCAAATTCAGTTTTCATCATTGCAAAAGCCAACAGTATACATGCTTTGGGAAGCTGCCATGTGCGTGAGATTCCAAGCCTGTACAGTTGCAGCAAAATAAACATATCCCGCCACTCCAAATGAGTGCATGCATAGCTTTTCCTGTACTGTTAAGAAGCTGGCGAAAACTTAAAAACAAAACACGAATGCTTTTGGATTATGAGTTACTGCCAATGAGAATTTTGTATGGTTTGGGTTTTTTTAAAAAAAAATGATCCTGTTTTACAAGTATGGTTTCATTTTGTTAGCTGTCCTAAGAACCTTGGTGGGATAAAAAAACTTATTATTTGTGTATGAAAAGATTTTGGATATATGGAGGCTTGGGATTATTTTCGGTCCAATCCGATAAATATTTACTCAGAAGTAAATATTTATAGTTAATTTGATGTACGAGTAAGCTGACTTGAAATAGGACTCACTTCTGTACATGCACAGGCTGGGCTATAATTATGGGGTTCATCAGACAAGCGTTTTATCACACGCTCGCTACTGCCCACTCGCGGGTTTTCATGAGTCCTTTAGATGACACCGTCTGCTTCCCGCACGCCTCTCACTCCTTCTTGCCTTTTTTCCGTCACAAAATGAACCCCTTTTAATTTGACTTTTTTGGGGGGGGAACAGAATGTGCTGTCGTTTCCTGCTGTGCGCAAGAAAAGTGGCGTGATAAAAACAGCACCTGAATGGGCCACGTGACCTTTGTTTACTTCCTCTTTCTTCTCCGGGGGTGGCGAAGCAACGGTAAGGAACCGTGTTTCCCCCCCACCCGTCTGATGACGTTCTGTACGTCACTAAGCTAGCCTGTAGACTGTGAACCTCTGCAAGAAATGAATACAAATGCTCCAAGTATGGTGTGAAGATTTATTACTATTTATTGTATTTTCAGACCAAGCCTCCTAAGCACGTATACTCAGAAATAAGTCCACAAATGTTGCATCACTGGTTTTCTTTCCAGTGCTGCGATCTTAAAACGTCTAAGCTAAAATAAACATATAATGAGAAGCAGCAATCCTATATATACTTACCTAACTCAGTTTGAACCTAGCGGAATGTCTTCCCCTATATATAGCCAGTCGTCCTTTAAGATCTTTAGAGGAGGTGTTGCTGGTATGTAGTATCTCGAAAGTGGGCCTTCTCGGTGGTGGCACCCACACACTCCCCCCTGCAGTTTAGGAGGTAGAAAATGTGGCATGTTTTAAATGTCTTCTGAAAACACACATTTCCACCCAGGCTTTCTCTGGTTTGTGATTCATTGCAATTAACCATATACTGCTCCGTATTACTATATTGGTCTTTAGTGTTACTGTAGTTACAATTGTTTTTAATAGTGTATTTTAATATTTATACGTAATCTGCTTTAGAGATTTTATTATCTTATGTGGCATTGCTCTTTTTTTAAATTATTACACATATATTTCCTTTCTTACTCTAAGGAACTCAAAACGGGTTACATGATCCTCCTCCCTCCCTCTGTTATTATGTTCACAACCCTGTGAGGTAGGTTGGGGTGAGAGGGAAGGACTAGTCCAAAATAATTAATTTAGTGAGGTTCATGGCCTGAGTGGCGATTATAATTATAGATAAAAATAAATAATAATAAATAATAATTTAGATTTTTAAGTCCCTAACTACTGCCTCTCAAGTGTTATTTAAAGATTAATAATAAACGAATTAATTTTTTAAAAAATGTAACGGGGAGCCACTTCTGAATGGATAGGCATACTAAGGTCCCATTTCAAAGCATACTTTCTTGAGTGTAAACCCCACTGATTACGGCGTTTTTCAGGAAAAGTGCACACATGCACACTCGTCGGGTGCCATCCTATGCACACCTACTCGGGAGTAAAACCCTTTGGGCACACCGGGACTTGCTTCACAGTAACCACCAGGCCAATTAATGCACGCCCAATCATGCAGCTTCTACACAGAGCCTTTGGAACATCCGAGGATGGGAGTTGCAATACCACATTCCCCTCCACCGCCGGCTCTCCTGGAGCATGGAAACCCTCCACGTATTTCTATTACGCACATACTTCGCCACAGTCCTGCCTCCCCTTCTCATTTGCATGGCCACGCCCCACTCCGGCCACGCCATTGGCCGAGCCGCCCCACCCGCGACAGTGCAGGGGCGGGGCGCGGTGGAGGCGGTTGCGGGCCGCCGCGCGCTCCTCCGGCAACCCCGTCCTGTCATTAGCATACGCCGCGCCCTCCCCTCGCGGCCCATTGGCCCGTTTCAGGGAGGCGAGCCCCGGGAGGCGGCCCTCCTTGCGTCACGTCGCTCTGCGCCTCCCGATTGGGAGCCGCGGCCTGCCTGTCAAAGGGGGGGAGGAGGGGTGGGATTGAGAGGGAGGAGAAGGGGTGGGATTGAGAGGACGGCGACGAGGGTCTCACTTCCGCCTTGGTGTCAACGGGGCTCGACGGCAGGGGGGGGGGGGCTTGCAGCCCGCGCAGGCGCGCCGCGGGACCGAGCGAGCCGGGTGCCAGGTAACCGACCCCCGCCCCGCCTGCGGGGTTTAACCGCCGTCCTCCCCCCCTCCCCCTCCCGCTCCCCTCAGGCGCTCGCAGCGCCTGGTACTGAGGGGAAGGAAACAGCTGGAGCCGGGCCTGCCTGAGGGAGGGTTGTTGGGGAGGGGAGAGGCTTTGCCCCCTCACGGGAGCGCCCTGGAAGTGGTGGTGGGGGAGGGGGCCTCTGAGGGGCAGTGGGCTCCGCTCCCCTTCCCCATTGTGAGGAGAGGGAGCCTCAGGGGAGACCCGGGCCGGGGAGCCCGTGTGAGGAGAGGATTCTCGCAGCGGGGACGAGAGGAGGCGGGGACGATGGGCCAAAGGGGCTGTTGTTTCCCTCCCTTCCCCCGGTAGCCCAAGCTCCGCATGCGAAGGGCCCCTCGCCCGGTCCTGGACATCTCCAGGGGTCACGCTGGACCAGCCTTTCCCTCAGGAAGGCGCTCCTGCTGGTGTTTTGGATCACGGCCCCTCACGCCCCTGGCATTGGCCGTGCCGCCTGGGGCTGATGGGAGGTGTAGTCCAAAACCACCTGGAGGGTGCCAGGTTGGGGAAAGGCTAGGAGGGGAAAAGCCACCGCTCGAGAGCCTGGAGCCCCCGAGAGTTGCTGTCAGTCGGTGTAAACGATGGCTGCGTTTATCTTTATGTTCCCTGCAGACTCTTTGCCCTAAGTAGTTCCTTCCAGGAGTAGGTTCCCGTTAAAGGCTCCTGTGGGTGGAGAAGAGTAGGTGGGAGTGGGGGAAGCCCTTAAGTAAGCAAGCTTAGAGGCTTCCTCCTCGGTCCGCCTCAACTCCCATTACCACATTCCACTGCCTCTCCCTTTGCACACCCGTCTTGCCTCTCAGTTGCCGGCAACCGTAGAGTTGCCAACTTTATCTTTTATCTTGTTTTTGCTTCTTTTTCTTTTCGCTCTGGCCCCTGTTCTGCGCTCTTAACTGCAGCTCGATCTGCAGATATCCGCAGGTCATGATGATATGCTGATTTCTGCACATTGAAAAGCTTCACCTGCTGGTTTTTGCGGTTCAGGATGTTAAGATCAAAGGACAGCAGGCTAGGCTGATGTGCTTCTGTTTTTAGTTTTTCTCCCAGTCATTTGGTAAACCCCGTGAGGCAGGATTTTGCCTTGAGCCCTCAAGTTGCGGATCTCCCCCATAGAGGGCATAGTACTTCTTCCCCCATTTCCCACCTCTCATTAGTTCTCCAGGCTTGCAAATGGAGCCCACTTTATGATACTTATATTATTTGGATCAGGTGTTATACTACAGGCCTGAATGCTTTCTGCTGTTCAAGCTCCGTCTTCCCGGAATGGGGCAACCCCTCCATGAAATTGTGGCCTTATTTCTGTGGTGGTATTTGCCAGAATGAGGAGGTGAACAAGATTCTCTTTGTCCTCAGATCTGAAATTTCAAGTCTGGAGGTGGCACAAGGTGTCACCTTTTAATTAGAGGAGGGAGTCTACCCTCCACAGTTTGATGAAGAGGACATGGGAAGGAGAATAACAAGATCTTCTGCATCTTGCAGGCCCAAAGCCATCTTGAGACTAGGGATAGCTCATTCCAGGTTGAGGAGGGAAAGGCAGTTCCTTTCTGTAAGCATGGGGCCTTATGGGCTACCAGTGCTGTGCGGATAGTCTCCATTAGTGAGATTATTTTGCCTGGTAACAGGAGTGATCCCTGCTTTGAGGTCTGTTGGTGTCATTCCATGGCTGACCACTCCTCTTAATCTACTCCAGAATATAACTTCACGTGCCAGTGTCAACAGAAATAAATTCCTTCCTGTGAAGAGAGAATTTTGCCTGAGGAATAACCTATAACCTTGTAGGGGGAAATAGACCTAATTCTTTGCATAACATTTGCTGTTTTTTCCCTTGGTCTATTTCACCTAACAGGGGAAATACACTAAACTAGTTACTTCCTTGTGCCTTGGTGGGGAAAGTCTCCTGTCCCTTTTGCCTTGGAGACTGTATGGTCCTAGTGATGAGACTGTGGCCAGATCTACACCAAGCAGGATATAGCGGGATGAAAGCGTTATATAAAAGGCAGGAACCACACTACTGTTTTATAGCAGTATTGAAGTGCACTGACAACTGTTGGGGCCCATTGACACATACCATATACCGTTTTCATAATGCTATATCCTGCTTGGTGTGGCTCCTGCCTTTTATATACCGCTTTCGTGTCACTTTCATAGTGCTATATCCTGCTTGGTGTAGATTAGGCCTGTCTTGCCTAGGGATAGAAGTGTCACTTATTGCGAGGCCTGCTGCCCTTTTACTATAGCTGACTACCCCTGCAGCAAATTGTAAGGCTATCTGGAACATGGGGAAGCATTTTCTTTCTACACCTCTGGATAACTGAAGATGTGAAACCATCGCACTAACAGTTGAGGGGTGTTGCTGTTTGTAGAGGTAGTGAAATAGGGATGTGGTGCCTTTTGTTCATACCTCCATTGTGAATTGTAACTAAAGGCATGCATATGAGATATCAAGAGGTGGTGGTACTTTTTTAAAGTCATCAGTGTAGAAATCAGTAAGAGCTTCGCTATTGGGTGGTATGGAAATTCAATAAATAAGACTGTGAAGAGCAAGGGGAAAGGCAGTTATCTTGAATTGACTTGAATGTTTGGGTTTCTTTTGTTTCTTCTTGAAGTAGTTGCTTCTTGCCTAACTGAGATGTTGGGTTTTCACTTTGGGTCTGTTTGGATAATCACGAGATGGGACGTAAGGGGGTAGCAGAACCAAGGAGTGGAGAGGAGTAGGAAAACCATGACAAGTGTGCCCCCACATGATTGTGGTACCATTCCAGGCAGTTTGCTTCCCTTACCTCTCCTCTACTCACGGTCCCGTGGTTATTCCTTCACTGTAGTATCTGCTCATCCTAGCACTGCGGTGGGAATGAGGTCAGGTCAGCTGATGCAGCCATCACTCAGCAGTTGTGACCATAGAGATTGCTGTGCGGGCTAGAGCATTGCTGGCACTTCCGGGTGCTCTAGGTGGCCATCTCTATGATTGCCTGGATTTATCCACAAGGAGCCTGAGAGATGACACAGTAAGCTCCCCGTACCCACTCTGCAGAGGGTGGGTGACAAGGGTGGGTAGTGGACCTACCATGGGTGCGACCCCCCCCCCCACAACACGCTAACCCCTCGTGGATTGTTGAGGGATAAACAACCCGGACTTTGAACCCATGGCTTATTTTTAGTTTAAAACTCTGGGCTCTTTGTCCCTCATCAACCCAGAGTTCGCATGTTGCATCAAACAACTCAGGAACAGGTCATTCTTGGATTGTTGATAAAAGATATTGCAAAGCAGAAGCAGTGAGCATGTAGGAGGCAGTACACTTGCTCACTCTGTTGCAGCTCTGCCAATTTATGGATTAAAGAACACATGAATTGGTGTTACATGTGAATCAGGCTGTAACATCAATATAATGTTATGATGAGAATAGTGGAGAACTGTGGAGATTGGAAGCCAGAGAAGCGTGAAGTACTGTGACTTGTCAGTTGTACTAAAGAGGCCTAGCAGGCTGTATATGGAACACTTCTGTTGAAAAGTATGAGCCCAAGTGATGAAGCCCTTATATGCCAGGTGCTCCCCTTCCTAGACTTGGAAGACCTAAAGACAGTAGTGCATGCGCTGGTAACTTCGAGGCTTGACTTCTGCAATGCGCTGTACATAGGGCTACCTTTGTACCTAGTCCGGAAACTACAATTAGTTCAAAATATGGCAGCCAGGTTGGTCACCAATACACCTAGAGGTGACCATATTACACCAATTTTAAAATCATTTCACTGGCTGCCAACTATTTATTTATTACATTCGTATACCGCCCCATAGCCGAAGCTCTCTGGGCAGTTTACATAGGATTAAAACAATTTAAAACATTATACAAAAATTAAAACAGCAAAAACATACAACATACACACAATCTGTACATTAAAAACCACTACAACACCCCAAAAAGCAAAGTATGAAGTGTTGGTTATTACCTTTAAAGCCCTACCTGGTTTGGGTCCAGGTTACCTGCAGGATCGCTGTCTCCCATACAATCCGCCCCGCACACTCAGGTCCTCTGGGAAGAACTTACTCCAGTCAGCAAAAACTAGGCTGACAATTGTTACCCAGGGGACCTTCTCTTCTGCTCCCAGACTGTGGAATGACCTGCCGGGAGAGATTCGCTGACTTAACAGTCTTCCAGAATTTAAGAAAGCCATAAAGACTGATCTCTTCCAGCAGGCCTACCCAGTTGAATTTTAAGATGCCTTTTAATAATGTATTAGTTTTATATGTTTTAAATCAGTTTTATGTATTTTATGCTGTTTTGTATTTAATGTTGTTCCCCGCCTTGATCCAGAGGGAGAGGCGGGTAAGAAATAAATATATTATTATTATTATTAACCCCTGAAGTTGTGCAGTATGGATAAATATGAATGGTATAGACTCCACAGTGTGTAACCTTTGTGGACTTTTATGTGCACTTCTTTTACCACATAGAAGTTGTCAGAAGCTACACCTATGTAAGAACAACGTGTATTAAATGGTTAAAGATGGCCTTATAGTGCGTGACATGATCACATGAGAGATAAGGTAGCCTTGTAGATACTGTTGAATGAGGGCCTATGTTCAAATCCTAGATTAGCCATAATTTCCCTTTAGTGGCCCTGTGCAGACTGTGTTATGAAAATAGTAATTTACCAGCATACCAGGGAGCAGAGCGGGCTCCACAGTGCTGGAGAGGGCACTCAGGTGCAATGAAATTGACGGCCCTCTGCATCTCATTGTTCCATAGTGATGCTAGGGTCTTGGCTGGATCACCACTCTCTCCACTGGAAAGTCCCCAAGAGTATTTAGAAATCCATCTGATTCCATTAGTCTCCTGGGGCAGACAATCCGAATGCCCCCCATCCCTGAAGGAGGGAACTAACGCTGTGAGTTCGAATCTCACCAGGAAGTGATCTGACTATGGCAATGGGGTTAAATCAGATGTTGAAATTTCCTTAGAACAATTAGTTAAAATAGTACCTGGGTCAAAGTTATAATCATGAATACTAATTATAACTTCTAATTGAATATGTTATCAGTATATGGAGATGGGCGATAATGTCATTAGTCCTATTTCGGGCTGCAGGTGGCGTACATAAGTGCATGGTCTCTCTCTCTCTCTCTCTCTCTCTCTCTTTGCCTTGTTTCTCTCTAAATGCAAAGAATAGAGAAGGTCAATGAATAGAGAATTTGGGGAGACGGAGTAGATCTGAACAAGGAGGAGGAATCGATATAAATGCAAGGGATAGGGGAGGGGGATAGAAAGTGAAATGAAAAGTGAACAGAACATATTCATGCAATCTTGGCTCTTGAGGAAGCTTCTGCTGCTTGTAAAGGAAATACCTAGCATGGCGGCTGCAGGCCATAAAAAAGACCCTGTTTGGGAATATTGTTTCTGTACCTTCTGTGGTTGAAATTGCCTAAATTTATTTTTTTAAAGAACTTTACATTTACATGTTTTGTTAACGTTGTTTGTTTATTCTTCTGGTTAGTTTTCTTCAACAGCCTTATTAGTACAATTTAAAAGCCTGTTTGGTGGTGGTGATTCTGGCACATTATGACAAAAATGTCATGATTAATTAAACAGTTGGAGCTAGTACATCTCCCTAATGAATTCACAATTCACAATAATGAAATCTACATCTCTGAATATGTATTAAGGTTATATTAAACAATAATGTACTTCTGCTAAAATGATGATTAAATAGAATCTTCTTCACTGGTGATTTAAACTGATTTAAATCATTAAAATTGAATCCTCCAAAGAAGCGATTTAAATCATGATTTAAATCGGTTTGATTTAAATCAAATCAACTCTGCTCTAACCCATTGTTTAGCGCAATTAGGAATGAACCACAGCAAGCCTCAGGCTCATACGCTTCTCCCTCTTCTTTTCCTGTGCGTCCAGGAGGAGGAATTTGGAAGGTTTGCTTCTGCTTTTGCTTAACCGCAGCTCAACTTGTTCAGACCTTGGAACTGTAGTTAACTGTACCTATAGTTAAGTGTAAGCAAATCAGCTTCAGCAACTATGGTATGAAGTTGGTTTGTTTTCGAACTCATATGGTTAATGTACAGGTTGTTAGTCTGGGCAATACAACAAATGATGGTTATCAAAAGCGGAAGCTTCCTAATTATGGTTTGAGTCTCACAGTAGCTTGTTGGTGTTTGTTTATGCCATGCTAATCTGTGGTTCAGCATGGCATGCGAACTGGGCCACTGTATTTGTGAGGATGAATGAAACTATAAAACATTCTATTACAGTTGTAGAATTAGGTTTAGTGATAGTATTGTGCGTAGTTTACCCATGTAGAAAATGGAAAGGACTGGATTTTGTAATACAGTGTCAGTTGCAAAACAGTTATCTCAGACAAGAGTTAAGCATTCTAGGTTATGTTGAAAGTTAATATTGCTAAAGTGCTTCCTACTTTGGTAAGTAGGATTTCAGTGGAGATAATATAAATACTACTCTGATGGCTTACCTGGGCAATACAGAGTGCCTAGAGGTCTCACTTGGGTATTAGTATATGTTGAGAGGAAGCAGTTGTACAGTTAGTGTGTTAGCTTTAGTTTTCATTGCCAAATCTTTCTTCCCAAAATATTAAACAGATTTTTGCAATCGTAAAATATTTCGTTGCAATTGTAAGTAAAGTCAGCTCTTTGAATACTCATCATTTACTGTTTGAAGCCGGGGCCAAAAAGGAGAATTTGATATACCTTTGGGGAGCTTTGGAAGTTAGTATATCTGAACAACATTTTTGTTAAAGTATCTGTACTTGCCTCCTGTATTTAGCTCTCCCTCAAATCACTCCAGGCTGCTCACAAAATCAATAAATTAATAAACTATTACATATAACCAGTATTACATACAAACAGTAACATGCAATTAAAATGTAGATAATTGGGTCAGTTCCCTTTTATGCATAAATGATGGTATCAAGTGCACTGAAAAGGAAGGATAATCCAACAATTAAATTTCTTTTGGAAGGAATTTGCATAATAAGTGCTTTCTTGGGAGTCTAGTCTCAAAGTTTCATATCACTTTCAGCCTTATTCACTTCAGAGTGACTTATACTTAAGGAACTTACTCTGGTAGCTCAATCTTTCTGCCTGTTTCTTATTGAGGGGGATAATTCTCCTTGGCTACCACTTTGACTGATGTGTGAACTTCATGGAGTTTCTTTAAGGATATGTCCAAACATGCATACGTAGAGCTGCTGTGGAAGTGCATTGTCTTCATTTTGTCCCTGTGTTTGGGAAGAAAGTGGTGTACTGAACTGATTGGTAGGGGATATGTGATGTCATGAGGCCCCTTTGGAGTAGTGTTTTTTATTTTAAAAATTATGTGCTTAAAAAAAAGCTGTATGGCTTAGAACAGGGTTCCAGATCGTTATCAATGCATAGATCTATTCTGCTGTAAACAACTAGCTCCCTGACATCTTTCCTTCCTTGCCCTGCAACTAATCAGCCTGAGATTACAAAAAGCAGGCAAGTTATTTAGAAAAGGAAGCATTTTTAATGCAGCAGAAAGGTTAGTGATCACAGTAATTGGATTGGTGCATATCTTGAATTTTCATATAAACTTTATACTCAGAGGATGCATGAGGCCTACAGCAAGATTATGACAATTATGTATGCCTTATGGGACTGGCTATATGCCTGCAGTTCACTAATTAACGGCTCAGTCCTATGGAGATAGTCGTCAGCCTCTGAACTCGGAGGCTGATGACTATCCAATGGAGGGTGGTCAGAGCAGAGAAACGATCCTGCATTTTTTATTACAAGTCAGAGGGGGTAGGGAGCGCTGTTTCTGGGATCCCAAAACCTGAAAAATCCTATGTCCCCTAGATGCTGTCCATACTCAGTGCCTCACTCTTAAATTTCCATGCACTGGCTTACTTATACCTTTTTCTTTGGGCCTATGTACACTAAGATATTTTGACATTTGTTTCAGGACTGCTGCTTATATGCAGTGATAAATTATCTCTGCAAGAACACTAACACATCTGCGCTGTAAGATGGTTCTCAAGGGCTTGTTTTGTAACATTTCACAATATTGCCAATTATTTAGGATTAATGCTAGGTGGGGATATGAGGCGTTTGTGACTTTAAAATAAGAGGCACTGCATTTTGGAGTGGGAAGTAATCTTGACCAAAGACCAGGCTTAGAAAAATCTTGGGTTGGTGGATCTTGGGGCACCCAGGATCTCTATTATTTCAATATGGCTCAAGACAGAGTCTACAACAAACTAATTATTTGGATGTATTATGTGGGTAAGCCACCCTTATGATCTAAAGGGCTGGAGTGAGGAGACTGCTTGTTCACCAGAGAGAAATAAGGATTGGAGTTTGTATCATATGGATGTTATAAACATGGCTACATGCTAAATATGAAAATGGGCAGTGAATTTCGGAGAATGTCTTGAAGTCAAATTACACATGATGGTGGCAACCATATTTGTTTATCTGGTTCAGTCTATAGTGGGGGTGGGAAGGTGCCTGATTTTGACAACATGGGTGTGCCAGTTGTTATAGTGGAATCTTTTACTTCCCTCATTTTCCCTCTCCTTAGTTTGCTGCGCAACCCCTATTTTTTTCTCCAGTCTGGCTCCACTGCATGGAAGTCTTCCAGGCTGGGAGAAAAGTACCTGAATTTAGGGAGTACAAAGAGGTAAGGGTAGGTGGAGGAACGGATCGATTCTCTTCACTCGCTCTCCCCTTACGTAAACATCAGACATTGGCTCAATTCGGACGACACAATAAACAACTGGTGTGGGGGAAACAATCGTCAGTTGTTTTGACTATTGTGTTATCCGAATGCTGCCATAGTCAACTCAGTGCTGATCCTAATCCACACCACAGTTGATTATTTATTACCATGTTGTGTGGGGAGTACCCCCTAGATGAACAACTGTAAAGTTATTACCCCACCATTGACTATCGTGTTGTCTGAATTCAGCCATTGAATAGAGTAAAAATGTGATTAATATCACTGCTGCCATAGAGTCTAGTTTGACCTCTTACTTTTACAGTTAGAGTTTCAGGGATACATTCCAGACACCTGAGGAAAATTTTCTGGGAAACTTGTGTCGGCTTGATTCAGTAACCTCAAACGGCAATTGGATGATGAAATGTTATAATAGTTCTTTTTCACATCTGCCATTTTTAATATGGCAAGAATTAATGAAGCAGGGTATATATATATATGTATTTTCTCTCTGAAATTTGTGTACATGAATGAACTTTCATAAACAAGATCTTGAAAGTGAGGTCAGAAAAAAAGTTAAGCTTATTATTTCCTCAAACTGAAGAGCGTGTTGAAGGAGCTGGGATGCAACCATGCCTTTTTTTGCTAACGGGACCATTACCAGGCTCATGATTAGTAGCTCACAGTCCCACTGGGATTGCTGAAAGGGAGGTGTGTCCTGTGAGTCCCTCTTTGCTATGGGCCTCAGTTACCTCATTGGAAGTGACTAGGGAGTTGGAGAAAAATTCCTGTTGTTCTAAGGGTCAGGCAGCTATACTTGGGACAGAACACATGTAAGATCTAGTAAGCTAAAAAGTAGGGTGATTCATAAATTTTAGGAATATTGAGTCAACTGATTGTGGGTCACCATTGTGGTAAAATTGTGGACATGGAGTGCCTTTAGATAAGGCTTTTATCCTGCAAATGCCCTGTCTCGAAAAAGAATTTTTGAGAGGGTCCAGATGTCACTCTCATTTGTTTTTCCACCATGTTTTACCATAAAAAAATCCATTAAGGAGGGGAAAGACAGAATATCTGCACAATGCCTGTTGATTGATAGTGATAGGTGCCTTCTGTTTAGAAGCACCCTTGAATAAGGGGAACCTGGGTGAACCTAGCAGTTAAGCTGAGTGGATGGTCTTTCACATATTGCTCAATCTCTCAGCCTGTTTTACCTCATAGAATAGTTGGATCAAATGGTATAACTCCATGTATTCTGCTCTTGAGTTTTTTTGGAAAACGTCAGGATACATAAGCGATAAAATGGTTCATTCCAGAAACCTGTTGAAGACTAGACACTGTACTAAAGTGACACTTTGCATAGAAGAGACTTTGAATCTGACTTCATATCATAAGGAGCGAAAGTCGGATACAAATATTTCCTTGCAGTGGTGACGTTCCAAAAAGGCAATTTAATAATCTTGGCTGTTTCACAGTCAGTATATTTAAAATGAGCCAGTCCAGTCCAGTATAGCATTGTTCTTTTCCATTGTTCTAAGATTACTCCATGTCTAACCTACAGTAGTTTTCCTCCCTGGTACTTAGTTGCATGAATGGATCAAGTTGTAGAAGGCAAGCCGATCAGGCTCAAGCTTTGCTAAATTGCAGGCAGATTAGCATTTGCTCCAGGTCTCTCTGTGCTGGCAAATCATGTGAGTGAGACTGTAATTTATGGCAATATGCCCTTGAGCATTCCAGTTACATAAAAAAAAACCTTGTTACTGCAACCTTCTCCACACTAGCATTCTTTTATCTTTCAATCAGCATTAGAAGGCATCTGAGGCCACTGCAACACTGGAAATAAATTAATATGCTGGACGTTCAGGTAGTCTAATGTTCAAGTGAAATTTGACTCCTTAACATTGTCTTTGCAAAATGGCTTTTAACAATAGTTAGCATTTATTTTACTGCAGATAATTTATTTAGGAATTTCCTATTCATTCATGACTTGAGTTTTTAAGATCCTTTTCTATATTAGTTGTCTAGATTACTCCAAATTTCTTAAGTAAATTTGAACAGTGGGGGAACTGTTAAAGGCATGTGTGTTTGCTGATAACGTTTGGTAAAAGATGTGGGATCAACAGGATGGTGTTAAGTATATAAATATTTAGAACATAAGCATTGCTTTCAGCATAGGTTCTATGGTAAATATTATTTGGAAGTATTCTTTGGCATGTAATCTTTAATTTCTAATCCTCAACAGTCATTCTAGTGGCTGTCTTCCCCTTCCTCACTTCATTACTTCAGCCTACAAATATACTTGGACAATTATCTAGTCTAATTTGCTAACAGGAAAATTTGTCTCAATTGAAACAGACTAGATGTCATAAGAGGACTCGCTTTATCCTTGGGCTGTGTTTTTAAAATAAATAATCCTGTTAAGACACTAAACAACTGGAGCGTATCTAACTTAGTGTCAGATTTGTGTGCACAGTTAAAAATATTGCCCGATTCAACTGCATGCAACCATTTTCTTAATAATTAGATTTGTTTTTGTTCTATACAGCAATATAAGCAAAGTGAAGTACAGATTCTAAGGGCTTTCCAGGTCAAGAAAACACACCGGCGGAGGTTCCGTAGGCAGTGTTTTCCTATCCTCATTCCAGAATTAGGCAGATCAAATGAAAAGGAAAAAAAATGGGGACATGCAGGTACCCAGTGGAATTATAGTTTCAGAGGTAAGAAAGCACCACACTGGGTGGGCAGGCGTCCATGCAGTTTTTTGATTGGCAGTGCTAAAGATAAACCAGCTCATGTTTGGGCCACAGAGCCATTTATTATTATTTTTATTTGTTTTTAAATTTTTATTTATTACATTTCTATACTGCCCAATAGCCAAAGCCATGAAATCTAACGCGATAAAATATAATTTAAAATATTAAAAGTACAATGTAAAAATAATTAAAAAATGAAATAAAAGCAGTAGTGCAAAGATTTAAAATAAAGTAACAGATTTGGAACAACAGAAATTGAAAGACCAAAATGCCTAGGAAAATAAGAAGGTCTTTACCTGGTGCTGAAAAGGCCACAATGCAGGTGCTAGGCAAGCCAACCTGGGCATTTAATTCCCTAACTAGAGTGCCACAACAGAGAAGACTCTTCTTAGTAGCCACCTATCTCACTACTTTTGGTGGGGGCTCCTGGAGAGGGACTGCTGAAGAACATCTTAGGGTCTGGGCAGGTATATGGGATGAGACAATCCAATGGTTAGAAATCATTGGAAGAGGAAAATGCTGAAACTGTCTCCTTGCTCTCTTCTGTAACTTTGTAAATTGCTATTGCCATCTCAGGAGCAGCGAATGTCCTCGGATAAGTTTGGCTTTGTCAAAACTAAAGGTGCCATGTCCTAACTAAGTTTAAAATTGTACCTGTTTTTCTTTTTAGGTAACAAATCCCAGGCCTGAACAAAAAGTATGAAGTATTTAAATACTTCTATCTACAAGGGCATTGTATAATCAATGTTATAAGTAAAATTTAATTTCACAGGTAAGATCAGCATTATCTTTTAGAGTGAGCCATATTGAACAGTAATTCTCAGTAAACATGCATAGAATTGTGCTGCGAATGAGCATTGATTAATGTGTTAGATACCTGTAGAATTCTCAAAATGGCTTGGAGCAGTGAAGAAAAACCAAAAGGAGGAGAGCATCCAAATCAGGACAAAAAAGAGGGGAGAAGCAGGTTCTCAGAGTTTTGGCCTGTGTTGTTTTTAAGGCCTTCTTCAGGGGGCTGTAATATTAAAAATACATTAAATTATGTTTGAAGGGATAACACATATCATAGATAAATTAATATATATGTTTAGAGGTTAGTTAGGCACATTGTTACAGAGGCCCATATATAAGGTGTTTTTTTAAAAAATTACAATATGAAGGTTCTGGGGCCTGTCCACATTACCCATTCATAATAAAACTTGTATAAATCATATAAAAACATTTTGTTTTTACAAAAGTATAATATACAGATTCTTACTTGATAAGAGATGTCTGCAGAAGTACTCCTAACAAGATGATAGTCTCCTACGATAATTACTGGTGACTGGGAAAAGTCAATCAATCGTTTTTTGGGGCTCTGCCACGTGCTTCCATGATGTAGCAGTGATAAGTGCAAGGTCTCAAAATACGTAATTGCTGTTATCCTTATTGCTATTATGTGGGAGTCACCGCAGGTAATTGCTGAGTCACAGGAGTGGCAAAAATTCAAGATCTAAATGTAAGCCACTGGCATTCAGAGTTTTTAACCTCAGGATCCATTCTATTTTCTTTCTTAATAACAGTTCATTATCGTGTGTGTTACGTTTTTCCAGAGCCCAAAACTTTAAGTCTGCAAAAGAATGACGTTGTGCTGAAAAGTGATCTACTAAAGGAGCACTTGATCTGTTCTTTAGGTTGCTGAGGTGTTCTCCTATACGTTTTTTCAGAGGTCCAATCGTTTTGCCTATATAAATCTTTGGGCATTTACACTGGATGGCATATATGACAAAAGTACTGTTGCAGGTGGTGAAATGTTTAAGGGAATATCTTTACTGATCAGATGGATTTTTTAATTCTGTGACTTTGAGGGTGTATTTACAGTAACAGCAGTGTCCACAGGGATAGTGACCCTTGGGCATGGAAGCACTGGGTAAAAAATTGGGTGAACTGCCATATTCTTTATATTCACTTCTGATCAAAAAACAACACAGGCAGAAATGCATTGGGCTTTGAAATAAAATACTTTAGCATCCTGAGAACCTGCTTCTCCCCTTTTTATTTGTCCTTGGAGCAGTGAAGAACACTTATGTGGTATGTTCTGTGCCTGTCTCTTTCTTCAGATCCACCTCTCCTTTCAATGAAGTCTTTTCACATGATTTAGCCAGTAGCAAATTATATGGCTAGTTTAAAAGGGGAGGGTTTCTTTACAATAAACATACATATGAGTATATTTGGGATGGGGGAGCAATCTCTGACCACCAGTTGCATATTTATTGCAAAGAAACGTGTTTAATTAAATACTTATGGCTTTAAGCCTATACCCATTTGCCTGGGAGTAATCCCCATTGAACTCAACACACTTCTGGGTAGATATGAGTAGGATTGTATGAATACAAATGTACAATTCAATATATAGAATGCAACACTATGACACAATCTTCATATAAGGGAATTAAGAAGCAGCAAATATAGCTATAGCTGCATAGTGCACAAGTGGATAAGTGGTGGTGTTGCAGAACAGATGTTTTTAGTGATCTAAATAGTTGATTTTAAATGGTGTAATGCAAGCTTCTGTATAGTCTAGAACAAGTGTTATGGCTGAATGTGCCTTTCCTTGAGTGAAATTCCTAGCTTACATTAAACAAGCGTTCCTCATTGCATAAATCCTAGCTTATTTCCCTGGCTTGTTAACCAATATTAAACCAGATTTTCCTGGTTCAAATGCAGTGAGGAACTGTGTCTTATTTGTAATCCAAGGTCTTCACACCACAGCTCAAGAGTGGAGGAACACAATGCTCCTTCCTGGCTTCATATATCATGGCTTATGAAGCCTGGAATGACAGTCTGACCCAGGCTGTTGTGTGTCTACTTTGGGGCCCAAGAGGCTGTTTATACAGTCAAAACATTTAAAATTATTGCAAAGAAGTGGGAGTGACAGTTTACACCAGTGTTCACATAACAGGAAAGCTTATTAATTACACAGACAATTTGATTGTGGTTCTGGGGTCATGGTGGGAAGAGGAAAATTTTCACACTCTGTTGAATTTATCTTTTCATATAGATGAATACATTTATTGTATCTGGCTTTCTTAGAAAGGTGTGTAGCCTCACCAGCTATAATACTTCTACTTTCCATAGCTAAAAACACTTTGCTGTTGTTCTTTCAGCCATTGAGATACTAGGCTGGGCAGAATACTTTAAATGATCAATTTCCTAGTAAATAATTCAGTAGTATTTGTAAAGTGAGAGGAATGAAAGAAGAGGGTTTTGTTTCGTTTTTTAAGGATGTGGTTTTCTTTCTTTCCCTCTGCTGTTTCTTAGAAAATTTCAAAGGCCAGTTATTACAAAACAGGTTCAGTACAGGATTCTTGAATTGTGAGCACATAGGTACAAACTGATGTCAAGATGTCTAGATGTTGTGTGAAAGGATTATTGAAGCAAAATAAGTAGGGTTACAACATTTAGTTGATTGATCAGCAGGGTGGATGAAATATCTTTTTAAAATCAGATTTTGAATTTAAAATTCAGATTTTTTTAAAAAAAATACAAACTTTCTCTCATTTAAAAAACAACGTAGTTGCGTTTAAGTTTCTTGATAAACATGTTAAACCCATACTTACAGTGTCATAAAAGTGAATTCATGGCTATGTTACACTCACACACTCTGGACAGAAATTCAGTCAAGCATTTCAGTTTCTCATATCATTGATAATGGCTCTGTCCAGCCTTATCACCAGATCTGGGCTTTTGGGTTCTTTTTCTCTGACTGAAATCTCATCTGCAAAGACACCAGCTGCATATGCTGTTCTGTACTTTTGTGGTGGTGGATCTGAACCATGCAAGGCAAATGAGTCTGTGGAGACAGAAAGACAATATAGCAGAGCAGATAAAAATGATTGAATCATTTTTAAAATCAGGAATAAAGGTTTTTTTAAAATTTATTTATTTATTTATTAAAATTGTAAGTACTAAGTATCTCTTAAATAATTAGATTAACATTAAATAATCTGGATATAAGCATATTTCCTTTACAGTTAATCTCTAAATTACATCAACATCTCTACCAGATGCATTGAACTAAGGAAGGCTTTTCTATTCAAATCAAGAACCAATCTGATCATTTAGCAAAAGTGAATATGTTTGTTCCTGGTGGTCCCACATGGACTTCTAGTCCAATTGAGTCCACCAGGAGAGGATCCTTCAAAGCTTTCTTTGAGTGACCGGCTGTGGTTTTAGCAGAACTCAGGTTTTAGCAGAACTCAATTTCTTTTAAAAACAGTATTTTTAATGTGGTGTTTTTATGCTTTTATCCTACCTGTTGTTCTCTGCTCCAAATTATTTGGATATGGAGCAGTATATATATATTGTAAATAAATATAAACATAAATATTTACAGTTTACCCGAACATTAAGTATTTTACTTTGATGTGACGAGAATAAACTGTTCTAGTCTGCCCAGTAACTATAAAACCTTGTTTTGATCCATTGGTCATGGGCATTTCATTTTTGTTTCCTACTTAGTTTTTGTGGGGGCAAGCCTGGGTCAAGATGGTGACGTAATTCGCAGTGGCAAATTGTGAGTTATTTAACTCATGGTTTTCAGGGACATACGCTATACAACCTCTGATTAGACTGATCAGAGGATGTTTACAGAAAAGCAAAGCAGCTCATGAGTGGTGCACATGCCCACGATTAACCCACAATTTGCTGTCAAGTGCCACCGTGACATGCAAATGGCTACAGAGTGAAGCAGAAAAGAGCAACACTTGAAAGAAAAAATAATAATGTTCAGTATGAAACTTCCTGCATTACTATACTTGGGCAGTATTCATTGAAGCCCCATTGAAATAACTGGAACTTACTTCAGTTATGTATAGGATTGCACTGTTAACCTCAAACTGGTCATGGATACTGGTCATAAGAAAAACCCTATGTAGCAATATTTTAAAGACAATCCTCCTATAGGTTTAAAAAAAGGAAAGCATGCAAAGTATATACAGTGAGATAAAGAGATGCAAAGCCTGCCTGTAAGACTTAAACAGTATCAATAATCCTCTATTTAGTTGTAAATTAACATGGTTTAGAACGCAATCCTACTGGATTGATATTCTTTAGACAGAAGATTCCTAGCTGAGAGCCTGCTGTCTGTCCAAAGCCCTGCTGGCAAGAGCCAGATAGGAGAGGAGGAATGACAGAGGCTTTTACAGCCTCCTGTTCCTCTGTTTTGATACTTTGAACTAGACCAGCCTCCAAGTTTGTCTAGCCTCCTTACCTGATTGAGGGCAGGGCAGGAACAAAGAGGCTCGTTAAGCCAGCAGATCCATGATCTTTCCTCTCTCTCTCCATCCACTGTCATGCCCCCTTTCCACCTTTCCTGACTCTCTGCCAAGGTTGCAACAGCAACCGCAGTAGAGGAGCTGCCACTGTTCAGTCTGGAGAGGCTGGGCTGGGTGAATGGGGAAATCCCTGCTCAGATTCTCTCCCTGCCCCCACCCCCAGGTCTTAGCTCTTTCTATAGCCTTGGGGTGGGAGATGAGGAAACCGCTATATCCTATGGCTCTTAGGAAGCCCTCTCAGTTACCATAGGATTGCTCTGCTAGTATTCAGATTTGTGGGAAATAAATAAATAAATATTTTCAATGGAAACTTGATTGAAATGGCCTTGATTGAAATCAACCCACCCTATTGTTCAATTAAAAATCATCATTAGTTTAAAATGGATGCCATAGATGTTTGTGTTTATTGCAGGTATTAAAAAAATTGTTGAGTGGCATAAATCTAATTAGGAGAGGCATTCTGACTCATCCCCCCACTGAAAGGGGAAACACCTCTTTAATATTATATAAATCTGCCATCCTGAAGTTAACATTTTTGTGTCCGATTAAGTGGACAGTGTCCGTGAAATCTCATGCCATAACAAATTAGAGCGATTTAAGGTACCATAAGTCTTTGTAATTCTAAGATGGTGCCTCATGGAGGCACCTGCAAACAACATTCAAAATAAAAAAATAATTGGTTGTTCATATGCAAATATGTATGATTTTTTAAATTAGTTTAACCATTGAAGACAGCTTTTAATTTGTTGACAGTTTTTTAAATACACAATTATCTGACAAAATAAACCAAAATGGGAGACAGTTTTAGGTAGATGCTTAGATGATGATATCTTCCCATAAAAAACCCCATTGCCCATCCTTTCACATGAGCCTCAAAGTAAGCCAGGAAGTCTTCCATTTGTTGTGAGAACCAAACAACTATAGTTAATAGCTTCAAAACAAGTCAGGATAATAAGTAATACTTTGATATTGGCTTAATATCCTGGCTTGTCCTAAAGTCATTAGCCATGGTTTCCCAATTTGAACCAAGCAAGAAACTACAAGCAATGAAAGACTTTGTAGCTTGATTGCAGACTCAAGCGCCTGGGTTTATATGATATGTTCGTCTAAACATGACCATTCTCTCTGCTTCAGTTCCCCAATTGTAAAGATTCTGCATAATGGTCCTTCTTAGACGTTCAAAGACAGATAATAGTTTAGAATTCTGTTGTTACATTTTACTGGGCCAAATAGTACATTTCCAATCTTCTAGCCGCTGTTAGGTGATCTGTAGCATGTTGAAGGCTCGTATTCTCTCTTCTCCTTCCTCATCTCTTCCTTTTTTGGAGCTAAGTTTAACACAGCATTCCTCCTTGTCTTTTCTGCCCTTTCCCCTTACCTGTGATTTAGTGATACTGTTCTGCATATGAGTGGCCCTGACTGCATGACAGGTGAGAGGAAAGCAGGGAGAGAAAAGAGGTGAAGGGAAGAAAGAGTAACCTAGCTGGCTTTGCCCCTCCTCTCCACACTTCCACACCCTGCACTCTCCATGCACTGGTCATGATTTGGGAGCAGCGTTGTGCTCAAAAGTCTGTGTGAGCAACAGAATTCTACCTTATCTCTTTTTTCCTCCCCAGTCCTCACCCCTTTAGCTAAACACTGATAAATTGTCACGCAAATTAACAGATTAAAAACTGATGTTGGTCTGACTCTATACTGATAGGGTAATTCTAATAATAATAGCCCTTCAGTTCTATTTCATTCTGGATTCAGGCCTAGGTTTGGAACTGAAAACAGTTTTTTTAAAGTGTAAAATTGGATTATATATGTTTTCATTTTCAAATATTTTTTTTAAAGTAATGGAACTCAAACCTCTGTGTATATTGATAGTGCTGCCCAAAAAAACCATTTGCATGTTTAATATTGTGGTACTAGCCATCCTTAAGCATATTTTTTTTAAGTTGGGGTATCCGACAATCAAAATCAACCCTGAAGTATTAAAAGTTAGGCTATACATTTTGGACACAAGCTAGCCAGAGATAAGCACTTTTAAGTCGATTCATTTAATGGGGGGAAATTAAGCACACTTTTAACCCTCTCCCCCATATTACGGTGAAGGGGACTTAACTGCTTAGCTTTGGCTGGAAATGTGCTTTGTCAATGGTATACCAACATACTATGAAACTTCCATTTGTAGTTTAACTTCAGACTTCTTGGGACAAAGGGTAGTACAAATTTACTCAATCAATTCATCTTTAAAAGCTGTTTTTCTTGACAAGCTGCATTCGGTTCAAATTAGCTTCAGCGATTGGCGTCAGTTTTATGCTTCCACTGACACAAAATGATGCCTTGGACAGAGGCTTTTATCTGCTCTGTTGTATGTGTTTTCATTGAGGCATGTCGTGGTGTTTTGTCACAAAGTATTTTTTTTATTATTGAGTTGCTAGGTGCACAGGATGCATAAAAGCAATCCTAACATGAGCTGGGAGTTTGTGGTGTTGTTGCAACTCCATGGAGAAATGCTTTCCAGCTGTTGGACATACTGACATTGCTCTGTTGAACTCCGCATCTGGGGCTGACATATGGCTGCTTGTGTGAACCCAAAGATGGGGTGGCTGTGAGGGCTTTTAGGAATGAAAAATACTATTGTGTGCACTGCCTCTAAATGTGCAAGTCTATATTCAGGGAGTATGTCCCATTGAACCCAGTGAGGCTTACTTCTCACTAGACTTGTATAGGGAGAATTGCACTGTGAATGTTTTTCGAAGGTATTAGCAGTGGTGTATGATGCAAGAGCTCCCTTTGCATCATTTCGTTGCTAAGTCTGGAGACACAAACGGGCTCACTTGGATGGTTTGCTGACATAAGTGATAGTAGTCGCCCTTTGGTTTGTTTAATTTCGTTGATAACTCTGCTTGGTTGATAAGGGAAATGAAGAGGACATATAATTATTTAAACCTGCTATATGGCAAGGGATGGGTAATCAGAAGTAGTAATGTCAGTTGGTACATCCCGATAAGTCTATACATTGTGTAATCTGTACGTTTTGTAGAATATTATATGACTAAGCAAGAATGAGATATGTGTACTGTGTCTTTTCTCTGTGGGAAAAGGTGGAAGAGCGTCCAAAGTTCTAAATGGAAAACTGCACCTTCCATAAGAGAGCTAGTATGATTCCTGTGAGAGGCATGAACTCATTCACCACTCATATTCCACCATAACCAAAAGGAATGGCCAAAGAGAATGGGGAATGTCCTTAAACGTAGGATTTGAATGTTTGCACTTGGTTCTTAAACATGTTCACTGAGAAGTTAGTTCCTTTTGAGTTCATTGAGACTTACTTCCAAGTAAGAGTACTTATGATTGCAACATTTGATGAACATGTTTTAGGAAAATGTTAGTTGTGGTATCTCTGCTGCATTTTTCTCCAAGTTTCAAAATAGGCCATCATCTTAATATTTGAATCGTATAGATTGGTTGTTGAGTGCAATGCACACTTTCTGCAATAATGAGAGAAATCACTCCCTCTGATAGTAAACCCTAATAGTGAGTGCCAAATTGGGACAAGTGAAAGACAAGAGAGAGGCATCTGCATGCTTGGGGGAACCCCAAAATGTGCAGAAGTGCAAAATGATTTTAGAAAAAACTACGGGAGCCCCCCACTCACACATGTATCAAACTCAAAACAGCCCAATAAGGCTGTGCAAGCTCATTAGTCACAGAATGCTAAGTCCCAATCAGAAGGGGGGGAAGGAAACTGGAGCAAGTGGTGGAATGCCCTGCTTGAGTCTCTAATAGTACAGTATGATCTGGAGGAGGACATGATTGCCTGGTTGTCTGGAATCTTGAACAGGAGCACTCCTGCTAGGAGATGAGGATATACTGTAACAGTTTGTTGCCGGTCCAGTTTGTGTTCTGGATGTTTTTCCTGAAAGTTATTCCTTAATATCCTTATTTCTGGATTAATTTCCAGTGAGGGGAGGGGGCTTAAAAGATGGTTGTCGATAACAGCCATAAATTTGGTGCCCTGAATGCCAGCGAAAAATCCTGTTGAACTAGCCCATTAAGCTTGTGCTGATGCGAGAGGATTCTGAAGGCGAAGCAAGTTGGCCTTGCTTTATGAGAGGTGGAGAAGATTAACCCCCTGTCCTCTTCATGTTCCCTGCAATGCATGCAAGAGCCTGAATGGACTGTTTGGGACACATTTTTAATAAAACTCCCAGGGTCTCTCATCTCCTGTTTTGTACTGTGGAGAAAGAAGGTATGTGAGTCTCTTTTAGTGTTCTACTTTCAAATGCTTTGTCTAAAGGCTGATAATTATTTTGTATCAAGTTAGTAAGGAAGATCAAAAGCAGGGTGATAGGCATCAACTGTGCTGACTTTGGGTTGGGGGACACAAAGCAGGTGCTTGCTGGAGGACTTGGAGGAGGTGCTGGATCACTGGTGACCAAAAATAATGGCTGTCTACTGGTTGTTTAGTGCCAAAACACTTGCACTGTTTTGCTGTTAAATGAATGAACTTGTATCTAGTATTGCTCATTTGCCCAGTATCTAATAGAATGTTATGGCCACCATTAATTTTTCATAGAAAAATTAATGGTGGCCATTAATAAATGCCACCATTAATTAATAAATGCCACTCCGCAGGCGGTGCAAACAGTTGAACAAATATGTTACTAATGGATAGAAGTGTTTCTCTAAAACCAGGGAAATGGTCAAGATTGAAAACATTTTCATACTTATTTTCAAAATCTAAAAGACATCAAGAAGGACTTTTCAGCTTTTTGATGCCAATATTCTATAGGGAAACAGTGTTCCATGTGAATGTCTTATTAGTTTGTTGCTTGTTATAGCTTGTAGCTATGCTGAAGAGTTGAGAGATTTGCCTTTTCATTTTAACTCTCACCTGGTTTTGATTCGCAAAGGCTATCATGGTAATTTCTGTGATTATCATTAGGGTTCACAAATGTTTTCCCATCACTGTATAGCAACAACGTTTTTGCAACAGTAAGTGCTCTTGTTTGTAAAAAGGATATAATATGTTTTCTATTTCAGTAATTTGTATATTGTACGATGTACCCTGATTTCAAATATAACCTTTCCTTTTGAGTGTGTAAGGGTGTAGAAGACGATGTAATTTTGGACAGCGTTTTGAAATTCATGTCTCTGGAGAAATGACAAGAGCCTTCCATTGTGCAAATCTGCTTTGTAGGAACATCTGTCCTTAGTTAAGTGATTCTAGACAGGAGTTTAGATTTCATTGCAAAACACTGTATTATCTGTTAATTCAGGACTGACTTTTATGTCACTTTTAATAATAATAATAATAATAATAATAATAATATTTATTTGTAGCCCGCCTCTCCCTCCGGATCGAGGCGGGGAACAACAACAATATAAAACATAAAAATCACAACAGTTAAAAAATTTAAAAACAAGAGAAAAATACAACATTAAAAACATCTTAAAATTCATCTGGATAGGCCTGTCGGAAGAGGACAGTCTTCATGACTCTCTTAAATTCATGAAGACTGTCAATTTGTCTAACCTCCTCCGACAGACCATTCCATAGTCTGGGAGCGATGGAAGAGAAGGTCCTCTGGGTAACACCCGCCAGCCTAGTTCTGACTGGCTTGAGTAAGTTCTTCCCAGAGGACCTAAGTGTGCGGGGCGGATTGATTTGATTCCATACTTCATGAGTAAAACTGGAAATAGAGAAACAATGTGGGGCATTGGATAACTTTCCAACCATGGCTACATCTTCCTGGGAACTGATGGTGTTGGCAAGGGTATTAACCATAGCATCTGTCCATCCCACATGGTGGCCTATCTGAAACACTGATGCATAGGATTGTACCCTTAACATCCTGTTCCCACAGAGGAGAGTAGTGTTTGTGCGTTGTCATCTGTCATTAAGTCCAAGTGGGATCTGGTTCATTTTAGAATTGTTTTTAGTTCAAGGATACAGATGCACACATTCCCACCAGTTTAAATTTAAATAGCTAATTACCTTGTTGCAGCCATCTTAAGAATTCTTATTTTGATATATGTATTTGCATTCCTCAACTTTCTAGGGCACCTTATTATTTATAATATCTTGGTCAACCTGTTTGGCTTTATTACACTCATGAAACTTCAGGAATTATTCAAGGAGGAGAGGAAAGATTGCTATGTACTTGCAAGTTTTCCTTAGTGTTTGTCTGAATCCTAAAGCAATGTGTAAATAAGAAAGCTGATCATGACTGGAGCTGCCTGGCTATATTTCTATATCATCTTCCTTCCCCCCCTTTCTTTCTTTCTTTCTTTCTTTCCTTCCTTCCCTCCCTCCCCCCCTCCCTCCCCCACATTAGGTTCAGAGCCTCAATCAGGATGTCTTTTTAACAGTTAAATGTTTTGCTTTGCTTATTTTTTTGCTATTTTTCGTTTTGCTCAGCAGAAAATTTAATCTGATCTGTAAAGTGTGAAGGGCAGTTATAGATATCAGTGCTTGCTGACTATCAAGTTTATGATTGGGAATGAAGAGATATCCAGAAGATTTTTTAAAAAAGACTTTAAGTCCTTTTAGTTTTACATATATGAGCTGTACAATAAATAGAAGAAACAAGAAAAAAAAAATGGAAAACCAGATAACTGTAATCTAAAAACAGGAAAGCTTATTGATTCTTAATCGGTTTCTTTTTGAAAGTACCCACATTAGAAGCTGTTGGCAGTCTGGTCAGCAGCTTGTACTTGGAACTCCTTAGCTGTGCCTGTGACCCTGAACCTGCTCATTTTGTTCTTGTTTTCTCCTTCTCCTTACTCTGCTCTTGTGCTTTCATTAGCCACTTCTTTTGCGCCCCTTGTCTGCTCTGAGCCTTATTGGTCTGCTCTCTATCTGCCCTGAGTTTTCCTAGTTGTGATCCAGCCCACACCAGTTAGGTTCCAGTGATTCTCTGGCAAATTGATTATTTTTTTTTCATTTGTGTCCTGGTGCAATCATGGACCGTTGTTGGAAAAGGATCCAACATGCATTTGTCCTCAACCCCCATGGAACGTCAAGCCTTGACTCACCCTGTTTTTATTGGAGGAGTTTGTATGATAGGCAGAAACAAGGACATATATTGGATCCTTTCACAAAGCAAGAATTTCATGTGGACAGTGCAGTGGGTGAATGCAAGAATTGGTATATGCTGGGAGGGAAAATGGCCATGTAGGAAGTACAAGATAATGTTAATGTCTGCCTTAAACAGACATATATTGCAATGGGGTTGGGGTGGGTACAATCATGATCTTGAGTGTACCAAACCAAAGACTTAGTTACCTACCACATTGTGACCTGTATTAAAATTTCATACGTATGCGTATTTTGCAAATTATTCTGCAGCTGTTCTGAAGAATTAAAGTACGCAAATCACTCTTTTCAGTTCATGTGAAACAGCTGTTTGAGATGGAATTTCAAATGCAGTTGTGATAAATGTCTGCTCTCATGTTTACTTATGAGGCATGGTTTTCAGAGGTTAGATTGGGAGGGTAGCACGTTTGTGTGCAGGTCTGAAAATCTTGCTTATTCTATCTCTTTGCGCACATACAGTTATCAATGGAAGTGAAAGGGCTTTCAGATCACACAAGCATTAGATTCGTTTAGTGCTGTTTTGAGAAATCTGACTCATTTGGGATGTGCAAAATGAGTACTGAATTTTGCAGAGAGAGGGTTAACTCTTTCAGTAACTTTCAAGCCAACCTCTTCAACACTTCATTTGGGGCATGGGGACCAAGTTCAACTCCCAGCATTCCTGACCATTGGCCATATTGCAAGGGCTTCTGGGAGTTGAAGTCCAAAACATCTGGAGATTTACCATCTGTCCATTTTTGCTCTAATTTGTTAATCTTCTTTAAAAAAAATGTTTTATTATTTAAGAAATCCAGTGCATTTTTGCTCAATATATTATTTGGGGTCTTCCTCAGGAGAATTCTTTAAAAAATCTTCAGAGAACCCAGTCAAGTCTATCTCATAGTTGAAGATCACATTATCACTTAAAAAATTAAAACAATGCCCTAAGAGTTCTCAAAGGTTCTGGTTTGAAAATGTCGTCCAGAAATATAATAATTTATGCAGAAATGTGGGAAATTATAGTAGATGGCTATGAACTACAAACTGCAATGTATCTCAGAACTTTCTGCAACCATTGCAGACATTGTGATCTGAAGCTTAGCTTCTGCTATGGCAGGGTTCAAATGTCATGGCAGTGAAGAGTCTTGTCATCATTGTTGTCTTCCTCCTCCTCGATTGGCTTTTTGCAATACTGAATGGTACTGAACCCCCAGAGTTTGTTCTTGGATTACAACTCTGACTTGTCAGGGGAAGCAAGCCAGAGTTTCTGGTTTGAACGTCATGCTAACAAAGCCAGGAACAGAGAGTCCCTGGCTTTCCAGCTGGCAAGATTAAACAAATGGGAGTGACTGAGCTGCATGCACTAGCATGCTGGCTCGCTCGTGTTGACCCAATGTTATTAAAAAAAACTCTTGGGTTATTGTGATGTGAACCAAACCTATAAGTAAAATATCTTTTAAAAGCATCACTATGGGAATCAAGCAAGAGCTATTCTATAAAGTTTAAGCACAGCAGCATACTTGAATAAAGAGAACACAGGCACCGAAAAGATGGAGATGTTGGCGCCATGCAGATTTTTACCAAGTATATAGGAATATCTCTATTACAAGTGTTTTGTAGGGTTGATGGGGTTTTTTTTTTATGCTGATGAGAATCATGAAAAATTACTGATGTACAAGTTGGTGAAGAAATTGAGGAGATACCATTCTTTTTTTAAAGTAATTGTAGAATAATTTTGTTGTATATAAGATGGTGTACATTTAATGGTTTCTTATCCTGCATTTAACTGCAGAAGGTAAAAAGCTTATTGAGTTTGTTAGAATTTCACTATAGTAGTGAGACTAAAATCAAGTAGGAGTCCTGATGATTTTATAGTAGAGTATGGAAAGGTGTCTATAGTCAAATTCCAGAACAGGGGAGAGAAGATTGAATATTTCTATACAGGTGCCAGGGAAAGATTGCACTACATTTAAAACTTTTGCCTATATTACTATATGCCTACTTTCATATTAAATACGAAAAGCAGTATCTAGACTTTGCTAAAAGCAGTAGGAGCAATACTGCTTAGTTATGATGAAGTGCCCTGTGCCAGCTTTGTTATATTTTATGTCATTTCGAAAGGCTGAGCAATTACAATGCTTTGTGGAAGATGGGTCATTATCCTGTAGGCACAGCTCTTGCTAATTCAGGTGCCACTGTCAGTCATTAGCACAGTATTGGACTGTCCTCTGTGGACAAATAAATTACATCAAAGTCTGCTATATCTGGCTTTCACTCTTTAAAATTCATAATACAGAAGTTGATGTTTTGTAAAGTCATGGTTTGGAAAGTATTTATGTTCTTTGTTTCATTTTAAAGTTGGAGGGTTTTCTGATGGCTCTTGCTCTTACTTCAGCTCCGAAAGAAAATAAAATGGTCATCATGTGCAGTATGCCATGTCTTTGACTGATTTTTTGTTCCTCCCTCCTAACAGCAGCCCTATGTGTTTCCCAAAAAGTCCACATGAGTTTGGGAATGTTACACCCTATGAGGCATATCACCCTCCTCCTGTGTGTGTAAGCACTTTCCATTCACATACACGCAAAGTCTGGACCCTAGCCTTATTTACATAATAGGTATAATGCTTGTTTGTAATACTCCACCAGTAGGATCAAAAAGAAGATCTTTGAGCAACTACTAAGCACAACTGTGGTTGTCAGTAGTTATTATTTCAGTAGTGTTTAGGATTCAACTAGCTTTTGCCAGCTGCCCTGTCAATGGCTGTAAGGACTTGTGAAATAGCAGGTTAGCCAGTAGAATCAGTGCAAGTCTCACGTCTGCTATTTTGCTGCTATTGATCCCATTAGTTTATGGAGCGCCTGAAGTAGGCAAAGACAAGTGGACATAGTGCTGCATATGTCATTTTGTTCAGCTTGCAACAAAAGCTGACAGCTAAAATGATTTGTAGGAGGGATGCCTGCACAGCCAGAATCCCAATTTAATCCCTTCTGATCAAGGGTAGCTTAAAAGGAATCTGCAGCCACTGACCATTTGTACTATTTGTCTCCAAATATCATTTCCAGCAATTCTTGCCATTTACTGCTTTTTCAAATTCAGGCGAGTTTAAACAGCTGCTCTGGAGTTGTATGAGGTCAACTGCTGGGAGGAAATTCTCAGAAAATTCCTGAGCACGTGAAGATATACAGAAAAGTGGCTGCCATAGCATCCTAGTGTTGATTGTCAGTGCTGGTGGTCATTTCCAGTTTATAAAGCAACTCTTCGTATCCCTTCTTTTTGTTGTTGTTGTTTGCTGTACCCTGGTGTTCAGTTTCTGCTCCTGAATCCAGAAGCAGAATGAACATTTCCAGCTGAGCTGCTTGTTCTTTCTTTTGAGTCTCTGTAGTTCACCTATGTCTTTTGTGTTTTAAGTAGGGAAACTTACCATAACACATTTTTGAGAATCTTTGAAGACGTCATTATAGTCAGCACTGAAACACTTTTTGAAAAGATGATTATGATTTTAAAATTGGATTAAACATCAGCCATCAACAACTCTGTTTTTTCATCAGTCATAATGCAATACTGTCTTAGAAACCTTTATTAAAACATGGGAGTGTTGGCTAGTAGGACATGGTTAGAAAAAGGAAGTTGAAGAAAATTCCGCTTTGATAGACATGTGAACAAGGAGTTTGTTGAATTTTCCTGATGTCGAACTCTGCAAGAATTTGTATGAAGTGCAGAAGAGCTCAGTTCAAGAAGCCAGTCTTTGAGCAGAAGGAAGGAAGACAGTGCAAAAACATGTCACGTTAGGGAAATGTATCCAATAATAAATTAATCGTACAGCTCTCAGAATATGTAATATTTTATTTAAATCTTCTGTTTTTGCTTCTGTGCAGTCCAATAACAGTAGCCCATTAAATATTTGGCTATTATACTCACATATAATAGCCAAATCATAGTTTGGCTGTCTCTGTGTGATTCTATGTGCTCCTGTTATCTCTTTGACTTTTAGTTTGATTGAACAGTTGTTTGCAACCTGTTCTGAACTGTGTAAACCATCAATTGTCTCTAAACCAGAATTAGAAACCATGAAGATAAGGCTGCCTGTATAGCGGCACCATACTTGAAATACTCTACTTGGGAATGCATGCTGTTGTCAAGGTACTAGGCAAAGTCATTTATTTGGTTATGAAAAAAAAAATCTTGTGGCATGGTTAACATATCTAAAGGCTAACTGATTATGCCATTAGTTTCCTTGGACTAGAGAGTCCACTTCATCAGATGCATGAAGTGTTTAACCTAACTGGGCTGATAAATATACATTCTGACTTGGCATGCATAATATCTCACAGGTCTGAGCAACTCAGACTGTTGACTGATAGGTCCCAGAGCCCTGTGGTTCTAGAGTCACTGTGCATCCCAGTGGGCTTCTGCCCTTCATCACTTGGCACACCTGTACTGGTCCCTTTGACCTGGTGCATTGAGGTTTGAAAGGGGACTGGCCTAATGCCTGGGGAAAAAAATATTTCCCTGCTTTTGTGTGTTCAGTTCACATACAAAATGGTTCCTGAATCACTGTAGGTTTTGCCACTGATAAAAGTTATAGCTTAGAAGAGCTTATTTTGCATAAATATTTCAAGGTAGACTATTATGCAGGTTGGTGCAGAAATCTTGCAAGAGATGTAGAGGCTTCTGGAGCAAATATTTGTCACAAACATCTTTGAATATTGATATGGTGTGAGGGATATGCATATTTTAAATAAACAAAATACTACAAAGGAGGTGTAAATTGAAAGAATTGCTATAATGTATTGCGACTTTAAAATGATTTAGAATTCAGTTTATTTTAATTTGTTATATGCACTTAAACATAAAAATTCAGGTTCTTAAAATTCACTGTCAGAAAAGGAGTATCCATTATGTCTTTGAACTATCCCAGATTATTATTTATTTATTTTTTAAAAAGCTAAAACAGCTATCTTCTTCTTGAAACAGGTCATCTGGAAAGATTTTGCTACTTGTGAAAAACATCCAGCGCATCAAAAAGCAACTATGCATTAAAGGAAAATAATCTGCCGGTGCAGAAAAATATTACAACTTAAAAGGATGAATAGTGAAGAGGAATTTTATGATGCCGTCACAGGTGAGTAGGGAATGTGTAAAATCAAATGTTGGCAGACCAGAATTATGTATTTCTGTTTATGGATTACACTAGTAGAAGTCTGTTAGTGCAGTGGGACGTTCTCTCTCTGTCTCATTCCTCCCCCCTGTAGGCCGCCACATTACCAAAATATTTGCTCTAGAATGTATCTCAGCTTTCTGGAGAAGACTTTGAGGGTGTGTGCATGTGTGGGAAATGGTAATAGCTCCCTTCTTAGTTCTCCTGCTGAAAGCAGTTCCAACAGTACAATGGAACCATTGGATCCAATCCCCTGTTAGGAAATCGTGTGGAAATACATTGTTTTTAGAAAGAAATCAATTTTTCTTTTGAATCAGGGAAATAGGAGATGCAGTCCAAAGCTAGCTTTTTTCAATACTTCATGATTTTATGTTAAATTCCCAAGCTTGTCTTTCTCAGGGTTTCTTCGAAGTATTTTCCTACACCAATGGCATTTCCCCGTAGGATAAAGTGTGTGACCATTGTACTTATATCTGTTGGCCTGCATATCTGTGCAGTGAAACTTCCAACGTTTTGTAAGAATGCTGCTTATTACATCACTCTCTCTAATAGCTAACTCAGTGTTCTCAGGGCACTGAATCAGCAGGGCACTGAATTAGCAGAGGGAAGTATTATCAGGGATCTTAGGGGAAACTGAGGGTTTGCGGAAGTACAAAAAAACACACCTAAAGGGAGTAATGTCTCCCCCCCAAAACCCCCAGGCCAGTAAGGACTGCGCATTCTGCATGGATACCAGGAGCCATGGAATGTTGTGTCTGTTTGAAAAGCAAAATGGAAAAGCAAGGAAGGAATGACTAGAGTGAATTGCTTTCTTGAATCCCTTACAGCTTATAGGTTCCTGCAGGAGGCTATAGTTGGCTGAAACATCTCAGGCTAGGATAATATTTTGCACCTTTTGCTGCAGGTCCCACCTATAAAAACTAACAGAAATGTGTTCAACTACCGGTATTATAATAAAATGTGCTTAAGCAATTAGGCTATTTTTCTGACTTTTCCTTTCAACCAAAATGGAAAAATGGGTTGTAAAGCAATGGCATTGCTGAAGAGGGTGGTGACTCATAAAGAGAATAAGGCAAAGTACTCTTTTGGTAGGAGATAACAGGGCTTGGGCTATTGTGGTTAGAGGTAGATGATAGGAGGAACTTGAAAAACAGGTGGTTGGAGTTTCCAAAACTAGCTTCAAATAGAGAGAAGGTATGGAATTGAGGAACTAGAAAATTGCTGTCTAAGAAATAATAATAATAATAATAATAATAATAATAATAATATATTATTTATCACCCGCCTCTCCCAACGGATCGAGGCGGGGAACAACACCAAACACAAAATACAAAAACTGATTAAAAGCAGGTCTTGACAGAGCACCACCAATCATTGATGCTGATTCCTTAAACATCTATTGTACTTAACTTTTCCAACAACTTTCAGATACTAGTCATCTATTATTTCCAATTTACAGAAGGGGTATGAAAGCTGAGAGCAAATTGTTCAAGACTACCAGTAGGCCTGAGGGAGAGATGAAACTTGAACCCACTCATAATTGCAAATCAGCCTTCACAAGAGTATACTGCTTCATATCTATATTTTAGGGCTTAATTTCTAAAATATGTCATTTTATCAATTGTGCTTCAGTTGGCCAGGAAGAGCAACCTTAAGTAAGGCCATTTCTGCTACTGAAACGATCATATGGAGGATCAGGGGTCTTGATAACCAAGTGCATCTCCAGATTTGTTTGGAACTGATCAACTTAACGAAGTTCTGACATTAATACTGAACGAAAAGTAAAAACGGCCATAGAATATTACAAAAAAAAAAAACACCCTAGGTTATAAAGGACCGGGAAAGTAAAATCTTGCTGGTTTGGATATGCACCTATTCAGTTGACTGCTTATGTGATATGCTAATCTTGAAATGGGAACATGCCTAGAAATAAGTTGTGTGTGCAGACATATAACTGCTAACTAGATGTTAGCTGAAGAACTTGTTTCCAGTTATTAACATGTTTAAATGCTCAGCATCTTTGAATTACGATGGTGAAAGTTCAGAATACTGTGTTAACTCTTTCTCTTGCTTGTTTTTGAGGTTTGTGTGCATTAGTCTTATTGGAGCAGTCACAAAGCTCCTAAAATTGGCCATGGAGGCCCTTCTCCCATTCCCATTGGTAAAATTTATTAAATTGGAGGGCACAAAGATAAGGCCTTTTTTGTGGTGGCCCATGCTTATGGAATACCTACCACAATGTTGTGTGTGGGTGCTTCCTTACTGTTTGTAAGAGGACCTTAAAAGACCTGAAAGTTCTGCTTCAAAATGAGTGGATGCCAATTTTTATTTTATAAATTTGAATTCTTACTGTTTTTGCTACTTTAAATATTCTGTACTGGTGTTTTAGTTAGATACAGATCATATTTTATTGTTTTAAACGTTTACTTTGTAATCCAAAGGCAGCATAAAAACATTTTAAATAAATTATAACTTTATTATTTTTGATGTTTATTGAATGGCTACTTGTGTTGGAGATTGTGTCTCAAGGGCTATAATAATTAATGTCCTTTGCACAACCTATGATGTAGCAGGCAATGTTGGCCAGAATTGGAGGCTTCAGCATGCCTATCATTTATTGGATCAGGTACCATAGTATAAGTGGATGTACATCTGGACTTACGTTATGGTGTGGCCTATAAATAGCATGTGCAAATAACTAGATAAATAATAAATACCTTCACCTTGTTCTGAGTATCTGAATGTGCATCCCATTGAAAGTAATGCAGTGAAGATAGAAAATATGCATCCAGATGGACATTTCAATGCATATCAAATTTTAAGCTGTGGTCTTTGAATAGGTGGTAGGCCAACGAAAGCCTGCTTCTGTGCACCTGTCTCCTTTGAGGCTTCTCTTGCTGTGTTGTGCTGAGGTTTTATTGCTTGCCAGCAAAGCAAAGTGGAGTGTTGGGCCTAGTTTTTTCTGTAACAGACCAGTGGTTTCCTTATTGCCCCTGAGTTCGGTTTGAAGGTGAAAGTATGTCCTGAAGGTGCATACCAACTTTGATTCAGATACCTGAGTCCTCAAGGTAGATGTTTCTTTATGGTTTCCTCCTTGAAAACAGGGACAGGACTTAAGTTGGTTTTCGAACATGAAATGTAGAATTGTGCTCTGAATGTGTGTACCCAATTTCATTCCTGTATGTATCTCAATTCAGCGTAGTTATTATGTTACAAAATGGCTTACAAATGGAAAGCCAAAGGACCAGTAGGCCTCCATTTGCTCTGTCTGCTAAAAGGAATATGAAATAGTAGTGCGCAATGAACATGAAAAGTACCTTACCCTTTTTTGTTCTAAAACTTAAATTCTTAGAGCTTTTGTAATAAAAAAAATGTGGCGAACGCAAAAAAAATCCAGTCACTTATTAAAAGTTTGCCATGTTTACTGTTAACAAGTTTAGATATATACTCTCCTGCACAGAACAGATGTAGCAACCCTTTCACTCATTTCTGTCTGTTAGCTAGCGAGACTTAAATTTGTGTTTGCTAATGGTTAATATGAGAAGAAAATGCTTGAGCAATTTGTTTTTATATACAGAATCTTGAAACAGATGACAAGGAATATCCTCTAAAGCCACTCTACTTACAAATGCAGTGTCTGGATGAATGGAATGTTGTATTTCATGGTTTGTTTATTATTATTATTGTTATTTTATTTTATGTCCAGTGTTGATTGATACTTTGGATGAGTAGAAAGGCAACTTACCACAAGTGGAAGGTTTGCTAATATTTTGGCTATAACAATCCTAGGCATGACTACTCAGAAGTAAGTCCCACTGAGTTCAGTGTAACTTACTCCCAGAAGCATGTGTATAGGATTGTAGCCTTAAAGTGGGATTGAGGAATTGTCTCGAACTTGCAGTAAATTTGATTGGATTTCAGATGGAATCTGGCAGTTTACAAGAAATTCCACGACATTTATTGCCAGCAGGTGGGTCTGCTAATTACATGCCTCTCTTCTGCACTCCCTTCTCTTAGAAACAAGGGAACCTGTGACGTTGCTCTGTTCTCAAGAACCTAATTCTGTCAGTGACCTGTATTTCACTCCTAGGAGCAGTGCAAATTGTCTTAGATTAGATCTTTACAGGCAGTGGAAGTTTAATTTGTGTGAACACTAACAAATGTTATTTTCAAAGAGCACTGGACAAACTAGATCAAATTTTGAACTTCAAGGAGAAGTGTTTGTAATACATAGCATTTACATAGCACTTCTATTTAGAGTGTTTTAACTGATTGTAATACTTAAAGCGTAAGGATTGTAAGGTAGGTAAGTATTATTATCTTTATATTACAGGTGGGGGGTTCTGGCTGAAAGAGCCTAAGGTCACCTCGTAAGTTCCTGGCAGTGGTGAGATTGATTTGCTTCTCACTCTCTTAGCCATGAGCTACAACAAACCTCAGAGCGTTAAAATAAAAATTAAATCAAAATGCCCCTCCAGAAATTAAAGCCAATAGGGGCAATTTACTTAGATTTTTATATTGCTCCATAAGAGAACATTCTGGCTAGTTCATAATGCATAAAATCGTAGCAAATGTCAAAACTAGTAACTAGTTTGTAAATGAGAGTAAACAGAGCCTTCTTGGATGATCTCAGTGAACAGAATCCAGTTTTGGACTATATGGGAGGAGGTGTTGTGTGCACGACAGGAGATGATCTTTCAGATCAGGTGTGGGCAACACATGGCCTGTGGACCACATGTGGTCATTATGTCCCTGGATCTTGGGTGGGGTGGGGGCTTAATGGGAAGAAATGACACTCTGTAGCACAACAGATGTCATTAATATATTTATTCGTTGGTGTCCCACACAGTGCAGCCTGCAGGGGAGGGGTCCGGACCCTGGACCTCCTGCAGTTGCCTATCCCTGCTAAACTGTAGGCCAGGGCAAGGGTTGCACAAATAAAATAATCAAAAGGCCATGTACTGTACTGGGTCACACTGCTATGATAACTGCAAAAAAAAAAGGCATTTTTGTTATATCCCCTTCTTAATGCATTTTTATTGCATTTCTATGCTGCCCAATAGTCAAAGTTCCCTGGATGGTTCTTTAACTTGTCTGCCAACTTAGTTCTATTTATACCTCAAAGCGCATCAATCTTCTATGTGTGCCCCCTTTCCCTATTAACACTCTTCAGATTTTTCTTTCTATCCCATAAGCACATTCTTCCTGGGCTTTCCATGCTGTATATATTCTTTCCTTCTGTTCCCATTCTGAACATTAGAGCCCTGTTGGATGAGATGAAAGCTTTATCTTGCCCAGCATCCTGTCTCCAACAATGCTCTGCTGAAGCACACTTGAGTTGACATTTTTAGGGAACTATCCTCCACAGCCAAAGATTTCTTCCTTAGCTAATTGACCAGTTCAGTCCTATCAGTATGCATGTGAACTAACCAGGGTTTTTCGTTTCTTTGTTCCCCCCACCCCCCAGCATGCATCACTTTACACTTAGTTACTTTGAAACTCATTTTGTTGATCGTTCTGGACCTGTTCAGTCAGCTTTGGATTTCATCATCTTAAACATTTTGGTGTCTTCTTAAACTTAGCTTCCTTGACTCCATATTGCATATGTATTTCTTACTCTTTTTCTCTTTGCACCCCATAGTGGCAATTTTTACTCCCTCTGCACCAACTGCAGACATGTCTGCACCTCCTTCAGTCCTTTTTCCTTCTTCCACTTGTTTCTGTTCCCCTATCTCCCCTTCATATTTCTTTTCTTCTGGACTGAACTTGGCAACAACAATGCACAGAAAGTTAACTCCAACTCATAGTGGCCGTCTGGAAACAACAAGCTGGAAACCCTTGCACAGAGAGGAGGAGCAATACAAGACGTAATACTGACATTCTCACATCCCCACACCCACTATTGATTGGTTTGTGTGGGCCCTAGTTGTTTCCACAAAGAGATGGGAACAGGCTACATGCTGTTCATGTTTGCAACCCCCTCCCAGACTACATGCAGCCCCCTGTGGAGATTACAATACTTTCTTGGAAATGCCTGTAAGAGAATGGCATATTCTTTGTTTATTTGACACACTATAAAGCATCCTTTCTTGAGAAACCACTTCTCTAGTAACATATTGGGTGATGTAAAAGTAGGCAGGGAGGCATGCTTATGGAACGGGACTTGTGCTTGAGTTTCTAGGTGGAGACTGGTTTCTGCAAATCTCTTTACAAACTGCTTGGAGCTATTTCGCAGGAGACTGGCGGGAATCTTTGCCTGATACTGGCTCACTAAACATTCCAGGTGAAGAGTCCTCTCTTGTGTGCTTCTTGCATGAGAAGACCATGCTAACTTCTTCTGATCTCTACTTGAAGCTTCAGCAGAACTTTTCTTACTCACTATAATCCATGCGTATCGTCTAAACAGTTTTTGCAGTTATAGGTGCAGCTCACAGTGCAAAGCAGCTTTGGTGAGAACTTTGAGAGATGTTATGTGCTGTCATTTGTTTCTGTATCTCCCTTTCGCTTTTGTGCACAACTCTGTTCATACCTGTTTGTAACTGCCAGTTACATTAATTTAGTTCCAGACTTTACTTTGAGAACTCTGATATAAACTGATAAATTACTTTTCTCCCACATCCCCCCACCCCACACACTTAAAGTTGTCCATGTGTCTGAGATCTATTGACTTGAAACTACAATGCCGCTGATATCTTTATAGTATATTGTTCCCCAACCACCTACTTAATGGTTGGCTCCCTAATGGCTGTGGGTTGTGCCTTCCCTCCACTAGCCTATTGAGTTCCACTATTTAATCCTGGTTTAGCATTTAGGAATAAAATGGCATTAAACAGGGTAAAGGTAAAGCATTAGGGGGTAGTAGTGGAAGAAACCCATGCAAAATTTGGAAGATGATTATTTGTCAGACTAGATTGTACTGACTGTGTTTTGTGGGATAACAAGCTGAATCAGTTGGCAATTTGGTATTCTGTTGAAGGCTAGTGTCCTTCCATGCTGCAGTCATAGATGTGGTGTTGTATGTTGGGAAAGTAGTAATCTTATTCTGTACAACACTTGAGATTCTGAGTTCACTTGAGTGCCATGTTTCAAGAAGGATATTCACAAATTGAATAAGGATTTGGTGGTATAAGAATAACTAAGCCTTGAAGTCTAGAAAGCCAGGGAGATATGAGGAAGTTCAATAAACTGAGCTAGTTTAGTCCACAGAAATTAATGAACATGAATTGAAGATCTTGTATCTGTAATTTGAAATGATGCAAGAAAAGTGTTCTGTGCTAGCACAAGCAGAAGTGATTTTAAAGGAAAACAGTTGGACAAGGTTGCCTTGGGAGCTCATGGAATCTGTGTCCTGGTTGGTTTTTGTAGAGAGGCTGGGCAGTTCAGCAGTGTTTTTAATTTCAAAATTTAAAAGGTATATCGTATTTTGTATCAGCACAATAGAGGCTGGATTAAATTATGTTTAGTTATCTTTCAGGTCTGATGATAGCATAAATAAACTATAGGCCTTGTTTGTAGAATAGATGTTCTTGGAGAATGATTTTTGGTTGGTTGGTTGCTCCTGTCTAAAGTTGTGAATCTTATAGAATCTCTTTGCACTGTACATTGTCCACTTTAGATGCCAGTAGAGCTGGGCTGCCTTATCCTGTTTATGACTAACACTGTCTTCCTTTGTTTACTGTTAATGTTTACTATATTGCATTTTTTCCTCATATGACAGATGGAGGCCTCTGTTGTTCACTTGTGCGCTTGCTTATTCATAGGACTTGCATTCCAACTATATTGCATTATAATTAGCAAGGTGCTTCTTCTTTGTGGAACCTTTAAAATGTTGTCTTTGGAAAAATATTAGCCTCGAGAGTGAGACAAACTTAGCCTACGAAGGAATTAATTTTTCACTTTAGCGATTGTTTTATATGGCTTCCTTCTCAGTTACCTTGTCCTCAAGATTCTTGATTAATTTGATTTTCTATGATGAAGCCTCCTTTCCCACTGGCATTTAAGGTATTTATGACTACATGTAAAAGGGGCAGTCTCATTCCTCCTGTACTCTGACTCATGCTATACTTGCCCGCCTGGATTTCAAGGAGGTGGAGATTAGTCAATGAGGACTGGTTTTACTTTGCAGGATGTGGAAGAGGAAGAAGTCATCTAAAAACAAACTTGCTAGTAAGTCGCTATTTCTCTCTTTTTCTTTTTCCTTTTCTTACAGCGAAGGCTAGACATCCTTAAAAGCCATTAAAACCTTTGGGGTTTGCATCTTAGACCAAGGCTGCAATCCTATACTCATTTATCTGGGAGTAAGCCTCATTGAACTCCATGGGGATTATTTCTAAATAGACATTTATAGGTTTGCATTGTAAGTTTATAAAGTGTTGTTACGGAGTTAAAAGTAATGTCCTCCTAGTTATGGGTGATAAACCTTTCAAGAAATAAGTGATTTCTACTTTCCCCACTACTGCTCCCAGAGAAACAGAACAGATTCCTCTTTTTTCATCTTTTTCTTACAACAGAGCCTCATAGGTTAATTTTGTCATGTCTTTCTTCCATGCTTCTACTTATTCCTCTTCAAGCATCACCTCTTGTTCTTTCCCAAGTAAGTTGTACCTGTACTTTGAGAATTGTGAGCATTGATCGGCGTTTCCAATTGGAACAGTGCTATTTATTTCTGCCACACATTCTAGTTATAAAATATCCTGCTGATTTTCCCATTATGCTCACAGTCTTGCCTGGCTTTTTGTTTAACAGTTCAATATATTTCAGTTTAGAAATAAAAACCTCCCATAAAGTAGAGTACATCCTTGAAAAATTTGTAATATGCAAGATTAACCTTTGAAAGTTAGCTGAATATGCTGCTTTGGCTAAGTAGCAGCTGTTGGTAACTGGAGGGATTTTTTTTGCAGGGGGGATCCTAGATGTCACATTAAGCCACACTGTGAATAAACCACGATGGGTTGGTTGTACGCCCAATAGATGATCGGGCTTGCTATAGATTGTTCTCTCCCTCCTTCCCCTTCAGTCTGTAGCCACCTCTGGCACATATCCCAGGCACCTTTGCAGAACCTGTCTTGCCTCATTCTGCCTGCCCACCTGCTCTGATCGCTACCCCTTTTCATTTGCCACCCCCCCCCCCCCCGGTGCTTCGGGATTATACAAATATGTTCGGAATTTTTAAAATTATTATTAATATTTTCCCCATATTTTACCTTTCGCCTATCCAGTATGTGCACTTACCTTGTCACAATGTCCATGTATGCTGCAGCTGTCAACAGGAGTGTGAAAGTAGAGTAGGTAACATTCAAGGAAAATGACAGTATGAGAGGTGGATAGACTAATTTGTGCACATTTCACAAGGACTGTTGGTGGTGGGGGTGGAAATAATATTAAGAGAGAGAGAGAGAAGGAAACCATTTGTGCAATTGAGAAGCACCGAAAAAGGGAAAAATGTGAGACCAGTAAGGCAATGTAATCCTCTTGCTTTTAAGTGTTGAACTGACAGTCGTCAGTGTCTTCATCTCATTCAACGTTTCCCTGCGTCTCCAGTAAGTTCAGAAAAGGGAGATACTGACTCCCCCTCTTTGTGTGGGGTGCAGAAAGGGGGTGGGTGGAACCAAAAGTGGAGGAGGATGACATAGACTAGGACATTGACAGAAGGGGGAAATTAAGCAACAATCATGGCAGAGCAGTAGAATATGGGGGAAATTAAGCACGATGTCCCCGGCAGCTGTCAGTTGCAAGAGTGACAGTAAGAATTAACACAAACACACAAAGAAAACCTGGTAAATGGAGCAGTTACTGCTGTGGTTAATGCAGTAACTCCTCTGAAAAGGAGCTGCAAAATGCTTCTGCTATAGACCAAGAGCTGTCCTGTATCCTTAATACTTAGCATTTCTTCTTAGATGTGTTTGTATGTTATTTGAATTGGCTGTTAAAGACTTGCTGCTGTTGTGTACAGCATAATGGTGACACTTCAGAGTGCTTCTCATGTGTTTGACACGTGTGCTAAAAGTAGCTCTTGAGTTTAATCACCAAGGCTCCCCATGAATGCAACTATTATTTTTCCCAAATTAGGTGTTGTGACACCACGGGATTTGATTATCGTTGGGTAATTATACTTGCGAGAACGTTCTGATGCAGGTGTGTGGATTAATTAGTGACATCACCATTTTTGCTTGCCCAAAGAAAGATTGCTAATACGGGATCACACCCCCTGTTTCCTCTACTTCTGAAGTTGGCTTGGTGGATGCTTTCCCCATCTCCCATTGGTAGTTAAAAGAGAAAATTTTGGCTGGCACAAAAATTAAAAAAATTGCATTTGATGAGGTTATGGAGTGGAAAGCATCGTGGGGTTTTAGTGCAATATGTAATGGATGGTATGTTGGACTTGGACCAGAAAGATTGAGGTTCACATTTTCCCTTGGGCCAGTCACTGTTGCTCAGCCTATCCTAGTTCACAGGGTAAAGACGGGTTACAAGGGACAGCACAGCTCTGAGCTTCTTGAAGGAAGGATTGGATAAAAATGTAGCAAAAGAATAAATTGACCATTGTAATATTAAAATAGATTTCTCATCTTGTTAAGATCAGACTTATTGGATTAAACCATTGGATTGCCTAACTTAATAGCCTACCCGTTTATACTCACAACAATGCTGTGAGGTAGATTTGTTTGTGTGTGTGACTTGCCCAACACATGTGTGTGAGGAAGTAGATTTGTGTGTGTGACTTACCCAAAGTAAGCTTCACGGTTTGAACCACCATTTGAACCGAGGTCTGTACAACCTCAGCCTGTCCACTACTTCATATTGACTTTCCAGTTTTGTATCCTATCGAGAAGGCTTAGGACAGCACCATCTGTTAAAAAGGATATGCCAAATTGATATGTTATACTTGTGTCGCGCAGTTGTTTTGTTCAGGATCTTGTGTCCTGATGCTGTGCTTTGCTTTTAACTTTGCATTTACCTAAATGTGAACCATGTGTAACGTACATTTAGCCTGTGTTGTCTACACTATCCATAGTCAGGAATCTGTATAGGCACTCTTTTGGAAAATGAACAATTTAAGGAGGGGACTAATTTTCTTCAGCAAAAATACGTGTGCACAGAAATCTTGCGATTGTGATTTGTCTCTAATGGGTGGTGCTGGTCATTTCTAAATCCAGATATTGTATGTGTTAACACTTTTTCCTACATTGCATAACTGTTGAACTCACAAATTCTCTAATGAGCGGCCAAGGCACCTGTTAGTCCTTTGCAGAGATTATAAATTCCCAGATGTATAAGGTGTGTAATGTACTTGTGCAGTGTTTGTGTTTGATAGCTGCTAAGAGCTGAGTGGAGCATGGTCGGGAAACCATATTTGCAACACTTGTCTAAAGGCACCTTTTGTTATGATTTCACTGTTTGCTTTTTTTCTAAAATAGTTTTTTAAATCTATGGTTTCAGTCCAATTTAGGTTTAGAAGGGGAATAAGACAAATAATAAAAATCAAATTTCCCACTATTAAGGCAATATTATTTTGGTGATCTCATTTTTATACTTAAAATTGCCAACCGCAGCCATCTGAGGCTTTTACTACTTTTGCCAGTTTACAGTGTTTTGTAGATTGCATTGGTGTAATAATGCTAAAATCCAAACTAACCATTTATGTGTTACTGTACTCTATAAGACTGGCACGAGAGATCTTGTGCTTACCTTTTTTTTTTTAAAACTCTGGGTTTCGTCAGAAGTTTATTCAGGTCCTTCAGTGAAAAAGTCAGTAATGATGAATAAGCTTTTCTGAAAGACAGCGTATCCGTTTCTTGCAATCTCCCCCCACAATGTTCAAACTCAGAGGTGTGCTGGATATATTGTACGATGCACATTTAGCTCACACTGGGGACAGCAGTTAGATCCAGTGGGCCTCAGATCAGTACTTGGTGTGAACTGACTATGCACACTGAAACATGCCCCATAATCCTTTGTGGTGCTCAGAGTTCTTGGCAAATAACTCTGCATGAAAAGGACACCCTTAAGGAAGAGTGCTTGAAAAACACTTGATTTATAACACCAATCTCTTAGTGTGTAGAATCAGCATGTGGTGCTTCTGAAGGGTCTAAAATAGGATGTAGTGTATGAGCAGGTGCCTCCTTTCCTCTTAAATGATGCCTCTGTTAGGTATTCATACCCAAGTACAATAGACAACGTGAAAATTATGCCAATGTTAACCAGATACTGCTTTTGGATGTGTTGCTTTTTCTTTGTGCTTTTAGAGAATGCAAAGCACTATAGATTATTAATATCCACCAGCTGTTGTTTTCCTTCCCTAAACATCATGTATAATGGAAGCATCATACTATAATTCATTATCTATTAACCATAGACATGTTACCCATTACTATGTTTATTACTGTCAGGCTCTCCTCCTTCCTTCCCACCTGATCCTCCTTAACTGGCTTAGAAAATTTGGCTAGTAGCCACTTCATTTACAGTTTCGTTTGGCCTTTTGATCTCTAGTAGATGCTGAACATTTAATTAGGTTGCTTCTAATTTTGGGTCAGGACACAATTATGTTGCTAACAGCAATAATGACATGGGCCATTTCATCACAGCAATATTTATTTATTATTTATTTAAGATATGTTTAACTTGCCCTTCAAGATGAACTGCCTTCACAAGGAAACTTCAGTACTACAAAAACAGGAACATAGAAGAGCTTCGGCTATTGGGCGGTATAAAAATGTCATAAGTAAATAAATATTAAATACATATATACACAGAGCACTAGCAGCAGGAGCTAATGATTTTTTAAACCATCAAATGCAGGCATGAATAAATGACTATTCAGGGTTTTTTAAAAGCCAGAGCTTGTGTCACTGCAGCTAGGTCAGCTTTCTCTAGATAGGGCCGCAGCTGCTGAACCAGCCTAAGCTGGTAAAAAGCATTCCTGACAGCTGATGCCACCTGCGTCTCTATAGAGAGTGCTGAGTCCAGGAGAACGCCCAGTCTGCATACCTGGCCCTTCAGAGGGAGTGTAAACCCTATCCAAAATCAGATCTAAACCTCTGCCTAGATAAACAGATTTCCAAACCCACAGTACTTCCATCTTATTTGAATTAAATTTCAGTTTGTTAGCCCTCATTCATTTCAGTAATATCCCTAGACACCCATCCAGTGTTTCACCTGCCTCCCTGGGATTACATGATGGAGAAAAGAGGTAAAGTTGTGTTTCACCTGCATATTGATGATGCCTCAGTCCAAATCTCTTCATGACTTTTGCCAGCGGTTTCATGTAGACGTTGAAAAGCACTGGGGACAAGACAGAACCTTGAGACACCCCAAATGTCAATGGCCAAGAAGTGGAACAAGACCAGTTTCTAAGTCCATCCATCTCAGGAGCCACTGCAGCACCATGCCCCCAAGTCCCATCCCAGAGAGATGGTCCAGCAGAATACAGTGGGCAGTGGTACCAAAAACTGCTGAGTGGTCCAGGAAAAACAATAGGGTCACATTCCCCCTATCCATTCCCCCATGTAAGCCATCCACCAGGGTGATCAAGACAGTTTCCGTCTTGAACCCAGGCTGGAAGCTCGACTGGAATGGATGTAACTAATCAGTGCCATCGAAAACTGCCTGGAGCTGACATGATAAAACCCACTCCAAGACCTTCCTCAGAAATGGTAGATTTGGAATTAGGTGATAATTCTCCATGGCCAAGGAATCTAGACCTGGCTGCTTCAACAGTGATTTTAATATTGCTGCCCCCAGGACTGCTGGAGCTATCTCATCCTTTAAGGAGGCATTGAACACTTCTGATACCCATTTTGTAAGCCCAGCTCTGGCAGACTTTGCTAAGTCAGGAGGGGCAAGGCTTCTGGAGAGTAACCATAACAACAGGACCAGATGATTTGGCTTCTACTCACTTGTGTTTCTCATCTCAGACATCTCTTGGCTTCCTACCATGAGAAAAAAAGTAAGACTTTACAAAATCGTATTTTTGCCGTAGCAAATAATTGTGAAGCAAATGGGAGTCCCTGTTGACTTTTAGCACAACAGCAATTACTGCTGTCTTTTATATGAGTTTTCCTATTATTATAACTTCTTATTGTATATACTCAAGAGTCTAAAATCTATTTTTGTGAAAAGGTTTGTAGGGTTTCCTATTATGTGTGTGTGTCTGTGTCCTGATTTGCATGACACAACCATTCATTGTGGGTTGTGCTGGGCACCCATGGATACCATTTTAGTATAGCATCCTTGGGTGCCCAGCTTGCAGTGACTTGTCATGTTATGCAAACCCAGGTGGGAAGGTTTGTTTAAAGGTTAGACAGCCCTCAACCCTAAAGCAAGTCACAGTGGGTTGTGTTATGTGAACCAAGTCACTATGTCTTGTCTGTTTGAGTGTCTTTTCTCCCCACCCCCTCTCTGTAATGGTAGCACAGGGATGTGAGAAAAATCAAGCTGTGCTTTTTTTCTAATAACTTTTACTATACAAGCTTTTAGCTGTTGACAGTTGGGGGACAGCAACTTTTTTTTTGGTTTCAATCAAATTTATGGGAATCTTTTTAAATATTTGGGCAGGTTTGCACATTATATGTAATTCTGTACTTCTGAAAATAAGGCATAATTGTGACATGTTTGGTTATCATGTATATTATATAGGCAGACACATTGGAGAGTCACAATTGGCTGCTGTTTTTCGTTCAGTGTACACTTCAAGAAAACTTAAGGTTTCTGTCATATAATGGATAGAATGGCCCACAGGACCTGCATTAGTCCCACAGAACAGGAAGAAAATACAGGGATAGTGTGCTGTGTTCAGTTGGATTAGGAACCGGATTGGATTAAAATTCCAATTACATCTGGAATTGATGGAGCGATTAAACCATTAATCAAGCAAAGAAAAATATATATTAATAAACAAGAACATTTTGGAGAGCAATCCTATGTCCCCTAGGCAGTGCCTAGTGGGACAGAGGATTGTTCAGTTTCTGGGATCTGAGGTCGGAAACAGGGCTCTGAACTTGGAGCCCAGAAACTGCACTCCCTGCACCCCCCCCCCCCCCCCATAGCCATCACAGTTCTGGTTACATCTCCACACTCAGAAATGGAGTGCAGAGATGGGGAAACGGGGGCAGTCCCAGGAGAGGGGAGGAGACTGAGGAAGTTGTATTATGCAGCTTCTTAAGTTTGGCTAAGTCTCCTTCCCTCCTGCTCAGAAGCGCAGTGGTTAGACCAGCAAAATTGCCTGTCTAGTGAAAATGCAGGGCGCCTGGAGCATGGAGGCAAGGATTGTCTCCATGCTGTGGCTGCCCTGCCTTGGATGCTCGGTAGCCTCCAACTTCAGATATTGCTGACTATCTCCATAGGATTGCACCCTTAGAGAGTTAATTACAAGACATCTTTTCATGTTCAGAACAATTCCGATTTCATAACACCCTTAACAGTTTTGACTGAATTGTTTCTGTGGATTGATGTGACTTGATCCCTCCACCAATGCCAAATGGCTTGCAGTCTAATAGATATACCCTGTGTTAAAACCTTTATTATCCTTTGTTGAAAGGAATACTTAATATTAACGTTATGGGTTGATATATAAAACCAATGGGGAAGGAGGCGGGACCCCAGTGGGTAAATTTTCCATCTTTGTGACCCATAACTATGGAACAGGCAATGCTATTATAGAGGTGGGCAACTTGTATGCCAAAACATCTGGAGCCAGTGTAGTTAATGATGAGGGATGATGGGAGTTGTAGGCTAAAACATTGGGACGGACACAAGTTGTCTTCTCCTAGTCTACTATATCCTACTTCTCAGCCTCTCAGAAATTTAACTTACAGCTAATGGGCCAGTTTGCACTATCACAGGGGGAAATAAACTACTGTGGTTTATTCCCCCTTCTTTGTGTATACTAGTCGTGTGCTAGAGGGATTTGCATAATTACTCTTGGCATCACAGCTTGTTGTGTCATGTGAACCTGGCCAGGGTGGCTTCTTGTTGTGAGTAACGAGCCACCCAGAACCCATGACAGTCATATGTGTGGGGAGGGGGGAATAAGCCACTGTGGTTTATTTCCCCCTCCATGATCCTGCAAACCTGGTCAGGGTTAACTGCTGGAAGTCACAGAGCATTGCCAGTTTATTGATTGCTTGATTGATTGCTGAAGCTCTCTGGTTGGTTCACAAAAATTAAAACCATCAAGTACAATTCAAGAGGGTAAAGAATGTACCCAGAATAGCTGTGGGTCCTTTAGAGTGCCATACTATTATTTATTTATTTTAAAATTAACCCACCTTCCAGGGTATACTATCCTCACAAGGTGCCTTACAAAACACCAAAACACAAAAAAATATAATTACAATTAAAAACAAAACAATACTGCAGCACCTAAAGATTTTTTCAAGTACAGCACAATTCAACGAAGCACAGACTGGCATGTATGCATCTTCAGAGTTTCCCCCCCCCCCCCTAAAGCCAACAGGGATGAGGCCCTGCGGCAGTAGTTTCAAAGTTGTGGGGCCTCTACTGAGCATCTCTATCCCTGATATATCCTAGCCTAATGGTTCATGTTGGTGGGCCAGAGAGCAGGGCTTCTGATGCTGATAGTAATGCTTTACTTATATAGGTGTAAGTGGTTTTTCAGATAACATGGTATAAAACCATTTAAGGCTTTAAAAGGCCCAAGCCAGCACCCTGAATTGGGCCCAGAAATGAGTAGGCATCCTTTGTAAACAATACTGAATAGGTATAATGTAATGTGAGCAGCTAGCTCCCCCCATGTTGCCACATTCTAGCTGCCATATTCTGAACCAGTTGCAGTTTCTAAACCATCTTCAAGGACAATCCTGCATAGTGCATGTTATAGTAATCTAACTTGGACATACCTTGGTCAGCTTTTTCAACATAGGGCCATAGCTGCTGAAACAACTTAAGCTGGTAAAAAGCACTCCTGGCCTCTGATGTCAGCTCTGCCTCCAGAGACAGTTCTGAGTCCTTTCCGAAGGAGTGTGACCACATCCAGAGTCCATTCTAAGCCTCTGCCCAGATTAGCAGGTTTCCCAACTCTCAGTACTTTTATCTGAGTTAGGCTTCAGCTTGTTAGCCTTATCCATCCCAATAGGTAGGGAGAATGCTTTTATTCTGAAAACATACCAAGGAACTTAATATGGTTTATTTGTGCAATGTCAGTAAAGGCGTTTGAGAAGGAAAATGATTTCAGGCAATTGTATTCTTAAAACGTTCATGTTATCCATAATATTACTTTTAATGAATAATACATACTGGCATAAATTAGGCATCCAATTCTGGATACTATATAAAAGGAAAATAAAACACCGTATTTGTGTGTATGTATATAGGGTTTTTAACAATAGTTTTAGGTGTATCTTTGGAAGTGCAGTGTATTCAAGTTTGTTTTTGTTTCCTTCCAAGGCCGCCTGTGATTATTTCCACACTGTAATGACAGGCAGTGTGGTGTAGTGGTTAGAGTGTTGGACTCAAGTATTCTGGGTTCTAGTCCTAACTCAACCGTGAAGTTCAGTGGGTGACTTTGGTCCAGTCACCCACTGGACCAAAGTCCAGTAGGTAAGGTAGCCTAACCTACCTCACAGGGTGATTGTGAGGATAAATTGGAGAGGAAGAGGACCGTATAAGCCACCTTGGGTTTCTTGCAAGAGGGGAAAAGGTGGGATATAAATGTAATAAATAAATTACATTGTTTTTTCTTGAAATTACACTATTCTCCAGTATCAGTGTAGAGTTTAAAAGATTAGCTAAGGAGGATTATTCTGAAGGTTTAAGGGAGATTAATTGCATATGTAAACTACCTTTGTGCCTATGGAGTGTGGAAAGGATATGCTTGTGTGTTTCTGTGTCTCATTGCGTAAAAAAAAAAAATCTGCTATAGACATGCTATCCTGCTCTGAGGCACTGTTTCTTATTCATAGTAATCCTGTCCCCACAATATACCCCAGTAAAGATTTTGTGGTCCAGAGATTTTCTCTGCTGATATATGATCTTGAGGTATTGGATTAACACAATAATTTGGGTAGACAATCAGATTCTTGTGCGAAACATTTTTAGGCGCTATTTTCAAAATGGCGGACAATTTCTTTTTCGTCGCTAGTTTTTGTCAACCACAGAAGTTACTATCTTGTGTTTGGTATCAAATTATAATTTTTTGGGGTCAAGGAGTTCAAAGAAAATGCTATTTTAATTGTCGTACTCCTTCCACCATTTCCCAAGATGGCGCTATAATGTCTCATTTTCTCATTTACTTGACAAATCAACATACAAATGTGATTTTTGGCTTAACATTATACGGTTTTTGGGTCAAGGAGGTCAACATGGCATTAATTTTGATTGAAAGGCTGTCCTTCCCCATTTTTAAAAATGGCATCCAAACACTTATCTCTACAATAGGCCATTTAATGAAAATGTGTAGCTTATATGGTCATTTTTTCATGATGTATGCTAAAATATTATGGTTTATTCCATCATTAATTTAAAAAAGGAATGAAATTTGAGTATATTTTATATGCTAGTCAGCTACTACTATTGGTTCACATTTTTATCTTTTTTCTCAGTATGAGCATTCAGATGACACTTCAGGCTTTTGTTAAAGAGTGTGGAGAGAAATCTGAACTGTGTAAGAACTGGGAAGTCTTCCTCAAGATAGTTTCCCTAGTGAAAAACTCGATTGTTGATGATTGTGATGGTAACTGGAATCTGCATACTGAAACTGTGCAGTCTTTGCTTCCCATTTTTCATGACTTTGACTGCATCAATTACCTACAGTATGGCAGTTGGTACCTGGAGAGAGTAAAGAAACTGGAGCATGAGAACCCCTTCCTTTACCAAAAAATCATTGAAGGACATTTTGTTGTGAAGGATAAAGAGGGGAGATGAAGTGCTGTAGTACCTGATATGAAGTTGGAGCAAACCATTCAAAGGTCCCAGAAAAGTTCAAAAGGCATTGTCGGACAAACGCAAAGAAGTAATTAGGTTGCTGAGTGGCAGTTAGTGTACCTTGAGGTTTTGATGATAAGCAATTTATTTTGAGAGCTTACCCATTCTGATTTAGTCGATTGATGTGATACCATACCCCATCATGAGCTTCTGGGGGAAAAGGTGAGCATTTTGATGAAAATGTTGCACGACTCCTAGATTTCATTCAACAGCATGGAAATCCATATGAAGTAACTGAGTCAGTGTGACTTCACAGCTTTGTAACAAAACAATATGTGAATGATATTATAAAGGATCGAATTCTTGATGTCTTAAGGCATGGTTCAGACTTGTATCAGCACCTCAGGAGAGATTTATATCAAAAAAGAAAAAGCTGTCAGATACAATCTAAAGTAAAGCTACCATATTTTGCTAGAAAAAGCATCCCAGAACCTACCCCACCCAAACTTATAACTAAGAAAGTAATTGATCAAGCACATAGAGATATGGAAATTATGAAAGAAAGGGGAGGCTCAATAGAGAAAATTATGGAGCATGATGTACTGTCAACAAATACATCGTTTGATGGTAATGCACCTACAAAACCAGCAAAACGCATTCTCATAGCATAGCTCGAGAAGCATCTCTCCCCTGAGGATTTTGAATTCACCATTGGAAACCACTGTTGTAGGTGACTTTATGTCCCAAATATGAATCATTAAGATGTCAGCAATGAAAAACTTTGGAGAAGTTGTTAACAATGTAGTCAAGGGATCAACATCCGTATGTTCTCTTCAAGAACTTCATTTTGTTTTTGACACTTATTTGCAGCTGTCAGTAAAGGAATGCAGGAGGATAAGAGAATCTACCAGTGGTACAATAGATCTGGCTGTAATTGAAAGGAATACACCAATACCTGTCATCTTGAAAAATTCTGGTCATATACCTTAAACAAGACAAATCTACAGAAATTAGCATGAACACGAGTGCAAGAGGAAGCAGGAAAAGCTATATGTCCACTGGTATCTAGCGGTTCAGTCATTGATGATGAGTTGAAACCTGCAGTTCAAGTCACAAGAGAAGGGACTCATGATCTTGAACAACTAAAGAATACATTGGAAGAGGCTGACCTCAGAATTGTTCCACATGTAAACTGGGCAGTTCACAATGGTACAGAGAGAGTTGTTGTACTTTCGAATGCTACTGATGTTGACTTCTTTGATTTATGTCCAGTTGGGTTTCCAGAGGTATATCTCAGTTATGGGTATGTTTTGGAACAGGGTAGAATCGTCGCTCCATTCCAGTTCATGAACTCTTCAAAAGGTTAGGTCCACAGATGTCAAGAGCGGTCATAAAGGCTCATATTCTAACAGAAGATGACGAAATGAGCAAAATTGGGATGAAGTTAGAGCTCTAAGTGCCGAACCAATCTGATAACTGTTATTTTGAGGAAGTGGAGAAGTAACTTGTACACATCTGGAAACTTCAATCAAAATGTGACACTTTTGACAGTCTGTGTTTTAGTGAGTATAAAAGATCTGTACCAATCAGTAAGCTTCCTCCCACATCATGCTCTATAAGAGGGCACATCACAAGAGCATTTTATCTTGTAAGAAGATGTATTTGCTTCTTAGAGAGTGTTCATCCAAAAGTAGACACATGTGATTGCGGTTGGGAGAATGATAATGATGTCCTACGACCAAAAATGTTCTTGAACTTCCTGCCAAGTGAACTTTTATGTGTATGTAATTGTAAGGTTTGTGGTACAATGAGATGTCCGTGTCAAAACACAGTGGTCAAATGCACAAATTTTTGTAAACGTTTGCAAAATAACTGCAAAAATGCTTATGTTAAACTGCTTTAATATTTCTGTATTTTGTATGTTTTCGTAAGTCTTTAGATACTATAGGCCTGTTCAGAAGACACCTTAAACCCTGCTGGTTAAGGCTTTTGGTTAAGCAGCAGGGTTTAAGGTGTCTTGTGCGATGTGTTTTGCTAAACCCTGCTCACTCAATAACCACAGTCAGACCATTTGCAGCAGGTTAAGCAGGGCTTAAAGTGTTGTGTATGACAGCACGACTTGTGGTTAGTGCTAACCCCAGAAAACCACAGTTTCACTAACCGCAGAGCCTGAAGTGTCATCTGAACAGGCCCATTGTTTAGCTCAAAATGCTTAACCATCATGGTTTAACGTGTTGCCTGAACAGGGTCATGGTTGGCTTGCCAGGCCCTACTCCATCACAGCAATTCTGAAAGAGCACAAGAGCTGTATCATGAGTGCCATGTGTCCTTGATAATGAAGAGTTATCATGGAAATCAAAATTATCAAGAGAATACTAGTTCCAGCTTTTTCAGACATAGTTTCATATTTTTCATTTCACCAAACTTGAAAAAAGAAGAACCCATTAAATATGATTGCATATATCAAAAAGTGTTTGGATGCCATTTTTAAAAATGGTGGAAGGATAGCCTTTCCATTAAAATTAATGCCATGTTGACCTCCTTCAAAAAACCCTATAGTTTGAAGCCAAGATCACATCATTTGTAAGTTGATTTGTCAAGTAAATGAAAAAATGAGACATTTCAGTGCCATCTTGGAAAATGGTGGAAGGAGTACTCTTTCAATTAAAACAACATATTCTTTGGACTCCTTGACCCTGAAAAGCTATAATTTGATACCAAACACAAGATAGTAACTCCTGTGGTTGACGAAAACTAGCGGCCTAAACAAAAACTGTCTGCCATTTTGAAAATAGCGGCTAAAAAAGCTTCACACAAGAATCAGACTGTCTACCCAAATTATTATGTTAATCCAATAATTCAAGATCATATATCAGCAGAGAAAATCTCTGGACCTCAAAATTTTTATGGGGGTATATTGTGGGGACTTTAGCATATATAGCATGTCCAATGAACTAGGTGATTTATTTTGTTCTAGCAGGGTCCCTTTGTAGAGTATCCTTTTAGGGTTCAATAAATATTAATTTCAAGTCTCTGTAGTAGGGTCTGATCTTAGTAGCCACAATCCTATTTTAAAACAACTGTTCACTTTGAATTCTTGGTTCCATACTTGTGGCTCCCTCTGAATGCATTAGAGAGTGAGAAATTAGTTCACACACACCCATCTTTTGTGTTGTTCTCTATTTTGAATATTATTTAGTGGTTACCCTATGCGTGGGCTGGAACTAGTTTGCAGTGACTGCCCTCATTTTGTGTAATGCATTCAACATGCAGCTCTTGCGACATTCCTCTTGGGGTGTTCCAGGAAGGCTTTTGAAAATGAAGTTGTGGGTATCTTTGAATGCAGAAACTATAGATGGACTCCAAAATAATGGAGGTACTAGATGGTCCAAGAGCAGGTGATCAGGTGCATTCTGTGATCAAACAGTTCCCATTCAGATTATTGTTCTTACCCTTTCTCTTAGTTTGGGTTACATTTCTTTAGTCATTCGTGGGCAGAACTGGAAAAGGATTTCAAGTTCTTAGGAGCCAGCATAATTGTAAGAAACCTGGGCTCCTTGACAAACCCAGTTGACTAGATCAGTGTAAAATATGAACAGGAAGCTTTTGTGTCGGTCCCAGCCGTAGTGCCTCTGCAAACTCCAAAACTCAAGATAATCCTTTGAGATAATGTAAGTTGCCACAGCTAAGATTCATGAACTCTCCACCCTCATACATTGCATTACTCCTATTACGGTGATGGTCCCCTTGGGAGAAGGAAGTGTCTAAACCTGACAACTGAGCTATCCCTTAGCTGCTAGGCAGTGAAGGGAAAAATCAGTGGCTTAACTCTGTAACAGAAAAGTGAGATATCACTCATTCACTCTCTCTTGCTTCAGTACTGTTTTCATATGTCTTGAATAATTAGGCTCTTCCACCCACCATTGTAGATGGTTGGCATAAACAGTCACATGGGGAAAAAGTTAATAGGCACACAAAAACTCAAGGTATTTTAAAAGGATGCTCCTTCATATTGGGGTAGCATGAACAGTTAGTCATTTCAGACGTGTGCACACACACAAAAGCCTAATTGCATTAGTGACTAAGCTATCTAATACAAATCAACTGGGTGCTTTGATATTTCCTAATAAAACAATGTGTTGACCTTTTGAAGAAAGGCATGTACTTATTACCTACTTCAAATTGATGCTGCCTTTAGACTCTCTTCTCTAATTCTGTTACTAATTGTCTGCCAAAATAACTGAGTCCCTTTGGTATCTTAAGATCCACTGTGTACTTTATTTATATAGGCTTCGATTCCGATAATTCTTCAGGGGAATTTTCAGAAGCAATTCATAAAGATGACGTGGACCAGAGCAATAGGACTGGAAAACACAACGGAGATAGGCCGGTACAAGAGAATGGAATCAAGAGACACAGGTATTCTCCAGATCAGGTTGAGTTAACAATTCATATCCAGATCATGTTTCTGGGGGGACTTCTGATAAGAACAGTCTAACAACCCTGCAACAACTAGATTTTGCAACCCTCCCCCTGCCCATGACAATTCTTAGGGGGCATTATAGATAAATGGAGGTGAGGAATCATAGTGCAAAACAGAAAAAAGAAGTCTTGTATACTTAATCTTACTAAATAAATAAAATGGAGAACCATCACGTGGTTTTGTGGAGGCAATTGTTCCTTGCTATGGGCAATCACATGCGTGCTTAGTTTCAAGGCTACCATGCCATATCAACAGCCTCAGAGAGGCCTTGAGTAGATTGCTGGCTGTTAGTTTCAGTTCAAAAAGGGGAATCATAGTGTTCTTGTCTAGCCTAACTTCATTGTCAATACTTCATCTTGCATTCTGCATTGTTAATACTAGCACTGTAACCATGCATATATTTTTCTTGGAAATAAGTCTCATTGCTTGGAATGTATCTTTAATTTCCAATAAATAGCCAAATTCACCATCTTAGAATCACTTTACATATATTTCCTTCTGGGTGTTTTTAAAAATGCATGTAGGTAAGTGTCCAGATGATAATCAAAGTAACACAACCTCATTATTTTGCAAAGTTTAGATGTAAGCGCAAGGTGTTGGAAGAATCCTGGAGAAGTTATTGGAAGTTTTGCAATAGGCGGCTCTCATATTTGCACCTGAACTTGCAAAGCTATGCAACTACTTGTCTGCTTGAGTAAAGAAATTCCCTGATGTATTTGGTAGGGAGCATTGCACTTGATGCTTTTACAAAAAAGTTTTCATCAGTGATATTAATCTGTTGGTTTGTTCTTCCTACAGAACATCATTACCTGCCCCAATGTTTACTAGGAGTGATTTCAGTGTCTGGAGTATCTTAAAAAAATGCATTGGACTGGTAAGTTACTGTTGCATACTGGCTTGCCTGATGCTTCTTGTAAAAAGTTGCATTGTGATGTGGGAAAAGTCAGGTTTTCGTATGCAAATTGGAAAAACCAGAATATTGTGAACATTGCTGTGGAACAACAGATAAATAAAATATATGAGTGAAGACTGATTTCTTCCAGCAGGCCTACCCAGTCGGATTTTAAGAGTTTTATTGATTTTAATAATGTATTTTATGTGATTTTAATTAGTTTTATGAATTTTATATTGTTTGTATTGATGTTGTTCCCCACCCTGATCTAGAGGGAGAGGCGGTAAGAAATAAATATATTATTGTTGTTGTTATTATTATTGAGTGGTTTACTGCTGAGAAACTCAGCCAGACTGGCTGTCACAGGAACACCCATGCTTGATCAGACTGAAGGCCTTCCTTGTCCAGCATTTTGTTTGTACAGTGGCCAACTGCAGGCAGGAATCCCAAAAGGAGTACAGGAATGCAATGGCACACTCCTGCTCATGCTCCCCAGCAACTGGTGTACACAGGCACACTGCCTCCGATACTGAAAGTAGCATATAGCCATCAGGATTAGTAGCCACTGATAGCTTTATCCTCATGAATTTGTTTAATCCCCTTTTATAGCCACCGAAGTTGCTGACCATCACTACATCATCATGCTGATCTGATCTGAACAACCAAATTGATTAAGAACTGAAATTAACCAATAATCCAATACTTTATTACTCTATAACTACTTGTTTACAGAACTAACATGATTCAAATTTGGCCCTTGGAACATTTGGGGCATATGTTGCCAACCAGAAAACAGGGACTCTGTGGAGATTTTATCTTACTTTATATCGGGTTTAAACAAACAGGCAAAGCATAATTTTTTGCTGATATAATTGACTGAAAGAGAAGGCCTAACTACTGCTAACAAGAAGCATTCCATTATTTTCAGTTTTACATCCTTAAGAAAAGCATTGATTGGGTTTAGACGACATGATAACCCATAATGGGTAAATTCACCCACAATGGCTTATTTGGCCAAAATAACCCGCTCTGATAACCCATGGTCTGCAGAGTGGGTTATTTAATCCATTAAGGGTTATTGTGGCATATGGATAATTTTGGCTGGCTACTGAGGCTGTGCGGCAAGAGCAGTCAAAACAGCTGCCGCTCTGCTGTTCACTGGTTAGGAACACGTTAAAGGGACCAAGCCAGCAGTGGAGAGGAGGCAGGCTGTGAGCTTTGGTCCTGATTCTGCAACCCCCCCAAGGCATTATAGACCTCTTCCGCTTTTTGGTGCACTTTAGATTTTCACTGCTTTCACAGTTAGTGCTGGGTTTTCATAATGCATTGGGTGCCTCCTTAGTAGAAGAGGCATGTTATGAGGTTTGGTCCCAATCCCACAACCCCCAAGGTATTAAAGACATCTCCCCTTTTTGATGCACTTGGGATTTTCACTGCTTTCAGAGTTAGGGCACAGCGTTTTCATAGTGCATGGAGTGCCTCTTTAGTAGAGGAGGCTGGCTCTGAGGTTTGTTCCCAATCCTGAAAAGCCCAAAAGGTTTTCTAGGCATTTCCCCCCTTTTTGGGACACTTGGGAGTTTTTCTCCTCTGGATAATGCACAGGGGTTTGCTGGTGGATTGGGTGCCTCCCAAGTAAGAGAGGCTGTGTGCAGAGTTTGGTCCCAATGCTGCAACCTCCAAAGGTTTTCTAGCCATTTTCCCCTTTGGGGGGCACTTGGGATTTTCCCTCCTTGGCGAGTTATTGTGCATGGTGGGCTGGGTGCCTCCTGACCGGGGGAGGCTGTGTATGAAGTTTTGTCCTGATCCTGCAAACCTCCAGAGGTGAAACAGCACCACTGCGCAGGCGGAAGGACTGAAGCAAGGGGATGAGTCAAATTACACACAGCAGCTTAATAAACTAGACAGAGTAGCTTATTTGTCTGATCATGTGGGGAATAATAGTAGCTTATTTTCAAAATAAGCTACTGTCAGTAGCATATTAACCCATCATTGCTTAAAATGACATCCGAACTCGGCTATTAACTATTTAGAGTTTCAACAGCATGAGGCTTTCTTGTGATAATGCAAAGGTGTTACATTTTATTTTAATTGTGCTGCCCATTTGTTTGTTACTTAGCAGCCCCACTACATTGATTTTTATCTAATACTGCTTATTTCATTTTCTACCACCACGCTTCTACATATTTTTCATAGTTAGATAAGCCCTACTTTCATATTCATATTTTTAATATGCTTTTTTCTCTTTTATTGTTTAGGAGCTGTCTAAAATTACCATGCCCATTGCCTTCAATGAACCCCTGAGCTTCCTCCAACGAATAACAGAATATATGGAACACACATACCTCATTAATAAAGCATGCTGTCATTCAAATCCTCTAGAAAGAATGCAGGTAATGTCTTTTCTGTAGCTGCCTGATGGCTATCTTCTCAAATTGTGCTCATTAAGATAACTACCTCTCTGTATAGAACTATGAAAGCATAAGGGAGCTTAGATGAGTATCCTGATAGGTATATCTCCTAAGTGATTATTCATGGCTACTGTTCAGCAATTGATGCAAGAATCTGAAGTAGTATTATGAGGAGGCATTATGCCCAGATGCCTCTTCAAGGAGGCTCAGTTAGTGTAGATGTAACAGCTTTTCAAAATCTATGTAAATCCCTGTATATGTCTGAAAGTCTTATCATGAACCTAATTTAGTAACAATGTACCAGACACCAGAAGTAGCCAGATACAATTTAAAATTCTTGTTTTATTAACCCCCAACAATGTTAGCCAACATAATTTAGGGAGTCAGACATGGCCATCCACACGGCACTAAAACATATACAAATATAGCACTCAAAGGGGTTAAACAAAAGATTGCATTTCCACTAGCAACTGGTTATGCCTGCTTAGGGATGCTTCTCTCATACTTTGAAAATTGTAGCCTAAAGGGAAAGTGATAACAGCACATGAAAATCAGTAGTAGAGTAATTTCCAATTCTGGGTTGTTCTGTATTTTGCATGAAGACTCCTTATCCCTATGAATCTTGCAGGCTGTTGCTGCTTTTGCTGTTTCTGCTGTAGCCTCTCAGTGGGAGAGAACTGGCAAACCATTTAACCCTCTCCTTGGAGAAACATATGAATTAATCAGGTGAGAATACAGCGTTATGGAACATTGTTGTTTGCTTTGGGATACACTTAGTCCTACTCACTTCAGCAAAACAAGTCTCTTTAGGTGCATACATTCGATTTGGTCTTTGTTTAATGTAAACTACTTTAAGTATTAGCCAAACCTCTCTTTGATCAATATCTGATACGATGTTGGATCAGCTGCTTAAATGTTTAGAAATGGCTCTTCCTGAGGCACAGTGTGATGCTTATGAAGAACAAGGCCTAGGGCTGCTGACTGAATTATACTATAATACTCCAACCACTGGAAACTTTGCTGACTTTTAGGGCATCTTTGTATGGGTTCTGGGAGTTGGGGGATTTTGCATTCCCAGTCTCCATAAACCATATGTCTGCACATAGCTTGGTCTAGGCATACTGGGCTTAACTGCTGGTATGAATGAAATTTGCAATCTTAGTGCTCAAAGAAGTCCTCGCTATTAACAGATAATGTGGGGTCAGGGAATTGTTCTTTTTCAACTATTGGAGGAGGAGGGCAAATGGACTAGAATAGTAGCCATTCATATTTGGTTTTCTGTCGTTCGATATGACTTTCATTTATACTGATCATCGCCTTTTCTTATTTCTAGGGAGGATTTAGGTTTTAGGTTTATTTCTGAACAGGTCAGCCATCACCCACCTATCAGTGCATTTTATTCAGAAGGCTTAAACCAGGACTTCATTTTTCATGGATCAATTTACCCTAAACTCAAGTTCTGGGGAAAGAGTGTGGAAGCAGAGCCCCGGGGAACAATAACATTGGAGCTCTTGAAGTATGTCTTAAGTTTTCTTCTGCTAGCTATGTATTGCCTTAAAACTATCCCATTTTTTTTTTAAAAAAATACTCTTTAATGATCTTCTCTGGATTGTGTGTGCCCGTGAGCACTTGAGCTTATATAACTCAAGGTTGTTGTTTTTCCAGTGGACCAGGAGATGAGGTATTAAGCATGGATACACACATTACAGCATATGAATATGTTTCAGTGTTTTGGAAGGATACCATGTTCAAATGTCTGCAACTTTGGGCCTCATTTTCCCTGCTTTAAGCAGCTGACATTTACTAAAACAAAAAAAAAAGTGAATTCTTCTGCCTGGCAAACTGTTGTGAGGTGTGTGTTTAACAGCTCTGAAATATTACGGATGACACAGTTATTACTGTTTCGGACTCTGATAATAAGGAATTCAAAATATGTATCAATTGATTCAACAGTCTGGTAGTTTGCCTTGTTGAATAGCAATAATGGAATGGACAAAGTGGCATTGCTAGAATAAAAAAAGGCCAAGATACTTGACACATGTACCAAACATAATTCAGAAATTACTAGGTAAAAATATGAAGTCGCTTATGAGCCTGGTATCAAGAAAATTTCTACTGAGATGCATATGTAGCAAGAGCACAAGATATAATGCTTAATCCTTCCCTTGCCTACCACTCCTCCATTCAAAATTTCCACCCAGAGGATTTTCCCTACCTGCCCCTCCAGGTTGAAGGGGCAACCTGGAGGGAAGAAAGAAACTCCCCTTCAGTGTTTCAAATTGTCCCTGAGGCCCATAACATTTTGAAGACCAGACCAAATTTGTAATCTGGGCTCCATTTGACAAGCATAGCACAGTCTTGTCGTGAAAGAAAAGTTTCTATTATAATTCTTCTGTAACATTTTGTGTGTTGTTTAAATTACTCTCTCTCTCTCTCCCTCCCTCTCTTTTATTTTCTGGGCTTTTATTGCAAAATAATTATTTTTGTTTTCTTGCAAGTTCACACTTGACAGACAAGAAAGCTAGGTGGAGTTTGCTTCTTTTGGTTCTCTTCATATAATCTCCTTATGTTTCTGGCTGCTTGATTTGTATTTATAGTCAGATGTTGCATTCAGGTGTGGATATGAACTACATGTTTACTCGCAAAAAAATGGGCACTGTCCCTGAAATCAAAATCCCAGATGATTATGGCATTTTGCCCATCCCACCAGTGTTTATGAGCAGGGAACTCTGGGACTGGGTACATAGATGCAGGTTAATAAGTTTCCATGAATGTCCTCAAACAAAACCTGTTACAAACATAATCCCCCTTCCCCTGCATGGTATTGGAGTTACAACCTGGCTGAGGTGCGGAGCTGCTCTTTGGGCTCTAGAAAAGTGTACACATGCTTCTAAATTAGTCTAACTGCTAATCACTCAATAATAACTTCACTCCTCCTTTTTTTTGCTGATTAGGCCAATGTCATTTGTGAGCGTGCTTAGTCTTTAAACAAATTACATCTCAATGCAGTGCTAATAAGACACATGTTAAAGTCAGCATTATTCCTTTGCCACTGATGGTTCTGATTCTGAACATAGACATACATACTCAGACATACGATCACTCACTGGTCAGGATGGAAGCCAGCAAGTGAAGTGTTGCATATATCACAGTGCATTACCAATACAAAGATAGACCAAGTTCATGTTATTAAATAGTATTTAGTACTTTTCGTTATTGCATAGCCACAAAGCACGTTTACTTAATGACAATTCAGTTCTCAATCCTTTTCTCATTCATCCTTATGGTGCAAGCTAGAATTTATTTTACACTAACTTGAGTGGCAGTATCTTGCAGAAGAGACAGAAAAGCATGATTAATTCAAGGGAATAGAGCATTCCAAAAGAGAATGCTTTGATGAGATCTGTTTGATACAGAAACTCCATGGTTCTTAAGAAAAATAAAATCCACTTTATCTGCTATATGTCAACTTTTTAGTGGCCTCAGACACTTCTGATGTAAGAGAACAGACTTTCAAGCCTTTAAGGCTCTAAATTCTGTATATTACCTGGAAGTATGTCCGATTGAACTTATCAAGACTCACTGAACTCAGTTGAATTCATTTTTGAGAAGACATGTATAGGACTGCACTGTAATACTGTTTCAGATAGAATTTTGATCATTTATGTTCTGCTCCAGTATTCATGCTGGGGCTGTATTGTGCAAAGTTCAGCCATATCTGGACTTCAGAACATAAGAGCTCAATTAGTTCAGTATCCTATATCTAACAGTGAAATCAGATGTTTCCAGAAATCCACAAACAGGGCAGCCCTCAGCTCCTGTTTTGGCCCCAAATCTCTGATATTCAGAGGCCTTCTGCTTCTGAACGTGGCTACTGATGGATCTATCCACCGTGAAGTTGGCTTTTAAAGCAATTCAAGCCAATGACCACTGCCACATATTGTAGTTGGAAAATTCATAAGGTAAAATTATGTGTTATATGAAATAGTTCTTTGCTCTGCATCTACTGCCAATTAGTTTCACAGGATGACCCCAAGTTCCAAAGATGAAATTCCTCTCTCCTTTTTCTCCATATCATGGACAATTTTTATAAACACCATGTGTGTCCCCCACCCCCATTTAATCACCTTTCTTCTAAATTAAAAAGTCTCAAACGCTTTATCCTCTCCTTGTAACCTTATGAGCCTACAGATCAGCACAACGGGTTCTTAAATTCAATTTTTCCATTCATATGGGACAAACAAAGCACTCCAGCTCCTGAAATATTCAGCACTAATAATATTTTGTCCAATGAGTCAAAAGTCATTAACTTACTGAGGAACATCCTCTTCCTGCCAGAAAATACATCAGAAGCTCTTCAAAGAACAGAGTGGGAGCTATCAGAGCCAAGACAACCATGGCAGCTTTCAGAAAATAATTAGTAGCGACGCCCCTTGCAAGCTCCTTGCCCTATTAGCATTGCACAAAATATGGGGAAAGACCAGAGAATTTGGGTGGGGTAATGATTACAGGAACAGACATGCAGTTACCTGTGAAGGATTAAGTTTGATTATTAAGGACCTGAGTTCTTCTGCCTCTCTACTGCTGATCCTCTCCAGTTAAAAGTTGCTTTCTACCATGTATATTGGGTTAGTGCATTCATATATAACGTGCAGTTTGGCTCTTGGTTCAGTTAGCTAATGTTATGCTGTGGGCAGAGCCAGACCATATTTTAGTATAAAATGGTGGAGATTTTCAGTTCTAGATCTTATGGTTAGAGGTGAAATCACATGCTGATGAAGTTTAAAACGCATGAAGGACTTCAGTGCCGGTGTGGTGGCAAGAATGTAGGACTATGGAGAGAGAGAACCTAGTAGAAGTACACATGCCTAGGGGGTGTTGGAGAAATCAGAAATCCAGTGAGTTTGGATTTCTATGAATTTGATCCACGGATTCTGCAGTGGACTAGCTTTTTCTGAGTTGCACGGATTCCGTGGACTTGTGGACTGTGTTTTTGTTTTTTTTAACTTTCTGGAATTTTATGTAAATTTAGTCATAGAAATATATGTAAAATAAAAAAATGCTGTCCAAAAGTGCACTTTTCCCTCATAGGCTAAAGCATGAAAATGTGGATTTTGAGGGGATTTGCACATTTGTGCCAATGCGAATTTGCACAAATTTAGGAAACTGGAAAAAAAATCGATTCCACCAATGAGCAGACAATGAAACAAAAGATATCTGACAATCCACAAAACACGGACAGAATGTAGTTTACAAAATCCGTACATCCCTCTGCATGCCTATCTGCTGATCTGCCCCAACCATCCTTTAGTGTGACCCCTTAGCAGGCTCTACCCACATCCTCTGACTATTGTCACTTCAAACAAACCTCCTTTCCTTTATTCAGTTGCTTATTAGCCTCCCATCAGTTCAGAACATTGCACAATTTCAAAAGCTAAGGTAAGTATCACAGAGTGCAACATGAAGAGGAATTGTTCCTAAGAAGATGATTTGGAACAGTCAGACCTATTTCAGTTCCTCTTATTTTGAGTTGGTTCTCAGTTTCAATTCCCTGGCATTTGATTTGACTCTTCCTTCCACCCCCACAGAAATAAGGAAGCTTACACATGGACTAACCCTACCTGCTGTGTACATAATGTAATTATTGGCAAGCTCTGGATAGAACAATATGGAACAGTAGAAATTATAAATCACAGGTAATTAGAATTTATACCAAATTGTACCTTCTAAAAAAGTTTAAAAGATCCATTGTGTATATATTTAATAATAATAATAATACCAATTCCAACTCACTGGGTGGTCCAATCAGTTTGATAGTGGTCATTTGGGGAACAGTTAGGTGATAATGATTTGTTTGGGTGGGTGCAAATCTCTCCTTTGTGTTTGGGTGGAGGTGTGCGTATGTAATCCAGAGGTCTCTGTGTGAGAGAGTACCAGCTGAGAGCTTCCTTCTTGACAGGTTTCCCTGTCAATAAAGATTGTAAAGCTTTCTCTATTTCAAAAAGCAGTTTGGGGGTTTCTCTCTCAGCTCAGAGAGTCCTTCTGGTTGCTAGCTGTATGTAGCTGGTAGCAAAAATCCTAGTTTCCTCATTTCCTATATCAGCACCCTTTCTGCAATTGGTCTGCTGGGAGGTTGCTGGTTCCCCCTGCCCCACCCAGTATCACATTGCCAAATGGATTTAAGTTTCTGAGCCTGTATGAACTCAGGGATTTATTTGCAATTTTTTAAAAAATGGGGCCAGACTGCCTGTGGGCTAATTTAGCCAAGTGTACCAATATCCCGTCTTGTCAATGTCCTTGTCAATTTCATCCTGCACTTCATTGTTTGCCTTGCTAGTTCCCAAAGGCTGCTTCTCCTTCTGCTGAAGTAGTAACAATGCCCCTAAAACTCCTGCAGCTGCCAGCTGCTTTCAGCTCCCAAGCCCACTCCATGTTTGTCACTTCCCTCCACTGGTCTCCATAGTTGTCACATATACATATGGGTTACAGAGCAGCGAGCAGGATAGCTAAACTTATACAAATTTCAAGGCAGAGCAGTAAACCTGAGGGGAAAATTGCCCAAATGTTATGGCAAAGCAGTAAAACAAAGGGGACTTTTGTTTTTTGTTTTTTGGCAAACTTCAAGGCAGAGGAGTGAAACCGAGGGGGAAATTATACACTTTCCTTGCAATCAGACATTCACTCTTGCACACTTGCTTAGGACCAAAAAGAAAATGAAAAAATAAAAAATTGCTGATGTGTTCAGGACGCTGTCCCGTGTCCCGTCTTCAAGATTTGAATGGGGTGGGGTGGGGTGGGGAGAATTCTATCCGAAGGCAGAGGATGCTAAGAAGGGATGAGGCAGAATGGCAGTGGCAGTAGTGAGATTGGCAGGAGCAGCAGGGGTTTTTTTGTTGCACTTGCCGGCCGGCTCTCTAGTCATTCCTGACAACCCACAACAAAATCGAATGTCAGAAAAAGGCATCCTAAGAAAAGCCACCTTAAACAATCGTATTATAAGCTATGGGTTCTCAGGGTGACTTGTTGGTAAAAACAATGCACAGTGGAAAAACCACTCCGGTTCGCCTGTCATGTAAAGCCACCCCACACCCACCTACGATAATATCCCACTGGTGCTTAGTGTGACATGCGAACCAGTCCAGAGGCTACAGTTCAGAAAACATTTTGATGTGTCTCGATGGTCTTGTACCTGCATGTTCTTCCACCCTGTCTCCCCTCACGCCCTGCCCCAAATAGCAGCGCAGAGTATTTCAAATTGCTGTTAAAACGTTCAATGAGTGATTATGTACAGAGTAACGTACAATACAGAGATCACATGTCAGGGAGGGGAGGGGATTTGTTCAGGAAAATTGAGGATTTCGCACCAAGGTGCTAGCTGTTTAACCTGTTAACTTCCTTTTCTTTTCCTTTTATAGTACTGGAGATAAATGTATCCTTCACTTTAAACCATGTGGGCTATTTGGTAAAGAGCTTCACAGAATAGAGGGCTATGTTCAGGACAAAAAGTAAGTGTTAAGTGTGTGTTTACTTATTCAGTAGTTAAGCTATGTTACCCTTCTCTAGTTTGAGCTGGGGGGGGCTGCACAGACATACCTACCCACAAGATATAGTGGGGGAGGGGTTCTGTTGTGGAGCAAGTTCTGCTCCCCTACCAAGTAATCTTTCAGCTTTTTTTTGTTTTGCTAAAAATAAATCAGGACTCTTACAGTGGCCCAGTTTGCATAATACGAGGGTGGTTAATAAGCCATGGTGGTGATTAATAGGCCATCTAGGCTCTGTTGTAGGGTTGCTGGGTGATTTGGTAAGCACCCCAGCCAGCCACCCTCACCAGGATCGCACATAATGACAAGCTGCGCCCAGCAGGGGCAATTAAGGAAATGGTGAGGGTGATTAATAAGCCACCAAATCAGGGTATGACCCTGTTCAGATGGCACGCTAAGCTACCTTGGTTAAGCATTTTGAGCTAAACATGGTTTAGCGTGTCATGTGAAACATTCCTAACCATGGTGGCTTACATAACCATGATTTAAACACACTCACTAACCATTTGCTGCAAAAAGGTTAGCGGCCTAACCATGGCTTAGTATGTGTCTGAACAAGCCCTGTATCAAGTAAAATGCTTGTTCAGGACTTGAAAAAAAAAGAATATACTTTTTTCTTTTTCTTTTTTACAAGACGCACTGTGCCAGGCAATGGGAGCTGGGTTCATGATTTTCACTAGGGTTTGATTTCTATGAGGAAGGTTGTACATCTGACCAAAATGGGGTCACGTTGGATCAACAGCATGCTCACCACTCAAATTGTGTTTCTTTGGACACATGCTGAGTCCCAGCAGCTATGCGTGGCAGGCTTTTACTCTCTTCCGCCATTCATTTGCATGTTTCGCGTAAGCGATCTGTTAATGGACTTCTGAATGGATATTTCTGTGGCCAGTAGCTCAAAGCGTGATCTTAGTATTTGTTACTGAAATCCTGGATGTAAAGTAAATATAAGGTTGCGTAAAAAGCTGCAGTCCCAACCCACCCCCAGCTTTCATGTTACAATTTTGAAATATTGACAATGAACATCAGGAACCAAGAAGCCTAACAGCGTGTAACGTTTAATTTCCAGGGCTTTATTTTTAAACCAGGTTTATGGTGGGAAAATGTTGTATAGATGGATTTCGGGAATAAATTGAAAATGGTCTGTTGTTCACTTTTTTCACTTTGTGCATTTATGTTCTGACATTAGTTCTTCAAAAAAAATCTTTAGGTGAAACTTCACATTGAACTCTGCCAAAAAACTGCATTTTCATATTTAGTTTTTTCCCTCTTTCCCGCAAATGCTTGCAATGGGCCAGTTCGCACGATTGCAGAATGGTCAACAAGCCACCATGGCTTATTAATCTCTCTGCGCATGCTAGTCGCATGCTGGCCAGATTTGCATAATTACCCTCGTCATCGCAGCTTCTTGTGTTGTGCGAATTCGGCTGGGGTGGGTAAGAAACTACCCTATAATAGCCCTGGCGTTCTGGGTGGTTTGTTACCCACCCCAACAACTCAGCGTCACCAGGTTCCCATGACACAAGAATTCGCACTGGGAAGGGTAATTAAGCATATCCGGCCAGCACATACCCTGTAATTGTGCGAATCAGGCCTATCACTTAACTTTTGTTTAGAACTAAATCCAGTCTCGGCTTTAGTGAAGTTTAGAAATGTGAAGAACCTGGTGTTTTTTTAAAATTTGGTGATTTTAAAAAAAATAAACAGTAAGAAGAAACTCTCAGTGATCTATGGCAAATGGACAGAATGTTTATGGTGTGTCGATCCTTCTACTTACGAAAACTACAAGAAGAACGAGAGGAAAGGTGGCGACCAGAAGAAACCAAAGCCGGTAATGTTTGTATTGTACAGGCAGCAGCAGGAGTTGTGCTCTTCCACGTTAAACAAGAAGTGCTCTGAAAAAGAAACATTGGGAGGAGCCAAACCGCTTCAGTGCAAGCTGGACAGATTGAAGCTACCAGCACTGTTGATTACCTTTGTGACAAGGCTCAACATCTCCCAAATGTTGTATGAGCTCTCAGAGTTGTATTCAACACTGTCCCTTCCATTCATGGTTGGCTCTTTGATCCAGCAGAGGTTTCTATGAACGGGGGGGGGGGGCAGTTTTTGCTGATTTTCCATTCCCTCTGCATACCCCTGTGCTACCCCTCCTCCACAATCTTCTCCAGAGGGGGTTGGGAACCGTTTGAAACAATGTGGGAGGCTGCAAGTGGAATTTGCAAAGATCACCACCTCCTTTCATTCATAGAAACTTCAGCTGGGTCAGAGAGTCTTCCATGAATGAAAAGACAGCACTGGATACAACACCCACTGGCTTCAGTGGGAAGTGTAGAAATTCAATATCTTTCTGGAATGAGCACTGGGCACAGCTGCTGTTTGAGACTGGTGATTCTTATTGCCTTTAAATTTATAAGATGTGAATGGTCAGATGTATTGCATTTTGAGTTCTAAAGCTGTAAATTGAGCCTACGCCGTTAAACTTGAATATCCTATTCAAACATTTAATAAAGCCTTTAATGGAGTCCCTCTGTGAACAATAAAAAGTTTTCATTCCCCCCCTCAACTTGTTACGCACTCTGCTGATCACAGATCTCCAAGCATCGAGAGCTAGTTTTTAATGCCTCCCAAATCAACTCTCGATTCTTGATGAGTTTGTTTTTGGGGAGTTGCCAACTGTTAATCTGATGTTTCCTAAGAATATGTTATCTACTTACCTGTAGCTGTAATCAGAGTATTTTATGAGGCATTTCTGCAGGGAAAGAGGGGGCAAGGGGGGATAATTTACAGATTTTTTTTTCAGAACACTCAAAAAGTTAATATATTTAAATGCTCAGAACATAATGGGAAGCATTTGTTATGCTATATGCTTGATGCAACATATGGATTACTGCTGATTGTTTTACTAATTAGGTCCATCTGCTGTCCAACCATATTACACCAGCTTTAAAATCACTCCACTGGCTGCCAATTAGTTTCCGGGTGAAGTACAAAGTGTTGGTCATTACCTTTAAAGCCCTACATGGTTTGGGTCCAGGTTATCTGCGGGATCGCCTTCTCCCATACAATCTGCCCCACACACTCAGGTCCTCTGGGAAGAATTTACTACAGTCAGCCAAAACTAGGCTGACAACCGTTACCCAGAGGACCTTCTCGGCTGCTGCTCCCAGGCTGTAGAATGGCCTGCCGGAGGAGATTCGACAAATTAGCAGTTTTCTGGAATTTTAAAAAGCTATAAAGACTTGCAGGCCTACCCAATCGAATTTTAAGAGTTTATTGGTATTTTAATAGTGTATTAGTTTTATATGCTTCTAATCAGTTGTATGTATTTTATATCATTTGTATTTGATGTTATTCCCCTCCTCAATCCAGAGGGAGAGGCGGGTAATAAATAAATAAATAAATAAATAATAATAATAATAATAATAATTATAGCTCTCATAGCAACATGGACTTCTAGGCACTGCAGTTAGCAGCAGCAATGTGGGGGGAGAGAAGAGCTTCTCATGCAAATACTGAGGGATCCAAGTGAGCCAAGGGGTATATTTGGGAGGGAAGAAATTCTTAGCCCCCAGCTTTCCCCCTTGGGGAATAATTATATTTGCTAATTGTATGAATAGAACAAAAGAGACAAGGCAAGACTAGGAGATGTATATAAAAGAATAACAGTACTGATATGAGTGGGGAGTGAGACCATGGTCTGATTCAGATGTGATGGGGTTACTCCAACGAAACTCTGTTTGTGACAGCATGGACAAGTTTGAGCATTCCATCCTTCCCTCATCCTTTTGCATGCCCAGCTGCAGAGGAGATTTCTTAGTTTCTTAAACCACAGTTCTCCCTTATATCTGAACCAGGAAAACTGATGTTATCCCGATTTACAATTCTACTTTGTAGGGAACCCTTAAGCCTCAGTTTCCCAAGTTGGATGTCATTGGAAACTTTGGGCAGGATCCAATAGGCTCCTTATGACTTCGCTGGTTCTCGTACGCCCCACCAATTTCTGTCTGCAAGTGGTGCCCACTGTTTGTGGAATGTAGATTTAGCACTTCTGGGGCAACCAGAAAGGAACAAAAAGACTTGTTTCTGGAACAGATCAGGTCAGTGTAACTCGCATAAGGAATCTCTGCTGACCTGCCCCAATGGAGTAACGTTTATGTTCATTTCAGGGCTTCCTCTGGGATGCACTAAACCTCTGATTAGTTGCCCTATAACTTATTGCTCTTTGGGCAACATACAATAAAACCACAAATAAAATCCACATAAAAACAGCAACAGCACAATAAAACTGTCAATTAAAAGCAACAATGAAGTAGCAGAGGCTACAATAGATATTAGAAGAACTAAAATATCAAAGAGAAAACTACTTAAACACAGCATAGCAGGAGAAATATGGAGCATTCAAAGGCCTGAGAGAATAAAAAGATATTTACCCGGTGCTGAAAGGATAACAATATATGCTAGGAAGACCTCTCTGGGGAAGGCTTTCCATAGCTGGTGTGTGTGTGTGTGTGGCTGCTACTAAAAAGACCACCCACTGTACCTCAGCATGCAAGGCCACTCAGAGCAGGGCCTTTCATTATGATTTTAGGACTTGGGTAGGAATATTGGGAAGAGGAACTCCAAACTCGAAAGTCTTAACTATAGCTGGATGTGTGAAAGGAGGAGAAAATAGAAGTGGGAGAATGGACCACTTCAGCAAATCACTTGTCCACACTGCCATGAATTGGTTTATTGAAGCAGCTCTGTTATGTCTGAATAGGGCCTGTGTAGAGATCTGAAATGGGGACCAAGGATTTTGAACTTGACATTCTTCTTAGTTACCATGAGTTATCGCGCCTTTTGTTTTAAGAATGATGATCCTGAAAACGATGAAGCTGATGATATGCCAGAGATCCAAGAGACGGTGCAGGTCATACCTGGCAGTAAGCTACTTTGGAGGATAAGTTCTAGGCCAGCAAATTCATCTCAGGTAAGTTGCTTGATAATTGGTATACTGCGAGCAGAATTGCATAATGAACCCAATTTAAGCCTATAAGTAAGAATAGACAACTGGAAGAGAACTTCAAGTCCTGCTCTTCGAAATTGAAAAGAATTCTCTGTGTGTGTGTGTGTGTGTGTCTTACCAAGCCCTTTTACTATTCTTAAGCTCTGCAGCATCTTAAAGAGAGAATCTTAATGATAATGATATTAGTTCAATTTTATTATCCCTGTTATGGATAATAAACACCAGATAAGATGGAAGCCCTGTTATTTATTGCCTTAGAGGGTCAGGAATCATGGAGCAAAAGGAAACTCCTAGCTCAATCCAAACTGCAACTAATGGTACTGCCACCTGTAGATGCTTTATTTATTTATTGAATGAGTTTATAGACAATTTGACATTATCATCATCATTTCTGTACCACTCCATAGCTGAAGCTTTTATCTCAAAAGACACCTTGAAGCAGTTTACAACATTAAAAATTAAAATACAAAACATCCACAGCTAGAATATTTACAAACAGAAAATTCAAAATATCTCAAACAAATGATTCAACAGTTCTCCAGGCACCTTAGCTCTTCAATAAAAGTAGGCCCTTTCAAGAAGCGCATTACATTTTGTGACGAAGCATATACAGAACCCAGCATTGTTGGCTTATTTGTCGATAGCATAAAGGGGTGAAGTTACTTGAACAATTCCATTTTCCCCGGGTGGAATTTTATGGCTACATGAAAGCAAGTAAACCTCTTTCCATTCAGACCAAGCTGCAAAAGTATTAAAACTAAAGCCTTGTGGTGCAGGAAACACTGCAATTTGCCTTCTTCTGCTTGTGGTCTGTGGACTTAAAACCTGACCTGACTTTTCTCATGGAAGATTCCAATATATTTCCTCTGTGGAACTAATAACAGTTTCTGGGGATGAAGTTGGGAACTGCATGTGTTAGGTAAATGCCCTTTCCCCAAACACTACTTTCTCAATCTTCAAAGCAACTACACGGGGCTGCTGATTAATGAGTGGAGAGTGGAAAATGGAAAATGTTGATCACAGATTTATTGTGCCACCTAAGGTTGGTTTGCCATCACATTAAACCATGATTTGTCACGACAGGAACAAGCTACAGTAAGCCTCACATGCTCCCTCCTCTTCCTTCAGCTTGCCCATGAGGAAACCAGAAGCTTTCACTTCCGTTTTGGATTAAATCTCAGTTTGTCATTTCGTCTGAATCTGACAAACTGTACTCAGTTTTAATTAACAGTAGTTTGATTAGCAGCGAACTGCACAACAAAGCTTAATTAAGGTTAACCACACTTTAGGGTTCAGATTTAATGCTAAACTTCAGCTCGTCAAAAATGGAAATCTCCTCCTTGCAGCCATGCCAGATTTGAAAGTGAGGAGTACAAGACTCAAGAACAGTGCTTTGTTTCTGTCCAATAGACCATGGTTTATCATGACAATCAGCTTGTTTGGCTATTAGCCAATCAGCTTGTTTGGCTGTTAGAAACACCAGTAGGCTAGGAGCCATCTTCTTGATTGACCTAATGGAAATGGGAATTTACCGAGCATAAGTCCAAATGACTTATTGCATTTCAAATTGAAGTGCCCAAGGCCACTCATATCAAAAGTTTAAAAACAAATGTAAAACACAAACATAAAAAACAGACCAGGGAAAGCAGATAAAAGTAGAAGGAATAACAAGCACAGAAAGTACCAGTCATAGCCCTGCTAGAACAGGAAGGTCTTGACTTGATTATAAAAATGCCAAGAGGAAAGGGATCACTTCATCTTTTGAATAACCCCTCTAGTGATCGTTTCTCCACACAATCTCCCTATTACAAATGATGGGGCAAGACTGACAGAGCGGCTGGTGAATTCATGGCAGAGACAAGGTTTTAATCAAGGACTCCCTGGTTCATACTCAAATCCTCAGACTGGAATATTTCAGTGATCACTGCATGGGCTCTTTTTAGGGGGCAGATGATGTGGCCAAATATGTATGGGGTCTCTTTACCAACACACCCACTGCTACCTCACTTAAAAGAAGGCATCACCGATCACTGTTCAGAATGGTGGTGGGTGGGTAATACCATAGCATACGTTTATGTAGTGGGAGGCAAATGTCACTAGGCTTCTGACATATTCATTTTTTTTTTGTTTTACTTAAGATGTACAATTTCACCAGTTTTGCTGTCAGTCTCAACGAACTAGAAAAGGGAAGGGAAGAAGTGTTGGCTCCTACAGACTGTCGATTACGGCCAGATATCAGACATATGGAGAATGGAGAGATAGGTAGGTGTGGGTGGGTGGGTAAAAGTAATTTTACTGTGCTATTCTGCATACCTCTTCTTTTATTTATTTGTATTAATTTATTTCAGGGATTTATACCAAACCTTCAACGTGTTCTGAGGGCATCTTGATCGCTTACACTTGAAAAGAAACTTATTGAGGGGGTGGATATTAGAATTTTGAAAAACAAAACATAGTCTCACACATACTGACCACATAATGCTTTTTTAAAAGCTTCAAGGATGAAATATTTTGAATTACAATTATATTATATTATATATATATATATATAGGTAGGCCTAGTGCATGCTCATTTTAGCCAACTTCATCCAGTGATTTGGCTCTAGTGATTTTCATCTGATTCAGAGATTTGCCTTAGTAATACTGGGGCCATGCTACTGTGGTGCGGTGTGGAGGAGGTACTTTGATGAATGGGAAGGCACAGTTTGTATGGATCATTGTGATGTGCTTTCCATTGGGTGTTATAAGGAGTTTCTCCATCCTTATGGAATTTGCTTCTCAGTAATTTGCCAGAATCTGAACCTGAGCATCGTTCAGTGGCCAAGGGTAAGATGGGAGTCTGTGAGGGAAGATGAGGAGGTGGGTTTATCTGGAATTGTATTCTTGGTCTGCTCCTTTAAATTTATGCTTTTATGTGTTGGCTTTTAAACTGTTTAGACTGAAGTGAGTCAAAATCAAAATAATTTGGTCTGAGTCATGTACATGTGTTAAACTTGTTTTAAATGTGTGCTGGATTTTGTTTCTCTACCTTCCATTCCTTTTGTACGTTTTCTCCTTATTTTATGAAGTAATCAGTCCCTATTGAAATATCTGTTAGATCTGGCTAGCAAAGAAAAGGAGAGGCTAGAAGAGAAGCAGAGAGCTGCCCGTAAGGAACGTGCAAAAGATGAAACCGAATGGAGGACAAGGTAACTAATGTGTGGGTGGGGAAGGGAATTGGCTGGCTAGGTAGAGTGCCTATGTATGTAGTGTTGGCTGTATGGAGCCTCATCAAGTCGTAATCTTCTGGGTTTTCTTACAGCTGCGCCTTTAAATTACCAAGTTATCAAGGTTACTTGCTTAGGTGCTTCATGGCAATGCACTTAATCTTTAGGAAGGATGCACTCTGTTTATGAACTCTGTTTATTAACACAGAGGCTGGAAGAGTTTGACATGGATCAAAGTCGAGTAAAATCAAATTGTGCAGCCTTTTTCTCTCAGAGGCATACGTGCCGTTTTAATTAGCAAAATGAGTAGACTACCTTTTCTGATAACGGTAACAACAGTGTGTTAAGTAAGTGCTATATAATAGTAATATCGATAGAGCTGACAACTCATGGTCACATGACTGGCAGATGCTGGAGAAGGACAGAAAAGGCCGTATCTCAGTGATAGGAACGTATGCTTTTATGCAAAATTTCCCAGGTTCTGTCCCAGGCATCTGCATCTAAGGCAGGCTGGGAAAGATCGGAAACCCTGGAGATCTATACCAGTCTAGTATTGAAATAGATAGGCCATAGTCTTTACTTGATATAAGCCATGTTCCTACGATAGCAAATGATGGCTTTGAAGGCAAGTGGTAGTGGTAAAGCAGAACCTGTTGTGGCAACCCCACTGCTCAGAGGTGCTGTTGCATAGCTAGGAATTATGTCCTCCAGGCAGGCACCTGAATCCAGAGAACGTACCTGCCCAAGAAGATCCTAAGAGCCCTTGCCCAGACAGAAGTGTTCTGAAAGTGACTGATGTATTTTATATTATTTGTATTTAATGTTGTTCCCCACCTCGATCCAGAGGGAAATAAATTATTATTATTATTAGTAGTAGTAGTAGTAGTATTAGATGGCATTCCACATATACCAATGTTAACATTCATTTGTATGACCTTTGTGGGTTTTTATTTACTGCTACACTTAACTGTATTTCCCCCCCTCCTTTTTTTTTTTTTTACAGATGGTTTTATCAAGGCACTAATCCATATATTGGGACGTCTGACTGGTTATATTCGGGAGGGTACTTTGATAGAAACTTCTTTGATTGTCCGAATATATACTGAAATCGTGAACACAGTTGCGCCTTTCCCCAAGGCTGGTAGACTTCCATGAATCCAGTGACTCTCTGGCTCTGTCATGACCAGAAAACTCCCTTTTCTGAAGCAGAATTTCAGTGAAAATTATCAGTCGCTGATCAAGCACTTGTCGTTTAATTTTGATTGCCAAAATATTTAAGTGCTGTTATTTCTTTCCCTGAAGCTGCAACTTAAAATAATCATGTTTCAGAGAAAAGGGGCTTGCATGTTTTGTTTGCTTCCTCCTAATTATTCTTTGATATTTTATTTTTGGCCAAAATTAACATGCTGTAGCCAGTGGGGAGGTAGCATTTTTATTAAATGTGAGATGGTAGCATATCATTTCTTAGAATTCAGCAGTCAAGGATACCTTTTAAGTATTCACAACTTTGAGTAACAGTGATGAATCGGTACAATACTAATATGGTTGTGGTCATTGGAGAGGTACCTAATTGAGAATTGCAGTGACTGGAATTGTTGGGAGTCTCCTGAATAGTCTCTAATTTTAAATTATTGGCAACTGTAGCGAAAAGCATTAGGCTTAACTTGCAGTTTCAGAAGCTGTTACTCTATTTTGCTTCAGCGTTTGGGCACTGTGATTATCAATTGAATGAGGTACTGGTGGCTTCTTTTTTTTTAAACAAACTACAACATTTGAATGTTGGGGCATGTTTTTGTAGGTGTTCATAACAAACACCTGCCAGTCTGAAGTTTCAGAATATTTTGTTTTTAAAACACAGAAGGCTTTGGAGATAACCTGGGAGTCATGTGTAGATCATGTAAGAAACCACACATTTTTGTTTTAGTTCAGAGATGTTTTTGTCTGCAGTTCTGCTTTTGCAGGCTGACATTCAGGATTTCTCGGCTTATTCACAAACATGCATGCCCTTCCTCTCTGGATTTACTTGGAATATATCTGCAAAACGTTCATGTTTGTTTTGGATTTTTTAATGCATGTTCTGAAGCACTTACTGCATCACAACTAATAGTACATTCTTGAAAAGCAATTCTCCCTCTACTAGCTTTTAGCTAAAGCTAAGTAATATAATAGAAGCGTTTGTGGAACTTCCAATTGGTATAATTTCCTTCTGAATCTATATTTTTTTCCAATTTAAACATGTCAAAGCCATATAATCCTTGAGCTCTTTGAATTATGTGAGATAAGTGTTTTTTTCTTTTTATACATCTCTAGAAGTAAACTGAACATTACTGATAATATGTATGACCTTTAAAAAAAAATGGTTGGCAATTCACCAGATTTTTTTTTTTTAAGGGGGGGGAAAAAAAAAAGAAAATTGTTAGATTTGTGCAATCTACCAAATTGGAGAATGGCTACTTAAATTTACAGTAACTGAGAGAGAGAACATGAGTTGTTCAAACAACTTAGTAATTGAAAGTTTGGTTATATTCATGTCATATTCTGTGGTCTAACACCAATGTGGATATTCTTAATTTACTCCTCATATATTTAAAATGAAGCGTCATACTTGCAAACCTCAATTTAAGACTTGATGTTTGAAGAGCATCTAAAGCAGAAAGGCTTCAGAGACATTTATAGAATAACACTTTTGGGATTACGTAGGCATTTTTTATGCAGTGCCTCTGGGAAACTTGACATAACACATTTAGTCACATTTCATTAAATTTTCCAGCAAAGAAGTTACCATGAAAACATTTGAGGCAATAAAAAGCACTAAGAGAACTGTCTTTGACTAGTGTACCTTATTGTTAGCACTTAATTTGATGTTATCCTTGGGTGTAATCTGCCAGCTTCATATTCTCCATTCATTGGCGCTTCAAAGTGCTTGATTTGAGTGCCTTCATTCAGGTCACTTCAACCACACAACTAGTCTCACTGTGTTTTATATATTTCCCCTTGCAGTGAATAAATGCCATGGTTTCGTAATACCATAAATCAGTGTGTAAACAATTAATAGGTTTCTCATATAAAGGATATTGTACCCAATACTTATCCCGATCCAGACAGCAGGTTTTCTGTGCTGCCTCCCTCTTCCCTGCCGAGTAGTTCATTGGCAGGAGTAGGGAGTAAGATGCACACACTGGCTCAATTCGGATGACACAATAGTCAATGGTGGGTTGACTAACCCTAACCCTCACGCTAACCCTAGGGAGCACTCCCCACACAACATGGTAATAAATAATCAACTGTGGTGTGGATAAGGATCAGCGCTGAGTTGACTATGGCAGCATTTGGATGACACGATAGTCAAAACAACTGACGGTTGTTTCCCCCACACCAGTTGCTTATTGTGTCATCCAAATTGAGCCACTGAGTGCTTCTCCCTCCCCATAGAAGTAGTAGTACCACAATTGAGCCTCTCTCAGCTGTGGAGTGCAGCATTGAAGGCAAAGCCTACCTTATATCTACAAATTTCAGAATCGGGATATCAAGTGTCATATAAAGCCACCTTTTGGACATGGAAACAGAAAAGTGCTGGAACTCGCTTCCCTCCCTGGATCGAGGCCATTGTATCCCCTTATCAGTAAAAGTTTAGAAAATGTTTTAAGCTTTCAGCCGAAATCTTTATTAACAGTGTTACAGCTACTCCTGCCTTGTGCATACCGAGACATGGAGGCATGTTCCATTAATGCTTAGAAAGGATTGTTTTAATTTTGCATTGCAGAAGAAATGAAGACTTAAAAAAAAAATTACAAGGGATATTTCATCCAAATTGCATATTTTGAAATGTTTCCTTATTATTATTTTTAAATCTTTTACTGCCTATCTGTGGTATGCTCAAGTTGATTCAAAAGGAAAAGTGATTTGAGTAATGCCCCTCACTTATCAGCCTGCTTTTGAAATAATTTAAATCGTGTCCAAATGTTAAGGTCTTGGATGCCTGGCTGGTTCTTGCACAGGCCCATCTAAAACATGACAGGTAAAAGCCACTGGGTTCCAATTGGAGGACTCCCGTCGCTGCCACCTAGCCTGGTGGAAATAGCGGGAGTTTAGTTTAGCAGTCCCTTCTCTTGCAAATGATGAATTGTGCTGAAAAATGCTTCTTACACAATTGCAAACAAGTTTTCCCACGTTTTGTCTTTAACTTCTAACCTCTCTCATTACTAGGACAAGTTGCTATGTAAATAGAACACGTCAAAATTGATTCAGATTAAAAGGCACACTAAAGTCCGAGGCCCTTAAAAACTTTAATTATACTTTTAAATCGTATTTTTTTAAAAAAAGAAAAGGATGCTCACCTATTTCGTTTACATTTTACCTGCACTTATCAGTGCCACCTTCATAATTTAAGCACTGCCTTACAAAGTTGACAATTTGACATCTCCATGAGAAAAGCACTTTTAAAATTAATCATGTTAAATTTTAAGGTAGATATTAACTTAAAGCAAATATTTTTATGTGGAGGATAGTTACTTATTTTCTTGGCTGCTCGTTTGCCATTGTATCTTCCTTGATACATTTGATTTGAATTAAGGCTCGTGCACACATTAGCCCAAATCCAGGGGTGCTGTTTGGGACCCTAAAGCTTTGATGTGCATATAGTTGCATGAAGAGGGGCTCCCCTCCACCCATCCTGCTTTAGTCCATTCCCAGTGACTCTGTGGAGCTGTCTGTGCTACTGGAGTAAATGGGAAAGCCCTGACGGCACAAGGCTCCACGTGTACATAAGATCTCTGTGGAACTTTGGTTGGGGTTGTTTGCTCCTTGCTCTGCCAATCGGTAACTGTGTTTACTTTGAGGTTGATGCAACTATATCACTTAGCAGTGGCTAGAAGTAAGCAAGAAAGGGTAACACTAGTCTACCTCTGGCATAGCATAACAGCAGAAGGTTATTCACCTGGGATAAAACTAATTACCCAGTGATAAATTCCGCAGAAATGGAATGTGTTCGCAAACCTTTGATAGTCTCCATCCAATCTCTTTCCCATTTCTACATGCAGTAGTAGAGTTGGCTACATTATTCTTACACTGATTTGACAGGATGTCAGATTTACATAACACTACTAATATATTGAGACCTCTGGCAGGGATTATATAACTGGAAGGTGTACTTATATATATTTTTCTCTTAAAGTAGAAAAAAATATTGAGATCCTGTTAAGTAATTATTCACTTTACCTTAATACTTTTTAAAGTTAAAAGGAGAACTGTGGAAATTGTACCTTCCTGTTTTTATTGAGTTTAGTAAAACTTTATTTTCACTAAGCTATAGAAATATAATGAGGTTTGTTGCTATTGCATCTTGCCTACAATTTGGGATGGATCATACCATGTAGAGCTGTTTTGCCTTGGCACACTTGCCAGTGCTTGGCTCTCAGATTTATTTATTTTTATTTATTTATTAAAACATTTGTATCCTGCCCTATATCACAATAAATATACACAGCTACAAACAAATTAAACCATTAATCAAACTAAAAGCAGTATAAAATTTAAATGCAGTAAAAACCAATTAAACCAGTTAAAACAATGTGCAAGCTTGATGAATTTAGCCATCAAAGTCTTTGTTAAAAAGCCATGTCTTTACTTGGCGCTGGAATGAAGTCAGCGCTGGCGCGAGTCGGCCCTCCAAGGGGAGGGTTAGGGTGTATGTCTCACATGGGTGGGACATGGAGGAGGGCAGGCATATATAGGAGGGAGGCGCTCCCTCAAGAATCGAGGTTCCAAGCTGTTCAGGGCTTTAAATGTCATTACAACACCTTGGATTCTGACCGGAAGTGTGTATAGGCAGCCAGTGCAATTCCTTTAAGACCGGTGTTATATGGTCTTTGTGGGATGTACCGGGCAGCAGTCTAGCTGATGCATTTTGCACTAGCTGCAATTTCTAAGTCGTCTTCAAGGGAAGCCCCACGTAGAGTGCATTGCAGTAGTCTATAATCGGGAAGTTACCAGTGCATACATTACTGTGACTAGGTTATCCATGTCCAGGAAAGGCTGTAAAAAGTAAGAAATGAACCTTGGTTGGATTAAAATGTCTGCATAATTACAATTTTTAAATCACATTTTATATATTTTTGAAATATCTGATCATAAATTAAAGATCAAATATAAGTGAATAACAAACATTGTTAGCGTTCTGAAATATTTTTTTCTTCCTGGAGTTCCTGCCCAAATCTAGGAAGGTTGCAGGAGGCTTCAGATCACTAACTGTTAACATTCAGGTAGTTTGTGATTCTGAAAAAAAGAAAAATATTCTGTGTTATAAACATCCAAAACGTTCAGGTTCCTGGTATGGTCTTTCTCCTGTTCACTGTAATCTGTGTATTTTAATGTTGCAAATAAAATGTAGATGTTCCTGATTATGTAGTGTTTTAATTCTTACATTAATTTGATAATGTACGGTAATGTTGCCTCTCAAAATAAATATGTGGTTTGGGGTTAATTGTAAAATAAAGCAATATTTAAATTTATGTAAAGCTAATAGTTCTCACACAGAAATTGATTTTAGTATGATTTTTATAGCATGGAAAAATTAAACATATATATATCCCCTCCCCCAGTTTCCGAATCCCACTCTCTGCTGCTGCTATTGCTGTTCTATTTTGCCTTACTTATTTTGCTATATCCCTGTTAGTAATGATTTACAAACACAGCACAATCCACCTGGAATTTCTTTGGTGCAAACCTCATTTGGAACGAACGGGCTTGCACAAGAGTATCCCACCGCCCCAGCCATGTGGGCTGTACCCTTGTGCATCTCCAGGGTACTTGAATGTGGCTTGCACTGGAGAACAGTTCTTGGCAGACTGTGCCCACTGTGGGTTTTTTGCCTTATCCATGTTGCATGAACATGTTGGAGGATATTAATAATAAAAAAATGCTTTAGTGAAATGGATTTATTTTTATAATATTTAATAACTGTCAATACCCATCTATATTAACTACACAAAAGTCATCTTTACCTTTTTAGAGAAGTCTGTACAGGTTTGTGGACATAAATGTTAAAAATGTAAATGCGAATTAAAGGTTGTTTTGGAGAAGACATGCTGTTTCTGGGCCTTTGTCAGTTTACTTTTTCTCTATGACTTCCTTTTTCAACAAACTGATTTATTGGGCAGATATTGCTTGAGTTGCTTTAAAATAAAAGAGCCTATAACATTTTTTGCCAAACTGAAAGTTTGACCCGGTTGGAGAAGAAATAGTTCGTTCAGTGCCTGCCGAATACATTTTGCCTGAAGCAGAGCCCAAATGGCGTATCATTCCACCCCACACTAGGGTCAACATTTAAAAACGTCTTGCTGCACCATTCAGACACCAATTCCTGCCTTCATCTCTCTTCCCACCCCCAATACTACCATTTCCATTGGCTTGCTCCACCCTGCAGCCTGGCAGGTCTTGGTTCAGCTTTTAAAATAAGGACATTGCCCAGTAAACTGAGTCCAGGGATCTGCCCTAAGAAAAATGTAGTTAGGAAATTGTGTTGCAATGCTTCAGCCAAAGATCCAGTCTCAGGGTCATATGTGACACCCCTGGAAATGACAAGGGAAAAATGACATCCCCATGGACTTGTTGACCACTGCTGCGATCAAATTGCCAGCTTGAGATTTCCTGGGTCTTAACGCTTTTGCCCTTAAAATGATAGTGGGAAGACTTGTATGCATCTTCTTCCCATTTTACAGCAACACAAAAGGAGAAAACAGCGGTTGAGTTCCTCTTTCATACAGCCGGTATGGTGTGGCATATTTGGTACCAGAGTTCAGCTTTGTAAACTTTATTTTTAATGAAGGATGCAGCCTCCAATTGAGTGTGACACTAATGTACTTATTTGGCCTCTCCCACTAAAGAATGGCCAGTTTTCCAATCATTCCTAATCCTATTCCAGAGTAATAGTAGAATGTAGGTTATAAACTGCTCTGATTTAAGAAATATATTCTCTGCCTAGGTTTATATGACTGATTATTGGTAGGAATGTGGATCTCAGAATGTTTGAAATAGTTAAGGTCTGGACTGTGAAGTTCTCCCACAGGATATTAACACTGATCTTGTCTCGGTGCACATGCTGGTGGAAGGAGAATGCTTCTAGGCATGTACAGAGTAAGCTCCCTGCCTCACCCAGCCACCAATTCACACACACCTTACTTTTTGGGGTGATATGCAGCTCTGGAGCTCTTTTTAACCTGTTAAAAGGTATAGAAAGCTTGCTTGAATATCTGAAAAGAGCTTAGGGTAACATGCATGACCTCTTCTTATCTACCCCACGTCTGTTTTATTGTGGAATTCACTACAAGAGGTATTGATGGACACCAATTTGGATGGCTTTAAAAGGGGGTTGGATAAATTCCTGGAGAAGAAGGCTATCCATGGCTTCTTGGATTCTTTATTAGAGCCAACCAGTGTCCACAGACTAATGTGAGCTTCCAGGTTGCATAGAGCTCCTCCTCAGTCTGGGACTCGCAATCTTTCTTCCCCTTCACCATAAATGGTACAAACCACGCGCAATTCCCATGGGCGCCGCTAGAGGCCGCGCCTCCTTTTTCTTTCCCCTACCGCGCGGCCGACATGACACAGCACAATAGCTGGAAAACTATGGGGGCGGGGCCAAGACGCCTGGTGGCCGCAGTGCATCCTGGGGTGGGAGTTGTTGGGTCGTTTTTGAGTGGCAGACACGCTCGACGAGTACGCGCGCGGCGGGTGGGAACCTGCCAACCAATAGGAGTCTTCGGACCGACCAAGGAGGTAGGGAGGGTTTCCGGCGTGACAAGAAGAAGACCTCGCAGGGAGCCGGAAGGAAGCGCTGTAGCGTCTGTGGGGAACGAAACTGGGGTGGCCGTGGGGCAAACTGAGGCGGCAGGTAATTCTAGGCGGGCTTGGCCTCTCCTGGCGGGGGGAGGCTGAGGGGGAGCCGGCGGCATGGAGAAGAGAGGCTTGAGGCGATTGAGGCTTGTTAGGTGGCTGAGGCTTGAGGCGACTGAGGCAGTGGGCCTGGAGGGTTCAATTAGGCGATGGACTGGGAAGGATTTCACCTGTGGGGGAAGGGACGCTCCCAGGCTTCGGGAGCTGCTAGCAAAACAGTCCGACGATAGTTAGATTAGAGCGAGGGGGTAAAGAGTGAGTTGGACCATCTCAGGGTCTTGTAGGGGAAATGCTATTTTTTTAAAAAAAATTCTATCCCTTCTACCCCATTACACCTCCCCTTAGGAAAAGCAAAAAACCTTCCTGAAAGAAGAGAGAGAAGTTATGAGCATACAAGGAGAAAGAGGCTTGGGCTAGAACTTCCTGCTGAGCTAACTTTCTACTTGCAGGGAGTGGTGTTTTTTTTTAATGCCTAAGAAGTGGGACCTGCAGCAAAACGTTGCAGTGGAGTGCTCTCGTTTAGGGTGCCAGCTAGCCAGCCTCGCCCTTTTCTGTGGTACTCCATTCCATTCCCCCTCCCCATTTCCTGTCCCCCCCTTTAAAGAATTTGGTGTTGCATGCGTGGTCCTCATCCGACTGTTTTTAACCCACCCATCCACCCCCATTAGTGCTGGTTATTGTTTGTTACATTTCTGTACAGCCCAATAGCCGAAGCTTGGTGAGTGGATCACAAAATTTTAAGCCATAAATTACAACAATATAATAAAGCATACACTTTGTACTTCTGCAAACTTGTGTATTCTCACAAGTGTGGCTAGTTAGTGTGTGATTTAATATATCCTAGCTGCCATTGTGCCATAAACTTCAGTATACCTACCTGCTCAGGGCCAAACCACAGGGGTGCTTCCAGATGAGGCTTTTGTGCAATCACCCTGCCTCATCAGTCATGGAATTTTACAGGGGGTCCTTCATCTCCCATTTGTAACTCTCCCGTGTTTTCTCACCATTTCCATCTTTTTTCTTGCCCCAAAAAATATGTTAAAAGAGAAAATAGGACACATTGTGCCTTTTTATTGGTAGCACTAGGAGTTACCCCATGAAGCAGCCAAGTCTGCATTTGAATTGAGATTTACAAGGTTCAAGTCTCTTATTAAAACAAGTTAAGAGTAAATTAGGAATAACTAATTATAGGCTTCAGAAATTGCCACTCTTAAACTTGCCGAGTGACCCTAATCCTAAAACAATGCTATCTTAAATAACTTGATGGATATCCTGTAGGATAATGCTGTTTGGCAAGGTAATGGATGCTCCACATTGGGGAGAATCCAATCTTGCTTGTCCATCTGCGGAGCTCGCTGCTGTTTATGTGACCTCTGTCAACCTGCCCCCTTCTAAAAATGAGCATTTCTGCTCACTTTATGTTGCCCCCAGAAGCACCATTGCACAAGTGGTGGAGGGCTGCTTGTGCAACCAAATCGGTGGAACCAGCCGTGCATGGCTCGTCACCATTGGATACCATCTACTGTGTTTAATTATTTTCCCTCACTAAAAATGTATATAGCTGTGTAATATTTATAGACTGGGTTTGGACTTAAAGACCAGTTCTGGATGAGCCGTGTTGCATATCCAATTCCCGCTTGGATATGCGAGCGTGGGTTATGTGAGGTTTAACTCTTGCATAACCCATGCTCACCAGGTTGACATGACACGACAATCCCTGGGCTTGGGTTGGATATGCAAAATGGAGGCTGTGTGTACCAGTCTTGTTGTGGACTGTCGTGTCATGCGAACAACCCCATAACGTTGAAATTATTTTTTTGTCCTCGTCTTTTATTTATTCCAAATAATCCATTACATTTATGTGAAGAGAAGTTAGTTGCCTGGGATTCTGAAATTCAACAGCTTGTTTGTGCTGTTATTTATTTCATTTCTGTACCGCCCAATAGCTGAAGCTAATCAGATGTGTGAGCTTCCAAAATACACAGGTGTTGGGAATAGTAGGCTCTTCATGCTAGCTTGAACACATTTGCAATGCTGCAAGGAGTTGGAACTGAATTTGAACAGGTTACCTTTAGCCATCACTGTCTTACAGATTATCAGTTTGTCCTCTGTATAAAGTGCTTTGCAGAATGTGTAAGACAGCTCTGAAGGGCTGTATGAGTGGCATGTGTCCCTGAGAGTGGAGAAGTGGAGTTCATTACATAGTCTTCTTGCTCTAAGAATATTTGGCAGCCTGACCTTTTTCTACTAAGCCTACTAATTGCAGCCAAATTAATCTGGGCTAGATATTAGAATACATTATCTCCCTCTTTCTGTGAGTGGCTGCTTAAAAGTTTGGATGTAGCGGAAATGGACAAATTAGCCTAAAGTATACATAGAAGAGAGGGAAATGTACACATTATACAGCTGTCAAATGGAATAGCTTTATTATTAGACTAGCAATTATGGTCATATTAGTTGGGCAGAATGTTTTTATTTAACTAGAAGATAATGTTTGTTAAATTTAATTGTTTCTAACTTATAGTTTGTTGTATAGTTGTCCCCTACTTACAATAAAAACAAAAACTTTTTGTGTCATGACCTGGGCCCCCAAGGTGACTGGGGAGCTCTTGGCAGAAGAATGTATTTGAAGGAGTTCATCAGTAGACAGCAAGCAATGTCATTTGAGAGCTTGATGCAGCAATAAGTTAAGATCTGGAGAAGCTTCATTGGGAAACAAACCCCGAATGCATGGGAAGGTTGCCTCTACTTACTATTCATTTCCTATGGACTCAAGTTCCCCGTAGCTCTTTATAAGAATGATCAGGAGTCGGACTTGGAGGAAAGCCACAGCTAAGGTGCTAATGCTTTTCCTGGTTTGGAGTGGAAAATGGTGCTAGAGGACCTCAGGATCTCTTGATGCTCTGAGCATTGAAGTGCTATATTGGTGAGTATTACTTTAGTCACTATTGTGCAAACAAATACCTATATTTGCAGTGTTTCAGCCCCTAGTATGTCATATATGTTTACAAGTATGTCATGTTCAACAGACTAATTACAATGGCAGGCTAATTTCTTAAAGAATGTTTTCAGTAATGACATTCTTATTTTGCAGGGGCCTTTGATCTAACTTTTTAAGCTGCTGCTATTTTATGGAAATGTGTAGATTATTTTTTTTACATTTTGTAGAGTCTTAATTTTGGAAGTGGTTTATACACTTTAAAAAAATAGAAGCAAAACTTGTTTATCCCTTCCTGAGATGGGCCCCATGCTTTCTATTGATATGGGCTTGTTCCTATAACGGGTTTATGACCTGATGTAACTGAGACTGTTAGCTGTTCTTTCAGTAGCAGGAATAATCATTCTAAAGTTATTCCGACTCCATGGTTTTGCTTCTGCTTCCCAGGATGAGCCACAGCAAGTATTCTTGAACATACAGTGACTTGCATAAGTATTCACACACACACCCTTTGACTTGTCCAATTTTGTTGTGTTACAACCTGGAATTAAAATGGGCTTAATTGGCTTGTTTACCATTTGGTTTACATAACATACTAACATCTTGAAGGTGCGATTTTGTAGCACAAAAGTTAAAACAGAAACACATTGGCATTGGTTGGTTGCATAAGTATCACCCCCTAACAGCTGTGAGACTTTTGGGGTCTCTACCAGCTTTGCGCATCTGGATCCTGCAATATTTGCCCATTCTTCTTGGCAAAATTGCTCAACCTCTGCACATTGGATGGGGACCATTGGTAAACAGCAATTTGCAATTCTTGTCACAGATTCTCAATTGGATTGAGGTCTGGGCTTTGACTGGGCCATTCTAAGACGTTCAGGTTCTTGTTTTTAAACCACTCCAGTGTAATTTTGGCTGTGTGTTTAGGGTCATTGTCCTGCTGGAAGCTGAACCCCCACCACAGTGCCAGGTCCCCTGCAGTCTGAAACATGTTTTCCTCTAGAATTGCCTTGTATTTAGCTCCATCCATTTTGCCCTCAATCTTGACCAGCTTCCCAGCCCCTTCCAATGAAAAGCATCCCCGCAACATGATGCTGCCACCACCAATGCTTCAACATGGGGATGGTGTTGCATGGTGTTGTCAGGGCGAAGAGCACTGTTGGCTTTGCACACCACACATAGCATTTTGTGCTAAGGCCAAAAAACTCTATTTCGTTCTCATCAGACCAGAGAACCTTTTTCCACTTGTTTGCTGTTTCACCCACATGTCTTTTAGCAAAATCCATATGGGATTTGACATGGTTGTGTTTTTTTAAAATCAGCAATGGCTTTCTTCTCGCCACTATTCCATAAAGCCCAGCTTTTTGGAGTGTTTAGGTGATAATTGTCCCATGGACGGTTTCTCCCATCTCAGTTGTGGATCTCTCCAGCTCCTTCAGGGTTAGCATTGGCCTCTTGGTTGCTTATCTGACTAATTCACTTCTTACCCAGTCACTGAGTTTTGGCGGACAACCTTTTCTAGGCAGAGTCACGGTTGTGCCATATTCTTTCAGTTTTGTAATAATGGATTTAATGATGCTCCGGAGGATGTTCATAGTTTGGGATATTCATTTATAACCCAGCCCTGATTGGTGCTTCTCCAGAACTTTATCTTGAACTTGTTTTGATAGCTCCTAGGTCTTTATGATGCTGTTTGTTTAGATATGTTCCCTGACAAACTCGGGGGGGGGGGCCTTCCAGAAATAGGTGTATTTTATCTGAGATCACATGACTTGAATTGCACACAGGTGGACTTCATTCAACTAATTATTTGACTTCTGTAGGCAGTTGGTTGCACCAGAGCTTACTTAGGGGTGAATATTTATGCAATCAATATCTCTCAGTTTTGTATTTGTAAATCATTTTGTGAAACATGTAGATTCTTTCCCCACTTACATGTTATGGACTATTTTGTTTAGATCAGTGAGAAGAAATCCTAATTGATTCACTTTTCATTCCCGGTTGAAACACAACAAAAATAAAAGGGGTGTGTGTGACTACTTCTGCAAGGCTCTGTAGTTACAAGGGACTGCTGTTTTTTCTGTGTCCTGTGTGGTGGGTTGGGTTGTTATTTTGGAGACAGTTGTTACGCCATAGTAATGGCTTTCTAACTCTTCAGTTTGCAGACTCTGCTTGAATACATCTCATACATCAGCCTAACCCTAAGAGGCTCCCTTCAGCCGTTTGCTCATCCACATCACACAAAGACTTTGATACCAGATGCTATGTTGACTACATTTGTTAAGCCTGTGAAGAGCTTACCAAAGACTATGGGGAGGTTGGAGGATTGGTACTATAAACCAGCTTGCAAAGCATTGAAGACGTATCTGCAGGATTTGCAAGAATGAAGATGGTTGTTGCTACTGAGATATTCAGTCTGTTGGTCTCTGTTGTTCATACCTACAGCGGATAGCCCACCCTCAATTGGAAATGATGCTGTGACTAGTTCAACTCGGCTGGGGAAATCTCAGTGAGAAGAAGTTCAGGTCTACAGGAATTCTAGCCTGCATCCAGCTGCCCTTTTAAGGCTCTGTTAAGATGTCTTTTAATGCTGATTTCTATAAATGCCTTGTCCCTCTTAGAAATGTATTTGTGGTAACTGGATTCAGGTGTTAATAGGACACATGTATGCATGTGAGTAAAGTGCTCATTATGAAACCGTGTCTCTTTACAGGATGTCTTCTGGTGCTTTATTTCCAAGCCTGGTGCCAGGCTCCAGGGGCTCATCTAGCAAATACCTGGTAGAGTTCCGTGCAGGAAAGATGTCTTTGAAAGGCAGCACTGTTACACCGGACAAAAGGAAAGGTCTTGTATACATCCAACAAACAGATGATTCCCTCATTCACTTCTGTTGGAAAGACAGGACTTCTGGGAATGTGGAGGATGTAAGTACAGTGCATCAATTTTAAGTTGTACATACATAGATTTAAATCTGATATGCATATTGAGAGAAGGTTTAAAGTGGTGTATTTGTAAGAGATTGGAATTCATGGTTTGTAGAAACACACACTCATTTCTTCCCCTCTGCTGGCAAGACACAAAGTAAACATGCAATTTGTGCATTTTGCTGGAGGAAGATATGTGCATTCCCTTGAACATGCATAGCTTGTGCAGCTGCATAACTCCTCCTTAACTTGTGAAGCGCCTCCTAGAAACCCATGTTGAGAGACTTTAAACTGTAGCTTGATCAAGAAGGTGGCTGTTGATCGGAATATAAGGAGTCTTACTATGCTTCTTCCTTTGTATTTCAGGACTTGATTATTTTTCCTGATGACTGTGAATTTAAGAGGGTGCCTCAGTGTACTACTGGCCGCGTATATGTGTTGAAATTCAAGGCTGGGTCCAAGCGACTCTTCTTCTGGATGCAGGTTTGTGATCTCAGTGGCCTTCTCTTTTCTCTTTGGTTAGCATATAAGATACGTAGCTCAATGTTGCATAAAGTTGAAGCTTGGCATAGTGAGATGCTATAGATTAGGTATCTCTTCTCGGGTGAAATCCTTTTTTTCCCCCAGGAGCCCAAAACTGAGAAAGACGAGGAGCATTGTCGTAAGGTGAATGAGTATCTCAACAACCCACCAATGCCCGGAGCTCTGGGTAGTAGCGGAAGTGGAGGCCATGAACTTTCTGCTCTTGGAGGTATACACCGTTTCTCATTTCTGGGCCAGAGCTAATTCTGGTACTTTGGGTTTTTTTGTTTTATATCCTGCTTTTCAGCATATCTTTCAAGAGGCTGATAACATCAAATTAAAACAATATATATACCCTATTTCTTCTATTCTAAGACGCACTTTTCCCCCCATCTAAACGTCTCTAAAAACGGGGTGCGTCTTAGAATCGATGGCGATTTTCCCACACTTAGAATCAAAGCTTTTTTTCTGTTGGTGGTACTGAAACTAAGGTGTGTCTTACAATTGATGGCGTCTTAGAATCGAAGAAATATGGTGTGTGTGTGTAGAGAGAGAGAGAGAACTTTTATTGCAATTGTTGCTTTTAGTAAACTAAACCAGTAAGGCGCAACTATAAGAAATTCAAAAGTGAATTTGAGTAAAATAAGATGATAAAACTATGATGCTACTACTGAAAAAGGCCCTATCTCTGCTTACACCCGAAGAACAGGCCTCTGACAAAAGAATAGGCAGGTTAATTTGGAAGCATGTGGTCTTTGAGCTATGAACTGGGGGAGAATGTTCTAGAAGCAAGCTAATAATGAAGCCTAGAAGCAGAGTAATGAGACTTTCTGCATAAAACTTGCCCCCAAGTTAAATTGCCTGCTTTTTAGGTGAAGGGCTGTAAACGCGTGTGAATAATATACTGCTTCTTTTTTGTTTAGGTGAAGGTGGCTTGCAAAGCCTTTTAGGAAACATGAGCCATAACCAGCTCATGCAGCTGATAGGACCAACAGGCTTAGGAGGGCTTGGTAAGTATGCTTTCATGTCTTTATGCCAAAACAGCCTTTGCCTGGGTTAGGTCTAATCTCATCTGCAGATTGAGCATAAGTGCCACTTGGAAAGTTCCACTTGCGTCGGCGGGGCTGGGGAATATGCACTGGGACGAGAGTTCCCGGAACATGTTGAGGAACAAAAGGGCTTAGACAGTGGGAAGTCCCTGTGCTAACCCTGGGGATGGTGTAGTGAATCCTCTCTTTATATAACTACAGCTGCCCAGGGATGCTGCCTCTCTTCCACACGCATCCCTGGCCCACCAACGGGGATGACTGGGAAAGAGGATACACAAGGGATGTCGTTCCCACGGACCCTCTTTCCCAGCAAGATGGCTGTGGTAGAGAGTGGGGTCTTTAACCTCCCCACCCTGCCGATTCTCCTCAGGATTGCGGGGAGGTAGGTGTGGTTAAAGCCTCTCTCTCCTTCCAGCGATCTAGATCAGGCTGAGGTTGGGGGCTGCATGTGCAGCCCCAGGATCCATAGCTGACACCAGTTGCATCCCTTGGGGCCAAGAGGGTTGGCCACCGGTAATGTAAATTGAAACAAATAATGACCAGACCAAGCTTTGCCTAGTAGCCCCCCCCCCCCCCCCATTTAAAGTATGACAAAAAGTTTATAAAAAACAAAACACTTTACGGAGATGAAATGTGTGCATTTTTAAATGCGTGTTCTAAAGTGGAGGAAATTCACCTGAGGCGGTGGAAAAGAGAGAGCATGATAAGAGAGGAGAAGCAAAGGCTCAATTCGGACGACACGATAGTCAATGGTGGGTTGACTAACCCTAACCCTCACGCTAACCCTAGGGGGCACTCCTCACACAACATGGTAATAAATAATCAACTGTGGTGTGGATGAGGATCAGCGCTGAGTTGACTATGGCAGCATTTGGATGACACGATAGTCAAAACAACTGACGATTGTTTCCCCTACACCAGTTGTTTATTGTGTCGTCCGACTTGAGCCAGAGTCTTGCCAGTCTCCCATTCCCTTTCCACTAGGTTCAGAGAGGTACTTCACTCGGGTTGCATCACTTACCAGTGAGTTGTTGCAAAAGGACCAGAAAGTCCCCGGGTTTCTTGCTAAGATTGCACATCTGTCTCTCCGTGTGGGGAAAACTATAATGTGAAGACGTCCAGATAGCAGCGTGTTCACAAATCCTTTTTCAGAAAAGCCTCTAAGCAGATGCTGCTTTTTCTTTTGTGAAAGGTGGGCTTGGTGCTTTGACAGGTCCTGGTCTGGCTAGTCTTCTGGGAAGTGGAGGGCCTCCGACTAGCAGCTCTTCTTCAAGGTAAGGGGGCCCTTGGCTTCCAATTGTCTTGATCACATTGAGCACTTCTATAATGCTTTAGGCCTTGTTTGATCAGTAGGGCAGTGGGAGCCGCTTTCCCATAGATTCCTCTCGTTAAATGTTGCTGTGATGTTTTAAGGTCCACAGCCATGGGCAAGGGGCCTGTTGTGTTGCTTGGGGCTTGATCAGCCCTTTCTTTGGTTGTGGCACCTTTAAGCATTGCAGCAGTACTGTGGGATGAACCCACAGGAAAGCAGCTCTTCAGTACCAATGTAACATTTAAAGAGGACCTGGATCTAACTTGATTTGGGGGCGAGACCTCTTTTACCGAGGTTGCCTTGAGAAAGATAAAAGGGAGCGCAGGAGGATAAAGGCTAACACCGTAAACACAATCGTAATTATTCGGTTACTGTAATAATTTTAGGGTTCATTCTTACGTCAGCTTACATGTAAACCTGTTACCAAGCTTGCCACGAATGCTGCTTATATTGAAAGCGATTAAAATGCTTCACACTTTATTTTGGCGATCTTTGCAACAGTGTGGTAAGGTAGGCCAGCGATGCTCCTATATTGTAGATTGGGAAGTTGAGGCTTAAAAGAGGCCTAAAACCTTCCAGAGAAAGTTGGCCTGCATCTCGTCTCATAGTCTGTCCTGTGGGCCCTTCAGGACTCGAGAGCAAACAAACGCCACCTGAATTTGGGTGCCAGCGTGTTGTCGTCCTTTTTGCTGAGCTGTACTTGTTCTGTAGCTAAATGATGAATATTACACAAGGGTGGGTGGAATGAGCTCAGAAATTCTGTTGTGGGGTTCAGGGAGAACAGGGACGGAGGACCCTGTTTGCAGAGGTGAATGACATGAATTGCCTTTTAGCTCTCGCAGCCAGTCAGCAGCTGTGACACCATCTTCCAGTACTTCCTCCACACGGGTGACGCCCGCTCCTACTGCGCCGGCAGCTGCTGCTGCCGCCGCTGCCACCAGCCCCAGTCCTGCCCCAAGCTCAGGAAATGGAACCAGTGCAGCGACGAGCCCTACCCAGCCCATTCAACTGAGTGACCTTCAGACTATCTTAGCAACCATGAATGTGCCTGCTGGAGCAGGAGGACAGCAAGGTAAAAGGAGTGGTGTTGCGCGTTTCAACAAGCCGTAGGTGAGGTCTCCCCGAAGAAGCACCCTGCATTGTTCTTCCATCCTGAAGTTTCAGGGCCTTAAGCATTCTAGTCCCTTTCCCACAGCAACAGTTCTAACGTCTGTCTTAGTGCAGGACCATGCAATAGATTCTTCTCTTTTTGCCTCAGTATTTATGTATCATTGCATTTATATCCCGCCTTTTTTCCTTCAAGGAACCCAAGGTGGCGTACATAATCTTCCTCCTCTCCATTTTATTCTCACAACAACCCTGTGAAGTAGATTGGGCTGAGAGTCTGTGACTGGCCCAAAGTCACCCAGTGGGCTTCCATGGCCGAGTGGGGACTAGAACCTGGATCTCCTGACTCCCAGGCAACAATCCAACCACTACACCACACTGGCTCTCGACTACACCACACTTGCAGAGTGTGTGTGACAAGAGCTAAGCAAATAGTTTAAGTCTACCTGTATGGTATGGTTGTCAGAATCTGAAATTCTTTGTTCATTCTGTTTGAAGCACTAGGAGCCAAATGATATCTATTTACCAAGAAATAAACTACTTAGTATTTGGCTTAATAAGTTGAGAAGTTTTATAAGTTGAGACTTCTCGTGATGCTTAAATTACATATGAAACTTGTAGAGCTGACTGTAGCGGGTCTGCTAATTCCACAGGGAAACAATCTTACTGCTTTCTTTACCAGTTGACCTGTCCAGCGTACTGACCCCTGAAATAATGGCGCCCATTCTGGCAAATACAGAGGTTCAAGAGCGCTTGCTGCCTTACCTTCCTTCAGGAGAGTCTCTGCCCCAGACAGCAGAGGAGATCCAGAACACGCTGACCTCTCCACAGTTCCAGCAGGTAAAAGCTCTGATATCACTGGGGAAATAGAACTTTGAGGGAGTTACCTGTCAGGAGCAAGAGCAGCTCTTGAGCTGGCTTATACCAACCGGGACTGGCTGATGCATGGCCAGGAGGGAACATCAGTAACCCTCAGCATACTCAGGCAGAGAAAGGTCTTCCTCTGAGACAGTGGCATTCCCTGAACAGCTCTAATTCCAGGTCCATGTAGGCTGAGTGAGCCAATGGGATCTTAGTGACGGCCTGTACAATCCCTGTATGGATGCACAGTGTAGATGCAAGTAATGTCAACATTTCCCATGTGTTTTGTTAGCCTGGTCAGCCTGTGGTATCTATCTGACATTTGGGCTGTCTTTTTTTGCTTTCAAGGCATCGTGCCCCAAACCTCCAGCCTACAGAATACTCCTGGATGCATTTTCTTACTTGTTGCAGGCAGTCCAAGCAAATTGTTTACAAGCCTGCCTTAAAAGGGCTGATCCAGTACTGCTTCGCTGTGATCCCGCTTGTCCTTAATGACCTGCTGAATTTATATGAACCTGGTAGCAGTGAGCTCAGTTCTTTGGTGCTAATTGCTAGTACCTGGGGGAGGTTGTGTTCTGAATTTGGAGCATAGGTATGTAGGCTAGTAGGACGAGGTTTTGTTTGTTTTGGAGAAAAGTCAGTCTGGTTGGGATCACATTGGACTGGGCCCATGTTTCTCCGGACACCTTTATTGGTGCCCACCAAGGTGCCACTTAAAAAAAATAAATAGCACACTGCTTATTGGCAGCTGGAATTGCTATGAAATAGGTTTCTATTGGTGTTGAAAACTGTGGGTTCAAAGGAGTGGTTTAGTGTGTTGGGGTTCAGATCTCACCTCTGCCTTGAACTTCAGTCTTTTGGGCAGGTTACTTGTCCTTTGCCACATCTCCCAGGGCAGCCATTTTGGGGTGGTTCCCAGGACTGTTTCTCAAATTGGCAAATGTCCCCATGGGCTGAAAACGGTTCCCTACCCCTGCTCTAGGTACTCTTTGGAGCCGGATCATTTTCATTCTGCCTGTTGTGATACACATTTAGAAGGTGTAGCAAGCTTGAAATTCTAGGATCTCGTGTCCCTCTAAACTTGAGGGTGAATCCTTTTAGGGTTTGATCTGGCTCCTTTTCTTTGCAGGCACTGAGCATGTTCAGCGCTGCTTTGGCTTCAGGGCAACTGGGGCCTCTAATGAGTCAATTTGGCTTACCAGCTGAGGCAATAGATGCAGCAAACAAAGGTGGTAAGTTCTTTTTGTAAATAGGACCAGAGTTGTTGGGTAGCTGATCTTAAAATAACCGAACTACTGCTAGCTTAGAGGTATTTCAGTTGAGTTTTTCTAGAGCCCCCATGTTCCTTCTTGATTTGAAGGTGCCTGAAGTAGGGTTCACAGTACAAGCCTGCAACTTTGGTTCAGCTCTCCGAGTCTCAACAAAGTAAAGATTGCTGTGAGTGGTGATACATCATTCCTGCTACTGTGCTCTTGTCCAGTTGAAATATCGAATGGAATGTGATTCTGTAGGTTGAGTACTTTGTTATGAATGTGCTGTTGTGAAGTTGGAAAGATTTTAGTATTACAGGCCAATCAATGGGTAGAGAGTTTAATTTGGCTGAGAGACCAATTAAGTTTGGTTTTGCCACAGGAGTATGAAATAAATGGAAATAGAAAGTGTTCAGCTTTCTAGAAGATAGCTTATAAGAAATTGATAATAGCAAGTAAACATATGTGATGTGAAAGGTCCTTTAAGATAGGATCTGAAGAATCTTAATTGGCCTAGTACAAGCCTTTTCATGCTTTGGCAGAGTTAAGACAAATACCGCAATTATTTCTGTAGCTGAATTACTGATTTAATGTAATTTGTTTTTAGATGTAGAGGCCTTTGCAAAAGCAATGCAGAACAATGTCAAATCCGACCAAAAGGAAGGAGACTCAAAGGACAAGAAGGACGAAGAGGAAGACATGAGTTTAGATTAGGTTTCTTAACTGTGTCTCATGGGTACGCCTAGATAATAACTTTTAAGATAAGTAGGATTGCTAGCTAATGTCATGTATTGAATCCACAAGTAAAGGATCTCTCTGCCAAATTTATTCTGGGTCTCCCCCCCACACACACTTGCACTGTCAAACAAATGTTTCTCTTTGGCCATAAAATACACTTGCCCTTGGAAATGATTTGGTTTACCTAATTGAAATCTTGCATCAACTGTAGTTGCTAGCTCTAAGGTTGGGTGGGGTTTAAATCACATGCATCGCTCTGGCAACATAGTTCATAAATTTTATATTTTGTTATTTGTACAGCTGGCATCCAGAGTTAGTGGAGGATCATATAAGGCTTTGCCTGTATGCAGCAGAATGTTTTGACTTCTTAAAACCTATCTATGTAAGAAATTGCTTGGATTTAGCAGTCTTATTGTGAGAATTATCCACAACTAAGGCTGTGTGTCTTATTTCTACCAAGTCCTCTCTCTGCCACGATTCATTAAATGTTTGAGGGGGACCTGACCGTCTGTGATGGTTTTTTGGAGAAAGAGCAGGACAACCCTGTTTTGCGAGCCTACATGTTGTTTTTAAGCTCTATGGCAATAAATCCAAAAAATGTCTAGCTTTGACCTTCATAACCTTGTTTCCCTGATATCCTTCTGTTTATGGTGTCCCAAGCACTCTGCGCTCCTTGCGTGTTGAAATGGGCTGGGGTATTGTCTCCCTTTTCATAAGAGCTTTACCACAAACAGGTAGTCCACATCTTGCATGTGCTGGGGGGGGGGCCCGTTCTCCGGCCTGGGACAAAGTGAGGTACTTGGCTGTTGAGTGAGAATAGTCTTGGCTTGTAGATTGGCAGGCATAAAATTTCAGTAGTAGAATTATGGGGATGATCAAGTTTAGAGAAAGCTACAGACTTGAACACTATCAAGCAGTTAAGTATGTTGTCGTAGGCATTTAGGTACAATTTAGGTCTCCAAACCTATCTCTGCAGTGAAGGAGAGCAGATGGAAAACTGTACATGGGAAGTGATCATAGCTTTAGAATTATATATTCTATATTATAGTTTCCAAGCACGGTATCCTAAGAATTCAGTAACTCAAGTATGCTCTTTCATTCTTTGCATTTAAATGACCCACAATTTTACAAAGTATAGACCATAAAACTTTATTTAATTAAAAAGTATGTACCAGTGATTTACAAAGAACATGCCTTGAAAGTACAGCTTCAAAACATATAATTACATTTGTTGAAAGAGAAACAAAATCTTGTTAAACCCATTTTACAATATTTACCCCAGCATTAAAACAACCAATATACTGATAAGTTATAGTCATTTTCAGATCCATATCTTGTCCCATGTGATATATACACACACGCAAATATATAAAAGGGGATCTGTAAGTGCACAAATGAGACGTACTGTTGTGTTTGTGACGTTAGTGACTGCAAGGGGTGTTGGCAACGTTAAACTCAATCCGGGAATAGTGGTACAAGAGTCAAGTCAGCCCCTTTTCCTTCCTGCCACGAGGCAGCTTTGTACTCCATACATGTACTCCTGCTCTTGGGTGATGAGTAAGCAGCCTGGCAGGTTGCTAGGGAATGTATTAAACTTCATATCCAACTTGGAAAGAGAAATTCCATTGGATTTGAGACACTAAAGCTGCCATAATGGTATATAACGGGGAACGGGAAGCACAAGTGCCTTATACTCACATCCTTTACTTACACACTAAGCCATGTCTAAAGTTTCTTTCATAATAGGGTAGTGTGGGGGTATTTAAGGGGAAGCACCAAACACTTATAAAAGACCTTATTCCTCAAATGTAATTGATACCTCTGGGAAAGACAAGACACAAATTGTTCTGAAGCTCAGCGGCCAACTTCTTAAAAAATTATTTCAGCATATAAACACTGCCCAGACCTCACTGTTCTTATGCTCCATGCTATTTGGAAACTATGAAATAATTAATGCCAGCAAGAAAGCATCATATACAGATATGTTGAAATAATTTGTTCCTATCCCTTGGGAATTTTAGTTTGGCGAAGCAGTTCTTTAAGGCACATTGATGGATATTGACTATAATCACATGGGTGAGAGAGCACCTTATTATCCTTTGACATTCTTTATAAATACTTTTATACCATGCAACATTCCTTGCCCTATTCAAAATACCTTATTGCTGCCATACGGGGGAAATGTGCAAATGCATTACAAATTAATTAAAAAGACAGCTGAGTCCCCACTCTGAAATAGGCCTCCTGTGTTCAGTGCCAACAGATGTGGGAGTGGGGATCTGCCATCTTCTCAGTTTGAAAGGAAAACCTAGGCCTGTATGCCAAAGAGGAAGTCTGCTGGCCACGTGAAGGGTTTTGCAGCTTCCTGTAGTTCTGACTTAACGCGTGTATAGAAAATGTGTTTACATAAATGGGCACCCTTTGAGGCCTACTGAACCCCTGACTGTACCCGCCTGTTGCAAGTTGATTTGGTTCTGGTTTATCACCAAGTTCTTCATGCAGCCAACGTAAGAGGGGGAATGCGGTGGTGAAGCAAAGCCAGCGTTGGTAGGGTCTGCAGAAGGGAAAACGCAACATTTTAAAATTACAATTTACTTCCTTTTGCCCCTTTCTGGAACACAGCAGTTAGGCACAATTCTAATCCTGACCCTAAATCAACTGACTTTAAATGAGTTATGCGACTGAAGTACAACTTGCTGGCGTAGGGGCCAGGTTGCCCAAGTGAGGCGACACCCACCTTAATTTTTGTTTAAATGCATCTAGAAAGTAAGACACAGCAAAACCATTGGGCTTTGCTAATCCTACATTTAAGCCCAATTGCACGGGAGTTTTCCCTGTGCCATAGAAGAAGCATCTATCTTGGTTAATTTGCTTGAGGCTATCATTCTAAAACTACTCTTGAATACACCTTGGTGCCATATGCTTTTTTTTACTATTGGTAATGTAAACTAGATTATATAAATTGAAGAGATCCTCATCCCTTTTGGAATTGTGACAGATTCTTGTGGGTACCATAAATTGGCTGCCGCTGGGGCGGATATGCCCAATCACTTAAAGCATCAATTTTACAGAATCCCCCCACCCTCTCTATCTGCAAGCCAACTCAAACCTGCCCATCTTTATCCAAGGAGATGAACACGCAAACCCAGAAATGGTGAAAGCACACAGAGGCAGAATAGGGGGGAAGGCTATAGCACATACATTGAAGTCTTTCATCAGCAAAACAAACAGAAAAACAGTTCATTGAGAAAAATGGAAATCTGTTGTGCCAGGCAAGGCAAAAGCCTAGCTTGGCATTAACGGACCTATGGAAGGCAGCACGCCAATAGTCTAGTTTTTACAGCCAGGATCCCCACCTCCAGTGCTCCTGTTGTCTGAGCTACTCACCTGGCATTCCACCGAGGTAGAAGTTCTCTTTGACGGCAGCAACATGAGCTTCATTGGGTCCTACTGTATAATTTCCCTCTGTGTCCACATCTAATTGGATCACGTTGCTGCCTTTCATGACTTGGAAAGAAAGAAAACACAAATATTAACCAACTCACAGCTAGGCTGAGAAATTCCAGAGGCTGTTCCCAGACAACAGGTGAGCCCAGGGGTGGGGGGTGGGGGGCATGTTCAGTGTCAAGCACAACTATTTATTAATGAGTCATGTTAAGATGAACTAGCATATGTGCACATAACTGTTATGTATCTGGCTGGAAGGCTTGCTCCAGAAGTATAGTACACATTCTGGCTAGACATTGCTAGTACTGGAAACCCATGTGAAGCCTACAGAGAAAGCAATTTTATCTCTTTTTTGGTCTTAGCAATGGTACAGATTTGCAAGTATTATAGTCCTTGCACTTTCACGAATAGCATATTTCTGTGTTGCATAGGTAGGATATCGATACTTTTGAGCAGTCTACTCAAAAGTAAATCCTACTGAGTTCAATAGGACCTCCCAGGTAACTGTATAGAATTACAGCCAAATAGTGCAGTCCTACACGTCTATGCAGAAGTCCCATTGAGATCAATAGGGCTTACTCCCAGCTAAATGGCTATAGGAGTGCAGTGTGTTTAGACAGAAAAAATGCCTACAGCATGGCTGGCTGGGAGATGCAGGCCTTTTATCTGTCTAAACTTGCATAGGCTTGCGCCTTCAGTATATTAACTTTGCAGTCTCTAAAAAGATATCTTCAGATGATAGTAAGTAAAGCTGAATATAATCCAAGGAAAGGAATTAGGATTTGGCTGGAAAGATCTCAAGATATGTAATTCCTTCCAAAAGGAGGCAGCATATATAAGAAGTTCAACCCCGTCAGCTGAAAAGTAGCTTACCTGCTATTGTATGCCACTGGCCATCACAGAGTGAAGGTTGAGCCACAGAAGTGGAGAACTCCCCAGCACCAGTGTTTGCAGTCACAGTGACCTAGCGAAGCAAGAGAAAGATGGCCCTGAACATACTGTGAAGCTCCTGAGTGGGGAAGATTGCTAGTGGTACTATCTGCCATTGCTGATCTGCTCCAGTTCCCTGCTGGAGATGCATGCTGGGCAGTACTGAGACCCAACAGGCCTAGCCGGCCCTCCAAGGAAATGGTGCATGGGCAAGTGCGCCCACAGCCCACAACATGCAGGGATTCTGTAGCAGGTGCACGGAGCGTTTGGTTCTCTTAAGGGTATGAAGTTTGAAATCCACCGGATCAGATCTATGAGCTATACGGTTTCTCTCCTGACTCCCCTTTGCCAAAGAATGTGGGCATAAAACTGGCGAGAACGATACATTTACTGGGATGGGCCAGAAGGAAACACCTGAGCTTCCAAAAGCCACATAGGTACAGAGGGCTGTACTGACTTGCCCCCAGAACACTGGATCGTTTCAGGGTACTTAGCACACGATCTGTGCGACAGCCCTCCTACTTATGCATTTGTGGCAATATACATTCATGTTGCACCGTTGATGATGATATGCAAGTTCTCCCCCCCCCCCCCCGCCCAACAAGCAGACACACAGGAGATTATCTCCATGCAGAAGAAAAAGAGCACACGAAACAACTCTCAAGCTACTTACTTCTGCATTCACAATAAGCATATGAGCATGCATCTTTCTGACTGCATGAAAAGTCCTGAGTATTTTCGACTTGAGGTTTTTAAAGGTTTCTAGCTGTGATGCATAAGAAAACTTGGAAGTTTTTGCAAAAGGCTTTGATTGATCCAATGCCTCCTCGTGGCTATTCATGTCATGCCATCCTGCCTTGCTCCACCTCGTCCTCAATCTCCAGAGCTTGTCTATCCTAGTCCTGACTCCTGGCCAAGAATACGTTGACACTTTGCCCTGATGGCGGATGGTACACTTCTGTACGTGGCCTATCGCCCTAGCTTATCGCAGGATCAGGTAAGGCAGTGAGCAGGTGTGAAATTTATGTCTCTCTTTTGGTTTCCTTTAGAGGTTGTATAGGATATTTGCATCTCTTACATTTATTTGGGATGTACAAAGTGTGTCCAGAAGCCTCATTCCGTTTACCTTTTGGTTGTCTGTATACAGCCTGAGGTAGTTTGCTTGCCTTGTGCCTATGTGGAATAGCAGGCCAAATGCACTCCGCGGACGAATTTCCAGCATCAACTCAAAGTCCTGCCCGATAGCCACGGACCTGTCTGTGGGGCAAAAAGCAAGGCTGTCAGAGCAGTAGAGCATATTCATGCCTTGGGAGAGAGAGAATAGGATGTGATGATGAAAGAGGGAGAAGCAAGGGGGTCTGGGGAAGAAAGCTGGGCATGCAGAAGGCTCAGGAAAGTTGGTCATTGCAATACCTAGGGTCACGTATCCTCCATCCGCCGAGAAAAAGATGCCACTTTCCAAAGAGCCCACGTAACAAGGGGTCACACCAAACACGTTTGATGGTGAGTTGAGAGGGTTCCTATCCAGTTTTAAATGCCTGATGCAGCCCTTAAAGCTGGTAGCAGAAGCATCCTGCGGAAAGAAGCAGATCTTTTGAAGCAGGCGTCAGAGTGTGGATGCTGGACCGGTTTTCCTGTTGGGGTACGATGCTGTGCTCCTGGACTTCATTCTTATGCTGGTAACTGTCTTGCTAAGCCACTTCGTGTGCCTAGCAAGAGTGTTTCTGGTGCTCTAGAATGCATGTATTGTATGTTCTTGTTTGAGAGACTGGATGTCTTCGACAGCTTACGTTCAGTGAGGAGAGACGTAACCCTGGAACACCTCTGAAATAACAGGGTTATCACTGGTGGCACCTCAAAGCCAGTTCACATCCACAGCAAACGGGGAAGGCCGTATGTGTGGTGAGACTCTGGGTGTGTGAGCCCTCCACCTGCACATACGACATCACGTGTGATGCAGGGTATGTCCCCACCATGTTACTCCCCTCTGTTTTAGCTGGAAGGATCATGGGGATTAAGCATACAGACGCATTATGGGTGATGGCAAACGCACGCTCTGACCCATCACTCGAATGAGGTCTCCCATTTGCCAATTGGGTCAACTGGCTCTCAGAGCAGAGAACAGCAGCTCTTCACATTTTCTGATGGATGCGGCTCTACAGAACGGTGGCAGAACAAAGGAGCCATTGTGAACCCCGTGACACCAAATGTGTAAAAGAGCTTTCAGAGGGGGATGCTGTAAGTGGAGTTTCTCACCTGGTTTTATCCCAAGCGGTTAATTTCAGAACAGGGATGTGGAGCCTCCAGCCTGCGGGAGGCCCCCATCTGCCCCCCCCCAGCTTTCCTGCTTTATAGTTTCCCTGCTCTCCCACCCACACTGGATTAAAACTTTTTAAAAGCCTCCATTGGTGCCAATGGAAGCTTTTTTTCTCAAGCGTAATTGCAGTGTGTGTGTGGGCATTTCCAGGGAGTGGCTGCTCCCCAACACCCCTCCCCTCCTGCAATCAAACTTTAAAAACGGCCTCTCCCCTGCTGCAATCAGACTTTTTTAAATATGCAGGAGTGTGTGTGTGTGTTCAGTAGGGGGGCAATCATGTCACAGGGCCAGATGCCAAGCAGTGGGGTGGCCCTGCCCACTTTGGGATGTGGCCCTGCCCACTTTGGGATGTGGCCCCGGACATGCTTGCCCAGATCCTTAGGCCAAAACATGTTCCCTGCCCATTCTAGAAGATGTGTTCTCAGAACCCATCCTCCAGTCCTGCCCTCCGGAGCCTTGCTGAGTCAGTGCCGACCACGGAGGAAATGTCTACAAAAGGCTCCCTTCCCCACACGTCGTTGCCGTCAGGGAGAACACCGCCATACATTGTTCGATTCCCGGCATCTTCGGCTAAAAGGATCAGGTAGCAGGTATGGGGAAATGCAAGATCCCTCTGCTTGAGACCATGGAGAGTAGAAAATACTGGCTAAATGGGCAAATAGCTGGACCCTGTATAAGGCAACTTCCTAAGTAGTCTCTTGGGCCTTCAAGAGGAAGCTGGACAGCCATCTGTCAGGTATGCTTTAATGTGGATTCCTGCATGGAGCAGGGGGTTGGGCTCGATGGCCTTATAGCCCCCCCTTCCAACTCTACTGTTCTATGATAAGATTCTATGATCCTTACGGGTATCTGAGCCTTGGCTTTCTCCGCAGGGGCTCCACCCACATAAAAAGGGCCAGAGATCCAAAAGTCTCCAGCAGTTGGCAGCGACTTCTCCTGGGCTTTCAGCCCATCGATGACAAGCTGGACTCTGTTTCTGTCTCTGCTGAAGAAGACCTGCAAGTTGCAAGAGAAGGACATGAGAGTCGCGTGGTTCTGAGCGCTATCCCTGCCTATTAGACTCGGGGCTTCACCTCATGTTTCAGTCAGCATGGGTACAAACTGATAGAGGTACTGCTATCGGCATCCATTCGGTATCTATGCACTAAGCACATCCACTCCCACAACTGCCCTGTCAGAGTACTTTGACTATAATTCCCATTTTCCAGATGCAAAATGGGGCAGGTTGGGGGGGGGGGGGAGAGTCAAGAAACAAGTACTTTCCCCAAAGTTAATCAGTAAGTCTCTGACAGGGCAGAAATATAAACTCTTATCATCTAGGCCTTAGACCAACACTTCACCTATTGGGCTACACTGGTTTACAATTACAAGGAATCCTTCAGGGCTATAGAGTTTGACCAATGGATTTTAGCACTACAGTGAAATCACATGTTTAATTTAGCCCCATCTTCTTGCATTTTTCTAGTTTCAAATCTGCTATTTCACCTTCCTTCAATAAGACTTCATGGGTCTCCTCTGCTTTTGCCAAATAAGGCCCATCTCACAACATCTCACTAACAGGGTTTACCACTGATTGTACACTCAACAGCCGATATATCGCTATTGGCACACTTTAAAATATCTCTGTGAAATGGTCCTAAAATAGCTAAACAAAAGGTTGCACAGGATCAGTCTCAAGTTGCCCTAGCCAAATCTGTGTGGAGTATTAATTGTGCTTCTCAAATTACTTCTCATTCACAGGACTCTTGAGATCTCTTAAGGTCTTGTGCACGTTCTTAATGGTAGAATATGTGTAAATTTCACGGCATGTTTCATCCACAAAGGTCTATTGGGATGGACATCCAGGTTTTTCTGAAATTGGGGGGGGGGGGGTGTTTTAGGAGTGAAACCAACCCAAATACTAAGACATTCATGTTGATAAAAAGTCCTATCCAAATGTTTGCAGTTGGGAGTTTGGTTAACACACTACCTGCTGGCCCCAACCCTGACTTGCATGCAGCGAGTGCTCTTTCGTACACACAGCCTGCACTTGCATTAGGCCTTTGTGAACTTTCGAAGGCTGTGCACGACTGAGAAAGATAGGATGGGGCAATGCGGCATCATCCAATTACTCTGGACGTCTCTGCAATCTTAGGGTGTACAATCTGACAGACTGCACCCTAGGAGTGGGTGCCATAAATAATGCTTTCTATTTTATACTCCTTTATAGGAGGAATCATTCCTGCAGAATTCCTGGGCTGTCTGGTGCTGATCCAGTGAAAAGATGGGCCACTGTGGGATAGGTGGGTCCAAGCCAGGTAGCCTGCCCCACCCCTGTTCACCGCCCTCCACTTCCCAGTTCTCCTTCCTTACTGTGTGCCACTTTCCATCATGGTACTTGTCTTTGGTCCTGAGTCTCAGTTTGTGTCCGTTGATATCAGCAGAAAGCACCAAGCGGCCACTGGATACAAAGAGGGAGAAGAAGGAGCCCAGGGACTCATCGGTCGCGTAAAATAGCAAGCCGCTGGATGAGTTCAGTCTGACCTCCATCGAAAAATGGAATCTGCAAAAAAGAAGAATAGGATGCCCTTAATGCAGCCTGAGTTCCAGAATGGAGATGACAAGGGAGTGTTCTCCAGGGATCCATCTCAGAGCTATCTGACACTCTGGAGAAGGAAGGTTAAAACACTGCCTTCAACAGGCTACAGAGCTTTTGAGTTATTTTATACTATGCAAGATGGATTTCTGGCAACCTTTAGCTATAGGTCTTTGCAATCTTAAGGGCTTTTCAAGTTGTATACTCCCTAGGCTCATGGTAAATAAAAAATTTATTTTATTTATTTATAAATTGAGGGGTTGTTTTTCATCCCAATAGGGCCCCTCCAATGAAAACTAAAAGCAATTTAAAAGCTTTAAAAACAATTTAAAAACTTTAAAACATAACTCACTGCAGAATTAAGAACAAGCAGAGAATCTTAAAAACAGAATGAGGAATACAAGTGCAGAGCTAATAGGTTAGGTTTTTCTTCTCTTTCAGTATCTCAGCAGCATCACTACAACCCAACACAAAATCAGGGAGTTCTATCAGGAGACCCAGTGGTAACTGGATCTGTGAAGCCAGAGACAAATCATAGATGTCCCAGTCTATGTCTGTTGCAATTTAAGGAAGGAGTTCCCAAACAGGAGTGGAAAGGCTGCACTTCTTTTTTACCTTTCTTGGAACGTTGCTGGAATGTCATCAAATTCCCAACGGCTCACTGAGGATCCGCCAAATTGGAAGGCATTCTTAATGGCTTTGGGGTATTTGGGCAAGTGGCAATTTGTGTCTTTCAGCATTGTCTTGCTTGTCGTCTGTGGGGAAACAGTTAAGAAACATCTCTTCACTATCTGCCTTGGTTTTAAACTGAAGAAAACTACCCTAGCTTCCATAGGCTGAATGGTAAGAATATACAGCTTGCCCCTTAAGACTTTAGATTTCTGGATCCTGGAGGAACGACGCCTTAGGTTCAAAACTCAAAAAGAAATTCTTGCGTAACCGGCATCATGGGTGTCTGTCAGCAACCATCCCCCACTCCCTCAACACTGAGCAGCAGCAGAGTTGTGAGCGTTGCATCCCTCCAACCTGCGGCTCTCAGACTGCTGCACTCTGTTCCAGAGATCGCTAAGATTTTTCACAAAGAGCCAGTCCTGCTCTCTTGAGTTCCACACCCTGGCCAGGCTTAGAGCTAGGATTGTGAAAGGACTCCCATATGTGCATGCAGTGGCGGCAGGTAGAAAGGAGCTCTTTGCCCAATCCACACGTCCTATACTGAACCTTCTCTGATGGGTAAGAATGAACATGTGTTTGTGGAACTGGAGGAATATGGGAGATCCGTGGGTCGGTCATCGCTTGGACAAAGTGCCGTGATAGGACCCAAGAGGCAACGGGGAAGAGCCGCTCTGTACTTCCTGGGACATTTCTGCACAGAATTTCAATGCAAAATGCACCCCAGGCATTCCGTGATCTTTCTCTCAATAGATATGGCCATCCCATCTGAAGGCCAAGCCAAATGCTGCCATGGGAATTAAAAGCTGACTACCAAGATCATAGAATCACAGAATAGTAGAGTTGGAAGGGGCCTATAAGGCCATCGAGCCCAACCCCCTGCTCAGTGCAGGAATCCACCTTAAAGCATCCCTGACAGGTGGCTGTCCAGCTGCCTCTTGAAGGCCTCTAGTGTGGGAGAGCCCACGACCTCCCTAGCTCTATACTGCTCATACTGCTCTAACAGCCAGGAGGTTTTTCCTGATGTCCAGCCAGAATCTGGCTTCCTGTAACTTGAGCCCATTATTCCGCATCCTGAACTCTGGGATGATCAAGAAGAGATCCTGGCCCTCCTCTGTGTGGCAACCTTTCAAGTCCTTGAAGAGTACTATCATGTCTCCCCTCAATCTTCTCTTCTCCAGGCTAAGCATGCCCAGTTCTTTCCGTCTCTCCTCGTAGGGCTTTGTTTCCATTACCTTTGGTTTCCACCTGCCCTTCTTCTCCGATGCCCTCATCTGCTGGGGCTGCCGATCCCTGGGACAGTTCATGGTCACGTTGAAACTTTCGGTGCTCTTCTGCAGGTCCACGACCATCTGGGGATCTGATGTCCTATGGCAGAAAGGGACAGGAACTCAACAGCTGTTCAACCAGGACCAGAGCCAGATAGCAGCAGACGCTGGCAGAAACCTTTTTGACTATATTAGCTAATCCTGGATGGATAGCAATTCTCAACAAATCCTCATGGATAATTTGCCCTTGTAATGGCTGGACAACAACCAAATTCTACTCATTACTTCATTAGCCCACCATATTGTGTCTGTCTACATCGAGGGCTGTGCGTACTCTGCTCTAAAAATCTATTCCTGAATGGTTCCATCTTCAGTGCTAGAGTGTTCAATGGTCTATACAGCTTCGTTGCATTCTGATTACAGCCCCTTCCTCTGCCTTGAGCAGAGAACATTGGTTATTGGGCAGATTGAAAACATAAAAAACAAAAAAAAATTATAACTGAAAACCCAAATGTTTTCTTGAACGTTGCTTTTAACAACATCACCACCACACAATCTGCACAGGGGATCCAAGATTTGTGTATCTGCACAGCTGGGCCACAAGGGGGAGAACAGCCAGGTTCACGTTTTGTCATTTGGATGTTATTTGAAAGTACTGCTGAGTGATTCAGTCCTGTTTACTTCTGAGTAAACATGTCAAAAAGCCTTGTCCAGGTCACTCCTGAGAACTCTTAAATGATCACGTTTTGTCCCTGTCCTCTTTGCCTGTGGCCGTGACCACAGATGTAATCCCCCCCCCCCCCACTGGAAACCTTTTCAATTGGAATTCATCCCTTGGGCTGAAAAGCGTTTCCCACCTCTGACCTTAAAGTATCCACAAGAACAAAAAACTGCTTTAAAAATGGAGGTGGAATTAGATGATCAGGTTAAATCTATCTTTGTGTCTCAGAGCCGCTTCATACATTTTTTAATGTTAAGTGTACACCTAAAATCCAATGTGTGAATGCAACAAAGGCATGTATTATTCAGGTACATTTGTCAGGGAGCCGGGACAGGCTGCAGCTCACTGTCCAGGTCCTTAGGAGCAAACTGGGGAAGGGGAAAGCTCGGTTGCCTCTTCAGAACATGTGAAATGGCCTCATTATCTGCTGTCACGAATTCAGTTTGAAAAGCCTGCGCAGCCACCTTCTAAAGGTATAGAAGAAAACAGCAGCGCAGCGGAACAATTTCTAAGTGGCCATACCAGGTAGAGCGCGCCTGAAGGAGGAAAAGGGGGAACAAAGAGGGGGCCTGTTTTTAGCTTCGCCTGCACACACCTCCTGACGAAGACGTTCCCGATGCAGCCTGTGAGGTTGCCCATTTCACTGGTCCCGGGCAGGCCCCCCAGCTGAAAGAGGGCCGGCCCGTCTTGCCGCTTCTGCCTCCTGTGGCGATCGGGCCCATGTTGGGTTCCCTGAAGCTCGTCATCAACGTAAAGCCGGACCCTGCAAGGGAAAAGCATTCCGTTTCGAGGTGACAGACTCATTTGTGCCGCTGCTTTCCCCTGTGCCTGGACGGAAGGGGCCACGTGGGGCTCCTAAGCAAGGAGAAGAATGGCTCTGAAAGGTACCCTGCAGAGTCGCTGTAGATGGCCACATAGTGGCTGGTGCCATCCGCATAGGCCTTCGCGGTGGTGAGCTCTGTTGACAGGACGCTGACGGCCACCCTGCTGTCCTGCAAGGCCACCTGGCACGTGCCTTCCTGGAGAGACAGACAGGTGGGTTATACGTTTTGCATGTCACAAGCCCTCAGCTCCTTGAGAGCAACTTGATTCTCCCATATCTAAAACGGCAGCATTCCCTAAGAAGGAGCGGCACGAGCCACGATCTTTCTAAACCGGGGGACAGAGAACACCAAGGCGGGGAAATTAAAATTCTCTTCACAACAGTCAAAGCTTGAGGAAGCCATGGCCAAATTGGGGTGGGCAGGGGATGAAAGGAGTGGTTATTCCCCTCGGGATGCTGGGGACCCTTGAGCTTGCCTGATGTCCAGAAAAGGCACAAATCACCTTGGCGGATTGTCTGCCTAGGGAAAGGATGGGATGTGTATCTTCCACGACATTTAATACTCTCTTATCTTGCACATCCCCATGGGGTGGAGGAACTGCTAGTAGTTAGTCCTCTCAGCCGTGCTAATGAGGCACTCAAGAGAGCCGGTGGGGGCTATTTGGGGATGCAGGCCCTTAGATTCAAGAACGACATACCTCTGTAGCATGGCGGTACATTAACCCACGACTTTGGCTGGTGCGGAAGCTGAAACCAGTGTAGAAATCTTGCAGAGAAGGCACATTCTTCAGCGGCAGGGTCAAGAAGCCGTGGCCGTGAAGTTTAACCGAGCGAGCCACCTGCGAAGTGACAGTGATTGCAACACCCAGGGCGGTGCAATGTTCCTAGACTTACAGAACTGTAAGGCTACAAGGGGATTGGACTTTATCCAGTAGAACTGCTGCCCATCTGGCATTAGGAGACATGTATTATTGTCCTGACTGCAGAGGGCTGAAGGCAAAGAGCAGGAAGAACCACAATGCTGGAGGTGCCATCAAGACATGGAATAAGATTAGACAAAGGAGCACTTAAGCATGTGATTCAAACGACATATTATGTGTGAAGCACAGAGACTTCAAGAGTCATAGACTCTGTTCAGACGACACGCTAAACTAGAGTAACCAGATAAAATCCAGGTCAGGGCTCCTGTAACTTTAACAGTTGTAGAGCAAAGGGAATTTCAGCCAGTGTCATTTGTATGCAATTAGTTCCTGGTGAAATTCCCTCTTCATCACAACAGTTAAAGTTGCAGGGGCCCTGCCTTCTTTTGTATATGGTCACTCTAGTATAGTGCCTGCAACTTTAACTGTTGTGATGAAGAGGGAATTTCACCAGGAACTAATTGCATACAAATGACACTGGCTGAAATTCCCTTTGCTCTACAACTGTTAAAGTTACATGAGCCCTAACCTGGATTTTATCTGGTCAGCCTATGCTAAACCACAGTGATTAAGCATTTGGAGCTAAACATTGGCTTAGCATGTCGTGTGAATCATTCCTAGCCATGGTGGCTGCTTAACCACGGTTTGAACATGCTCACTAACTATTTGCTGCAAAAGGGTTAGCAGCCTAACCATGGCTTAGCGTGTTGTCTGAACAGGCCCATAAACTAGTCTGATCTGTAAAGACTTTATAAAGAATGAAACACTACTGATGGTCAAAGCACCAATGGTCTTTTAGTCTTCCCTGGTCACTGGTAAACCAGCTTCACCCGTACTTTAATATCCAGTGATAATAAAGGGTGCTATCATGGGCATGTCCCCTTGAAAAAGTTAACAGCAGTAGAGATACACCACCCACAATAACTGATTGTTTCCAATGATACTTCTTGGCAACACTGATTTCACAAGTTTGTCTCAAGCTGTTACTGGGTGCTGTGCTTATAATAACCAACTTTTTAGGTTCCCATTCAAAACCTTCCAGTCAAATGCCCCAGCCCACTGGATGGACAAATGTTACGTTAATATTGCAATGGGGACAGGTGCTTCTTCAGCTTCCTCATGGCCCCAATCCACCAGAGGTTTCCCCTGTGAAAGCCAACTGCACTTTTCAGGAAACCTCATTCACTTTAGTGGGGACCTTGACTGGAGAAGGCCTCAATGGATCCCCGACCCATTGGGATGATTCCGTTTCCTTACTACTTCAAGAGGGGCAGCTATGTTAGTCGGTTGCAGTAAAACCGAGAAAGGGGTCTGTGGCAGATCAAACACTAACAGACGGTATGAAGAGAAAAGGCTGGAGGCCGGTTGAGACAGTACCTTCTAGTGTAATATTCAGGGGCTGCAAAGCACAACTCTCTCAACGTATCTGACATCTAAAGAATCGTTCTCCATCTCCACCCCCCCCCCCCCCAAGATATCCTGTACAGAGGTGAGAACGAAGTTGGTTCTCTTCATACTGACAGAACCACGTTTTCTCTTGTCCTCTCCTATGCGCTCCTTCCTGCCCCTCGGTTGCTGTGTCCCAGTAGCACAGGGGTGCAGAGCCTTGGGCCCGGGGGCCGTACCCAACCTGCAGGGCTCCCCAGACGGCCCTGCCCCTGGCCCCACCCTCTTTCCCCCCCACCCTCCCATTGTTTGGATGTTTCCCAGCTTTTTGTGTGTGTTCATCCCCCATTCCACAAGGTCAAAATGCCTCTCCTGTGTCTCTCCTGGCAGTAAGAACTTTCTGCTAAAATAAGCAGATATTTTGCCCCTGACCCTTTCACCTCTGAACCCACCCAACACTGGAATGCCCTCCTATCCCCCCCACACAAGAATTCTCCAAAATGTAATTCGGCTCTTGGATTGAAAGGGGTTCAACACCCCTGCAGTAGCAGTATAGAAATTTGAGAGCAACTTGGCCATAAAAATGAAGAGCCATTCCCATCACGACCTGCCTGTGAGCGCCTCAGGAACAGTTGGCTGACCGCTGCCAAACCTTGGGGCTGATCAGCTTGGCTGTTCTTATGCGCAGCGCACAAATAAGGGCCCCAAACGCATCCTACTCACCAGCAGGTCCAAGGTGCACCCATAACTCACTCCGGTGGTGTTCATGCGTTTCAAGTCAATGTATTTGCCGAGAGCCTTCAAGCCTTTCATGCAGCCCCTGATGGATCCGCCTTTGGGGAATATTTTCTTCAGGCTGAAAAGCACGATGCAGTCATAGTGAAAAAGCAGGAAGCGGGGTTGGGTTCCTAAGAGCTTGAACGGGACTCTATCGGAAGGCCACCTCCAGAGGGGACTTGGAGGGACAAGGGTTGTGAAGAAAGCTCCTTAGCCTGACTCTTCTTTACACAGATCCCGCAGCTGCTGGGGCTGGAGGGAGCGGCTTTAATATGAGATCAGCCTTCCTCAATCTCATGCCCTCCAGTTGTATTGGACAACAACTCCTAGAATCCCCCAGGAGCCACTGGAACTGACTATGCTGTGATCCTGGGGAGCGGGGTATCATGTTGACTCCCAGCAGATTCTAACTAGCCCAGAAGGCTGAGCCTCCATCCTGTAAGTCTGGCTGCACTGCAGCCATTTTGAGGAAATGGTAGCATGCTGGGGGCCCTCCCTTTCCTCATTTCCTTCCCCTTCCCTTTTGTGCCATCTCTTTTTTAGGCATGGACTGGAGAACTTTCCTTATCCATAAATCCTCCTTCACCATCCAGTGTTCTAGATATTGGGGTACTCTCTGCTCTGCCTAGGAGGACGACAATTCATGGGTAAGGAATATTCTCCATTCTACTTGGCGCTCCTACTCTCTTCTTCAACTAAAAATGGATCCTGCCTCCTGCTGGGCAGAGCAGAGTGCATCCCGAGTGTCTGGACCACTAGATGATGCCAAGTAGACGGAATGACATGTTTTATTGATCTGACTTCCACTCTGCGAGCCTTTCAGGCTGCAGAGCGGGGTACAAATGCTTCAAATAACAAAATGTTATATAAAAACAAGAGTGAATTCTAAAAACCAATCCAATTCCCAAGGCCTCTGCAATGATGTACAACTGGTGCCCTCCAGATGGGTTGGACTACAACTCCCGTAATCGCTGACCATTGCCTATGCAATGGAAGTTGTAGTTCAAAACATCTGGAGGGTACCAGGCTGCCCAGCCGTGTCGTACATAATAAAGGCACTTACAATAAGGGGTGTTTGTGGACTTTCAGAAATCTCTACAGAACCATGTGTCAGCACCACATACGAAGGTGAGCTGCACGTAGGGTGGCTTGGTACCCAGAAGGATGTGCAAGAGGGAAATGGAACCGTGCCCTGGATACCGATGGGAAGAAAACTTTACCTTTCAGGCAGAATGGACACGGGCGCACCGCCCAGGTAATAGGAGGTGGCACTTCGTAAGTTGTTTTCCTGCTCCACACTGAAGATGGTAGCTTGTTCCACACGCACCAGAATGTGATCCTTGGAACCCCTTTTGTGGACGAAAATTTGGATCTGGAATCAGACAAAACAAACAAATAAACATGGATGCTGTCCCTGCAACTAGGGGATTGGGTGTGTGTGTGTGGGGGGATTTGTCAACCAAGGGGGGTTAGAAATAAAAAATCATGGGGACATGGCCAACATCATCCCCAAAGCGATTGCCCAAAGCCCAGAGGTTTCCTCCGTTAAACTGTTTGGAAGTGTTCGACAAGGATTGTGATCAGCCTAAGCGAGCTAGAAGAAGACAACTCGAAGGCAGGGGCCCTGGACATCTTTCAGCCCATGGCTCTTCATCACAGGTCAGAAATGGACCCTGCGCTCAGCCAAGCAATCGAGGCACAGAAGGCTCTTTTCTGTCAGTATTACCGCTTTATTTGTGTTGCTGCTGAAGACGAGTGAGGGGGGATCCTTGGACGGAAGGGCCACCTTAAGGTCTCCACTGAAGTCGTAGTATAGCACCAGCTTTCCTTCTTGAACAGCCAGGCACAGCAGTTGATTCTGTGGGAGGAAAAGGACAAGACCCTTTCAATCCATGGATCTACCTTGCCCATGGGTGTTATTCTTGCCCTGGAATAAAGGAGCAGCTTCCGGTTGCGGAAGAGAAAGAGAGCCGATTGGTGGGAGATTCAGGGCAGATAAAAGGAAGGACTTCTTCACACAGCACATAGTTAAACTATGGAATTCACTCCCACAAGATGTAGTGATGGCCACCCATTTGGATGGCTTTAAAAGGGGGTTGGATCAATTCCTGGAGAAGGCCATCAATGGCTACTAGCCACTGATGGTTATGTGCTACCTCCAGTATCTGAGGCAGTAAGTCTGTGTGCACCAGATGCTGGGGAACATGGCGACAGCTGGTTGGCCACTGTGTGAATGGAGTGCTGGACTAGATGGACCCTCGGTCTGATCCATCATGGCACTTCTTATGTTCTTAAAAAGTGGGAGAGAAAAGAGATCTGAGCAGGGGCCAGGCATTATCTATATTCCTAGGGTTTCAACTCTGCCCCAGAAGGTCCAAATTCATTAAATATAACACTAAATAAAGCTGTAGAGCAAGCCCCCCTTTAAACTGGGGTTCCGCCCATGACACAATCATCTCCAAAGTTCCCAACCAAATACCCGGAGCCTAGAATTTGCCACCAAAAGTTTGGCCACAAATTCTAGGCTCCAGGCATTTCCCCATCTCGCCCCACGATTGTGGAATTTAGACAAACCCTGAAAACCTATTTCTTCAATGGGAGCCGAAGGTGTTGGTGTACGGAGAGAGGAACAGTCAGTTTGTTTTTTGGGATTTAAATGTTTGGTTGATTTAATTGATTGGTTCTGAATTAGTTTAAATTTCTGTTAGTAGTTTATCTAATTTGTATTTCTCGATTTTTGTTTATATTGTTGTGTTTCGTAAGTATTGGTTAACAGGGATGCGCTCTGGTATAAAGTACAATAAACATTTGTATTATTACATTATATAATATTATTATATTCTTCTCCCTTCGGTTGTTTCCTCTATCCTTGTCATATGCCATTTTCTCAAGAGGTGTGTTCACTTTGGCCCTCGCTTACTTCTAATACATTGCAGTGCATTATACTTGACAGGTTGGCTCCAGAAGGTGGTGCTTGGGGGACATTGCTCGGCCCTGTGGATTCTCCAGTATGGGGTTCCGTAGGGGTCAGTCTTGTCCCCCATGCTGTTCAACATCTACATGAAACCGTTGGGTGTGGTCATCCAGAGTTTTGGAGTGTGTTGTCATCAGTTTGCTGATGACACGCAACTCTACTTCTCCTTTTCATCTTCATCAGGTGAGGCTGTGGATGTGCTGAACCGGTGCTTGGCTGTGACAATGGACTGGATGAGAGCTAATAAACTGAAACTCAATCCAGACAAGACTGAGACGCTGTTAGTGGGTGGTTCTGCTGACCGGATGGAGAGTGTTCAACCTGTTCTGGATGGGGTTGCACTCCCCCTGAAGGAGCAGGTTCGTAGCTTGGGGGTTCTCCTAGAACCATCTCTGTCACTTGAGGCTCAGGTGGCCTCGGTGGCACGGAGTGCCTTCTACCAACTTTGGTTGGTGGCCCAGCTACACCCCTATCTGGATAACCTGGCTTCAGTTGTCTATGTTCTGGTAACCTCCAAGTTAGATTACTGCAATGCACTCTATGTGGGTCTGCCTTTGAAGACGGTTCGGAAGCTGCAGCTTGTGCAAAATGCAGCGGCCAGATTGGTAACAGGGACCAGAAGGTTCGAGCATATAAGACCTACTCTGGCCCGCTTGCATTGGCTGCCTGTATGTTTCCAAGCCCAATTCAAGGTGCTGGTTTTAACCTATAAAGCCTTACACGGTTTAGGACCACAATACCTGATGGAACGCCTTTCCCGACATGAATCTACACGTACATTATGCTCAACATTAGAGGTCCTCCTCCGGGTGCCTACTCCGAGGGAAGCTTGAAGGACAGCTACAAGGGAGAGGGCCTTCTCTGTGGTGGCCTCCCAATTCTGGAATAATCTCCCCGATGAGGCCCGCCTGGCGCCAACACTGTTATCTTTTTGGCGCCAAGTCAAAACTTTTCTTTTCTCCCAGGCATTTTAACAGCTTAAGTTGAGGTTTTAACTGATTTTGTGGCCAGCCTTAAAAAGTTTGAAATGTTTTAAATATCAGCTGTTTTATGTTTTATGGTTTTAAATTTTGTATATTGACTTTTTAATGTTTAATGTTTTAATTTTTGTAAACCGCCCAGAGAGCTTCGGCTATGGGGCGGTATATAAATGTAAATAATAATAATAATAATAATAATAATAGCACTCCTGACAAGAACAGGACTTGCGCCAGGAAGCTGCAGCCACAGCAAAGGAGCACTACAGTCACCAATTCAGAGCCCCACTTGCCTGGTGTTTCAGGAAGAAAAGGATCCCATTGTAAGACACCAGCCGCATCTCTTGCTCAAAGCGCTTGACGTGACCAATCTGGCTCTCAAACGTGATTTCTGCATAACCAGTGCCATCAAAATAGGAGCCGTCTGTCAGCCAGGGATCACCCGTCGATTTAGACCTGAAAGAAAGGAGAAGTAAGAAGTTGACATTGGGTACACCAGATCTATGCAACCAGACTTTAGAAAATAGACTTAAAAAAAAAAAAGGTGCTAGTCTCACGAGAGAGGGAGGGAGGGAGGGAGGGAGGGAGGGAGGGAGGGAGAGAGGACATTTTTTGGAAGGAAAGAGTGGCAGGCTTTGCTGGTCCAGTCTCCCAGGTGGGGTGCCCTACACTGTCTGTGGAGAGGCAAAGAGCTGAAAGACAGCAGACTGATAGCCATATAGTGGAGGGTGAAGACTACAGCAGCTCTTTGTGATTGCTAGAGGAAACAAGGCAGGCTACAATTACACTGAATAGGACTGCTAAGGGAAATTCTACAATGACCTGGGAAACGTGGGAATACAATGCAATGAGGAACAATCCGGGTAAGCAGCAGACGAGGACAGGGCAGGATACCTGTGTAGCAAACAAATGCATGATGGCAAATCTCTGCATCTCTGTAGTACCATAAGAGTTAAAGTCTTATAATCTTCTTTGAAAACAAGTTTCTAGCCCTCAAGGCTTACAGAGAAAACTAAAAACGTGTAGGTAGGTTCTGCTGCAGTTTTTAAAAATTATTTATTTATTTGAATGGTGCAATCAAAACTCGGGGCTGAGCTCCGTGAAGTTTGCCTGCATCTCTGGAGCAAATAAAGGCACGTACCTTTCGGCTGTTAGAAGCCACAGGAGGCTTGAAGGGTATTTCCTTGCCTCTGCCCTTTTCATGACAACAAGCTCTACGACACATTAAAGCTGTAAACGGCTAAAGACTGGGATATCTAAGGGGCCACATGTCTCACTAACAACCCTGCCTGGGTATTAAGATCTGCAAGAGAGGCCCTTTTGAGGGTGCTATTAACTGCAGACGCCTGTTAGCTGGGCACATGTGAAAGCACTTTCTCCTGTGTTGCCCCCAAACTAAAGCCCCCTCAAGTACTATGGCTGGCCCCCATTCTCTGGCCTTTTAGAAAGGGTGTGAAGATGCATCTTTTCAATTTAGCCTTTCAAAACGTGTAGTATCAATCTTTTAACATTTTAACTGTTTTTAATGTTCTTGCTGCTACTGTTCCAAGGCAGGGAAATCCAGTGCCAGTGAGCCCGCACGGCCAGCCTAAGGTGCCCACCAAGCTATTTCTCCATTCTGCAAGAGAATGGAGAGATCCCTCCATTCACTTGCACAGGCAGGAAAAGGCCTGGGAGGGGCACAGTCCTCAGCACAACAAGGGCCCTTGGGGAAGCTAGGTCCTAAGGGGGTGGGGGGGGAAACGGCATCTCCCCTCTCTCCAGCCGGTTTTTGGCAGGGCGGTCTTACCTCTCTCTATTAAAACCAGCAGACAAATTGCTCCATTGGCTTTAATTGGGAGTGAAAAGGGAGCCAGAAACACAGAAACAGAGTCAGAGTCAGACAGGAAAAAAACCAAAGAAAGAGGAGCCAAAGAAAGAGAGAGATGGATGGATGGATGGAAGGGAAGACAGGCAGGCAGGCAGGCAGAGATGGATGGATGGATGGGAAGGAATGGGATGGGCAGGCAGGCAGGCAGGCAGGCAGAGATGGATGGATGAATGGATGGAAGGGCCAGAGAGAGAGAGAGAAGACAAAGTGAGCAGGACACACAGAGGCCACACATTCATACACACCAACAAATACAGATGGAGAGGGGCGCTCTCCGTTTTGGCCCTCCACTCCCCCTACAGCAGCTAATTTGTGGTGGTTCCCACCCAGGGCACTTTTTTCAAAATGCCAAATGTTCTCACGGACCCAAAAAGGTTGGAGAGTCCTCTTCTAAGGTTTTATTGTTTTCACTGAATCATTGAATTGTGGAGTTGGAAGGAAACTCAAGGATCATCTAGTCCAACCCTCGGCATTGTGCAGGAATATGAATTAAACCATCCATAAGAGGTGGGTGTCCAGCCTCTTCTTAAAAACCTCTAGAAATGGAGAACTCACAACCTCCGTACGCAGACTGTTCCACTGTTATACACATCTTGCCACCAGGAAGTTTTTCCTTATATTTAATTCAAATCTAGGCAGCTGTAACTTATACACCACCTTGATGGCTTTTTAGCAGATAAGGTGATATATAAATGTTTCATCATCATCAACATCACCATCATCATCATCATCATCTAAAAACCCTATCCCATTTTTCTCCAGTGCCTAAGCCAACCTCTGGCAAAATAAAAAGGAACAGTCGCTTAATATGTACATGGCTGCTCAGCTCACCTTGTGCAAGGTCTCTCGGCAGAGGTGTCCAGGTGGAAAATGCGCTGGAAGTTGTACAGGCTCATTACCTCTTCATTGAGGGAATCCATCTCTATACAGCCTTGGTAGTTCGGATAGTGCAGGGGCGTCGGAGGCTGCAGGCAGAGAAAAGCAGCATCGAGACCCAGGGTTTGAAGGGCCCTATATGTCAGGTCCTCGGGTGAGGCTCGTACCCCAACCTGGATAATCTCGCTGCAACATGGCTGGCTCTGGGTCTATATGATCTTTCTCCCCCCTCTCCAGTTCCTAATCCTCCCTGGATCTCTCCAGTTCCAGGCTTCTCTTCCATCCAGCCCTGTCTAGCTGCTTGGAGGAATGCCGCTCTGGTTATAATAGTCCTCCATGCCTGGCTTCCCCAGGAAATATTCATTTCCCTGGGAAGCCATCCACACAAGCTTTGCATGATTTCTTTGTTCTGCAGTAGACGCTAGGGGCCAGTTCGTGTATTATGTTAGGAAAACATGAATTTTCCCATCTAGGTAAACACCAACTGAAAGTCTGCTACGAAATACACCCATACTGAAACACAAATGGTTATGTTTTTAGCAGGGAGGATCAGATACATGCTAAAAATGCTATGTGTAAAGCATCCTTCATTAACATTAAGGAAGGTTAAGGGTTCGGGGACTGGCCTGTCTGACCCAAACCACAGGTTGCGGCTACAGGTGCTTCTGATCTGGCCTTACAGAATCAGGAAAATGCCCTCCTCCCATGCCCCCCCCCCACGGGTCTTCCCAGCCCATCTCACCGTGAAGCTGGAGGGGTAGCCGCCCACGTACAAAACCACGTTGTTGGGTTTGAAGTTGAACAGTCCCTGCTCTCCTTTGGCAACGCTGTCCCCTTTGGTTTCATGCAAGATGTTATTCTCCACTGTCACAGACATGTGCCCGTACTGCAAGATCCTACAAGCAGGGAAGGAAGGCGATCGATCACATGGTGCCAAGGGGGGAGGACAAAGTATGCCCACCCCCATGGGAGATTCCTTCCTTAGGTACACAGCTTGCCAGTTGCATAGCGAGGCTAAAGCAGCAGAGCAAACCCTCCAAGGGTGTCTCTACAAGAGTGATTTAAAGCTCTTCCAAGTCGCATTAAAAAAAATTACCTCTACAAGAGCGGAGCGCAAATCAGGGGTTGAGGCGCATTTTCTCTCTGATGATGCACATTATCGAACACGCATTAAATAGGGAGTTTTAATTCTCCACGGCCATTAAAACGCATTTTGACCATGTAAACAAGCGATTCTCCGCATTTCGGCCACTTTAAAGCGCGTTTCATACTGCCGGTTATTCGCTTCACCACATGTCGTTTACAGGATTTAGGCGTAAACGCGATTCTGAGAAGATGCGCATAATCGGGCAACCAGGCGCCAAACCAAATCCTTCTAGAGGGGACCCAAATTTTGGAGCAATTTCTTCTGTTCTCTTGAACAGAAATATTTGACCAGAGTATTCTTCTCCATTAAGCACCCTCCCACGCTTTAAGTAACACTCGAAGGCTCTTCTTATTCTTTTCTCCTGCTCCTCCTTTCCATACCTGTTGATGCTGACTGCAGCAAACTGGTCTCCGATTTCTTCATCAACAGTTAAATGCGTCGGTTCCTCATCCCCCAGTTTATAGACCCACTGCACCTTGCGATCTTTCAGAATGATGCCCATGTAGTCACCGGTGGCCTGGATAGGCATAGAACAAGGGCAAATCGTTAGGCACATTTGAAGTCTCCCTGTCCTGGACATCACTTGCTTGACTGCTTTGGGCTGATGATGGATTGCAAAGTCAGTTAGGGAATTGCAAGCTCTGAGCCGGCACAGCACGCTGTCTTGCCATGATTTTGCCTCCGTACCTCAGTCACTATGGTCATATTTCCGGTGCCAAAACCTGCCTGTTTTTATTCTCATTATGTATTATGACACAACACCTTTCTAACATGGAACATCAAGGCTATACTGAGTAGCAACATCAGCCTGTTAAGACAGATATGGTTAAATTGCTCCCCCTGCCTGCACTTGCCGTTCCTGTGGTGAGAATGTTCCAGCTTCCCCTGACTCCCATACTTACGTCTTTGGGTCCCAGATACAACACGAAGCGCCCCAGTCCGTCTCCATTTTGACGCTTATGTCTCAGCTTGGGCTCTGGGTTCTGGATATAGAATTTGAGGGAGGTGTACGCCGCCAAATCTTGAATGTTGCTGGGAGTCCGGACTTGCACACCTGAAGTTCCATTGAACTTCACTGGGACTTTGATCTAGAAGCGAAGAGATCAAACCAACGGAAATGGGTACATCACCGCTGGCTCTTTTTTCACCCGTCTTCAGGGGGAAAGCACAGGAAGGTTTCGTTATTCCCACACTAGCTCTGTCTAGCCTCCCCTGAAAAGCTCTCAGTGACAAGCTCCTTAGGGAATGTTTTCTTAATACCATCCTGATTGGTGTGGGCTATCATTTCTGAATGGTTGTTTTTAAATATCTAAGTATTTTGTCATCTCCCTGAGCACAAGGAAGTTCCAAGCCACGCTTTAGGAGTGTCTTCTCCTAAAGATTCACTCAGGGGCCATGGAACCTGACGAAGAGGCTTACCTTTGAGTCATGGTAAGAGAGGGAGAAAGAGAGCTATCGGCCGTTGCATCCCTTACCTTACTGACGGCGTTCCGAGCTAGCGATATCAGCTGCCGCACCCGCAGGATGTTGTCCAAAACGGTCGCGTTGTGGCTCTGTCTGTTCTCCAGACTGCTCAGCTTTCCCAGGAGCAACGGGAGGGTACTTTCAAGGCTTGATACTGGAGGGCAGAAATTCACCCACGGGGAAGTAAAAGAAGCCAAGCCAAGGGAAACTTCAGAGTTACAGGACTGGAAAGTTACTCATGACAGACAGCGTGTTGCTTGATTTCAAAGACGGACTAGTCGAACTCCCAGAAAACCAGGTATCAACCATGACAACCATTAAGCTGCAGGTGTTACCCAAATGTCTCGACAACTTGTCACCAACCAACGTGTATTGTGCTTGGGCAAATGCTTGGCTGAGCATCTCCCACTCTATTTTGTAGTCCCAGAAGGCAGCAAAAGCAGGTTTCCTGATCTCCTCATGGGCTACCACACTCAACTTCATGGGTCAACTGCTGTGTATGTCTGACTTATACTATAGAGTGCTGCTGCACCCATATTCTCCTTCTGGGTTCCCCATCAACAGCTGAGTGAGCAGAATACTGGATTAGATGGAACTTTGGTCTGATCCAGCATGGCTCTTCTTATGTTCTTATATTCAGAAACCGAAAGTACCTCTGTTGATATTTTGACTGTTAAAACCTCAAGCTCACTGAGAGATACCAGACACAATTGTAGCCACCTCCTGTTCATTTTGATGTTGCTCTTAAACACAACAGTACCATCCCATAAAGGTAGTTACAACCTCATGTAATAGTGCAACCTCCTTTGAACAGATCCGTTATTGCCTTGCATGTGGAAATTTTTGTTTGAAGCCTCTCTTAAACTGAAGGCCAGCTGTCTAGTTTTTGATGAGAGAGGCAACTGTAGTTGCTGATTTTATTCTCTGCTGTGACTCAAACTCAAATTAATGATGAGCTCTGATTATCTGGTTGCCTATCAGAGTGGCAACCAACATATAACAGAACTGGTCATCAAAGAAGAAATCATTTATATGGCAACTGATTATTTCCCTAGCTCGCCTATGAAGAAAGGCCAGAAGGCACAGAAAGGAGAAGTTTCTATCTTTTTCAGTTTAGCATTTTGTCACAAAAAACAATCCCATCAAATCAACACGAACAAACCGTTGCTGGGTTATAAACATGAAAAAAAAATGTACAACAGGTAAGAAATGAAAGGAAGCAAACTGGCCGTTCATATTTGACATTGAATAAAACGTGACAACACTACTAGGGATTTATTCTTCTTTTTAAATATCAGGGTTCCAAAGCAGGGTCTATGTACCAACGCAAGGATCATCTTCAAGCCAACCTCCACCTTTCCCTAGAAGAACAGTCAAACTTGAGCATGAGAATTACATACCAGTGCTTTTGGCGTCACGAACAGCTTGACTTAAATCTTCGTTTCTGAGGTCTCCGTATTTCTCCTTCCACTTATCCAGATTGTCTTTCATGTCGCTCAGCTTTCCTTCCATCCTGGCCACAGTCTCATTGGCCCTTGTAGCAGAATCTTTGGCATTCTGGATTGCCTCTGTTGTGCCGTCTTGTGAAGGAAAGGAGGCATGTTGTAAACAAAAACATGCAAGACAAACCACCAAGAGTAAAGCGGGAGAACCATTACCCAGAGGACTTTCTTTCTCTTCTGCCGCTCCCAGACTGTGGAATGGCCTGCTGGAGGAGATTCGTCAACTTAACAGTCTCTGTGAATTTAACAAGCCATAAAGACTGATCTCCTCTGGCAGGCCTACCTAGTTGAATTTTAAGATGCTTGACTGCTATTTTAATAATGCATTAGTTTTATATGTTTTTAATCCGTTTTATGTATTTTATACTATGTTGTATTCAATGTTATTCCCCGCCTTGATCCAGAGGGAGAGGCGGGTAAGAAAGAAGAAGAAGAAGAAGAAGAAGAAGAAGAAGAAGAAGAAGAAGAAGAAGCAGCAGCAGCAAAGCTCCATCACATGCAGCCAAACTTGTACGGGAGGAAATCATCATACAAATGTCAGATTCAATTAATTTCATGCATTCAAATTTGTGCCATGAGGGACGCTGGCAACGGGCCTTGAAGGAAGCACTACTTGGCTTTTGGCGGTGAAACTGAACATTAACATACATTTTCTTCATGCTAAGTGACACAAGGTGCTTCCAGATGACGGTTTTATAGTGCAATAACCCTGCCTTGTTCATAGACTTGTACGAAGGGCCCAAGCATCAGCATCTTCCATTAGCAACCCTCCCATGTCTTCCCACCATTGATTCCATCTTTTTTCTTAGCACTGAAAATCCGTTAAGAAGGAAAAAAACAGAGTATCTGTAGAATGACTGTTGACTGCAAATGCTACAACCCATCTGTCTGGATGCAACCATGTATGTATGTATGTATGTATTTATTTATTTAATACATTTATATATTGCCCCATAGCCGAAGCTAGGTGTGCAACTATCAGTGCTCACACTGGAAGAGGCTATACATTCTGGACACTATAGTGGGCTATAGTGTCCAGAATGTTAGGAGATTCCACAGGGGGAGTTTGTGAAGGAATTTGTAACTTGGACAAACCTTGAACCATGTCCAACGTGGTCTTCACTGACTGCAGATGCTTCAGAAGTTGCTCTTTCTTTGTTCGGAGGCCGGCCAATCTGTCCTTGGCTGCCTGCAGTGCCCCTTTGATGTCTTGGATTGAAATAAAGTATAGGGTTAACTATCTACAAATCAGGATTGCTGGAATGAAGTCTCCACCACTACCATTGCGGAGGAGATCGGGTGCTGTGAATTTTGGGGTAATGGAATGAGAGATATCAGCACCATGTTCTCCAACCCCTGCAGATAGTCATGAAAACAGGCCATTGCCATCCCTTTTCTCTCTCGCATTTCTTCTCAGCCGCGTCCTTTTTCTTTTATGTCTGCCTCTCATTCGTTCAACTGGAAATAGGGATCTGGCCCACTGCATAATGAAATCCAAAGGGGCTGGGTATGCTGACGACCCCTTTGTTTGTCAGTGCACTGTGGGCCTCACATATTGGTCCACAGATATTGGCCCGGAAATAGCTTGAGATGGGCTTTGATTAGACCTGACATAGGCTGCCTCTACAGGAGAGGTTTAAAGCTCTTTCAAGTCTCATTAAATTTTTTACCTCTACATGAGCGGAGCGCAAATCGGGAGCTGATTATGCGCATTATTGAATGCGCGTTAAATAGCGAGTTAAAGTGCATTTTGACTATGTGAACAAGCGATTCTCCGCATTAACTACTTCTAAAGCGCATTTCAAACAACCGGTAAGGCCACCAGTTGTGCACTCAATTGCCTCCTGCGTACAGTCTTTTGCCATAAAGCGCTTCCGAGACGATGCGCATAATCGGAGAACCAGGCGTCAAACCGAATTCTTGTAGAGGGGGTCATAATCTCAAACATTCTCCTTCTCAAAAAGTGAGGAGAATCGTGCAACCCAAATACTTCTATTGCCCTCACGCTTACATTTCCACACTCCTCCAAGACACGGAACAGTACTATTTTTTTCCATCCTGCCGCCAGAAAAAAACGTACCAGGTCATACATTGGTTTCATTTTTTTTCTTCATCTCTGGACACCTGAGTAGGCACGAGGCCGCTAAGAGGACCACGTCACCAGCTGCTAATTGCAAGCATAGATCTCTGCAATGCAGCATAGTTCGTGGAAAGAAAATGGAAGCTGGGGACCCCAGGAGCGCAGTAGGGGCAAAGATCAAAGCTGTGCAAGTCTTGGAAGTGAACATCTCTTCCAGGATTAAGGTTGGTCAGTAGATGGTGCTGTTAGTTCCTCTCTTACCTCCACTGAGCTTCCCCTGTTCCTTCTTCACAGCTTCTTCCAAGGCATTGCTTTTCTTCTTCATTTCTTTTGACTTGGCCACAAGCCCATCCAAAATGACATTCTGTCGACACAGAGGACAACTATTCATGTCATCCCTATCAGGTAACCCACACAGAACTTCTCAAAGCCCTTGGGCTTCTAAGAGGGCTCTAAATTCCCTTGACCATCCCCTCCTGGGTGCCAGTCCACATTTCTCTACTTACTCTGCCCATTATCCTGTGATTCCCAATTCTCTACTTTCACACACTTTTTTCCCCCCAACGTGAACAGCATCCTCATCCTTGAGTGGGTGGCATTCTTTCAAATAAGCTCTTGCCAATTTTGCTAATGCTGAACTGAATCAGTGCCTTATGATCCAAATCCAATTGACTCACTGGATTCAGTAAATACAAATGGAGTAAGTATGTGCAATCTGCTTGCATGATATGGCTTTTCAGGTTGACCCATATGCAACCGAAGGGCTCAGAATGACCGAGAGAAAAGCAGGCGGAATGCCAGCAACCACTGCCAAGAGACTATCAATTTCCCAGGTTCCTTCTCCCATTGTCTGCCAGGCTAGTTCTCTTCCAACAAGCTCTGCAAACAGAGCCATCTGTCTGCAAGTTATCTGGGGAAGGGGGGGTATAATCACGTGAAAGGGACCCAGATCTCCCTAACAACCACTGCTGCTGTGCTAAGTGAAAAGGCACAACCTTGGTTAAGCAGGTAAACACAGGACAGGTGAGTGAACTTGCACTACATCACATGACAAGGGTTTTGACGAACGCACAAGCTTTAGCTGCGGCGTCAACTGGCTGATCCATACCGTCAAGGCTTCACCAGCGGCACGATTAGCTTCGTTGGCAGCACGCTCTGCACTCTCGACTGCCTCAATGATGCTGGCGTAGGCATTGGAGGCGTTGATGGCTCGCTGAATAAATCCATCTTGGTTCGTGCCGTGGATGATGCTGTTTGGGGAAGACAAGTAAATAAACAGAGGAATGATCGCCGGGAGTCTCGTTGCAGCCCAGTTGCCAAATTAAGGCGGAGGAGGGGGCATTTCAAAGGCACTGTGCTTTGCATTCCTTTCAGAGGCAGCTTCCTGAAGACCTGCTCATGCAGCGAGGATCCCGCTTCCCAGTGTGGACTTGATACCCATGACTGACACATCATCATCATCTCTCCCCCCACATGTTACTTGCACTGCTCTTGTAAGGATAAAGCAGATAAAGTGGTAAGGTCCTTTGTGCCCTGAAAATGAAGGGGTGACACTGATTCAGAGAGGCAGAGCCTCCACTAGTATCAAACAAGTGGAGTTCTCCCCAAAAATGATCGCAGGAAGCAATTTACTTCGCTTCCCCCTGCCCCTGCTTTTACGCTTAAAAAAAGAAAAGGAAATGGGTTTACATGAGAAATTGATTGCATAACTATTGCATCCCATCATATGGTTTTCCAAATTGAAAACTATTCAAAAGTCCAGAAAATGCAAAGCATTTTTTTCTTTTTTTTCTTTTTTAAACTGCACACAAAGGCTGGGTTCACACAGCACAATAACCAATGGTGGTTTAAATAGTCAACGGCTGGTTATTTAACACACCATGGGTTATCGTGTTACGTGGAGGGGATTTTTTAACCGACAGTACGTTATTTGGCCGAAATAACCAACGCAAATAACCAACGCTGCGCAGAGTTGGCTATTTGAACCACCAATTGGTTATTGTGTTGTGTGGAGGGTACCATTGGTTCTTTCCTTGGCCACCGTTGGTTATTTCATCAGCCACAGAGTCACGAAGCAAGTGCTGGCAGCCGCTCTAGTCCAGCTGACAGGATAGATTTTCGGCAACAATGGCTGATGGGATACTAGTGGGAGAACTGACGAGGGAGAGAGGCAGGGGGATGAGTTGGTCAACTCAATGCTGATCCTAACCCACACCACAGTTGATCATTATCATGTTGTGTGGGGAGTACCCCTAGTTAAATAAATGTCGAGTTGATTATTACCCCACCATTGACTATCATGTTATCTGAACACAGCCATTATTTGAAGCTCAACTGTTTTTACACAAGGGCCATCAGGAATGGTACCTCTTTCTACTAAAATTCAAGCAAATCTTGACGACATGTAAGTACATAGGGGTCCACAACTTTTTGGATCAATGGGCATGTTTGGAATTTTGAGAGTGCCATGGGCACTCTTACAAAATGTCTGTCCGAAGGGCTTTCCCATTCACAACATGGCTGCTGTGGTGGGTGCGCCCAGTCACAAAATAGTCATTTCTCAGAAGACGAACTGGTGGGACTACAGAAAAACAACCTTGCCCAAGAACCAGAGTACAGGGCAAAAGTAGGGCCTGAGTGCCAACACCTAAAACCACTCTTTTGAACCCCCCAACAGATGGTGCTGGAGGGCAGCACTTCACTTTGCAGCATGACAGCCTCTCAGGCCTAATCCACACCAAGCCGGATACAGCAGCATGAAAGCGGTATGAAAGCGGTCTATGGTATGTGTCAATGGGCCCCAACAGTTGTCAGTGTGCTTCAATACCACTATAAAGCAGTAGAGTGGCTCCTGCCTTTGATATACCGCTTTCATAGTTCAATATCCTGCTTGGTGTGGATTAGGCCTCCGTTAATTTTTTAAATTAAAAAAAAAAGTCTTAAGAAATTAAATTAAAAATCAGGAGGGGCAGGGAACCTGGCAGGCATCAAGAGAGGCATCCGTAGGCACAACTGTGCCCAGAGGCACAAGGTGGAGACCCCAGACCTAAGCTAAACATTACGAAGAAAATCCCAGGGCAGAAACTCGGCTGAAATAGCCAAGGAGAGCTCAGGGCGTAGCAAGGAAACAAGACCTGTTACCTGGACAGGTTTTGTGCCAATTCATCTAGAAGTTTTGCATGGTTTTCAGCCTCTTCGACGATGGGGATTTTGGTGCTTGCGAGGGAGTACTCTTTTGCCTTCTCCGACAGAGGATATCTGGCTCCATCCAGCTGGGCCGCTAACCTCTCCGACTCCTGCGACACAACGGCAAGCATTTGCCGGCATTCATTAGCCGTCCTTCTCCCTTCCTTCTCCCTCTGGCTGTAGATGCCTCTCAGTAGGATCGGTGACATGAAAAGTATCCACACAGCTGAGGCCTCTACTGCAATAAGGATTCAGATGGATGGAACCTGCCCCTCCCTCCTCTCCCCCAGTATCAAACATGTGGGTGGCCCCAGAAAACAAGTCTATTTGGAAATAGACTACAAAGATGTAGCCCCATTTTACCTTTTCAAACTGTTCCCTAAAAGGTATCTAAACTTTGTTCAAAGGAACACCCACCCACGAACGTAGTCATACAAAACACCGGCGAACACATATACACACGCAAATAACACCCACCTGCTTGGTGTCTGAAAAGCCTAACTGTTCAGCTACAGTGTGAAAAACAGCTTACTGGGACTGTGTGGGAGGCGAAGAATGCCTATAAATGCTAGTCAAACATGGAGGATTTTATCTACCTGTGGGAGTGTGTATTAGACATTTTTCTCCCTCTCTCATAATATTGGGACCTGAGGTCATCCCATGAAGCTGATTGCTGGGAGGTTCAGGACAGATAAAAGGAAGTCCTGCACTCAATCCACAGTGCAGGACACGGAATAATGGGCCCAAGTTCCAGGAAGCCAGATTCCTCCTGGACATCAGGACAAACTTCCTGACTGTTAGAGCAATACGACAATGGAAGCAATGACCTAGGGAGGTCGTGGGCTCTCCCACACTAGAGGCCTTCAAGAGGCAGCTGGACAACCATATGTCAGGGATGCTTTAAGGTGGATTCCTGCACTGAGCAGGGGGTTGGACTCGATGGCCTTATAGACCTCTTCCAACTCTACTATTCTGATTCTATGATTCTGCATCTTCACACAGCTCATAGTTAAACTATGGAATTCACAACCACAAGATGTAGTCATGGTCACCAATTTGGATGGCTTTAAAAGGGGGTTGGATAAATTTCTGGAGAAGGCTATCGACGGCTATCAGATATGTGCCACCTCTAGTATCAGAGGCAGTGAGCCTATATACCATTTGTTGGGGAAAATGGGCAGGAGGGTGTCCTGTTTGTGGTTCCCTGGTTGATAGCTGGTTGGCTACTGTGTGAACAAAGTGCTGGATTAGATGGACCACTGGTCTGATCCAGCATGGCTCTTCTTATGTTCTTAGTCCCACTTTAAAGAAACAGAAGGGGCAGATAACAATAGGTGGCTAAGAATTGCCCCTAACGTTTGTCCTAGAATTCTTCAGACTGCATACACCATCTTGGGGCTAGACATTACCTGCTTTAGATGTGCTTCATTTTTCTACCCAGCATCCTCTTCTATGCCTATTATCCATATGATAACCCTTCCCCTCTTCACAAGCAGCAGCTCCTGGAGTCCCACATGTCAATCTGCCCTCCTCCCATCTTCCGATTTAAGGGGAAGCCTGAGCTTTGCACCACTTACCTCCTTGGCATTTTCTATTATCTGCAGAAAATCTGAGACCTGGACCAGGGAGTCTTCAGCCATGCGCAAGGTGTTCTGGACCATGTCATACTGTTCCTGCAGCTCTTTGCTCTTTTGCTGTTAAGAGTTGAAATACCCATGAGATACCCATTAAGTACTGAAGCTCAACGTAGAAATCCAGCATCTTATACTACTCAAAGGCCATCATCGGCTTCTATAATGTACAGTCTTCCCATGGGATTGTCACTCCCTTGGTTGTGGCAGCAGGACGAGCCCAGCGCCCAAGCTCTGTTCATCCCGAGTCCATATAATGAACCGACGCATGATCTGATCATGGTTCCCAGTGTGGTGTCATGCCACACTACCTGTGGAGTTCTTGCTGCTCCCCCCACAGCTGCCATTGGAAGTCACCTCTCCCTTGGACATCCTCACCCATGTGCAGGGCAGGGATGCTGAGCCACTTAGCTCCCACCTGCAGCAGGTGATGAAAATCTTAGATCTCCAAGACGCATTGTTCAACGTTGACTAATAGTTAAGCTGCAGATAGCTGAGGGTAGAAGATGGTTACTGGCTTCTGGAGATGGGAATGGAATGGCCCTTGGGCATGGGGAAAAGAGAGTACCTTAGCTTCAAACTAGTGGGAGTTTAGAAAATTTATATGGGAACAGGAGGGGAGAGGCTGCGGATTGCACGAAAGGACTCACAACTTTTAAAATAACTATTAATGTTGGATTCTTTTTTGTATGTTATTTGCACCTGAGTTTTTGCTTTTATTGCTATTATTAGTAGATGCATCTGGCCCACAAAAGTCTAAGCCATAGCGTATTTGTTAGTCTTTACGGTACCAAAGGACCCTTTATTACGTTTTACTATACCGTATTTCACCAAATCTAAAACACCATCAATTCTAAGAGGCACCTTAATTTTAGGACCACTGACAGGAAAAAAGTGTTGCGTCGATTCTAAGAGGCACCCCATTTTCAGACACGTAATATTGGGGATCAGTGCATCTTAGCATCGAAGAAATATGGTAGGGCTGTGCATGCCCCCCCTCGATTCGCCACCCAGGGACCTGCTGGGCCGGGCATGAGTCTCCCTCCTCCCTTCCCCATTCACCGCCAGCGCAGCCCCGGTCCGCACTGCCAGTGCTGCCCCGGTCCTCGCTGCCAGCGCCACTGGCAGCGGCCTCCCCGGTCTGGAAATGCGGCGTTACTACAAAGTAGGCCACGATCCCGCGAGATCTCGATTTCAAGATCTCGCGGGATCACAGCCTACTTCGTAGTAACACCACGTTTCCAGACTGGGGAGGCTGCTGCCAGAGGCACTGGCGGCGAGGACCGGGGTGGCGATGGAGGAAGGCCGATCCTCGCTACCGCGGGATCATGGCCTACTTTGTAGTAATGCTGCGTTTCCAGGCCGGGTAGGCTGCTGCCAGCGGTAATGGCGGCGAGGACCAAGGCAGCGCAGGAGGCCAAGAAGGTCGGTGCCAGTGGCGCGGAGTGGTGGTGATATTGGCGAGTGGCGAAGGCCAAGTCACTTGGGGCGGGCATGCAGAGCCCCTTTGTGAAGGCACTATGGGTGGGTGGGGTGAATCTTCAACCTCATACCAGCGCTGGAGAAATCCGGTGATTCTTAGATGCCATCAATTCTAAGACACACTCCATTTTTACAGACGTAAATATGGGGGGGGGGAGTGCGTCTTAGAATCGAGGAAATATGGGAATACACCAACAAAGCTATCCCCTCTGGATTTGTTATCCCTGCAACTATGATCGTTAGACATTAACTTAGTCCCAGCAATGTGAGTGGTGTTAGGTTTCTATTCTGTACAAAATCAGTGCCTTTGCATCTTCAGGCTTATCCATGTATCTATGTAAGTTAGAGAGTTACTTAAAAATGCAGCAGATATTTGTAGGATACGCAAGAACGGTATATCGCATGGGGAAAAAACCAACGCTGCCGTCTTATTTATTTAGGTTTTAAAATAGATCTGAGCCAAATTTTCATTTTGGAACTTTTTCTTCAAAGATTGTGGGAGGGCAGGGCAAAAGGGAAATAAAGTTAGCCATTTTGGGGAGGGGGGAGATGAGAAGAAATTCTACATATTGGGTGTGGCGAGCTTGTGTCTACGGGATAGATGTCATCTTCTGATTAAGGGAGGAAGGGAATGGAAGAAAAAAAATGAAAGATAATCCAGAAATTACGGTAAAACCAGTGGTGGTTTCGTAGCAGCCACACACATATTTTCTACAGTCCTAACCCCTCCTCATCTCAAAGAGGCCTCAGGCTGCAGCTGCAGCTTTCTAGCCCAATTGGTTTTGAAACTGCAACATCTACTGGAGGCCTCCTGTTGAGCTGGTGGATTTGGCTCAGGGGCTGCTAGACAGGCACCAAAGATATGATAGCTACAGGGCCTATTCACACACGACTGGGGGGAAGGGTGGTTAGGGTAACTACGCAGTGGGGAGTTAGCGAAACCATAATGCACACACCCATCACATAACGGGGAGCCACATGGGGCCACATGGTTTATTTACCGCTCCCCGCTCTGTGGTTCCTCAGTTATCCTCCTGCCGCTGCGGCCACATACCCCAGCGATCACCTCAATGGGAACCGGGTCACACTGGATCCTGTAGCTGGCACACGACAATCTCGACCACTGAGAAAGTCCGTGCTGGCTAGAGCATCGCTGGAAGTTGCAACTGCTCTAGGCAGCTGACTCTATGGTCACCATGCTTTTTTTCCACAGAACAGCCATTTTAACCACTGGAGATCTCAACAGATAACACAGCAAGCCACGCCAGGAGCCCTTAACCCCACTGAAGGGGAATAGTTACCAAAAGTGGTTTATTAGTAATCGCTGTCGGGGTTCTCTCCCTCCAGACGACACACTAAACCACTGTGGTTCGCTTCCCAACGCTAACCACAATGGCTTAGCTTTACCTGTGAAAAGGCCCACAGTTTAACTAGGCATGGCAGCATGTCTTGGATGCAGTCCATGTCGCAGACATACTTTACCCACAATCGAAAGATTTTAATTGCTGTATAATAACATAAAATTCCCTCAGGCGCAGCAGCTCATTCAGCAGTGCCACCCCTCTGCTTCTACCTGGGTTTCCTCCAGGTGATTCCGATTTAGGCTGTTGAGGTCCTCAGTCTGACGGGTTTTATTAACAGCTTCATTCAGGGCATCTCGCAGGTCCATCAGCTCCGAGCTGTACTGATCCAACTGGCCGTTGATGCGATCCACCAGTTCTTGGTTGGATTCCAACTTGCTGAACAGCTCGCTCTTCACACGATCCAGCACTGACAGAACAAGAGCTCAAAATAGCTACTGATACACTCAGAGAGTTCTGTGCCTGCATGTGCCCTCTCTCCAGGTGTTATGTTGGCCCCAACACAGAAAGAGGGAAGTCATCGTTCTTGGTGGACTATGCAGCTTAAGCACACTGCGCATTAGTATATTTGCTCTTCTACTCAATGAAAGAAGATGGGCCATGCTTATGGGTGAACACACTGATGATTTCAAGACTAAGAACTTCCTTCTCTTCCTCCCACGCCAGCTCATTGAGCCGAGGTGTGACAAAAGCCTCAACAGTCATGAGTGCTGCAGGTTAAGATTCTGCATGCGTATACAAAAATCACACAACTGTGACCCCAATACTGGGCATGCTCAGAAGCAACCAGGATTGTCCTTTTCTTGACTTGGTCACAAGTTCAGAATTCGGAGGAGTTCCAAGGAAAACCAAAACTGCGAAGTTGGAACTCGCACCTTCTAGGAATTTAGTCTGCCTCTAGCCAAAGCCTAGACTCTCAACATCAGTGGAACTGATTTAAAGCCTGGCTAATCCTACTTCAGCATAAAGAATTGGGCAATTAGCAGAAAAAGGAGTTCTGAGTAATTTAGAATGTTAATAAATTGTTGTTTTGTGTGTGGTTTTGTAACTAGTCTTGAGTCCTTTGTATGGACAGGATAGAAATCTCAACAGATGAGAAAGGTTCCTTTCATCTTTATATTCTGGAAGGTTTAGGTTAGCTTTCCTCACCCTGTGCCCTCTAGATGTGGACCATCATTTCCCAGCCAGTGGTTGTGCTTACAGGGGATGGTTGGTGTTGTAGTTGCCTCCCCCCCACACATACACATGGTACTCACATTTCTGAGCTTCTTCATGTTCCTCAACAGCTGTTGCTCTTTGGAAACTGAAATCCATGGCCTTCATATGCCTCAGCATCGCATCTACCTCAGCCATCTTCTGCCGGAACTCCTCTGTGGAAGTGGTGCTGGCATTTGCTGTGGCAATGGCGTTCATCTGGTAGACAAGATCTATATATATATATATATAAAAAGGCCACGCCATTTTTTTCATGGAACTATAATGTAAATATCATCCCCTCGTGCCCAGGAAATGAAAAGCACCTCCATTTTTTATTATTTTGGAACATTTCTTTCCCACTCTTTCTCCAAGGAGCTCCGGATCACTGAGGATAAAAATGACTTTTTCTCATTTGACCTTCACGACAACCCTGTGGAGCAGGTTAGGCTGAGAATGACTTACCCAAGGCCACCTTCCAGACTTTATGGCTGAGCACTACAGGGACCTGACCCTGGGTTTGCCATGTCCAAAATCAATGCTATAGTGATTACATCACACTGTGGATAATCAGTACGATTTCAAACAAATCTCTACATATGTGATGGCAAGCAACTTGCTTTTCCCCTGAAGAAAAGCCAATAATTTTGTGATTCCAACTCACCTGCCCTATTTCCCAAGAGTCTACAGCCTGTTTACTCTGCTCAGTGATTTCTTCTGGCAAAAGGTTTGCAAGCAAGCTACTTGGGGCAGCTTACTATGCCACAGTTTTCATTCACAGGAATGTACCTGCATGCCACTCCTGGGAAAGGCTTACAACACCCAAGTCAGACATGCCCCAAATCTAGGAGGAACTCAGCATACTCAGGGGTAAGGCTTGGTTAGAAATGTGTTCCACGTTACAATGTTTGGATTCTGATCGTCTCCTTCTTCATGTGGCTCAATCGTTTCTAGTACTCTAAGTCACTGTTCTAGATTCCTAGTCTCCAAACCATAATAAAAGGATTAAAGGAGGGTTTCATTTGAAAGATACATTTGACATGATCTATATTTACTGAGAAGTTGAACGCTCTGGATTGTAAAGGCCCTTACAAGCTAAAATAAACAACCACATCGTTATTCCTTATCACTCATAGCATTTTTCTAAACAGTATACAATTATTTGTCGATCAGCTTCTGTTCTACACAGAACATGATCGCATTAGCGTAAGAACATAAGAAGTGCCATGCTGGATCAGACTGAGGGTCTATCTAGTCCAGCACTCTGTTCACACAGTGGCCAACCAGCTGTCTACAACAAGCAGGACATGGTGCAACAGCACCCTCCCACCCATGTTCCCCAGTAACTGGTGTATATAGGCTTACTGCCTCGAATACTGGAGGTAGCACACAGCCAACAGGGCTAGTAGCCATTGATAGCTTTCACCTCCAGGAATTTCTCCAACCCCCTTTTAAAGCCATCCAAATTGGTGGCCATCACTACATCTTGTGGTAGTGAGTTCCATAATTTAACTATACGCTGTGTTAAGAAGTACTTCCTTTTATTTGTCCTGAATCTCCCTTGACCAGAGGAGACTTCTGAATGGTACCCTTGCCTCAAGGGTGGCTTCCCTATGAATAGGTACTGTGCAGCTGGAGTAGCATTTTAATGACCCAATCCAGCAACAGGGTATGTGTGTGAAGCATGTGGTCTTTCCCATGGAATCAGCATTGTGCCTGTCCTGTGGTTAGGACCACACAATCTCTCTCACCCTTCCACACAAATGGGTCATTTCAGTGTTATTCCAAGCACAAAGTACCTTCTCCCATATGGCTAGGAAAGCCTTTACTAAACTATCTCCCAATATTGAAAGGTAACATGGTTGTTACCTCAAGTTACCTCAACCCCAGGCTTGGGGTTTTCCCACATGATGCCTTTTCAAAACAGAAGATATAGAACCCAAAAGCTACAGACTGTTGCCTCACCATCGATTTTGTTCCGGATTTTACTGATATCCAGAACAAGGCCCTCTGCTTGCTGGTAGGTCTCTTCTGTACTGTCTGTTACTTGCTTCGCTTTTCTGTGGGTCATTGTTGCCTAAAAAAACCCAAAATGGCTGGTTTAGATGAGGTCCAAAAGACCTGAGACACTGGGTAGTAGGATAGCAGGATTGTAGCATTTGAGATATTCTGCTGAAAAGCAACTAAAGTTAGTATGTTTGAGATGCTTCTCTTACAAATGCGATAGTTTTATTATGAATTGTTCTGGGCCCAAATAATGGTGTGAAGGTTTTTTCTTTATGTAGTTCCAATCTCCAAAGCTAAAGAATCTAGGTGGTACCTGGATTGGAGGCTGCCTATGAATGCCATGCGCTGCCGCCCAGAGCTGGCGGAAGGACTGGATACAGACAAAGATTTTCAAACGAAGGACTAACTTCAGCCGACATCTTTAACTCTTTGCAAATGAAAAGGTAAAGACCCCATAGACATTATTGTAAGAATTTGTCTTTATCTCTAATTCCACTGACAAATGGAGTTCTCAACCTGCCTCTGGTCATTATCACTGTCTTCTCAGTCAAATGCAGACTTTAAGGCTGTGCTCACATCTGCTGCAGTCCATACCACATCACTGGAAGATTCACTAAATTATGGCTCTACACGAGAGCTTCCTTACTGTGAAATGAGCTTCTCACTTGAGTGAAACAGCAGGGTTGGGGACTTACTCCCAAGTATACATACTGTTCTGCTCTTTGTGCCTGTGGACTGCAAACACCAAAAAGCAGGCTACCGGGATAAAAAATGATGGAGAAAAAAGGTAATGAGGAGCCCTCCGGACCGTGACCATTTCACCTGAGTTCAGTAGACCACCGAGCACATTTGTAATAGCAGTCAGGATAGGAGAACCACCATACCTTGTGTTGAAGAGCATTCAGATCCTGGACAAAGTCTGCGTTCTCTTCTTCCAGCTCATCTGCCTGTTGCCTGGCTCTGTTTATGGATCTCTGATACTCACGCAGTTGGTTCTGGAAAGAGGAGAAAAAACAGAAGTGAAACTGGAATCCTAAGCCCTATAGGAAAGGGGGAAAAACACACTATTAGAAAAGTTAGTTTGATAGTTCCACGTACGGTGATGGCTTGCATAGAGCCGTTGATGCTATGCAGACGGGCCCATGCTATGGAGGTGGCGTTGAGGCTGGTCAACTGGCGCCTGAGGTCAGGGAAGGAGCTTCCAATCTTCTGGAGATCTTCCAGCAGGAGCCACACACAACTGTCACAAGCTGTTAGTGAGAGAGAACAGTAAGTGTGCAGCTGTTAGATAACATCCATAAAGAAGCCACATGAGTCACTGACCAAGGTAGACCTCTAAGTTTCAGCAGCACCAGAAGGGCCATGAAAACAAGACGACATTATCGGACCATCCAGGTTAATGATCTACATACATTGGCTCAATCACGTTTATAAGCCAATTGAAAATCTTCTCAAATTCATGCAACAGACAGTCCTAAAGGTTGGTCCAGTATCCACTTTGCTCAACCTATTTAGAAGAGTTAGAAGATGCAGTCCCCATCAAAACAGTTGTGGGCTTTAGACCACACCTACACACATATGGTACAGCTCAAAACCGTATGTGATCATGATGATGATGATGATGATGATGTGTGGTCTAAACTGATCTACACCTATCAGCAATCATAGCATGGTGCTAAGTTTACAGTGTATTAGATGTTATTAAATAGATATTTCTTTATCTACTTTCAAAGTATAAGCTGTCTTTGAGTTATCTGTTAGGGCACTTAATAGGGTCACAGAAGGAGAAATGAAGCGTTATGGTAAAGTTCTAAACACAGAGATTTTTTTTTAAAAAAGGTTTTACATGTTCACCCTAAAAGGATGAGAAGGAGACACAAATACCCGGGAGGGCAGAAGAAACCTTGAGGAAAACACAAGCTGCTCTCTAAAACCTCAACAGCTTTTGACTGATAGAGCTCTGTCTTGGCTGATTACAAAGAGCCTTCCTTTGCCATTGCCTCAACTGCTGAGCTGTGACAGAATCTTTATGAATATTCAAACTGTTCAGAATGGGGGGGGGAGGGAAGAGAAAACTCGGCATACTAGGCCTAAGAAGCAGGTGGAACTATTGGTAGGGAAGAGTGAGAAGGGACGGGACAGAATGATCACAATGGTAGTCAACTCTTAATTGTGTGTGTGAATGTGGGAGTGAGTGAGGTACGTGAATGGGATGAGATCGTGTTAATGGGATAAGTAAGAGAATGAGTGAAAATGGCAAATACTGTAGGCTCAAACACACGGCTCTGCTTTCCTCTTTTGCTCTTTAAACAGTCATCTATAACATACAGCTTGGTTCGTCTGCATGATTCCCATACAGTTGATTGCTTTGAGGCAGTTTGCTGCAGTGTATCTTGGTATTTCTGTTCTTTGGTAGTGGTATGCTTTGGTCTGGATCATACGAGCTGACCTGTGGGTGGCTCCGTCCTGTGATAGGCAGGTTGGAGTCTCTCCTTTTTTAGTCCCATCTGACCCTATGCCTCTGTAAAATGCTTCCAAAACATACAGACGTGTGTAGGATTTCCTAGCAACCTTCCGATTTGCTCAAAGGGTGAAAATATTATATATTTCATAGTATAAATGGCAACCTCTGCAGAAACCATTGCAAAAAGAAACAGTCTCGCTTAACAGGTACTACTGGGACCAATGAACCTGCATTGGGGAGGGGAGCAGAACAGATCAAAAGACTCGCCTTCACATCTCATGTTGCCTGGGCCATCCACCACAGGGATCTCATGCTTATTTATGCAGGTGTCGCACTGCTTCCCTGTCAGACCATTAGAGCATGTGCATTCCCCAGTCCACGGGTTACAGGAGCCTCCTTTGCACTGACATTCTGCCAAGGGAACAGTGAAAACACTTTCGTAAGATCACAAGAAACACTTTCGTAAGATCACATCCTTTTATCCCTTATTAATCAGTATGAAATAACTGCACACATTATCATGGGCTCAAATCACACCCTGCGCATGGATAGAAAGCGCGCAGGACACAAAGCCACAACAGCCCAATCCCTTTCCCATTCTTAAACTACTCCAAGGATCCACTGACATGGTGGAAATCTTAGATAGTGAGACTATTATCCTGAAGGAATTGCTCCTCTTTAAATGGAAGAACGAATTCCTCAATCTTCCACCATTGCTGAGATAGAGTTGATGCAATCATAGAGAACAAGCCCTGTTCTCAGGTGTTCCCTACTTCAATTGTGTGCACGGCTTAATTAACTACTTCCAGGTTTGATCAAATCACTGTTTGCCTGCACACCAGCAGGGGTTTGGACTCGATGGCCTTATAGGCTCCTTCTAACTCTACTATTCTATGATTCTATCCATCTGTCAGGGATGCTTTAAGGTGGATTCCTGCATTAAGCAGGGGGTTGGATTCGATGGCCTTATAGGCCCCTTCCAACTGTACCGTTCTGTGAGTCTATGATTCAAATTCTTCTCGGTGCTGTTGGTCTGCAGGCAAATTATAGTTTGCTCAAATCATTGTTTGCTGCATTTGCTCACCATGGTAAAGTATGGTTTGATTAAAGCAGGAAGCAATTAATTAACCTTTGTGTACACGTAAGGGGAAGAGGAACAGAGCCATAGGAACGTAGGAAGCTGCCTTATACTGAGTCAGACCACTGGCTCATCTAGCCCGCTATTGTCAACACGGATCGGCAGCAGCTCTGCAAAGTTTCAGGAAGGATTCTTTCCTACCCCTACCTGAAGAAGCTGGGGATTAAATCTAGGACCTTGTGCATGGAAAGCATTTGCTCTACCATTGAGCTATGGTCTCTTGCCAATGGGGAGGAGCCCAGGTTTCGTTCTTGATTCTCCAAACCATGGCTTGGAGGGTTATATGAACGCAGCTTGAGCGTATGTATGGAAAGGCTGCTGTAACCCATGTACACATCACCAACAGGCTCATCTAGACAATGCCAGTTGGGGAATGACCCCATAATACCCTAGCCAGCAACTAGTTTTTAAAGGGGGGGGATATTCTGGACTGAGCAAGGGCAATCCTATTTTTTAGAATCTATACCCTAGGATCCCTAAGAAGGTGACTTATACTGAGTCAGACCACTGGTCCATCTAGTCCACTACTTCCAACACTGACTGGCAGTGGCTCTCCAGGGTTTCAGGCAGGATGCTTTCCTTGCCCTTCCTGGAGAAGCCGGGGATCAAACCTGGCATCTTCTGCATGCCAAGCATGTGCTCTATCACACTGAGCTACGGTCCCTCCCTCCTTTCTAGCCTCAGGAAGAAAAGGCTGAGTTTTCCATTCGTGAGGTTAAACAGTGGTCAAAAGGGACTTACTCGAGCAGCCGTTTGTGCTGAGCCCCCAGTAGCCGGGGGCACACTGCTGGCAACGGGAGCCGCTTGCACCCGGATTGCAGCTGCACTGGCCGTTCTGGGGATGGCAATCTCTGCTCACGGATCCAATAGCGCAGTCGCACGTCTGGCAGCCCGAACATGTTTCGTAGCCATAGTGCCCTTCCTAAAAAGAGGGGGGGGGGAGGGGGGGAAAGGCGCGCAGTTAGCTTTCAACTTGTAAGCCGCAGGGACAGCTGTGTTCACATCTCCAGGATTTGCTCCACTTTTGTCATGATCCGCTTTGCCCAACAAGATTCAAAATCATTCACACCTGGGAGTGGGCCACACGTGGCCTGCGTGTGCCCCACACCGAGGCTCTTGGAGCCCCCCACAAAACTGTAAAAAACAACAACAAAAATTAAAAAGAAAAACAAAAATGGCATCTGGAGCGGCAAGTTTGAAGGTTTTTTTTAAAAAAGCCTTTTCGGGCTAATTTGACCCTTTGGGCGCTCCATAGCTGCTTCGGAATCTTTTCCCCCCCCCCAGCACTGTGGGGAGGGTCCGTGAACAAAAACGGCTCACGGATTTTCTAAAATGCCCACCCCTGTTCTAAAGGGACACACCTTGTGACAAAAAGAGATGGACTGATAGGGATGTTGCGTATTAGCGCAGAGATATTTTGATAAATATTGGGTTAGGGAATTTGACCAATATGTGCTTATTCTTCCAAGTGGTAGACCAGGTTATGGATTAGGGTCATTGCCTCTGCTAGTTATATATAAACACTTAGGTTAAATGCCTGCACCACAGAAACCAATATGCGATGGACATTCCTTATGCACCCATATACCGCCACTTAATATATTACAGTGTTCCACTTGCTTGAGGGTAGGTGGGAATAGGTGTAGGGAAAAGGGAGCGTCTGCTGAACCCTATCAATAGCCACAATCCTTGGAAAACTACGCACATATTTAGACTTCCCCCAGAATGAATTAGGGAGAGTTCAAAAGCAATTTATTGGTTAGTTGACATAGATGAACAATTAGCGTTGAGTCTTAACATGTCTGAAAGTTTGGTGTGCTGTGAATACAGGTAGAGAGAAGAGGATGTTCTATCAAGCGTATGCATTTCTAATCGCGCAAGCATGTATTTGCATATGTAAAGCGAATTCATACTGTAGCTACGTCTCCGCAATTTGCATGAATGCCACAATCTGGAGCAAGCAACAAAGCGTCACATGATGTTTATGTGTGAAGGAGGGACATTTAGAAATCCAGGAATTCCTTTTACCTGACAGCGGTCGCAGTGTGGACCTGTCACTCCAGGTTTACAGTGACATCGGCCAGTTCTGGGATCACATGAATCAGTCCCACAGGACAGACAGGGACATTCTACACGGGAAGAAAAATAACAATTTGTTTAAAACGGCTTTTAAGAATTCTTGTAGTGAAAATACAACTGAGATCAGTACATTTATAATAGCAAAAATATTAAGAAATAACATTATGAACGGGATATTTATTTTGGGTTGCATCTTACCCTAACTTAAAAGACCAGAGCAAGCAATGGTACATCTCGAGTAGGTTTGCCACACAATTAAATCAATTTTGGAGCGCAATTCCACCCCCACCTCCACCGTCCCCAAAGTCTATGGTTAGAGAAGATGGAGGGAGGAAAGAAGTAGCCAATGTTCAAACCATGGACTCTGCATTTGGTCACAGTCTTAAGATGGAAAATGGGAAGATGTTGCGGACGTTCAAACGCGGCTCCATCAGGTGTAGAGATTGTTCCAGGTTGTTCCCAAGGCCTTCCCAAACCAACAAAGAAACAAACAATGGTTGATTGCCCAGTTTTGAAAATACAGCCGATCTAGGGCACCCTTACCAGTGCAGTTCTTTGCCAGCACAGCATCGCCGTAAAAACCAGGGGCGCACACTTCACACCGGGGGCCTGCCGTGTTGTACATGCATCCTGTGCAGAATCCTGTCAATGGGTCACAGTCACTGAAGAGCATGTTGGGATCGGTGTTCCCGCTGCAGTCACAAGGCTGGCAGGAACTGCCAATCACTAGAGGGTTTCCATAGTAACCTGGAGCACACCTTTGGAAGGAAAATGGAAGGCCCTCATGGGATGCCGTAGATGCGTATGAGCTGCAGCTTCCCACTTCCCTGCCAACTGCCGCCAGGTGCTCACTGAAGCACAGAACGGCTGATAGGCAAATAATGATTCCCTTCTCATTCCCTGCACGTTCCTGATTACATCTCAGGCAAAACAAGGTTGGGAGATCTATGACCCAAATTGGTTTTTTTACCGTTCACATGAAACTCCAGCGTAACCAGGCTTGCAGAGACACTGAGTAGTAGAGCCTCTGTGGACACATCCAATGGCAAAGCTGAGGTGAAAATGGCAGAGAGAGGGAAATGCTGTTAACATTTAATGAGAAGGCCGAGAGCAAGGTGCATCTGATCAGTGAGGTATTATTACAAAACCAAATGAGACCTCAGGGGGCACAGGTTAAGTCTAACGTTCTTCAAAAAAAGTAACTTCAGAACACCATGGCCGGGTTCACACAAAACGTTAACCCACCCAGTGTGGCTTGTTGTTGAACTGTGGGTTATCATGTTGTCTGAATGAAGTGCATTTTCCACAGGGTGGGTTATCATGTTGTCTGACCACAGGGCATTTTCCACGGGGCTGCTTGTTGACCATGCAGTGAGGCTTGTTAACCACCCTGAACAACCAAACAACAAGCCATGGGTTCTCAAGGTGGCTTGTTGGAGAAAAATAACACTGCATGGTTAAAAGGCCACCCTGCAGAAAATGGGCTGCGGGAAAATACCTGCGGGATCGCCTTCTCCCGTACAATCCGCCCCGCACGCTCAGGTCCTCTGGGAAGAACTTACTGCGGTCGGCCAAAACTAGGCTGACAACCATTACCCAGAGGACCTTCTCTTCTGCCGCTCCCAGACTGTGGAATGACCTGCCGGAGGAGACTCGTCAACTTAACAGTCTTTTAGAATTTAAGAAAGCTATAAAGACTGTTCTCTTCCGGCAGGCATATCCAGTGTAATTTTTAGAATGTTTTTTAGGATGTTTTAGGATGTTTTAATGCAGTTTTAATAATAATTGTCATGTTTTTAATTAGTTTTATGTATTTTATCATGTTGTTGTTCCCCGCCTCGATCCAGACGGAGAGGCGGGTAAGAAATAAATTATTATTATTATTATTATTATTATTATTATTATTATTATTATGGTGGGTTAGTGTGTTGTGTGAACCCAGCCTATGTTTTATCATACTGTATGGTTTTAAGATCTATTTTGCGAACTGCATGGAGAGCTTTGATTACTGGCCGGTATAGAAATGTAATGAATAAGTAGTTATCGTTGACAAAATACTCCCTTTGTTCATCCAGAGCCGCTCAGACATTCCATGGCTAAGCTGAGATTTCAATCTTACTTAATATATGGGAATATTGGATAGCCATTAGTTCTTCTCAGCATGCTCAGTGGATTTTATGCCTATGGATCAGGTTTTATTTTCATCTGATTTCTTTCTGCTCCTTCTAATATTTAAAAATAAAGAATAAAAATAAAAAGAAGAAAGTGGCAGCTTAATCCCCATGAAGTGACTGTTGCTATAGGAGATAAGCAAAGCGTTTTACGGCTGGGGTTAATCAGAGTAGATTATTACCGCTTGAAAAGATAGGTGTGATCGCACCCACCAAGAATTGCTTTTGTAAACTTCTCCAAAAGCCAAATCACACATTATAGAAACTAGCAGTCACACATCTCTATTTCGTGTGCACACTCAAGAGCTCAGGGTCAATCGTGACACCCTATGCCATGTTCTTGTTGTAAAAAAAAAAGTTGCTATATGTCATATTATTTTTTATACTACAAGTGGGAACTTCAACAAAATGTTGCAGTATGGAATGCTCCTGTTCAGGGTTCCAGCAAGCCAGTCATTCTGCCTTCCAGGACCCTCCATTCCACCCTGTCCTGCCATTCCCAACAGTCAGCCAGCATTTCGTGGCCACTGAGAATGCTCATTCGTCAGTGGGCCGTTTTGATTCTCCACACCCCTCACATTCTTTTCCTAAGGGTTTTTTTTTTTGTACTTCTGCAAACTTTGTGCTTTCCCCAAGCCTGCTGGTACCTTCCTGTTGGTGCTGTTTTAGTTCCATAAAGATCCACACCCAGAGAATGAATAGAGGATATGAAATGACCCCAAAACTCCTCAGTATTTTTCCTGCTTTTACTACCTGATAAATAGGGTCAATGAAGAAAAAAGATCTGAATTCTTATGGAACACCCTCAAAGAATTAATTGTGATAAATATGAGCAGTCAATACAACCTTCCCAGCAGACAGAAGGAGGAGGGCCTTCTCTGCAGTAGCACCCCGGCTGTGGAATGAGCTCCCCAAAGAGGTCCGCCTGGCATCTACATTATACTTCTTTAGACGCCAGGTGAAGACCTTTTTATTTTCACAGTGTTTTAACAGTTCTTCAGTTTGGTTTTTAACCTTGCTGTTTCAATTTGCATTTTAAATCCCTATCGATTTCTGCATTGCTGCTCGGTTTTTATCCTGGTTGTGCTTTGATACTGTATTTTAAATCATGTTTTTATACTGTCGTTGTTTTATATTTTGAATGTTTTTTATGGTTTTAATTTTTGTAAACTGCCCAGAGAGCTTCGGCTATTGGGCGGTATAAAAATGCTGTAAATAAATAAATAAATAAATAAAGCTGACGCTTTATGGGGTAAAAAAATAAATAAATCCGGGTGAATAGCTTCGTAGGAGATGCTCACTTGTTAGATGAAACTGAGAGAGGACAGGGGCATCCCATGCATTGCAGAAGTCCACTGAGTGAAGAGTTCCCAACAAAACCATCCTTACACCTTTCACAGTGATCCCCTTCTGTGTTGTGCTGACAGTTCTACACAGAGAAGAAATGAAACTCATTCAGCATATTCAGCAGTTACAGATTTTGTCATCCTGGCCTCCTTGGGTATATCTGGCTCTGGGTTTACAGTTCACCTGGATCATCTACCTGGAAAATATCTGCCAATAGGTAAGTCACTTGCCTTTCTTTTCTGCAGAGAGGAAACATGGGAGAAATGTCAACTTATTTAGAGCGCAGGGAGAAGTTCTAATCTTAGTGCGCAATCTTATGTAAGTTTAAACAGAAACAAGTCCTATAACTCCCAGCATTCCCCAAGACTTGTTGAAGGACTTTTTTCTGTCTAAGCATGCAAAGGATTGTGCTCTTAATTAACTGAAGAAGCAACACAGAAGGCTACTGTATTTCAAAAACACCAAGGAGCTCCTAGTCATCAATCCAATTGGTAAGAAAACAAAATACCTAGTTGGACCATGATCGCTCCCGCATATAGAGGAATTCTAGCAGTGAATACATCCTAACATTCTCCTTCCTCCTCAAACAGTGTGACTATAGAGGATCGTATTTGACGTTTAAGTCTTGATGACAAAATAGCTTTCTAAATCCTGGTCACACTCTGCTTGGTCTTTCACTGCATTCTTCATCGCCGTCAATAAGCATGTAGATTCCTGCTATCCATGAGAGTTGCTGCATAAACTTGTACCTGGCATTCTGTTCAGTATTTTTAGAACCTCCCTTTCTCTTCTCCTCATTTTCCTTCCTTTCCCTCCATGTTACTAGTCCCTTTGGTGAAACCCAACCAAGTCTTTTTCCAAAAGATCCTGCCTCCTCATGGAGGGAGAGGGAGAAACAATATCTCGATCACTGGATGGGGACAAGTACGGAGAAGGTAGTTAGTTAAACTGCACTGTATGTGGGGAACAAGAATAACCCCATGGCAATTAGGAGCAGAGCTAGCTTGCTTCATTCAGGCATGAAGAAGCATGACACAACACCATGGTCATGACTGCAGATGCATAAAGGCAGGCAAGGTTCATGCAGTCTGAGCTTAAAGTGACTCAAAATAATAAGCAAAGGGGTATGGATGGAACTTCCCTGTTTGCTAAGGATTGCTGATTCAGGATACCAGGGCTGTAACAGTATCTCAGTCTCCAGTACCTCTGTGCCTGTAAGCAAACCCATACTTCTAAAACAAAATAAAACACCCGAGGAGGAATCTTTTACGTAAATAGATCTTGACAAGAATTCTGTTTACTTACGATACATATTCCAGATCCAGGGAGGCATTGATCCGAATGACCATTGCAATTACATGCAACACATTTTCCCAGGAAAAGTCCCTTGGTGTCCCTGTAATAGCCTGGAGCACATTCCTAGCAGCAGAGATAATATGTTTTACAGCTTCATCAGTGGGAAAACGTTTAATCCTAAATCATCCATTTTTCCCCTATTAATTCAAACTATGCAATTGTGCAAAAAGCACACCATATGATACTTGGGCAAGAGAAAGTAGCTGCCAGCACATTCAGCAGTAACTAAAGGCCAATTCTATGGAACTCAGACTTACTTTCTATTAAGCATAGACAAGACTGGGCTGGAAACGTTTGCACGTTCAATATAAGGACAATTTGCTTGTTGCGTTTTGGAGCCTGCTAAAAAGCTGCAAATCCAGGAGAAAGCCTGCTTACTCTCACAGGTTGACAGGCCACAGGTTGTATGAGCTTGCACTGTTATATGCAGAGCCAACCCAAGGCTGCAATTATGAGAGTCCCAGGACGGAATCCAATGGGGCGCTTACACCCCCACTGATTCCTTCCTTCCTTCCTTCCTGCCCTGCCTATTCCCTTTGGCAAGCAGTGGGTCCCGCGAGTTCCATTGTGAAAACGGGAGTCACTGCACACAAAAGTGAGAGAATTAGCCCTTCCCATGGGAAGCCCCGGAATGAGCAGAAATGCTTGGTTTTGGAAGGAGGCGGATTGGCAGAGTTCCTTTACGTGAGCTCGACTGACCTGCCCCCTTCCAGAAATGAGCATTTCCACTTATTTCAGATTGCCCCAGATGTGCTAAATCACTGTTGCACAAGTGGTGTGAGCCTCCTGCACAAAGGAATTGGCGGGGTGTGAGAAAACCGGCCGAGGCGTAAGCACCCTCTTGGATTCTCCCTCTGGAATCCAATCCATATAGAATCCTCTTCGGCTCCTCTTCTCTAGCCCTTTTTTCCCTTGCACATTCTGAATTTCAACCATTTTCTTTCCAAATCCAGGCCAACCAAAAGCCTCCGGGAAGCCCGCAAACAAGACTGGACTATTATTATTATTATTAATAATAATAATAATAATAATAATAATAATAAATTAAATTTATATACCGCTCCATAGCCGAAGATCTCTAGGCGGTTTACAAAAACTAAAAGTTTGAACACTAAAACGACAATATATAAAATTTAAAACCATAAACATAAAACAGCTGACATTTAAAACATTTTAAACTGTTAAGCCTGGCTACAAAGTCAGTTAAAACCTCAACTTAAGTCAGTTAAAACCTCAACAGCAAGTAGGAATTCAGTGGTGCACTGCCTCTGAAGCTGGAGGTTCCGTATAGCTTAGGGCTGTGCACAGATCCGGATCCCGAATCTGGATCAAATCGGGCTGATCTGGATCTGAAATCTGGATCTCTGGATCTGACAGATCCAGATCCAAATCCAGATCGGGGGGGTCTGCGCACAGCCAAAGTATAGCTATACCACTCTGATAGATTTCTCCTCCATAAATAACATGAGCCCCTTTTACAACAGTATTATGAAGCAGACACGATCTTTTCACTTGCTAAAGGAATCCAATTTGGAGGGGCAACCCCCAGTTCTGATTGCTCTGTGCAAAATATCCGGGTATGCACATATTCCCTACCTGGCAGGAATCTCCTCTGTAATTGGCTGGGCACATGCAGAGCTCCACATTGCTGGCTTGGATGCCTCCACCAGCCTCTGTTGCTCTCTCCAGTGTCACCCGATGCAGGGACACAGCTGAGGAGATCTGGGAGAAAAGTGCCCGGATCTGCAGCTGCTCCAGCTTCGCCAGGACCATCATCAGCTCTTCCCTGGAGACAGGGTTGTGTGTCTCAGTGTGCCTGAAGTGATCCTACGGAAGAGGAGACAGCTGCATTGTAACGTTAGCAGAATCATGACTCCCTTCACTGACTTCACCAAGGGGATTTTTCACGGAACCCCCAAACTACATCGCAAGTGGTTGATTGGTCCTGAGCCATAGAATGTCACAGAACTGCCGAGAGAAAAATATTCCTATTGTCTAATAGCAACATATTGTGATGTTTCAAAATTTGTAAACATATTAATTTTTCCCACTTCTTAAGGAAGGCCAAAAAGCTTATCCAGACAATTAGTTCGAAGTATTTCACTACCAAAGTTTAGCTTTTGAGGGATGGAAGTTCTAGTTCAATGACAACAGAGAGCTTCATCACACCTACTATTTTTCCCCTGGTTTGCTTCTGTGGGGTCCCCCTCCGTTTCCTATGCGAGTCTAGCGTTTTGAATCACACGTGGTCGGTATTGCTGCGACACCTCAGCTTGGCCTGTTCAAAATTTGCATTTCGGACTTTGCCCATTCAGGGATACATCGAAAGAGAAACTAAAAACGGCGACCTCTGGGCGAGAGAGCAGCACAACGGGGACGACATCATACGAGTCCAGTACTGAAGAAGTGGATCAAAGTCGCGGCAGGCGTGCATCAAACTGCCCTTGTGATGATGACAGCCAGAGTGATACCTAGCCCACATGAAATGGATGGAGGCAGACTTCTACATCCATTCACGCTGCTGTGTGCACACCCATGCAGAAACAGACACACCGTTTCTTCCCCTGGTGCTCAGGAATGTGGAGTGGGGGTGGGTAAAGCCAAAATCTCCCCCACCCCCCACTATCCTGATATAGATTGCACTTCCCCCGCCACCAAGAGCAGGGGTGGGAGCGGGCAGGGCTCCCTGGACCATAAGGAAAGCTATCGAGGGTCAGGTGTGGGTTGCCCACGTGGTTTCTAAACGTTCCGTGCTGCTGGAGGAAGGAGAGGCCTCCCAGGCTGAGCGCTTGTCTAGAGTCGCAACATAGCCTGGATATGAGTGGGGAGGGTGGGGCTATGCATCACCTGCCATTTTTGGTGTCACTGGCATTATTCAATAGGTAATTGCATCACTTGCACAACTATGTTCAATGCAGCACTCTCTAAACTGCAAGGGCTCCATTAGCAGGAGAAAGATCTTAATTTTCCCAGCAAGGCAAATGTAGTTCATGGCCAGTGCTGAAAAGATGTGTTATTGTTGAAAGAGAAGCACTTCCTTGAGGGAAGGTACAAGGGTTGCAGGTCAGGATGAGCATCTTCAAACTTGCTGAGCTATGACGTGATTGTTTGGAAAGGTCCACAGACTCTCCCCCCCCCCCCCCCCCCGCCCCAGTGTGGAACAATTCATGCAACTCTTTTAATGTGGCATCATGAGGATTGCTAGGCTCTTATTGAGCACAACATCCGCATTGTAATGGTCATTTCATGCCAGAATTTCTGCTCAGCTCAGGACAATGTATATTTTACTCAATTCATGGGTGGACTGACAATTTAGGCACGTGCGAACCATTCAAATGATCGAGTTTGCCGATGGATGATTCAAAGCTCAACACTTCGCTGACCAGCACATGAAAACAGCTTTAATAAACGTCCTTCGGGGAAAAAACACTCAGCTAGCTCCTTGCCATGGATGACCAAATAGCAACTAGTCCAGAGGGCACCTTTCTTACTTCTCCCCGAAACTACACCTGAAAATTAGTTCTTTAAAAGATTGTCCAAAGAGGACTACCTTATTCCCATGGTGACAAGATACTTTCAGTTATAAGACTAACACACTTAACGATTCAAAAGCAAATACATGATCAACAAAATGCAGGACATCATTGAAAGAAGGAGCCTATAGTAAGTAGAGCTGAGCTTTAGGAGGGTGCAGCCTCCTGGATGGTATTATGAATCTGAACCAACCTCCAACAGTTGGAGCTGACCTTCATAGATTTCACCAGGAACAGGGTAGTTGCTTTCACGAAACATAATGCTCATTTGGTTTCCCTAGGAAAGAACAAGAGGCATATACACTGTTAAATGGAAGCGCGGTTAGGGAATGCCATTTAAACCAATGAAGAAAAGCAACCTGAACTATACCTTGAGGATAACATCAGGCCGGGATTCCTTTGGTATGAACACGTCACCCCTTCGGGTGTCTGAGTGCAATTCATAACGCAAGTACCCACCATAGGAGGAAACCTGCAATTGAAGGCGAACCACAACCATGAGTTACATACAGGTTTTTTTAAAAAAAAAAATGTGCAAATTTGCCTATTTGGGGTAGTTTACATGTTGTGGTTTAAATATGACATTTTATATATTTTTTAGATTTGGACGTGTTTTTAAAATGCGGCAATAATAGCGGGATGATTAAATGAGTAGAGGAAGAGTAGTCCATATGGAAATGAAAAGTAGCTAGGCAGTTGGTCTGCGCATTTCATCTCTATCTCCAAAACTAAGAAAATACATTTGCTTGAAGTAGTAATTTTGTCCTTCAAAAACTGAGGTGTTTGGCTGTAGTAGGGAAATGGGAGCGCCTCGAGGCCCTGAACCTGTCAAGTCTTCCTTCTAGTAAAGAGCTTGCCTCCTGGTGGATGGAGAGGAGACCCTCCCAGCCTTCTGGACCACTGGATAGCAACAATTAGGGGGAAAGAAGTGATTTCTTTTTTTAAGAGTTTGCCATTGAAGTATCTCAAATATTTGGAAAATTGAGCATTTGTGAAAATATGTTAATTTGCAGGGGTATACTCCGCTCCAGATTTTGAAAACAAAATCCAAATGGATTTCCAGATTAACGTTCAATTCAAGCTGAAAATTCTTAAATGTAAAATTCAGTGAAAATACGCTGAAATTTAATGATGTTCTGAGACATGGGACTTTACATTTCGAAGTTAAAAATGCTTCAGAATTAAATTGCTCAAGAATTAAACATTCTGGAGTTTTCAGATGTTTCAAATCACCAACCTGTTGACAACATATGGAAGTCCAAGTTAATATCCCCAGATTGGTTGGCGGATGGTTGGAGTTTATCATCATGTGACACGTATGGAAGAAAAAAAGCAGCTAAAACTTTGGATACCCAGGAACCTAAGACTTGGCTTGCAAGTCACGGCAACCATGCATTGGTAAGAAAGAGCGGGAACTATCGGGAGCACTGTCTCTAGTATGCTCATTGATTCTGCTTTCAATTAGCAACCTGCAATCACCCTTTTCATAGGCAATTCATATACTGTCCAAACCTGGACACTCTTGGGATGCTCAGGGGTTAAACAAACCAGCGTTAACCCAATAACAAACCATTAGTTAACGCTGGGTTGTTTAACCCCTAAACAACCCAGGATGCCCTGGTTCAGACACCACACTAATGTACAGGATAACTGTAAGTTTTTAATTGAAAGCGGAAGTGAAGAGCACACTGGAGGAAGCACACTTGATACCTCCTGCTCACCCTCAACAGTACATGGGTTAAATAACCCAGGGGCTATCATGATGTCCAAACCAGGTCTAATTCTTTCTAAGAAGTTGGCCTCTGAACCTTAAGGCAGTGGGACACTTAAAAACATGCCAACATATTCTAAAAGGCCCCAGCAGATAATGCAACTAGTCAGGGTCTCTTACCTGGTCTCCAAGATAGGAGCTGGGAGCTTGCCAGTAAAGATCCTGGAAGGCCTCGGCAAAATTCCGGAGATCAGCACGAACAATTTCATCTTCCAGGCTGACCAAGGTGGGGATTTCCTGGCGATCTCCACTCAGCAAAATCCACCCACTCATGTCAATAAACTAGGAGACAAGAGAAGAAACGTCTCGGAAATACTCCAGAATGGTCTGGGTCAGAAAATCCATACATGAATTATGCCCAAATGCTTTTAAAGCTTTTCAGAAGCTCAGCCTAAAATCATGGCCCAGGAGTTTATCTCTTTACCAACATTAATACTGTGCCCACTTATTTATGTGAAGTAGGATAGCTTATGTCTTTTATGATGCATAATATAGTGGTGGTAAAGAGCTGGAAAAGTGTTCGATTTGAGCACCTCAGAGGATTTTGCAATAAAATATTCAAGATATTAACCAATGGCACTTTAGGTGCCTAGAAACAATCTTGCTCTTTTTCAGATTGTCTGGAAGCTTGCTTCCTTGATCTATCTGGCTTTGCATTATTAACTTTATTTCTCTAAACTTGAGGCTTCTTTATTCCTCTTTTCTTGATAAATATGGGCTACATCTGAAATATTACTCCCCCAAAGCATTGGGGAAATAGATCCAGCTGAGAATGATATTAAAGTGTTTTATTGGTGTTTTATTGGTATTTTAATGATGTATGGTTTTATGTGCTTTTAATCAGTTTTGTATTTTATGTTTAGTGCTGTTCCCCGCCTCAATCCATTATTATTATTATTATTATTATTATTATTATTATTATTAAGGTAAGGGGAGATGTGTCCATGTTTGGATCTCAGATCTTTCCCTTCCAGGTTCATAATTTTATAAATTTGTATGGAACATAGGCTCCGAGTCTGAGCACAGCGGGTCACTCAGTAATCCTGGGTGCTGGGGGGCAAAGCATAGGAAGTTGTTGCCTTTGGGTCCTGCGGTGGGCTTCCCAGGAGCTTCTTGCTGGCCACTGTTGTAAATAGGACGCTGAACTAAATATATGTTTGGTCTGATCCAGTAGAGCTCTTCTTATGGCTCAGCCGATGCCTTCAGATTCACTAGGTAATAATAATCTCTTCAATTTTAAGAGTGTTATTGGTATTTTAATAATGTATTAATTTTTATGTTTTTAATTAATTTTATGTATTTTATGTTATTTGTATTGATGTTGTTCCCCACCTCGATACTGAGGGAGGGGGGTAAGAAATAAATATATTATTATTATTAATTATTATTTATCTCTTTCTATTTCGTGGCGGTTTTTCTAGACAGACACAACGGGCTTTGCCAATTCATGCTGTCTTTTATTGATTCAGAAATTTCCTGACAATTGGGCATGTTTTAATTATGACTGCTTTCTGGATGTTGGTGTGGTTGTATTTTGGTAGGCCCCGTTTCTGGAGGTTTTCTGTATATTTTTTTGATGCGATGCTGGTGACTGATGTGACTAATGGAACAATTGTGACCTTTTCCTGTTGCCATAGTTCTTTGACTTCCATGGCCAGTGGTGTATCCTTTCCAACATTTTTGTCATTTGGTATTGCTATGTCGATGAGGTATGTGTGTTTTTCTTTTTTGTCTATGAACGTTATGTCTGGTCGGTTGCAAGGTATTGTCTTGTCTGTATGAATTGTTCTGTCCCAGTATATTTTATGATCTGCATTTTCCAAGATTGTTTCGGGTGAGTATGTATAGTATGGTGTAGGTTGTTTGATAAGGTTGAATTTGATGGCCAGTTGTTGGTGAATTACTTCTGCAGCTGTACTGTGTCTGTCCGTATAGTCCATTCCTGACAGAATTTTACATCCTCCTGTTATATGGCCTATTGTTTCTTAGAATTGGTGGCATTTCCTGCATAGGTCTGTTATTATACTGTTATCTTTTACGATGTATTTTTGATAGTTCTTGGTGGCTATAACTTGATCCTGTATAGCTATTAGGAATCCTTCTGTTTCTGGAAACAGCTCACCCTTCCTGAGCCATTCGTACAATTGTTCTTTGTTTATTTGTGGGTTCTGTATTATGTTATAGTGCTTCCCATAGTGTTCTTTTTGTGCCCATTTTTCTTTTTTTTTCTGCGAGTGTGAGTGGTCGTGTTTGGTCTTCGTTTTGTAGTGTTAGGTTGAGTGGGGTGTAATTTTTATCTGCTTTTACTATGGCTTTATGAATGGGGGTGATTTTGGTGTGGAAGAATTATCTGAGTGATTTTATCTGTTTAGCATGAATTCTGTTAATGTCCAGCGGACCTCTTCCTCCTTCTTTCCTGCTGATTGTTATTCTTTCAATGCATGAGTTGGGATGGAGCATGCAGGGTTTTGTGAGTTCGATGCGATTGAGTCTGTTTATTTCTTCAAGTTCAATGTGTACCAGTGTATGATTCCAAATGAGTATGTGAGGATGGGTATTGCATAGGTGTTGATGGCTTTGAAAATGTTTTTCGAATTGAGATTAGATTTTAGGATTTGTGATAGGTGAGTTTTATATTGCATTCTTAGTTGAGTTTTTACTGTGGAGTGATTGATTTTTGTGTTTTGTTGGAATCCTAAGTATTTGTATGTTTCACTTTCTTCCATGTTGTCTAATATTTCGTTATTTAGTGTTTCTGATGTTGCTTTTTCTTTCCATTTTCTGTAGCATCTTGCATTTTCCTATCCCAGATTCCATTTTCATGTCTGTCATCAGTTCTTCACTGATTCACAGAAGGCCTTTTATCTGTGTTGAAGTTGAAGCACAGATTTTGATGTCATCCATGTACAGGAGGTGATTGATCCTGTGCTTCGCTTGTTTTTGGTGTTTATGTCGATGCTGTATGTGGTGTTGTTCAGGGTGTTGGATAGTGGATTCAGACACAGGCAAAAACCCATAGGCGCTGATGATGAGATGATGATGATGATGATGATTACTGAAATAACAGTAGGTTTAGGACAGCCAAAAGAAAGTGCATCTTTGCACCATGCACAATTAAGTTTTAGAATTCACGGCAACAAGACATGGTGACGGCCACGGGCTTAGATGAGGAATTGTGAATGTCCAGAGGGTAAAGGCAGGTCACCATCCCACTACCTCCCACAGAATGAAGTATGTATTACAGCTGCCATCCAGCCCCAAAGCCTCAGCCCACACATTCACCTCCACACGGTACTTCTCTGCACGGTGACAGCGGTCCGTCGCCCCAAAGCAGAAGCACCTGGTGCAACCTTTTGGATTGCTGCCATCCAAAGAGAAGGTCCCCAAGTGGCACTGGTCACACCTTGGACCTTCCACATTTTCCTGTAAAGATTTTAAAACAGAGAAAAGGAACTGTTCACATCGCCGTTCCCTCGCTGGCTGAATAGAAGAGGGAGTTAAGGGGAAAATGGAAGAGAGGATTCTTTGGCTCAGTAAAGACAACACATTAGTCAATGCAGTGTGAAAACTCCACTCAACATTTGAATGTTGAGGAGGTACTCCCCACACAACATGTTCTAACTTCACCATCGCGTGATTGTGGGCTCCCGTGGACTCCCGTGTTGTGTAAAGGTCAATGTGATGTTTGATTGACAGTTCTTCCACCCTCTCTCCTTCCCTGGTCCTCCAGATGGTATCCCAGCAGCCATTGCTGTGAAAAAACAATCCCAGCAGCTCTCCTAGAGCGACACTCCCTCCTTTCGCCGCTTTTGCCAGAGAACTCTGTAGCTAGTGGGAAAAGTCAACTCAATGCAATGAAAAACTCCGCAGAGCCCGCTACACAACATGCAACACAACCATTGTGCAGGAACTCTCCTCTGCACAGAGTGGATATTCTGCTTGGAGTGTTTTCCAAAACCTCCACCGTTGCTTGGAGTTTTCCCACCGTTTCTCAATGGTGGTGTAAAAACTCCACCATGGAGTTCTAAAGCCACAATTGAGAAACGTGTTGTCTAAACTGAGCCTTTGAGTGTGTTCAAACCAAAGAGCTCAAAATGGTTATTCATGAGTCACCACGAGCATATAGGCAAAAGTTGTACCCTACTGCAGTGCATGGTTACGGAGAAGCTCAGGCATTAAGGGGTTTTACACGTATACGTTGTTTTGGCATCACCTTGTCTAATATGTCTTATTGTTCCAGAAAGGCTGCATAGGCAAGGAACTCATGGCAATCACTCTACACAAATTAAAACACAGAGTTTGCTTTTTAAGAGCTTTCTTGCCCACCAGTTTGCATGGTGCTGGTTTGGAAGGTTTTCACAACCTTTGTGTCAGCCTGCCTGATCTATCAATTGCTGCTAAAGTAAAAGCAAAACCTGTCTTTACAGAGTGATGCATTATCCCATAATTTTAAAAAAGACTGCGTTCATGGTTGTCCAATGTTGCCCCCAAGTGTAGGTGGGCATGGATTTCCCTATCTGCAAAGTAGTCCTAGCAGACTTGCCATGGCCTAGAGGACCTGTCTCAGGCATGAATTTTTATCCCACCACGAACTCAATCAACACTCAAAAGAGTTTGAGCTCAAGGAAAAATCACATTCCATGACAAAATCATTTTGCTTCAGTAACATTTTGGTTCCAATAATGAGAGAGATGCTTTCTAGCACTAACTGCTTCAACAGAGTTGCAGTGGTCAGCACCAATTCATTAACACCAGCCAGGAAGACATAAGCTCCACCACTTGATGGAATACCCTATTGTGTGCCAAGAGAATGGTTGAGTCATGACAGGGCATTAACAATGAAGGGAATTTGATTCCGTTTCATACTACTGAACATTGAAAGCACCCGCACACTGGCTCAGTTCACACAACACTTTTCTCTACGCAGTGTGAAAACTCCGCTCAACTGCGTTTTTTAGGAGGTACTCACCGCACATTTCAACTCCACCCTTGTGTGAATGTGGGCTCCCGTGGAATAGAGAAAAAGTCAACACTATGTTTGATTGACAGTTCCTCTACCCTCTATCCTCCCCCAGTCCTCCCGATGCTATCCCATCAGCCATTGCTGCAAAAAAAAACCCAATCCAAGTGGCTCTCCTAGAGCGGCACTTCCTCCTTTGGCCGCTCTAGCCAGGGAACTCTGTAGCCAGTGGGAAAACTCCACTCAATGCAGCAAGAAACTCCATGGAAGCCTCCAGACACAACGGTTGAGCAGGAACTCTCAGGGTGGAGTGTTTTCCAAAAAAACTCCACCGTGGGGTGGAGTTTTCGCTCCAGACAACACATTTCTCCACGGTGGCGTAACAACTCCAAAACCACTGTTGAGAAAGGTGTTGTCTGAACTGAGCCATTGGCTGAATTCAGACGACACAATAAGCAACTGGGGGGAGGAAACAATCGTCAGTTGTATTGACTATCGTGTCGTCTGAATGCTGCCATAGTCAACTCAGTGCTGATCCTAATCCACACCACAGTTGATTGTTTATTACCATGTTGTGTGGGGAGTACCCCCTAGATGAACAACTGTAAAGTTGATTATTCCCCCACCATTGACTATCGTGTTGTCCGAATTCAGCCACCGTCTCTTAAAATTCTGTATAAGTCCCTTAAAGACCATTTTACCCAGTAGCCCAGTTCAGGTAGGAAAAAAGAGCCTGTGTATGAGACTAACCTTACAGTGACACTGCCCAGTGACTGGATCACACACACTTGCTTTTGTCCCTGCCAGGTGGCAGTCACAGCTCCTGCAGTTTGGGTACCCATAGTAGCCTGGGGCACAGAGATCACACTGACGTCCTACTATGTTGGGCTTGCATCTGGAAGAGACAAGTTTCTGGTTGGTTTGCTTATTTCCTTCTGACTTCAAACTCATGTGAACAACTGATTCAAAGTCCTATATTTGTAGGGCTCATCCATCTCCTGCCCTGCTCTTTCCCAACTTTGTAAACAGGCAGCAAAAACTATGACACTTCTAGTGACAGACTAGATTAATGCAACTTTTGATTCCCAAGAATAACTCCTGCACTTTGAAACAAGAAGCAGTATACAATAGGGATGGAAGTGAAATTAATTTGGATTGTGCTTTAAAACAAATCAACCTAATTCACACTTCTTGAACTGGAACACAATTATCCAATTTTCATATTTCTTCAAATTTTGTGATGCAATTCTCCAATCAAAAATGCATTAAAATATATATGCAGGAAATTTGAATACAAATGGCATATATTAGGGGGAAATGCTTGCACAAAATGTGGGGGAAATTGCACACAAGCCTTTGTACAAATCTTTGTGCACATGAAAATACGTGTTCATTTTTGTTCAGACTTTTAAAAAATCACCAATTGAAAGCAGCAACAGGATGGAACAAACATGTGCTTGAAAAAATGTGAATGATATAGAAAGCAAAACAGACAGATTCGTCCATCACTAGTATGCATATGAAAACAAAAGAACTGTTGTATGGGACTGAGGTTAAGGATCCATCTAAATCAGCATTTTGTTTCTAATAAAGGGCAACCAGATGTCTTTGGGAAGCTCAAAAGCAGGGCATGAAGGCAACTGCAATCCCTTGTCGTTTGTCTCCAACAACTATTACTCGGAGGTACAATGGCCCTAAAGATGGATGTTCTATTTAGCTACTATACTAACAGACCCTGTTCAGACGACCTAAAGATTATGGTTTAGTGTGTTGCGTGAACCATAACTTAACATGTTGTGTGAACCATCCAAACCCTGGCGGCTACATAATCATGGTTTAAACATGCTCACTAACCATGTGCTGCAAAAGGGCTAGCAGACTAACCATGGCTTAGCGTGTTGTTTGAACAGGCCCACGATGTCTTTATGAACACGAAGCAAACCAGAAAGCAAAACCTTCACCTATTTTCTAATTAACTGATGCCCAAAGCACCATACTAGTGCCACAATTATGGTGAACGTTGCAAAATTTCACAAAGATTCGGAATGAGGGTTGTTGTTTTTCAGTATGTTTTCTTTTTTTTATTATTTTCTCAAACTCTTCAGATCGGCCAGAAGTCTCCCAAGAGTTAATGACATTCTGGGAGAAACACAGGCCAATCTTGCTAATGTAATGCGTCTCCAGTAAGCAAAGGTTTATTTTGCCCCAGAAGAGACTTGAGAAAAATAAAGGAAACAAATCCTGCGGCCAATCAATACAAGTGGCTGCTGAAGACACACTTGGGAGGTCAGGGACAATGCTGAATGCAGAGCTGACTCTGGCCTTTTTAGACTAACAGGAGAAATGAAGATACCTTTCCAAAATGGAATACCTGAAGGACACTCAAGGGTCTGACAAGTCGGGGGCTCAGAGACATCAAAGCATAACTACTAAAGGGAGTCCTACATACATAGTCCTACACGAACCTACCCGTACACTACGATCAACATTTAAGGGCCTACGAGAGAAGCTTGAGGTCGGCAACAAAGGAGAGGGCCTTCTCTGTGGTAGCCCCCTCAATTGTGGAACGATCTCCCCAACAAGGCCCGCCTGGTGCCAACATTGTTATCTTTTCAGCGCCAGGTCAAGACTTTCCTCTTCTCTCAGACGTTTAGCGATATCTGATGAGCCTGGGTTTATAGCTTTTTAAAAAGCTTATAGCTTTTTAAAGTTATTATAGTGACTTTAAATGTATGTGTATATTGTATGGTTTTGCTGTTTTAATTTTTGTATATTGCTTTTAACTGTTTTAAACTTATGTGAACCGCCCAGACAGTGTCGGCTATGGGGCAGTATACAAATGTAATAAAATAAATAAATAAATAAATAAATATTCAATAGGCTACCATCACCACTGTGTTTGGGAGGCAAAAAGCCACAGCGACCTAGTATTCCCACAGATGATATTACAAAGCCCTTTAGAGATCAGACCTAGGGCAAGAAAATGTGGCCTTGTTCACTTTACTTTCTCATCCAGCCCAAATTTGATGGCGATGCACTGGAGTTTGCCCAAACTTTGGCTGTTTTTAACTTGGGGGGGGGGAGGAATGGGGTGCTCAGTGTCTGAATGAGTTTCGTTTATAAAGCAGGGTATCACAGAAAGGTATCCATATGCTGTGGCAGCCGGTAGCATATTATTCACGGAAGTAGTACCCATCGTTACCCACCTGCACTGTCCACTGTCTATGTTGCATCCTGGCTCTGTCTGATCTTGGATTCCAGGGCTAGAACAATTGCAGTCCTCACAGCCTACGAGTGGGTGACAGCCAAAGGTTTGGGGCTCACAGACCGTACACTCTGGTTTAATGGTGTGTGGTGGACAGATGCACTGCCCTGTCAGTTCATCACACAGGCGAGTTCCACAGTCACAAGCTGCAAGTGAAAGCAGGCATATGTATATCATAAAACATACACACACAATATATATAGATTCTGGAGCGCATCTGGATCTTCAAAGTACTTCTAATGATCTTTCAAAAACTGGTTAACCGCACCTACCACAACAGATTCAACTTGTCCACCCCATGCCTAGTTCACAAATTTCAGGCAGGCACTTTTGTAGCAAACCAATTAAAAGGGTGTGTGCGCTTTTTTCAGCCAGTATATTTAAGGAACAAGTAAGGCTGAGGAAACAACAGCTGCTGCGCTGAATGCCTTTCCCCATTGTATAAAAGGCTGCCTCGGCCAAGAACAGATTAACAGGATATCTCTTTAGGGGCTGCTAATGGTAAGAAGCATTTTACTTCTTCTGCAAGTGAGGCAGGATGCCCGATGCAGTAACGGCTGGAAAACAACAGCCTGGGACACAGCTGAATAGGGAAAGCTGAAAAGGATGACTAGGGAGAGGTTGATTTTTCTTTCTATGTACCTAGTTTGACCACTGAGGATCAATTTATTAATGGTTCCGATCCCAAATTTTGGAATTCTCAGAAACACGATGCAGAAAAGGGGCAATTGACTCATTGGAAGTTCTATTGTAATGCTGTCCTTCTAGTTAAGAGTTTATATCAATGTACATAAAAGAAACTATTCAAAAGCTATGTGGAATTTGCCTGGAGTATTTGTGAGCTGGATACTAATTTCAGCCGTCTGCCACTCCTGCATCCTTCCTGCAAATTTCACATTGATTTTTCAGTGTGGCTTCGTAATTGCTACTGAAACACAAGCATGTAAGCAAACCCAGAGCCCAGTATTCTGCCTGCATAATATGCTTACTTATGGGTCAAGTAAGTCTGGAAATCAGCCCTAAATGACATGCAAAACAGTTATGTCCTGTCATGGAAATCAATCCTGAATGGCATAGCTTCCCTCCCACCCCAGGGATGGAGAGACTCACGTCTGCAGTTGGGGAAACCCCAGTAACCGGTGGCGCACCGGGAGCATTCTCGGCCGATGACGTTCGACTTGCAAACGCACTGGCCGCCATACGGCTCGCACTGGCTTCGAACGGCACCTGCCTCGTGGCAGTGGCAAGGCTGGGCCCCGTTGTTGTAAAAAAGCGAGATCGAGATAGCAGAGTCCTGGCAGAACTTCGATGAGGTTACAGGGCTGCAGAGAGAGGGAGATGTTATTACACTGGGACTCACAGGAGGATATGGTCGACGTATTTCATTCCTTAATTAAAACGTGTAGCCCGACCCATTCTGCAGCTTCATTTTGCAAACATGAGGCTAGAAGCATGAGAGGCGGAGGAAACTAAGTGATCATAGTTTAACCCTGGTTACATGTGCCTTTGTGCAGTGAATTTGTACATGTAGAGGTTAACACAAGCGCTGGCTCAAGAGATGGATGAAGGACCAGGATCTTAAGGGAAACCATTGCCTCAGGCAGTAAAGGAACCTTTATAAAGGGGGCTATAAAACCGCAGAATTGAGCCTGTTAGATGAGTAGTTTCAGATCAACACTGGCAATTGGTGCTAAAGTTTAGTTAGATAAAATTCCAAATGAATTCAACAAGCTATCCAGAGCACATGAGGTGGGCTTAAGTTGTGTTGTTTATGTGGTTGTGAAGTGGGGTCCATTTGGTATCTCACTTGATATAAAAGCCGTTGACTCCACAGTTGCTGATGAAATCGTAGGATTTGTCCAGCGGTTCTTCTGAAAGATAACTCGAGCCATAACTGTCTTCGGGCACCACAAGTATATAATCCTATAATCAGACAAACAAGTTGAAATGGTAAATAACAAACTGGATCACTTCAATAGATGGTTCCTCACGTATATGTCTCAGTTTGTAAACTCTCCGGGCCAGGGTGGTGTGGTGATTAGAGTGTTGGACTGGAACTGGGAAGACCCAGGTTCAAGTTCCCACTCAGCCTGGGAGCCCAGTGGGTGACTTTGGGCCAGTCACTGCCTCTCAATCTAGCCTTAACTCACAGAGTTGTTGTGAAGATAAAATTAAGTGGAGGAGGATCACGTTCGCCGCCTTAGGCTCCTTGAAGAAAAAAGGTGAGATGTAAATTTGAAACCAAAAACGAAAGGAGGAGAGCTTCCAAGCCAAGTCGGGAAAAAGGAGAAACGGCTTTTCAGGATGCATCCTGAGAACTTGTTTCTCTATTTTTCTGACCCAGGATATAAATTTACCAAACGAACAAAAATAGCAGGGCTGTTCTTTGCATGGTAGTGAATCAGGAGCGCCTCTCCCTTCTGCTATTCAGATAATGATACATAGGACAAGAGCACTCCATATGAATGCCTAATTGTACAGATGCTCCAGACCATGGACGAAGGGGAGAAGACAGTGTGAATCAGACATCTGCATGGAACACCCTGGTCAGACATGATGATGGCTGCATGGCGGAAGGGAAGGGGACATGGCTGCTCCACAATCTTGCAAAGCACAATGAGCGTATGAATCAGGCTTTCGTAAGTTGCCTTCACTGTGCAGAGCACTTTCCAAAGCTTGATATCTATGTGGGTGAAGTACCGTCTGAAATGTTGGCGTACTGCCTTACAGAGTAAGTCAATGTATACGTTGGGAAGAACATATCGTAACTTCTCTCATCCATTGCTGCAGTTAACTCTTGTATATGGGACCAGACGTTTTTAAAGCTAGGAACATACCAACCAAAAGTGCCGGTCCTCTGGCACACGAATGATCACACTCAGGTCGTTATCCGTAACATCCAGGACAATTTGGTTCTCTGAAATCACTAGACTTCGGCAACCATATCCATGTGGGCAGAAAGTTGCATTAGCTTGTCCTGAAAATCCAGAAAGTACATGTCACCCGGACAGCTTAAGCTTATCTCGTTTTGCTTTTGTATCATTGGTAGTATTCCCCTCTGACTGCCATCACTTCACATACGTTTTACATTCTACAGGAAGCTAAAGAAAAAATAGTTGAGTTGTTGCCATCTACTTCAGGACAGTGTGTGTGTTGAGGGTTCCAGTCTATGAAATCCTATGTCACAAAATATGTGTTTGGCCTTTAAGATGCCAAGTGGCTCTTTTTTGTGCTTCCTACGCTGCTGATGTCATAGGAAGCATTTTTCTTTGGTCTGGCTGGTTAGATGGAAAAGACTCTTCGTTTACACTTTAAAGCTACTTACCCACCCCTTAAAATGAGCCCCACCAGAAATCCGGGGGGCACTTACCCTGCCAAATCCGTCCACCATTGATCAACACTTCCACAGGAAATGTTGAGTGACTGGGCTGGTAACAGTGCAGAATGAAGGCATAGCGTCCCAGACTCTGGATGCGACCACTTAACACAATGGCTGTCTACAACAAAGCAGATGGGAAATATTCCAAAACATTACTGTTTACTTTATGTTATCTGTGCCATCGATTCTTAATTCAAAGTATCCCTTTGGCTCAGGATGGGGCTTCTGTTCCCATTCATGCCAGAATCGGCTCCTACAAAGGAACAGGCTGGGGCAGTTGCTGTTGGTATTCCTTATACCTCCATGAAACAGAAGACAGCTGAGCCAGCTACTGGGGGCAAATGCTGCAAACTGTTGCTCTGTTATATTCTAGGCCCATCTCCAAAATCTCTACCTCATTTGGTGCCAGCTGTCATGTTTCCCAACACCCCTCGCTTTATTGGGAGACAATACAGAGGGCTGCCATGTAATCTACAAAGCTTTATTCAGGCAATAGACATCTCCTCCCACCTGAAGGGACTCTATAGTTAGGGTGACCAGATAAAATCCAGGTCAGGGCTCATGTAACTTTAACAGTTGTAGAGAAAAGGGAATTTCAGCCAGTGTCATTTGTATGCAATTAGTTCCTGGTGAAATTCCCTCTTCATCACAACAGTTAAAGTTGCAGGGGCCCTGCCTTCTTTTGTATATGGTCACTCTAGTATAGTGCCTGCACCTTTAACTGTTGTGATGAAGAGGGGATTTCACCAGGAACTAATTGCATACAAATGACACTGGCTGAAATTCCCTTTTCTCTACAACTGTTAAAGTTACATGAGCCCTGACCTGGATTTTATCTGGTCAGCCTATCTATAGTTCTAGGAACTTTTCTCTAGGCAAGATTATGCAAACTAAGCGAGACAATTGTCCTTTCAAGAAAAAGGGAAAGTCATTTTCCAGTATACTTTAACTTCAGGAAGTCTGGTTCTGAAGAAGCCTTTGGAGAGAAGCTAGCTGGGTCGACCTTCTCTGCCCTTCCTTTCGCTCTGCCCGCTTTAGTCTGCGGCGGATTCTAGGATCAGCTAGGCTTTCAGTGCCCTCCCCCTCGGAAGAACACTGATTCCCAGCTTGTAGGCTGTTTACACCCCCAGAGATAAGGGCTGGTGAAAGTTCATTCCCAGCTGGTGAAGAGCCTGTGAGAGTGACCTCTCCCACTCCCCGTACAGGCTGGTATGTTTCCAGCGCCGTCTCTTCTGCATCAGAATCTGACTCTGATCGATCGCCTGAAAATCCTTCTCCCAGCCCAAGGGGAACAGGCTTAGTCACAACACCAATCTACCCTGGAGTACTCACTGGAAGAAGTAGCTCTGTCAAGCTGGGGTTCCTTGCTTACAAACTCTCCCCCAGTCTTTGCCTCATGCTTCTCTGCCCATGTGCTGCTGCATATTTCAGTCAGAGAGACACGAGGCATGCTGTGCCCGCAGACCCTACTTCCTACTCCAAGAAGAGGGACTGCGGCCACATGTTGCTGCTCCTGCTTCAGTAGGAGAGGCTGAGCAATGACACCTCAGGCTTAGTGCTGTTTGCCTGAAGGAGAGGGACTGGCCATTGTGACCTCACGTTGATGCCACCTCCCTGAACACTGTTTGACCTGAGTGCCCTTATGCTGATCAGCTGAAGCAGATGGATGGATGGATGATGGATGATGGATGGATGAATGGATGGATGGATGGATGGATGGATAGATAGATAGATAGATAGATAGATAGATAGATAGGCTCCCATGGCCACAAACAACCAGTCATTCTCATGAGGTAGGTGCCCACTGCATCCCAGACCAGAGTGTACTGGGATGTCATTGTTTACTTTCTTCCTTGCCCTCCCATCCTCTCACATGAAAGCCTCCCTTCTCCTCAGATGGACACCATCTCCCAGTGCTATTTAGGACCCGGGATGGCTGCCCTCTGACTCCTGCTGGCTGCCAGTGATAGCATTTCTCCCTGCTATCTCTGACTACCAGCCATTTCTCTAAAGAACGGGACCCACCACTGAACACTCTTTTAAGGATGAGAAAGCATCAGAGAGGCCATCTTGAAAAGGGAGTGGGGTTACTACACACTTGGATCTTAGCCAAAAGGCCGAGAAGCGATGGGGTCTATTTCCACAGAGAAAATGAAAACTACATTTTAAAAGCTCTAAATCTAAAATCAAAACTGCAACTCGAATATGAATCCCTTCCTTATCCTGCTGTGTCCCATATGCCCCCAAATTAATAAATGGATACTGTTTTGCTGCTCCTGCCCTTGCTGTTTTATTGTTAAGTTTTTAATGTTAGCTTTTATTGTTTTAAACTGATTTTTTACTCTCTATGTTTTTATTGCTTTTAATGTTTATACTGTTTTATGTATACTGCTTTTAATGTTTATACTGTTTTATGTATACTGCTTCTGCCCTGAAAGGTTGCTAAGAAATGTTTTAAATAAATAAATTTTCTTTGGCATTTCTGAGACAATTCTTACACTCCAGAGATAACTTCTAGCACCAACGCATTTTATTTTCGACATTATAGTTTATTGTACCTACCTGGGGAGCCTTTAGGAGGATGAGCTCTGCAGAGGAGTCTATCAAAGTCGGGGGATGGAGGGAAGATACAGGTGGGATAGGCACTGGGGGGACGCTGAAGGCATGAATCAGGGGAAAGCCTGGAGTGATGGGTAGTAGTTGCCCTTCCTCCAGGACAACTGACTGTGAAATCTTCTGATACCTCGATGGGACACAGGAGCTACTGTGGAAAACAGAATGAATACTAAGAGCTTTGCAGCCAAGACAAAAATAAAATCAAATAAAAATCAGCAGTCCTATTGGAGCAGAGCAAGGGTGGGAGAATTCAGAACGCACATAATGCAAGCATGTCATATAAAAAGGTTATGGGATGGCTTTATAATCAGCATTTTCTTATTGGAAAACGTCATTGGAAACTTCAGAAAAGTGGAAATTTTGAAGGATACCTGTCTTTTGGTTGCTACGGTGGTTCAAAAGTTTGATGTTAGGCAAGTTCAATTAGGCAAATATGAACTGAACAGATTTCTCCCCCACCCCTAGTTGCAACATTGCTGAAACTAAGCATGTGTAGACCTGATCGGTTCCCTGAATGGGAGACAACCAGAAGCTTCATGCAACTGATTGTAAGCATAATCAATTGTTTAAAAGCCATTTACCTATTTGGTGATAATGTTCCATGGACGCTGATGCAATGGACCTTTGGTTCCACAAACTCCAAAGTGAATTGTTCATATGGGACCAGGTACACTTTGTACTAAAAGCAAGGAGGGAAGGAAACGTATTGTTGTTGTTGATTGGGGTGGGAAGAGAATCATTGGTGTTTTAATCCCTAGAAATAAAATCTAAAGAGTCAGGGCAGATATTACCTTCAAAAAACATTTTCCGCTGGGCCACTTAAAATTCACAGATTTGCTGCTCGCACACAAAACATCTGAAGCAGAGATATGGGAAAGACTGCAGTGGTTACTTCTGTGATTAGACAAAATGTGCTTCACATTGTTTTTTCTATCACAGAAGCATGAGCTGCAATCTAACCTGTGCCCCTGCAAGAGGTGTTGCCGCGCTCCTGCAAGCAGAGGCAGTTAATGGTGCATATCGGTCAGCTGTTGTGATTTTGGCATCGGCTTATTCAATTACTCTATCAGGCAAGATAGGATCCAGGCTTGTCGTGCTACGAAATTTCTGGCTGCAGAACCCCAGTAAAGGTTTCATTGGCATAGAGGTGGCTTTTTATTAAAATCAACATTTACTTATTTCTCGGAAACTAGGTGTACATAATTCTACCACTGATGCAAACTGGAATATGGGACGAAAAGGGACAGACTAGGGTGGAAGGGAAGAGGAAGAAACAGGCTGGGGTGAGCTCGGACAACACTTTAGGCAACGGAGGGGGGAAGAGGCAATGGACGGTTCGTTATTTTTGTGGTGCCCGACACCCAACACGTTGCCCCTCATCCCGTTGCACGACTGAAAGTCCTGGCCTCATGAGAAACGACAGGTCTCCGATAAACAACGGAGCAGCCCGTTGTTTTTCCCCATTGTTAAACCATATACTGTCCGTTGTGTCTCCCCTCCCCACGACACAATAATCAACACAACGGATAGTTGCCTCTTCCCCCCTCTGTTGCCTAAAGTGTCATCCGAACTCAGCCACAGACTCCTTTCCAGGTAAGGGGGGATGGGAAGATGGAGGCAAAGGAGGAAGAGCGGGAGTTATGAGTTATTTCGATTTCTCCTCCACGGAACACATCATTCTTCAGTTTGACTGTTTCTGGAGTGCAAATCCTTTTACTATCAATGGGCTTAGACTGGAAACTGAGGAATCTCTACCAAAGCTTGCCCAAATTCAGTCCCGCCGCTAAACACCTTAAAATGCCCTCCGTAGAATTTCCAGCTTTGCTGGAAAACTTTGCCATAGCTGGGCATGATCTGCATCAAAGGTTAGCCTTACCAGGAAGAAACGGGCACGATCTGCAGTGAATTGAATTAAAGCCTTCGTGGCCAGTTCAAAAGCTGCCAAGCGATTTAGCGGATCTAACGCTGTCCCACGGCAAAGGAAACTGCAAGATAAAAGTAGTTGCCAAACTCAAGAATGGTGCCTAATCCTGCCAAATGCAATTTTTTTTCCTTTGATGGTTTTAATAGAGTCCTTGTAACTCTTTGGATTGCTTTCTTTGAGTACTGGAAGGGGTTGCTTCCTAAGGATATCCCGGGCCGTCATTTCCTATTGTTAAGGCCACTGTCTGAATACAGACTTGAAAAAAGGAGTTCACAGACAATAAACTCAATCCGTCATTTGTATACACACTGTCTAGTTGTTTAAATAGGGCATCAGGGTTCAGGATGCTCATGCTATTTCCATCTCAGCCATGCCCTGCTCTGAGGATGTAGATTCTTGGCCTGGACTTCTGGCACCGGCATGTACAGTAATGAGAATCTAAACAGCACACACCTTTTACCTAACACCAGTAAATAATAATGTCATTCTCGCCATTAGATCTCCAAAGCGTGGCGTGCAAACTCAAGTATAAAGCAGAACAAGCAGAGTATCAACCCACTGCCTCTCCACCCCAACCAAGTAAGAGCATAGGATATGTCTCTTGCGCGTGGTGGTCACTGGCAGTGCTGCAGATTGCTGTGGCTTCTGCATTACAATCCTGTTAATTTCCCTCTGGCAGCAACCTTGAAAGTATACGGTAGATGCCCAAGGCCCTGATATCTCCCACCCTTCCTTTGACCTGCTTGTTTTCAAGCAGGTAGTGGAAGTTGGTCCAGCAGATCTCTGTTTTGGCCAAGTTAATCATTGAGGAAGAATGGATAACTACTCCCAACTCAGGCACGCATATTGCAAATTCCGAGGACGGCTCCTACAATCTTAAAGCACAAGGAAACAGCAGAAAATCTGTCTTCACAAATACGTAATGCACATTTCTGTATTAGGTCCACGTTCTCCCATCTCTTGAATCTGGGAACATACCTGTACTTGCAGGTGTGTAGAGCAAGAATGCCTTGCTGAATGACAAGCTGTGATGATCTCACTTCTACACCGATTGTTTGTGGCGTATCCTCATTGGCATATTCCACCAGAAGCACATACCGCCCTGGCTGGGGTATAGCAACCGAAATCTGCACTTCCACCTACATACAAGAAAAAGCAGAGTTAAGGAGAAAAGCACATTAAGTTGTGTCTCAGGAGGTCCTGATCAGAATCTCTGCTTTGGAATAGGTCCTGTCTGAGACCTGATAAGTTAAGTCCCACGGTGTTCAACAGGCCATACTCCACAGTAAATATGCGCAGGTTTGCAGGCAAACTCTCTCCATCTCAAACTACAAGCCAAGGAAACCTGTGAATTTTGTTTACTCATTTACTGTACACAGAAATGGGCCTACTGTAAAATGGCCCTAGACCCAAACTCAGGTGTGTATAGGATAGAGCTGTGAAGCTCAAACCGAAGGCACTGCTTACCCCACCTGCATCTAAAGAACCTAAGATGAACCTTGCTGGATCAGTGTGATCTAGTCCAAGATCTCCATCTAGTCCAAGATCTTGCTTCCCAGTGAGTAAACGGATGCCTCTAGGACAGGGTTCAGCAGAACATAGATCTCCAGATGTTTGGGACTTCAATTCCCAGAAGACTGTGCTAGTTTAGCCAATAGTCAGGAATGCCGGGAGTTGAAGTCCGAAACAGCTGGATATCTACTTTCTGCCCACCCCTGCTCTAGGAAGCTGACAAGAAGGGTGCGAAGGCAGCAGTTCTACTACTGTTGATCCCAAGCAACTGATGATTCAGGGGCATATTGCATCTGGATGTGGAAGTTGCATATGGTTATCATGGCTCAGCCATTGACAGACATGTACAAACGTGGTACTTTTCTAAAAGGCCACAGGGGCAGTGCAGGAACCACGGGGGAGGTGATAAATAGGAAGGAAGCAATTCGTTCGATCTGGGGAACAGTGCTTTGAGGGGGGCACTGGAGCTGCAACCTTTAATCGATGAATGAACATGAATAAAGCCACTTACATCACTGCCACTGCATACCACCATCTCAGGGTAGGTAGGGGAGATCTGCTCCTTAGAACAGGGCCTTGGTAAGCTGTTGTCCAACTTGCACACCGCATCTTCTCCTGACCCAAAGGGGAACTGCTCCACAGGCACATACTTATACAGGAGGCAGCTAGAAAGGACAGGAAAGAACTATTTTTTTTTCTATATCAAGGTATCTGCTAGAAAAAAAGACTAAATAGTCTCAGAAAGCTGCATTCCCATGGGGGGTAATCTATTGGGGGCCATATGGCAGCAATATGTAGGGCCAAAGCCAGCAGTGCAAAGGTGGATGGGGCACCCCCTCCCTTCTCTCTCTCCCTCCCCCTCCCTTCCCCTCACTCCCTGCTCAATGAAGCCACTAGTAGGGTGACTATATGGAAAAGAGGACAGGGCTCCTGTATCTTTAACAGTTATATAGAAAAGGGAATTTCAGCAGGTGTCATTTGTATGCATGCAGCACCTGGTGAAATCCCCTCTTCCTCACCACAGTTAAAGCTGCAGGAGCTCTGTCCTCTTGGCCAGATACAAAAAAGGACAGGGCTCCTGCATCTTTAACAGTTGCGTAAAAAAGGGAATTTCAGTGGGTGTCATTTGTAGGCATGCAGCACCTGGTGAAACTCCCCCTTCGTCAAAACAATTAAAGCTGCAGGAGCCCTGACCTCTTTTGTATCTGGTCACTCTAGTATAGCTCTTGCAACTTTAACGGTTGTGATGAAGAGGGCATTTCCCCAGGTGCTGCATGCATACAAATGACACCTGCTAAAATTCCCTTTTCAATACAACCGTTAAAGATACAGGAGCCCCGTCCTCCTTTCCATATGGTCACCCTAGCCACTAGGGGCAGGGCAGATCATTCTTGCCAGAGGCTGAACTGATCACTTGCAGAGGGCTTTTGAAATTAGGCCAACGGCCACATGTTGCTTACCCCTGATCTGGAGGGGAAAGTGGCAAAATATGACACGTTCTTCGAAGTTAGTTTGGAAATGGGGCAGAATCAAAAACCCAGCAATGGAACAGCCACGAAAGGACACTGTGGCCGTGTTGTCTCCCCCCCCCCCCCCCCCACTTCCTGAAAGGCTCAGGGCTACTTGGAAAATTTTGAGAGACTTCACCTGTCACATTGCAGAAACTGATACATTAAACATTCAGTTTGCAATCTTGGACATGGCTAGGCTTCTTGAGTCTCACTGAAGTGATAGGATTTAAGTAGCCTGTGTGCAAGACTGCAGCCCCTATGTGTTCCATTTCCATCTCATGAACATTCCTAGTCCAAAGAGAAGCTTTGAAAATCTTCTGAGGACAGCTCAACTCCCTCCAGTGCAGTTGATCCAGCATAAATCTGGATCCATCCCTACGTAAGTGCGTTCTATTGCTCAAGGCCAAATGCAGTTCAAACTAACCCTATGACCAAGATGAGAATGGAAGCCTTACTTTTGACCTGCTTGTTCAGGAGCTGGGCTGTAAGTACAAGGATCCGAGACTTTCAGCTGCAATATAGGAGCCTCATAGTAGGAGCTGGGCAGCAGGACCAAGTTGTCCTGCAACGAAGGACGGGAGTATTAGACTTAGCAGCTCCTCTTGGCTCTGTCCCAAGGGAAAGGGAAGGACCGTCCTTACCAGCAGGATGTCCTCAGCTTCAATGACCAGAGACCATACATGAGGGCTCAGCACAAATGGCTCCCCGAAGCTGTTCTGAGGAACAGTAACAAAAGCCGGCGCTCTGGTGGGTGCGAATACAATCTGCTTCGTTTGCTCCGTACCTGCAATGGGGAAAAGAACAATGGGCTTTCAAGTCAGGTGTATGAGATTTCTGGCCTGGAGCTGGGAATGAGTTACCAAAGTTACACAACAGATTCTCTGTAGTTTCATCATTCCCATGGAAAGAGGCCACATGTGTGTGGTGTGCAATTTCATCACGTTTCACACGCATCTATCTAGGGCTGCCTCTGCAAGAGAGGTTTAAAGCTCTTTCAAGGCTGATTAAAATTTTTACCTCTACAAGAGAGGAGCGCAAATTGGGGGCTGAGGAGCTTTAAACATCCGATTATGCACATTATCGAATGCGCATTAAACAGCGACTTTTAAATTGCGGCGCCAGTTAAAGCGCCTTACCGCCGTGTAAACATGCGATTCTCCGCATGTCAACAAGTCTAAAGCACGTTTCGGTCATCCCGTAATGCGCTTCGCCACCTCTCGTACACAGGTATTAGGAGTAAATGTGCTTCCACGAATATGCGCATAATCGGGCAGCCAGGCGCCAGAGCAAATCCTTCTAGAGGGGGTCTGTATCTGGTGTTGCCCGTAATCGCTTTCACGCCCTCAGGGTTCCATCAGCAAGTCATGGTGCCAACGTCCATTTTTATTTAGTTATTTATCTATCAAAATTCCAGATGCCTTTCAGGGTCGAACCTTTATGTCCAGGTGGTTCTGCTTGCTTCGCAAAAAATTAACAAATGGAGGAAGCCTCCAATGGTTTGAATGAAGACCTTTTCATCAGGGCATTGTGTTCTGTATTCTTCATTACAAACAGAATTACTTTGCAGCAAAGAATACAGAACATAGTGTCCCAGATGAAGAGCTTTCACTCAAAACATTATTGGGTCTAATAAATTACATATTTCCAACGCGCACTGGAGGTATTTTCTTTTATAATTTTTTTTTTATCGGTGCCCCCTACCCCCCACCCCCAGCTTCACGCATACATAGAGCTGATTGGGTGGGCCTTGATCTCCAGATGGGGTGGCAATTAATTCATTTTTAACTGATTCGTTGTATTGATTTTATCCGCTGTTGGCTGCCTTGAGAGCATTTACGATCAAGATGATATGGTGTAAACAAAATAAATAAATAAATAAAATACATTTGCACGGAAATACACAACAACCACATGGGACACCATTACACAATGGCTGAATGCAGACAACACAATAGTCAATGGTGGGTTAATAATCAACTTTACAGTTGTTCATCTAGGGGGTACTCCCCACACACCATGGTAATAAATAATCAACCGTGGTGTGGATTAGGATCAGCGCTGAGTTGACTATGGCAGCATTCGGATGACACGATAGTCAATACAACTGACGATTGTTCCCCCCCCCCCCCAGTTGCTTATTGTGTCGTCCGAATTCAGCCAGTCTCTCTTTCCCCTCATCTCTCCTTCTATTTGTGTAGGGGACCTTAAGTGATGCCGTACTCATTTATCCATTTGGAAATGGGGAGAGAAAGCAAGGGATAGATTGGGCCTGTTCAGACAACACACTTAGCCATAGTTAGGCGACTAACCCTGTTACAGCAAGCGGTTAGTGAGCATGTTTAAACTGTGGTTATGTAGCCACCATGGTTAAAAATGGTTCACACTACACACAAAGTCATGGTTCATGCGACACGGTACGCCATAATGTTTAGCTCAAAATGCTTAACCACTGTGGCTTAGTGCGTTGTATGAACTGGGTCCTTCAGTGATTGAAGCCCTTGAGGCTAGAGACAACAAAATGGAAGCCAGTGGTTGTTGCCAAGACAGTGCTTGTTATAAGGCCATAGAATAAAGAGTGCGACTTGTGGATCTCCAGATGTTGCTGGACCGCAATTCCCATCAGCTATAGTCAGCATAGCCAACGTTGAGGGATTATGGGTGTTGCAGTGCAACAACATCTGGGGGCGGGGGTACAAGTCGCATAGAAGGCAAAGATATCTATATAGAGCAATCCAAACATTAAAAGAGCTATAGCACTGGAAGAGTCAACCATGGAAACATGTTCAAGGAAATTTAAGAGAGGAGGGATTGAAATAAGTAATTCCATTAACAATGATAACACAACATGTTTACTGTAAGCTGCCCTGTGAGGGTAGACACCCTAAAGGGCAAAGCATTAAATTCATGAAACGAACAAACAAATAAAATATATGTGAATAACTCAAGGCCTAGTATCTGGCAGAAATGATAATGACTTAAACCAGGTCACCTTGAGAAGAGAGCTATTTATTTCCAGGAAACAAAAGATTAATCAATTGAATTGGATCTTTGGGGGATCTTTGGGGGATCTTGCATATGAAAGCAGAGGTATCAGTAACCTGGACATGTGGGAGCAAATCACTGGACATGTGGGAGCAAATCAAGTCAGCTAGGATAGTGCTAAATCATATGTCATCTTTTTTTTACTTTTCTTTTTTTACCATAAAAGCATATTCTTGTTTTACCATCGTAAGGCATGGCTGGAGACTATCCCATTATATCCTAAAGTAAAGGGGCATATCACATAATCCCTGGAGGTTATCCAGTCCTGATTGTCATGTCTCAAATACCTTTTCGGAATGCTCAGCACAGGTAACTAGCTCAGAGTATCACCTAAAGCGCTGCTGTTGCACAAGTCTGCATGTCCCACACACAGAAGATGGGCAAGCTCTCTCCAGGCTATGAGCCTACAGAACCATCATTTCTGTGGTGATGTCGTAGAGCTACAGGAAGCAAGGCAAATGCCAAAGCCCACTTTAAGAAGTATGGGAGTTCCTTTTAGGATTTTACGGAACAAACATCAAACCCATCGCTAATTACTTGTTCTATATCAATAGCCACTAGCCCAGTCATCCATGGTAAGGTTCCTATCCTGGTGATGGCAAAGGAAGCTTTACAGCAGTTCGTTCCCTCTGCACATGCAGTTGTTTTTTTTTATCCACAAATAATGAACTTAGGGTGCCTCTACAAGAGCGATTTAAAGCTCTTTCAAGGTGCATTAAAATGTTTACCTCTACAAGAGAAGAGCACAAATTGGGGGACGAGGCGCGTTATCGTTCCAGATTATGCGCATTATCGAATGCGCGTTAAATAGCGAGTTTTAATTTACCGCAGCCGTTAAAGCGCCTTATGATCATGTAAACCAGCGATTCTCCGCATTAAACACTTCTAAAGCGCACTGGTAAGGCCACCAGTTATGTGCTTAACCGCATCCCGCATACAGTAGTTTACTGTAAATGCGATCACGAAAAGGTGCGCATAATCAGAGAACCAGGCGTCAAACCGAATTCTTGTAGAGGGGACCTTAGGTACATTTGGGCAGGCAGACTACTAAAAATCTATGTGGGTTTGGAAGTTTTGTGGACTTATTTGCAGAGGTGAATAACTTATGTGAAGCATTCTGAAAAGATGTTTTCACTACCTGAAGCTCCAGTGGGCTACTTGCGGGAGCACTTCAGTGACCCATGGCAATACACTGGCAGGGCAAACACTTTGGCTTCAGTGGCTCTAGGCAACTCAATAAGCAACTCCATGTAGTTGATCAGCCATATCAATCTGAACTATAAAATCAAAAAAAGGCCTCACGATTCAGTCCTCAGACACCACATCTTAGGCCGTTTCTACACCAGGCTTTTTGCCTGGAATCGCCCCCGGGAGTCCCTGTACGTCATGTGAACACACAGGGACTCCCGGGGGAGGGGGAGGGGGGCACAGGATTTCCCAGTAAGTAAGCATGGCAGCAGAAAGGGGCACATAGCCACACCACACATCTCCGTGCCCATCAGGAGGGAGGGAGGGAGCAAGTCCACTATTCCCAGGATGGCAGGGGCCCTATTTCGGCAGGGATTGTGTTTTTTACTCACTTTCTTTCGTTGGAGCGCAAGTGCGCTCTCTGAATCGGTTTTTGGGGGGGGGGGGAATGGCAGCCGCAACGTTGCGATGTTCCGCCTTCCTCCCGGGCCGTTGCGCCTCCCATGTGCATCGGGGCAACAATCCCGGAAGAAGGCACTTCCGGGATTGCTGCCCCTCCCTCCCTCTACACCCGTATGGTGTAGGAACAGCCTTAGACTGCTATTAGTAACGTGTGTATAAGAGAAACATTTCCTACTGATAGGCACTGAAGGATAAATTTTCCAAAGGCCATAACAACTTCCCTTCTGAATCAATAAAATTGGAAATCTGAATCCCTGAAGGCAGCAGTTATACTGCCAAAACCTAAAACGGATTCCATTAACAAAAATTATGTGTCTTCCTTTGAAAAAAGGCTCCTGTTGCCCAAACGTGGTATTTCAAGGCTAGCACTCTAGTGGGATTTGTAGTTTGTTCTGCTGTCAGCATGAAACAGCATCTTAAAGTGAGATGAGGAAGTGTAGGAGTTACCATACTCTATGCTAGACACAATATTGGCCGATGTTCACACATTCTGCATTTGCAAATAACCGGTGGTGTGTTAAACCGGCAAAGAATTAAAACTACATCCCACTCGTACAAGCTGTGAAGGCAGGAAAGGGAATCCTTCCTGACTCTTCGTGAGATCAAAGCATGGGATTAAAATGACCACTTTCTTATCTTTCAGGCATACAGCTACATTGGATACCATTATCTAGTGTGCTATATTTAGCAACATATCTTTTTTTAAAAAGCATTATCATGATACTTCCACTCTTGGGAATGCATTTCTCTGTTAATAACAATTTTATTCTGTTAGAAGAAAATGTTATTTTGTTTGGAAGAAAACATTGTTTTTCCTTGTTAATGCCAAACAGAAACAAATTAATTTTCACATCTTCTGCCCAGCAGTTTCAAAAGTGTTACCCAAGCTGCAACGTAAAGCTAAGTATTACTGATCCATTCCATTCCCGTTACATAGAAGTAAAGAATTATTCCAATTTTACATTCAATAAAGCTTCCTGAGATGCATACAACGTAATTGCTGGTGTCCAGAAGCTGACTGCTTTGCAGGCAGACTTTAGCAAAAACAACAACCTGGTCGTAGGAGAGGCATGAATACAAGGAACACAGCAATAACTGGCATTTTGACCACCCCAGCACAACTGATGAGAACATCCTCTACAGCACAATCCTATTCCTGTTTACAAAGACGTCCCACTGGCTTCAAAGAGGCTTACTCCCTAGTAAGTGTGTATAGGGTTGCAGCCTCAGAAGACATCCGTTTGATTAGCAAAACAGAAGCAGCCTAAGAATGGAAACGGCAGGGGGGAAACACAACGAGGCACCTTCTGGAAACAACAATGCAATTGGGTGCAAATCTGGGATCCTTACCTCTTCTCCGTGGCTGAGAAGCTGTAATTTTGCCGTACACAGTGGCACCCCCTGTGTTAAAGTATCTCAGGATGACATGGAAGAGATACAGCTCGCCTTCTCTCACATGCACGGTGACTTTGACTTTGTTCTGTAAAAAGCATATCGGGCACTTGTCACTGCGAGGCAGGGCTCCGAGTTCCTCGCCTGTCCTGCCTTTCTATCTGTTCTGCCTCTCTAGATGCCCTCCCCTTTGCAATTGCCAATGTTCCTAGAAGCGAACTGCTCGAGGGAGAGCCGAAATCTATGTCATGGGGTGGCAGTGGCTTTGGGGGAGAGAGACGGGAACGCTGCTTTGCAGAAAAGCAAAGATCAGCTCCTGTATTGTTGATTTTCGGTAGGGGGTTAGTCTAGAAGTGAAAAATGCACTTACAGTTGCCACAAACATTTAACTTTCCTTCCTCAAGGACTGAGACCCTCCCTTCCACATTTGCAGGCCCCCGGTTGATGTAGCGGAAGACGAGGCGGAACAGGTCAGGGGAGATCACACTGAGGGTCACCACTACCTTGGGCTGGTGGGAGAGAAAGGGGAGAGAAGCAGAGCACACCTTAAGTAACCTCCACCGTCACCTGCCACCAGCCACCAGCTCAAGCACAGAACTCCCGGGTTCCTGCTCCCAAAAGCAGCATGCCAAAGCAGGTAAGGAATCAAGCCAGAGCCATCCTGCGGTTGCAGAATGGCTGATTGGCCTGGAAGGATGCCTCTAAAGCCATCATTCCATGACACTTTCCACTTAGGTCACCTATCACGCCTTGCCAGAGAAGCATACTCCACAGTCAAGAGCCAAGGGGAGAGAAAAGGAAAGCAGAGAGGACTTGAGAGAAGGCGACCTCTTAAGAGAGGCACACAGAGCCTGGCTAAACTCTATACTTTGCTGCCACAAGATGTAGTGATGACTGCTAGTTTAGATGTCTTTAAAAAGGGGCTTAGGCAGATTCATGGAGGATAAGATTATCAGCGGCTACTAGAATCAGAGAGGCAGCAAGAACAGCCGTTGCTCGGGAACATGACTGGGAAGGTGGTATGGCACTCATGTCCTATTTGTGGGTTCCCAGATGGCCACTCTGCAGGACAGAATGCTGGACTAGATAGGCCTTTGTTCTCATGCAGCAAGGCTCTTCTTACGTCCTTACAAAGGCTGCTTCCCAGTTTGCAAGCTGAAATCATAGGGATGCGCCAACAAATAATTCCCAAAACTAATACATGACAAGTGTATACAAGAACCTGCTTGTGAGAAAGACATGGGTACATTGAGTCAAGGGAGCGACTTGCTATACCTATATCTTTCTTGAAAGCAGATGTGCATATAAACTCTTCCAGACCTACAGTTTTCACAACACAGGAGTGACCTGTGGAATCATTCCCACTCCTAAAATCATAATGCGGAAAGCCGCTCTGTTTTGAAAACAGTAAAACTCGCAGTGATGTTAAGACTGTATGTAAACTTTCAAACACCTCAAAGAAATTAGAAATTAATGGACATGATGAGCCAAAAATTGAGTTTTCTTTTATATCTCCTGACTTTTAGGTTCACGTCTTGCTTTAGAGAGGCTGAATATTTGCGACATCGACTGGATCCCTTAGCTGACTGGAAAATTCAGACGGAAAGACTGGGAGCTGTCAACAATGGGCTGACATTCAAAATCCATGCAAATCAGGTTAACCGCATGCAAACAGAATATTCAAATTAGCCATGGTGCTCTAGCTCAAGCATCCAAGATGGCTGAACAAGGTACCTACCTATATCCTAGAAAGGTAGAGGTCTCTACAACAGAGAAACAGAATAGTCTACCTTCCAAAGCTCACTTGCATCTTAAAAACAATTAAGGTCCCCTCTAGAAGAATTCGATTTGGCTCCTGGTTGCCCGATTATGCGCATCTTCACAGAAACACATTTACCTCTAATAACTACACACGAGAGGAGGTTAAGCACATTACGGGCTATGTGAAACACGCTTTAAAGTTGTTTACATGCGGAGAATCGCATGTTTACATGGCCAAAATGCGCTTCAACTCCAGCAGCAAATTAAAACTCACTATTTAACACGCATTCGAAAATGTGAATAAAAAGCGCCTCGACCCCTGATTTGTGCTCCGCTCTCGTAGAGGTAAAATTTTTAATGCGCCTTGAAAGAGCTTTAAATCGCTCTTGTAGAGGCACCCTAAATTGTGGAATGAGCACTCCTGCGAGGCTCTGGCTATTCAGCATTAAGAGTGGGATTATACCACAGTCCTACAAAGCTTTTGCTTCAGGGAACAAAAATCAAGCAAAGAATGCCTTTATGCTGAGAAGCTGTACTGCAGAATTTCCAAAAAACCATACAGCCCTCACATGCACACAAATTTCTTGGTGGCCACTTCAGGCTTCAGATTGGGAGTGTATCTCCAGAGAGCAAACACTGCAGATGTTACTGTCTCAAGTCCCTAGTCATTCAATCATACCAAGTCATGCAAGAAACCAGCTACCCCCATCAACAGACAAAAGAGCAACTAAAGCATCATGCTTCGCAGTAAAGCCAAACAAACCAAAAAAAGCTACGAGGGTTTTCTTTCCTGTTGAGGAGCAGGGGAGATGTTACGCAGAGTTGCAAAAGGGAGAGAGGAAGTGGGTGAATATCCCCTTAGGAGACCTCCTTGTGTTGGTTTACTGGCAATCCCTTAGGTAGTTCCTGCCTAACCGCTTTCTTCAGGCTGACACAATGGTTCCAGATCTGGGACCTGAGCTGTTCTATTCCTAATAGGCAAATAGGCTTTCACTGTAGACATATAAGCACACAGGTGTGGAGCAACCACTTGCATTGGGCTGTTTGGCCTCAAGCTTTCGGGAAGCCCCTTTGGGTATAACACATAGCTGATCCTTCCCTTTCAAAGCCTCTTCAAACGTTACAACATTCCATCAGGAAAAGCACTTCCATGTCCATGAAAATCATGTATAGATCATGCCTCTATTTCATTGCAAGAACATACAGCGTGCAAATGATGAATAGCTGCAGCCGACTGCAACGTCCCAGGTATGCATGCGTGCAGCAAAATAGTAACAGGCGAACCTTTATATGAGGTGATCTATACAAGACCTTTATCCTTTTTGCTGTACAGATGTGCTTTGCTTGTATGAAACTGGTAACATTCAAAGCGGCCTTTAGCATCTGCCCAAAGAAAGAGAGGGAGGGCAAAGGTTTACCTGGATGGAAGACATTTGTGTGTATCCTCTCCAGCTGAAATCCTCAAATTCCAGGGGGTTGTAGCCAAAGCGAACAGGCCTCCCATCCAGTGTAGTCCCGTCTTCGAGCTCGTATTTCAGGTGGTGAAGATCAGGGATATAATGGCCTTTTGCTGGTCTGTGGATAAAACGTGAGGCTCACACTTAACAGCTCGGTTTCCATCTGCACCATGAAGTAGAAAAGGCTCAGCTTGGTTATCTTTAACGTCAACTGAGTCAACAAATGGGGTCTGTATGGGGAGTTTGTACGCTACAAGAACCCTAGGGCCCTTTTTGCATGGGGCCATACACAGAGAGTCTAATCCTGGACCATTCACACGCAGGGGTGAGAGGGATTTCACCACACTCCATTATTGCACATATCCCCAAAGGAAGGTGTGGTGACCATTCCCTCATATGGGGAAAAGGAAAGGGCTGCACTCAGCCACAGAATGAATCCTCCTTCTGCCTGCACAGCTCTGTTCGGAGTTCACTTTCTCAGTTATGCTGGAATGTGAACAGGACGCTGATATGCATCTGCATTACGTGAAGACCTGCTCAGAAGGCACCTTAAACCACAGCGGCTAAGGCCAAAAGCCTTAGCCACCATGGTTCAAGCCATGGTTCAAGATGTCTTCTGAACAGGGCCATTCTCTTACGTCTGTCCTGAACCTATGCCAATCATTGGGGGAAGCAGTGAGAAGAGAATTCCCCTCTTCAGTATTCGTTTTTCTTTTCTAAATTAAAAATCCACACACGCAGATTCACATACAAAGAGCGTCATCAGACGGGAGGAAAATCGCATTCCCTTACCGTCGCTACCCTTCCCCCCCCGCTCCTGTCCCACCATACTTCCGCTTTCTTTACAAGAGGAAGAAAGAGGAAGTAAACAATGACCACATGGCCCATTCAACGCGCGCTTTTATCCTGCGGTTTCTCCTGCACACAGCATGAAATGGCGGGACGTTTCGCTACAGCCGAAAAAGTCAGATTTTCCTGCTCTTTTTGTTTTTTGTTTTTGCGACAGGAAAACAAGCAGGAGGGGCGGGAGAAGCGTGGGAGGCGGACGTCGTTGTCAAAAGGACCCGTGGACAGCCATGAGTGATAAAATGCTCGTCTGATGTCGCGCAAAGACCGGCAACCTGTCTGTAGCGCCAAGCGCAGCCCTCTCGTCAAAAGGCCCATTCCCATTCTCCCTTCCACTCTTAACACATGGCAGGCTTGAGTCGGGCTTGAAAGCCAAGAGTGAGAAAGCTAAACGCCATAGGATGCCCTGCCGTATCACAACTGGAGCCCCACTAATCCTTACTGTGTGCACGTGGGGCCTTGGGTATTCAGTCTGCAGTGACAGGATCCCGTCTTCTCCTCACACACGGGCCCGACTGACCCGCCGATGTCACAGTGGCATCCTGCAGACCGGAAGCACATGTTTACATTCCACAGTTGCTAATGGGCCCCAAATAGCATTCATCAAAGCCGGGTACCCAAGGCAGTGGCAGCAGCCTGGCACTCTATTTTTATCCCATTGTCTCCACTTTCATGTTGGCTTCTGGCCCTACCGGGATCCGTTTCTACTGCCTCCCGATTTTGAACTGAAACCACGCCTGCTGTCTCCCACTGAGCTCCGAAATAAAGCCTCCTATCACTGCTTGCCAACCATCCCCCTCCACCCCCTTCAAGGATATAGCCTTGTATAGCTAATAAAAATAGACAGCAATGGGCACTCCTGGTCTTTTCAGGGCCAGGGATGTATATGTTTCTGTTAGAGATGAAAGACGGCAACCGACACCGAGGGCTGTGTCTGACCAATTTTAGAATGCTTTGTTCTATCCTATATCAAGAACAGTTGTGCAACCTGCACCCCTAACACAGTCCCCTATTGTGATCTGAACCCTCCTTCCATTCTCTTGAAGTTTAAAGGAAAGTATCTGACGAACTAGTTATCAAGTTTAATGCAACGTCTATTAGCAATGGTTGTGTAAACAAATCTTATCCAACTCCTTTCATCTAGGCTTTTTCCCCTCTTCCTTTTCATCTTTTCTTCAAAAATGGCTGTTTAAATCTCATTGACTGTACCGCCACCTATTTATTCCTTAGCCTTCCCAGAGACTACTTTTCCACTTCCTTTTCTTTGATCTGATACTGCACCTGACTTCCTTGTTTCATCATTTTTTTAAAAGGGGCTCTTCCAAGGTCACCTCTTTTTTTCTCTTTTCTTTAAATTTTGCATAGGGTGCCTCTACAAGAGCGGAGCGCAAATCGGGAGTTGAGGCACTTTATCTGTCCGATTATGTGCATTATCGAATGCGCATTAAATAGCGAGTTTTAATTCTCCGCGGCTGTTAAAGCGCTGTTGACCGTGTAAACAAGCGATTCTCCGCATTTCAGCCACTTTATAGCGCGTTTCATACTGCCGGTTATGCGCTTCACTACATGTCGTTTACAGGATTTAGGCATAAACGCGATTGTGAGAAGATGTGCATAATCGGACAACCAGGCGCCAAACCAAATTCTTGTAGAGGGGACCAGAGTCTAACAAGGTTTTAACAAGGCAAGTAATAAAAAAGAGGAATACGACTGGCTGAGTACAAGTTTGGCAACAATGTATTTTCTTCATTTATAAAATGATTTCTGAGTCGCCTTTCGGCCCTTAAGGGGCCCCAGGGCAAGTTATAATTTTGTAACTTTAAGACAATTTAATAAACTTCACAGCATCACACACAGAGCAAAATTAAGAGCCGGAGAAAAATTAAGAACCAGCACTCTGAATTGTGCCTGGAAACAAACTGGCTGCCTGTGCAGTTGCTGAGAAACTGGTGTAATATGGTCAACAAGCGTGCGGCAGAAAGCTATCAGGCCATCACATTTTGCACTAGGTGCAGTGTCGAACCGCTCTTCAAGGGCAGCCCCATGAAGAGTGCGTTGCAGTAATCTAACAGAAGGTGATTAAGTCATAGATCACTGTGGCCAGATTTGCCTTCTCTAGGAAGCGGCACAATGTACAAAACTCAAGAAGCGTGGAGAGCAAGATATATATTATATTAAATAATTAAGACTTCTAGCAGAGATGGATTCGCACAGACATAGGCTCAATTTGGACGACACAATAAACAACTGGTGTGGGGGAAACAATCGTCAGTTGTTTTGACTATTGTGTCATCCGAATGCTGCCATAGTCAACTGAGCGCTGATCCTCATCCACACCACAGTTGATTATTTATTACCATGTTGTGTGAGGAGTGCCCCCTAGGGTTAGCGTGAGGGTTAGGGTTAGTCAACCCACCATTGACTATCGTGTCGTCCGAATTGAGCCACTGCCTTGAATACATCTTTTCTTCTCCGTAATATGAGGAAGCAATCCCATGCTTCTTACTCACACAAAGCTGAAATTCCAAATTACTCATCTTTCCATCTGGACCCCACCCCTGAAAATATCATTTCCCCTCAGATCTAGCTGAAGGTCTCTAAGATCACCACTCAGCGACTAACTGACAATGCATTTGTCATACCTTGACAACCGAAGTAACTCCCACTCTCCAGATTGTAGTAGCCTTCTTTGCATGCCGAACAGAACTGGCCGCAGATGTTGGGCTTGCAGAAACAGCGCCCATCACCCTAGGAGACACCAAACACATAACGAAATCAACCTGCGGCAACTCCTCAACATTTAAGCACAGCAACTGGCATTTCTTGCTTGGCTGACTGAATTTCTTGGACAAATAAAAAAGATCAAAGTGCAAGAAGAATGAGAAAGAGGAGAGGGGCTCAGAATTACAAGAGCCGCTGTTCTTTTGTCCTACAAAAACAGCGAGCCCGCTAAAATTTCTCTGCCCAGCCCTCACGCCAGACAGATATTTGTTTTTGAAAAAACACAATAATATTATTTACTAAAACCTTGGAGAATCAGAGGAAATTTAAATTAGGCCCATTTTGCTGTTGTGTAGCATTTGCATACATCCAGAATAACAACACTACACACAATATCTCTAAAATGTTGCTTGACATCTGATGCGTATTCCTAAAGGGGCCTGACAAAGAGTTAGAAGCAAGAGGGACCACTCTGTGGAGCGTCACTTAGACGTGAGTTAGAATAGCCTGTTCCGCTCAGGATGCCACAGTTCTCAGTAAACAGAAACGAAGGCCTAGCCAGAACGTTGCAGTATAAAAATGCAATAAATAAATAAATAAATAAATAAATAAATAAATTTCACCACAGGGCCGGAAACTTACTTGCTGGCACTCAGCAACTCCTGCAATGGTTCCCATGGTGTCACACTGGCAGCCTGGGGGAAACAGAAAGCCACAAACTGAGGGCTCCAGCCCAAAAAAGGAAATTTCTAAGTTAGCCTGATGCTAACCAACTGACTAGTGATTACTTTATTGCGTTTTTATAGCTTTAGGTCACGTTTATATTATTCCTATAAACCACAAGAGTTTATCAGAAAGCGGTATATAAATGTATGTATGAAACAAACAAGCAAACTCATCCTTTGGCACAACCTTCCTCAACCTGGTGCCCTGCAGTTGTGCAGGACTACAATTTCCAACATAAGAACACAAGAAGAGCCATGCTGGATCAAACCAAGGGTCCATCTAGTCCAGCACTCTGTTCACACAGTGGCCAACCAGCTGTCAACCAGGGACCCACAAGCAGGACATGGTGCAACAGCACCCTCCCACCCATGTTCCTCAGCAACTGGTGTATATCAGCTTACTGCCTCTGATACTAACACATAGCCATCAGGACTAGTAGCCACTGATAGCCTTTTCCTCCAAGAATTTATCCAACCCCCTAATCGTCACTACATCTTGTGGTCGTGAATTCCATAGTTTAACTATGTGTTGTGTGACGAAGTGCTTCCTCGTATCTGACCTGAATCTCCCACTGATCAGCTTCATGGGACGACCCCATTGGGTTCTAGAATTATGGGAGAGGGAGAAAAATGTCTCCCGATCCACATTCATACCATGCATGATTCTATCATGTCTTCCCTTAGCCTCCTTTTTTCCAAGCTAAACAATCCCAGCTCTTGTAACCGTTCCTCATAGGATAGGCTGACCATATGAAAAGGAGGACAGGGCTCTTGTAACTTTAACAGTTGTAGAGAAAAGGCAATTTCAGCCAGTGTCATTTGTATGCAATTAGTTCCTGGTGAAATTCCCTCTTCATCACAACAGTTAAAGTTGCAGGCACTATATTGGAGTGACCATATACAAAAGAAGGCAGGGCCCCTGCAACTTTAACCATTGTGAATTTCACCAGGAACTAATTGCATACAAATGACACTGGCTGAAACTGCCTTTTCTCTACAACTGTTAAAGTTACAGGAGCCCTGTCCTCCTTTTCATATGGGCAGCCTATCATAGGAGAGATGCTCCAGCCCCTTGACCACTCTAGACACTGGCTGGGAGATGCTGGGACTTGTAGTCCTGCACAGCTGGAGGGCACCAGGTTGAGGAAGGCTGCTCTGGCGCGTCAGGCTGGCAGAAACCAGCAAGACAGCAGAAGCCCCAAAGAGGAGCCCTGTCATGGTTTCAAATTCCTGCTGTGCAAAGGCAAATAGGGCATTCTGATGCAATTGTCTTTACTGCATAAGCCAGAAGTGCAGAACCTCTTTCAGTCCGAGGGCCAATTCCATTTTGGAAAAGCTTTTGCGGGCCACGTTCCATTGGCGTGCAGGGCCAAAGCCAAAGAGGGCAGAGCGAAAAATACAAAAATTACTAGCATGTTTTAGCTTAAAGTTCTTACTGCCAGTAACTAAGCCTTAGGAGAGACATTTAGTATTCACTACCAGGCCAAGTTTAAGGTTCTAGTATTAGTGTACAAAGCACTTAAACAACTTGAGACCAGGATACCTGAGAGGGTGCTTTTGCCCCTATCAACCTGTCCGGTCACTGAGGTCATGCTCCTGGTGGTTCCACATGGACCTATGGTCCGATTAGAGTCCACCGGAAGAAGAGCCTTCAGTGTGGTGGCCCCCTTCCTATGGAATTCCCTGCCTTTGGAGGTTAGGCAGGTGCCAACGTTGTATTCCTTCCAGTGCCTCCTGAAAACGTTGTTGATCCAGGAAGGTTTCCCTGAATGACCAGCAGCAGTTTTATTTGCCCTTTGTTTCTTTTTAAAAAATGTATTTTAATGTGTTTTTATTCTATTGGTTCACTGCTCCGAAATCCTTGGATGGGGAGTGGTATATAAATATTGTAAATAAATAAATAAATTTCAATTTTACAGAATTGTGGGGGGGAATGGATAAGATACATAGATTCGATGACTTTAGATTTTTCGTGATCGATACAATACAGCCACATAAATGCAATTGGCAAGACCATGAGAAGTTGCTGTTACAGCTGGAGGCAAGATGGATTCACAAACTGAATACTGTGGCACCTCGGGGGTTAAACCAGAACCTTGATCTAGCATCATTCTTGTAATCTATCTACTGATGACAGTTAGTACTACAATTTAGCCAAGGGAACATGTGATTAGTATTTAATGAGTACAGCTGACACATGAGGTTACCAAACACTCAGGAACAGTCGAAGGCAGCTTCCAACGTGAGACAGGTCTGTGGAAATATTTCTTACTAGATTGGATAATCTATGGGATAGGAATGAAATGGACTAAATGCCTCCTCTTTAATTTAGCAGGTAACTGGAAAACAAACTGTGATTACATATTAAGGTCCTGCTAGCGAAAGCCTAATGATAAACAGGAGGGTGAGTGTTTTACTAGTTTCAGATTAACGATTAGGGAGGACTCATTATTATAACAACGCGGGTGGAACTAGGGCCTAAGTGTGTTAATTATATTTACAGAGTGTTCAGCAATAAGAAAAGAATCTGAAGAAGAGACCGAAACGAGAAGCTACCGGAAACTCGTTATCTTCTATTGCTGTCTTAAGACTATTCAAAATATTTTGTAAACTCAAGTGAAACGAAATAACGCCAACGTTCAGTAGACTGTATGCTGTATTTAGTTTGAGGATGATAATAACCTGTTACTGTTAAAATAATACGCAATAACTTGTTACTGTTAAAATTATAATTTATTGCTGTTATACAAGGATTCAATGATATGATGTGAATATCAATCACAGTCATTAATTTGTGTGTTATGATATGAAGTGAATATCTATCACAGCCATCAATTTGTATGTTATGCACATTGGTTCATCATTATTATCTACTTAGGAACAATACACTAACTAGTGGAACCACCTGCTGTTTGTTCTTTGTTTTCTTGTGTACTAATATTTATGCTAGTAATTATGTTGGGTCATGTTGGCATACATTATATATGAGAAATCACTTTTGTAGTGGTTGCATGCAGCAGCATTAGTGCATACCAAGTAGTAGCAGCCTCTAGCCTTTTTTTGGAAAATTGCGGTTTTTCTAGATGGACATGACGGGTTTTGCCAAGTCATGCTGTCTTTTTTTTTTTTTTTTTACAGATTCAGGAACTTCCTGACAATTGAGCATGCTTTATGTATGACTGCTTTCTGGATGTTGGTTGCTGTTGCTGTTGTTGTTATTATTATTATTATTATTATTATTATTATTGACATTTATATACCACCCCATAGCTGAAGCTCTCTGGGCGATAGTTGGGGGAAAGAGTGTGTGGCCACCTGGGGAACCCGGGGGAGGGGCAGATAAGACCCCAGGCCTGAGGCTCTACACCCCAAGTATAAGCTTTAAGATACAAGAAGCTGACCAAAAATTGACAAAAAACCCTTTGTTCATCTAACCCAGGACAGCTGAGGGCTTCGCAAAGACCGAGAAAGAGGTTGAACCTAGACCTGCCATTTGATAACTTCAATTAAATTGAAAGTTGTGTTTTATGCATCCAAAGGTCTCCCCAGTGGCTGCTGCTTTTCTACAATGTATTCAGACAGATGAAGAGAAGAAATGGGAACCACTTTCTCCCTAAACACCAGGGTAATATTCAGGCGCCTAGGTATCTAGTGGTTTGGCTGAAAAGCGCCTTGGAAGAATTACAAAATAAGTTTCTTACTCATACATCCAAACGGGTTATCAGGAGTCAAGTTCCAGTAGAGCGGCTTGCACCTATCGCAAGCTTCACCTTCCACATATGCCCGACATTCACAGGAACCCTGTGGAGGAAAAGGATGGCAGGGAGATTTGGAAATGCATACCAAAGAATCGCGCAGAATCAAAGGCAATGCAGGAAAGGAACATAGGAAGTTGCCTTAGATCAGGTCCAATTTGCCCTTCTAGCCCAGTACTGTGTGCTCCGGTGGGCAGCATCTCTCCAGGGTCTCAGGTCCCCTGATCTTTTTAATTGGAAATACCAAGGAGTGAACCTGGGACTTCCTGCATGCAAAACATCTGCTCAACCCCAGAGCTACGATCCCTCCCCTATCATCCACTCCTTCACATGATGGAACTGCCCAAGCTCATAACACTCAGTGCAGTGTAAAATAATATATATATATATATATATATATATATTCAATATAGTGTATAATAAGGAAGAATCAAGGCTAAGATCAACAGCCGTGGGACATACCACTGGTGGCAGGGACGTGTCTTCATTTGCAAGCCCCGCGGGATTACAAGAACCCACTGAAACAGAAAAACACACAGATAAGAACAGGCATTAAGGGGAAAACGCATCAACCATGTGCAATTTTAAATGCTGGGTAGATCTGGTAGGCCGCTTATGGCAGACCTTGCAAAACCATTATAAACCAACATGTAGAGCAAACAGCATAATTAGCTGCACCCCCAAGACATTTGACAGTGAGCTCTGCGTTCAAATTCAGTACTTTTTGTGACTTTGCATTCCAGCAATGCTGCCTGCCGCTGCACTAGGTACTGAAATTGACCTCCATTGCAAGGGTTCAGGCTGGTGCGATGCAGTAAGCCACACATGTGGAATAGGCTAAGCTACCTTCACACTGTGGGAATCCATAAGCCCCGGGTATGCAGGTATCGCAGCGCAGTCCAATTACTCTGGGACGACAGCTACATTGCCCAGTCTCCTGATCACAGGTGCCATAGAGAGAACCTTCAGCAGAACAGTGACAATCTGGAGGGGGGGGGGGGGGGAAGGACAGGTCAGAAAGCGTTGTTGAAGGTCTTAATTATTGTTCAAGAAAGAACTTACAGAAACTGTAGGTAGCAGGCGCCATCGAGAAAAGGCCTCCCCATCTCACACAAGGAAAAGGCTCTTCTAAGATGATGCCTCTTGCAACACATGCGTACGTTATCGAAAAACAAGGGAAGTATGCATGCCTTCTTCTTCTTCCGAAGAATCACATTGGCCCCGTTCAGAAGTCACTTTAAACCACTGCTTTAACCATGGTGAATAAGGCAAAAAGCTTTATTCACCGTGGTTAAAGCTGTGGTTTAAGGTGTCTTCTGAACGGGGCCGTTCAGTTGATAAGTCAACTAAAAGTGGTACAAAGATTATTATTTTTTAATTGAATGACAGCCCTTGAATACTTACAGTCTATGGGTTGTATCTAATGTTAGTCTAACTTAGGTCCCATTCATTTCAACGGGTGAACTTTAGTAGAATTAACATTGAACACAATTCATGTACCATGTCAAACCTAGGAAGTGTACACCGTAAGTCAGTGTTATATACCACATGTTAACTTACTAGTGACCAGCAGGAGGGTTCTCACACCACTGCAGCAGTGAATCCACTGTGGATAATTAACTATGGCTGCCTCTACAAGAGGCATTTAAAGCTCTTTCAAGGCACAATAAAAAATTTACCTCTACAAGAACGGAGTGCAAATCGGGCGTAGAGGCGCGTTTTCTCTCCAATTATGCGCATTATCGAATGCGCGTTAAATAGCGAGTTTTATTTTGCTCCGGTCATTAAAGCGCATTTTGACTATGTGAACAAGTGATTCTCCGCATGTCAATAGTTTAAATCGCATTTCGGTTGTCCAGTAATGCGCTTCGCCGCCTCTCGTACAGAGGTATTAGGCGTAAATGCGCTTCTGCGAATATGCGCATAATCGCCTAACCAGGCGTAAAGGCGAATTCTTGTAGATGAGGCCTATTTGATGTTTAGATTGCGGACTTGATGAATAAGAATACAAAATACAGTACGACAAGTGGTAGTTTGCTTGAATGAAGAGATCGCAGATCTGCAAATTAACTGCATTGTTGAACCAGGACCCACTTAGTTGGATCAGGACTGATAGTGCCAAGCACGTTTACGGCGGGTATGCATGCTTAGTTGTGTGTGGCTATGTGCTTGCAATCCACTTCTGTCTACAGGATGTTGTGGATTAGAGTAGACTGTGGTTATCACAAACCAGGAAAGGGAGAATAAAATCCACGTGAGGAGGGGAGAGAAAGAGGAGCCCACAATCATCTGCCAAACCATGATTTGAAAACGATGCCTGAATCAAACCACTGACAGAGGCCGGTGTGCCATAGCGGTTATGTTGGAACAGGACCATTCACATTCAAATCTCCACTCAACCATGGAGTGCTGAGCTCGGTCATCTGGAGGTCTGGGGTGAGATGTCGTTAATATGCAGACAACACCCGACTCTGAGGTACGACAGGTGGCTGTCAGGGACAGGGACTTCTCAGTGGTGATGCTTTGATTGAAGAATGCTTCAGGGGGACTCATCTGGACCTCTGCTTATGGGTTGTTTATATATTGGATTTTTTTAAAAATCGTATTTTAAATGTTTTAATATTGTAACATGTCTAGTTCTATTTTTAATTTTTGTATATCTCTTATCTGTTCTAACTGTACATGCTTTAATTTGTAAAGCTGCCTTGAGTCCCAGTATTGGGGAAAAGGTGAGATTTATTATTATTATTATTATTTATTATTATTATTATTATTATTTCCTGTGTAATGTTTTAATAATAATAATAATAATAATAATAATAATGTTTTCCTGTGTAACCTCTTGAATAATAATGTTTTCCTGTGTAACCTCTTGAAAAGCTCAAACCATGAAGCAGGCTCCTGCAATTCTCACTGAATGCCAGTAGGGAATAAAGTGATAGGATCCAGGTGAACACAAGGGACTGCAAATTTAGTGCAGCGCTGTGTAATATTTTGAGACATGGGAAAAAATGCCTTCTTTACTACCAGAAAAACAGGCAGCATCTGGTACGTGACTCACCTGTGCAGCTAGGATATCCATAGAAGCCTGGGGCACACTGGTTGCAGGTGTGGCCTATGTAATTTGGGTGGCAATGGCACTGACCAATGGGGCTGCAGTCATTGTCCTCTGAGCCTCGAGGGTCACAGGAGCAAGCTGCAAATGGAAGGCACACAAGGAGGTTGGAGAAGGAGACAGTGAGGGCACACGGATTCTCTTTAAGTGCCTGGAAAACGGATTCTTTCATTCCAGACAGATTCTACAGAAACCATCTGTCTCATACCCCTAACTGGAGGCTGAACATTTCCTCCCAAAGGAAGCTATTCTTCCTTCTAGAACAAACAAGTTCCTACCCCCATGTCCATGAACACAGCTGACTAACATCTATCAACATTTGTACGTTTTGGTATAGCAGAGTCAGATAATGGCTGGCATTAAATCCGAGGGAAGAAATACTTTGGGGGGGTTTAATGTATCCAACCCCCACCCTTGTTTTGTTTTGTTTTAATCAGGCAATATGCTAATGCTAGTTCCTCAAACACTCTGTGTAGCATTCTTGCAGGCGAATAGAAGGTTGCTAGTTCTGATTCAACAAGGAGTTACGTGTAGTATTAGGGACTGCTGGGGACTAGAAGGGCAGGGGTACAAGCAGCTCTACTCAGTGCAGTACACCTAGGCTGACCATATGAAAAGGAGGACAGGGCTCATGTCACTTTAACAGTTGTAGAGAAAAGGGAATTTCAGCCAGGGTCATTTGTATGCAATTAGTTCCTGGTGAAATTCCCTCTTCATCACAACAGTTAAAGTTGCAGGGGCCCTGCCTTCTTTTGCATATGGCTGCTCTAGTATAGTGCCTGCACCTTTAACTGTTGTGATGAAGAGGGAATTTCACCAGGAACTAATTGCATACAAATGACTCTGGCTGAAATTCCCTTTTCTCTACAACTGTTAAAGTTACATGAGCCATGTCCTCCTTTTCACATGGTCAGCCTAACAAGTTTTTCTCACTTCCATCTTGATTTCCAGCAACCTCGCGTTGGCTACAATGTTGTCAGTGCTGAAGGAGTAAGGTTGATGGAAATAAGAGATTTCCTTAGATATTAGTGCCAGAGTGTTAAAAAAGAAAAGAAAAAAGGTTACAGCCAGAGACAGAGGCCCTTTCCGCTAGGCTGACCAGATAAAATCCAGGTCAGGGCTCATGTAACTTTAACAGTTGTAGAGAAAAGGGAATTTCAGCCAGGGTCATTTGTATGCAATTAGTTCCTGGTGAAATTCCCTCTTCATCACAACAGTTAAAGGTGCAGGCACTATACTAGAGTAATCATGTACAAAAGAAGGCAGGGCCCCTGCAACTTTAACTGTTGTGATGAAGAGGGAATTTCACCAGGAACTAATTGCATACAAATGACCCTGGCTGAAATTCCCTTTGCTCTACAACTGTTAAAGTTACATGAGCCCTGACCTGGATTTTATCTGGTCAGCCTATTTCCGCACCAAGCAATTTGCCTGGGATGGACCCCGGCTGCTCCCTGTGCTCCGATGGTGTGTATTAGGTACTTCAGGGATCGCCCTTCCTCCCTCCCTCTATACCCAGGGGCTGTCCCAGGCTAAACGCCTGGTGTGGAAAGGGCCAGATTTTTACTGGCAAATACCCTGTAATAAACAGTATGAATGAGAGTGAAAAAAAAATAGACCCCAAGTGGACAGATGCTGGGAAATGTCTATGGCCTGAATCTTATCCACAAAAAGGAAACAGTGGTTGTAATACTATAACATATACTGGTGCCTAGCACCCAACCACCCAAAATACAAATATTCTGACGAAGCTTAACGAAACAGGTTGAACACCGGAGTCCTGTTATTATATTATATTATATGTATTACACAGAGGACACACATTGGAACCGATATACTACTGAACTGTAATGTGTTTATGAGTGTCACTCTGGAACATGGACCTATGTGCTTTGAAACATTTGGTTGAACCAATATATCATGTGTGCACATATATAAAAACACTGTGATTAGATGGAACACTTATGTGTATTTAATGAAATATATGTGAGTACAGTTATGCACTGATAAATATAAATACAAACACTGTTAGATTTATCATTTTTGGGCTCCTAATTGTATTTTGGGTGGTTGGGTGCTAGGCACCAGTATATGGTATGGCCTGAATCTTGCCAGGGAAAAAATGGGGGCAGGAAGAGTCCTCGCTTGAGATCTTCATCTGGAATGAGATACGTCTTCGGGTGCCTCTACAAGAGGCATTTAAAGCTCTTTCAATGCGCATTAAAATTTTACCTCTACAAGAGTGGACCGCAAATCGGGGGGTTTCTCTCCGATTATGCGCATTATCGAATGCGCGTTAATAGCGAGTTTTAATTTACCGCGGCCATTAAAGCACATTATGCCCATGTGAACAAGCGATTCTCCGCATTAAACACCTCTAAAACACGTTTCATACAACCGGTAAGGCAACCAGTTATGTGCTTAACCATCTCCCGCGTATAGTGATTTGCCATAAATGCGATTCCGAGAAGATGCGCATAATCGGACAACCAGGCGTCAAACCAAATTCTTGTAGAGGGAACCTTCCTTAGATACCTTCATTTTTTAACAAAGAAGTACAAAAGCTGCTTCGTCCCTACCAGCCCTTCCATGAACCAGCATACCTTGGCAATGAGGGTAGGAATGATATCCAGCTCTGCACTGGTCACAATGAGGCCCGTCATATTCAGGCCTACAGTAGCATCTCCCAGCAGCATCACATCCTTCCGGCAATGCGCCAACAGCACTGCAGCCACAAACTATAATGGAGAGAAGATCCAAGGTTCATAACTTTGTTATCTCAAGAAGGGGATTCAGCATGACTGTGAAGCTCACCTATGGGCCCGGGTAAACCAGCACTCCCCAGTGGGGGATGTCAAATACTGGCATGCAGGGTGGGTGTTTGGGAGTCCTGGGCAGCATGCAAAGGACAAATCAACAACAGGTCTAACAAAATGTACTTCTGCTCCCACTCGCTAATACTGTGTAAGAAAAAAAATGAAAATCAACTTTTGTGTTAAGGAAAGTAAAATCTGCCCTCTTGTTGACATAGGTAATGAAAAGCATGTCCGTATCATTTGTTGGCTGGGTGTAATTTGCTCGGCTTCAAGTTTGTGTTTTTTCAAATAATGCTGAGCTTTTCAACTAATATTGGCTAACATGGCAGACAAAGAGGATGGGGAAAGAAGGAATCTTAGAATGGAGTTAATAGTAAGAGCTGGGAGCCCAGTGAGAAAGGATGGGGAAAGGTGTAACTACCAAACACCCCCATGACCATTAAAAGTCCTCCCAGGATTCTGGGATTTCACTATACACTGCCTGCTCATGTCCTAATTTCCCTTTGCAACCATGAGATCTAGAAACTTAAGAGCGCGGCAAAAAAATGTAGGTATTGGTACAACATATATATGTGCCCAACCCCACAGCTATCATTCTCTATCTGAGAACTCACATTGACAAAGTGGATAGCTGAAATAGCCAGGCGCACACTGATGACAAGCATATCCTTCAAATCCGGTTCGACATAGACACTGGCCAGTCTCACTGTCACATGTGCCTTCATAGAAACCAGGGCCCGAACACTGGCAGGCTGTGGGGGGCAAGGGAGGAGGCAGGAAGGGAAAATAAATACATGGCTAGTCCAGAGCAATGTGCTGTACATGCCCCTGTAATCCCATAGGTACCTGTCCCATTTATCAGCCATGTCTAATTTGAGTTTAAGATTGCAATCCTATATTCACTTACTTGAAAGAAAGCCCCTTTGAGATCAGTGGGACTTACTTCTGAACAGACATGTATAGGATTGCACTGGGAGATTCCCCCAGTTATTTTCTTGACTTCCTATGGGAAAGCTTCGGTATGCTTGATACATGGCACCTTGGCAACACCTTGGTACATCTTGTTCAGAATACATTAATCTGTAGGTGGTTGATCAATGGAGGTGCCTGCCTTAGTGAAGTGGGTCAGACCTAATGACTTTCTGAATCCTCAAAACCTGGTTATCCCATGAGGCAAACCCTAAGCTCTCAAGAGAGGGAAATTGCCTGTGGGTTTAGCAGCACTTGCTTGAGCTTCGTTTACTCACGCTGACAACCTGGTCCATAATACCCAGGCACACACTGATCACACTGGGTCCCTTGGAAGTTGGGTTTACACAAGCACAACCCAATCTGAGCATCTTTCCGGCAGGCGTTCCCTCTGGTGCCAGCAACGTTACAGTCACAGTCTGGAAAATTTAGAGGGGGAAAGGGAGGAGAGAAAAAGACATTCAGTTGCATGTGCAATTTGGCACATCCTGATCCCCAGTGAGGAACCACTGCAATGATCATAAATGGTCAATTATAATAATAGGAAGCACAATCATTTCAAAAAGGAGAAATAAAACCAAAAGCTTACTTATTATCTGCCCAGCTGGGAGGACTTGCTCTCCAGTATCATTGTAAGAGAAAACTGGCACCGCTAAATGAGGGGAAAGACAATGCGAACATTAATTCTATGGTCAAGAAAAAGTTATTCATCAGTAAGCACCAGCCTAAACTAAACCCAACTCTCTATAAATCAACCCTTCTGAATTGCAAAACATCAATTCAAAAATTAAGCCTCTCAATTCCATCTTTTTCTTCCAACTCCGTGAAGTATTTTAGCATAATGTTGAAAGATCTGACGATTTAGAACAGCTTTCCTCAGCCTAGTACCCTCCAGATGTTTTCTACTACAACTCCCAGCATTCCTGACTATCGGCCATGCTGATTGAGACTGATGGGGGTCCAAAATGTCTGGAAAGCACCAGGATGGGAAAGGCCATTTTAGATGTCGGCAGCCAACCCTGCTTAAAATAATCCGCACGACAGGCACAAGAGAAGCCCCTGAGTATGCTCCGCCACCAACATGAGAGAGACTGAAATTCAGGCGCATGACTCCATGTCCGTGTTAGCAATACATACGGTAACAATGTGGGAAGTCCATGTAACCATCCGCACAACCATCACAGTCCTCCCCTGAGTAATTTGGCTTGCAGTAACAGCGGCCGGTGAGGTCCTCGCAGGTGCCATCCGTGAAGTCTGAGTCACAATTGCAGCCTAGAAAAAAAAAGACCATCACTAAGAATCTCCTATGCCAGACCAAGCTGAAAGCAGAGCAACTACGGGAACAGGGAGCATTTGACCAGAGCAGGGGTGGTGAGGCCTCTCTTCACTTGGGTGCCCCTTATGCACTACTGGCTAAGGTGTCAGAAATGCTGGTACTACCAGAACTCCAAGATTTCTCTCCTGCTCATCGTTCTACATGGCTTGCATTGCCTAAAGACAGCAGTGGGGGGCCGGGTGATCCCCATCCAGGTGGGCATGTCCGTGTCCACCTGACATCATTTGCTCCCTGGTCCAAGCACCAAGTGGATCTTCCACCTGGCACTTGGGCCAAGGATCAGGCTTTGCGGAGCATGAGGATTCCCAGTTAAGAGAGTTCCAGACACAGTGGAGCTAAGCCAGCCTACTCCCCATCACCCCCATTGCTCCCCCACCGGCTTAGCCCTATGTTAGCTCCCCCTGCCTGCTTCCGGCAATGAGAGGAGGGAGCTGAGGCAGGTGACGCCGAAGCAGCCAGGTCCCCTTCACTTCTCCGAGGGAGGAGTGAAGGGACTTTGATGGCTGTGCACATCTTGCCTTCTTCCCACAATGGGGGAAGGAGGCAGGACAGAGAAGCAGAAGCGGCCAAGTCCCTTTCGCTTCTTCTCACTCCGATTAAACTGTGACACGTCAACAGATGCTTCTCTTTACAGCTTTAGGAAAATCAAAGGTCCCCTCTACAAGGATTCGCTTTTGCGCCCGGTTAGGCGATTATGCGCATAATCGCTGAAGCGCATTTACACCTAATCCCTCTGCACGAGAGGCGTCGAGAGGCGGCGAAGCGCATTAACGGATGACCAAAATGCGCTTTACAAGTAGTTAATGCGCATAAGCGCTTGTTCACATAGTCAAAATGCGCTTTAATGGCCGGAGCAAAATAAAACTCGCTGTTTAACGCGCATTCGATAATGCACATAATCGGAGAGATAACGCGCCTCTACGCCCGATTTGCGCTCCGTTCTTGTAGAGGTAATTTTTTTTAAGCGCCTTGAAAGAGCTTTAAACCTCTCTTGTAGAGGCAGCCAAAGTATCGTCATCATCATCATCATCATCATCATCATCATCATCACGTGAATGAATTGACTCCATCAGTTTAGAATGAAACCCAGAAGGAAAAGATCTAGAGAAACGCTTCTGTATAAAGACATGCATACAAGGCATGGCGTGGCTAGTTTTTTTTCCTTCTGGCGGCACCCGTCATGCCGGATGGGATGCTGTTCTACAGAGCTCCAAACCTTTGTGGGTGGGGGCTTTCGGGGGCTGACACTGGAAGGAGAAGCTGAAGAGTCCCTTTGTGCATAGAATGCTGTGCCCAGCACTGAATTCTGGACTATATCTATTGTGCATATGAGAGAGCATACTCACGATAGCAAATGTATGGTGAGTCCACTGGATGATCTGGGGATTTATAGTATCCGGGGCTGCAGCTCTCACAGTTGATGCCTGCTGTATGATGCTGCAAAATAATTTGCCTATTAGCTTTAGTTAATTTGAGGCATTGTGATTTAGACAGACAAGAGACGTAAGAGAAGAACTCCATGATGGCTGCAATCCTATAACCACTTACTTGAGAGTCCCAGTGAACTCAAGTGGGGTTTACAGCTGAATCGGCATGTGTAAGGTTTTGCTGTAAGTTTGAAACAGCTCAAGTTATGCCAGCCTGATTTAAAAGCAAATATCTATGGGATAAGCAGTTGGTTCTTATTCTTCCTTCAAAACCCCCTTCACAGTTAACAGTATAAGCTCAAACATAGTCAGTCTCCATTTATGTATCATGTCTTAAGACACGAACGGCACAATCCTATATATGTTTAGACAGGAAAAAAAGCCCTACAACTCCTAGATTTCCCAGCCAGCATGGGGAGAGAAACGGAGAAAAAGAAGGAACAGGGAAGGGAGAGAAATAGCGAGGAAAGGGTTGGGTGGAGAAAAATAGCAAGGGAATGGGGGGAAGAACACAAAGGGAAAGGTCTGTGTGGGCGGCTGTTTGGGCAGGTCCAGAAAGCAACTCTTTCCTTCTCTCCCTGCCCGCCAACTGCTGATTTGCAGCAAGTCCAGGAACCGCAAGGAGAACCTGCCGCCCTAATGATTTTCAAGGTTTTGTTATAAATCATTTTTTGAAGGCAGCAGGAACTGGAGAACTTCATGGGTGCTGTTGAAGGTCCCCACTGGGTACCCCTGTTTATGGGGTACACCAAGAATATGCCTAGTAGGTGGGAATTTACCCACTAATTGCAGAAGGTGTCATCCTTAAAATTCATTATAATCCAGATAATCCAGAGTGATAGGCCATGCGGGGTTGGCCATGCCTACCACTTCAGATTATCCAGATTATACTACAGCTCGAATCATCCCTGCCCATTGGCCATGCTGGCTGCAGCTGATGGGAGCTGTAGTTGAGAACATCTGGAAGGGGCCCAAACTGGGGAAGGCTGCTCTAGGACATAATCTGTTAACATTAAGAGTTCACACAGTTCCTTTTAAGAGCCCTCCATTTTCTCACTGCAAACGCTGCAGAACTTCACGCTGGCAATGCAAATAGCAGCCCAACTTAAAAGCCCTTTGTTTCGCAGCACTCCCAGACAAATCTTACCTGGCAATCGATGCACACACCTCCTCCTTTAAATTGGCCATTCCGATTTTCGCTGGCCCTGTGGCGGTCAACCTCCGGGTCATAATAGCAATCATAGGCATGGCCATTACAGTTACAGGCTGCAATTACAAGAGAAAGTGAGCTAGGACTGGGGCAAACACTGATTTACATGTTCTCCCTTTTGCAGTAGTAGAATTCACTGCTGCATTTTGAACAACGCCCTGTGCATCCGTTGCAATGGTCTGGTGGGGTAACTCTGGATTGAAGAAGGTGCAAGTTCATTAATAAAAAATGACTCAAGGTTCCCAGTACTAAAATAAGACTGAACATCTGGAGTATTCCAGCAGTGCTTTGTTGATCATCCTATTGAAGCTAGCAGCACAAAATGAGAGGAACAAGAAATCTTTGGAGCAAAAAGGGACCAAACAGCACTGGGGCCAACAGAGGTCCTTTAGGGACCCTTACCACATTACTCTCCTACATTGCGAAAACTCTCTGTGTATTCCCATTGGGCCTGTTTAGACATAAGCCATGGTTAGGCTGCTAACCCTTTCCAAGCAAGTGGTTAGTGAGTGCGTCTAAACTATGGTTATGTAGCCAACATGGTTAGGAATGGTGCACACGACACATTAAGTAATGGTTCACATGACATGCTAAGTCACAATGTAGGGTGACTATATGAAAAGGAGGACAGGGATCCTGTATCTTTAACAATTGCACAGAAAAGGGAATTTCAGCAGGTGTCATTTGTATGCATGCAGCACCTGCTGAAATTCCCTCTTCCTCACAACAGTTGAAGCTGCAGGAGCCCTGCCCTCTTTTGTATCTGGCCAAGAGGACAGGGCTCCTGCAGCTTTAACTGTGGTGAGGAAGAGGGGATTTCACCAGGTGCTGCATGCATACAAATGACACCTGCTGAAATCCCCTTTTCTATACAACTGTTAAAGATGCAGGAGCCCTGTCCTCCTTTCCATAGGGTCACCCTACATAATGTTTAGCTCAAAACATTTAACCACCGTGGCTTAGCATGTTGTCTGAACAGGGTCATTCTTTGCTTCCTCTTAGCAATTCATCAAACAATCTCCTTTCTCAGTCCAAGGTGATTTAATTTCATAGTCTAGTATGGAATGAATAAGGTGCATTTGCTGGGTGAATCAGACACACCACTAGCTAGTAAGCAACAAGTTAGGTTTAAATCCAATGTTTGGAATGCCTCTCCCACTTCCGGCTGAGGCAAATGTATATTGTATATTGTATGTTATTCTGTGTTTTTAGATTGTGCCTTGTTTTATATATTTTAAAATGATTTCATGGTTTTAATTTTTGTGAACCGCCCAGAGAGCTTCGGCTATGGGGCGGTATAAAAATGCAATAAATAAATAAATAAATAAATAAATGTGTATGTCTGGTTTCTGTCATCTTTGCCCCCTGCAGGTGAGTGAGTGAAACACCAACTAACAAAGGGCCCATCAGGTACATCAAGTCTTCTCCATTTCTGGTTTTGCAACCATCTGTGACATGAATGGCTGAAAAAGAAGAAAAATAGGCAGGAACAGGAGCAAAAGGCATCAACCAGGACAAATTTTTGATACTATAAAACTTACGTTCACATTCATTGGCGCTGTCGCTAGTGGCTGGTTTCCATGGTGATTGGTTGAAGCCTGGACAGCAGTGATCACATGAACCTCCACAAGTGTTGTGCTGACAGTCACACTGAAGCCTGTTAAGTAAATGGTGAGTGGGATGACTTACTTCTAGGAGTAGATTACTCAATGGTCAAACACAGGGAAGAAACAGTGATGTAAGGGAAGAATTCAAGAGGCCGCTGGTTCCTTTTTAGACATATCTTACCAATGGCTCTCACATTGCCCCTAATACTGGAGTATGCAAGCGTCTGAGAAAGCGTTTTTGTCTTTGAAAACACAACAGATCATCCCCTCTAAGAACAAACTTGGTAGTGCCGTGCCAACCAGTGGGGCAATGAAATGGTGACATTCAGGGACAAAGTAGGTGTCTCCGCATACTCAGGTATATTCCCTAGGTATTTGGGAGAAGCTGGAGCAAAATAAAACACCCCACAATCTCCAACAAGGGTTGTGTGTGTGCAGTGCCTGCACACAGGAGCACTACATTAGAAAGAGTTTAAAGCCCGGACACTGACAAAAGCGGGGAGGAAAATTTCCAAGTAAGAACAAAAGCAACTCCCCCACCCAGCTTTAGGGCCAGCCCCCAAACCTCCCTCTTCGAAAGTATCAAGTTTAGTGCTGACAAAACAACTTAGTGAGGAAGGTTAACCACCACCACCCCAACCTTATACTGTATCACTCAGGTTGGGAGCTGACCTCACTGTCCTCCCCTCCCCATCAATCCGCCCCCCCCCTAAACAATTGCGTCGGGAGAAAAAGAGTGAGCTTTCACCATTAGACCCTCAACTTGTCTATTTTTAATCATGAGAATGATCCCAACAAATATAACTGGCTTCTCACCAATATTACAGAAATGCAATATTTATTTAGTGCGCATTTACTGATGCAGATGCGTCATTAATTTTTGTCAGTGAAAATCTGAAGACTAATTGTGTATGTTTACACCATGGTTTTTATGCAACTGACTACTGTTTCGGGGACGAGCTCAAGAGAATTCTGGTCCTTTCATTACCTCTTGTCAAACGTTTTGCACTTCCTTCCCTTTGAAAAGGAATTATCCGATCCTTGGGCTTCAGTTCTACACTTAACAGAATTTGACCATTTGTTCTGTAAAGCATGCCAGGTACAATCCATAAAGAATTTCCCCCTGTACAAGCCCCACTGAAATGTGGAAGGGGGATGCACCAGAGCATATATCCCATTCGTTTTAATGGGGAGATCTGCAGGGGAAATTCTGTGGAAATAATGCCCTCCCTCTATTTTCATCAACTCCACTGAGAGTTACACCAACTGAACAGGCAGTTCTGGAGGTGCCAGGGAAGAAGTAGAATCTTGCCCTGACTGCTGATTTATTAGGAGAGGTGACATCATGTGAGAAACTTGCACTCCGCAGTACCATTGTACCCACCCAACAAAAATGCTATTTGTTTTGTCAGACTGATGGATAATATCGTTTTATGTTCCAGCTTTTATCTGTGCAATTACTCATTTCCCCCCTCCAGGCATGCCTCTCCCTCCCAAGGCATACGCCAGCACTAGTCTCTCATTCAAAACACAGGGCTTAAAAATAGACATATTTTCAGAAATAGACAGGGAGCAGAGATACACAGTCTGCTTTAGAGACACACCCATATTTTTCCAGTGAGCACCTGGGTGTGCATGCAGAGCCGGTAGCCAGTCAGTGGGGGGTGAAAGCAGTGGTCTAACATATAAGATGCCCCCCTGCAATCATCTGCATTAGGGATGTATGAGAAATACATTGCAGTTCATTTTGGAGAAGGCCTTACCCAGGTCACACCTTCCGGACTGAACACGGACTCAAACGTAATCCGCAGTCCATACATTTCTGAGCTTGCAGTGCGATTTGCAAACCAATACAGATGCATTCGACAGCATGCGTATGTTTGAAAAATGCATACAAACGTGCTTTAATAAATGGGAAAGGAAAGTGTACATTTCACAGTTGATGTGTACATTTGGAAAAAATATGTACAAATTTTCATGCAAAAAAGGGGGAACATGTTTACAATATGATATGGACATGAGATAGAACAAACTTCGAGGGAGAATCTGGAGAACTTCAATGAACGCATGATTTACTTGTATGCACATCCCAAACCTGTAGCAACAGACAGTGCAAGCTTCTCAGCACTCTACCAGGGATTCCCTGAGAAAGGTAATTTTCATCTCTATATTGGTTGGGGCAGGCTTCTAGAATTGAAACCCATTTCATCAGGCAGGGACGTTGAGAATCCAGCAGTTAGCAGCCGACTAGGTGGCGGTGAGAGGGTAGACTAAGATGTCCCCCACACCCAAGGTATCCAATACCAGACAGCACTGTCTTCTCATTTTCTACCAGGCCCTACAGATGCTGCAGAATCTAGTAAACCTGCTTTCACTATATAGAAAAAAACAGGGCTGTATCTCTCTCTGCAGTCATCAGAATATGGATTGTGAATGCAGTGTGTGTTTTAAAGGTTCGCCAACCGGCACAGAAGGAATAAACTAGCCAAGCAGAGTGTGACAAGAGGTGGATTCCTACATTGAGCACGGGGTTGGATTCGATGGCCTTATAGGCCCCTTCCAACTCTACTAGTCTATAATTCTATGAACTCAAAATGCAAGAAAGAACAACCAGAAACTAGAAACATGAGCTGCAAACATATCCTCTTGCCATGCACACATAAACAAAGACTCATTCATCCCTAACATCTTATATCTTTGTGATAGGTTTTGATTGTTGTACATATTGTTGTTGTACATGGTTGTATTTTAGGCATATATAATGTTGAAGGTGCTCCACTAATGGCCAAGCATCCAGGTTGGGACTGTAATAACGGCCAAGCGAATCTGTTTTTGATATCGCTAGGAATTATTTATATGTCGAGTTCAGCTATTTCAATATCATCATTCAATAAAAACCACTAGGAATTATTTATCAAGTTTAGGTATACTAAATAAATTCCCAGGGCAGTTTACATAAAACATTATAGTGTGTTTCTCTTAGACCCAATGTACTGAGATGAAATAATTTTGGCCATTGTCAAAACTGGACATGAAAGATAGCATCCTATTAATCAACCCATCTTTGGCCAGTGATGATGAAATCTCACCCATGCTATGCTGAGATGTTGTTACATCAGGAAACATGCACTGTCTGTCATAGCAACAGCAGACAAGGTTGTATGAAAGGTGAAGGACAACCGGGGACCCACTAAAAGAATCTAACTCATGGAAAATTATTAGCTGCCCAGCTGCTTTCAGGTGACAGATATGCCACAACTCTCCCAACTCCTTCACTATATAAGTATTGTTTGCACAAGCAGGAGGGAGGGAGGGAAGGAAGGAGGGAGGGAAGGGGAGGAGTGGGGAAGAGGGAGAGATGTGCGCCACCATCTTAGCACTCAACCCTGAATTCATCCACTGATCTGTCTCATTGCTGACTGCTGCCATACACCCTCCCATAATACCAAGCCATGTTCATGTTGTGCAGTTCCACGGATAGGATAGGCCTGGTGTCATCTTGATACTCAAACATGCTGCAACAACAACAACAACGAGGGGTTGTGACTGGAACTTTGCTTTCTGATCCCTGTAGCAACCCATGTTTTCATCCTCTCTGGCTCCTAAGAGACATTACTGGCTCCTTTGTTAAAAAGAAAGAAAGAAAGATACTCTCTAGCTGCCATCTTGGTGGTGCAATGGGGGATTAACCATTCCCTGAGTGGTTTGCATCACTCGTGAGGGTGAAACACAGAAACTGGGGCTACAATTCTGTCGTATTTACGACTCTTAGTATAGGAAGCCTGCCAACTCCCTTATCTAAGAATGTCTGGGAAAAATGCCAGGCCTTTAACGGTTCAAAGGGTTTATTTGCAATTCCAAAATCCAATTACCAATAGCCAAGGTCACGCCAAAAGTTCAGTCCGTCTGAATGTCAAGCCGAGGGTCAAACCAAGTATTAGAGCAGTCCAAAGTCCAGAGCCAAAATAGTCAAGCCGGTTGTTCAGTCCACAGGTTCCGATTCAGGAGTATGCCGGGTGTCAAGAGCCAAAGACGACGGTTGTTCTCAACGGATCTTAGCTTCTGACTTCTTTCTCCTTTATAGTTGCTTGAGCCTGTTCACAGCTGCGTGCAATTCCTTCGTTATCTTACTTAAGGCTTGCATCAGCTGTGCTCTGTTTTCTCAGTCTCATGCTTCGCCTTGTGGGCTTAGCTTTCTCCGCCCGTTTGAGCTGCCGCCTTTGCTGGGGAGTTACTGGACAAACTCCTTCAGGCCCCGAGTCTTCCTCATTAGAAACAGGGGGTGGGAGAGGGTGGCTTTCCTGGGGCTCTTCAGAGGAATCTCCCTGCTGTTCCTCCTCCTCCGGTAAGTCCTGGGGAATGGGTAAAGCTGCAGTCTCTGCCACTTCTTCCTCCTCAGAGGAAGATTCTTCAGACTGCCTCATGACAAATTCTGTGATTCATAGTCCAAGACATCTGGAGTACACCAGGTTAGGGAAGACTAGTATAAACAGTTTTCCATTAATGTAGTTGAGTACCCCGCACCTTCTTCTTTGGCCAACATTCAGACAGAAGCTGCAATCAACATTAAGTAACAAAACCTGCAGAAGTATTGTATACATTAATGAGGATGTGCTGGAACATGCTTACCCATTATAAACAAGAACCAGCTAGAAGAGAATAAAAACACAGCCCAGTCAACACATGCTCTAAGTCAAGGAGTGCTGCATGAACTCATGGAGGTGGTTGTCTGTTAGAACAGGAGCCAGCAATTCAATTGAAGAGAGACTGCAGGCTATCTGTGGATATGAAGCAGCCCAAGAAGCGCTGATACAAGTGAGTGGGGTGAGCAAAGGAGACGAGCAAAAGAAAAACGCCCTTGAGCCTTGTAAGAGAGAAAATATAAGACCAGACACACCGCCTTGCTGGATCAGGCCACAGTGCAGCATTTGGTTTCCAACAGCGGCAAACCAGATGCTTCTGAATCTCTCAAACAGGATGCAAAGGTCATGCTAATGCCCTTCCATCATAGTTAATGGCACATAAAATGTAAGGCTGGAGTTTCCTTATGTTGAAACAGGGGAAGGGCTGAAGCATGGAGGACATGCACTCTGCTTAATTTGGCTCTGAATGCCTGTCTTTGAAGATTGGAAATGCACTTTTAGGAACTGCATTGCGTGATGCATTTATTGTTTTAGCCAAAGCTGTAACACACCCATCAAAAACACTCGTATAAAGAGGTACAGCATCATAACAACCAACTGTGCTCTTGTTACAACACAAAACTCATTAAACCATGTCATGTTGATAACACAGAGGATTTGTGCAAGCACAATTAACTGATTTTAGCAGCTAATAGCATATATTTTATAACCCTATAGGTAAGAGCCATGAAATCTAGAAACCAACCTATTTCCCCCATCCCCACCCTGCTAGTAGGCCAGAGTCTGGTTTCTCTTCAGATCATATAAATCTTTTGCCTTTTACTAAAGGATGGAATAAACCAGAGCAGAATTCTGACAAGGGGTGGAACTAACACTTCCTGCCTGGTTTCTAAATAACCCAAAAGGTAATACGTCTTCTACAGAATCAGTTGCACAGATACATACACTACATTCATATGCCATTTGCACAGCAACCCTTCAAGTAGGATACTCATGGGAAAATGTAGCAGGTGCCATTTCACCCTTAACAGTGGTGTAGTGAAGGGAGAATGCAGCTCTGGGACTATTTTCAGAGCAAAACCAGCGACATCATCTTCCGGAGTAGCAGGGTAATTGATGGAACTCCTTGCTGTGGTAAGGAATGGGGGGATTTCACAAAAGGTGGAAAACCATCAAAAGCTAGACGGTTGGGTAGGGTCACCAGAGGGCCATACTGGAACCTTAAGTTAGCCAGATTTTGCCACTCGGGCCTGAGGTTTTGCACCCCTTGCCTCGATGGACAAATAATCTGACCTGGTACAAGGCAGCTTCCGATGTACCTATACTAAATCACCATACCTTTCCTGCCTTTTAGTCCAAACTTTGGTTTCTTTAGCACAGAGATCTTCCCACAAGTCTAAAAACTCAGAAGCAGATGCTCTGTTAGTTTATTCTGCTGATGTCCATCCATCACTGCAGCTACGCACCACCTCATACGTCAAGTGATCAATGTAATGAATGATACACCAGTGTGTGTGTTACGGTGTTTACATATTTCATTGGTGAAATATGTACACTGTGCTGGGCTAAAGCAGGCATGCAATTCCTTACGGGTTCTCTTGGCAGGATATGACTCAGGAAAGTTCTGCAATGTGGACGCTGCTAAGGGAAATGCTTCCAAAGGCTGAAGGTGCAGCACAAAACATCTTAATTCCATCATCCATTCAGACAAACTGTTAAATAAGCCCAAACCTGTTACATTTACAAAGCACTTTGTTGACTTTGAGGATCCACAGACGGTTCTGGGACTGAGATGTTGGCAGAGAGATAGGTACGAACTCCTTATGTGATTTTTCATAGCTTCAATTAGTTTTCCTATTTTGTCTAGAAATATTTTATAACTAAATCCACCTGACCTTCAGGAAGTCAATACACTTAAAGACTAACTGGGTTATTGTGACATGAATGAATTCCTGAGAGTTTCAATTCATGTGTTTGGATGAATTAAAGTTAATAAATCCAGAGGTAGTTATAATGGATTGGATCCAGACTAAGTGAGTTGAACTTAGATCTCACTGAAATCAGTGCGAAATGTTAGCCATGATTTAATTTGTTACATTAATTTCATTGGGAAATAAATGCAACTAACTTAGTCTAGATTGAAATGGATATAAATACAAAATAGATAACTGATTGTTGGACTACTGGATGCATTAATACAATACATAACCAATTTCAAGACAATACGCTTTTCATGTTGCAAATACCACCTCTCCTTTATTCAGATCCTGAAAAGTATGAGCTCCATTCAGCAGATGGTTATTGTCCTTAAAACTGCTCCGTATTTTATTAATCATGTAATGAGCCGATATCCTGGGAATGGAAATCATGCAAATACCTTAAACAAATCTAACCTAAGCTGGTACCTTCAATTTATGAATTCTTTTCTGAACCAAAAAAGGTTCTAATCAAATTCTCTCTCTCCAAAACAAGGAAAGTAATTGCTTCGCATTTATCCTGCTGCCAAAATAATCACTAAAATGGGTCCATGTGACAATTGATATTTGTTGCCTCTAGGAACAAGAGTAAAACAATGGAGTGCCATTGCTGAAGGTCCCAAGTTCCTCCTAGGAGATAAGGAAATATAATGAAGAAAGTAATCTAGAGGAAATTGTTTCTGTAATCAGGTCGTAACAGATAATCTGCATGGGATTTTCCAAACACATGAACTTGTCTATCTGTGGTTTTAAACAAACAGTTCCTTTTCCCATCCAGCTTGCTATCCCTTATTAAGTGAGAGAAAGGAGAAAGCATGGAGATAGTCTAGTATAACATAATCACCACTGCCTGTCACCTGTGAGGGACCGCATGGGGCAAAACAAACTGAAACTTAATCCTGACAAATTGAAGTACTGTTAATGGATGAATTACCCAATTTGGGATTAGCTGTACAAGGTCTTGGACAGGATTGCACTCCTTCTGAAAGATCATGTTCATCATTTTGGGGTGCCCTTTGATCCAGCACTAGATGTGCAGGTGGTGTCAGTTGTGAGGGGCGCCTTTTTCAAATTTTGGCTGACTCACCAGCTACAACCATACATGAGAAAGACGCACTGTCATTCATGCCCTAATTACCTCCTGATTAGACTACTATAATGTGCTCTGCATGGGGCTGTCCTTGAAAAGTGTCCAGAAATTGCAATTGGTGCAAAATGTAGCAGGTAGGTTGCTGGTGGGAGCTAAAGATTTTGATCATGTTGTGCCAATTTTAATTGAATGGCACTGGCTGCCAGATTATTTCTGGGATTGATTCAAGATTCTGGTATTTAACCTAAATGGCTTGATACCTGTGTACATTAAGGTCTGCCTTCTTACATATGTTCCACCCTGCATGCTCCAATCTCCCCAGCCTCATGAAGTTAGACGGAAAACTACAAAGTCTAGAGCCTTTTTTTGCTGGTTGCACCTACCTTGTGGAATGTTCTGCCAATAGAGATCTGTCAGGCCCCAACACTGTACTGTTTTAGGCAGTACATAAAACTATGTCTCTTTAAAAAGGTGTTTGGTAAAAGTTTTAATAGACTCTGCATGGTTTTTATCCATTATGGTTAATCTGCCATTTCAATAAACTTTTTATTTATTTATTTATTGTTCCCCGCCTTGATCCAAATGGAGAGACGGGAAATAAATAAATAAATAATAATAATAATTAAATTTATTTATTTATTTGTTTGTTTGTTTATTTTATTACAACATTTGTATCCCACCCTATTATCACTGGGATCTCAGGGCGGCATACAGATAAAATCAGAACAATATAAACATAAATAATTTACACAGTTAAAAAATGTATTAAATCGTTAACAAAAAAATGTAAAAGCAATAAAACAGTTAAAAACAATTAAAACTATGTATAGCCATGGAGAATTTAGCCCTTGAGGACTTTGATTAAAAAGACACGTTTTAACTGGGCGCTGAAATGAAGCCGGTGTCAGCACCAGTCAGGCCTCAAAGGGGAGGGTATTCCTCAAGCGGGTTGCCACAACAGAGAAAGCCCTCTCCCACGTCCCACCATAATGTATGTCTCACATTGGTGGGATGCAGAGGAGGGCTCCTCCACCAGATCACAAATCTCATACAGGCAAATATAGGGAGAGGCGCTCCCTCAAGTACCGAGGGCCCAAGCTGTTTAGGGCTTTAAATGTCATTGCCAACACCTTGAATTCCAGCCAGAAGCATCTAGGCAGCCAATGCAATTCTGTTAAGACCGGTGTTATATGGTCTTTATAGGATGTTCCAATGAGCAGTCTAGCTGACGCATTGTGCAGCAGCTGCAACTTCCAAGTTGTCTTCAAGAGCAGCCCCACATACAGTACATTGCAGTAATCTAATCGGGAAGTTACCAGCGCATGGACTACTGTGGCTAGGTTGTCCCTGTCCAGGAAAGGCCGTAGCTGATGGATCAGCCGTAGCTGACTCCAATTACTCTGGGCCTCCAGCGACAAGGATGGATATAGGAGTACTCCCAAGCTACGCATCTGCTCCTTCAGCTGCTCCTATCTCCATTATTGTTATTTGTTTGGGTTTTTACGACTGCTTTAAATTTTGTTGACTTTGTTCACCACCTTGAGTTCTCGTTCACATGCACGATTTTTAAATAAATAAGAAAAGCTGCATTTTCTTTTTTCTGGTACATCTGAATGCGCATCCATGCCTCTTTTTCTTTTTTTTTTTAAACTAAACATAAGAGACCCTGCTTTAATAAACTGATCTGTGCAACCAGGTGGATTCCTGGTACACAAAAATAGCATCCACAAGAGGCAGGCAATGGCACCACAATAGCTATGCCACTCTGGTTCTGGCCTGCAGGAGGGTTGGTTGAAATCAGCAGCACTTTCCCCATCAACAGATAAAGTAGGCTGACCATATGAAAAGGAGGACAAGGCTCCTGTAACTTTAACAGTTGTAGAGAAAAGGGAATTTCAGCCAGGGTCATTTGTATGCAATTAGTTCCTGGTGAAATTCCCTCTTCATCACAACAGTTAAAGTTGCAGGCACTATACTAGAGTGACCATATACAAAAGAAGGCAGGGCCCCTGCAACTTTAACGGTTGTGATGAAGAGAGAATTTCACCAGGAACTAATTGCATACAAATGACACTGGCTGAAATTCCCTTTTCTCTACAACTGTTAAAGTTACAGGAGCCCTGTCCTCCTTTTCATATGGTCAGCCTAGATAAAGCATGTAGCATTACAAAGGACTAGGCTGCATGAATTCCAGAGCTGCAAGAGGATGGAGAGAAATCATACAAAAATACCCAAGTCCGTCTTTGTGCTTAGCTGGCTTCCTTTCCTTTCAATTCCATTTTCATACCTCCACCAAATAGTTTACATAGAGAACTGATTGTCCATGTATCTTCCCTGCCACAATCTATGTGAATACAGGGCAAAGGAATGTCAGTTTTCACACTATAATCAGGCACACCCATGGAGATAAAATACATGATCAGTAACATCCGGGACCCACTGTAGTCATTAATGGACTTCTTGCCAAGTTCTGCTGGGCCTGGAATTTCCCCCTAAATGCTTTTCATACCTCAGGTATAATGAGGTCTCTTGCTGTCAAGAAATGTTTCTGTCTGGTGTAGCTGCTTCATTGTACGATATTGCTACAAAACACATCCAGGCAGTGCCAGGAATACAAGGGCAAATCAATTCATCTATTTTTTTTAACAAAAAATATTCTTTTGGAAAAGGGCAAGCCTACAAATGCAAACAAGAACTCTCTTTATCTTCATTTTTTTAAACAAATTTGTTATTAGCTGTTGGCCACCAAAGAGGATGGCTGGAAAAAATGGGCACTGTTTGTAGGAAGAAATGTTCCATTCTTTTGAGCCTTGCTCAATATATTAGGGCTTTTCAGTTCCTCAACTGTCAAGACCCTAGACAGCTGACTAGCTAACCTACACTAAGCTCTTAAAATAATAAGGCTATGGACAGCTGGAAAATCAATAATAGAAACGTCTGGAAAACACAAGAGTTAGTCGGCTAGAATATGAGATCTGGTCAGAGCTGGCCTTGCCATTAGACAGATTGAGATGGCTTGCTTCAGGTGGCCTATTTTGGGGGTACCACCAAAATTCAGAACACAACTAATTGTTTATTTTACGTCCACAGGAGTGCCACTTGGATTTTCTGCCTCAGACACCAGCATGCCTTGCTTGGGTCATTCCTTCATCCAGACAGGTTCCAAAGACAGAAATGTACCAATTTTCACATGTCTTACATTATTTTGAAATAACTTTTTCGCGTTACGTCATTGTAAATATTTCAATATTGTGCATGTTACATGTTCAATGTGAGCATTCACACGGGGGCCTACACAGCATTGAGGGTCCATTTCCAATTCTAGGCTATATTTCCTATTTGGTATTTTTATCTATCATGATCCCTCAGGACAGAAAACACTAAAATAAATAAATAAATAACATTTTTACCAGGCTCAGCATTAGTATGGCACAAAGGAAACAAGAAGTCACAAAATCTACCCCCAGGATTTTGGGGTTTTTTTGTTGTTGTTGTTTTTGGTTGTTGTTTTTTGCAAAAGACTACGATTTTCAAAATCTCACAGCAGTACTTTGGGGACATTATACATTCATCCTCATTGACTCTGGTGCGATGCTAATGCATCACATGGGTTCCTGAAATGGGGTAAACAAACCTCACTTACAAAGTCAGGTCCCCTCTACAAGGATTCGCTTTTGCGGCTGGTTAGGTGATTATGCGCATAATCGCAGAAGCGCATTTACGCCTAATCCCTCTGCATGAGAGGTGGCGAGAGGCAGCGAAGCGCATTAAAGGATGTCCAAAATGCGCTTTACAAATAGTTAATGTGCATAAGCGCATATTCACACAGTCAAAATGCGCTTTAACAGACGGAGCAAAATAAAACTCGCAATTTAACGCGCATTCGATAATGCGCATAATCGGAGAGATAACGCGCCTCTACGCCCCATTTGCGCTCCGCTGGTGTGGAGGTAAATTTTTTAATGAGACTTCAAAGAGCATTAAACCTCTCTTGTAGAGGCAGCCTCAGACAGTTCTTCATCACTGATGGAAATCCCACTCACTATCAAAAGCATGAAGACTGTGTCAATGGCTCTTGCGGATGCTTCAAATGGGCTGAAACCTTACTGACAGTGCAGCCTACTGCCATAGTGAGTTGCTTCTCAGCATGCTGCGAAAACCTAGCTCTCTAAGTCAGTAATCTCTGGGAAATGGTTATTGGCAAAGCCAAAGACTGACAAATCCCCAACTTGCCAAAGCATTCACCTGACCATACACTTTTACCGCAGTCATATCAGGATCACGGTCCAGAAGTGGAGATTTTCTGCCTTCCTGGGGTACAATTTATGGCGAGGCGAGGAATCCCTGTCCAACTACTCTTTAAAAAGACATGTAAGGTATACTCCCATTACTGCCTTATAGAGGACCACCACACCAAAAGCCAAGAAGAAATGAAGCCTGTTTCTCACCCAACTTAGTGTGCTAGTATAATGAGCTTTTAAATATGTAATTAATTTCTTTAAAATATGTAATTCTCAATGTATGTTTTATCAGAATGATGTCCTTTTTAAAAATGTGATTTTTAATACGTTTTTTTTAAATTCGGTTTTTTTCTATTTGTTGTTCACCACTTTGGAATCTTTGGATGGGGAGTGATATATAAATATTGTAAATAAAATTATAAATTATAAAACTTTGTCTCTGGTAGCAGAGTTGGAAGAAATCACCTTTCCCACCTCTCCGGGTACTTGGGTTCTCTATGCACCAGCAAGGCATGAAACGAACATCAGGCTTCTGCACTTCATACACTTGACTTCTGTTGCCTTTGCTATACCAGCCATGACGAAAGGCAGGATCCATGCACACCTCCCCAAAACAGGCTGCGTAGTTCTAGAGATACTGATCACAGACAGTTGCCCTCAGTCAAACCCGGTTTTCAAATGCTGGTTAAAAGGGATCCCTGGTTAGTGCTAACTGCAGTTAATGCCTATGATGATGAGGGTCAGACAGAAACCTGCTTGAGCAAATGTGTAAATGTCTTGCAGACACAGATCCTTACATAACTAATCAAGCAGCTTGATTTGCTAGCGCTGCCAAAGAGATTAGAACAAAGGTTTTAAAAGCTTCTGTATGGGTTGTGCATATGACGAATTGATTTAATCAGCACGTTCAACAGCAACAAAAAAGCCTTTGTAAAATTGTAAGCGTATGGTTATATATAATAAATCCGCCTATAATAATGAAATTGTTAAGAGCACAATACTACGCAGATCGGAGCCCTCCATTTGTCCAAAATCCTGCCAGAAAGAGACAGGCAGTACAGGAGAAACAACAGGGGCCATCTCACTTCCCACTCCTCAAAAGCGAAATTTCAGCTGACAAGCCTCTGAGCGTGTCTAGCTGACTTACTGGCAGTGGATGGGGATGGCGAATCCATGCCTCTTCCATCCCTGCCCACTGCCACACCCTCTTTTTGGCCTCCCCAAGTTCTTCCAACGTCGCTGTTGTGACATCAAAAGAGCATCTGCCGCGGTGGCTGCGAGGGGGTAGGAGAACAGCAAGATCTCGGAGTCCCCCTCTCGTAGCAGAGGGGGAATCCATTTTGACCTATGGTCCTGGGACGCTCTCCCAGGGACCATAGGAATGCCCTGTCAATGTGTTTAAGGTGTGTTTCGGAGAGAAGGGGAAAGATTCATGCTGGACAGGGAAGGGATCAGGAAGAAGGAGGTTGCAATTCCACAGCCTAACTCCTCTTTAAGAGTTTGGAAATGTTACATCTGCATTCTCTCTCAATTACAGAGGAGATTACACCTCAACAGCCAAACACCGGGCCAATTCGCATGAAGGTTCACAGGCCTTCAAGGCTCAAACACTTCTCTTGACTTGAGAGAGGCTTACTGTGGAAATACTGGACCCGAAGAAGAAGTGTTGCATTTTTAAAGGATTAAAAAAAAAAAAATTGAAGCTCCTGACAAAGAGAACATTCTTTACACACACACAAAAAAGATGGTCCAGTCTCTTTTTTCCAAAATGATGTTTAGTCTGCTATAAACCAAATAAATTAGTCTACAATACCTATGACTAAACCTCTTGAGTTTTCAAAAGTTATAAGTATAGCCTTCTTCATGTAAGGAAACAGCAAGTGATGTGTCCAATATTAACCGCTGGGCTTTTGATCACAATCTGGGAACATGATGTTAATGAAATAACTAAGTAGATGTCAGACAGCTGTGCACGCACAGTAAGCAGAAAGGAGAGCAAAACTGCTTTTGTGTGTGTTTGTGTGTGTGGGGGGTAACTGTGGGGGGGGGGGGAGAGCAAATCAACAGCACCTAAAAAAGCAGACGACTCTGCAGCAAAGACTCATTTTAATCCCTATCACCACCCCCATCCCATTTTCCAAGCGTGAGGAAGAAGGCAACATTTTCCAGTCTTGTTATCTACCCACAAATTTAGGGGATCAGAGATATGAGCGGTCTCTTATCGTTCTTATGAGAGTGTCTAAAAATCCAGACATGACAAGGGCCTGGGATTGGAACCAAGTTGCTCTCCTGTGCCCTCAAGAGGAAAGTCCTGGCTCTGATTCAGCTTAATCACAAGCTCTAAAGCTTTTCTAAGATGAGGTATTACAAAAGTTAAAAATATCTACGGAAAACGTTTTCTATTGCTCTTGGGAAAAGTCTCGCCAATCTTTGCAAAGTTCTAGATACTTAACAGTGCAATCCTATGGATATCTACTCAGAAGTCAGTCCTACGGAGTTCAATGAGTTTTACTTCCAGGTAAATGTGTGCACTATTGAAGCATGAAGCTGAAATGTTTAGAAAACAAAACATGGAAATAGGTAGAGAACACATCATCAAAAAGATGAAATGTTTAGTCTGCTATAAACCAAATAAATTAGTCTACAATACCTATGACTAAACCTCTTGAGTTTAATGAAAAATTCAAATGCAGATGGAAGACCAGAGCAATCAAAGGGGACAAAGATGTAAGAGCTACTGGTATAGTACCTCTAAATAGCAATGTAAAATTGTGAAATTATAGATGCTTGCAAAGTAAGATTTATTTCTCAATAGAGTGGAATTTTCAAATGCTATTAGACAACAGATTAACCCAATGGAGAACATATAAGGCTAAACACACTCAGCAATATCAAAGATGGCGATCATGTGGCAAACAGTTACTTTTGCTCTGGACAGTCAATGTGACCAAACAACTGACTTTTTGCCTTGGAATTACTGTTTTTATACAACATTAAGCCAATCCTGTCAGCTTCAGAACTAGGATTAATATGAGGCTAGTTTAAATACTGAATGAATCACTCCAAATTGTAGTTGACATGTTGTCTTCTTTCCATTCAGCAATCAACCAAAGATGTTAATTTGAGCTGAAAGGCTAAGGAAATATTTTTCTTACAGGCAGTTTAAAAGTGGCTCTGATTTTGCAATGCAAATTTAACTTGACCACCACTATGATTGGCTTCTGGATAGCAAACGGCATGATGTAACTCAACTTGAATCATACTTGAATGGTGCATGAGCCACTGTGTTCAGTTCGATTCTCTGTAGCAAACTATAATCTAAATCAAACTTGCCCAAACTTGTGCCAGATGTGTCTCCAGCCAACATGGGGATAGTTCCACACATAAAGGCGGCCTAGAAATTAGTTTAGATAGATAGATAGATAGATAAGAATTGTAGTCCAAAGCACCAGGTTGGGGAAGGCTCATGTAGATCAAGGGTGAACACCCATTTTTGACCCCAAGAGTCACATACCATGCTGGGTGGTGAGTCAGGAGCCACAAATGTCTGCACACATACCTGCACACTTCCCCCGCTACTGACCACATCTCAGTGCTCAGGGATGGGGAAGGCTTACACCTCCCCTTCCTAACCTCTGAGAACCCGGCATGAGATTGCAGGGGAGTTTTAAAGTTGTCCCCCACCAGCAGTCTTGATCCAGACTGCTGTTTCCCCGCTGCTATTAACAGCAAGGCAACAGTGACCTTAACTGCATCAGGATTGTTGGGAGCCCCCAATCCCCACTTCAACTGTGAATGAAGCACACCGCAAGTGAATATGTCAAGAATCTTGCTTTTGAATGTGACTATTTTATTTTGACTTGTTTATAGAAATTTGTACCTTGCCTTTTTCCACGGCGGCCTCAAGGTGACTTATAATTACGTTGATTTTTAGATCCTTTCATTGCTTTATGAAGCATGTTTTTTTCTTTCAGCAACTACCTCCCATAGCTTAATAATTTAAATATAGTCGTGCTATTTTTCAATGGAAGTCTTACCTATAAGGGTCCGAAGGGTCCTTGGCATCGCAGACGTCAGCATGACCATGGCATACACATCGTCCTCCGATGCTAATATCTTTGATGCTGTAGTAATACTAGAAGATTACAGAATGGTTTGTTTTTATCATCTTGCAGAAAATTCCCAGCTATTCTCCTCCATACAAAATAAGGAGGCACAAGTAGACAAATACTTCGAGACAAAGAACTCCCAAGTTTACAGGTAATAGAACCCATCTGACGCATCCTCTACGAAATTATTCTTGAGGGATTAGGCCAGTCAAGGAAGAATCCCTTACAGGCAAAACAGGGTAGTAAAAGCATGCTAGGTAACTGCCAAGACTAGCTGCTATACAAAGGTGTGGAGTAAGTCCAAAGGATTACAATGACATGGCAACGGTCGTCATAGCATTGCCGTTATCACAATGAAACTCTTGAGATGAAATCAGAGAAATGTCATTGACTAATACTGAGGGAAGAGACAAGCATAAAAGGGAGGGTGAGCAGAGAAATATTACAAACAGGTTGCAAGGAACCAGACATCAAAACCTCTCAAAACGCCTGTTCTTTCCCCCCGCAAATACTGCTTGGAAGTCCTATGTCATTGCAATCAAATGCCTTTAAGGGAAACCTAGTGATTAATTAAGGGCAGCAAAGCGTCACAGCAATTTCATCCCCTCTTTTTCCGCCCTACCAGATTTTAAGCAGCAAGCAACCCCAGCTGGTATCTCAATCAATGTGTCATTCTAATTGCCCTCCCTCTCCACCATCTGCAGGCAGAGTCTCAACAGACATGTCCAGTGCCACTTCAGCGGTGTCGGACACACTACAGGATGGCGCATGGGGGCAGAGGGGAGGCCTTCTCCTTCTCAATACTAGAATGTGGCAGTGGATTTGGGGCAGATAAAATGAAGTACTTCTTCACACAATCTATAATTAGCATTTGGAATTCGCTGCTACAAGATGTGGTTAATGGTCACTAGCCTAAATACAACAGACACATTCATGGAGGATTGGCCTATCAATAGCTATTAGCCACAATGCCTATATGGAGCTCCCATTTTCATAGGTAGCATGATTCTGAATGTCAATTGCTAGGAAGCAACACCGTAGTAGGGCTTTTGACATTATGCTCTGCTAGTGGGCTTCCTGAAGGCATCTGGCTGGCCACTGAGGGAAACAGGATGCAAGACTAGTTCATGCTTTCGTCTGATCTATTAGGGCTTTCCTTAGGAAATTACATATGCCACTTTGGTAATGTTGGAAGCCTTAGCTCATAAAAGAGAGGTTGCCGTTGCAACTACTTTTTGTGCTACGAGCATTGGGTAGTACCCAATAGTATTCCTACTTAGAGTAGAACCGCTGATATGAATGGGACAAGTTAGATCACCATTGGATACAACCCCCTCTCCACCCCACCATGAAATAAGTAGGTGGCCAAAGTGTGAGTAAGGCCCTTTTCTACACCATAGGAGTGTAGAGGGAGGGAGGGCGATCCCGGAAGTACCTAATACACACCATTGGCGCACAGGGAGCAGCCGGGGGCCATCCCAGGCAAAAAGCCTGGTGTGGAAAGGGCCTATGTTGATGAATCAGTGTCCCCTTCCATGTATGCTCAGGTTTCCAACATTATATCAAAGGTGCGTGAAGAAGCCCCACAGCAACAAGCCCCACACCACTGGGGTAGCAACAAGAGAGGCTCTTAAAAAATACAAACGTATGTTGCAACGTTTTCATTGTGAAACTATTTTCATTATAATACTGTTTTAGAAGACCTTAAAGAAACAGGAGGCCCAAGGCAAAGCCTAACAACATGCTATATCATTACATTCTGACCCCCGTTTCCTCTGTTTCCAGAGCTGAAAATCATCACCTGGGCAATATAAACTAACCTGTTTAAATTTTTGCTATTCATATCTAAGCTTGAAGAAAACCCGGCTGCCAGTCCATGTCTGGGCTTGATTCAAAGTGCTGGTATTAACATACAAAGCCCTACACGTCGTGTGGCCAGGTTATCTGAAAGAGCCTCTACTGCCCTATGTACCTGCTCGGACCCAAAGATCATCTTCAGGAGTCCTTCTCTATGAGCCCCTGCCAAAGGAAGTAAGGCGGGTGGCAACCAGGAAGAGGGCTTTCTCTGCTATGGCATCCTGGCTGTGGAATGAGCTCCCTAGAATAGTTTGCCTGGCACCTGCGTTGTACTCCTTTTGGCGTCAGGTTAAGACCTTTTTTATTTCCCCAGTATTTTAGCATCCTAGTCTTTTAGCTCTGCTGTTTTAAATCTGTATTTTAAATCTCTGTACTGCTTCTCGGTTTTATCCTGGTTGTACTTTTTTATTGTAGTTTTAAGCTTCCATATTTTATATTTTATGCTGCACCTTGCGGTTCTAATTTTTGTGAACTGCCCAGACAGCTTCGGTTATTGGGCGGTATAGAAGTGAAATAAATAAAATAAAATAAAGTAAGCCTTGAAAGTTTCAAACTCCTCTAGACAAATGACTTACTCAGTAACACGTATCACTTGACCTAGTTGATAACTCTAGTTTTGCGGAATGAGCATGACAACTCCCACCATCATTTGTTGATTTAAAGAATACTTTGGGACGATCATCCATTCATTGGGCAAGCTAATCTATGTAACTCCACTTGTTACACACTACACTAACTAGCACCCTGCTAGTTATTTCAGAGCTTATGAACAGCGGGCCGGGCTTTGCTAAGGAGCTGTGTGCAACACTCAGCCGGTGTCACAAACTTTTCCTTTTTCCCTTTTCTTTTGGGGTGGGTGGGCGGGAATATAGGAGTTTTTCTCTCCACTTTCTGATCAGGCGCATCACTCTAAAAACATCTACATACAATTCGCCATAATGGAGTCTTTTGGTTTGAACAGAACCAGGATCTCAAACTCCGAGACAGTTCTCTCCATGGGGAGCAGTGGGTAGTTGCTAAGGAAGGCACAAGATCAGGTGTGATGCACACACTTCCCACCACCATGCAGCTGGAGAATTTTGTGTCCGCTGCAAAAAACATATGGAGTAGAGGCAAAAACCTTTCTTGAAGAAGAAGGGGAAAAAAAGAACTGTATTAAAAAAAAATTTCATGCTTATCAATGAAATACTAGTCCCAGTTCTGAGTGATCAAAACAGTAGTTCACCTCTGTGGGCAACAGGATGTGGGACTAGAGGGGGTTTTGGACTGATCCAACAGAGCTCTTCTTATGCTGTGGGAGGAAAAAAAACATCTTCCCCTTTCATTCTCTCATGAGAAAAATCTAGGACTGCTGACTGGGATTGGGACCTGAAGCTCTTCTGTTGGCCATGCAATTGGATAAAAGTTGAGTGGGAATATTCCTTAATCAAGTATCACACATACATATAGAGACTTCGGTTTCCCCCCTGATCAATACCCTTTTTATAAGCCAAATATACTATCAGAATAGGTTTAAACTCAATATATAATGAGCTATTGGGTATATCACTTCCTAACAGATATCCAACCCATGATAGAATCAACTGTTAATCCACATGGATTAGTAGGATATCATTTTTATTTGTTTGCATTAAACTGTAAGCTGATGACATGATGTAAAAAGGCAGGATTTGAATCCTATTGTATATACATGGAGAACTCTATATGTGTATGTGATTGCTATATATTACAACCTACATTCATTTCTAACATATGATATAAATCCAGATTACCCTGTAACATGTTCTTTGGACCACTCTAGCTATCAATATTCTAATTTTCCTTTAATCCTGAGGTATCTTTTTTGAACAGTATCATATCTGTTTTAAAATAACATTAATAAATCTAGTTTGATAATAGCAGTGACAAACTGTTTCCCACTTGACCTGATCAGGAATTTATAAAGGCATTAAGGCATTCAAGGTTTCCTGCCTTGTACAGCATTCATGGCATCCTTCCAAGGCAAACGGTCCTGCAAGCTTATTCCTCTCTCAAATGTTCCCAGAATCTATGTCATCCATACCATTGATAGTCAAGAGAAACCTAAAACTGTCTTACCCTTCTGGTCACAGTAGGGTCCCGTAAGGCCTTTCCCATCAGATGCCCTAGCAGGGTGTTGGTCCGCAGGAAACGCAATCGAATGTTGGTGGCTTTGGTGAAATTCCTCAGAAGAGGGGAATAAGAGAAGTTCATAGCTCCTGGACGGCCATTCACCAACGAGACTACAATCTGCAGGAAGAGAATGAAAGAGGGAAGATTTAAAGCGGGTGAAAAACCCACATATTTCTCAATCTGGAAACGGGCTTCTTCAGAGCAGTGGATCAGTTCAATTATCTTCTTATTTAAAGTCCACTCTACATCTAGGCTCAGGGCAGGTAACAATATTGTCTCATCTTCCTCCACATATATTGTGTGTATGTTGTATGTTTTTGCTGTTTTAATTTTTGTATATTGTTTTTAATTGTTTTAATCCTATGTAAACCACCCAGAGAGCTTCGGCTATGGGGCGGTGTATGAACGTAATAAATAAATAAATAAACAAACCTGGGAAATTGGAATTGGTCACGATTGTTCCCATTTAACATACAGGGCAGAGGTAGGCAACATTTTGGGGCCTGTGGGCATATTTAGCAATTTCCACAAAATGGCTGCCATGAGAAGTGTGGGTAGTTCCAATGGAGAAGTAACCTACCAGAAAGAACTGAATACGCAACAGAGGTGGGGCTGAGTTTCAACTTACTAAACAACTCCTTTGAACCCACCGTTTTCAGTGCCAACATAAATCTGTTTCACAGAAGACAAACACTCTTTCCAACCTCAACCAGCCAACTAATTTCCACCCCCCACTCTTTTTCTTTTTCTTTCTCAGTCTCTGTTTTTCCAATTCTCCTTGAATAATCATAGCTGTCAGTAAGACAATGGCTGCATTCGGACATTAGTCAATGGTGGGTTGAGTAGCCAACTCACAGTTGTTTATTTTGTGGGTACTCCCCACACAACATATTCCTACACAACTGTGGGTGGTTGGGGCTGGCGTTAAGTCGACTAATAGTCAACCCGGCATTTGACTGACACAGTCCCCGCCCCTCTCCCCACCCTCCCTCCCTCCTCCCTCAGTCCTCCCAGTTCTATCCCAGCAGCCTCTGCAAGTTGCACCAGTTGTAGCAGAGCAGCAGCTGCCGCTTTGGTCGCTCTTGCCACCTGCCTCTATGGGCTTGTGTTCTAACCCACTCACCCCATGGCATTAACACACTCACCCCTCCACACAACACTTTAAACAACTGGCTTCGAGCTAAACAACTTGCAAGCCAGTTGTTTCTCTCAGTTGCTTATTTGGGCGGAATAGCATACCGTCAGTAGTTTGTGAGCGGCGTGTTACCCTCCACGCAACACAATAAGCAACACAACTGACGATTGTCCCCCCCCCCCAGTTGCTTAATGTGTTGTCCGAATGCAGCCATTGTGTTCACTTTTTTAAAAGTGGGAGGGGTAGGGGCACGACAGTGGGTGCCAACAAGCGTGCACTGATGCCCATGGGTAACACACTGCCTACCCCTGATACAGCGAATTGAGGATGAAACTGAATGCCTCATGCAAGATCATGCACTGCATTCATGGTTCAGTTGAAATGTAAAGTGTTTCCCAGGTTTATCCAGCATTATTGTTGCTCTCATCCCGATCCTTGTACACAAAGTATGAGGAGACAATAAACAAACTGCCAGAAAAGCAAGTTGAAAAGCTAAAGATTGGAGGTCCTGACACCGACAATGGGTTGGATCAAGCCTAAATTTGTTGAACTTAGTCCTCATTGAAATGAATGGCACATGTTACTCATAAAGTCCCACAGGTTGTTGTTCCTGATGGTTTTATTGTTTTAGTTGCTGTTTTATTGCTTTTAATGTGTTTAATATTTTATTGCTTTTAATATTTTATGCATTTTATTGTGGTAAGCTGCCTTGCAAGGGCCTCTGCTCTGAAAGGCGGCCAAGAAAAAAATTAAATAAAATAAATAAATAAAAACGGGAACAAAGTTCAACTACCTTAAGCTGGATCCAACTCAATGCAAAACAGTGATCATTAGAGTCATAGAATAGTAGAGTTGGAAGGGGCTTATAAATCCAGTGGGTCCAACCCTCTGCTCCATGCAAGAATCCACCTTAAAGCATACCTGAAAGATGGCTGTCCAGCTGCATCTTGAATACCTCTGGTGTGGGAGAGCCCATGATCTCCCTAGGTAATTGGTTTCATTGTTGTACTGCTCTAACAGTCAGGAAGTTTTTCCTGATGTCCAGCATGAAACTGGCTTCTTGTAACTTGAGCCCATTATTCCGTGTTCGATTTACTGGCACTTCAATTTTCAGTACAGTATACTTGCCGTAAGTCATAGCCAATTTAAATATAATACCGGGCTTCTTCATGTGAGCATTCCCCTCTTTTAAAAAACCATAGTATCTTGGAAGGTTAGGGAAAGATGAGTCCTTAGGGATAAGGAAGTTGTAAGCACAAGACAGCTATGAATTAACCCTAATTATTAAAGGCCTTAACTGAACTGCACAAAATCCCACATGTTAATGTATCTGTTGCAAGTGAAGTGCACTAAATTTATGAATGTTCTGTTCTAATCTGAGCAGCTGTCCTGATACATAGCAAGGAAGCCCCACTGTTTTCAACCATATATAGGATTGCAGATAACCATGTACAGGATTGCAACTTTAATCTCTTTAGCATTTTGCTAGGCATTGGTAATTGCATCTCAATAAAATAGGCACATTAATTCTTTGGGTAACATTAATCAAAGGAATTCTGCATTTTCCTGAGTTTTCGAACTTTGCCCTTCTCCATAAAGGCCCCTCCTCCCCCTCTTTGCCTAAACAGAACATTTTGCTTTGTGAACAAGCATGTCTGTGGTTGAATTAACTCTTTTTTTAAAAAAAAAACCATCCTGCCCCCGCCCCTGCAACCTTTACCAATCCCAGCAGAGTTTGTGGGCTGGAACACAGTATCTTCACAGCTGGAACAGTTACGCCAGCATGACTCAAGATTACAACAGGATTTAGCAACAGGATGCTCCACAGTTTCCCAGGCACAACATCCCATGGCCTATTATCAGCTTTGGGTAACGCAAGAAATGTAACATTCACTGGACAGGGGCTAGAAAGAGCAAGAGCTCAGTTATCTTCTAAGAAAAAGGAGTATCAGTGAAGAGAAAGGAGTTTCACTGTAAAGTATATCTTCTGTTTATATGGTATCTTCTGTTTCCATGATTCTTCCATGCAAGAATGGAAATCAATGTATGATATAGAATTTGAAAGCTCAAGAAATTTATCTTCTATTTTTTTAAAAAATAAAATAGTTTCTACCTCTTAAGGCTGCAGACTATCGTTTGGAAAGGCATGGCATGTGTTTGAAGAAACAAGGCTTTGAAAGCAAAGGATGGAAAGAACTTCCAATAATATATTGATGCTATTTCAATGCTCTGTATTGCTCCATATTGCCCTCACTCACCTCCTTTCTCTTCTCATCCTCATTATCAAGTTTTTTTTAGTCTCCATCCCATTAATTCTCACAATAACCCTGTCAGGCAAGTCATTTTTATTCACATTTTGTAATTCCTATTTTATAGACAGGGAATGGCTTGCCCAAGGTTATCAAGTGAGCCCACAGGATTTGAAGACAGCCCCAAATTCTGCAAGCTCATACTGCACTCAGAAACAAGAATGAAAAAAATATATCAATGAATACCTGAATGGGCCATGATGTCTGGGAATGATGGACATTGTATTCCAATACATTTGGAGGACACCAGTTTCGAGAGAATGCCTAAGAACATCATAATTAGGGCTGTGAACAACCCCCACGATCCGGTCCTCTTTTTCCCCATAGACTTGCAAGTCTATGAGGAAAAGGACTCACCGCCCTCCCACCACTCTCCCTGCTTACCTGCTGCCTCCTCGTCGCCGCTGCCATCCGCTGCCGCAGCCCGCCACCGCCACTTCCGCTCTACTGAGAACCAGGCTGCGAGGCCTGGTTTTCAGTAGAGCAGAAGCAGCGGTGGCCAGCGGGCGGTGGCAGGTGGCGGCAGTGGGGCAGCAGGTAAGTAGGGAGGAGTGGGGGGAGGGCGGTGAGTCCAATAGACTCACTGCCGGCCTGGCGTCCCTGGGTGCTGGATGCGCAGCCGGCACCCAGGGACTTGGAAGGCCAATGGGCCCCAGATCTCCAGATCAATCCGGAACTCCCCCAATCCAGTTTGGACCCGGAAGGTCCAGGTCATCCCAATCCTGTCTCGATTCGGGATCCGGATCCGTTCAAAACCCTAATCATAATGCAAATCTGCGTCATCTAAATACTTCATTTTAAATACAAAACTTAAATGTTCATGATGCACAGCCAAGCAAAAAGCAAAAAAGAGCTCACCTCTCCATTCTCCAAGGGCACAATGCGAGAGTATTCAGTGGTGCAGATGGCGTCATCATCTTTGGTAATCCGTTCCACAGTCTTCAGACCAAATTTCTCTATACAATCTCTCTTGGAAGCTATTAAATGTAGAAATCAAGAGATAAAGATCCACTTTTTGGAAATGCGGATTTTGCCCCACATAAAATAATTTGAACAATACTTTGCATTTATACAGCACTTTCAAATATTTCAAGTGCTACGCATATATTATCAGTGTGATCGTTACAGCATCTCTGTCAGGTAGGTCAGTATTACCTTCCTGATACTGCAGATGTGGGCTGAGGATGAGAGAAAGTGGCCTCTAAGGCCGCCAAGTGAGTTCATGGCAAAGGCAAGAATCAAAAGAAGTTCTGGATTTCTAGTTCAGCCATAAACTACATCAGTTTCCAAGTATAAATGCCAGAAATGAGATTAGGAAGCACAAATCCAGAGAATGGAGATAGGCCACCTGAGACTTATGGGGAGAGTGCTCTTTTTTAAAAAATTTCATACAAAGTACAAGGATGGCTACTTATAAAACAGCCATCAGCTGGGACTCAGAAAAATGTGTGCCCAAGTCCTGAAAGAGAGGAACCTGTCGTATTTTCCTTAATACTGCAACTTGAAGAATGTAGGCCCCACACAGGAAACCTTACTATCCCAACACACTCTCTATGGACCTGAGTCCAGAAGCAGCTGCAGAAGGAACTTCACCTTGATGCCTGTCAAGAATGGCTAAGCTAACTGGCTAAGCTTAAGGGAAGACAAATGGCTACAATGCACCTGGAACTCCCAATGCTGGATCTGACTATCACAGGGATGGACAACTTGTGGCCCTCCAGATGTTTTAGCCTACAATTCCCATCATCCCTCACCATTAGCTATGCTTCAGTGCGTTCACAGACATATGGCAATCCTGACTATAGCTTGTGCAGCATAGAACCATTGTCTTTGATAGACGGTCATCATTCAGTTTAAAGAGATTAGAAGGGAAAGAGTTTAACATATTGCTTTCTATTAAATTAAGATTTAATTTTAAACTCTGTTATATTTTTAAGGGGACATTCATTTAATTTAAAACAATAACTTGTTAAAATTTAATTTAAATTGGGGGGGATTGAATAGGGTGTTTTTTTTAATCCATCCTGCCCCTACTCAAAAAAATCATAAGATATGACTAGTTATGGTCCAAGTCAAAACCTGGTTTTCAGCTGCCAGAAATGTTGGGTTGCATATAACATGCTTAATTGGTAAGGGCAGCAGCACAAAATGTTTCTGGATTAACATCCAACGCAGCAACGTAGTGACCATTCATTTTGACCTGCCATTCTTGTGCAAAGGCAGATTTTCAGAACTTCAAGAAAGCAGCTGGAGGAAGCCTTCATGTGGTTTGAAACATTTCCCTATTGTTATTTTTTTTTTACTCCTTGGGTGTTCCAGGATAAAAAGGCATTAGTCAAACTCCCATCATGGATGAGGAAAAATAAACTATTTTACTTTTGAGTAAAGCGCTAGAGAACCCAGACTGCCCATTATGTTCATTTTCAGTAGCTGAGTAACATTTGTCTCTCTAACAATCAATCCTCCAGTCACATTTTGACAGAATGCATCATAGCAGAGAAGTACGTTGGATGCCTGTTGGATGCATCTTTGACACCTTTGATGTGCATGTGATGGCAGCAGTTGGATCATATAGTGCCACATGCTAGCCTTCATCTTCCAGATTTAACAAAAATGACATCTTTTGTACTCTTAGATAGTTGCTTTATTTTTCCTAACTCATTCTGAAGAGATGGGAGAAATATCTGAAATGAGTCCTGGGTCATTTACCAAACGTCATAGTTTTTAGGAGTTATCTCTGATTTGATCTGTCTATAGCAGGGATGAGGAACATGGGAGACCTCCAGATGTTGCTGAGCTCCAACTCCCATTAGCTCTAGCCAGTACAGCCAACAGTGAAGCATGATGGGAGATGGTCAGCAACATCTGGAAGGCCACATGTTCCCCACTCTTGTTTTATAGAAAACTTTCCAGAAATAGAAGCATTTCTATTATATTCGACACTTAACTTTGCTGTGCATGTGAACTGTCATGACAAAAAAAAGGAAAATTCTGAAGGCAGAAGTTTGAAGACTTGGCTGAATTGTACTAAGAGGATGACTGGCCAAAAAAATCTGCTCAAGTAAGCAAAGGCCATCTTATCCTCTAGCCCATTCACTGTGATAAACCACAGCTATATTCATATATCACTGCAGTTTCAAAAAGAAATGCCTCCACTACACATCGTAACTGCACTGATCTGCATGTTTATCACCCAGCTAACAAAAGATGTACAGTTGGACCAAATAGCCTTTTTTAAAAATTTGGAGCAGTATGCAATTTTAAATTGGCCAGTGGCCTACACTAAAATGCATGTGTTTTGCTTTTTTCATAAAAAACCAAGTCTACACACTTTCACGGACCTGCATGGCAAGGCATCCATGCTTAATACTTTGCAAAATGTATCCCAACATGCAGAGGGGGCAAAAAACAAACAAACAACAAAGCAAAAAAGCAAACCCAGAATCACTAACAGAAGCTTATCTGACCTAGGACTTCTCTCTGCAATAGATGATTGGCTGTATCACATTGATGATACTCTGATATTTAGGTGTGTGCATTCACACAGTGCACAAAATCTGGTATTGGACGCAAGAGTTCAGCAACCTCAGAATTGCAGCTCTATAGTTTTAGAGTAACTTGGTGAAATTTCTTATGCCAGAAAGGGGTTAAGCAGACCCCTGATGTCTTGGCACAGCCCCTACTATCTGGTTGGAACTGAAACCTACAGATGACCTCATCCCAATCCTCAGACTCTTCCCTGCTTCTACTGCCTGCCAAAACTACTCCATACTCTTTCCAAAATCTGGAATGTAGAAGTAGAATAAAACAGGCAAATATATGCTCATATGCATGATTTATTCTGATTGAAGGTTTTAGCACAGTATGTGGGGGTCTCTTGGGGCAAAATGTGGAAGTTCTGAAGCATACTGTGGACAACGCTGGTGCTGAAGTGCACAGGTTGTTTGCGTTTAACTCAGGGTTTCAAACTGAGATGGGCTCGAGAGCCGAAGTCTCCATTAGGGATGTACAGATTTTGTTAAAAACCGTACCGTCTTGTGTTTTGTGAATTGTCAGGCATCTTTCATTCCATCATCCGGTCACCGATGGAATTGGATTTTTGTTTAGGGAAGTATGAGGATTTCATTCCACTTGCGCAAGCGTGCATTAGCGCATGTGAATTTGTACACACACACCCAAGTGAAAAACCAGTTCGCAGAATTTGTGTGCCTTGGAAAAAGCCGGTCCTCTGCAGAATCCAAACGACAGGTTTGCAGAAATCCAAAGTGGATTTAATCTGTTGCAGATTTCACCATCACCCCTACTCTCTGCCCAGAAATTGCCCAGGGGCCACGCCCATAATTTGCCCACAGAAAACTATCAATGTCTTGATAGTTTTAGCAATGCCTCATGAATTTGAAACCAAACCATCAAAATGCCCCCATAGTTCTGGCAAATTATCCTTTCCATTTCTAGCATACATTTTCTATCAAGATTCAACATGGAATCAAGAACATGACTCTGGGTTGCAGGCCCTGCCCTCTAAAACCCTCTTTCCACATAGTGCTGCCTGCCAAAATCTCCCCACTAACTGGTGGTGGCTGCCAAAAAACCCCCAGCCCTATCCCTCAAACCATACAAACCATTTGATTGCTACTAAGGGCATCAGCTTCCAAGCCACGAATACACTTAAATAATTGCCATGAAGCATGGTAGAGGAACCACAAACCATGTTTGGGACCTTGAAGAGTCTAATAAGTCCCCCAAACCTTATATTTAACACCACTGATTTGGGTGATTTTGGCCAGATCTACACAAAGCAGGATATAGCGGTATGAAAGCAGTATGAAAGTGGAATATAAAAGGCAGCAGCCACACCAAGTGGTATATGGTATGTGTCAATGGGCCCCGACTTTGTCAGTGCACTTCAATACCACTATAAAGCAGTCGTGTGGCTCCTGCCTTTTATATACCGCTTTCATACCGCTATATCCTGCTTGGTGTAGATCTGGCCAATGTGGAAAGGTGTTATATACAGTGGTAGATATGGCTAAAGCACCAAGTTACAAACCAGGAAGACCCTCGTTCAAATCTGCATTTTAAGGCCATTTTATTTTTCAAGGGATGTTATGGAGAATATGACAAATAAAATGATCCCTAAAAGAAAAACGCCACAGTCTTTGCATTTCTTGAAGGAGGCCCCTTGTGCAGTAAGGCGTCCGGCCGCGAACACAAAGAAATGCAAACATGCTGTACGTGGGGTGAAATCAAAATATAAAACTAACAGAAAGAGGAACCACGAGAAGGGGGGTTGCAACTTTGGACATGCGTGCTAAACTCTTGCTGTCAAAAACTCATCGGCTTAAATTGTAGAAGGTTTCAAATTATGCGCTGAACAGGCTCAGAATCCCATATGAACGCCCGCAGAGAGACCACAAAGAAAGAAGGAAACAGTTAGTAGAAGATGCACCTTGGCTAGTACTGGCAGCTCTCATGCAGCATCTCTTGATGTAAGTATTTTTGAAATAGAAAGGAAATGTGAGCCATCTTTTAAAATATTATTCGAAGAACCCTTCTTATTCTTTCATCCATAGAGGGAACCTAATGAGCTTACAGATACATATCGTCAAAGAAAGGAGAGTTGTAGCACACCCAAGGGGAAAATTTACTGTATCGTCTTTCCAGTTACTCTTTGACCAGGTTTTTCTGTTTAAAAGATCACTGTAAAGCTTAACTCACATCTTCTACCAATTACTCCTCTTGATCCCTAGAGGAGCCGGCGCTTAATATGTTCAGAGTAACTTGGCTACTCTCTGCGTGCTTCATAACGATATATTTACGGAACAAGCTGGTGCTTCTTGGTAACCTAAGCATCAGATTCTGCTCTGGAAACCAGTAAGCAGCTTCAAATTGAGAAATAAATCCTCTTGCCCAATTTCCTTAATTTTCCTTTCCCAAGAAACTACCGGAGGAAGAACAGACAACCCTAAATGTCTGGGCAGCAGTGCCTTCCGTCTAGGCTGCAGGAAACCGTAACTTGTGTCCTTTCACAAGGAAAGAGGGCTCCACAAACAATGACGACAGAAGTCTTCACAGAACACTCACTTCTTCTTCCCATGTTCTATAATATGTTGATATAGTAAAGCTCCTGCCAAATTGGCCTTGGGACTGCCAAGAAGCGACACAATTGGGCTTAGAGCCACACGAGCCAAAGATGGGTGAGTGTCTCAACTAGCAACTCTGTTGGTGTGAAAGCTGCAGATGAGAAAGACGAGAAAATACACTAAGGCTAGATGATGGCTGCTATACAATGGAAGATGGTGCCAGGAAGCTACTGGCTGGGCCACATAATCTATGCAAATAAGTGAGCATGCTGTGCTAAGTGAGAAAACTGCTTCTGAATAAGAGAGTAGTAGGGTATTTAGAAAGCACACCACCAGACTCCCAAAACGTTCTGAAATGTGAACAGTAATGCATTACCTGTTTCTGCAATGTAACAAATATAGTTGCAATATTTAGATTTGTGTGTGTGTGACACATTCCTATTTATCTTGGATTCAGACTGAGGTTCCATAAAGCTGAGTCTGCGTGTTGAAGTGTAAGAGGGGTAAGAACTTACATTATGATGTTTTCAGCTTGTTACGAGAACACTGTATTTAAATACAAGCTAGCATACAGAGGGAGGGAGGATCACAGACTCTGCCAAATCAGCAGAGGTCAACAAAGGCACTCGTAACATTTGCCATAGAGAGTATTCCTCCCTCCTCTGGAAAATATGGCAACCTTGGACCTGGGAAATGGAGGGGGAGGAGAGTCATCTCTAACCTTTTGAGCGCACAGTACACCTGCAAGGATTAGTTCCCTCCCTGTCCCTGAAGTTGATATTAACAAAGGGGACAGGTGATTGTCCCTTCCCCTGCACTCTGTTTTAGTTGTTCCAAGCATCTCGGAATCTCAGTGTGATGTTAGAGAGAAGACCCTGCCCTCCCACAACTCAGGGGTGATCAGAATTGTGGCAACCAGAAGCCATCCAAAATGTGTGGTCTCTCACTGGTTCCTCAACCATGGAATGCTTCCTTAGTATCGGGCACAGATTCACTTTAAATATCCATAAAAGTATTTATGGAGACAAATTTTGACCACATTCAGATGAAACTGGCCTTCCTAGCAAAAAATTATCCCAGTCCTTGCTGCACAGAGTTTCTGGCTGAAGTGTTAATTTTCCAATAAATGATGAATCAGGAAAGTAAAAGGCAGGAAAGAAATGACAAGACCTCATTGCAAAATCGCTTGAGAGACCACAGTAAGATACACAGGAAAACTCCCTGCAGGTTACTCTAATCTTTAACTGCAAAGTTACGGATAGACAAAGCAAATTCCTGGGTGCTTATCATGTTTGAACCAACAAATAAAGTAACTTCCTTAAGCTAATATATAAAACTCTTTACATCCAGGATATAGCAATTTACATAAATGAGTGAGCAATGAAAAACATTTTCCTGTCTGACTCTTCAATAGCCTATGGCAACACCACTCTCTGGTATCAGAAACATAATCTAGTCATAGGCAGTGGAGCATTTTGGCTTTTCTACACTTACAGACCAATGCTAGCCCACAACCTTCTCCTCAGAATCCTGCAAACCAAAATACATTCCTTTGTTTGCTGCAAGGATAGTGTCTTTTTCTTCAAGCCCCCACCCCCAAAAAAGATACCATATTGTCGATGTTCTCAAAACTGGTCTTTGCGAGCTTCCCCAGTTAAAACAAACAAATAAAACCCAGTCTAGGAGTTCAAACATAACTCAAATGCAGTTCCATCCTTTCCCATCATTATAGGACTTTAGGATAGTAGCCTTATGATAGTGTTGAGGATGAAAATCATTTTTTCACTAGGCACCCAAGTTCTTGGTGCTGGAACAGTATAACACAAGTCAAGAACAAGTTCAAAGTAGGGTTGCCAGCTTTTCAACTAACCCACATAGTTGGAACATTGTGCAGTGGTTTGATCAACATGATCTCCTACTAATCGCTGCAGATCTCCTTTCCTCCTAAACTGCAAAAATCCCAGGGTTCCAGAAGGCACTTACAGGGATCTCAGTTTTCTTCTAGGTGAATTTGGATGGCTTTAAAATGCAGTTGGATAAGTTCCTGGAGAAGACTATCAATGGCTACTAGTCCTAATGACTAAGTGCAACCTCCAGTATTAGAAGCAGTAAGTCTGTATACACTAGCTGCTGGGGAACATGAGTGGTGGGGTGCTGTTGCATCATGTCCTGATTTTTGGTCCCTGGTGACAGCTGGTTGGCCACTGTGTAAACAGAGTGATGGACTAGATGGACCCTTGGTTTGATCCAGCATGGCTCGTCTTATTTTTTTATGTTCTTGTGTTTTATCTGGCTTTCTGTGTTTGTACAACTGCATGATGAGGGAAATTCAGCAAGCCACATTTTTTCCTATTACTTCCAAGGAAGCCCATGACACAGTGAAATTCACTTACATTAAGTCAAGAACACCCATCCTTACAACATTAGGAACTCTGTACCTTCTGCACAACAGATATGGAGAGAGTGGCCATAGCTCAGTATGGTAGAGCATATGCTTTCCATATAGAAACTTCCAGGTTCGATTCCTGGCTCCTCCAGGTAGGGCAAGGAAAAACTCCTGCCTGAAACCCTCAAGAGCCAACGCCAATCCATGTCGACAGCACTGGGCTAGATGGACCAATGGTCTTACTCAGTATAAGGCAGCTTCTGATGTTCCTATGTAGCTACAACAGCTTGTCATGTCACAGTGCTGTTGCGGTAACTTGAAAAATTACATCTGCCCAAAACCCTTCATCTATGCAACTATTAAAAGCACTGGAGCATTCATGTTAAAAATCTGGCCAACTCCACACAAAGTGATTGTGTATGATGTAAGACCATTCTGGATGGGACATGAACATAAGATGGGCCCTGCTTGATGACACCAAAAGGCCAACCAGACCTGCTTCTGACAATGGCCAACCCCCATGATTAATAACTAAGCCCATCGACGGAGATTTACCAGCATCCAAAAATGCTGGATGTTCTTTATTATAGAAACACTGCAGGGACTGGTCTTTGCTCCATTGTCGCACCTGCCCTATTTTTCTCTCATACTCACAGGCAAAGTACTGCCAAGGCTCATAGGTAAGTCCAAAATCAGTTGACCGTTCAAGTACCCACAAATCTGGACGAGGAGAATTTGCAAACTTGATCAGAACATAGGCCACGTGGAACAGCTGTGAGAAGAAGAGAGAGAGAGAAAAAGATTAATGCAAGCCGCAGCTAAAAAGCTTCAAGCAAATTGTGAAGCAAAAGCCTCCCCTGCTGCAAGAATTAATATGTTATAGACCAGCCTTCTCCAAACTAGCGTCTTCCAGGTGTACTGGACTACAGCTCCCATCATCCCGCACACAGCATGCTGCCTGGGGATGATGGGATATGTAGTCCAACACATCTGGAAGTTGCCCAGTTGGGGAAGTCAGTTATAGACACACAGGGCAGCACTTTGAACATGTGAAGACACATTTGTCAAAGTCGTATTCTAATACTAATAAGAAATCAAAACTAGATTGTATGGATCCTCTTCCTTCCCCAACCATGCCCTGTTTCTTAGCCATTTTGCTAGATTTGTTTGAGTTTTCATCACATGAAGCTGGGGGTGGGGTGGGGATTAAAATGAAGTTGCACACAGCACTTAATACAATATATTATCCAGTAATACCTTGCCCAATGGCAAAGACCCTTCTGTAATGTCTTTTCATGAGTAATTTCCGTTCAGAAAAGGTTCTTTTTAATGCTAATGGAAAGCCTCCTGTTAGCAGGTTCATCTCCTGTTTATTTCTTCCAGTCAAGGAGTTCCGCAGGATAATCATGAGTAGCTTCTGATTTGCCCCTTGAATATTCTCTCTAAATTGTCCCACCATCAGTTTCTCTTCCTGTCGGGGGAAAAGGGAAAGAGCCTTAAGACAGCAACCCTATGTCCCTTAGGCTGCCTCTACAAGAGAGGTTTAAAGCTCTTTCATGGCACTTTAAAAAAATTACCTCTACAAGAACGGAGCGCAAATCGGGCGTAGAGGGGCATTATCGAATGCGCGTTAAATCGAGAGTTTTATTTTGCTCCGGCCGTTAAAGCGCATTTTCACTATGTGAACAAGCGCTTATGCGCATTAACTATTTGTAAAGCGCATTTTGGTCATCCGTTAATGTGCTTCGCCGCCTCTCGCCGCCTCTCGTGCAGAGGTATTAGGTGTAAATGCGCTTCAGCGATTATGCGCATAATCGCCTAACCGGGCGCAAAAGCGAATCCTTGTAGAGGGGACCCCAGACCGCATCTGCAGGGAGATGGGACTTTTTGATTTTCTGGCTCAGAGCTCAGAGTCAGCACTCCACACTCAGAGCCAGGACACCGTGCTCCCAGCCCCTTCACAGCCAGTGTGGAGTTAACCATAGTGGCTGCCTCTCCGTGCTCGTAAAACCAAGTGTGGAGAGGATGAAACATGGGTGTTCCCAGGGGTGGGGGAGGGGAGGAGGGTGCGGGCGCTACTTTGTTTCTATGCGACACAAGCCCTCCCCCCACCCCCTCCAAAGCTCAAAATCAAGCATCTAGCAACAACTGTGTTAACCTGGTGCTAAAAAGGGTTAAATTATGCACAGTAGAGGCTATTTCAAACCAAATATGGCTAATTTGATCTGGAATGGTGGAATGACCCAAACCCTCACTCAGGTCATTCCACCATTCCAAATCAAATGAGTCATATTTAGTTTGAAGTAGCCTCTTCCGTGCATAATTTAGCCCTTTTAGCACCAGCTTAACAAACTGCAGGGAGGGTGGTGCACAGAGGAGAGGATCTCCTCCATCCTCCCCGTGTTGGATACTCATAAGTCCCCGAAATTGGGGGACTACCCAGGATGTAACCTATAGGATTGCACCCTTAATTACTAATTTCCTCCCATTTCTTCTTTTCTAATTTTAAAAGTGCTAGGCTGGTTTGGATCATAGTTCAGAATTACAAGAATGAGCCTAACCTTCTACCTAGACTCATTCACTCCCCATCCTTTCTGGCTAAGAAGTTTGAAAGCTTTGCTTTCTGTTTTTGATGAACCACAGTTTGCTGTGTCATCCAAACCCAGAGAAACTATAACCAATCTTAATAGGATTAGTGGAGGCAAGACCACTTCAAACCATAATTTATGATGCCGGCTCGTTTTCATAAAACTATTGAAGATGAACCACATTTAAGGGTCAGAATTAGCACAGATTCAGTGCGGATTAACTACACTACAGTGCAGTTAATTTAAAAAAGAAGCAGAGGTACCCAAGAGCCTACGGGCAGGCTAAGCACATTCTCATACTGCTAAACCATGGTTTAGCATTACATTCAAGTGCAGCCACTAGTTTAACATAGCAAAAGAAAATAAACCATGGGAAGAGTAAATTGAATTAGTTAAAGCCCTCCCTGTCGGAAGAGAAACTGGCACTGGGGCAATCTAGAGATGCTGTTAATTACTAATCAGGAAGAAATAGAATGGACTGAACATGCAAAGAGGATGTTTTCAATATAAAAGGAAAGGAGACTTGAAAAGCCTAAACAGCCCTTTTGCTTGTCCGCACAGGAAGGTTGATGCTGCAGTAGTGTTTTATTATGGCATTCTTATTCTTATTCTTACTTTGCTATGAATCAGCTCTAACAAGGCAAGGAAGGATTATTTTAAAAATACTGGAATGTAAAGAGCTAATAACCATGTTGAATAGATGCTCCACAAAAAGAGATTGAACAAAGGAAATCAATTCTAGAGAAAGGGACTAGTATGAAAGCACCCCTAGAGTGGATTGAATTATACTGAAGCGAGGGAACAGGCAAAAGCCCCACCTCAGGAGACCTTCCCTCCACTTGTAGCTGTAGTGAGAAATTCCCTACACAGCTAGATTTGCACACTGTGAGAACTGCTCTTAAAACAAACCATTCTCTAACGCAGTTAATTCTATACCAAGCCAGCCACATGGCGAGGAAAGAGTCTACGATGTAAAATACACAGCCAGTCAGAGTCATAGAGCAGGGCCACAAGTAGCTTCTGATAAGAACTTCTTAGCATTCAAGCTTGAACTGCTCCCAATTAGCTCAAACACTGATTTATGCAACCACGTCCTTGCCAAGACTGAAATAAATGTACAGCTTAAAAATGTCAGCACTAGGAAAAAACAAACTTCGCAACAGAATTTCCCTTCACGAACTGGCACCAGCTCTCTCCAAAAATCCTCACTTTATCATCCTGTCAAAAACTGATATTTAAAGACAGGGAAAAAATATTTTATCGGTTAAGAATGCTTAAAAATCAACACAACACGCAGGAAATTTAGTGCTCACAAAAGTGCATGCTTTCAAGTCTTCAAGACAGTGAACTAAGCTGTTTGTGACTCGTGTGGCTAGAAAAAACAACTTTTTCCATGCCATACGATCCTCAAGTTCTTTTTTAAAAAAAAATTATTTAATTTTTCAACATATAACAACATAAAATAAACATAATACACAAACAAAACCTCAACAACCCCCCTGTGCTCCCCTACCCTTGAGACCTTCAATGCTCTAATATATTATACATTTTTCCAAAATTGCAACGATTCTTTTGAAGGTATACAACCTCTCCCCTTTACTAAAACATATTCTATAAATGATCCCCAAATACTTTCAAAATCATTATTTTTGGATAGTCCCATCCTAACTTAATTTTACATGTTAGTCTATCGTTAATTGCAATATCCCACACTCCTTTATACCATTCGATCCTCAAGTTCTTGACTCCAAGCCAAGAGATGTTTCCAGTACAGTATTTAAGCTCTATTTTTAATTTACATTCTTCATTCTAGGGTAAATGCACAGAGAAGCTCAACTATGACCAATGTAGATGTAACACTGCTCAAGGCCTCATCTACAAGAATTCGCCTTTACGCCTGGTTAGGCGATTATGCGCATATTCGCAGAAGCGCATTTACGCCTAATACCTCTGTACGAGAGGCGGCGAAGCGCATTACTGGACGACCGAAACGCGATTTAAACTGTTGACATGCGGAGAATCGCTTGTTCACATAGTCAAAATGCGCTTTAACGGCCGGAGCAAAATAAAACTCGCTGTTTAACGCGAATTTGATAATGCACATAATCGGAGAGAAAACGCGCCTCTACGTCCGATTTGTGCTCCGTTCTTGTAGAGGTAATTTTTTTAATGCACCTTGAAAGAGTTTTAAATGCCTCTTGTAGAGGCAGCCCAAGTTCCAGCCATAGTTTAGAAATCAGGGAATGTTCCATAGGCTCATGTGCTCCTCTCTCATGTGTGAATTCCCTCTTTGGTGAGCTAGCCATGGATAATGATATGTCTGATAGAAGGGGTTTTGCAAACTGGTATGAAACAACCAGGGGTTTGGAAACAAAGCCCTATGAGGAGAGACTGAAAAACTGGACATGTTTAGCCTTGAGATAGCCTTGAGATACTTGAAAGGTTGTCACACACAGGAGGGCCAGGATCTCTTCTCAATCATCCCAGAGTGCAGGATGCAGAATAATGGGCTCAAGTTACAGGAAGCCAGATTCCAGCTGGACATCAGGAAAAACTTCCTGACTGTTAGAGTAGTATGACAATTGAACCAATTACCTAGGGAGGTGGTGGGCTCTCCCACACTAGAGGCATTCAAGAGGCAGCTGGACAACTATCTGTCAGGTATGCTTTAAAGTGGATTCCTGCATTGAGCAGGGGATTGATCCCAATGGCCTTACAGGCTCCTTCTAACGCTACCATTCTATGATTCTAACCACATTAAGCAAAAATGTCAATGCAGATGTAATGGTAACCATGTTTAGCTCCAAAAATCAAAGCAAGGGAAGAATCTGCACAAAAAGGGAAAGAGTGCACAAATCCACAAGGCAACCTTCCAAACTTCTAGTCATGGTTTAGAAATCAAGGTGGTTCAAGTTTGCTTTATATGTTGTCTATAGAGGAGTGCTAAAATTTTAAAAAACATGAACATAACTAAATGCTAAGCAGATACAATTAATGGGCGGTGCGGGTGTTCCAGTGCTGGTATTTGTTCTGAACCAGTCATTTATACTTTTACAAACTTTGCAATGGGACTTCTTGCCTATGTGAACTGTAGGAGCAGAAGGAGAACACATGAGTATGATTTCTATGGATAAAGCAATGTGTCATGAGATCATTAGGAAGCTACTGTATACCAGGTTAGACCATTTGTCCATCTAGCCCTATACTGGCTACTCTGACAAGCAGCAGCTCTCCCAGATCTCAAGCAACGGTCTTTCCCATCACGGCTAATGGGTCACTTTCACAATGCCAGGGATTGAACCTGTGACCTTCTGCATGAAGAGCCAATGAGCTATAGTCCCTCCGCATTAGGGAGAAACAAGTAGCTTTGTTGATATCAGAAGTACAATTCTGAAAGCTAAACGCTGAAATTTTCATAGGTACTTGCTGCACGTTTCCAAACATGTATCTATGCCATTTCTAAACAAGCCCAAGCACCCACAACCCCGGCATGTAAACCCCAAAAATGTATTGGATGCAAATCAGGTGAGAATCTCAGCTTCAGTTTAAATTTTCTTAAGCAAGTTTTTTCAACACAAGTGTTTATGAACTAGGTTTCAAAGTGTGTGAGCAATGATGAAATATCCAGAAAAGCTGAGGGGTGTATCAATTAGATTTCCAGTTGTCAGAGTTGTAGGTCCTCAGCGCTCTGGAAAGCATTGCGCCACTCCTATTGTTTAACAGAAACAAGTTGTGTAAAAGGAGCTGATTTGCTTCATTTATAAAGCTTGCAATTTGTATTATGTTGGCACAGTTATTCTAACACACACACCCTTTTTTAAGTGCAGGATGCGCACAAGCCCTACATGAATCAACGAACATGAGGGCTACCATTTAATTTTGTTTCCAAACGAAGTTGTGCACAACAGCTAGCCTCGCCACATGCAGCTATGCATTTAGTCATGTGGACGTGCTGATGGTCACTTCTCAGCCCAGAACGTCCCATACAGAAATGGGTATTCTCTGGAGTAGGGTAACCATATTTTGGAAACCAAAAAGGAGGACAACATGGCCGCCCCAAGGGGGCGTGCCCACCAACATGCCCAGCCCCCAAGGGGGCGTGCCCACCAACATGCCCAGCCCTCAAGGGGGCGTGCCCACCTGAACATGGCCTTGATCACAAGTCTGGTTTCACAGACACAATTAAGACAAACTGTTCTACGTAACATCTTAATGTTAAAATCACTGATATAAAGAACAAGTTAGACATTCATTGTATCTGAAATTAACTTCACTCACTCCTACTTTTTTAGCTTTTGCTGTACTTTGAAGCTTTTGCTATACTCTGTGTGATACAGTCTCCCCTTCCCTCAAATATCTTTTCTGACTGCAAACCCTTCACTGGATGACCATAGTCTCACCTTTCCTAACATTTAACACTCTTTCTCCATCACCTTTCTCACACCCATACTCACAGATTCAGCATACTGCTACCACTGAACAGGTGCAGTAAAATCTAGTACAACAAACTAGCAACCTAGCATTCAGAAAGAGTATAAAATATAGTTACCCTGTAAACACTGGCCATGGAACAAAATGGACTAAAGGCTTGCAGTCACTTCTCCCTAGCACTTCTTAGCTTTGCCAGATCCACACCAAGCAGGACATAGCAGTGTGAAAGCAGTATATAAAAGGCAGGAGCCACACTATTGCTTTATAGCAGTATTGAAGTGCACTGACAACTGCTAGGGCCCATTGACACATGCCATATACCGCTATATCCTACTTGGTGTAGATCTGGCCCTTGTTTCAAGTTCAGGTTTATCAGTGAGAAACTACTCTAAAAATGTGTCATTATATCTCTGGTTCATTAGCCATGTAAACAAGACCATGGTTAGTAGCTATACAAAGAAAGGCTGGAACAGTTGCCCATTATCACAATGCTAGCTAAACAAGGATCTTTCCCTCCTTTTATCCAAATATTTCTTGAATTTACACTGCCTCAATGTGCAGAGAACAAAAATCCCAATCAGGGACCCAAATGCCCAAAGAAATGACAGGTACAAGTCCCATTTATTTCAATAAAGCTTACTCCCAGATAAATGAATATAGGATTGCAGCCTCTTCACATCTGTTCACCTTACACTAGCAAGTGCAAGCCCCTCCTGTCAAGGACAACCATGCATTTACAGAACCTGGACTCGTGGATCATATAACCAACAGGTGCTCTCCAGAAAGATGCTTTCAGAGCCTAGGAGATCCAGACACACTCAAAGAAGTCAAGCAAATCCACGCTAGGCACTCATAGCCTACCATCAGGGATTTTATTGAGGCAACCGCCCCATCATTCCAGATGTTCTTAAATGAACTAAAGCCTAAACATGGCCATGGAAGCATCCGTATCAAAATGAGATAAAAATGCCAACTAAAAGTGGTAAGACTGACCAAAAAATAAAGAACCAAGCTACACAGAGAGGGATACAGTAAGGATTGTCCATACGTAAGAAAAGAGAGATTATGAAGGGCACTTCAGCCTTTGCACATGACTTGAGGGTTACTTAGTTAGATTTAGACTTATTTCAATATATACGTGTGCAATCTTATGCATGTTTAGACAAAAATATAGAGAGAGTAACTTTGTAAGAGGTGATTTGGGGTGGGAAATCTGCAGCTGGGGGTGGGGATTGCTGCATTGTCATAATTAGCAAATGGTTTGCATAACATGTAAATAAAGCAACACTGCCTCCCAACAAATAGCACTCCTGATGGCCTAATAATAATAATAATAATAATAATAATAATAATACCTTTCAAGTATGAGCTGTAGAATTTACTCAGAGGATGCACCATCCATTCTTCCTAGGCTAATGATTTGTCAGCTTGAAGTTTTCTCTCTGGGAGCTCCCCACACACCCATAGAAAAAACTGAAATGTGGAATCTTTTCTTTGTGTTTTGGGTGGCTGGCAAAGAGTTAGGGCAAAACCCTTCCACTCTCTGGAGGCTTAGAAGGACACACCTACCCATAAGCTGCTTTGGGGAGTTACTCTTAAGATCTTGATTAAAGTTCAATCTGGAGTCCTATGCTTGTTTAAATGGGAAAATGTTCTTTAACTCCCAGCCAGCCATGCCAGCTGGGGAATACTGGGACTTGTAGGATTTTTTTTTCTGTCTAAACCTGGATAGGATTGCACCTTTGTGAAATAGTTTTTATTTTTAAAAGCAACTTGTCTCAACTTCTGTTTAGCTCATTATAATATAGAACTGGAAACTGAAGCGCTGATGCTACATTCTTGCCCTGGAAGTTTCCCATGCACCCCACATTATAAGCAAAACAACATATATTTAACATAACACATCTCCAAATGCCTTATAACAAATATTTAAATATACATTAAATTCTTTATGCTCACATATTTCCATCAGAGGTGGAAAAGTTGTTCCTATGAGCAATATTACGGTGCAAACATTATTACATTTCATGCTATCTGTAAAATGCAACACAAACTTGGGATTTTAATTATAGAAAACTTATTAAGTCTCCTGGGGAAGCATAGCTACGCACCGGTCTGCTTTGTTCTCATTTGTAACCCAGCTAATTACTTCCTCTGTCAGGGCTCGTGTTCCTGGCACAGCTGTGCTTGTGCTCCTTGTGCTCCTGCCGCCGCGCTCCCCGTGCTGCAGCGCCGGAGGCGGCGCTCGATTCCAGAGGTGCAAAATCGGGCCTCTGCCGCATGCGCTCTGGACTTCTTGGGCTTGTCGCTGTGACGCCAAACCCCGAGGAGCCTGAAGCATGCTCAGAAGAGGTGGCAGAGGCCCGATTCCAAAAGTTACGAAATCACCCTTCTCCCGCCTCTTCTGCGCGGCCTCCAGCCTCCTCGAGGTTTGTCGCAATAGCGACGAGTCCCGAGAAGGCCGGAGGCCGCGCAGAAGAGGCAGGGGAAGGGCGATTTCGTAACTTCTGGAATCGTCCCCCCCACCGTCTCTCCCGCGCAGCCTCCGGCCTCCTCGGGGCTCATAGCTATTGCAACAAAGCTCAAGGAGGCCAGAGGTCATGCGAAAAGGGCAATTTCGTCAGTTCCGGAATCGCCCCCCCCCCCCCCCCCGTCTCTCCCGCACAGCCTCCAGCCTCCTCGGGGCTCGTAGCTATTGCAACAAAGCTCGAGGAGGCCGGAGGTCGCACGGAAGAGGCGGGGGAAGGGCGATTTCGTCAGTTCTGGAATCAGCCCCCCCCCCGTCTCTCCCGCGCAGCCTCCGGCCTCCTCGGGGCTCGTAGCTATTGCAACAAAGCTCGAGGAGGCCGGAGGTCGCACGGAAGAGGCGGGGGAAGGGCGATTTCGTCAGTTCCAGAATTGACCCCCTGCCTCTCCTGTGAGGTTTGTCACAATAGCGATGCTAGGAAGGGCATTGCTATAGAAGGATCCACATGGGCCTTTCTAGGCTCTCTGGAGCGGCGGTCTGGGCTCCTGGTGGGTCGGCGTGATGGCGGCGGGGGAGGCTAGAAAGGCCTGTGTTGATCCTTGCGTATTCAGCCCTTCCTAGCTCCACCCACGCTACGTACATGCTCGTTGAGGTTCGTCGCCATTGTGCCGGCCCCCACAGAGCCCGTATGTAGCGTGGGCGGAGGTAGGAAGGGCCAACTACAGAAGTATCAATACGGGCCTTTCTAGGCTCTCCGGAGTGGCCGTCTGGGCTCCTGGTGAGTCGCCGTGATGGCGGTGACCCAGCAGGAGCCTAGACAGGCGGAGGGAGAGGCAGATTTTCTGGATTTGGGGGCTGAAACAAGGATTTCCGCCCGGATCCTCGTTTCCCGCCCATTTTCCGGACTTGTCCGGGGGGTTCCGGTCCTCTGGTCACTCTACTCTGGAGAGATTCACAAAACAGAAACTTAATTTAAAAGTTCCTCTGCTCCCTTCAAAGCTTAAAATATTCCTACAATAAGAGAGCCACCGAGCACTTAGGTTCTCAGAGGCCTCAGAAATTCAAGTCCGGATCTCGAAATCACTGCCTAATTTTGCAGCACATCACAGAGATAACCCACACGACTGCTGTAAATCCATTGTCTTATAAATACAGATGGGTTCCAACAGCACTATTTAGTTTCATCTATCTTCTTATTAGCTGAATCTCCCAGGCCAGATGCTGTGGTCAGCTGCTTTCCCTTAGGACTCGGTTCTCACTGGTTTTCAGCTGTTTGTGGGCAATGAAACCATTGCTAAATACCAGCCCACTAAGTTATGCATTCTCTTGCATTATAAATGCTTCACTCTTTGGGGAACAAGAACATCCCTGCCAAAACTTTGCATGGCTTCTGGTGTGATGGGATTCACCAATCCTTTTCAGTTTCCCACAAAATCCACTGAGCTAAGAGAAAATTATATGCAACTTGGCATTCAGTAGTATCTGAGGCTTTGATCCGGGTGGTCTTTCTTGGGTGACGATTACATGGCAAGGCTGTGTCAAAAGACACAAGACATTTTCTCAAATTCATTTAATACAGATTAGTTATCCTTCAACATGTTTCAATCACCCTCTAGTGACTAAAGTTTAGTCCATATAATCAGAGTGTTATAAAAAGTGATAAAAAGGTGGATTTTTTGTTGTTTTCCCAACAGTGCTTAAAGGCTTGAATGGTGATTCTAATTAGCATTGCAAAAACAGTCCAGAGCATAAGCAGAATATTTATTGCTGTTGCTATCTAGTAAACGTAACAACTACTGTGGCTATCACTAAAAATAATGAAATTCAAGCAAATACTTGCACAGCAGTGTGACAATATTTTTCTAAACATGCAGAGAAAGAGTAGAAGAACCATCCTTTTACCAGGTTTTCTTCAGCCTGTTTTGTGAAAAAAAGAACACAAGAAGAGACATGCTGGATCAGACCAAGGGTCTAAGGAATAAAACTTTACTAGCGGTTTAGTTGTAGTTCTCCCCAGTCAAGATATACATTTCTGGGAATTTTGAAGCCATGAGGTGAGGAGAAACCGCTTTTTTTAAAAAAACAAATAACAATAAAAATAATGTTGTGGGGAAAGAATCTGAAATATATGTAATACTTATATTCTTATCAGTCCTAAACATATTTTAAAGACATAAAAGGCAATTTGTATAAATTAGCCATATACTGTTTATTTCTTTATTTCTTTATTACATTTGTATACTGGCACATAGCCGAAGCTCTCTGGGCGGTTTACATAGGATTAAAACAATTAAAAACAATATACAAAAAATTAAAACAGCAACAACATACAACATACACACAATACACACATACTTTTAGAACCACTGCAACAACCCCAAAAGCTACAAAAACAAAAACAAACCCAGGCTCCTCAGATATTGCCAAATGCCTGAGAGAAGAGGAAAGTCTTGACCTGGCGCCGAAAAGATAACAATGTTGGCGCCAGGTGGGCCTCGTCAGGGAGATCGTTCCACAATTGGGGGGGGGCACCACAGAGAAGTCCCTCTCCCTTGTTGCTGACCTCTAAGCTTCCCTTGGAGTAGGCACTCGGAGGAGGGCCTTAGATGTTGAACGTAGTGTTTGCTATATTTATTAAATTTAAAAGTATAAAATGCCTTAGTTTTATTCAAACATTTAGGAGATTGTGATGAGAAGGAGGCTCAATACCCGGCATCTCCAGGTATGGCTGGGAAAGGACCTACGTGAAACCTGGAAAGTCATTGCCAGTCATTGTAGGTTAGGGATAGGCAACATGGTGCCCTCCAGGTAACTGCAACTCCCATCATCCCAAGGCAGGGATCAGGGGGGTTGTAGTCCAAAATATCTGAAGGCACCGGGTTGCCTATCCCCTGATGTAGGCAACACTGAGAACAATGAAACAATGGTCTGACTTGGTAAGAGGCGGCTTCCTATCTACAGATATATCCAGTGTTCAGGATGGAGGAAAAGCTGCTGCACCTTGAAGGACAAAACACATCTTGGTTTTTGCCAGTTGAGAAAACAAGGGAAGAAACAGAGTTTCAAACAAATGTAGTAAACAAATGGGGCTTTTTTTTCATTACTTGGGCTTAGAAATAGCCTCATCTCCAGTTGGCATTATCCAGAAATAAACAAAATAGTACCAACCCACCCACCCTCCACCACCACCACCACCACCACCACCCTGCAATTGACCATGCTGGCTGGAGATCATGGGAGTATCCCATATCCAGTATCAGAAGCAGTAAGCCTATATACACCAGTTGCTGGGGAACATGGGTGGGAGGGTGCTGTTGCACCGTGTCCTGCTTGTGGGTCCCTAGTCGACAGCTGGTTGGCCACTGTGTGAACAGAGTGCTGGACTACACGAACCCTTGGTCTGATCCAGCATGGCTCTTCTTATGTTTATATGGAGGGCACTGGGTTGGTGACAGCTGGTCTACAGTATACAGGTAACGTCATTACTTAATAGTGTGCAGATGGTTTTCACAGTTATTAGAAATCATTTTGAGGAATAAAATGCAGCTAAAACAATATTTTAAAATGCCACACTGGAAGATGTTTCAACAGTTCTTGTTTCTTACTCTCATCCCGTCTGTTTGGGGAGAAACCATAGCTCAGAGGTTCCTGTCATCTCCAACACAAAAGGATCAATAGCAGGTGCTAGAAAGACTGAGAACCTGATGACCTACATCCAGTCAGGAGTAGATAATGCTGGGTTAGACAAAGCAATGGTCTGGTTCAGTAAGAATTGTACCTAGATCCTCTTCTTCATCCACCTCAACCTCATCAACACCCCTTCTGCTCTGTCCACATGGGCCGTTCTCACTAAATGTAAAAAATGTGCAGAATTTTTTTAGTATTTACAATCCGATGGGCACCCTGCTGCATCCAGTGGAAGCAAGGGGAGAATGGAGAGAGAATGTTGTACTATGTAGAATGAACTCTATGTTTCTTCACATCCTGTGTTTGACACAGAAGGGAGGAAAAGCCAGGATGCCTGTTATCAAGTGAGCTTATGTTGAGAAAATTCACAGGGTTACAATGATTTTGTGCAGTAGCTCTAAAAATAGAGAGAACTGGCAAGAAAAATGGGCTCCTACATGCCAAATTTAGTCTATTTCTGCTTTCCTGCCCAACCACTAATAAAGCAAGAAATAAGCTGACTTTTTTGTTTTGTTTTTTTCCCGGAACTTTATTTAGCTCATATTTTCATTCAAATAAATGAAATCCTCTATATCCCTAGAGATTCGGCCAAACATTTTCCCAACAGAGAGGGGGAAGGATAGCTGATTGTCCATGCAGAATTCATCAACATATTTGGATGCAGCCTCAAAATACCAATGAGAGTCAACTGGATTCTGAAGAGGAATTGTGCAGCTGCTTAACTCTTTCACCTCTGGTCAATTTTCCATTTTAAACTGTCCTCCCCCTATGGGGGAAAATAGCCAGGTGGGCTATACTGAGCAGAAAAAAACAGCAGGAGGGGAAAGGGTTAAGTAGTCCCTTTGCCAGCATTCCTCCAAGCCTGATAGCTCAGTGTGATAGGGCACCTGCTTTGCATGCAGAAGGTCCCAGGTTTGATTCCAGGCTTCTTCAGGTAGGACAAGGGAAGGAATCCTGCCTGAAACCCTGGAGAGCCGCTGCCAGTCAGTGTCGACAATGCTGGGCTAGATGAACCAATGGTCTGACTCAATATAAGGCAGCTTCCTTTGTTCCTGATTTATTGCAACCTCCAGTGGAGGCTTTTAATTAAAACAGCAACAACGCTGAAAGACTATTGCACATGTCTCCCATGTCAAATCTTATTTGGACCTCAGCGATATGCATCTGCAATATGGTGGTGATAATGTTAAGCTGGTCTTGCAGACTTGTTGTAAGGGATATTAAGTTCATGCATGTGAAAGGTTTGAACATTACAAATTATAAATGTTGTTCTTGTTGCTCTTGTTGTTGATGATGATGATGAGAATGATGAATATCAGAAGATATGTGTAGGCAAGATGAACAATAATTAGCAGAACATTTCATTTTATAGCCCGCACAAGGCAAATTAGAGTTAACTCAGAAAGGGAGGTCTGTGGACAGAGGAGTCTACTGCTGGAGGCCTCCTGATTGCAACAGTGGAAGTCTCCACCACCACCACTCTTCCAGTATGGATGTTCTGATGGCAGTAGGAGAAAAGGGCAGGGCAAGACTGAGACTTGCTGAGACAGATTATAAGGGGCTATGGATCTGCTGGATGCAAAGCCTCCTTGTTGTTTTTGGCACACCCCTATAGGGAGTGGAGGTGAAGACAGGGACATTTTAACAAAAAACAAAACACATAAAAAGAAAGAGGGCAGGAGGAAAAAGCCGCTCCACTCCTCCTTCTACCCTGGCTGACAGAGGCATAGGAAGTGGTTCCTCCGGCAAAGATTATTTTCCCCACCCACAGCAATTTGGGATTCTCTGCTATTTTCTAAGCCACTACCGTATTTCACTGAGAGCCTATCTACACTACTGCTTTAAAACGGTTTATAACACTTTTAAACCGGTTAATGGTTATTAACCGCTTTAAAACTGTTATAAACCGTTTTAAAGCAGTAGTGTAAATAGGCTCCGAATCTAAGACGCCATCGATTCTAAGACGCACCTTAATTTTAGGGCCACCGTCAGGAAAAAAGCGTTGCGTCGATTCTAAGATGCACCTCATTTTCAGACACATAATATTGGCGATCAGTGCATCTTAGAATCAAAGAAATACGGTAGGGCTGTGCATGCCCCCCCTCGATCTGCCACCCAGGGACCTGCTGGGCCGGGCCGGGCCAGGCATGAGTCCCCCTCCTCCCTTCCCCACTCACCGCCAGCACCGCCTCGGTGCTCACCGCCCTGGTCCTTGCCATCAGTGTCGCCCCAGTCCGCACCACCAGCGCCACCCCGGTCCTCGCCGCCAGTGCCACCCCGGTCTGCGGGATCATGGCCTACTTTGTAGTAACGCTGTGTTTCCAGGCTGGGGAGGCCGCTGTAATGGAAGTGAGTGGGGAAGGCCAGTGTTCACTGCTGCAGCGGCAACTCCTCGCTGGCAGCGGCCTCCCTGGCGCTGGCGGACCAGGGTGGCGCGGACCGGGGCAACACTGGAGGCCAAGGAGGTCGGTACCAACAATGTGGAGTGGCGGTGATAGAGGCGAGTGGGAAAGGCCGAGTCGCTTGGGGGGGGGGGGCATGCAGAGCCCCTTTGTGAAGGCGCTGTGGGTGGGGGGATGGGGTTGTATCTTTAACCCCATTCCAGCGCTGGAGAAATCCAGCGATTCTTAGACGCCATCGATTCTAAGACGCACTCCATTTTTACAGATGTAAATATGGGGGGAAAGTGCGTCTTAGAATCGAGGAAATACGGTAGATCTCATGAAGGTTCATTAGAATCACAATTATCATTACTTCCTTTTATTTTGTTGTGCACTATTCTTTCTTCTAAAAGTCCCTTTGAACATATAAAAGTGTGACTCTCTACTTAGGTAAATTCCAAAATTATTATTTTTTCACTTGCATCCATCCAGATTCAAACATGAGTAGTAATGTCAACCCAGTAGGAAGAATTACATAATTTGGAGAAATGTACATGGGTAAAGGGGCTTAAGGAGACAATATAACTCTCTTTTATTTGAAGTAGCAAAATGTTGTTGTTTTGGAACTATTAGAATAAGGGTTTTCTGGGTATTCATTTTGGCACACACTGTTCTTTGTGATTTCTGTATTAATTATGTCAGTTTCTTGTCTGTGGCTTGTAGATTTCACTGTAATTGTGTTCTACTTTATTAAAATCAACCTCATAAAGTCTTGGAAGCCAGTACCTGATAAACTGCTCCCAGACTACTCTTGTACAGAGTGATATAAACTGGGCATTTAATCCAGATTCCCAATAATCCAATGCATGCAAATCTGCTACATGGCAACAGCAATCACACATATTTTGCAGAAGATCAGAGTACCTAGAACACTAATGAGATCCTAAGAAATAAGGTCAAAGCCTTCTTAGCAGAAGGAGACTTGAAAGAGAATCCATAAACTGAGAAAGATGGAAAGAAAGAAATGAAAAAGTTAGTTTGCAAGGGACAGAAGCAACTGCAGCAGGAGAAGCAGTTATATCCTCCTATCTATACCCTGCATTTTTGGTCCTTCCAGTTATTGAATAGTGGGGAAGGAATCATTTGCTCCTGCCCAGTGGGGCAAAAACACAGCTAAATGATCCCATCCCAAACAATCACAGTGATTTGGATGTGACCCTTTATATTTTCCAGTTTCATAATTCCTGTGGTTTACTTGCATGTAATATAACAATAGCTCACTCTATTTAAATTTAAATTATAGTAGTTATACGCTGCTCTTCAAAAAAAAGCCCCCCCCAGGGCAGCTAAATCTCTTGTTCTTATTTAGTTCTATAACATACATTTTGTACATTTGTATTTTATTGCTGCCGGCAGCGCTTATAACTGTATGGGGGTTTAATGCTTCATTACAAACATAAAACAACTAAAGCAAAGCTTCAGAATCAAAAGGTTTTGTTGATTCTTTTGTTCAATAGTAGCTTTGTTGTTTCTATACTCATTTCTTGCTCGCGTGCTTTTACAGAAAATCGAAACCCTACTCATGCACATATTTATGCAGAAACCTTCTGATCCCCAATGTCAGAATTAGTTTCTTGGATCATCTCTGAGCTGAAATTTGAACTAAGAACTTGCTGGCTCATCCCAGAGTCCCTACACAACTCCACCTCTTTCTTGCTTTGACTGTTTTCTTTCTACTTGACTCGTTCATTAATTAACAGATTAAAATAAGGCTTATAGTTGCCCAGAAACATGGTATTTTGGGAATGTTTATGGGTACAATTAAGGTAATGTTTCTCTGAAACAAATTATGCCCTTACCACACACACAAAAAACAGATTACAAATCGGTTCCCTGAAGGGCAGTTCATAAAGCTTAAAAATATTTCAACTATACGTAATGTTAAATAAAATTTACAATTCCTGTGCACATTTACTCTTCTAAAGCACATGTATATGCATTTTCAATACTAAAATTTGGTGCCGGAGCAATCCAAAAAGGGGTGTGTGTGTGCATATAATACCTTTCTAGGTGCCTCATTCCCCTGACCACCAAAAAAATAAAACATAAACAGGCCTACATTCCTGAGAAGGTGGACTAGTTCTTATCTTTCTACAGTAGGTTAATTATGGAGGAATCTAGCTGGAAAGGAATACAAATCAAACCTCTCCCTTTTCATTTCCAGGAGAGATGCTTACTGGACTATATATTACTGCTGCAACTTCAGGGGGAGGACAGAAACAAGCCAGGATTTTAAACCATGACTGAAGGCAAAGGGATGGGCAAGACCTGCTGCAACAAACATATTCTTCTTAGCCTAAAACAACAACAAAAAAGTTCTTTGTAGCAAAAGCCTCGATTCATATACGTGACATGAGTGACCCGAATAAATAATACCATGCACATGCATTCTGTACTCTGTAATCAATACAAAATGTAAAATACAAAATGGATCTTAAACATAGTTTTGTGAACCGCCCAGAGAGCTTCGGCTATGGGGCGGTACAAAAATGCAATAAATAAATAAATAAATACCTAAGTTCTCTTTCTGAAGGCAGCCTATGCCAGGGGATTTCGAACTATGTCACATGAACTTCCATACATTGGGGGGGAAATATTCAGACCTCCCCACAAGTACTTAAGACAAAAGGCAAATTCCAGCGTATTTAACATGCAGTTTATTTATTATTTTATTCTGGAAGTGCCTAGCAAATTCAGAACAACGGGCCTCAGATGGTTGTAGCATATCCTTGGGGCTGGCATGTAATAGCCCCCAGACAACTCTGAAAAGCTCCGCTGGGCGGCAGATTGATGATTTGATGGTGGCAGCAAAGTATTGCTTTTTTGCTGCCCTCACTGCCCCTGAATATACCTTACTATAGGCACTTACCAGTGTTTGATTGCATCCATCAGGAGTTCGTCTCCATCTGCCCTCAAGCCATCTCCTAGTTTGTTTCATTGCTCTCAGCTCTGGGGTATACCATGGAGCCGTACGAGGTCTACACAGGAGAGGGCACTCAGGAGCAATCATGTCAACCGCCCGGGTCATTTCTGCATTCCACAGATCAACCAGGGTTTCGACAGGAGAGCCAGCCCTATCAGCCGGAAAACTCCCCAGAGCCCTCTGGAAACCATCCGGATCCATCAGCCTCCGGGGGCAGACCACCTTAATAGGTCCCCCACCCTTGCAGAGGGGAAAAGCCGCTGTAAGTCTAAACCTCAGCAAGCAGTGATCTGACCATGACAAAGGGACTGATGTAAAGTCCTCTACTTTCAGATCACCATCTCCATGTCCAGTTGTGAAAACCAGGTCTAGAGTATGCCCTGCTACATGCATGTTGGGACAGTCCCATGGTTGTCATGGAGACCATGAAATCCTGAGCTGCCCTGGATAAGGTGCCCTCAGCGTGAATGCCGACATCCCCCAGAACCAACAGTCTGGGGGATCTCAGCAGTACACCCGAGACCACCTCTGTCAGCTCACCTACGGAGTCTGTTGAGCAGCGGGGTGGGCGGTAGACCAACAGAATCCCTAATCTGTCCCACTGACCCAACACAAGGTGCAAACACTCCAGACCAGTAGTCACATGGACAGGGAGCCTGCAGGAGGGAGATGGAGTTCCTATAGACCACAGCAACCTCCCCTCCCCGGCCCTCAAGTCTACCCTGATGCTGAGCCAAGTATCCTGGTGGGCATAACTGGGAGAGGCTAACTCCTCCCTGCTCACCCACCCAGGTCTCGGTTATACATGCCAGATCGGCTGCCTCATCCACAATTAAATCGTGGATGAGGGAGGTCTTATTATGTACCGATCTGGCATTTAAGAGCAGCATCCGGAGTCCCGAGGGCTGGCTGATAGGGCAACCAACAAACCTGTGGTTGCGAGGAGGACTGGAACATGGCACAGCTGTTAACTGTCTGAGCCGCATTCCCCTTACCTGGCACGTCCTCCTCACAACGCCATATCTCCCTCTACCCGTCACTACACTGATTGGGGGCCCCTCAAATCCCCCCACTTGGCTCTGTATCCTCCCTCCAAGGCACATGGCTCAAGACCCAGAAAAAGCCGGCAGGGAGGGAAAAAAGGGGAGGGGGAGGAAAGGGGGGAGAAAAAAAAGAGCAGCAGCAAACAGGCAGGCAGGCAGGCAGCTCTCCCTCTTCCCTGGGTGGCGTGATGGTGGTCCCCTCCTCCTGCAGGCACTGGTTCTCCCACGACACCCCAGCCAGCCAGCTTATGTATCCCTCTTCCAAGAGAGGGACAGGTGAAGAATGCCAGCAAGCCTGAATTTGTGAACATGATAATCCTTCCAAAGCAACGAAGGACCAACGGACAACTATTCACTGGGTGCACTTCATCCTTTGCCTACAGTCCCTGCAAAAATAGCTATAATGATGTAACTTAAATACGAAATGGGCACATTATCTCCTGGCTACTGATCCTACTGAGGTGAAATTTGCTACTAGCCACTAGCCCTACTCACACGAACATGGGGGGTGGGGGTGGCTAGCCTATCTAGGGAAGGGAAGGAAAACGATGACGTGAACACCTGTCACATGATCAGTACCCCCGCAGAGCACCGTGGTTTATTTACCCCTCCCCGCTCTGTGGAAAACTTTGCAGCCTTCCTGCGCATCCCAGCAGGCGCCACGGCAACCTCCCCAGGCATCCAAAGGGTTGCACAACCATAGAAATTGTTAATTAAATAAATAAATAAATAAAATCTATCAGTTCCTAGATGGGAAATCTCTGAAAGACCCACCTAAACCATTTTAAGGTTTTGATGATGCACCTATCTTTGACCCTTGTTTGCTGGTATTCAACTCCTGTCTGCTCTGAACGTATACCAGGTTCTGGCGACTTAGATGGACAGCATTATTTTCTGGTTCTTAGAACCCACTGGCCTGGAGCGTGATATGGATGACTGTCTTGGCAAGAATACAAAATAAGGCAGGCTTCTTCACGTCACAAAATTCATGTTAACCAAAAGCAACGCAAGCTTTATCACTTTTCCACTAATGTCCTTAATAAAATCTTAATTTATTCCTCCCATTTTGTGAGGCCATCCCCCTCAAGTCCCCCCCCCTCACAAAAGATTGATTTTTTAAAAATAAAATTTCATGTGTAGGGGAGGGGAAATTTCACAAAACATTGTTTTCAAACACATTTAACTGGATAAAGCTAACAGCTGTAATTCACAGCTCTAAATCACAAAGCAGATAGATATAAGAGAAATCTGTCACAAGCCTTATATTTCCAGCTGGCACCCTGCACCTGACATCTGTTTTAGCAGGTGCGCCTCCTGCTAGAAATGAGCTAATGATTCCTGCCAATATGCTGCAGCAAGTGCCTGATTAGGTGTGTTTTATTGATAAAAGAGTCATCTGAAACATGGCTACAGGCAGGGCTTTACTGTTAATTTGGGTTTACAGCATGAGTGAGTTGTTAATCTGGGTTTACAGCATGAGTGAGTACAGAATGTGGCACTCTGAGAATCTCTGTTTTCATTTAAAACTACAAAACAAAACAAAGTTCCTAATATTTGCTAAAGGCTCCCAAAGCAGAGCAGGTACAAATAGTGCTTTCAATGACCTGTTCTTTAGGATGGTATATATGCTTTTGCAAACACATTTTCCACTGCCTAGCTACTACTACTACTATCTTTACCTACATATGCCCACATCTGCCACAGAAAAACTGCAGCCATCTTAAAACATGACAATTGGAAGCAAAATTTCTATAGTTGCAGCTTTTGTGGCACAATGATGGGGAAAGTTTCATTGGACAGATTTCTATCTGCCATACAGGTATTAAAAAGGGCCAAGAGCCTGCCAGGGGGGGAAAAGGTAACAGATTGATGAAGCCCCTTCAAAACAGGCATTTTGCTGCATCTGGGATTGGGTCAGGAGGAGGGGACAGCCCAGATTGGTGGGGATAGAGGGAGACCTAAAACACACACCAAACATCAGGAGCTGGGCAGAAAAGGAGGCTGTGATGTTTACCAGCAGTAGGGAGAAACAGAAGGGAGGCATACCTCTGTGCCCGCCTATCCCTTCATAAGTATGCCACACCACAGGCAGTGTGTGGTGTTTGGCAGACAGATCAAGTAAAGGCATATCTCAGTGCATATCTCTCAGTTGCTGCATCTTTAACATATTTGCTAAATCTTGCACATTAATAAAGGGGGCAACGATTAAAATCCTCCTGTGTAGCTGAGGTTTTTAATTGCTTCTAAACGGTCCTAGTCATCTTTGGATTAAGACCATCAGCCTGCCTACAAGAAACAAACTTAGATAAGATACTTAGTGAGCAAACCTATGGCCACTAGACACTGACTGAATTCGGACAACACGATAGTCAATGGTGGGGTAATAATAAACTTTACAGTTGTTCATCTAGGGGGTACTCCCCACACAACATGGTAATAATCAACTGTGGTGTGGATTAGGATCAGCGCTGAGTTGACTATAGCAGCATTCCGACGACACGATAGTCAATACAACTGACGATTGTTTCCCCCTCCCCAGTTGCTTATTGTGTCGTCCGAATTCAGCCACTGTCTAGAGGGCTACAGGATTCTTCAGTTCCTGGGAAGCAAGGTTGGAACCCGGGCTCTGACCTTGGAGCCAAAAAACCAATCTCCCCATCCCTCCCACTCATAGCCATCAGAGTTCTCGCTGTGCTTGCTATGCCTCCACATTTGGAAACTGAGCACAGAGAGGGAGAAAAGGGGGCAGTCCCGGGAGAGGGGAGGGAAGGAGACCACCGAAGCTGCTTTATGCAGCTTCCTGTCAGGTCTCCAGGCCCCTTCCCTTCCACTTCACTAAGGCTGCCTCTACAAGAGAGGTTTAAAGCTCTTTCAAGGCGCTTAAAAAAATTTACCTCTACAAAAACGGAGCGCAAATTGGGCGTAGAGGCGCGTTATCTCTCCGATTATGCGCATTATCGAATGCGCGTTAAACAGCGAGTTTTATTTTGCTCCGGCCGTTAAAGCGCATTTTGCCTATGTGAACAAACGCTTATGCGCATTAACTACTTGTAAAGCGCATTTTGGTCACCCGTTAATGCGCTTCGCCATCTCTCGCCGCCTCTCGTGCAGAGGTATTGGGCGTAAATGTGCTTCAGCGATTATGCGCATAATCGCCTAACCAGGCGCAAAAGCGAATCCTTGTAAAGGGGACCTAAGCTGCACCTGGACAAGCAAATTTGCCCATCTAGGGAAAAATGCAAGGCAGCCGGAGCATGGAGGAGAGAATCCCCTCCATGCACCAGCTGCCCTGCATAGGATAGTCATTCTGGAGGCTGTTGACTATCCTGATAGGATTGTGCCCTTAGGCTGCAATTCTATGCACACTTACTTGGGCGTAGTGATTGGCAAGCTCCCTGGGGGGCCTGCAAGCTTGCCTAGCGCTGTCCGGCCAGTCCTCTTCTGGCCAAGCTGGCCCGGCTGAGCGCTTGGCGTGCACAGGTCAGGGCAAAAGTGAGTTCTGCCTAGACCTGCACCTCCTTTGTCAGTATAGGGACCATGGGGCAAAAATCCACCAGGTGTGTTCGCAGGGGCCCAGGAGGGCCAGACGTGGGGCATTCAGCAAGATCGCAAGCCCCAGTGGATTTTCACCCCTTTGCTACTTGGGAGTAAATCTCATTGAACTCAGTGGAACTTAGTTCTGAGCAAACCAGTACAGCATTACCGTGCACTGTGAATTACTTGAAAGGTTGTCACACAGAAGAGGCCAGGATCTCTTCTCGATCAACCCAGAATGCAGGACATGAAATAATGGGCTTAAGTTACAGGAAGCCAGATTCTGGCTGGACATCAGGAAAAACTTCCTGACTGTTAGATCAATACAATGGAACCAATTACCACTCATCTGTGAAGCTCACTGGGTGATCCTGAGGCAGACACAGTCTCTCTCAGTCTAGCCTACCTCACAGGGTTGTTGTGAGGATAAAATGGGGACTCATGTATGCCCTGAACTCCTTGGTTTAGGGGTGGCATTTAATTGACAAATAAAAACATGAATATCAATGTAACATTGACAGGGGTAGTATTTTGGGGAAGCTCAGTGGTAGACCAGATGCTTCGTATGCAGAAGGCCAAGGGTCAGTCTTTGGCATCTCAGGTAAAAAGTAGCAGGGTTGGTAAAGATCATTGAGAACCTGAAGACTAATTACTACTCAGTGTCATTCTTTATAGAGGTTCCTTTTTCATTAATGGAAAAAATGGTGGGCATATTGTTACAGCCAAAGTAATTTAATGGTCTTATTGTTGGGCTTGGACAGCGAGACCTGGGTTCAATTCGTCATTCAGCCATAATGTTTATTGGATTCAAGAGGCAGCTGGACAACCATCCGTCCAGAATGCTTTAGGGTAGATTCCTGCATAGAGCAGGGGGGGTTGGACTCAGTAGCCTTACAGGCCCCTTGCAACTTGATTATTCTATAATTTTATGATTCTATTATTGTTTTCTTGAACACCTGTGAAACCTGATTTCAGCTGTATTTGGTTCTTTTTTTTTAACTGTTCTTTTTCTATTTGGTCTGTTTTATATTATTATTATTATTATTATTATTTACATTTATATACCGCCCCATAGTCGAAGCTCTCTGGGTGCTTTACAAAAATTAAAAGACTGAACATTAAAAAGTCAATATATAAAATTTAAAAACATAAAACAGCTGATATTTAAAGCATTTTTAACTTTTAGCCTGGCCAAAAAGTCAGTAAAAAACCTGAACTTAAACTGTTAATATACCTGGGAGAAAAGAAAAGTTTTGACCTGGCACCGAAAAGATAACAGTGTTGGTGCCAGGCGGGCCTCATCGGGGAGATCATTCCACAATTGGGGGGCCACCACAGAGAAGGCCCTCTCTCTTGTTGCCATCCTCCAAGCTTCCCTCGGAGTAGGCACCCGGAGGAAGACCTTTGATGTTGAGCGTAGTGTATGGGTAGGTTGATGTCAGGAAAGGCGTTCCATCAGTTATTGTGGTCCCAAGCCGTGTAAGGCTTTATAGGTTAAAACCAGCACCTTGAATCGGGCTCAGAAACGTACGGGCAGCCAATGCAAGCGGGCCAGAATTGGTCTTATATGTTCAAACCTTCTGGTTCCTGTTATCAATCTGGCCACTGCATTTTGCACAAGCTGCAGCTTCTGAACTGTCTTCAAAGGCAGCCCCACATAGAGCGCATTGAAGTAATATAACTTGGACGTTACCAGAGCATAGACAACTGAAGCCAGGTTACCCCTGTCCAGATAGGGCCATAGCTGGGCCACCAACTGAAGCTGGTAGAAGGCACTCCGTGCCACCAAGGCCACCTGAGCTTCAAGTGACAGAGATGGTTCTAGGAGAACCCCCAAGCTACAAATCTGCTCCTTCAGAACAGGCTGAACACCCTCCATCCAGTCAGAAGAACCCCCCCCCCCCCTAACAGCATCTCAGTCTTGTCTGGATTGAGTTTCAGTTTATTAGCCCTCATCCAGTCCATTGCCACAGCCAAGCACATCCACAGCCTCACCTGATGAAGATGAAAAGGAGAAGTAGAGCTGCATGTCATCAGTGTACTGATGACAACGCACTCTAAAACTCCTGATGACTGCACCCAACGGTTTCATGTATGGGGGACAAGACTGACCTGTGGAACCCCATACTGGAGAATCCACGGGGCCGAGCAATGTCCCCACAAGCACCACCTTCTTGAGCTGACCTGTCAAGTAGGAGCGGAACCACTGCAATGCAGTGCCTCCCACTCCTAACTCAGCCAGTCGTGCCAGAAGGATACCATGGTCAATGGTATCGAAAGGCGCTGAGAGATCAAGGAGAATCAACAGAGTCACACTCCCCCTGTCCTTCTCCTGACATAGGTCATCATACAGGGTGACCAAGGCTGTTTCTGTGCCAAAACCAGGCCTGAAACCTGGCTGAAATGGATCCAGATAATCAGTCTCATCCAAGAGTGTCTGGAGCTGGCTCGCAACCACCCACTGAAGGACCTTGCCCAGGAATGGAACATTTGCCACCGGCCTATAGTTATTAAGATTTTCTGGATCCAGGGAAGCTTTCTTCAGGAGTGATCTCACTACTGCCTCTTTCAGACGGTCTAGGACCACTCCCTCTCACAGAGAAGCATTAATCACTTCCCTGACCCAGCCGGCTGTTCCATCCCTGCTAGCCTTTATAAGCCAAGAGGGGCAAGGATCCAATACAGAGGTAGTTGCATGAACCTGTCCAAGCACCTTGTTCACGTCATCGAACTGTGCCAACTGAAACTCATCCAAGAAAACAGGACAAGCCTGTGCTCTGGATACCTCACTTGATTCACCTGCTATAACACTGGGGTCTAAGTCCTGGCAGATGCCAAAGATTTTATCCTGGAAGTGCCTAGCAAATATATTACAGCGGGCCTCAGATGGTTCTACCATGTCTTTGGGGCCAGCATGTAGATACCCCCGGACTGAACATCTCATATTTGTTCCATGGAAACTGATTCTCCTAATTTGAAATTCATCTATTGTGAAGGAGATGTTTCTAGGCTTGTAACTATATATAATGAGCCCAAATGCCTAGCATTTACTACTACTACTACTACTCCTACCACCACCAATAATGATGATGATGATGATGATGATGATGATGGTATAATTTGTTGACTCATGGGTGTGTCTGATCCAGGCACCATTATTATAGTTGGCAACAATTTTTGTGTTTTGTGATGTCTTCGGCTGGGAGATGAGATGGGAAGTCACAGAAACTGCTCGAGGAAGTTACTTCTGGATTGATCAGGTCATGCACTACATTTGCCTCTGCAAGCACATACCTGGGCAGACCTCGCACACAGGAAATAAACATATTGTACAAATTGGCCCTTTACATGTATCTGAACAGGTGAATGATTTCATTTTACAAACCCAGGAAGGTCAGACACGGCATCTCTCTACTTGAAAGACACCACCCCCTTTGGAGACGCTTGTAATCCAAATGCTACTTCTAAATTCTTAATGGTTAACCCAAAAGTCAACGTTCACCACAAAGAGGTCCCTCCAGTTTTTCTGAAAGTGCATGACCCTACCGCTCTTCTTTTTCTTACAAGCTCTTCACAGACACATAACAGCTGCGTTAAGCCTATTGCGAACCGCTTCCAGCTCCAGAACAGCAGCTGCAGCAACCTTCTTCCCCGGAACATAATTAAAAGCCAACAATAATGACTCGCTGTGATAACTGTGCTGCAACTGCATGAGGAATTTCAAATTCTCTGACCTTTCACCGAGAGATGTCATGTTCCTTCAACCCCTTTAAAGAAAAGGCTCCAAGGAATCAAGAGGTCTGTTTGCAGTTAACGTATCCCAGAACACTTTCCTGCTGAGGATTCCGCCGCTGGCAGTATCATTTTTGGTCATCTTTGGAATGTACTTGGGAAAGTATGAAACTTAGCAGAGAAGGAATTATGCTTTGACGTGCCTGATTCCATGTCTACACTTTTGGCAGGCACGGTTCATGGCCGTGACTCTTGACTCCAGGACCAACCCAAAGGGCATGGACAGCAACCCTATGTGCCTTGCATCTACAGTTTGCACACCGACTAAGGAATAGAGGGATGAAGAGTCTCCATCCTCATCATGAAGGCAGAAAGCCAACTGGAAACTACTCACTTGTGCATGTTGCTCACCAGCATATTTTAACAGCCACCGAAAGGGACATTGGGAGGATGCATGCAGGGAAAGCAAGATACAAAAAGAAAGCCATGTGAGCATAGAATCATAGAATTGAGGAATTGGAAGGTACCACAAGGATCATCTAGTCCAACCCTCTGTAATGTGCAGAAAAACCAATTAAACCATCCATGAGAGGTGGCTGTCCAGACTCTTCTTAAAAACCTCCAGAGATCGAGAACCCACAACCTCCATAGGTAGACTGTTCCGCTGTTGTACAGATCTTACCATCAGGAAGTTTTTCCTTATATTTAATCGAAATCTAGGTAGCTGTAACTTATACCCATTATTTTGGGTCCTAATTTCTGTGGCCATGGAAAATAGTTCTTGACCATTTTCCCTGTGGCACCCTTTTATGTACCTGAACACTGCTAACATGTCTCCTCTCAGTCTTCTTTTCTCCAGACTGAACATCCCAAGTTCCTCCAGCCTGTCCTCATAGGGCATGTCCTCAAGTCTCGGTATCATATTTGTTGCCCTCCTCTGAACCAGTTCTAACTTGTCAATGTCTTTCTGAAAATGCGGTGCCCAGAATGGTAGTACTAAGACACTTGTAGCTGTTCATTCACAGTCACCAGAGAATTTGGGCTCTGCCCTGAAAAGAAGTATTGCATGCTCAAAAGGGACTGGATTGTACTAGGAGTAAGTCCTGGGCTTCAATAAGCTTCCTCCAAGTCTAGGCAAGTCAAATCACAGTGTAGATTGAGAATACTACGCACTGTACAGCATGAGAGTGATTTTATAAATTTACCTTAGGGCAGCTGCAACCATATGGAGAACACAAGTCATTTGTAGCATCCAGCCAAAGTGGAATGGTAATAATTGCTGCATCCCCACAACAAGAGGAAAATGTGCATAATGGGGGCTTCGTAGCACTTTCCTCTCCATGTGGCCAAATGCTGCAGGCAACCAACATGTGAACATATGACGCAGCCTTATACTGAGTCTGACGATTAGCCCATTTGACTCAGTACTGTCCATTCTACTACTGGCAGTGGCCCTCCAAGGTCTCAAGTAGAGGTCTTCCCAAGCTTCATTACAGATCATGCACTCCATCACCCAAAGGCTGAAACAATACTATATTGAGGGGACACCTTTCCCGACATGAACCTACCCGAACACTACGTTCAACATCTAAGGCCCTCCTCCGAGTGCCTCCTCCGAGGGAAGCTTGGAAGTCGGCAACAAGAGAGAGGGCCTTCTCTGTGGTGGCTCCCCAATTGTGGAACGATCTCCCCGACGAGGCCCGCCTGGTGCCAACATTGTTATCTTTTCGGCGCCAGGTCAAGACTTTCCTCTTCTCTCAGGCATTTGGCAATATCTGAGGAGCCTGGGTTTGTTTTGTTTTGTTTTTGTAGTTTTTTGAAGTGTTGAAGTGGTTTTTAAATGTACAGATTGTGTGTATGTTGTATGTTTTTGCTGTTTTAATTTTTGTATATTGTTTTTAATTGTTTTTAATCCTATGTAAACTGCCCAGAGAGCTTCGGCTATGGGGCGGTATACAAATGTAATAAATAAATAAATAAATAAATAATACTATATTGAGGGGATGGAGGAGAGAAACAGACTCTGTGGGTCATCTAGAAATTTCTGAATTAGGGTAATTTGCATGGGAATTTTTTTCATTTGTATTGGAAAGATTTGGCCTACAACCTCCATCATCCCTCACCATTGGCTATGCTGGCTAGAAGCCATAGGCCAAAACATCTGGAGGGCCACCCCTACCCTAGGGAGATCTAATTTAGCACGTTTATTTTACTTGTATTTAGTAGACAAAGCTAAAAAAAGTACCCCATGTTAATTTTTCATCCCAATACATCGCAAGTATTTGACCTGCAATATTTGTCCAAAAAAATTAAAGCACACTTAATGTGATTTAAATTTTATCTTATGTAGATTTTATTTTTTATTAGAATACTTTTAAAATGTAAACGACAACAGCATTAGGGATGTACAAGAACCTCATTTCCATTCTCAAATCACTTGAAAATGCCCCATTCACAACCCCAGACACAAACCTGAACTGGTGTCCATGTTCTCCAAAATTGTTCACAAATTCACATTCACAAAATGTGCACATTTTAAAAATGTGCATTTTAAAAAATGCACAACTTTAAACTTTTAAAATGCACAACTTTCAGTTTTAAGGGGAAGTACACATTCCTAAAAATGCACACTTTAGAAATGTACACTTTTAAATTGTGTATTTTTAAAAATTCGCATCTTTTCTGTTTGAAAAAATAGGTTGCAAAGAAGAACAGGGGAGAGCTATTAGTACCATTCAGAGAATTTCAGCAAGCTCAAACTTCTCTGACTCTCCTATCCCTAAAAAAGCATTTACTTTCCTTACATTGTTTAATTTAAGAGGGGGAGAAAGGAAACATACTGAAAACATTTGACACACTAAATGATTCCAGTAACCCATAGCATGAAATGCTGACAACCACTTATGTATTTCAACAAAATTTAACTCTCTTCCACTAAGGTTGTGGGGCACCTTCAGTTTCACTGTCACTATTTATTAGTTCCATTTCACTCTTACACATATATGTATTTCAATGACATATATGTATTCTGTCACACACTTGCTAAGGATAATCACCTGAAAAAAACACTAATTACACCTTTGAAACTACAAAGCTTGCCTAATGTATTCGCAACTGACATACATTCATTTTTACAAATGAACTTATGAAATGGATAATTTTCAACTAGAAAAAATAAGTATGGGGAAATGACCCATGAAATACTCTGTTTTGGAAAAAAAAATCCACCCCACATCACTGGACACAAATCAAGTGATGGGAATTTTTGTGCACATACAACTGATTGCACATACAACAGGGAGCAAGCCTTTAGAGAGCAAGGTGGCCTGAACTGCCCTGTTGGTAGGGGGAGTCAGAGATCCAACCCCCCGACCCTGAATCCTTACAACCAAAAGAACTGAGCCAGCTGCCTCTATGAGGTTATTAAATTGACCTTGGAAAGGTCAGGTTATGATCTATCCTGAGCCTCCTCCAGCCTCCTTCACTCCTCCTCTGAAGCACCTTTAGCAAGATGGACTTAAAAGCCCGGCAAGTGAAAAAAACAAAAACTGGAGGACAGGGAAGCAAAGATTGCCTCTGCAGCTCCTCCCACACTGCTGGCTTCAGCCCACCAGGGCATAGGAATCTCGGAAAGCTTCAAGTTTGGGAGCTTCCAAGCAGTGAGGCGCCTCAGTTTAGTTTTGTCACTATTGCTCCTCATCCTCTTCCTCATCGCTGCTGCTACATGCTTGCTTGACAGGCAGAGAGCCAGTGAGCAAGTAGGCAGGGGCATCTACTGCTCCTTCTTCTCACCTACACCGTCGTCTGGGCCAGAGCGAGAGGTAGGTGAGCAAGCCATGGTAAAGTGTAGGAACAACTCCAGGAGGATCACCAGTGGGCCCATGCAGAGGTGTGGGCCCTCAGCAGGTGCCCAATCAAGCCTATCCTTGACGGCGGCCCTGATTTAGCCTGCACAAACGGACAAAATACTTGCCCTAAAGATACAGCTGTCTGTAGTGGTTGGTGGAAACACCGTGCATAAGGATAAAGAATTGCAGAAGCCACAGCTGGTTTGGGATTTTGTTGTAGGGTGGCCAGATAAAATGCAGGTCAGGGCTCATGTAACTTTAACAGTTGTAGAACAAAGGGAATTTCAGCCAGTGTCATTTGTATGCAATTAGTTCCTGGTGAGATTCCCTCTTCATCACAACTGTTAAAGTTGCAGGGGCCCTGCCTTCTTTTGTATACGGTCACTCTAGTATAGTGCCTGCACCTTTAACTGTTGTGATGGAGAGGGAATTTCACCAGGAACTAATTGCATACAAATGACACTGGCTGAAATTCCCTTTTCTCTACAGCTGTTAAAGTTACATGAGCCATGACCTGGATTTTATCTGGTCAGCCTATATTGTTGCTAACCTCAAATTTGAATCAGTTTGCCTGGGTCTGCTTATCCTTCAGAGACAAAACCCTGCAGTTTTGAGTTCAAAGAACAGGAACCGTGTTGTTGGTCTAGGGAACTTGCACAAATTACAACTGTATACCCAAACGCAGCTTGTTAAGAAACATTCCAAAACCACATTTGGCTCTCCTTGCTCCCTTTGCACACCAGGGTCCTAGCTATGCCTAGAGATATATGAAAGATCAGCATACTAGAGGCACAGTGGTGGAGGGAGTAGAAGAGTTAGAATAGTGGTTATCGTTTTCGTCAAACTGACAAATGTTTTACCTACTCCAGATCCCTCCCTGACCCCAGAACTCATATAGCCCTGCGTGTCATTTCATTCCAAGATGCTCACTTGGTAAGAACAGGGGGGAAGGCATGCTGATCAAGGAGTCAATACATAGGAGGGGTCTAACAACCCACTCCATTTAGATGGGGATAGTAGGCCAAGCATAGAGAGGGGTCACACTCTACCATGAAAATCTTCTTCCCAATCTCCCCGCTTTTATTCCCAAAACTGCCACTCTGGGGGGAGGGGGCTCACAAAATGGCTGCCCCATGGGCAGACACAAAACAACCAATCTTAAGTCAGAAGGGCCCGGGGGGGGGGGGGGGGGGAGAACGCTTGGAAACTCTGGAAGGGAGGGGGACCATACGAAAATGAATTCTAAGTGGACCCCTGGTGCCCAGAGAGCTTTGGCTATGAGGCAGTATATAAGTGTAATAAATAATAATAATAAATAATAATGATGGGATACTTGTCAATTTGACAAAAGCTATACCCGCTATTCTTCTAGAGTTGTGTGGGTAGTAGAACCAGCTTGTTCCTACCCTCCTATATGAGGTTTGGATCTGGCTTTAACAACAACATTTAACATTTAGATAGCACTTTCAAGAGTTGAAAGTATTTGCAGTCCTTACAACGATCAAAGGTGAATCAGCATTATCCCCCATATTGAAGTGGGGGGGGGGGGGATTGAGGCTGAACGAATGTACCTTGCCCAAAGCCACCTTATGAGTTCATTCATTCTATTTCTATACCACCCCATAGCCAAAATTCTCTGGTGGGGTTCACAAAAATTGAGTTCATGACAAACACAAGATTCAAGCCAGAGAGTTCCCGATTCATAGTTCAGTCTCTTTGCCATTGTGCTACAGTTCAGCAACTAAAACTGCAATCCTATGCACATTTCCTTGGGACTACGTCGGAATGAATGCAGTGAGACTTACTTCCACGGAAACATGCAAAGATTCTGTTGTGTGATAATATACTGAAGGGCTCCATACTTTCCAAACCCCAGCTTAGTTACATCAGGCACAGGAGTTCAAGCAATATACAGAGTAGCAGAGTCCCTGCATTAGCTAAACGGGAGATTATTTTGCAAAATATACGAAGCAGCATCAATCCCATTTCAGCACGTTCAATGTATACTACCTAGAAGTAGGCAGGTTACAGCCAGTCATTAGATTAGGTACACGAGAACTCATTTCCCAAGTTAAGGTTCCTCTTTCAGGATATGAAGCTTGACCTAACAAATTAAGGTAAAGTTAAACTAAAGTGCACATCAGAAGACAGATGGCTCCTTTCCCTTTGAAGAAATGGATGTTAGACATCACAAGACAGATTAGCAGAAGGGGGAATGCAGAGCCAAAAGAGGTTTAAGGAGACCTTGTGACTAATGGAAAGGTTTGGTGGAAAAAATGCAGAGGAATTCACTTAAATGCACTGATATTTAATAAGAAAAAACAAAAAAAAACTCTCCTGGTTCACTGAGGCCAACTGCCTGCCATTGCATAAAGATTTAAACCACATCTGATATTTGCTGTATACCATATTCCCTTAAATCACCCTTCCCCAACCAGGAACCCTCTGGATGTGCTTGACTACAACTCCTATCATCTCCATCCAGCATGGCCAATGGTCAGGAATGCTGGGAGCTATAAATCCAAAACATCTGGAGAGCACAAGGTTGGAGAAGACTGCCCAAAGGAAAGGGAAACCTACAGCTATACCAGGTCATCCCTCAGCTGTTCGTATCATTAGAAAATATTTTTCAACATCAAACCTGGATTCTACTTCACTGTACTTTGATCTCATTAGAAACAGTGAACTAGGCATGTGTCCTCCATGAGCCCCACAGATGTCAATGTGAAGAGCATAAATAAAAGCCAATGGCAAGAGCATAAATGTACTTGAGCAAGTCTCAATTGTTTCAATAGGAATTGCACAGGCCCAATGCATTATGCACACTGCTCCAGAGAGCATTTCCCAAGGTTTTTCTGGATTAAAAAAATGGGAGGCACAAGTCATTCTTATGCTCAAAAAGATGTAACTATGGGAAAGCCCCATTCGTATTGCCTCCTGCCGTTCCCTTTGTCCAGTCGGCCAGGGTTCAGGCTATGCTTTCTGGGCCACAATGATGCTTCTGAAATATCTCCTCAACTGTACTGCAGATTGCATCAAGAAGTCCTGATGTATCTTTCCTCCTTGGGATTATGTTACTAGGAGGCAGAGGGACGATCAATGGTACACAGAGCCTCCTTGCTCTGAGGGGCATAGAAAGATGGGTACATGATGTCTTAATTTTTCAAGACATGATTCAGCCCCTCTCAAGGCACACAGTTTGCAAATTACTTTTTAAAATTAAAAAGCCAGTTCTTCAGCTATTCTGTATATCATAGTGCATGCTTTGTTTACAGAAGATCCCAAATCCAATCTCTGGAATCTCTAGTCAAAAGGATCAGGTAGCAGGCAAAGGGGAAAACTCCAGAGCCAAATAGATCAGTTTTCCCCAACCTGGGTCCTCCAGATGTTTTGGACTGAGCCAACATGGCGAATGGTCAAGGATGATAGGGGCTGTAGTGCAAAGCATCAGGAGGGACCCAGGTTAGGGAAGGCTACATTGGATGGGCTAGTTTGACCAAGTAAAAGACAACTTCATATGTTCTGGCACTTCACTTTGCTTCTTTTTTAAAAAGCTGTAACGCTGAATTCTAACTGCAATCTAACCTGCGACAACACAGCAATCTGATTAGCTGTTGTGTTTTGTAAATGTTGCAGTCCAAAAACAGCACACAGCCTTTTTGTGAATAAAAGCATCATACTGCTGACTTCCATAGCAAACACAGTATTGTGCAGCACAGAGAGATTTAGAGAGGAAGCCAGTATTATCAGGGACAAATGGACTTTCCTTGAACTTTGAAAGCTGGCAGCTTGTGCACTTCAGAAAACATGGAATAGCACAACCTGCGTTGCTCCCACAACTTGACAGTAACTCCTGTTACATTCCCTTATCTCCACAGCCTTCCTGTCTCAATCCTTGCAGATGACCACTCAAGCATTTACACATTTGCTGGCGGGGGGGGGGGGGGGGGATGGAGGTGGAATGAGATAGAGAGTTTAGTGTTCATTGCTCATGTAGAAGGGCAGGTTCTCCTGAATATTTAGAAAGAAATGTTTGGTTATTAAGCATTTCCCCCATCCTGGAAGACTCAAATGAACAATTCCTTTCCTCAACCTGGTGCCCTCCAGATGTGTTAAGACTGCAGCTCAAATCACTCCCAGCCAGCCAGAGGGAGATACTGCGATCTCTTCCCCCACCACCATGCATATCAGGGAATGGGACCCCCAAACAGTCATTTTTTTTTGTGGCACATAATATCCCACAAAGAGAACAGTTACAATAGTTAAATCCAACATTTATGAGCTCTAGAGTGGATAAGCCAAAGACAAATTGGGCATAAGTAGCCGATTTGGAAAGAACTAAGGCACCAAAAGAAATCCTTTCAACAATGACAGAAAGTTTCATCTACCTTCACTGCCAAAAGGGTCCAAGAGAGGAAAGGAAATAACGATGATGATGATCTACTCTGTCTTTCCTCTAACGAGCTCAAGGCAAAATAAAATATCCTCACAACAACCCTATGAGGTAGATTAGGCTGAGAGATAGTAACTGGCTTGTGGTGACCTACTGAGCTTCATGGCTGTATGAGGATTTGAACCTGGATCTCCCCAATCCTAGTCGGTCACTCTAACCCAGACCTCCCCAACCTGATGCCCACCAGATGTTTTGGACTTCAACTCCCATAAGCTCCAGTCAGCACAGCCAATAGTCAGGAATGCTAAGAGTTGCAACTGCAGTACAAAATGTCTGAGGGGAGGGAACCAGGTTGGGGAAGTCTGCTCTTACCAGCACACCACCCTGACCCCAGAAAACACACATTCTTACAGCCCAAATTCTCCTCCCTGCAAAGAACCTTTGGTAGCAGGGATGGGGGCTCACTTCCCCTTCACCCCAAGAGGGAGGATATCAGACTTTCGGAGTACATATCTTCAGAGACTAATTCCCCCACCCCCAAATAACATTTTAGGTGTGGAAATGGGGGGGGGGGGCTGAGTCAACCTTCACTGCTAAAAGGAATCAAGGAGTAGATCCCAAGGATGCACACCACAAAACTCAATTCCCTCTTGCTCACCCCAAAGCTCCATTCACCCCTTCTTCACCACCAAAATGATAGCTCCTGGGGGACTTTAATATCCATGAAGTCTTGACGGATCCATTGTCTTCCTTAACTCCATCTAGCAAAGGAACTCAGAAGTTTACAATTCTGTTGGCTTTAGACAATCATTTTCAAAACATGTAGGAAGTGTCTTCAGAAAGTCCAGATTTCTGGACAAAATATCCACAAAGTCTATAGCCAAGGTCTTCCAACCCTCACCAATCCCTCTCTCTCCTCCTTCCATGATCATTTACTTGATTGTATTTATTATATTTTTATCCCACAATTCCTCCAAGGAGCTCAAGGTGAGCAGCAATCAGAACTAATCAGACACTGCCTTTGGAGTGGGACTTGGCCAATGAGGGCACAGGCGTGATGTAAAGACAGCCCTGTTCCCTCACTGGTCATCTTCCACCCAAAGGTTGTGTCTGATTGATTCAGATAGCTGGAACTCAAAAAGTAAGTGAATATATATATATAGGGCATCACGAGCTCAGGCCATGATGCTTTCTTTCATCAGTGGGGCCAGCCAGAAGGGCGAGGAGGATGGTGGCACCTGAGGAAGGGGCAGGGAGGGTGCTTCTGAAACTTTGGCCCCTGAGTAGCTAGCTGCCTGCCTGTGCCAACCACTGATGCCAGGCCTCAGTTCTGGTTTGGAGGCTGACACAAAGTTAGGATGATCATATAGAAAGGAGGTCAGGGCTTCTGTATCTTTAACAGTTGTATGGAAAAGGGAATTTCAGCAGGTGTCATTTGTATGCATGCAGCACCTGGTGAAATCCCCTCTTCATCACAACAGTGAATGCTGCAGGAATACTAGAGCGACCGGATACAAAAGAGGACAGGGCTCCTGCAGCTTTCACTGTTGTGATGAAGAGGGAATTTCACCAGGTGCTGCATGCATACAAATGACACCTGCTGAAATTCCCTTTTCTATGCAACTATTAAAGATACAGGAGCCCTGTCCTCATTTTCATATGGTCACCCTACACAAGGTGTGCCCCTTCTGCCAAGGGGAGCATGTCCCTTTGTACTCTTTCCATCTCAAATGATCAGAAAGACCACATAAATGCAGCAATTATAGACTTTATTATTCCCTGTGGTACAGCACAGGATCAGTGAAATCAATAGCTGCAAGATCAAGATCTCTTCTCAGCAACTGTACAGAGTAGTTCCAGGATAAGGCACAGAGTCTCTGGAGCAATAACAGTGGCTGAATTCGGATGACACAATAATCAACTGGGGGGGGGGGGGACAATAATCAGTTGTATTGACTATTGTGTCGTCCGAATGCTGCCATAGTCAACTCAGTGCTGATCCTAATCCACACCACAGTTGATTATTTATTACCATGTTGTGTGGGGAGTACCCCCTAGATGAACAACTGTAAAGTTGATTATTACCCCACCATTGACTATCGTGTTGTCCGAATTCAGTCAGTAAGTGTCTGCAGGGTCCTGAATAAAAGGTCACAGAGTGAGGCCAGGATCTGCAGGAGTGGGATGGATGCTCTTGGGGCAAAATGGGTAAGTATCTGTTAGCCTAGGTTGAAGGTCTACAGTGCAGATAGCTGTAGGTTTAGAGTGTATAACCATAAAGTAGTTGTAAGATCTGAAGGACTGCCTACATAACGATGCTTGAGGTTAATGAGTAGTTGCAGATGAACTGTTCCTGACATGCTGGGAAATTAAGCCAATCTTTTCTCTTCCACCTGTGAGCTTCTGACCACACAGGTAGGTTTCTCCAGTGTTTGCCAGCAGCTACTCCTCTGCTTTAGGTCCCTTCCAGTTGTTGTTGTTTTCAGCTACTCTTCCTGAGCCTCTTTAATCCAGCTCCATCTCAGAGTCCTGGATCCATTCAAAAAGCCCCTCCCCTGGTTCCCTTTTCTTCTGTTTAACCAGCTCTAACTGAGGCTGGCCATTGCTGCTAGGCAACAAGGAATACCTAGGAGATTGTACAGTGACCCCTGATACCTCCCCTCACAGAAGCAAATGGTTTACAGTGACCGTAGTTTACCTGACTCTGTGTCATGGCAAAGTAAGGTCATGGCACAAACCAGGAAGTGTGAGAGAAAATCAGAGTGAATAAGAGGAGGGAGCATGCAAGCCCGAAGGCACGACCCAAACATCCAAACTATGATATTTGAACCGAGCTATAGAAAGTCAGGCAAAATGAAAGTCCAGACACGTCTAAGCTAAGACCCTGGAACTCAACAGTTGACTCAATATTTCCATATATGATGCCCCTTATGAATATTCCGTTCAGTGCAAACAAAGCCATAGAGACTAATGAGTTTTTCCTGGGGTCTTAGAGCTTATCCACCAGACACAGGGAATCCATAAAAGATGAGTCACAGCTGGTGATTCAGTCTCCAGCTATGAGCCTGTCTCCAGAGACTTCTGGTACGACAAGAGAACACATGTGTGACACCACAGATGCCATTGCAACACATAATCTATAATGTTTTAGGATATTGGGAAAAACGGGGAGAGGAATGATTAAATGCTTTGTTTCAAACATTCTCCACTATAAGGATCTTCATGTACTCCAGGATCTTTTCCCATAAGATTCTGTATAAGGCTGGTTTGAGAGCAGAGACCAGGAATAAATTACTTCTCAGGGCAGCCAGCCAAATACAACTCACTAAAGAAAATTTTGAGGTCTGTTCTGGATATAAGCTTTCCTTCAGACCTAATTAATAGGCCCCATTAGGAGTTTAAAATTTCCACTGAAGGGCTACTGTACTCTACAACCGTTTACTCATTACAGAAAGAAGTACACTCGAGAAAGAGAAAGGGTGAGGCTGGAATCTTCTCCAAAGCTCAGTGCTAAGGAAAGCCATTAGCTAAAAAAGCTACTCCAAAAGGTTCTGGTCTGGGAACTGGGAGATCAGAATGAACTGTGGGCTATTCACCCACTCTGGCTCCTTTAGATTACCATACAAAGCAACCACAATGTCACCAAAGGCCATTGGACATTTTTTGCAGGGCATGTTTGGATTTTTGTTTGTTTGTTTTTTAGGGCTCCAAATGCTGAAGGGCTATCCAGGAAGACTCTGCAAGGGAAATCCAATTCCCACTGTGCTCAAAAACAACATTATTCGCAAAAACAACATAGTTAGGCCATTTATATCTTGTAAATATCTTGTGTTCTTAGCTGGGCTTCTTCCTTTAAAGTAAATAATAATGATTTTAAAAAGAGGAATGATGAAGAAAAATAATAACCATGGTCCTTTCTAAAAACTACATTTTATAAGGGCCCTAATGGACCAAACAGAAGAATAAACATATAACAAGGAATAAGATGTCCATTGCCACTACGTAATCATTAAACAATAGAAGGGAAAAATGATGGCTTGCTGAGAAGAGAGACCCCACTAAGCAAGTTCTCTGAGCTGCTGCTGTCATGCCGTTGACAAGAGGTTTTCTCCACCACCACATTGAGGCCTGCATAGAAAGTAAAATCAAAAGAATATCTCTTCTCCAAGGGAAGAGCAGGAATGCTAGTACCTGGAGTTGGCTCTGTGAAGGCACAGAACCCATAGAGAGGATCACACAGAGGCCATGAAGATGAAATGTTCCTGGAAGAATTTTTTCCCCTTCATATACAGCCTAGACACACACTCACATGTTGATAAGGCTAGCAATGGCTACTAGTCATGATGGCTATATATTCCCTCCAGAATCAGAGGTTTTCCATGGGAAGGTGCCATTGTGATGTCATGCCTGGGGGCTTCATATCGGGGTCTCTGGTTGGCCACTGTGGGAACAGAATGCTGGACTAGATATTTTATTTATTTATTTATTCATTTCATTTAATTTCTATACCGCCCAATAACCGAAGTTCTCTGGGCGGTTTACAAAAATTTAAACCATGAAAACCATTCAAAATATAAAACAAAGTATAAAAACATAATATTAAATACAGTATAAAAGCACGACCATAATAAAACCGAGCAGCTATGCAGAAATTAATACAGATTTAAAATATCAAATTAAACAGCAAAGTTAACAAATTAAGCTGATGAACTGTTAAAATACGGAGAAAATAAAAAGGTCTTCAACTGGCGTCTAAAAGCGTATAATGCAGGTGCCAGGCAAACCTCTCTAGGGAGCTCATTCCACAGCCAGGGTGCCACAGCAGAGAAGGCCCTCCTCCTGGTAGCCACTTGCCTCACTTCCTTTGGCAGGGGCTCACGGAGAAGGACTGTGAGCCCCTTTGGGCTGACAAGCACAGCTCATCTTATGTCAGCCTTCTCCAACCAGGTACCCTCCAGATGTTTGGGGTGACAGCTCCCAGCATTCCTGATGAATAGCCATCCTGTGTTGGGCTATTGGGGATTGAAGTCCAACACATCTGGAGAGTACCAGGCTGGGGAAGGCTGTCTTATGTTCACAATGTGAACATTTTCCATCTTCACTGTAGATACCAAGGATCTCCTCTCTTCACATGGCGTTTTCCAATTCTGCTAGTCGTTGGTACATTTCCTTTCTAAAAAAGAAAGACGAGATTGACCAGATACTGAATTCTGCGCCTAACGCTGGTTTTTGCACTTGCACGCAGGTGCCGTCACAAAATCATGAAATACAGACAGCTTTGGTTAGGACTTGCAAAACGTCTGGCAGGAATGTACAGGAACGGCCTCTCTAACCCATAAAGCACCTTTGTCAAATCACATTACTTTTAGGGAGATAAAAAAATTATACAGACACACTTCTCTACATTTTTTAAAAAAACTTGGGAGTAATGAACAAAATGTATATCTCGTGGATATAATGAAGACCACATTTTTGATAATTAACAGATGGATGCCGAAAACCTGGCCAAAGAAAACTCCTCAAAGTAAAATGGTGTAAACATCTGGGGAAGCTTGTTTGGGGCAGGGAGGGGAGACAAGACAGAAAAATGCAATTATGCCTTGTCACTATTAGCAAGCAAGAGCCAATAAGACCACAACTGCAGTATATTTTCCATCTGGTTCTGGCAGTTCAAGTTTTAAGAAGAAAAGAAAAGGCTGTTTTGATTTAATAAAACCCGCAACTCCCACAGACCGCATCTTTTATTGCTATTTCTGTCAGGTATTTAAGTAATAGGGCCTTTGCTAATATCGGCCCTACCTCTCGCTTGGCAGTAGAGACATCCAGAGTTCTTCCCTGTGCATTCCAGCGTTCGTAGGCTGGCAAGTGACCTTTCCGCCTCGGTCCCTGCTACAACTCCATCAACTCCACAGAGCCTCCTTCTCCCACACAAGTCACAGACTATGAGGTAAGCTGAACTTCTATTCTACTCCTCAGGACTGTATATTAAGGATGGAGGAACCAGTGGTACTTGAGCTCGCCTAAATTCACCGAAAACCATTTCGAAGATCATTTCGGCTTGCTCTCATTTTTGCTTTCCCCCTCAATTTTGGCTCAGCCAAGGAGTAAGAGTGTTCTTACTGAAAGGGGAAAATGTGCATCTCTGGACTATTTTTTTAAAGTATGCACTTTTCCCCCCATTGACAAAAATGTAAAAATGCGTTGTTGTTGTTATATATGTACATTTTTTTAAAAAAATACACATTTCTCTAACGTGATTGCAAATTCAGGAATCTGCAGACATTTTTCAGAAAACAAACAAACCGTTCCTGCTCGTATTTGTGTTCAGGACCTGGTGAGCAGGACAAGTTTGCATGATTTGCAAACAGAAATAAATTCTTGCACATCCCTATTGTGTACATTCTTGTGACTCTTACTTTCAAGTATAGCCTGCGAGCTCTCATGAGCAGGGAAGCATTCAGGTTATTCCCCACTTGGTTGCTCTCCTTCCCAACATCCCTCCTGAGAGAGGTCAATAGAATGCAGAGAGTGATTGGTGCCCTTCTGCTCTAAGACTCAAGCGATACCAGACAAATAGGCACCTATGGGAGACAGAATGACCAAGCTCCCAACACTTCAGTCATTGCCTCCACCATAGGAATAGTTGCCAAGTATCTTCAGCACAACTTCCCGACCCGTGGCATGTTGGCTACATGTTTATTTTTGTTATGTGCTAGCTCAGCCCAGGACACAAAAAAACAATTTTAAATCTTTGGGAGACATGCACACATGCCCATAAATAGAACACACTCATTTGAATTGAATCGTTCCTACTCCCGTTTACCATCGACATGAATATCTGTGAAGTTTAAAAACTGTAAATATGCATATGGTCCTGGGAATGTCATGGCATGGATTCAGCTGTGCATAGGAGATGAGTCAGGGTGGGAGAAGCTGACAATCACACCCCACAATGAGCTATTTGCAGCACACTACGTTGAAGAAAATGCTGGTAGCCTGTTCAGGGAAATACGCTAGACTTTCATTTTTTACAAAACCCCTTAGCGTGAGGAACACAAAGGATGCCTGCCACAACAACCAAACAGAGAGAAGACATGAAAACTGTGCGTAATTTTAATGATCCATTTAGAATGCAGTCCTTTACTAACCGATTGAGGGGCTATGGGATATGGTAGAATCCCCACTATGCCGGCACAACACCTCCCTGCATCCACTGATGGAACACTCAACAAGTACCTCTGTTGGCAAATCAGCTAAAACAAGATGGAGTTGGGGGAGGGTCAGGAGAGGAGGATAGTATGCTGTATTCTCGACCCCTTCAGACCATGACCACACCCCTGCCAATTGCACAACATTACATCAACACCAGAGTTGGTGAACCTGAATGGTATAAACATACACTGCACCCCCACAACTGGTAAGCAAGAACGGGGGTAACCATGTTACAAGGTATAACTGCGGCAAATGTCCCCACCACCACCACCACACTCTTTGTCATATATGAATTGTGCATCTTACTTGAGCTGTATTGCTGTAACGCTCTCCCCCACAACTGCTGGGAGAAGTGACAACCACTCAGGGCAGGTATTCATCCCCATACTTACGTAAGCTCTGTGTCGGCAGAGGCCGGGCCTTCCACCGCAACCATTATCACTGCTGGCCGAACACTTCTAAGCACTTCCGCCTTGCGGGAGCAGAACAGGCTATCCCCGGACACACGTAACCACTAAGGATAGGGAAGCATGGCCTCAGTCACTGCAGCCTCCCTACACCTACCCCATAGGCAAAAGGCTGAGGCATGAGCACTGTCAGAGCACTCTGGTGGCACCATGCACTCTCCTCTCTCAGATGTGGATTATCGCTCACTGAACTCTACGTCTACCTTGCACTCCACAGGCCATTCCCCCACTGATACAGACTCCATTTCATATCCAGTTCCATGCCGACCACAAGCAAAGCCCACCTCATCACCAGCACCTGTGATTAGGATGTGCCCGGTGGCGGAGTTGCGAACTGACTTGATCCAGGCAGGGTTCTGCACCCTTGCAATCACCAGAACAGACAGTTGAGCAACAGGTGAAGACGTTCCCAAAATGGCGCTAGTGCCTTATGGGACACAAAGGCTGGGTTTGCACATAACACTAACCCATGGTATGGGTTTTCAATTCTGTTATCCGAACCCAGCCACACTAACAAACCATGGTTTGTTAACCACAAACAACATAGAAAGAGAAGCCTTGGCTTGTTGCAGGGGTTGTGGGATGGTTTACAAGCCACCCCCACCATGCACAACACGGGATTTGAACAACATGAATACCCACACCATGTCACAGGTAATTAGGCAAATGACTGGCGAGTAGGTGGCACGTGCAGGGGAAGAACCCATGTGGCTTCTTTTTGCCCACTGATCATGTGAACTCAGAACTCTGGGTTATTCATGGATTGTTTTACCAGGCTACAGAGCTGGCAGGCAAGAGTGGTAAAAGCAACAACACTCTTCTACATGCCAATACTATAGCATTTGAGATTCAGGGAAGGACCTGGTGAAGGAGAAGGGAAACAAACAACCCAGGGATTGGGAAAACAAATCACTGTTTTATCATCTGCCAGAGAAAACTTGGCAGGGCAACAAACCATGGGTTAAACATGGGCTAAATAAACCATGTGGTAGCATTATGTACAAATCAGTTCTACATCTGCTAACCTATAACTGTCCAAGACACAGGAGCCCTGATGGGGTGACCGGTTGCCAACCCAATATATATATTTTCCTTTAAGATCCATTCCATTCCAGATGCTGTTCAATAAAGGCTAGGACTTGGCCACATGTATTGTTTCTTTGTTGTCAAGACTGGAAGGTACGGATCTATCCCCCACCCTACAGCTGGCCTCAAGATGGGATTCCTAAGGTGAACTGGTGGAAAGATTGATGCTACCAGGGCTTGGGCCAGTGACTCTCCTCTTAGGCAGGTACCCCGTACCATGTGACAGCAGAGCACAATGGTGGGATGGGAGTGTAGCTGTGATTTATGAGGCAATCGATTGGGGAATAAGAGAGAAGGATAGTGAAGATGGGGATGCTACCCAGGTGTAGGGGGGAGGTCACATAGATTTTCAGAGGGAGGAGTGGTCCAAAAGGGCTAGTTGGCCATGCAGCACTCCTTCTGATTGGCTCAGCTGTGTCTGCATATGGGAGCTCTATCTACACCTTTCCTAGTACGGAGCTGTATCCTGGATTGGACCCTGGGACCCTCTGCCTGGGAGACCTGAACTGTTCTGCCTCTTGCAGCCCATGTAATCCTGGCATCTGTTGAGGCTCAGGCTGGGGGAGAGAGACAAATGCCCCCATGATGTGTCTAATTCCTGCCTGCTGCAATACTGAAGTAGGTAGGGAGCTTATCGGTGATGTTTGCAGTGTGGGTTCAAGTCCAGGGAGTTCCCTTCCTTTTGCCTCTGCCATGTAGTTGCTGGCCAGGCATACAAAAGGTGAATGTGTCGCATTCCTCCAGGGGGTCTCCAACTTACATCCCCTGTTCCTAACCCAATACCCTCTGCAATGAGCTACTGCAGGTTATTGCTGCCAGTGTGTGGTGGCGGCTCTCCTTGTCGTGTGTCCTGGCCCCTTCCTTCGCCTGTTTGCCAAAAAGTCTTCCCCTCCCCCACAATGGTGCTTGAACTCTTGTCCAGCGAAAGGAGGCAGAGAAAATTGCTAGTACTAGGAAGGAAGCAGGGAGGTACCTATTAATCCAGGTCACAGCCTGTGCTTTACTTCAAAAGAACTTGTGGCTGGGCCATGGCATGGGGACAAGAAGGGAGATGCGTCATGTCCTACCCCTCACAGAGATGCGCAAATAGCCCCTCAGGATAGTACATTTGCTATTGTTGAAACAGGTGAGCCAAAGAGTTGAGAAGGGTGGCGAGAGATGAACAATGGACTCTTTTTTCCCCCCTTCAAGCTTTCATTTGTTCAATCTTGCAAAGCACCGGGCACCAAGCTGCTACGAGCTTTGTGACTTAAGCTCCCCCAGAGTGCAAAAGGTTCTTTAGACTTGCAGCGTTGTTGGCTTTCATCCCATCTTTCATATTGAAAAGGAAACAGGAAGCTGGTTGCCAATTATAGAGCGTGAGCTACCAGGCGAAAGAACAGCCATCTCATATGGCAGGCTGTCAAAGGGACACATTCTACCTCAAAACCCTCCAGTTCATAGAAGTTCCTCCAGGAAAGGCAAAACCTTGTTAGCTGATGGAGATCTAATAAAGTCAAACATGGCCAATCAGGCCAAGCCCCACTTTTACTCACTACTTCCTCAAAATTATTGAGAAGATAAAATATAAGGATATACATTGTGACCTGCCCTCAGGCCTTGGGAAAGCGGTAAAAAGCGCTCATTTCCCAACTTCATTAAAACTTCATTATTATTTTTGAAGCTGCATAACGATGTTGTTTTTCCTCTGTTTTATATATTATTCTCAGGCCAAAATTATAGTTTTGTAAGCTATGACAGCCATGTAAACGCTTCAAGTGTCGCAGCTTTTCTCCAGGATTGAGGACATGTGCAAAATACAAAGCTGCCGTCAGACCACCGGTCCATTCAACTCAGTATTGTCTAATCTGATAGACAGCAACTCTTCATGGTTTCAGTCAGGGTTTTCTTCCTAACCGTACTTGGAGATGACAGAGACTGGACCTGGGACTTTCTGCACACGAAGCATGTACATTGAGCCACCACTTTTCTCCAAAGTAAAGAAACAAAAATAAAGAAGCGGGTTGGATGTTTCTATAACTTTACATGTCTAGTCTTAACACTTTCACTCCTGAATCTACTGAATAGCAAGACCAATCCCACCCCGTCTGAATGACATCAAATTCAGCATATACATATATTTGTGAAGTGATCTGCAACACTCGGGCAATCACTGTCCAGATAACAGTGCATGTGAAAGCAAATGGGAAACTGGGTTCAAGCAAAACACTTTGGGGTACCAAGAGAATCCCTCTGGCTTGCTGGGTGGAGCACACGAGCTAGGCACACTGCCAGAAACAGAGTGACTCAATATTCAAGAAATTCTGTCCGCTCTTGCAAAGATGAAGCACAGGAACTGGAGCAGAGCCCAATGAATTGCTACCAACATACAGGAATAGAGTTGCATCGACTCCACCCCAAAGAAAATTTTAAAAAATCTCCACCCTAGCAATCCAACATCTGTGCCAAGAACTCAATTTTGCAACCTCTATAAATTGAGCAAATTGAGCAAAAATTACAGTGGCTGGAAATCTTGTTCAGCCACCCCCTCGTCAGCCATTGGCCACACATATCTTCACAGCCACCAGGAACAGAAATCCATTGAAAAAATGGAACATTAGATTCTCAAGAAGCCGATTTCTGCACAGTCCCACAAATTAAATGCTTTTGCACTCTTGCAGAACCAGAGGCTACACTTAGACCTGAGAACAAATGCCCTGAGACTTGTCCATTTCTAGGAGTTAAAATTCAGGCTCTTCCATTGCTAAAGAGGATTTGCTGTTTAAAAATCAATAGGATCCTCACAGGCATGACAGTGGAACACAATGACCAAGAATATATAAATGCATGAGGAAGAACAACATTTATGAGCTACAGATAGCAAGTCATGTCCACTGACTTCTGCAAATCTGGATGCTACTATGGCAGGATATTCTAGATCCACCTTCCCCAACCTGGTGCCCTCCAGTCATGCTGGACTATGGCTGATATCATCCCCAGCCGACATGGCCACTGGTCATTCTGTTTGGGATGATAACAGTTATAGCCCAATATACCTTGTTGGAGACAGTTGATCTAAATAGACTGAAACTCTCCCTAAATCTTTACAACATCAAGCAAAAGAGCTTTCACAACCACAGCTGGGATGTATTTCCCAATATTCAGCTGATATGTTACTTCAGTGGTCATCCCTTGTCCTTTATGGTAACCATCTGCAGCTGACACTATCATTCTGTCTTCCAAAACTATAAAACATATTCCCTTAGAAATGTGGTGCTTCTGAATCAAGAGTACCTCTTCATTCCTATTCAGGTCTTTGCAATCCAAAAGACATCTGCCTTTTGTGCAACAGCATCACATTGCTGACATGTTTAGGTGCATGAACCTTAATCTCAACAAAAGGAATACCAAAGGTTGCTACAGAAAATGTATTCCTTCTTCAATAGGAATACGTCCAGCAAAAAGAACAAATTGTTCCCTAATTAATTTAACATGGATGCTCAATATGCATTGCATTTTTTGTAGTAGTTCTTTACAGAGGCTTGTGTGCAAAGTTATTTGCCAGAGGTAGCAATAGATGACTGAGAAAGGAGGGCTGAGCCATAAAGAAAACATGGCAGTCATCCTATGCATTTATTCCCCCCCCCATATGTAATATTCAACTCAGAAGACAAATAATATTTTTAATAGCTAACAGTATGAGCTTTGAGCTCGAAACTCACCAGGACCCCCTCTAGATGGATTCTGTTTGACGCCTGGTTAGCCGATTATGCGCATAATCGCTGAAGCGCTTTATCGTAAATCCTTGTACGCAGGAGGTAATTGAGCACACAACTGGTGGCCTTACCGGTTGTTTGAAATGCACTTTACAAGTAGTTAATGCGGAGAATCGCTTGTTCACATAGGCAAAATGCGCTTTAACGGCCGGAGGAAAATAAAACTCGCTATTTAACGCGCATTCAATAATGTGCATAATCGGAGAGATAAAGCGCCTCAACTCCCGATTTACGCTCCGCTCTTGTAGAGGTAAAATTTTTAATGAGACTTCAAAGAGCTTTAAACGTCTCGTGTAGAGGCAGCCCAGTTCAAACTTTGCCTCAGCCATGAACTCACAAGGAACACAGGAAGCTACTTTATACAGGGTCAGCTCTACCTGGAGATGCTGGGTTTGAACCTGGGACCTTCTGCATGTAAAAAAGATGGTCTACCACTGAGCTATGGCCCTTCCCCCTCGCCTTAGGCAAATAGCTCTCTTAGGACCACCACCTGTCTAAAATAAGGAGATGTTACTGGTGCTGACGTTAGATTATTTACGGTGCCAGATCAAAATGGATTTGTTTGCCCAGGATTTTAAGCTGGTTGATGTGAGCTGCCTATTTTATGTATTTCTTGCTTATTATTGCTGTAGTTGATGTTACTGTTTTGTTGTTTATTCTATATCACATTAGCATTTTACTACGTTTTCCATACGGCCGTGGTTATCATAAAATAAAGGGCAGCATAAAATGGTTTTTAAAAAATAAATAATATGAATCAATAAATAAGTATGGGGACAATACTACCTTGCAGCGCTGCTGTGTATATGAAACATTTTGAACACTGAAAAGCAAGGGTATACAGACTTCAGGCTTGCAGGTTCTAGGTTGTTGTTACTTAGAATCCACCAAGAGAAAAACAGTGGCTGGGGGCAGAACCAGTTGCAAAATATTGACTCAAGGGGTATTGCCAAATGCCTCCTGCACTGCATGAAGCATACAAGTACAAACCTACAACCTGCAATATTAAAAATCAAGAATCCAACGCTAAACTAATGCATTGTATGTGGGGGCTGGCTCTGAGACGGTCCAGAAATTTCAACTGGTGCAGAATGTGGCTGCCCAGATATTGGTTGGGGCTTGGGAATTGGCTCATGTGACACCGATACTGTGCCAGTGCACTGGTACCAGTGCATTTCCTAAACCAATTTAAAATGTTGTTTTTCACTTTTACGGGCTTAAATGGGTTGGGCCCATGTTATGAAAGAAGGACCTTATCCCGTGTCAACACTCTGAGGTCATCAAGAGAGGCCCTTTTCACCTGCCTGCCTCAAAAGCTGGTTAGCTCATCAGAGTACAAGAGGCAGGGCGTTATACATGGTGACCTCACATCTTGGGATCAGTTTCATCAGGGTCTTCTTTGCATGTCTTCAGGCTGTTGGTTATTATAAGTAATATCTATTTCTATTGGCAATCACTGATTTTATGGAACTATTATTAAATACATGTTTACTGAATTTTTACTGTATCTGTTCTGGGTTTCTTTTTTTGTACACCACCTTGCGAAAGCCTCACCCTTAAATGCGAAATAGAAATAATTTAAAATAAATCTACATTCCACCTGTTGCCACTGTAAAGCACTTAAAGCTGTTGTTAATTCGGCCCTGACAGATTAACCTATGCTGTTTAATATTACTATTACATCATGTAAAATTCCCCCCCTAGATTGGGCCAATGCAGTAACTATGCCAAATGGCAACTTCCTACTGTCTGACATTTAAAGAAAGCTTTTAAGCTTCTAGTAGGAAATTCTTCCAGCTCTCATTTGTTCAAGGCTCCTTAGGGCAGTCAGCGACACATTCACAGACGTTCACAACACATCTCGTTTTATAAACACAGGGCTTGGCGTCACTAGAAATCCCATCATCTTATAGTACCAGGAATATTTCCGCTTTAAAAACCAAATCTCTTTTTAAATTCAGAGACAGCATTGCATTCATTATAGAGAGAATTAGGGAGAGATTGCTTTTAAGGCGCTGCATGTTAATTTAACTAATAACAGGAAATGTCTAAGCAAGAGGCCAGGGAAAGCGCAGGCTCTGCAGGAGAGGTTGTGCCGACAGCTGTTAACCCAACTCCAACTTTAGTCCCAAAACTTGAAAAAAATTAATTAAGTGATTATTTTCACAGGCAACTGAAGCTTTTTTCCCGTTGTGAATAGTGGGCGTGCCTCCCCCCACCTCCATGACTCCAATTCAACTAGCCATGGAGATGACAAAGGGTTAAAGGCTCCCTCCCATGAATCTGGTTTGGCTTACGGACACCAGCACCAACTATTAGTTTTGGGTTTTTTAAAAAAAAAAGTCAGAAAAAGCAAGGCCAAATCACATGGCAAATGCAACCTCTAATTTGACCCTAAGAGACAACCTTCCAGACTCAGTGCTAAGCAGGCAACTGCAGAGCTAGGCAAACTGGTGCCCTCTAGATATTTTAGACTACAACTCCCATAATTCCCCATAACCTGCAATGCTGGCTGGAGCTGAAATGGGAGAACCATTCCCGCTCCATTCGACTAGCTTGTTTCTCTTTCTCTGACGCACCTGATCAAGGGAAAAAACAGCGGCTGTATGGGCAGGCCCCACTCAGCAACAGATTTATAAATCTCTGCTGAGTGTTCTGGGCTTCAAAAATTAATTTATGGGCTGTGGTCCCTGAAGCATTCTTCAAGCTATTTAACATATAGTGGTACCACAAAATGAGATTTTTACTTCCAAGAATTAACCAACCCACTTGTGGCAAGCTTCTTGGGCCAGTTCCGAGGACACATTTTGCGCTTAAAACTAATTTATAGCATATGTAGTTAATCACTCTAAAATTACAGTTAGCACACAGATTATTATGAATAGCAGTCCTATGAAATACAATTCTTATCAACAATACATGTTACATTCATACTCTGGGACAGGGCTGATGGGACTTGTAGTCCAAAAAATCTGGAGGGCACTAGTGGTTTATTACAGAGAGAGAAATATTATCAGCTGTTGGAGAGACCACTGGGTTTCCTGCATTCTCTTCCTCTCGTTTCTGCTTTCTCCCTAAACCTGTAAGATCCTGATTTCCCTGGAGATTAATTTCCACTCTCATGACCCAAAAGAACTTTGCAGACAAGAAATAAGAATCAGATAGTGAAGAATGGACTAGGGATTCTTAATTCTATAGCACTGGAGAGGCTAAGGAGATATGGAGCTATATATATATATATATCACAAAATTTAAGTATGAATTACATTTATAAACATAAGAAATATATCTAAGATGATGCCATTTAAATGAATACAAGATAAACTTGAGAAACAATTTGCTTAATTCAATTTTGAGAGTATCATTACCTTATATAATATTTTTTATAAAATTGCTAAATATAAAAAAATAATACTAACCAGCTATTGTCTCTCATATATTTATATTGAACTGAATTAATTATAATGGCTACTAGTTCTGGTGGCTATGTGCTACCGCCAGTATCAGAGGCAGTAAGCCTATATACACCAGTTCCTGGGGAAACATGGGTTGGGTGCTGTTGCACCTGTGTCTTGCTTGTGGGTTTCTGATTGACAGTTGGTTGGCAACTGTGTGAACAGAGTGGTGGACTAGATGGACCCTTGGTCTGATCCAGCATCAGGGCTCTTCTTATGTCCTTATATCTTTCACTCATGAAATTAATAAATGATAGTTACTTTTTATCAAAAGTTTTTTTTACTCTTTTACCCCCATCTCTCAGATACCTGTATTATGTTACTTTCATCATTTCGGCAATATTTTACTCAACCTTTGTTTTATGGAAGATATTTCATGTTCTCATCATTTAGTGACGATCAGAATTTTGGCTGTTAGTAATAAGTTCCAAATTAATTCATAATGCACTCCGTTTATACTGATTCTTTTAAATAAACGAACAACATAATTTTTTTTTTCATCTAAAGCTATTGAGTACCCCCAATATTGAACATTACATACTGAATTTCCTCCCAAAGGTATCTTTGGATACCTCCAGCAATAAAAATTAGCACTGGTTTGCAGACCTCTCCAACACTGATAATATATAAAATGTATAGAAATATAAATGATAGGTATCAATGATATACTATGTTGTAATGATTTTCCTTAAGATTCAGCCAAGGAGATGGTCAATATAAAATGCCAACTTTCATCTGATACTGGTTGACCAATCTTTAATTCCCATTTAAAGCAGATACGAACTTGATTAATGCCTAGAGGGAAGACTATTAGGAACTCCATATGAACCCCTCTGAACTTTCTAAAGTAACAGTAAAATCATAATACCAAAAGCAAATCTAACCTAGGGTTTCCTAGAAAGCTCAAGAAGTTCTAAAGATATGATTGGTTAACCAAAAAAGAAATGGAAAAAAGAACCAAAATCTCTATGCCACTATCATGCACTGAAGCAAGATTAGAAAACCTTTCTTCTTGAGGAGGCTCCACCCCAGTACCATAAACAGGAATGCAAGTGAATTTCTATATCTACAATTTCTATTTGTTTTTATTGTAGTTTGTGGTTTTAATCTGGAAGCCACCTTAGTGACCCTTTTCAGGGTGGAAAAGTGGGGTAGAAATTTTCTAGAATAAATAAAATATATTTTCCGCTACTTGATACGCTTTCATTAGCTCCATAGCTGAGCAATGCAATTCCATAAAGTTATCATTCTGGATTTCCACCATGTTACCAAGCAGCTCATAGTGGCACAGAAAGGATGAGATGTTTCCATTTTATTCTCACAACAAACCTGTAAAATAGGTTAGGCTGAGAGTTAGTGACTGGCCCAAGCTCATCCATAGAATCATAGAATAGTAGAGTTGGAAGGGGCCTATAAGGCCATCGAGTCCAACCCCCTGCTCAATGCAGGAATCTACCCTAAAGCATTCCCGACAGATGGTTGTCCAGCTGCCTCTTGAATCTAATAAACGTTATGGCTGAATGACTAATTGAACCCAGGTCTCCCTGTCCAAGCCCAACAATGAGACCATTAAATTACTTTGGCTGTAACAATATGCCCACCATTTTTTCCATTAATGAAAAAGGAACCTCTATAAAGAATGACACTGAGTAGTAATTAGTCTTCAGGTTCTCAATGATCTTTACCAACCCTGCTACTTTTTACCTGAGATGCCAAAGACTGACCCTTGGCCTTCTGCATACGAAGCATCTGGTCTACCACTGAGCTTCCCCAAAATACTACCCCTGTCAAAGTTACATTGATATTCATGTGTTTATTTGTCAATTAAATGCCACCCCTAAACCAAGGAGTTCAGGGCATACTTGAGTTCCCATTTTATCCTCACAACAACCCTGTGAGGTAGGCTAGACTGAGAGAGACTGTGTCTGCCTCAGGATCACCCAGTGAGCTTCACAGATGAGTGGGGATTTGAACCCACGTGTCCCCCACTCCACTTCTAGTCTGACATTCTAAGCACTACATCGTATGTCTCTTTGCCCCAACTCCACTGCAGGGGACATTGTACTGTTTCTGCTACAAGTAGAGATGTGAAGGGTGGGGGAGTGGGGGGGAGTGGGTGGAAACAGGATTTTTTCTGCTTAAAATGTAAAATGTCTGGAAATAATGAAGCTATGGGGGTTTTATTTAATCCTCTCTGTAAGATTCCCAGCATAGATATTTCTTGCATTCCTTCTTAAAATTATTGATCTAAAGTATATTTATGCTCAGTTTCCTTACATATGAATAGAGTTGCCATTGTGTATTCTTGACCATTTGGGTTTTGTTCAACAGAGTCCTGAGTTTCTGATGTTGTAGCAGTCATTTAATATAGTCATTTAATGTAGTTCTAATATATTCGGGCAAAAAATTACAAATTTAATAACTGGGTTTACTTGTGAAAGTTTAAAAACACTTTCACAAGTAATCTTATGAGCAAACTAAGAAACATTTTATGAGCAAACTAAGCAAATTTTAGGAACAGAAAGGACGCTTCATGTTCCTAAAGCAGCCCTCCCCAATCTGGTGCTTGCTCTCTGGATGTTTTGGACTACAGTGCCCAGCATTCCTGACCATTGGTCATGTTGCCTGAGGTTGATGGGAGCTGAAATCCAATGTATCTAGAGGGCACCAGGTCTTGAAGCATCAAAGTGGCTTTAGATCTGTAGAAAGCACTACAAAAAAAAGTATTGCTTATTGTTCAATTTTCCCAAAATTTCCATTTACAAAAAATCCTCAACATTCCTGGAATTTTTACATTTCTAGCTACAAGAAAGAAGGTAGAGTCACTCTACCTGCTCCCCAGGTGGTCGAGCACATGTTTTCCACACAGAAGGAAAGCACCACATTGCAGTTAAAAGCACCAGGTTACATTTGATGGGGAAGACCCTTCTCTGCTTGAGACCCTGGAGAGCTGCCGGAGTCAACAACACTGTGATAGATGGGCGTATCATTTGACCTGGTATAAGGTAGCCTCTTGTGGTCCCTGGGGTTGTTCCTCTCTTGCGCCATGACTGCTATGCTTATTCCTCTCGTTGACACTAAAAGCCAAAGTATTAAAAGAGCTCCAGCAGGTTCCATGGCACTAGAGCACCCCTCCTCTTCCCCACTCCAACCTCTAGGTAACAATAACATGCAGCAGCCGAAGCAGAGGCTTAAAGCGTCAAAAGCCCAATTTTAGCATAATTACCTCCCCCTCCCTAGCAGATTTAAAGTTGCGTCCAGCCCCAACGTTGAGGCAGAACATATATACTTTAAGGTCAAGCACCTGACTCACTTTGAAACTGGGGGACTTCTATTCACAGAGGTACTCTAATCTCAGATGCACAGAGACTGGAGTGTCTACTGCGGTGCCTATGCAGCTGTCATCCCTTGTCCGTTCAGTAACCTTATATGTAACGGTTATTCCACTCACATCCTGTCCAGCGGTACAGGCTGTGCTGAGCAACGCAGAAGTGCCACAGACTGTGCATTGAGAATGTCAATCACTCGGAATAAGAGGGTGGGGAGAAGATCCCCCCCCAATTTTTACAAGTATTCAGGGGGGTAGAAAGAGTTTAAAAAACAACTTCCCTTTGCCCTTTGTAGCAGCAAGGCAGTTAACATTCAAACTGATCCATTTGATCTGAAATGTCCAACAACCTGCCCTGGTCCCTCCCCCAAGGGGATTTATGACCTCTTCACATAAGACAAATGGACAGCAATTCAAAAGCTTGTTATGGATATACAGTGTGTGCTTTGTGGATTAGAAAACACAGCACGCCACGAACAGCTGGCCCGGGTCCACGGCAGAGAAACCTGCGACCACCAGCGCTGCAAAGTGAACCTCACCTCGTGACCTGAGCTGGCAAGCCCCAACTGCCAAGCATTCCAGAGCTTTAACTCCCATCGCTAAAGCACACGCTGGAGAGGCCGCTTCACACTTTAAAGAATCCTGCTCTCCGAGCAGAATCTCAGCAAGCCGGGGTTCATAACGCTAACTGGCATCTGCAAGCATGCTAGGTATTCCTAGCCTTAGGAGTGATATCCTTTAGAACATTAAGCACAACAGCAGCAGTTTCTAGCCCTCAAAAGTTGCAATGAATGCAGTAGAATTTTCTCTCGATTATGTATTTCACACATTTATAAAGAAATAGATATAAATATCACTGGCCATACCCCTTTTTTGCAGAAAGGCTTCCCAAGGACACACAGCCCTGCCAATCCATTATGCCGCACTGCGCAGTACCGATGCATAAAATGCTCCCCAAGGGGATTCATTCTTCCTGGAGGATCCCCAATACGATTACCAGGAAGGGAAGCAGAGTCCAAGAGAGGTCCAAGCAGTTCTTTATTTTGCAAAATAGATCAATCACTGTCACTCATGCAACCAGGACTGACAAAGCCCCTCAACTTCTCTATTTGGACCATCCAGTGACCCACTCCATCCTAGTCTTTTGCAGGCAGACAACTCCTACCACTATGGATGTCATTTTTTAAAAAATAGAATGTACCTGCTGAGGCTGTAATTTGAGGGGAAGAATGGTGAAGGGAGAAGGATCTTCTGAGCCATTCACCTTGAGCTACTTCTCTGTCGAAGACCATTGTGTGTCCCCATTCACCCCGAGCTGCTTTTAACCACCCCTAGGAAAAGCAGTACAGGACTTGAATCTTTTCCCCAGCTGAGATAAAGGCAGGTGGGAGGGTAGTTTCATCAGGAATATGCCACAAATGGGAGTCCTTTTCTCCCATGATGCTGTCAGCTTCAGCAACTGCATGCTGTTAATTTAAAAGAGGAGAAAACTCCCTGAAAAGAATGACAGGATTACACACGAGTGGGTTCGCACGTCATGCCATGGCACCCTGAGAATAAGCCATGGTGAGTTTGTTGCTCGCTGAACAACCCGCATTACTTCCAACAATCGAGTGCATTGTGGCTTGGTGTGGCTTCTTTCCCCCAGTCCTCCAGCCTGCTCCCTGAATGTATGCCAGTGTCCTTTACGTGGGAACCCCTACCATGGGGAAAAATCCCAGTCCCCCTGACTGCTCTGATTCCTACACCTTTTTGGAGCACTTACTTCATTTTTCCCAGTCCTTTGGAAGTATGTAAATGGTTTCATAACTTTTTTGTAAGCTCCCCCGTGCACAAAGAGCCTGGGGAAGACAGGACGACTGAATGCTGCAAAACTAAAAGAGGGATGGGTGTCTTATATTGGCTTGGCTAGCACATTCCTGCATGGGGATGCATATCAACGTTATGAGAAGCCTTTGATAGCCTCCCCCCACCACATGATTCCACTAGGAATAATTTTGTAGCACCTACAAGGTGCTTTACATTCCATCTATCAACTATAACAATCCGGTAAAGCAGATCATAAATATTCCCTTTTTATAGGGTGCCTCTTCACGAGAGGTTTAATGCTCTTTGAAGTCGCATTAAAAAATTTACCTCCACACCAGCGGAGCGCAAATGGGGCGTAGAGGCGTGTTATCTAACGCGCATTATAGAACGCGCGTTAAATCACGAGTTTTAATTTGCTCCGTCCGTTAAAGTGCATTTTGACTGTGTGAATATGCGCTTATGCACATTAACTACTTCTAAACCGCATTTTGGACATCCATTAATGCGCTTCGCCACCTCTCACCGCCTCTTGTGCAGAGGGATTAGGCGTAAATGTGCTTTTGCGATTATGCGCATAATCGGCTAACCAGGCGCAAAAGCGAATCCTTGTAGAGGGGACCATAGATGGAAGAGTTGAGGCTAAGGGATTAGCAACTTCCTGAAAGCAGCTCAGTAGGTTTATGGCTGAACAGGTGGGGGCAGGAAGCTGAATCCAGATCGAATCAAATACTGTATGTTAAAAAAACCTATTTCAGCATTTATCTGTGAAATTCTGTCATAAATATTATTGTTTTGATACTCTGAAATTGACCAATTCTGCTTATGTCATTTTATTTACTTTGGTTCTCTTTGGAAGAAAAAAGTGGGGTGAATAATACTTTGACTACTGCGCCAGATTGTACATCTTCCTTTCCTAAAAGGGAAAGGAATCACCTGGTAGCAGAGCAGGTAGAGTAGTGGGGGTGGGGTGGGGTAATTTTCTCTGGATGTTTTGAAGTGCAGCTCTGCCCAAGTGTGGCATCCAAAGCCTCCCGGCTTTACCTCCAACTACTCAACTTACACTTCCTGAGTATGTCACACTCACAACTTCAAGCAATCAGATCTACTTGGAAAAGTTACAGCACCTCTGTGCCTCTGCTTTCAAGCGGGACAAAGGTTCAGGTTCTGCAGAGCTTTGAGCCAAATAAAGCAGAAAACAACTTCAGAACTGCCTTTCCATCACAGCACATGAAATCAATACGCTACCTAGTGGTAATAGCATTGCCCCCCTCATCTCTTTGAAGAGAAAGCTCTAAATGCAGGCACTGGGTGGTCGCTAGTTGAGTTTTAATTGGCCTGTTGAAAGTTTCGGCAAAAGGAAGGTCAAATGCCTTCATAAACCATGTACATGTGATACCATCCCAGGGCTACCTGCCCGTCAGTCAAAGGAACGCAGAGTACAACGGTGCTGGGCAAAACCTTTACGCTTCATACCAGCGAGGTTTGGGATATGAAATAGTAAGGGAACTCCTTCGTTCACCTACGGCAGGTTAAGTTACATCTTGGCGGCTTTCTATAAAATGGGGGTGATATATAGGCTGCCAGGGTTTCTGAACCGAAAAAACAGGGTGCCGCACATTTACTGAGTTACATTCCCTTGTTTTTTAAACAAGGCCTTTCTAATCTAATTTGCTACAATGGCAGCTGAGGGAAGCTAAGGCAGGGTTATACAGATAGGACAGGTCTGCAAGGGAGCACAGAGACCCGGGACTGCAGCTAATGAAGCATCACACCCCAATGACAAATCATCATAGTAAGAAGAAGTTAAACAGAGAGGTGAACTAAGCACCCATGTAAATTTAGCTACAGGATAAGGCCAGTTAACCCTTCCACCCGTCCACCACTTTGAATGATACTAAATAACTTAGCTTTCCAAGTAAACCAACCCAATTAAAAAAAATGGAACCAATTACCTAGGGGGGTAGTGAGCTCTCCTACACTAGAGGCATTCAAGAGACAGTTAGACAGCCATCTGTCAGGTATGCTATAAGGTGGATCCCTGCATTGAGCAAGAGGCTGGACTTGATGGCCTTATAGGCCCCTTCCAACTCTACTATCCTATGATTCTATGAAAACCAGCTATGAAAGTAGAAAGCCAGCAGAGCTCATGGGGCAGCGGGGTGGGGTGGGATCAAATGTATCTCACAGAGTGTGTCGTGTATGGTCCCCTCTACAAGGATTCGCTTTTGTGCCTGGTTAGGCGATTATGCGCATAATCGCTGAAGCGCATTTACGCCTAATACCTCTGCACGAGAGGCGGCGAGAGGTGGCGAAGCGCATTAATGGATGACCAAAATGCGCTTTACAAGTAGTTAATGCACATAAGCGCTTGTTCACATAGTCAAAATGCGCTTTAACGGCCGGAGCAAAATAAAACTCGCTGTTTAACACGCATTCGATAATGTGCATAATCGGAGGGATAGCGCGCCTCTACGCCCGATTTGCGCTCCGTTCTTGTAGAGGTAAATTTTTTAATGCGCCTTGAAAGAGCTTTAAATGCCTCTTGTAGAGTCAGCCTATGTCTATCTACCTGTTGGTCAGAAGTTGTAGGTGTGCATTCAGTGCAACAAGCTTCTGGCTCTCAGGGAACAAGTTTGATCCCTTGAGGTCAAGATGGCCTGGAGAAGCTAAGAGGCAGAGAGGCTGGTGGGTGAGACCTTTGGGGACATGATGGCAACATCCCATGCCCAGGATAATAGCTCCTGTGCTGCCACAGAGAATTAGGATCTTGGGGGAAAAGGACATCACTCCCCCACCTCGCCACCCTTCCCTTCATTCTGTCACCGTGCCAATGAGCTGTTGCTGTGCTAGAGATCTCCAGTTTGGCTAGCCCATATACTGCAAGACTATATTGAAGAATGCAGTATACTGTATATCAAATATACTGCAAGGATTTACTGAAGAAGCCCCCAGACACTTTTTATAAGAAGATCAGTAACCCGCTCCTCTCCATGGCCTCATCTACGCCAAGCAAGATATTGCACTATGAAAGCGGTATGAAAGTGGTATATAAAAGGCAGGAGCAATACCAGGCAGGATATAGCGGTATGAAAGCAGTATATAATATGTGTCAATGGGCACCAACAGTTGTCAGTGCACTTCAGTACCGCTATAAAGCAGTAGTGTGGCTCCTGCCTTTTATATACCGCTTTCATACCACTTTCATAGTGCTATATCCTGCTTGGTGTAGATGAGGCCCAAGTCCCAGGCATTCAGGCTATTATTAATAATAATAATAATAATAATAATAAACAATAATATAGCATCATCAAGGCTACATTAATAAGGAGGAACTGAGCTGTTGGGAGGGCTTGGGAATGAACAGGGTACCATGTGAGACACTGGAAAGCTTCCGCTTGATGTATGTTGCCTGGCTGCAACAGAGGGCCCTGGTATGGTAGTTGCCTTGCCTAGCACAGAGGCATCAGAGGGGGGGTGGGGGGGGAGTGGAGTGGTTCATATTAGGATTTACTTAGAAACTGCTCTCTAGGGTCCCCTCTACAAGATTTCGGTTTGATTTCGGCCCACCTGGCGCCAACACTGTTATCTTTTCGGCGCCAGGTCAAAACTTTTCTTTTCTCCCAGGCATTTTAACAGCTCAAGTTGAGATTTTGATTGACACTGTGGCCAGGCTTAACAGTTAAAATGTTTTAAAGTGTTTTAATGACAGCTGTTTTATGGTTTAAAATTTTGTATATTGTCTTTTTAATACTCAATCTTTTTAATTTTTGTAAACCGCCCAGAGAGCTTTGGCTATGGGGCGGTATATAAGTGAAATAATAATAATAATAATAATAATAATATGCGCATCTTCTCACAATTGCTTTTACGCCTAATCCCTATACACGGGAGGCGATGAAGAGCATTACCGGTTGAATGAAACGTGCATTAAAGTTGTTTCATGCGCAGCATCACTTGTTTACATGGTCATAAGGAGCTTCAACTCCTGCCGCAACTTAAAACTCGCTATTTAACGCTCATTTGCTAATGCGCATAATCGGACAGAAAAAGCGACTCAACCCCCGATTTGAACTCCGTTCATGTGGAGGTAAAATCTTTGAAAGAGCTTTAAATCGCTCTTGTAGAGGCACCCTAAGCCTACACACAGTCTGAGGCAGCAGGATTACAACCTAAACATTTGGGCTCCAAAGAAGCCAAAGCATGGCTTCAGGTTAACATTATTTATCATTTGACAGCTGCCCACCAAGATAGGCTGACCAGACCCCCCGGGGTTTCCCGGTCATAAACGGGAAAAATGGGCCAAACCGGGCCGACCGGGCCCCAGAGGGCAACCTCCGGGAAACAGCTCGTTCTCCTCCCGCGAGGAGGGGGGGCGGCGCGGCACGGGGGGGCGGGCAGCCTTCGCGGGGCGGGCGGCGGCATGAGGCACTTACCTGCTGGGGCGTCTGCTTCCCTCCGGTGCTCGGAATCTACTGAGAAACAGGCTTTGCGGCCTGTCCCTCAGTAGCGCGCCGGGTGATGACGTCATCACCCGGCATGGTACTGAGAGACAGGCCAGGAAGCCTGTTTCTCAGTAGATTCCGAGCACTGGAGGGAAGCAGACGCCCCAGCCGGTAAGGAGCACGAGGCGGGTGGCGCGGGGCGGGCGTGCGGGCAGCGCGGGGCGGGGGGGCTGCGCGGGGGGGGGGTTGTTTTGGGTGGGTGGGGTGGCGGGGGGGGGGGGTGTCCGGGATTTTTATCCTCAAAATCTGGTCACCCTACACAAGAGTTATAAAGCAACAGGCTTTCATCATCCCATTATTACCAGCCCAAGCAAGCAGCCACAATGCTCATAAATTCAAATCAAAGGAATGATGGTCTCCCTAACTCTCATGCACAAGCCTTTGGCCTTTGTTTTCTTTTTAGAGGGGTGAGGAAGGTGTGATTGGCATAATTCTAGCCAACTATGCTTGCCATGATGCAATATCACAGCACAAACTAGTTACTGCTTTTGCTAAAACGAACAGATGTATAGCTGACATCTACCACAACTGATGTTTGAACCAAGCTGTTAAACCATCTCCGGCCTGTGTCATCCCCCCCCCCCCCCCAGCCCCTTGGATTGAACCCAGATAACGAGATTCCTCCAGGAAGAACAAAGCCAGGTCTTGGAGGAAAGGTGTGGCTTCTGGAAGGAAGAGGGGGAGGGAAATGTGTCATTTAATAGAGAGGGGGATGTGGGGGGGGGAAGCAATGGCTGAGTTCATTTCCTTATCAGCCCTCTAATCTGACAAACTAGGTGGTGATAAACTAGGTGGAATTTCAAAAGCTGCTTGTTGAACAAACAATGGAAGTGCCTCTTTGTGAGCTGATTAGCTCCAGGGAAGATGGGGGAGGGTGGGAGGCAGAGGTCCGCATTGTATATGTGTCACTGGATGTGTTTGTGGAAAAGTTCCAGCAGCAAAAATACTGATGGAAGGAAGGGGGACACATGAGGCTCTACTTGAGAATGGAGGATTGAGTAAGATACAATTTATCCTAATGAGCTGCTGCATAGTCCTATTACTCGCAGAATGAGTTCATGTACCCATGTTGGTGTGCTATAGTTATAGTACTTTTTAAAAAAAGGGGGGGGGAAGAATGCAGACGTTCATTTAAAATACGTTTGAAATTCGCCATGGAAATTGCCTCAGTTCCTAGGCAGCTATGTAGTCAAGGGCTTCAGAATAGGAGTGTGCTTTCAGCAACTTAAGCCAGAATTAACTACAAGGAGTCTTGTGGCACCTTAAAGACTAACAAATTTATTTTGTCATAAGCTTTCATGGACTACAGTCCACTTCCTCTGTCCCATCGTGCCCTTCCATTGTTAAAACACAGCTCACCATGTTTGTCTAACCACATCCAAAACATACCCACGATACTTCTACAGGTCAGCTGACCCCATCAAATCACCCGACATTGCTCCAGTCAGCTATCCACATGACCACATCATAATCTGCAAATGAAAAATTAGCCACTGATTTAAAATTGATTAAGAGGCAACCCCATGTGACGTTACTGGTTTCGGTGAATCAATTTTCCTTGACCCCCAAATTGACAGGATTTTGCTAAAGCAGCTGTGAAGCTGTATTCACTGTAACTAATGAGAAGGGTTTGTACCAAGGCATTTCAGCTGCTACCTTGGTAGGAAATTAAGCCAACAATATCTAATTCTTGTGTTAGCTATGCCCTTAAAGGTCTCTCTTCAACTCAATTTATTAATTTATTTCATTACTGAAGGGAAACAAACAGCTTATGCATTTGGGGAAGTTTATATAGTAATCCTGAAGCAAATTTCTTTTACAAATTTTGGGTCATTTTTAACAAGAGTTCTAAGAAGATCGACTTATTCCTGTGTTCAGAAAACTTGGGTGTACATCAACACTTCACAAAGGTTTATCAAGGCACACTAGAGACACAAATAGGGCATGGATCTTCAACTGGTGGGCCAGGACCCACCACCCTCCCCACCTGAAAAAGGCTAAAGTATTTGGGAATTTTTACTTTAGAAATAAAGACGTCTGCAATGTCTTATTGTAGTTGCTGCTGCTATTTAAATTGTTATATTAATAGGATTTGATCTATTCTTAATCTATTCTTAAAACACCTTGAGCACTCTGATACAAACTAGAACCCCAGATAGTGGCTTGGAGGCAGAGCCTATTACCTCCTACACCTCATGAGCCAAATTGGGGCAACCTCCATGTACAAGCACAAATCTACATCTGAGTTACTACAGATCAGGGATTTGAGCTTTAAAACTGGCTAGCAGAATTGAACAAAGAACTAATAAAATGCAACCAATAAATATTCTTATTTTACAGGTGAGGAACTCTAGGACTGACAGATAAGTGAATAACACAAGGTAGCATCGACATAACTTTTTTTTTTTGCTTCCTAATGTTAAACTACTAGGAGTCTGAAACCTTTGCCCATCTACTACAAAATCACCTGATGATCTACCAACAGATCTTAATCTACCTTCTGCTTCCCCATGCCTTGGAGACCACTGAAAAGACCTTCTCCCTGATTGCCGTGAGCCAGTGCCTGCAGGAGGAGGGGACTACCATCACCCCACCCAGGGAAGAGGGAGAGCTGTCTGCTGCTGCTGCTGCTTTGTTGCCATCACCGCCCTCTCGCTGTTGGATTGCTGCTGTTCAGTGGACTGCCACGCCCTGCAGGACCAGGCCCCCAGGTACTCACCCAGCTGCTGCTGGCATTCTCCACCTGTCCCTCTCTTGGAAGAGGGATACATAAGCCAGCTGGCTGGGGTGTCCTGTGAGAGCCAGTGCCTGCAGGAGGAGGGGACCACCATCACCCCAGCCAGGGAAGAGGGAGAGCTGCCTGCCGCCGCTGCCTGCCTGCGTTTGCTGCTGCTCTTTTTTTTCTCCCCCTTTCCTCCCCCCCTTTTTTCCCCCTGGTTGGCTTTTTCTGGGTCTTGAGCCATGTGCCTGGGAGGGAGGATACAGAGCCAAGTGGGGGGATTTGAGGGGGCCCCAATCAGTGTAGTGACGAGTAGAGGGAGATATGGCGTTGTGAGGAGGACGTGCCAGGTAAGGGGAATGCGGCTCAGACAGTTAACGGCTGTGCCATGTTCCAGTCCTCCTCGCAACCACAGGTTTGTTGGTTGCCCTATCAGCCAGCCCTCGGGACTCCGGATGCTGCTCTTAAATGCCAGATCGGTACATAATAAGACCTCCCTCATCCACGATTTAATTGTGGATGAGGCAGCCGATCTGGCATGTATAACCGAGACCTGGGTGGGTGAGCAGGGAGGAGTTAGCCTCTCCCAGTTATGCCCACCAGGATACTTGGCTCAGCATCAGGGTAGACTTGAGGGCCGGGGAGGGGAGGTTGCTGTGGTCTATAGGAACTCCATCTCCCTCCTGCAGGCTCCCTGTCCATGTGACTACTGGTCTGGAGTGTTTGCACCTTGTGTTGGGTCAGTGGGACAGATTAGGGATTCTGTTGGTATACCGCCCACCTCGCTGCTCAACGGACTCCCTAGGTGAGCTGACGGAGGTGGTCTCGGGTGTACTGCTGAGATCCCCCAGACTGTTGGTTCTGGGGGATGTCGGCATTCACGCTGAGGGCACCTTATCCAGGGCAGCTCAGGGTTTCATGGTCTCCATGACAACCATAGGACTGTCCCAACATGCCAACGCATGTAGCAGGGCATACTCTAGATCTGGTTTTCGCAACTGGACATGGAGATGGTGATCTGAAAGTAGAGGACTTTACATCAGTCCCTTTGTCATGTTCAGAACACTGCTTGCTGAGGTTTAGACTTACAGCGGCTTTTCTCCTCTGCAAGGGTGTGGGACCTATTAAGATGGTCCGCCCCCGGAGGCTAATGGATCCAGATGGTTTCCAGAGGGCTCTGGGGAGTTTTCTGGCTGATAGGGCTGGCTCTCCTGTTGAAACCCTGGTTGATCTGTGGAATGCAGAAATGACCCGGGCGGTTGACACGATTGCTCCTGAGCGCCCTCTCCTTTGTAGAGCTCATACGGCTCCATGGTATACCCCAGAGCTGAGAGCAATGAAACAAAATAGGAGACGGCTTGAGGGCAGATGGAGACGAACTCCTGATGGATGCAATCAAACACTGGTAAGTGCCTATAGTAAGGTATATTCAGGGGCAGTGAGGGCGGCAAAAAAGCAATACTTTGATGCCACCATCAAATCATCTATCTGCCGCCCAGTGGAGCTTTTCAGAGTTGTCCGGGGGCTATTACATGCAGGCCCCAAGGATGTGCTACAACCATCTGAGGCCCGCTGTATTGAATTTGCTAGGCACTTCCAGAATAAAATCTTTGGCATCCACCAGGACTTAGACTCCAGTGTTATAGCAGGTAAATCTAGTGAGGTGTCCAGCGCACATGGTATCCTTCTGGCATGACTGGCTGAGTTGGGAGTGGGAGGCACTGCAGTGCAGTGGTTCCGCTCCCCCTTTGCAGGCCGGCTCCAGAAGGTGGTGCTTGGGGGAAATTGCTCGGCCCCGTGGATTCTCCAGTATGGGGTTTCTGAGGGGTCAGTCTTGTCCCCCATGCTGTTCAACATCTACATGAAACCGTTGGGAGTGGTCATCCGGAGTTTTGGGGTGCGTTGTCATTAGTACGCTGATGACACACAACTCTATTTCTCCTTCTCATCTTCAGCAGACGAGGCTGTGGATGTGCTGAACCAGTGCCTGGCTGCGACGATGGACTGGAGGAGGGCTAACAAACTGAAACTCAGTCCAGACAAGGCTGAGACGCTGTTAGTGGGTGGTTCTGCTGACCGGATGGAGGGTGTTCAACCTGTTCTGGATGGGGTTGCACTCCCCCTGAAGGAGCGGGTTCGTAGCTTGGGAGTTCTCCTAAAACCATCTCTGTCACTTGAGGCTCAGGTAGCCTCGGTGGCACGGAGTGCATTCTACCAACTTCGGTTGGTGGCCCAGCTATGCTCCTATCTGGACAGGGATAACCTGGCTTCAGTTGTCTATGCTCTGGTAATCTCTAAATTGGATTACTGCAATGCACTCTACGTGGGGCTACCTTTGAAGATGGTTCAGAAGCAGCAGCTTATGCAAAATGCAGCAGCCAGAGTGATAACAGGAACCAGAAGGTTCGAGCATATAAAACCTACTCTGGCCGGCTTGCATTGGCTGCCTATACGTTTCCGAGCCCAATTCAAGGTGCTGGTTTTAACCTATAAAGCCTTACACAGCTTGGGACCACGATACCTGATGGAACGCCTCTCCCAACACGAACCTACCCGTATACTACGATCCACATCGAAGGTCCTCCTCCGGTTGCCTACTCCAAGGGAGGCACGGAGAGTGGCACGGAGAGTGGCAACAAGGGAAAGGGCCTTTTCATTGGTGGCCCCCCAATTATGCAATGATCTCCCTGACGAGGCTCGCCTGGCGCCAACATTGTTATCTTTTCGGCGCCAGGTCAAGACTTTCCTCTTCTCCCAGGCATTTAACAGCATATGATGAGGGTTTTTGTGTTTTTGTTGCTGTGCTTTGACCCAGAAGGATATTGTAATTTTAACTTGTTTTTATGCTTTATGCTTTTAAATTTTGTATATTGGTGTTTTAATTGTTCATTGTTTTTAATTTTTGTAAACCGCCCAGAGAGCTTCGGCTATGGGGCGGTATATAAATGGAATAAAATAAAGAAATACATAGTGGCAATCAGGGAGAAGTTGAAGCACTATATCATTCCTATCTGTTCAAAATAAGAACCTCTTCAAGATGTCAAAAGCACATGGGCTACAAATCATTATTAAGCCTACTGCCCCGAATACTACACGAGAGTCTGAATTGGGTACGAAGGCAAACAAATGTTTGTAGTGTGTTTTCAGAAGAATTTCAAACCCAGGTTGGCTGGCAAGGCCTCCAGTTATACAAAGGCTTGAAAAGCCAAGCTGGAGTCTGGCCAGAGCCTGAGTTTGCACTGAGCCTGGGTAGGTGCAGCCTTTGTAAGGGACTGAAGGAGGATTAAGTTGCAGCTTCAGCAAATAGTTTGCAGCCAAGACAGTGAAGTGATGATGAAGCCCAAATGCAGATTTGTGTTTGCATTGTCTTGAGACTGCATTTACAATTGGAGACAATGTACAACGACTTTGAAAGAACAAACTTTCCCCCTTACCAGGAAACCTCAATATTATTGCATATTCAGCTGAACCAGAAAATACCTGGCACAAATCTATCCATTGTGGCAGCCCTGGGTGAACTCAGTGCCAAAACCAAACCGCACTGTGTGCCCAAGGAAATCCCAGTTCTGTATGCTGAATATATTATGTAACATGTTTCTGAACATGGTATGTTTATAGAATGCCCTCCCCAAGGAGGCTCACCTGGTGCCTACATTTGGGCACAAGGAAAATACCTTTCTTTCCAACCAGGCATTTTAGACACTAGGTTTTTAGATTTTTAGGGCTGCTCTTATACACCTTTATATTTATCTATTCCTGTGCTGCTTGTCACTTTGCATTGTATCTTATTCTTTTCAAAATGTGTATTCTGTTTTATTCTTTTAACTGTTTGTAATCTGCCCAGACATCGTTTGTTACTGGGTGAATTAAAATTCATGCAGACTTCCAAAAGGCAGGCAATGCAAAAAGTGGGTTCACAGAGAAGGAAACACTTTTTCACAGGTCTAATTTCTCCCCTATACCCTCAAGATACCTTTTAAAAATATTGTATATTACTGCTAATGAATACTGTACTGAATTTTCATGAGGATTTTTTTTTTTTTTTTGCTCTGGAAGTTGCCGGTCAGGAGGCATAAAATGTCCATGAGAAAAATAAAAAAGAACCCTTCCACTTTCTCGCATGTTTTTCCCCCCATCTGCAAACATTGTTTCCCAACTCACAGCTCTCTCACAGCAGATGCTACCTCACACTGTGATACATATCCAAACGTTCATCCCACTGAAAGTAATGCAGGACTGGATCTTGCTCCTCTACATTTGCATCACATTACTTTCAATGGGAAATGCATCCCAACGCAGCGAAGCAGAAACCTGGTTGTCTCAGCAACAGGAATACATTTTCTCTTCCCCCGGCACCCATCCTTTTGCAACGTTTTTCACACTGTGATGTAGAAAACTGACTGCTTAACTTGTGGGGGAGAAGAGACTTGCAAAGACATTCACAAAGTGTATCCCCCCACCCCACTTCTTTTGGGGCTTAACCCTACTAACAGTTATAGAATTCTTCCTCCAACTTTTGAAGTTTATGCATCAGCCTGGTTCGGATGACACGATAATCAACAAGGGGGGAAATCAACCGTCCATTGTGTTGATTATTGTGTCGTGGGGGGGAGGGGGAGGAATACAACTCACAGTACGTTATTTTGTCGATTTAAAAAATGGGGGAAAACAATGGGCTGCTTCATTGCTTATCTTCAGACCTGTTGATTAAGATGTCGTGTGACAGACTCCGTTGCGTAATCTCCCCCATCGAGTGAACTATCCCTTCAGGTCATAGAACTCTCCGGCAGGAGCGGCTGAAAGCACCCCAGCCTCTCCTATACAGCCGGCAGAACTTCCAATGCATGATGGGATAGGGCCGGGAGGGCTGAGGGAGAAGAGAGGGAGGAGCACCAGCAGCCCAGAAAGACGCCAGGAGTTTCAGCGGCGCAACGGGGGGAGGGGCAACATGTCACGTGAGAAGCACCGTAAAAATAACTAATGGTCAGTTGCCTCTTCACCCCTACATTGCCTAATATGTCGTCCGAACACAGCCATCCTTAGTTAACTGAAGCAATGGCCTGCAGGGGAATTGCCTGTTAGTTTTAGCCCTTTGCAAACAAACCCAAAGCTCAAGTCCTTGCTTACCTGCTACCCCTCAGCACCAACCAGACAAGTCACAGGAGAACAGTAAAAAAAAAAAAGTTTTCACATGACTTACATCTTCTTATTAATTACAGACTCAACCCTCTGAAATTCTCAACTTCTCTGGCATGTCTGACCTTGCTCTGGACAGAGTTCACCTCAGGGGTCTTCATCTTAAGCTTTGAAGAATCCAAGCGCGCATAACAAAAGTGGCTGGCCTGAGGGAGAGGGAGGAGTAAGAAGGAAGCCCTGCGCAGCAAGAACTCCCAGGTGCAGTCTGGAGTCTATTCCTCCTTCACTGACTGATTGTTGTTGTTTTTAAAGGAAGCAAAATGTATTGGACCTGTTTTTGTGAAGAAGACGTATTTATTATTATTATTATTATTATTATTATTATTATTAATAATAATAATAATAATGCTTATAACCTAAGAAGAGCCCTGCTAGATCAGACCAATGGTCCATCAGTCGAGCATCCTCTCTCCCACAACAGTCATCTCGATGCTTCTGGGAAGTCCGTCAGCAAGGCATGAAGAGGTTCATCATATGAGCGTTCTATCACACACTCACTACTGCCCACTTATGGATGTATGCCCATCCTTCAGACAATGACATCCGCTTCCCATGTGCCTCCTGCTCGTTTTTTCGTAGCAAAATAGACCCCTTTAATCTGACTTAAAAAAAAAAAATTAGAATGTGCCACGATCTCCTGCTGTGTGCAGGAAAAGCCACACGATAGAAACAGCTTCTGAATGGGCCACGTGGTCTCTGTTTACTTCCCCTCCGGGAAGAATGAGGAAGTAATGAGGGACAAAAGCGGGGGCAGAGAAGCAACGGTAAGGCAACACAGTTTTCTCCGGTGTGATGATGCTCAAAGATAATAGCACTCTCTTGCTTTTATTCCGGAGAAATTGGTATTTAGAGTCATGCTGTATCTGAGCATAGAAGTCCCATATAACCATCATGGCTAGTTGCTATTGATAGAATTGTGCTCTCCGAATTTGTTTTATGTTCTTTTAATTCATCTAAGCTAGTGACAATCACCACATCTTGTGGCAAGAGACTCCATATTTTAACTAGGAGTTGTATGAAGAAGTACTTTCTCTTATCTGTTCTGAATCTACTTTCAATTAGTTTCATCAGGTGACCCGAAATTCTAGAGTTATGAGAGAGGGAGGAAAAACTCACCATATCCATTTTCTCCACACCATGCATAATTTTATGAACCTCTGTCATTTCCCCTTTAGTCGCCTTTTTTATTTTTTATTTTTTATTTATTCCATTTATATACTGCCCCATAGCCGAAGCTCTCTGGGTGGTTTACAAAAATTTAAAACATTGAGCATTAAAAAACCAATATACAAAATTTTAAACCATAAAAAACATACAAACATGTTATAAATACAATATCATTTAAAAACAGCTATTCTTTGTTCTTAACCAGTGAGCTCCTTTATCAGCAAGCACATTAAAGAAAGCATTATAGCTGTATCTTGGTGTCGATGCTAATTTAGTTAAAATATCCAGACTTTTTTAGATCAGACAACTCAAAGGAAGTCAGAGATTGGATGGGACGACACGATAACCAACAGTGGGTTAAATAGTCAACGGTTGGTTATTGTGTCATCTTTCTGGACTTTTTCACACCACTGTAGGTTATTCGGCCAAAATAACTAACACAAATAACCAACGCTGTGCAGAGTTGATTATTTGAACAACCGTTGGTTATCGTGTCATGCATCGGGCACCGTTGACTATTTCGTTGCACACAATTGGTTATTTTCGGCGACTACAGAGTCCCTGGCAAGAGTAACCAAAGAGGTGGCTGCCGCTCTAGCCAGCCAGCAGAACTTGCAATGGCTGATGGGATATCAGCAGGAGGGCTGAGGGGGGAGAGGGCAGGGGATGTGTCAATCAAACACACCGTTGGCTAACAGTCAACTCAACACTAGCCTTAATCCACATCATGGTTAATTATAATCATGTCATGTGGGGAGTACCGCCTCGTCAATCAACCGTGGAGTTAACGCACCATTAACTATTGTGTTGTCTGAGCACAGCCTTTGTTTTCTTCATCGAGTTATTATCCTTTGGACACAGTCTTAAAATTCCCCCTTTAACTTTCTTTTAGAGAATGTGTTCAACCTATTTCAGCCCAAGGTTCAAATTCCACGTTGGAGAAGCTCTCGGGGATCACATTCCAAAGGTGGGTGAGGCCAAAGGCAAAAGTGAATGTGGTCAAAGGAAAAGGAGGTGGAGTCAAAACACCAGCGCATTTTAGCTTAAAGCTCTTACAGACACCAACTAAGCCTTAGGAGTAGCATTTCAACCTTTTAGAATGGGCGGAAATTGCTCCAAAGCCTGGAAACTATCAAACGATCGGTGGTCATGGGAAATGGGGTGGGGCCAGAGGAAGGGAGCATTGCCATCTGGAGAACTCCAGAAAACGGGATTGGGACCTCAGGAGGGCTGGATTTGGACACCAGGCCTGAGGTTTTGCACCCGTTTTAAAGGAAGGGGTCAGGGAAGAATGGACAAGTTTCCTCAGCAATCTCTGATTGAAATAAATATTTATATAAATATATATATATATATATATATATATATATATATATACCACAGCATGAAATTGCAATGAAAACTGAAAGAGGGAGGATGGAAAATTTAGGCTTAAAAATCCACACTAGGATAAATTGGACCATTTGGTTTGTTTTTTATTTACCTCTGCATTTGAAAGGGGGGAGGCATATTTGGATCTGAAAGAATGAAACCCAATGTTTATGCTCATATACCCTGAGATTCTAAGAAAAGGGTTGACAACTTTGACAAGGACGGAGATTGGATGGGTTTCTGTTGTGACAAGATGGGATTGGGGAGCAGTGTGATGCTCCAAAGAACTTGAACAAAGCCTTCTAAGGAAAATGACAATTTTATGTTTGCGCTGCTGAGAGAAAAGGGCAGGAAACAGAGCCAATAACAACGCAGGAAGGCAGCACCTCTCTAATTATGTTCAAAATGTGACAGCTCACATAACCTGTAAAAAGTATTACAATTAAATGCACCTGCTAACATAATTTAGGGATGTTTGATTTTATTAGTAAATGGCATGTTCACAAGTATCTTGCACAGGTCTGTTCTGCCCCGCCAGGGGAATCTTAATGTATATGTTATGCTTTCCTCTGTACCTCATACTCTTTTAAGGTCTAGTGTACAATACCATCCCATGTAATAACTGAATTAAGACATCTAGGAAAGCTAAGTCTTTCTGGAAAGAGTTTTGCCCTGAGTGAATATTTTCTCTGTTGACAGAAGAGCAAAGGAACAATCCTGGGGACTGGCAATTGTTCTTAAAAGCAAGGAGGACCCAGAAAAGTCATTAACAGGTTAGGTCACAATGGGCCTCCATGGAAGAGCTTTTCCCGAAAGATCTCAACTGTGCGAGAACCAAAGGGGGTCTGTAAAGAACAAGACAAATGATCCTTTTCTGTAGAGGACACAGGTTTATTACAATCACTAAGGGAAACGACATTAAACTGACCCTGGAGAAAGAAAACTAGCTTCTTTCTCTTTCTTCTTCTGAAAGCCGCTAACAAACGCCACTTTTATTTCCTCTAAACTCAACTGTACTAATCCTGCATGTGCTGGAGAAGCAAGTACTGCAGCTGCATTTTAATCTGAGAAGAGGAAGGTAAGCAAACAGCAAACAGGTCATCAAAAGTAGGAATAAGATCACAACTCAGGGCTATGTATACTCAGTGCTAAAAAAATTAACATTTTTGACAAGAAACGCTCAATTCTGCAAAACGTTGCATATTTTGGTTATTTTGCATAATGTATTCTATTATTTTTACTCCTTTGCATAATTTATTTTGGTTTTGCTCAATTGGGGGAAGGGTATGCAAAGCTCTGAAACTCCACCCCTAATCACTTATTCACCCACCCCTCTGAGTTCTGACATTTCTGCAGACTTTGCCCACATATTTTCATGGATATCTTTACTACAGTAAGAGGTAGAAGCGTGTTCTTTGGTTTAAACTGAAAGCTGAAATTCTTGGGAAGCAAATCTCTACACTTCTCCAATACCACATTCGGCAGGATTTCTGCTTTCCTTCAAAGGGCAGTACACACGCTAAACTTGTCCCTTTGTAGCACAAAGGAGTATAAGAACCCATTTGGTGATTCAGACTATTTTTATCATGTGGACCTTGACACCAACAAGGGTCTAAGCTCCCTGTCTTTATATGTATGGACCGTCAATTGTCTCTATATCTCCAGCATAATCCACACCCAGTAATTCCTCCTTGTTAGGTCTGCATTAGTCTTGTCTTCTCCACAGTCAACAACACAGTTCCAAGCAAGTGCTGGTATGAAAATCCTTTCGTTGCTGCTTTCTAAGACCCCCCGAGCATTTCTCTTCATGCAGCTTAGCATAAAATGCTGACATCATATAAACATTTCTGTGGTGCCTTGGCCTGGATTCACCTTCATGTGAGACGATGTTCAGGGATTTGGAAATATGCCAGCTATTGAATATTCCTTAAAACACATTCAACTCTGAACTAACAGTGTGTCACAATTCTCTGATGCCTACAGATCTTATAGTATCCCCTAATTCTACCCTCAGGATCAGCAACGTAGATGCCAATCCCCACTTGCCCTGTAAACAGAGTGATGTTTAAAGTCAGTGTAGGCTTAAATAGCATCATAGTGTTCTCTTGGGGATACAACTTCTGTACTTGCATACTCCATTTATTATTGCCTAATCAATTTGTTTACTTTACAACCAGTGTTCATAGGATGTGTATTGTTCGAAGTTGCCAGGCTATTGTGTCTTTCTGGTAATACGGTAGCATGTTCCCTATTGCTTTTTCAACATCAACAATTCTGAAGTCAGGGCTATGCTTTTGCTCGTGATTCTAAGAGGGCTGCAGCTGAGCTGGAGTGATTACATTTCGCCCCCCCCCCCAACAGACAATCAAATCAGGGTCCCTTCCTATTTTATGACAGGGCCTTCTTGACCTCCCTTCCCAGAGAAATGAAAACTTTACACCCTCAGGGGTATTCACTACATGATGTGAGTCTATTATATTAATTACTCAAGCTGGGTGGCCTGCCATTTCAGTTTTTATTTTTTCCTCTCTTTTTCAAGTTGTCATTCACTGGCTGAGGATTTCAATACTTCTCCCGGCTTCTTTATTTATGGTTTTAACGCTACTCAAGACAGATAGGCAGGCAAGAGGAAAGAGATGAATAAAAGGACAGCTTGTTAGATGAGAATAATAGTGGCTTCATTCACAGGGCTGTTGCAAGAGTAAATGAGGCAAGAGTTGCCAAGCACTTGGTACACTGAAAACTGCTACAGAAAGAAATCATCCTCATCACCACCATCTTAACTTTACCAATTGAAATATTCTGCAACAAAACAAGACACTGCAGAATTGAAGTAGAACATTTACAACAAAGATGGGCAGCTTCATCTGCTTCCCCAGGCCTCATTATCATCACCCAATGGAATGAATGATGGGGCATATATGCCCCATCATTTAGAAACAAATAAAAATATAGTAAAATGTTAAAAGCAACCTTACAAAACAATTTTAAAAGCCAAATTAAAAAAGATGTGTCCAGACCCCCTTCCTGAATGCAGATAGAGTAGGAACCAGTTGTGGCTCCATAGGGAGTATAATTCAGAGTCACCAATCAAGCTAGGAATCAATCTTCTAGAATTCTCTCAACTTGTGATACTAGAATGTAATGCATCTTCCAGGTCCTACCCTGGTCCAGAAAGCAGCAGCCAGACTATTTTTTCATGTCAGACATCCAGACCATATTAACCTAGTGTTATTTCATTACGTACCAATTTGTTTGTGGGTCCAAGTCAAAATGCTAATCTTAATTTCTTAAATCCCTAAATGGTCTAGAGCAGAGTATCTCAAGGACTACCACCTCCTGAATCTCTGCTGCCTGTCCCTCCTGAGGTCTGGAGTATGGCAGATGGGAACATGGGACATGGCTTTTTCTACTATGGCACCTAAGCTGTTGGATGCCCTCACTAGAGCTGTTTGTCTGTCCATCTTGCTGATCATCTTTCAGCAAGCAGCACAGACATTACTTTTCAAGAAGGTGTTTGGGGTGGAGTAATTGATTTGCCGTTTTCAGCTGCCTTGATTATCGTCTAATGGAAAGGTGGTATAAAATGTTTATAAATGTATAAAATGCTGTATCCAAATGCCAAATGCTGTATCCAAATATACTGATGGGGAGGCCCTGTCACTACTATAGTGGAACTCAGAAACACAATTTTACAGTACTCCTCAGAGTATGTAGCAGCACACATTTGATTTATTTTACTGTTATCTTCCCTTTCATTTATTTAAAATGGAGCAATGCATAGGCATCAGATAATATGAATGAAGCTTGCTTCCCTAAGTGGGGAAGGGGGAGTGCTATACATTGACATAGGATGAGCCAGTTTGTACCATGTGATCATTTCTTGTTAGAAGACTGCATGCATCCAAAGTGCCAGAACATGAGCTGAAGTGCTCTGCTGCCCCTTTTCCCCACTCTTCATCCTATCCCCCATTAAAAAAAAAAAAACATTCCAACATTGCAGCAGCTAATGAGCTTACCTGAGAAGAGCAAGGATGTCATGCTTTCAACCCTATGTTTCCCCATGAACATGCGAGATCCTATAAGGCTCAAATTCAGTTCTTTCCCATGTCTTTAAAATAGGCCTAATAGTCTCCTTGCTTTGATTTGTGAGATAAAGATTAGAAAAACACTCTGAGCCCGCAGGTTGTAAGCAACTGAGGAAACATTTTTTGCAGCTACTTGAAACAGCAGGTTGGAGGGGCCATTCCAAGAAGCACAATGGCCCATGCGTTGATTGCCTTATGTCTACATTGTCCATTCTTCTTTATTTTGAGACAAGACTTGAAATTTCTCATTATCAGCAAAAGGCATTACAGCCTTTTCCAATACTTATTCAGAAACAAGGTCCATTATAACTGAATTTTAGATTTGGATCTGGGTGTCAGGGCAACAAAAGACCTTGTTTCACAGCAAGCCCTTTAAAAAAAAAAGATATTATTTCAGAGGCATCAATGCCACCTATACCTTTCTCAGGTACCCAAGCAATTTCCAAAGACACTCTCCTAATTGCATAAGATCACAGTGGCAATGTCCTATTGAAATAGGTTTGGGGTGTTCATTTTTCCCTTAGGTCCCCTCTACAAGAATTCGGTTTGACGCCCGGTTGTCCAATTATGCGCATCTTCTCACAATCGCTTATACGCCTAATCCCTATATACGGGAGGCGGTGAAGCGCATTAACGGTTGCATGAAACGCGGTTTAAAGGTGTTTAATGCAGAGAATCGCTTGTTTACATGGTCATAAGGTGCTTTAACTCCCGCAGTAAATTAAAACTCTCTATTTAACGTGCATGCAAAGATGCACATAATCAGAGGTAAAACGCGCCTCAACCCACGATTTGCACTCTGTTCATGTGGAGATAAAATCGGTAATGCACTTTGAAAGAGCTTTAAATCGCTCTTGTAGAGGCACCCTTAATCACAGTTTTCACAAAGAGCCTAATCCCAAATGACATTCCTTTACATTGCAAAAGTAACTCCCTTCCACTGGGATAGCGTGACCCAAAGTGAGGAATCCTGCAATGTCTTCCCACCTTTCCACACACTTTATGCTCATAGGAATAAATAAACTAAATGAATTATTCCTAAAGCACTTATGTGGTAGAAGTAGTGACCCACACCCTCTACAGCATTCGGAGGAAGCCCAAATTTCCAGAGAGCTACCTTTTGCTGTGCAGATCTTGTGGGCAAGAAACATACCTTGCTTTCCCCCCCAAACTCTGAGATCCAGTTTACATTACACAACATACTATCAAAGCTCAACCAAGCAGAATTCTAGCATGCCAATTCCACAGGAGAAAAAGAACAGAAGGATGCACAAATAGTTTCCAAAGGCGCGTGTATGGCCCAAGCTGCTTTAAAACTGATTTCACATTTGTCTTTGCGTTTAGCATTTTTTAGAAAATTATATTGGATCTTTTCAGAAGCCAAGAGGATGGCACAGTGAGTCTGCAGCCAGCCTGCTACATCATCAAAATTGCACTCCTGAGCTGAATGCCCAACACAATTAATACCAAGGAGGAAACTGTTTACAGCACAGACTGCCTCCTCCGCCTGTTCTATTCAGCAAGCAACTGGAAGGCCAGTTCTTGCCAGCATCTTCCCTTCCTGTCAGATTCAGTATGCACTTGAAATGAAAGGCTAGTGCATGAGTTACTGTCAGACCTTTCAGCAATGGAAAAGCTCTCTCCAAGGAGATGCACAACTGCCCCTATCCCCAGGCTCCCATTCAAGAGAGCTGCCCACGTCCCTTCTTGTATTGGAGCTCTGTTTAAATATTTAACTAGAGCGTTTCCAAATGAAACTGCCTGCTCTGAAATGCAAACGTGCTCTTTGGAGTCAGATGCCCATAGCCCTTGATCACAGAATTGCATCAGACATAGGAATTATCTTTGTTAATGATTCCACAAAAAAAAAGAAAAGCATGATCCCTTTGGGAAAGAGAAGTGTTTTCTATCCACAAGAATGATGTGGTAATCATCATAAAACAAACAGATTGGCTGAATTCGGATGACACGATAAGCAACTGGGGGTGGGAAACAATCATCAGTTGTATTGACTATTGTGTCGTCCGAATGCTGCCATGGTCAACTCAGCGCTGATCCTAATCCACACCACAGTTAATTATTTAGTATCATGTTGTGTGGGGAGTACCCCCGAGATGAACAACTGTAAAGTTGATTATTACCCCACCACTGACTATCGTGTTGTCCGAATTCAGCCATTCATTATGCATAATTTGCAACATCGCTTTAGTTGTTGCCTACTAGTGAGAAATACTGCCTTTCTTTGAATTCTCCCCTAGGCTAAAGTTTAACAAACAGCCATAATAAGAGCCTCAGATACACCAGGCAGTAAAGGTTGCTAAATTAGCATCACTACAGTGCATTCACCCTGCCAGCATATAAAACAAAAAGCTATGCTAACGTGTTCAGAGTTGTTTTAATTTGTATTTCATTGTGTTGAAATTCCATCATATGCTTTACAGGCAAACCAGACAGTAAGGGAGTGGTATTTTCATATACAGGGATAATATTTCTATGTATAAAAGGTACAGTTTGCTCACTGTATGTCTTTATTTCTTTAAAGTCATGTAGCAGTGAAACAGAAGCTAGTCATTCCCCCCCCCCCCCCACACACACACACACACTTTGTATCTCTAGTCTTTCCATAAAAGTGTTCTCATTACATAGTTTCTAGAAATCATTTTGGGGTGAGTAAAGACTGGGTAACAATACATAAATATTTTCTCTAAAGTTCTAAAATAAAATATTTCATAATCCAAAGCTGTTCCGTTTTTCCAACTTTTTGGAAAACAAAACAAAAACAGTCCTCCGGGGGAAAAAAACTGGAAAAAAAACGTCCCCCCTAATTTTTCTGTTTTTCTTCTGGGCCTTCACATCTCTACCTCTACCCACTGCTTTTTCTACCGTCTAGCCTGATGAAGAGTTCTGGAGAACTCAAAAGCTTGCACATTTTGTGGAATTTTGGTTAATCCTAATAAATATATTGCCCAACTGTGAATTTGGGGTTTATTTCTCATGGACTAGCCCAGCTATCTTATACTTTATTTTATTTTTGTTGGTTTGTAGTTTTATACAAGCACAATTCTTAGAAAATAAACACACTGTCTCTAAATCCAGGGAGTATACTGAATGTGCTCTCTGATTAATCTGGTATAATTTATTGTTGACTATACATCTGGTACAGTTAAGATGACTTAATGGCATTTCCTTGGTAATGTTTTCCCATTTAACTCATTATATATTGTACTTCAAACATGAAGCATACTTCTTTAAAAGTATAAAATGTTTTTTTTAATCTATATCATACAAAAGATCTGAGCAAGCTGCTGCTTCTCAATTTATGCACTATGACCCAGTACAGGTTATCAAAAGAGAAGAAAGATTCGTGCACACCAGATACTTTGCACCTTAGAATTATTACACTTGGTCCTGACAAGTCATCATGAACTGATCCCAAAAGGTTTGAGCTAACATTCAACAACAGGATATCAGCAACTCTTTTTTAAATCCCTGAAGTGACTACTCAAACTGCAGTTATTTGCTTTCTTTTCTATTTAAGTGGAGTGTCACCTTTCAGATTCTTCTTCCTGCCTGTAGAAAAGATTCCGAAAGCTCAAATGTCCATACAATCTCACCAACAAAAGCTGGGCCAATATTGACTTTGTGTCTTCCACTCTTCGAGATCATATCAACAGCAAGGCCCCAAGCCCATCCTAAAGGGTAATTTGCCACCCATTAACACTGATGTATGCCAATCAAATGCATGGAATAAATACATGTATGATAGTTATTTCTGAGTGGTTCCCTAAGGGACAGTTTATACAAACAGCAGAATAGCATTTCATGTTGCAAGAAGTTGGGTTCACCCACAGCCTTCTCCCTGACATCCTTTTTTTTTCTAGGAGTAGTAATTTTTTCCATAGGGGAGCAGTCAAACATGTAGGCCCCCTCCGGCTGCAGTGTGAAGGAGCACAATGCAGTGGTTACCACAGGATTCTGCTCAATTTATATACCGGCCCTAAATAGAACACTTTCCAAATTAGGCAATGCTGCTATTTCTGTATTTGGTGGTATAGGTCCGCACAGTTATTGTAGTATAATGTTCTTGTTCTAGACAAGATACTGCAGGCCAACAATATATACTGACTGCACTTAGCTAAGGAAAGCAACAGAATTTCCATTGTATCCTCCAATCCCACACAAAATCCATGATCACAGGAGCGCCCTCTTGTCTCTTCACACCTTTTTAAAACTAAAAGAGTCCCTTGATCAAGGAGCATGCTGTATAAGCCCCAATCCCCTTTTTTCTGCAGTTACCTGTCCAAGATCCAATGTGACGTTGACCTCGTTGAATTCCAGCCTACGAGAAAGGGGTGGGCTCTGCCACCAGCGTTCTGTGCCATCAATAGCATTGGTAATGGGATGGGCTTTGTTGCTGTTTGCTGATGAACAGATGTCACAGTACTGCCCCTGGGATAAAAAGCACAAACAGAAAAAGATTGTTACAGGCCATAGTCAAGATCATACCCTTTTATTCATGAGTAATATGGACCCATATCCTCATTCCACACCCATGATCACTAACACAGATTACATTCAGCTCTCCAAACATAGGATACCATCCAGATGTAGTGAGGGGACTCTCCTAGCCAGGGGTGTACAACATGTGGCCCTCAGCCCAATTTCATGCAGGTGAAATGGTAGCACACAGAGAGAGAAGGGAGCGGGAAATGGAGGGAAGATGTAATGGGAGAGCTATGCAAGAAAAAGGGGAGCCCATCCCTATCCTGAACCATAACCAGAGTGAAAGCAGACCATGGGATTGAACACTTCCTCCCTCAAACTGCTTACCATCATTGGAACAATTATACCCCACCTTCTCCTGCTGGCCCTTATTACAGTTAAGCATTACATGACAGTGTCACAGCAGTTAATGCTAACCAGGGTTTCCCATTAACCAGGATTTAAAGAAAGATTTTTAAGCCGGTTAGTACAACCTGGTTATAAGAGAACCCTGGTTAGTGTTATCCATAGTTAATATCAGTGAAATACTATACTGTTATTAAGACTAGCCGGGGAAGGACAGAGGGATTCACTTTGAAGAAAGGAGAGGATAGAAGGAGGAAGCGTATCATGCCACCGCCCACTTCTGGTCTCTTAACTGCTGTTAAGGTAGCCCCTTCAGTACATCTGAACCAGCACAGAGATAGATAGATGATAGATAGATAGATAGATAGATAGATAGATAGATAGATAGATGATAGATATTAAAGGAGCAGGGAAACAATCTAACCTTTAACCATTGTTTACGTATCCTTCCTGAGAATACCAAAGGGTGATTCATCTACAGATCTACACCTTGTGTCAAATCATTACGAACGTGGAATAAAAAGCAGGAAATATCACTATGAAAGCGGTATATGGAATGTGGATTGTGCCCCAATAGTTACCAGTGCACTTCCATACTGCTATAAAGCGGTAGTGTAGATCTAGCCCTTGAATATGCACTCTAAGCCCCCAAATGAGCAATCACAAGGAGTCTGTTTTTTATTTTTCAGTTTGCCTGTGTGTTCTTTATTCATACTCCACCCTTTCCCTGCTGCTAAGGAAGTGTGCTGTGGAATTTAGGAAGCTTCCATATTTCCATACTATGGTAATGTTTGCTGGAATAACTTGTAATACCCATTCCAACCAAGGTACTAGATATTTATGGGATAGGAAAAAGCTAAAACGGCAATAGAGTTCCCACAGGCATTGTGGAACACTTCAAGGATATGTTTGAACCTAATCTAGTCTGATAAGACTGATAAATTATATATATATTCCCAAAGAGAGGACAGCAGCCCAGTGTGAGAATGACAGCATTTTTTTATTTATTTATCAACCACTGATCACACAATACTGGGCTTGTCTAACCCTTCTCACAGACCTTGTCTCAAAATAGCGGCACCCACATACAAGCCCTTAGGCTTCCAAATCTCTTTAGTTTCAGGGACTTTCTTCACATGCATCCCTCCTCGGGTTCTTCCCCTAGAGATGAAGAAAGGCTACATTCCAACTTTCTGTTACAAAATCACTACCATTCTGGGCTGGGGTGGGGGTGAATCCAAAAGAAAACAAATTGGTCACATATAAATGACGTTACCCACCCTGATTCTTAGGTTTAGGCTAGGCTGTAACAACCATTTTGCTATCACTGCCAAGACAAGCACATTTTGTCTAAAAAAACATTTGACATTTATATTGAAACTAGCAAGTTTGTTTGTTTGTTTGAAGTGTTTTCAGAAAGCAAAGCGATAGTTCAAAAGTAGCATCTCAGTACAATACTATTATCCAATACTATTATATCAAAAGTTACATATTAGGGTGACCAGATAAAATCCAGGTCAGGGCTCATGTAACTTTAACAGTTGTAGAGAAAAGGGAATTTCAGCCAGTGTCATTTGTATGCAATTAGTTCCTGGTGAAATTCCCTCTTCATCACAACAGTTAAAGTTGCAGGGGCCCTGCCTTCTTTTGTATATGGTCACTCTAGTATAGTGCATGCACCTTTAACTGTTGTGATGAAGAGGGAATTTCACCAGGAATTAATTGCATACAAATGACACTGGCTGAAATTCCCTTTTCTCTACAACTGTTAAAGTTACAGGAGCCCTGACCTGGATTTTATCTGGTCAGCCTATTACATATAAAGGTGAAAACACAGACGTCAACAACAGAGTTGTAAAACACATGACATCCTTAACTGAAATGACAATAAGGTGGGTGAACAGCAAACATACAGAAATCTTTAATAACCTATCACATTGCATTCATATCTCTTAATCTTTATAACACTTTACACCGATAGTATCTAAGAACTTTGCTCTACATCTAGTAGCTTTCACTGCAAATAGTGCAACCCTCTGTATCAGGTATGGGTTGGTTGAATATAATAAATATGTCAATTTCTCCTTAACATCCCTATATTTCACTTTCTTTAAAAGAGGCTCTAAAATCTCCACAAACACACAACCTATCTTCTACTGGTATGCCAAGAAATCTCCCCCATTTAATCATGTTATCCATTTGTTCAAATCTTAAATGTGTAAGAGTTTTCCAATGTTCCATTTTCATAGGTACTGATAAGTATTTCTCAAATTGGTGCAGATATTTTGTGCAAGCTAACCATTTTGCTGTTCTTGAGGATGTAAGTGCAGTAATATCGGTTTGCACTCCTACTTCAAACACTCTTTGTTTGAAATTATTTCTGCTAGCTGTCAGTGTTGGATTGAGTGCCTGGTCAGAAAATCCAAAATTTGGAAGGAGTTTAAACAGTTTCTGCAGCCAAATGTTCCTTTGCACAATTGACTTTTGTTCCTCCAGACAGATCTTTGGGAGTCTTTCTTCAGTTGAGTTATTTACTCTACAGCAATAATTTACCATACTTATATATATATCAATCCAGAAATCTTTTCCATACCCAATTCTGCTCTAGTTAAGTATGCTGGGGTAGACTTAGAGACCCCCAGAATCAGACGCAAAAAGTGACTTTGAACACATTCAAATTTTGTATGATTTGCAAAGCCCCAAATTTATGCTCCATAAATTAGCATAGGTATTACTTTTGCTTTGTACATTTTTAAGATTGGGCATAGTGTACCTTGGAAACTGTAATTTAACAGTCTATTTAAGGATTGTAAACAAGCAACTGTTTTTTGTTCATTTTCTTTATTTGTGAAGCCCAGGATTCTGATGCAGAGAAGTTAAGACCAAGGTAACAGTAATGTTTTACCTGCTGTAACACTTTGGAATTAATAGACCCTCTATGCAACTTGTTACCAAATACTACTACTTTGGACTTGTTATTGTCATTTTCTTTGCAGTATACACTAAGTAGGTCATTTTCTTTGCAGTATACACTAAGTTTTCTCAGGAGTCTTCTCAAACCCACTTGGGATGTTGGGAGTAAAATCATGTCATCAGCATACAACAAGATATTTACCGCTCTGTTTGAAATTTTGGGCATATGATAACTCTGATTATGTACAAATGCCACCATGTCATTAATATAAAAATTAAAAATAAATGGTACTAGGATACATCCTTGGCGAACACCTTTATGTGTTGGAATATGATCAGTGAGGGCAAAATTTGAACCTGTTCTCACTTTCAGATAGATTTCTGAATAAAGTGCTTTTATGAATAATAAGCGCCTTAGGTCTATATTTGTGTTTGCCAACTTTTCCCAGAGACGGCACCTGTTTACAGAATCAAAAGCTACACTTAGGTCTATGAAAGCAGCAAAAAGCTGTCCCCCGTTAGTGGAATATTTAGTTATACGATGATGTAAAGTAAAAGAGTTATCCAGAGTAGATCGTCCTTTCCTAACTCCGCACTGCTCTTCTGCAAAAATTGCATTTTCTTCAGCCCAGTCCTCTAGTTTTTGTAAAAGGTGCTTAGCATAATTTTTTGCTGGGAAATCGATCAGGCTCATTGGCCTATAATTATTAGGATCCTGCTGATTATTATTATTATTATTATTATTATTATTATTATTTATTACATTTATATACCGCCCCATTGCCGAAGCTCTCTGGGAGGTTTACAAAAATTAAAAGATTGAACACTAAAAAGACAATATACAAAATTTAAAACCATAAACATAAAACAGCTGACATTTAAAACATTTTAAACTGTGAAGCCTGGCCACAAAGTCAGTTAAAACCTCAACTTAAGCTGTTAAAATGCCTGGGAGAAAAGAAAAGTTTTGACGTGGCACCAAAAAGATAACAGTGTCGGCGCCAGGCGGGCCTCATCAGGGACATCATTCCATAATTGGGGGGGCCACCACAGAGAAGGCCCTTTCTTAAATATGGGAATAATTATACTAAGATTCCAGCCCTGTGGAATACAATCTGTGCTATTTATATGGGTAAATAGTCCAGCCAGTAGTGAAGCCCACAAATCCATGTCATTCTTGAATAATTCACGAGGTAAAAAATCCTCACCTGGTGCCTTATTGTTCTTCAATGTCCCACATACTTGTCAAATTCTAAGTTATCTCTTTGCTTCAATAAATACCCCACAAAAGTACAGATACACAGCTTTCAAAGCCTTAGAATTTTAAAACTTATCTCCGGGCAAATGAGTTAAATTATATTGTCTAGATAGGTACATAAACGCTTTATTAAAAAGAAGAATGAAGTAGTAGTTTCCTTATTTCCCAAAGCTTTCAACAAGAAAAAAATAGCAAGGGTCTTGTAGCACCTTAATGTCTAACACATTTATTTTGGGCTGGCATAAGCTTTTGGAGGAGAAGGCTATCAATGGCTACAAGTTCTGATGGCTATGAGCTACTTCCAGTATCAGAGACAGTAAGCCTATATACAGCAGCTGCTGGGAAACATGGGTGGGAGGGTGTTGTTGCACCACCCCTGCCTGGTTCCAGGATGGACATTTTTATGTTCTTATGTTCCTTTAAGGACATTGTCCACTTCATCAAACATATCCTCTGGTAATGCTATTACAGGAACAAATGATGCCATCTGCAACATCAGGGGTTCTTACACCTGCTCATCTTCTAATGTGAGATATGGCTGCATTTGCCAGCAATGAACTAAGCCATTCTACAGAGGATAAACGGGCCAGTCTCTACACAATAGAATAAATGGCAGAAATATGACATCATGAAAAGCAAAGTTTAAAAAACTGTAGGGCAGGGGTGGGGAACCAAGGATTGAATTCAATTTTGGAGAATTATTATTATTATTATTATTATTATTTACATTTCTATACCACTCCATAGCTGAAGCTCTCTGGGCAGTTTACAAAAGATTAAAGACATGATAGCACTCTTCAAATACTTGAAAGGCTGTCACACAGAGGAGAGTCAGGATCTCTTCTCGGTCATCCCAGAAAGCAGGACACGGAATAATGGGCTCAAGTTACAGGAAGCCAAATTCCGGCTGGACATCAGGAAAAACTTCCTGACTGTTAGAGCAGTATGACAATGGAACCAATTACCTAGGGAGGTTGTGGGCTCTCCCACATTAGAGGCATTCAAGAGGCAGCTGGACAACCATCTGTCAGGTATGCTTTAAGGTGGATTCCTGCATTGAGCAGGGGGCTGGACTCTATGGCCTTATAGGCCCCTTCCAACTCTACTATTCTATGGTTCTATAAAAACATTAAAAACAATATAAAAATTGTAAAACCATAAAAACATAATACAGCTAATATACACCAAGTCAACATACATCTAAAAACAACTTTTAACAATCAGTCAAACTTAAAACAGATCTGGGATCGATTAAAACGCATCACATGCTGCTAAATGCCTGGGAAAAGAGAAAAGTGGCGCCAAAAAGATCGCAATGTTGGCACCAGGCAAGATTCATCGGGAAAATCATTCCACAGATTTGGGGCCACCACGGAGAAGGCCCTCTTCCTTGTTGCCATCTTCTCAGCCTCCCTCGGAATAAGGCACCCAGAGGAGGATCTTAGAAGTTGAGTGTAGCGTATGGGTAGGTTCGTGTCAAGAGAGGCTTTTAGGGGCCAGCCCGAACCATGTAAAACTTTATAGAATAGAACCAGCACCTTGAATCAGACTTGGAAACATATGGATGCATTACTACAAAGACCTGTTAGCGTGCACTTTCGGTAAAAAAGCCCACTAGCACCAGGAAATGTTTTCTCCCACGGTCTCCCATGGAACTTCTCCGTGCAACTTCTCCGCAGGAGTCAGCAGCATTATCAGCCATGATAATATAATATAGGATAATAAATATATATAGGATAATACTGGACAATATAAGAGGAAGAATAATTACACAAAACAGAAGAGAACCACTAAGAAGTTTTATAAGGCACGTGGAGGGATGATGGAAGCTGACAGAAATGGATGCATGAGGAAGGATCAGAGCGGTTTGAAAGATTAAGGTGGAGAGGCGCCAAGGTGAAGTTCTGCAATTCCAACAGGACAGAGGTTCAGCAAAACAAGGAAGGAAGCCAAACAAAGGAGGGGGGTTGGAGCACTGAAACCTTCCTTCCGACTCCTAACGTGTCCAAAGATGAAAAGGAGGAAATAAGTTGTAAAACTGTCCTGGCGGATTAAAAGCACGCCCTATTCTTTCATCACTGAAAATGGCCTTCAAGACACACACTCCAACACCCCCCACAACCACAGATGTGGATTTACTCGTTTACATTTGGGTTTTCGTTCCACACTTCCAAGATAAAACGGACTTTCCTCAGTCCAAAATAAGGCACTAGAAGGGGGGGGGGGGGGGGAGAGAATAGCGCAGGACAGGGACAACGTCATGCGAGTCAACAGCACCAAAACCGGAAACATACGACAGCGTGATAAACCCAAAGCGTGATAGGCAGCCAATGCAGGTGGGAGAAGCTTTTAGGGGCCTCATTCAAGCGATAGGTGGGGCCAAAGGCAAAAAGAGGGGGGGCAAAAATATCTGCATATTGTGGCTTACATCACTTTCTGCCAGTAACTAAACCTAAGGAGAGGCATTTCACAGAATGGGGTGGGGGGGACTGCACAAAAGCCAGGAGACCAAAGACGGTTGGGGGAAGGAGGCTTGACTTTCTGGGAAATCCCAAGAGGATTGGATTTTGCTCCCCCCCCCCCCCCCGGGGTATGAGGTTCCCTACCTCTGCTGTAGGGAAACATTTCAACTTCCCAGAACTCTCTCTCAATGACTTTAAGGTGATCAGGCATGAACAAAGCATTTTCAAATTCAGATAGCACAAAATTGTTGAAGTACAATTCATCAAGAGATACATCTGTGTTTCCTGCGGTTTGAATAAGTGCAAACATTTGTTTGGTTTTTAATAATGCGACGTATGCTTATCTTGCTCATCATTGCAATGACATCATCTAACCATGTTTTGTGAATGGGAATTGTTGAGATAATTATCACTGTCTGTACTTTTTGAATTTCAATTCCCTCTGACCACACAGGTCTTCCCCCCCCCCCGCCCCCTTCCAGCATGTGTATATAACCCTATCAATTTGAGATTAACACTTAATGCATCTGATGAAGTGGACAGTTTACAGGAAAGCTTATGCCAGAATAAATAAATTTGTTAGTCTTTAAGGGAACACAAACCTCTTTGTTAGTCTTCGTTGTCTGCAACAGACTAACACAGCTACCTCCCTGGAAATTGTTCACAAAGAAAATCGCCAAAGAAAGCAGTACTGACATCAACATCTGCACACATTTAGGTGGACCTAGGCTGACCAGATAAAATCCAGGTCAGGGCTCATGTAATTTTAACAGTTGTAGAGAAAAGGGAATTTCAGCCAGTGTCATTTGTGTGCAATTCGTTCCTGGTGAAATTCCCTCTTCATCACAACAGTTAAAGCTGCAGGGACCCTGCCTTCTTTTGTATATGGTCACTCTAGTATAGTGCCTGCACCTTTAACTGTTGTGATGAAGAGGGAATTTCACCAGGAACTAATTGCATACAAATGACCCTGGCTGAAATTCCCTTTTCTCTACAACTCTTAAAGTTACATGAGCCCTGACCTGGATTTTATCTGGTCAGCCTATCTGGTTGGCCACTGTTAGAAGCAGGGCGCTGGATTACATAGGTCTTTGCTCTGATCCAGAAGCCTTCTTGTTATGTTCTTGAGAGAGATGAAGTCTAGTGCCAAACGCTTTCCTATGCAGAGAAGCCCATCACTACGGCCCCCATCACTTGACCAGATCCCATAAATATTACCATAAAAAAACTAACATGAAGGGTAAGCGTTCCTAATTTTGGAAGTGGGTCTGAAAACATCTTCACACACCCATGTGTGAAGTACAATCTTGGGGTCTTTCTAGGCCTCAAGCCTAGAAGCTATGTCACTGGTTGTGAACTTATGTCATACCTGATGCCTTCATTCACATTATGACAAATCCCAATCTGAATAGGTAAAGATGAGCTCTAGGATGTGAACGTTGCTGCCCATTGTTTTAATAAAATCAAATGCCTGTATACCCTCCAATATTTGTCAGAGCAAAACAGACTCATTAATTTTTTTTACTGCACATGGAAACCACAGTCATCACGGAGTCATAAAGAAAAAGTAGTTTCCATGGTATCACTGGGTTAAATAAAATGGGATCCCAAATCTAAATGGATATCCCTATAAACTAAATTTATATTTTGAGCATTTTTTTCTCTTCCACACAGCCTAAATGATAGGCAAAGAGCAATTTATATAGCATCAATCTATTTAAATACGATAGCATATGAAAAAATAACCGTGCCTATTTTCCTTGGGAAAAGAAGCATCCCTGCAGATGAGCAGAAGTTAATTCTTGCTCTTGTTTATTACTATTGAAAATATGCTTCTCTCCCATATGAGAAAATATAAATTCTACATGATGTCTCCAAACAAGGAAAACACATGCTAGGGCATTTTAGGGCATGGTGGTTGGTGGCACGACATAGCTGAACAATCTTGCAGATAGATAAATACATAAATAAATCTTGTTTATAAAAGCCCCGAGGAAAATCAATCTATCTTGTAGATCTAAGCAAATTGCAAAAAGTACAACAGTAGGTTATATGACAATAAGAGGGGTTTTTTTCAGGAAGAAGACCTGAAAGAACTATTGAAATGGTAAGGGAAGAAAAGGATGTTACAAAAAGGATTAAGGAATTTAATACCTCTGCTATCAGAACAAACTGAGATAACTGGTTTGAATGGGGGACCTTCCTCTCAAGGAATTACAAATCTAATCCTTTCTCCCATTTAAATCAAAGGGATTGTTGCAGTCTTCGCAGATTGTAATATAAACCTGTGAGGAAGCAGGGTAGTAGACTAGGCTGACCAGATAAAATCCAGGTCAGGGCTCCTGTAACTTTAACAATTGTAGAGAAAAGGGAATTTCAGCCAGTGTCATTTGTATGCAATTAGTTCCTGGTGAAATTCCCTCTTCATCACAACAGTTAAAGTTGCAGGGGCCCTGCCTTCTTTTGTATATGGTCACTCTAGTATAGTGCCTGAACCTTTAACTGTTGTGATGAAGAGGGAATATCACCAGGAACTAATTGCATACAAATGACACTGGTTGAAATTCCCTTTTCTCTACAACTGTTAAAGTTACAGGAGCCCTGACCTGGATTTTATCTGGTCACCCTATAGTAGACCAAGGACACTGGTGGACAAAATTCTAGCATTTCTTGCCTTAACAAGTTCTTCTCTCCAAAAGCTACTGGTCACACTGCTCTGTTTTATAAACACATCATGGACAAAGACAAAGGCATTCTGAAATAGTGAAACACGCTCTAGAAGGACATGCATCACTTAGAAAGGATGTGCCAGGCTGCCAACGAAAGTAGCAATGAGACAGCAGAGAATAAAAATGATTGACTCCAACGTCAGTAAGAGAGGTTGTCAGGAAACTCCAATTAAAAACAAATGTGGTGATCCCGTATGCTGAACTTTACACTATACTGCTATTATTGCACTCTGAATATACAAAGTGCTTCAATGCTTGTACATTTCTATTTTCTCCAGTCTTCAGTGGGTGATCAGCTTGCTACCATAACGGTAGCTGGCATCCTAAACACCCATTAGCCAGGGCAGGATCTACACTGCTGCTTTAAAACATTTTATAACAGTAGTGACAACTGTTGGGGCCCAGGACACGCTCCATATATGGTTTTCAAGCCGTTTATCCTGCTTGGTGTAGATCTGGCCCAAGTGTCAATTGTGCTGATTGCAGCTAGCTTCTAGCAGGATCAGCATGTAAGGGAATAGAACAGGAGAGACACAGTAGGCCAATAAAACACAATAAAAAGTATGAGGGCCAACTGTTTAAATGAAATTGTGGGAATATATTTGCCAATGTGAGAAGCTTTTGGGAACCACCTGATCACTGAGATTAACCTGTATGAGTCTTAAAAGGGATCAATGTATGCTGACTCCTAATGCTTCTGTCAGAATGCTGCTTAACTCTCCTATCAGTTTCATACTCCACTTTCAAATGCTTCTGTTACAATTTTGACCATATCAAACTGCATTTTTCCTAAACCTCCAAGATAGATTACTGCAATGCGCTCTACATGGGGCTGCCTTTGAAGATGATTTAAAAACTGCAGCTCATGCAAAATGCAGTGGCCAGAAAGGACTAGAAGGTCCAAACATACAAGATCGACTCTGACCTGCTTACACTGGCTGCTTATCTGCTTCTGAGCTGGATTCAAGGCACTGCTTTCAACCTATAAAACCCCACATAGCTTGAGACCACAATACCTGACGGAGCATGTCTCCCAACATGAACCTATCCATACTCTATGCTCAACATCTAAGGTCTTCCTCCGGGTGCCTCCTCCAAGGGAAGCTAGGAAGGCAGCAACAATGGAGAGTGCTCCCATAGTGGTGGCCCCCAATCTGTGGAATGATCTCCTCAACGAGGCCCCACTTGGTGGTAACATTGTTCTCTTTTCGGCACCAGATTAAGACTTATCTCTTCTCTCAGGCATTTGGCAGCTCATGATAAGTTTTTTATCGGTCCTGGATCCGTCTTTGGTCGTGGCTGATTGTTCAAAGTTGTTTTTAGTTATATGTTGTCTCCGTGTATAATGTCTCTGTGTTTTATGTAAATGGCTTTTAAATTTTGTATACTGCATTTTAATGTTTCAATCTTTGTAAGATGCACAGAGAGCTTCGGCTATGGGGCGATATTGAAATGTAATAAATAATAACGATAACAATAAATTAAAATCAACTTTGTATCTAGGCAGGTTATATAAATAAATGGGAAGCGCTTATTTTTGACGGATTGTGCACTCAATCTTCCCCTGAATGACATAAACTTTAGTAGCTCTACATGGGTCTCTGTTAGTAGACAGCCAATGAACCAATAAACTCATGTCCTGCTTGTGGGTTTCGTGTCGACAGCTGGTTAGCCACTGTATGAACAGAATGCTGGACTAGATGGACCCCTGGCTCTTTTTATGTTCTTAGCTAATCCGCACACACAGGCCTGATTCGCGCAATCACCACAGCCGCAGTGGATTACAGTGTGTGCCACCGGTGATTGTGAATATTCAAGCTATTGTAGCTGTGGCTTATCGTGAAATTTGAACCCAGCAAGGGTTGGTTGTTGCTGTGGTTAACAAACCACCCACAACCCATGGGCTGTTTGTGGATGGTATGTTAACCACGGCAACAACCCACCCTGTACCAGGTTCATAGGTCACAATAACCCACAGCAACCATTCACCACGGCTTGAATACTCACAATAGCCACCGGCATGTGCCGCAACCCACCATGGCTTAAATGAGCCATGGTGAGCTGCAGTGATCATGTGAACTGAAACACACAAACACGCTACACCACCTACTGTGGGAGATGAGAAACTGGTACAGAGAATATGCCGCATTTTGAGACCATGTTATAATGCACTATCTCCATAAAAATGTGGCTTTCAATTTGGATTCCAATAGAATCATAACAAAAGTACAAGAAAAAACGTAAATGTTCAGGGAGTTACTAAGCACCAGTAAAAATAAGTTTTTAAAAAAACTTCAATCTCATATTTTTATTTACAAAGTTGAAGTTAAATGGATGTTGCAAGATTAATGGTCATAAAGAGCTTCAGTGTCTACTGATCTTAAAATTATCTGCATATGAACTGAATGCTTTAACCATATTCACTGGTCTGAAGATGGGGAAAAAGGAAAACTTTGAAGCAGCTATGATTGGTATGAAACTCACTGATCAGTTGTCCATTTTGACACACCTATGAAAGCAATTGTTCTAACTGCCTGTTCTCTTAGGTGGAGACTAAAGTCTTCCGGACTAAAGCTGTGTTTTTCTGGGGAATGATATATGAGATCGAGCAGGTGAAAGGGTTAGAGCAAGTGCGATTGGCAAAACATGAACAACTCTAGAAACACAGACTCAAGAGCTCATTATTATTGTTTCAGACTGTTGGAACTGAACACCCTCGACCCCATTTGCTCTACACCTCCATCACTGATTTAGTCACTAAGGAGTGTCGAAATCCCTAAAGACAATGAACTAAGAACTGTGACCTTTGCAAATACCAGCCTCTCTCCTTTTGCTTCCCCTTTTTCTTTTAGGTGCTGCGTTATGGGAAGGAGCCAACCATAAAAGGATTTTACTAAAGCTTTCAGATTGCGAAGAGACAAACCAGTAAGGTTTAGATCAAAGAGGCTTCGGTATCAAAGCTATACACAAGAACAGGAAGGGGGATCACAACCACAGTTCAACTCATGACTCTATGAAGCCAAAGTTTATGTAATTCTTCGTAATCAGTAGGATCCCATAAAGGCCACATAAATGGGACGAGGCTGTATTTGGAAGGACATGAATCAGACTTCACATGAGAGGCAGAAAGAGTTGTTAGGTGAATCTAGATACTATACTTAAACCCTTTGAGCAGGTTTTATGTAGCTGGCTATAAATCAATTAATCTGACATGGTAGTACCATTGTTAAACAATTGTTGCCTGTCAGACAAATAAATGTAACCATCTCTCTTTAGCTATCTTTCACTCCTTTAATGTCCACGTGTGGCAGGTTGTACCTTTTCAAAAGAAAAAGTGACACACTGGATTGATTTACTTATTGAGTATGTTCAACTTGGACTGAAATAAAAGAAACAGATTAGCTGTCCTTCCTCTAACGGAGAAGTGGGCAACTTCTGGCCCTCCAGCTGTTTTGGCCTACAACTCCCATCATTCTTCACCAATGGCAATGCTGGCTAGAGCTGATGGGAGTTTTAGGGCAAAACGTCTGGAGAGTCACAAGTTGCCCACCCTGCTCTAAAGCACTGGGCTGACAAAAGCATGGCCTTTTCCAAGTTGCAATAACGACATCCAAAGCAACCCTTTCAAGGATGATCGGTCCCCTATTTAGACACACACACACACACACACACACACACACACACCCCATTCCCAAAGAATACCAATTTCCAGGAATACGGACCTTGTAGCGGATCCCACATTTCACCCAGAAACATAGAAACACTAAGACAACAGGGACAGAACCTCTTTTGAAAAATCAGCCTCAAGGATATTACGATATTTCTGCAAACCATTGTTGTGTTAATATAATGCTTGGAATGTGGGCCAGTTCACAGAACCCACTCTGTGTGAGGTCTGATGCTTGCACACACAATTTGGGCTGCACCATGCCAACCACTAGCAAGATCATCTGAATAAGGTGTCAGCGTCAACATTTCAAGCACCTAGAATGTTTTTCATCCCCTGTTTCAAATTATTATTATTAATAATAACAATAATAATAATAATAATAATAATTACATTTATATACCGCCCCATAGCCGAAGCTCTCTGGGCAGTTTACAAAAATTAAAAGATTGAACACTAAAAAGACAATATACAAAATTTAAAACCATAAACATAAAACAGCTGACATTTAAAACATTTTACCAAATTTATTGTAGCATGACCATACATAAGCAAGAACCTAACATCATCAAATCTTATGCATGTCTACTCAGAAGTAAGCCCTCTTGACCTCAAGGGGACTTATTCTCAGATAAGTGTGTATGAGATTGCAGCTTAAGACAGCTGCCCTTCAAGAAACCAAAATCATTGTCAAGAGCTAAACATGCAAATCGAAATACTATTCTCACAGGGAGGTGCTGGCAGAAAGCGGTCCAGAAGACAAAACAGCAGGCACAAAGTCACCCTGAGGTCCAGAATAAAATATTTCTAATAGTCCAAGGTCTAGCTGGCTGTAGTAAAGCCCTAAACAGACTCAAATAAGTAGCAAGTAGCAAAGTTACCTCTTCTCCAAAGATATCCTTGAAAAAAATAGTATTTTGCCATCTAGATGTTTCACATGCAATATTGGCCTGTAATCAACTGTAAACATTCATATTATTATAATCCCATTTATTTCCTAGCAAGCGAAATGATCGTGCAAAGCCACTGTAGCCCAGAGTTCACTGTTCTGGAAGAAAGCAGTCCGCAGAAAGCAATTACATAGGTCACAAGTGGGCCACTTGAGGCCCTCCAGATGTTTTGTCCTATATCTCCCATCACCTTAATCAGCACAGCCAATGGTGAGGGATCTCGGAACTTATAGATCAAAACTTCTGGAGTCCCACAGGTTGCCCACCCTGACATAGGCAGTTGCTTCCCTTGTGTTATTGATGGACTAGAAAATGCTTCATGAAGCTTAGTTCATTTCCCAGACACATTTTGCCAGCAGACAGCACAATGTTAGAAACAATGTAGGGAGAGAGGGGTACTGTGGAAGATTTATCTTACTTCCGCACTGATCAATGCTTTCTTTACATGCAGTAGTACATTTCCCTTTTTCCCCCACCAAAAGAAGATTATATTAAGTGAACGAAGATATTCCAGACCCCTTGTGTGAACTGATTTTTGGTGTAGAAGTACTGCTTCACTCTGCAGTAGAGTAAGGACCATTGGAAGGAATGGAGCAGGCCCTTCTTTGTTAATGTTCACAGAAGAGATACCTACTACTTTTAAAAGCTGAATCCATATTGCCAGGCATACACACCCCTTGCTTGAAATGTTCAGGCATTTCAATCAAGACCACGGATGGACCCTTGGGTTCAGGTGTATATTGCAGCCCTGGAGCATATGAATCCTTCCCTCTAAAGCAATGATTGCCTGTTTCCTTTTCAGCTTTGAAGGCTTATCCAAACTGGCAAACTATACTCTGTAAATAGGGGTCAGAAATCAAAGTTTGATTGCAGTGACAGAAGAGAGTGTGTGACCCCAAGGTCCTGCCAGGTTCAGGCATGAAGTGCTAAAGCATGGTTTGAACCAACTCTTTGGCCATGTTCAAACATGACACCAAATCACAGTTCAGCATGACAAGAACGAGCTGGAGTAAGCCTCAGACTCACAGTCTCCTTCCCTGCTCCTCCTTAATCACAGTCATGAGGATTAGTTCAGAAGCTTTTGCTTCTGTTTAACCCTCAGCTTACTATGTTGTCTGTTGTCTTTGGTTAATCTAAGGTCCCCTCTACAAGGATTCGCTTTTGCGCCTGGTTAGCCGATTATGCGCATAATCGCAGAAGCGCATTTACAACTAATCCCTCTGCACGAGAGGCGGCAAGAGGTGGCGAAGCGCATTAACGGATATCCAAAATGCAGTTTACAAGTAGTTAATGCGCATAAGCGCATATTCACACAGTCAAAATGCGCTTTAACGGCCGGAGCAAAATAAAACTCGCTGTTTAACGTGCATTCGATAATGCGCATAATCGGAGATATAACGCGCCTCTACGCCCCATTTGCGCTCCGCTGGTGTGAAGGTAAATTTTTTAATGAGACTTCAAAGAGCATTAAACATCTCTTGTAGAGGCACCCTTAGTTATGGTTAGTGGAAACAAGCCAACTTCAAGCCACAGTTTTATGAAACTGGCTTGTTTCCACTCATCATAGTTAACACTAAGCCTAGTTTAGGGTTCAGTTATAAACTAAACTGGGGTTAACCTAAAACGGAAGCATCCTAATCTCCTCCTTGCAGCCGATCTGAATGTGGAAAGAGGAGGGGGAGAGCAGAAGCCCAAGGCTCCATGTGGTTCATTATTGTCATGCTAAGTTATGTTGTAGCCTGATGTCCAAACACAGCCTTTAACTCTCTAGGCCTTTTACACATTACAGATCAACAAACCTGAGTTTGCCAGTAAGCATACAGTTAACAAGAAGCCATAACTAGGCTGACCATCTGAAAAGGAGGACAGGGCTCATGTAACTTTAACAGTTGTAGAGAAAAGGGAATTTCAGCCAGTGTCATTTGTATGTAATTAGTTCCTGGTGAAATTCCCTCTTCATCACAACAGTTAAAGTTGCAGGGGCCCTGCCTTCTTTTGTATATGGTCACTCTAGTATAGTGCCTGCACCTTTAACAGTTGTGATGAAGAGGGAATTTCACCAGGAACTAATTGCATACAAATGACACCTGCTGAAATTCCCTTTTCTCTACAACTGTTAAAGTTATATGAGCCCTGTCCTCCTTTTCAGATGGTCAGCCTAGCCATAACCAATCCTAGCTCCCTGCTGAATGTATGGCAGCATTCAGACAACACTTTAGGCAATGGAGGGGGGAATAACATACTGACCGTGCGTTATTTTGATGGCGCCCCTCCCCTGTCGCAGTGCTGAAAGTCCCGGCATCCTTCTGGGCTGCTGCGTCTCCTCCCTCCCACCTCCCTCAGTCCTCCAGCCGTATCCCAGCATGCACCGCAAGTTCTTCCGGCTGTATCGGAGCAGCCGGGGGGGGGGGGGGGGTGTTTCGGCTGCTCTGGCCTGCGAACTTTATGACCAAACGGAATAGTACACGGAGAGAGGGGGGTTCCCTCCACATGACACTTTAAACAACAAAGTTCGGGATAAACAATGTACAAGCCTGTTGTTTTTCTCCCTTGTTTAAGTGCCCCAAATAGCGTACTGTCAGTTGTGTGTGCATTGTGTGTTGCCCTTCACACGACACAATAAGCAACACAACTGATGGTTGATTATCGTGTCGTCCAAATACTGCCTATCTGTACAATTCAGGTGTTTACAAATACATGTTTGTTGCATTCATGCTTGTTACATTTTTCACTGAATTAAAAGGTAATCTGTACGCTGCTTCTCAGCAAGAACAGCTTGTTATACCGAAGCAACTCTTCATGTGAACATGCTTTCAGATAATCACCCACTGCAGCCCAAACAGCATCTTGCTATTTAGCAGGCAAACATTCACCAACAGAACATGTTCTTCATAAACTTCCAAACCAACACATGGATGAGTTGATTGTTAACTGAAGATTCCAAGCAGCTAAAACTTTGGCAATTCCTACATCAAAATCTAAGCATAAAACAACACACACAAAACCCAATGTGTTTTTTGTCTTGGTTAACACTTTTCACTTGTGGGCGTCAAGCATCTTTGATTGTGAATGGATGAGTATAATACAATCCTTCTTAACCTTCCGCAGAGGAAGGACTCCAGGTGAACTCTGGCATCTCATCATTTCTCCTTGCCCAGCAGAAATCACAGTAGTCCCTGCTGCTTAGGTTTGTCTTACGCTTTCTTCTTACAGGGGGAGGGGGGTTGGTTTCAGATTCCATTTGTTTCCCAACTACTCTAGTTGCCCTCGTGGGATTTATAACAGGCCTTAGACACAGCAAAATAAAAGCTTCCTTGCTCTCTCACTCTCCCCCACCCCTTAACAAATCCTCTCTTGCAACTGGTCTCCCCTCCATCCCAGATCTCCACGGCTGTTAAGCATTTTGCCAAGCACAAGTCCCTTTGAACAGCGGTACACTTTCGCCATCCGCATTCCTGGGAAATTCTTGGCCTCAAGTGCCTGCGGCCTCTCAGTCAGGTCCCAGTTTAAGCAGGCCACATTTACGCTAACATAAGCCTGTAATAATTGTTTATCCTTAGCACACCCTTCTCTCCCACCCACATTCCTCCAACAGTTTGAGGGCTTCTTCACACCTCTATGCTCAAAATTCCGCACACTCCGTTTGGGTTGGGAAACTGAGACACTTTTTCCAAACTGTTGAATATGGTATGGCAAGAGGCATTGCTGCACATGGTTAGGCTGACCATCTGAAAAGGAGGACAGGGCTCATGTAACTTTAACAGTTGTAGAGAAAAGGGAATTTCAGCCGGTGTTATTTGTATGCAATTAGTTCCTGGTGAAATTCCCTCTTCATCACAACAGTTAAAGTTGCAGGCACTATACTAGAGTGACCATATACAAAAGAAGGCAGGGCCCCTGCAACTTTAACTGTTGTGATGAAGAAGGAATTTCACCAGGAACTAATTGCATACAAATGGCACTGGTTGAAATTCCCTTTTCTCTACAACTGTTAAAGTTACATGAGCCGTCCTCCTTTCCAGATGGTCAGCCTACACATGGTGCGCACACTCAACCACTACAGCCAGTGTGCTGCAGTGGCTAAAGTGTTGGACTGGGAGTTGGGAGATCTGGGTTCTAGTCCCCACTCAGCCATGGAAACCAACTGGGTGACTTTGGGCTAGTCACAGACTCTCAGCCCAGCCTACCTCACAGGGTTGCTGTTGTTGTTGTGAGGACAAAATGGAGAGAAGGAGTATGTACACCGCCTTGGGTTCCTTGGAGGAAAAAGGCGGGATATAATGCAATAAATAAATAAAATATTTTTTTACTGAACTTCAAAAAAACCCACCAAGACAAATGACATTATTGTATATGCTACAAGCAACAACGCTGGGATAATTCGATCACGGTATTTTCTGTCTCCAAAACAGTGTACATTTGTATATAAGTTTGGAAATTTCATTTATTACACTTCTATACCGCCCAATAGCAAAGCTCTCCAAATGGTTTGGGAGTTGAACTGAATTCAAACCTTGCAGTATATGTGATTGAAGATGTTTGCAGGGGTGGGGGCAATCCCTGTGTTCTCCTGAAAGTGTGCATCACACAAGGGAATCAGCCAAGGATAAAACCAACTAGGCTTGTGCTATCGCAGCGGGAGAATTCCCTTTCTTTTAGGGATTCTTTCTGCGCGCTTCCTGTTTAATGCTGTCCCAGGAGTTTCGGAAACTGAAACAAAGAATTTCTTTTATGCACGTGTAATGGGCAGCTACTTCTAACAGATGAAGTAACTATTTTCTTTAAATGTCAGTTGTTAAGACGGCTGCCTAAACCATCGAACTCTTGTACCAAGCAAAGCCCGATCTGTTTTCAGATCATCCATGTAAGCAGCACCACGTAATGGTTAAGAAAATGAACTGGGATATTCGTAGTTTGTCTCATTTGATCCAAGCCAATGTGCCTCAGCCCCCACGGGTAATACAGGTATAACAGCACGGTGCTATTTTATGGTGTCACTGTAAGGAGGTGAGCATGAAATGCTTTAAGCACTCAGGGAAAGCAGTATATAAATACTATGATTATCTATCGGGATTGGAAGCGGTCAATTCATTTTTACCAACACAGTACTTCTTCTATTATGCTCCACCGGGATTCTTTTTCATACGCCCATCAAAAGTGATATTAACTGCACTCCAGCAAAGTTAACCAGATATAAAATCCATAGATTACAGCAGGTAAGTTAAGGAAATGCTTCGCTTTCCCCCACTAAAATCAACGAGACTTAATACCAAAAAAGGTGCTTAACTTTGGCTGGATAGTGACCTTTATTAAGGAGCTGGAAGCAACAAGCATGCATTGCAGTCAAGCATATTTAGTGAATCACAGAATACAGTTCTGCTGATAAATTTGAGTGTGTTGTGTCTACTAAAAGGCAACCATTTGCAGGGCAGTAACCCACTTACTAAGCCGGTTTTCTGCCCTGCCAAATCTGAGAAAAATATTCTCATTTCTCTAGATTTCTGATCAGATGTGGTCAGATTTTCTTCTTCCAACTTGCCAGTCAAGTTCAGCTATCCAGCTGAACAAGAGGTTGTCTGTGGACATCCAAAATGCATTGGGGGGGGGGGGGGGCAGAGATGTGTAATTGCATCCTTCTTTAAAAGAGGAAGGTGACACCTCCGTTCAATGGAGTTGCTTTAAAAAAAAAAAGTGTGCTAAATTCAATGGTCCCCCTCAAATGCCCACTTTATAAAGCGCAGAGCAAACAGGCGCAAACGCACACTGGCAAGACACTTCCAAGAGCTTTTGTGAATCTTGTCCTATTAGCTGAGAATCAATCTACCAGCCGCAAGTAAACTTTGAGATAATGGGGGGGGGGGGGCGTTGAGAGGTGGCTAACAAAAGCAGGGGAAAGGGGTGGAGAATTCGAGGCATCTACCCACACTGCTAGAAGGGGACAAAGATCTGATCTCAGGTTTGGGGGAGATAAGTTTTTAAGGCCAGCTTTTCTCCACCACCTTCTGCTTCAGTCCTTTAGCAACCCACTCCTATGCATATGGGCTCGGAAGTGAGTTCCCACTGCGATCATCGGCGTGGGGGGCGGGGGATTAGGTATTCCCAGGAAAGAACGCATAGGATTGCAGACCCGGTCCTAGCAACCGCTGCATGGCACTGAGCAACGGCGCAAACGAACCGCACGCTTTGCGCATTGCGTGAGCGCGTTGCAAAGTGGAATACACAAAATCGCTGCGGGGGTGGGGGGCGGGGGCGGCCGGTTCCCCGCGTTCAGCGGAAGGCAGGAGTTCCCCCCTCGAGCCGCCTGCGAGGAAAATACCTGGATCGTCTGGTTGGGCTCCCCTCCTGCTACCGGCCCGCCCACGAGTTTGCAATACAAATCCTCCACGGCTCTGGGGGTCTTGGCGCCGGGCTCTTCCTCGCCGCAGGTCGCGCTGGCCGAGATCTTGGTCCCTTCCGCCAGGTTGAAGTAAGGCGGGTGCAAGCTGTGCCCGTTCACGTCCGCGTGGAAGGAGACCGGCTGCCCCTCCGAGCCGGGGGGCACGGCCGCCGACGCCGCCACCAGCAGCAGCAGCAGCAGCAGCAGCAGCGCCAGCCGGGAAGGCGTCCCCGGAGCCCCCGCGTCGCTCGCCATCTTCACCGATGCTTTTCGCCAAAGGCTCCAAACAGAAAAGAAGAGGGAACTGGGGGGTGGGGGGTGCGGGAGCGGGGAAAGGAGGGCAGTCGATGGGGACCGGCAGCTAGCTTAGCGCTTCCCGGGAGGACTCATGGCTGAGGCTCAAAGGGCAGAAGAAGGACTCCAACCGGCGAGAGGAGGGCGCCCAGGGAAGTTTCGCCGCTGCCGCGGAGCCCAGGCGAGGCGCGAGGCTGGGGAGACAGCAACCTGCGGCTGGATCGTGCCCCCCAAGCTGCTCCTGCATGAGGCCGCTTTGCGAGGCGGTGGTGGCGGTGCACGATTTTCCTCCGGCCCCCAGAGAGGGAGGGAGAGAGGGAGGGAGGCGCGTAGGAGGGGCCGCGTGGGATTATTCATGCTCCGATTCTGCCCATTGTTGTGGCCGCTCCCGTCCCCGGGTGGTTAACCCATTCGCGCAGGCAGGGCAGGAGGAGGAGCGACGGGAGAAAGGGACCCCACCCCACCCCCCGAAGCCCCGCGCCCAAGCCTCCGGGAGGGATGAGGGATGGCGCCCCCGCCGCCGGTTGGCGGCGCCTCCCTGCCACCCACGCGCGGGATGAAGCCTCGTAGAAGTGGCTGCGATGAACCTGGCACGCCTAGGGCAGGCTCCGGGGTGAGTCCTGCGTGGAGTAGACCCGTTGGAATGAATGAGACGTGCGTTACCCATGGCTAACTTCAGCCCCGTTCATTTCAGTGGGGCTGCTCTACATAGGGCTGACATTGGATGCTCACCACAGTGCCATGCATAGGATCGGGGTGAGGAGTGCGATTCTAGGGCACTTTGTTACTTCATCGAATCATAGCGTAGTAGAGTTGGAAGGGGCCTATAAGGCCATCGAGTCCAACCCCCTGCTCAGTGCAGGAGTCTTAAAGCATCCCTGACAGTTGGCTGTCCAGCTGCATTTTGAATGCCTCTAGTGTGGGAGAGCCCATGACCTCTAACAGGAAGTTTTTCCTGGGCTCCCTCTACAAGGATTCGCTTTTGCGCCCGGTTCGGCGATTATGCGCATTATCGCAGACGCGCATTTACTCCTAATCCCTCTGCACGGGAGGTGGCGAGAGGCGGCGAAACGCATTAATAGATGTCCAAAAAGCGCTTTACAAGAAGTTAATGCGCAGAAGCGCTTGTTCACACAGGAAAAATGCGCTTTAACGGCCGGAGCAAAATAAAACTCGCGATTTAACGCGCATTCGAAAATGCGCATTATCGGAGAGATAACGCGCCTCTATGCCCGATTTGTGCTCCGTTCTTGTAGAGGTAAAATTTTTAATGAACCTTCAAAGCGCATTAAACCTCTCTTGTAGAGGCACCCCTGATGTCCAGAAGGCCTACTGTATTCAGTGAGTTTTAAATCTCACTGAATACAGTAGGACTTTTTCCAGCTTGTCATTACCTGTGAACCAGGACAATCTTATGGCATACACACACTGTCTTAATAGTGAGCCCTACTGAACTCAAGGGACTTACGGCTGAGTAAATATGCATAGGGATGCGGCTACGTAAGTCAGGTTTCCTAGCTTACAACCTCTGCACACATCAGAATGTTTTTGATGCAGGACAAAAATTGAACTGACATTCTGGCCGAAATAAGCATCAGCCATGTGTGTAAAAATATTTGTAGGGCTCAATCCTATTAGAGTTTATTTGGAAGCAAATCCCACTTCGTTCGGAATTTACTTCCAAATAAAGCCATAGTCCGATGCGCCCTTTCCCAGGATTTGGGAATAAGTCCCATTGAATTCAATGGCACTTATTTCTAGGCAAGCATGCAGAGGATTGCATTGTCTGTGTGGATATGCTGTATCTCTACAATTAGCAGTTCTCAGTATTCCACCCCATTCTCCAAAAATTCTGTCACACTTTAGTGTGACCAAGAAACAGAAAGTCATTGGTATCCAGTAGTATATTTTCTTTGAACATAAAGAGCCACCATGCTTATTACACAGCAGTTATTTGGAACACCATCCTTGGTTGGGGGGGGGGGGCTGCCCCAGGGCTGCCCTAGACACTGGAGTCACCAAGGCGAGAGGCCGTTTTTTCTGGCCCCATCCCGATGGTGTCCTGAATGCACTGTTAATATCTTCCTACCCGGACATTAAGAATGCAATAGCATATTTAGATAGAGGGGAAAAGGCCTATAACTTCCATGGATGGCTGGGCATGCTGGTATCTTTAGGCCTTTTTTCTGTCTAAACATGCATAGGATTGCGCCTTAAAATAATTAGCTGAGACCCTCCTCCAGGTGCCCCCGCCAAATGAAGTGAGGTGGGTTTCTATGAGAGAGAGGGGGGCTTTTCAGTGGTGGCACCCTGCTTGTGGAATGCTCTCCCCAGAGAGGCTCGCCTGGCACCTACATTATGGTCTTTCCAGCACCAGGTGAAGACCTTTTTATTCTCCTAGGCGTTTTTAAGAACTGGTTTTAATGCTGTTAGTACTTCATTCTGCTGATGGTTTTAATTTGGTTTTATATGTTGGAATGGTTTTATTCTTTGCTGTTGATTTTATCTTGATTTTATTCTGCACTATTTTTATGTTTTGTTTTAATGTATGCATTTAATGTTTTTAATATATTGCACACCACCCGAGAAGTTCAGTTATCGGGCCACTGATACAGTAAATAAATAAATAAATAAACTTACCTGTATAACAAATACATGGTTGCTATCTACTCCAATAGATGAAAGTAAAGTGGTATATTTGGAGATGATGGGGCTGTTCACACAACACTAACCCACGTTCAGTAATAAGTGGGGGGTTGTTGACGAATTGTGGGTTAGCATGTTGTCTGAACCTAGGACATTTTCCACAAGGTGGCTTATTAACCACCCTGAACAACCCAAGGGTTTTCAGGGGGCCTGTTCAGACATCATGCTAAGCCACCATGGATTGCTCAAAAACAGGATCCATGGTGGCTTAGCATGTCATGCGGTGGGAGTTTCCCCTCCCCTCATGATGGGCAGAATATCCACACCTGCTACCACCTTCTGCAGTGGGGTTAGGCAGCCGCCCACATAGTTCCTGTGTCATCTGGTGGGAACTGTGGGTTTTCCTCATCATTTTGGCGATAAAAATTAAAAGCGTCTGTTGACAAGTGCGACCACCATTTACAATGACACTCTTGCCACTATAGAGTTTCTCTGTGGTTGGTGGCCGCAGAGGTATGCTGTAACTATGGACTGAGGGTGGATAGCAGAACCACGGGACGCCATGTGATTCCACAATTGTGTGACAGGCCAGCTTGTCGTGATTCTGTTACCTCTCCCCTCTCCGTAGGTTCCTTAACCACCACACCCCTCCGTGCACACATGAATAACGCCAAGATGCTTGTTTGAGAAAAATAAGCCACACTGCATAGTCAACAAGCCACCCTTGCTGTGTTCAGACAACATGCTAACCCATGGTTCAGCAAACAACCCACAGCTCAACAACAACCCACACTCAATCATTGGCTGAATTCGGACGACACAATAAGCAACTGGGGTGGGTGAAACAATCTTCAGTAGTATTGACTATCGTGTCGTCCGAATGCTGCCATAGTCAACTTAGCGCTGATCCTAATCCACGCCACAGTTGATTATTTATTACCATGTTGTGTGGGGAGTACCCCCTAGATGAACAACTGTAAAGTTGATTATTACCCCACCATTGACTATCGTGTTGTCCGAATTCAGCCATTGAGTGTGGATTTACGTGTTGTGCGAACCAAGTCAATGTTGCAGAAGGTCCAAACCCTGACAACCACCCCCTTTGCCAGGTGGCCTGACTTCCAGTCGTCTCTGGCCTCATTGAGGAGGTGTGATGTATTTGTGCAGGCAGAGTGCACTTTGGATCTTCAAGGGCTCCACAATATTTGGCCTTCTGCGACAGCCATGACTTCATGGGTTACTGGAAACTGATGAAGGTGCACAATCTTAAATTGCAATTATGAGAGTAAGTGGAAAATGGCCCAAAACATAACATGCTTCTGTGCAAGATGCAAATAATCAGGTGCACCGAAAGCCATTCCACTGAATGTATGTCACAAACTTATACCTGACTAGTTGCATGTTACACAGTTCTTCCCTGCTGCTTCTTTACACGTAGGCCAAATCTACACCTCACGTCAAATCATTACGAATGTGGAATAAAAATCACGATATAATACTATGGAAGCGGAATTTGGAATGGATTGTGCCCCAACTGTTATAAGTGCACTTCAATATCTGAGTAGTGTAGATTTAGCCTTAGTTAATGTATCCCACATTTGGAATAAGAAGCACTTCTTTTCAGGGGGTTATTTTGGTGATTTTTATTCTAATTGTGGCAGAGAATATCCAATACAGCAGGACAGGTTTGATGTTCCAACCCTCACCTTCACGGCGCCACCATCGCCGCACAGCGTCCTCGTCAGGCAACGCGCCCCGCATTGGCGCCCCTTCCACCCATCTACAGTGGAAGGAGTGCTACGGTGGGCTTTCCTGCCGCTGCTGCCATGCCCGCACCTGCCCAGCAGAGCAGCTGCAGCAGCTGTAGGGGTGGCTGGGGGCATCGTCCCCCCTCTTCAATCATAACTTTAAATTTTTTAAAACTTTTTAAAATGGGGGAAGGACTGCGGAGGCACGGAGGTGGTGCAGTGAGCTTATGGCTCACTGGTCCATCCCCTTCCCTGCCCAGCCCATGGCGACCAATCCGTGGTCGCCATAGACTGTGACAGGCCTCCCAGAAGCTCCAGAGCAAGAGCGACAGATGGCAAATGCTGTCATCGCCTTGCTCCAAGCTAAAAATAGTGGGGGTAAATGCCCGACTTTTTTAGAGCGGAGCTTTGGGGCTTTTCCCCACAGTAGCTTTGGAGTGGCAGCAGCGTCATGTAATCCACCTGCCACCACTCCGAAGCTACTGCGGGGAAAAGCGCACGTCTAGAGGTACCTCCAGTGGGTTGATCATGTATGCATAGGGGAGCAGTTAGCATGTTGTTAAAGCACTGGCACATTTTTGCTTGGGAAAAAACCTCACTGATGGGATGTTTCCAGACACAATTCAAAGTGCTGGTTTTAGCCTATAAAAGCCCTAAACGGCTTAGATTCAGGATATTTGAAGGATCACATGCTCCTGCATGGACCTGCCCGCCTATTAAGACTGGCCTCAAAGACCTTGTTCTGTATCCCCGTACCATCCAAAGTAAGGTGGATGCTGACTGGAAAGTCAGAAATGGGGCTTTTTGTGTGGTGGCACCCCATCTTTTTATTTGCCGAGGCTTTTAAGTTTTGTTTGTGATATTAAGTCGGTTCTCAGGCTGGATTTCTAACTGCCTGCTGCAATTTTTATGTTGCGTTGGATCTTTCATTGCATTTCTGGTTTTTTATTGTAAGCCACTTGGGAGAGGCACAGGCTGCCAAGGAACGGCCAGTAACTAACCAGGGGGGCAGCTATACACGCCCAAAGCCCCATGGTTGCTGCAAATCTGCGCAGCGTCATTATATGACGCAGCTGCAGATTCGCAGGTCCTGAGGGGCTTTCCGGCAAAGCTGTGCAGAAAAAAAGCTGGAGACTTACCCCCACTTTTTCAGTGGGAGAGAGGTCACCCCAGGTCATCGGACCTCGCTCCGTGACCAATCTGGGGGCTGGTCCTGGCGGAAGGTGACCAGCAATTGGTTATTGGAAACCAGGAAGAAGGAGGGGGGGCGTCTCCAGTACCTGGTAACCACCGGAACCCTGCGCTTCCTCCATGGTGTCGGATTATTCAATGTCACCCCGGGGAAGTGAAACTGCGGGGCTTGGAGGGAAGGCCGCGCTAACTCAGCACCATGAAGACAGCCCCCAGTCATCATAAGAAATAAGAGCATGTTTCTGTATCTGCAAAGCAGCACGATGTAAGAAACACTGACTACATGGATGAGCTGGGAGGCTGCTTGAAAAATCTCCGGGCCATTGAAAAATTCTGACTGGCATGCCAACACTAGCCTGAACCGTTGCAGCCTCCAGCTGTTCCTCTCCTGGCACCAAGCCCCTGGAGACTGTATTGGCATGACGTCACCGTGACTTCCATGTGAAGTTTTCAATGCAGCTCAAGGTGGCTCATCCCCCCGTTTCACATGGCAAAGAAGCATTCGACCACAGCAGCCAAGCCTATTCAATTAGGAGTGACTTCCTGGGGCGCTTTCAAAACCTCCTTTTAACTCCTTCCACTTTAGAGAGCGTTCCAAACTTGGAAAGCTTAAACGCAAATTGCTGCTTTTGGAACCAGTTTCTCAATGTAAGGATTTCAGCCTTACTAAATCCGTTGGTTCTGCTTAAATCCAAGCCATGCGCTAAAGCCAAGAGTTCAAAAAATGTGACATAATCTGCCACCTTCAGGCAAGCTGCTGGGTCTTCCCATATATGATAGAAACCCATCATCCCATGCCTTTCAACTGGAAATATTTAATAGGTACAGCAATTATGCTTTTCTGCACATGAGGTTGCTGTTAATACATGAGTTTATCCATACATGGTTTCTGCTCAGCTTGCAGGATTCTATGTGTTTTATTTGAGAAACCCAATTTTGCTAGTACATACAACATTTTGAAATTCTGTACATTTTAGCATTTCAAAGGAGATGTACATGGGAGCATTTACAAAATACCCAGACATAATAGCTTCTGAGTATGAAGATGCGCTTTCAATTAATGTGTTTTTAAAATATGCTTTCATGGAAATGTATATTCTGAAAAAATTATATATTCTTTACATTTATATCCTGCCTTTTTTCCTCTTGTGAGGAACCCAAGATGGCTTACATAGTCCCCCTCCTCCTCTCCATTTTATCCTCACAACAACCCTATGAGGTACGTTAGGCTGAGATAGAAAGACTAACAGCAGAGTATTAAAACATTTAGGCCCTTTCCACACCATAGGGGTGTGGAGAGCAGGGAGAGGGCGAACCTGGAAGTAGCCACTTCCAGGTTGAGCGTGCTCAAGCTACACCAGAATGCGACGGCCATTTTTTTAAAAGATCCACGTTGAGCACACAAGTTCTCCTCCATAAAAGTAAGGGTTTTTTTAAAAGCGCGGTGCGCGATCGGCCCCCCTTCCCCCCACTATCCTGGGGATGGCGATTCTGCTTCCCCCCCCCCTCTCCTGATGGCCATGGAGTCGCACAGTGCGGCTCAGTGGCTATCAGCAAGTAAGCACGGTAGTGCCGGGGCGGGCAGCCACATTCTTCCGTGGTCCGGGAACTTCCCGGGGGCCACGGAAGAATCGGGATTTTTTCTAGTTTCTGGTTTCCTGGAAAAATCCTGTGCCCCACCCCGGTACTCCCTGTGCGTCATGTGGCTGCACAGGGAGCAGCCGAGGTCCATCCTGGGCAAACTGCCTGGTGCCGAAAGGGCCATAATTTAAGCTAAACGTTTCAGCTTCTACCCTCAACAGTAGTTGTGCTGATAAATGGATATCAGGAGTAGCAGTTTGGAATGCCTGGAGATAAAAGTTCCTTAGGAGAAAAAACAGAGGTATGATTCATAGAACCATAGACTAGTAGAGTTGAAAGGGCCCTATAAGGCCATTGAGTCCAGCTCCCTGCTGAATGCAGGAATCCACAAAGCATAGTCTGGAGGACCAATTGTCCTCCAAAAGAAGGCATTTGTTCGAGTCTTTGGATCCAGAAATTTCCCTTTTTATCAAACATATCAGTGTCTTTTGTTCTATTGCAACCAACTGTAAATCCGAGAGGCTATGTGCAGGAGGGTTGAAATATACAACTCCCGTTAAAACAGCTCCACTAGCTTCCAGTTTGTTTCCGGGCACAATTCAAAGTGCTGGTTATCACCTATAAAGTCCTATAAGGCTCTGGTCCAGGTTATCTGAAAGACCGTATTCTCCCCTGCCTGTGCTCTGAGATCTTCTGGGGAGGCCCTTCTCTCATTCCCACCAACATCCCAGGCACGCCTGGTGGGTACGTGAGAGAGGGACTTCTCCGTGGCTGCTCCAAGGCTCTGGAACTCCCTTCCTAAGGAAGCCAGACTGGATCCCTCTGTGCTGCATTTCCAGAGGCAGGCAAAAACTTTTTTATTCCAGCAGGCTGTTTGAAATACGCTGGACCTGTGTTACTGTGTGGTTTTGTTTTTAAAATTTGTTACTGTTTTTAAATTTAAATTTTTAAAATTTTTTTACTGTGGTTTAATTCTATTTTAACGTTTGTAAGCGTATATTTATATGTTTTAATTGTACATGTTTTAACTTTGTGAACCGCTTTGAGTCCCAACCCTGGGAAAAAGGTGAGACATTAATAATAATAATAATAATAGTAATAATAATAACAACAACAACAACAACAACAGAACAATTCATACCAACAAGACAATACCCTGCAACCAACCAGACATAACAGTCATAGACAAAAAAGAAAAACACACATACCTCATCGATATAGCAATACCGAATGACAAAAATGTTGTTGAAAAGGAAGAAGAAAAGAGAGAGAAATATACACCACTGGCCATGGAAGTCAAAGAACTATGGCATCAGGAAAAGGTCACAATTATTCCATTAGTCACCTCAGTCACTGGCATCACATCAAAAAACTATACAGAAAACCTTCCAAAACTGGGCCTACCAGAATACATCCACACCAACATCCAGAAAGCAGTCATACTTAAAACATACTCAATTGTCAGGAAATTCCTGAATCTGTAAAAGACAGCATGACTTGGCAAAGCCCGTCATGTCCGTCTAGAAAAACCGCCACGAGCGAGAAAGAGATGAAATAATAATAATATCTTGCTACAGGTGCTCTAGTTTTTTGCTAGAATCGCAGATTTGTGGTTAAGGAATCTTGTTCTTAGGAGCATCATCAGAAGGGGGAATCGCTTTTCCCTACCTTCACTTTGCCTCCTGCTTCTGTCCCACAAAGAGAAGAAAGAGGAAGCAAGGAATGACCACGTGGCACATTCAGTGGGTGTTTTTATCATGCTGCTTCTCCTGCACACTGCAGGAAATGGCGTCAAGTTTCATTACAGCCCTCAAAATCGGATTCTCTGGGTCTTTTTTTGTGACGGAAAAATGAGTAGAAGGAGCGGGAGATGCGCAGGAGGCAGACGGCGTCATGAAAAGGATCCGCAAAACTCCGTGAGTGGCCAGTAATGAGCGTGCTATAAAACACTCATCTGATGATGCTTTACGTCTGTTGTACTTTTCCCTACATATTGTATACAGCTTCTTTTTTTTTTTTTTACATTCAGTTAAATAAATCACATTTTTTATTTATTTCTATACTGCTCAATAGCCAAAGCTCTCTGAGCGGCTCACAAAAATTAATATTATAGAAGTGCATGTTAACGATTGTCTAATGCAATAGGTTTTGTTGGTAACTGTGCTCTTGAAAGAAGTGGTTTCTTGGAGGTAACTGTGAGTAATGCAATCTGTTGGTTTACAATTATATGATTCTGGGTTATTTAAGTGCATCTTTAACTAACAATTTATGCAGATTGGGTGGTTTTCTGAATGTGATCCATGGTGGAGAATTAATGGCTTTTGTTGAACGAGCACAATAGGATATAGTAACTATCTTTAATTACCTTGTGGTAATTAGGGGCAGCAAGATTGTAGTGCTCAGCAAATGGAAAGTGATTTAGGGCCTATCTACACAGTACCTTGGAACGTTTTAAATTGTATTTTAAAACGTTCCAAATAGGTGCGTTCTAAAATGTCTTAGGCCACATTAATGAGTACTCACGTTACAGGAGAAAAAATCTTCAGTCTTCAAAGTGGTGTGGGAGGTCTCACACACTCTTCCCTCCGTCTCTTTCTCTTTCGTTTTTACAATGAGTTTAGGGCAAAGAATTGTGGGAGTTGTAGTTCAGTCACCCACTTCCTCCTTAGTTCTCCTTTCATTCACTAGCTTTCAATGAGTATAGGGCTAGGCATTGTGGGTGTTGTAGTTCACTCACCCACTTCTTCTTCCCCACCAATCAATTGCTAAGCATTTGGGTGCTGGTCAACGAAGCACTGCCCCCACGAATCACAAACGGTAAGGAAGGACACATTATTTTGCTTAAAATGATTTATTAAAAGTAAAAACTGTTGTATATTGCTGAAGTGAGTTTTAAAAAACCTCAGGTATACATCATTAAAGGGAGTGCGTCAAGTGGCCCAAAGAGTTTTCATTACCCTTATGAAACGTTACAAACCTAGTGTGTAGATCGGCCCTTACTTTCAGTTAGCCTTTGTTTCATAAAGAAGGGTATTTCTGGATATTACTTGAGAGACTTGATCAGTAAAGAGAGGGATGTGCCGGCTATTATATTATAAATACAGTGCATGTTTAGATAGAATAAAGTCCTATAATTCCAACCTATGCTGGCTGTGGAATGCTGGGAGTTGTAGGACTTTTCTCCTGTCGAAACATGACCTTATTTCCTTATCATAAAACAAGTATAGGCATTTTCCTCTGCCACATATTGTGTATCCAGGGATGTTTGTATCTATATCTGTGATCACACAGTACAAGCTGGACTAGCATCTGGTATAGGCTGACCAGATAAAATCCAGGTCAGGGCTCATGTAACTTTTAACAGTTGTAGAGAAAAGGGAATTTCAGCCAGTGTCATTTGTATGCAATTAGTTCCTGGTGAAATTCCCTCTTCATCACAACAGTTAAAGGTGCAGGCACTGTACTAGAATGACCCTATACAAAAGAAGGCAGGGCCCCTGCAACTTTAACAGTTGTGATGAAGAGGGAATTTCACCAGGAACTAATTGCATACAAATGACACTGGCTGAAATTCCCTTTTCTCTACAACTGTTAAAGTTACATGAGCCCTGACCTGGATTTTATCTGGTCACCCTAAGAGAGAGTGAATAACTGACATCTCAGGGTGGGGTGGGGGGCTGGAAACTGCCCCCTCCTTTTGTTTTGTATTTGGGATCATAAATCATGGACTGGGTTACAGATTCTAGGCCAAATACTGCCTGTCCCTGTGTCAGTGGTGTAAAACGTTACAGGAGAATGAATATTTGAATTCGAATGTTTGGACGTCTTTAAAAGGGGGTTGGATAAATTCCTGGAGGAGAAGGCTATCAAGGGCTACTAGCCCTGATGGTTATGGGCTACCTCCAGTATCTATCTGAGGCAGTAAGCCTATATACACCAGTTGCTTGGGAACATGGGTGGGAGGGTACTGTTGCACCGTGTCCTGCTTGTGGGTCCCTGGTTGACAGCTGGTTGGCCCCTGTGTGAACAGAGAGCTGGACTAGATGAACCCTTGGTCTGATCCAGCAGGGCTCTTATGTTCTTATCTACCTCAGAGGTATCAACAACTTTTGCCTGTTAAGCCCCTGCTGCAGCATGTAAGGTAATAGTTAATAAATGCATGTTATGCAGTGATTACAATATAAAAATGAGAACAGACTTCCTTAGATTTTATTGAAGAGCGTGTTACTTAGGATAAACAATTCCATCTAAACATAACATTAAAAGCAGGAAATGGATTAGTTAATAACTCCCAAAGGAACAAAGACTGCAAACAGCAGAGGCACTCAAATTACTTTAATTCCCCGTGGTGGCAGTCCAGTGACACATAATGAATGATCTCTCCAAAATTTAGATCCGGAGTAAGCCATTAATACTGAATTTGAAAGTTGTGAACTCCTTTACCCCCATAAGGCTCATGGGAACAGATGGGCTAAAGCCATCTTCCCCAATCCAGATGGGATGGAATATAGTCCCCATCGTCCCCATCCATCATGGCCAGTTGTCATATCGGCTGAGGATGATGGAAGTTGTAGTCCCAACGCATCTGAAGACCACCAGGCTGGGGATGAATGGGCTAAATAAACACGTAAAGTGTTTGCCGTCATGCGAATATGTTGTGTTTTAATTGTAGACGCTAGAAATTAAAGGTGGGTGATAAGTTATTTGTAAGGAAGCCGAACTAAGTTTTAATTTGCACCATGACTTGTTCATAAATGTTCTGGAATGAGGAGTGAGCAGTGAAGTGGCCAAGTTTGCCGATGACACCAAATTATTTAAGGTGGTTAAAACAAAAAGGGATGGTGAAGAGCTCCAAAAGGATCTCTCCAAGCTGGGAAAGTGGGCACCCAAATGGCAGATGATGTTCAATGTAAGCAAGTGTAAAGTGATGCATGTTGGGGCAAAAAATCCCAACTGCAAGTATAACCTGATGGGATCTGAGCTAGTGGTGACCGACCAAGAAAGAGATCTTGGGGTTGTGGTGGACAGCTCAATGAAACTGTCAACCCAGTGTGTGGCTGCTGTAAAGAAGGCAAACTCTGTGTTAGGCATTAGTAAAAAAGGAATTGAGAATAAAACTGCCAGTATCATACTCCCTTTATACAAATCTATGGTGTGACACACTTAGAATATTGTGTGCAGTTCTGGTCACCACACCTAAAAAAAGATATTGTAGAACTGGAAAAAAAGTGCAGAACAGAGCAACTAAAATGATCAAGGGGATGGAGCATTTCCCCTATGAGGGAAGGTTATAACAACTGGGACTGTTTAGTTTGAAAAAAAAAGAGGGTAAGGGGAGTCAAGATAGAAGTGTACAAAATTATGCATGGTGTGGAGAGAATATGGATAGGGAGACATTTTTCTCCCTCTCTCATAATACTAGAATCCAATGGCATCATCCCATGAAGCCAATTGATGGAAGGCTCAGGACAGATAAAAGGAAGTATTTCTTGACACAGCGCATAGATAAACTATTGAATTCATTACCACAAGATATAGTGTTGGCCACGAATTTGGATGGCTTTAAAAGGGTGTTGGATAAATTTCTGGAGGGGAAGGCTATCAATGGCTTCTAGCCCTGATGGCAAAGTGCAACCTCCAGTATCCAAGGCAGTAAGCCAGCATACACCAGTTGCTGGGGGTCATGGGTGGGAAGGTGCTGTTGCACCGTGTCCTGCTTGTGGTTCCCTGGTCCACAGCTGGTTGGCAACTGTGTGAATAGAGTGCTGAACTAGATGGACCCTTGGATCCAGCATGGTTCTTCTTCTGTTCTTATGAACATAAGAATTTGCCTTATACTATGTCAGGCTGGCTCTTTGTGGGTTATTGATGAGCCATGTTGCATGCAGGGCACATAAAGCTGCGTATGGAATATGCAATCCCCTGATTGTGGTGATCGGGGGTTGCACCGTGTCATGCGAATGTGGCCATTGTGGGTTTTTCAAAGGTTATTTTGCAATTTTAATTTTTGTAAACCACCCAGAGAGCTTTGGCTATTGAGCGGTACAGAAATGTAATAAAAATAAATTAAACAACACTCACATAACCCTCAATTGGTAGTAGGGTTATGGAATGGTTGTTTAACCCTCACATAACCCATGCTGGCGGGGTTTGCATGATACCGCACAACCCCCAATTGCCCTGATTGGGGGTTGCATATTCAAAATGGCAGCTGCACATGCCAGGCGCACACTGCCATTCATTATGGGTTAAATAATGCACGATGAGCCAGGAGTGTCGTGCGAACTGGTTTGCAAAGTGTCTTTCCCATCACCCGCCACCTGATCTTTTAAACTGGGGGTTGAACTGGGACTTTCTATGTGCTTTCTACCACTGAGTTATGGTCAACGGTCATCACAAAATATTCCTCTTTTCTCCCTAAAAACTATATTCCAGCCATGTTCAATAACCTGGCAGGGAATGTCGAGTTTAATGTTCCAGTTGTAAAACTGAGGGTTGGTGGAGGACAACAATGACTGTAAAGCAAAAATATAGAAACCCAACTAGACAAAATTTCACGTCCTCCAGAGGAATTCAAATCATTTCAGTGACGGCAAAGAAAAACCCATCCACCCTAATATAGAGAATTGCAATCAAACTCTTTTGACGTTAGGAAACAGGCTGTTGATTTCGGAGAGTACTTGGCATCTTGCAACATTTAGGTTTAATTCTGACACATTGATTGTAGCGAGGGTGATACCCATTGTCTTGAGGGAACGCAAGAAGACATTTTCATTGGGAATGACAGTCTCAGGAAATGCTGCATTTGGACAACAAGTGAAGAATCCCCCTTGTGCTCAGTTAAACTGGGTGATTAAAAATAAATAAATCAAAATTACTGTACTTAATGAAGAACATCTTCCAAAATTAGTTCAGTAATTCTCTGTTTTCAGCATTTGAACATTTGATTGATCAAAGCCAGGCATGTTTCGATTCTATTACCTGGCAGCTCACCCCCCTTTTTCTTAGATATGTGAACACATACGCAAACAAAATTACTAAAATCAAATGCAAATAATATTAATCAAAATGTAAATAAAAGTAAATCTACATCTATTAAAACATTGAGGTTTTACCATTTCAGTGGCATTTCAGTGCACTTAGTGGGCTGGATCCATACTTACTTATACTTAGAATAGATCCATTAAAATCAGCGGGATTTGTCATAGCTTAACTCCCATTAATTTCAATAGTTCTACTCTAAGTATGACTATGTCTGGATCCAACCTAATAATTAATAATGACAGGATATATTAGTGATATTTTTAAAAAATGTTAATTGATTACTTCATATGCTACCGAATCATTTTCTTAATGCTTAATACAAGAAATCATAGCATCTAGAGTCAATGTACTAAAATCATCCTCCAGTAAGTTAGCAGGGCTGCAGTTCAGCCAGAGTTCGTCCTCACTGATCATCTCTGAACTTCTGGATTTGAGCTGCAGACAGGGAATCCAGCATAAAGACAACTGTTGTCAGCATAAGGTATAAATGAGATCCAGGTATGAACATAGCATCTGGCTTTAGAGGTTCTGCATTGGCAGGGCCAGCCCTACCATGAGGAAGAGTGAGGCAACTACCTCGGGTTGCAGATGTTGGGAGGCAATGGCAGCAGCCCCTGCAGGGTGACCCTATGGAAAGGAGGACAGGGCTCCTGTATTTTTAACAGTTGTGTAGAAAGGGGGAATTTCAGCAGGGGTCATTGATATGCATGAAGCACCTGGTGAAATCCCCTCTTCGTCACAACAGTCAAACCTGCAGGAGCTCTGCTCGCTTTTGAATCTGGTCACTCTAATATATCTACTGCAGCTTTAACTGTTGTGATGAAGAAGGAACTTCACCAGGTGCTGCATGCATACAAATGACGCCTGATGACATTCCCATTTCTCTACAATTGTTAAAGATGCAGGAGCCCAGTCCTCCTTTTCATATAGTCACCCAAATCCCCTGGGCTGTTCCTTCTGAGCTCCTCATATATCCCCAGCCCCCATTAACCTGCTGCCTCAGTTGTGATACCTTTAACTGCAAGTCTAGTCAGCTTCTGTTCCTAGAGTGGAGAGAGGGGCACCTTCTTGTCTTTTGTCTCAGGCAGCAAAATGTCTTGAGCCAGCTCTGTGCACAGGAGGGTCATTACATTATTCTAACAAGATTACCTGCAGTCGATCGGTGTTCGGTCTCTATATATTCTAAAATCCACAGTACAATAAACATATAGACCCGGTTTGCATGTAATTGCAAATCGTGTATTAATTAACCAGGAACAAGCAGGAGTGAGTGAGCACACTGCCTCTAGCACACTCTCACTTCCTGTAAACAAACGTTGATTTCCTCATTCATAGGTTGTGAGCATGACGTGTGAACCCAGAGCACCGGGTTGTTTAAGAATATCTTTCTTAAAATGGGGCACCCAGAACTGGATACAGAACTCCAACTATGTCCTGACCAATGCAGAATAGAGTGCAACTATTACTTCTCGTGATCTGGACATGATGTTTCTGTTAATGCAGCCTAAGATTGCATTCACTGTTTTAGCAGCTGCATCACACTGCTGGCTCATGTTCAGCTGAGCCACATATGAAACTGCCGTATACTGAGTGAAATCATTGGTCCATTTAGCCCAGGATTGTCTTCCATGGTGGGTGATGGCTGTCCAAGATCTTAAGCGGAGGTCTTCCCTGGCCCAGCTACCTAAGAACTTTTTAACCCGCAAGCCAAATCTGGCACACCTGGGGACCCAATCTGGTTCCCCCAGATGGCCATACCCATTTCCCCTGGCCACGCCCCCTTCCTGATTGCCAATCGCTTGACGGTTTCCCTACCATTAGGTAGAGCAGAACTGTTTTTTGTACCTTCTAATTCTTGGCCACCGTATTAATGATTCCTCAAGTCACATTGGATCTTTTTAGTAGTGACATCTGTGCAATGCACACAGATCCCCCCCCATGTGCATATGTATTTGACAGCACCATCTGGATACCTTCATGCAGCACCTGTTACAACAGGGTCCAGCCAACTCAACACCAGGATAAACATGGTCTCCTTGAGCAAGTCCGTCTCATTGCCATGAATGGGCTCTTGGTGACCAAGGTTGTTTCCTGTTAAAGGAAATGAGCTGATGTATTATTGATGGTTGGAGAAATCAGAAGATAAATCATTAACTCTCCCAGGTCTGAATTACTTTTGCAGACCTGGCAGGGGTGAGAACGGGGGTGGGAGACGTAATCAGCCATATATGCACAATGTCCCCAAGTATGAAGGAAACAGAATTAGGGATGCTTTATTTTTAAAAATGGCTTGTATGAGATCTCCTGGTGTATCTAGTTTCTTCTTTCAGAATTCCTCAGAATCTGCTCTGAGGAATCACAGTGGTTAATATCACATTGTAATATGTATTTTTATTTTTTATAAATGTATATAGCACATCTTCAGCAATACAGTTCAGTGGAGCAGTTTACAAACATTTTATATATTGATATAATAATAATAATAATAATAATAATATAATAATAATAATTTCTTACCCGCCTCTCCCTGTGGATCGAGGTGGGGAACAACATTAAATACAAATATATAATACATGAAACTGATTAAAAACGTGTAAACCTAATACATTATTAAAATAACAATAAAACACTTAAACTGCTGACAGCCCTTCCCCAATCCCCAACCTCCGTTAAATCCCCCTCTTTCCTTTCCTTGACCCCCTCTACAAGAATTCGGTTTGACACCTGGTTCTCCGATTATGCACATCTTCTCAGAAGCGCTTTATGGTAAATTACTGTATGCGGGAGGTAATTGAGCGCACAACTGGTGGCCTTACTGGTTGTTTGAAATGTGCTTTAGAAGTAGTTAATGCGGAGAATCGCTTGTTTACATCGTCAAAATGCACTTTAACGGGCCACTTGCTATTTAATGCGCATTCGATAATGCGCATAATCGAATAGCTAACGCGCCTCAACTCCCAATTTGCGCTCTGCTCATGTAGAGGTAAAAATTTTAATGAGACTTGAAAGAGCTTTAAATCATGGTTTGAGAACAGGGTTGAAGAAACCGAGGACCAGGGGCCAAATCCAGCCCACGAAGGGTTTCTAGAAGGACCCTCCCCTTTTACCTGGTTCCACCCCTTTATGTATGTATGTATGTATGTATTTATTTATTTGTTTATTTGTTTATTTGCATTTCTATACCGCTCAATAGCTGAAGCTCATCTCCTGGCTTTGATGGCGGATTTTCCCCCATTGTAAAAGGTTGAAACACCTCTTGAGCTTAGCAATTGGCTTTACGTTAAAATGTGGAATTTGATGTTTGGGCCGGAAGATCTGTACCCAATTTAGAATGTGCATTGATGCTCTTCCTGGTTAACCACAGTGTTGTGGTGGAGCCTGGGGCTCACAGGCACCAGAACTTTTTTATTAGCAGGCACCCGCCTCAAGCTTTGCTGTTCCCTTCAAGATTAGCTGACATCCTCATAGTAGCTGGAGGAGAGGGTGGATCTTCCCAGTAAGACTGGATTGTTATGAGCTACCCTTGGTGGAATGCCTTGGTGGGGTGGCCTGGTCTTGAATGGGCAATTAAGACCCAATAGATTTACAAGTGGTGCTGCTGGTGGAGATGAAAACAGCTAGAACTGGTTTGTTGATATGGATCAACACCACTGCCTGCGTTTTTGGACTCTCCTGTGGAAAGTATGTGGCTGTAGTGACTGTTAGAATGTAGGGTGGCCATATGGAAAGGAGGACAGGGCTCCTGTATGTTTAACAGTTGCATAGAAAAGGGAATTTCAGCAGGTGTCCTTTGTATGCATGCGGCACCTGGTGAAATCCCCTCTTCATCCCAACGGTTAAAGCTGCAGGAGCTATACTAGAGTGACCAGATACAGAAGAGGGCAGGGCTTGGATTTATGCTATTTTTTTCCTTACTACAACCCTGTGAGGTAGGTTGGACTGGGAGACAGAAACTGTGGGCTACCCAGTGAGCTTTATGAGTCATGAACCCAGGTCTCCACGATCCAAGTCCATCATTATAAAAATATATATTCCACTTTTCAACTCATATGGAATTGGAGGAGCAGGTTTTGTGTCCTGGGTTTTGGCCAATACTGTAAAATGTAATGCTTCTTTTTTCTGAAAATTAGTCAAGTAAGATTTTTCTTTCTTCAAAATAGCCTTGAAAGATAATCTCGGCCCCCCTCTACAAGATTTCGGTTTGACGCCTGGTTCCCCGATTATGCACATCTTCTCTCAATTGCTTTTACGCCTAATCCCTATACATGGGAGGCGCTGAAGCACATTACGGGCTGTATGAAAGGCATTTTAAAGTTTTTTACATGCTGAGAATCGCATGCAAATGTTGCTGAAAGTAATGCGCTTTGTCCCAGAGAAACTCCCCAAACCGGTTCCCTCCTTTTATTCTCCCCGCCCACCAGAATCTCCTGCCTTTGGTTTCCTAGGTTACCTGAAAGGAATGAGCTGATTAACATGTTCGGCTACCTGACTTCCCCCCTCCTTTGCCTGATTGCCATGACCTCCTCATGAGTAAATGGGAATGTGTCTCGCACACACACACACCAAAACAGACAGGGGGATGCTGCTTCGTTCCTTCCCCCTCCACTTCCCAGCGAGCTCAACAATTGTAAAACACACACACACACACACACACACAACTCAGCTCAGGAACCCAGCAAGAAGCGAGGGGAAGTTATGTCTGCTGATGGCTAATTATACGCATATCCGCACATCCTTCCTACCCCCTTTACGTCTCATAAAACCACCTCCATCTGGCCCCATGTCTCCATGTTAAAAATATTTCATCAGGGTACTTCAAAGAAACTTTATTTTTGGTTCACGTTGGGTCACCTCTTCTTGGAGCTTCCATCCAGAGAGACGGACTACAAGGAGGAAGTTGCCAGGAGGAGAGAGGAAAGGAAACTAAACCAAAAAGTGGGAGGTTTTCTCAGCGAAGGGGCAGTTCTATGCATGACATGACGACCACAGTCCAACCCCTGATCGTTAATGCGCCTCCTCAGAAAGTTGTTTACACGGACATAAGGCGCTCTTACTCCCTCCGTAAATTTAAACTCGCTAATTAACGCGCATTCGAAAATGCGAATAATCTGAGAGAAAACGGGCCTGAGCCCCGCTCCGCTCTTGTAGAGGTAAATTTCCTAATGCGCCTTGAAAGAGCTTTAAATCGCTTTTGTAGAGGCACCCTCATTTAGTTCAGGTAGGGAAACTTCAGCCTTTTGATTGCATATGCAGATTAAACAATAAATAACAAGCCAACCTCTGTGTATTTGAATTGTTTGGCAATCCTTGTTTCTTTTATTGAAAGCCTCCCTTTCTTTATACTCCACCCCCCACTTCCCTGTCCTCAGGACATCTTTGCCAGAATCAACATAAACATAATCCAGACCAATGGGAGAAGATCCAATTACTCCACACTAGAAAATGCAATTAACTTTTAAGGTCAGACTGTACCTTCCCCTGTAATCAAATGGTTTCAAACTTTGTACAAAGCCAGAACAGGTGTTTCTTTCATTCATGCTGTCTGTCTACCTGGCAAAGGCCCAAATATTTTTCTTTTAAGCTTATACTGCGCACAGATGCATGCCTGTCTCACGGCAGTCCCAAAGCCGGCTCATTACGGAGCCGAACGTGTTTTTGCTTTGTTTCCCTCGAACCCCATGCAGACAGCTGGTTTGTAATAGTTAGCCAAGCCATTGTCTGCATTTATGCCACACAGTACTTGCCAACCAGAAGGACGACGCTGGTGGTAAGAATACCTTCACCGTTTCTGTTGCACATTTCACGTGTTTGAAATAATTCTTACAACAGCCCGGCAAGGTGGGTAAGCAATATTGGGCATTAGCCAGACACTAGCGCTAACGTAAATTATGCTGCCCTAGCCTAAGCGACATGGAGCGCAACACCTGTAGTGTGTTAGCTGGCCCAATAGGATTTCCCAGAAAACCCATTCTGCTAGGTATTTTTCTGTTATCACTAGTGTTTGACTGGATACTCCATATTGCAAATGGTGGACCGAAGTTGAGAAGGTAGCGGCTTGCTTGAGACCGGGGCAGAATTTTAACCCCCCCCCCAAAAGCACATGGTATGAGGCCCCTGCTGTCAATCTACCGTAATTTAGGCCCTTTCCACGGCAGGCAAAATACCTGGGATGCCCCCCGGCTGCCCCCTGTGAGTCCAAATAACACACACATAGTCCCGGGGGTGGGTGGGCACGGGATTTTTCTGGGTTAAGAGAAACCAGAAAAATCCTGATTTTTCCGTGGTCCCGGGACCGTGGAAGAATGTCCCCGCCTGTCCCGGGTGCAGTTGCGCTTACTTATGAGTAAGCACAACAGCAAACTGGGCATGAAGCCGCACTGCGTGGCTCCATGCCCAGCAGGGGATGGGGTGGCACCAGTTTCGCCACCCCTGGGAGGGCAGGGAGGGGGTGGACTCCCACACACGCAATTGTTTTTTTTAAAAAAAACACTCACCGTTTTCAGAGGAGTGCTTGTGTGCTCTTCTCCAGAAAAAAATACCCAAAAATGGCGAATGGGTTGTCACACTGGTGATGAGGATTGGGCGCGCCGATCCCGGAAGTAACTGCTTCTGGGATCCCCCGCCCTGAGCCCCATACACCCCTCCAGTGTTATCAAGAAATTAAACATTTGTAAAGTGGGTAATTTTACTAACCTTTCTTTAGAAAACAGGTTAGATAGGATTTCACTCTAAGTCAGCCCCATTTGGTTCAACCAGGCTTACTCCCAAGTAAGTCATAGAATCATATAATAGTAGAGTTGGAAGGAGCCTATAAGGCCATCGAGTCCAACCCCCTGCTCAATGCAAGAATCCACCTTAAAGCATCCCTGACAGATGGCTGTCCAGCTGCCTCTTCAAAGCCTCTAGTGTGGGAGAGCCCACAACCTCCCTAGATCATTGGTTCTATTGCCATACTGCTCTAACAGTCAGGAAGTTTTTCCTGATGTCCAGCTGGAATCTGGCTTCCTGTAACTTAAGCCCATTATTTCAAGTCCTGCATTCTGGGATGAACGAGAAGCGATCCTGGCCCTCCTCTGTGTGACAACCTTTCATGTATTTGAAGAGTGCTATCATGTTTCCCCTCAATCTTCTCTTCTCCAGGCTAAATATGCCCAGTTCTTTCAGTCTCTCCTCATAGGGCTTTGTTACCAGACCCTTGATCATCCTTGTTAACTCTGAACACGCTCCAGCTTGAAGTCTGGTGCCCAGAACTGGACGCAGTACTCAAGATGGGGCCTAACCAGTGCCAAATAGAAGGGAACCAGTACCTCACGCAATTTGGAAGCTATACTTCTATTAATGCAGCCCAAAATAGCATGTGCTTTTTTTGCAGCCACATCACACTGTTGGCTCATATTCAGCTTGTGATCTACAACATTTCCAAGATCCTTCTCGCTTGTAGTATTGCTGAGCCAAGTATCAACCCATCTTGTAACTTGGCATTTGGTTTCTTTTTCCTAGGTGTAGAACTTGCCATTTATCCCTATTAAATTTCATTCTGTTGTTTACAGCCCAGCGCTCCAGTCTATCAAGATCACCTTGAAGTTCGTTTCTGTCTTCCAGGATATTAGCTATCCCACCCACTTTTGTGTCATTTACAAATATAAGCATTCCCTGCACCTCTTCGTCCAAATCATTAATAAAATGTTGAAGAGCACTGGGCCCAGGGCTGAGCTCTGCAGTACCCCACTCATTACCTTCCCCCAGTGTAAAAAGGTACCATTGATAAGCACTCTTTGAGTCCGATTCTGTAGCCAACTGTGGATCCACATATAGTTGTTCCATCTAGCCCACTTTTAGCTAGTTTGTTAATCAGAATGTCATTGGGTACTTTGTCAAAAGCTTTGCTGAAGTCAAGATATATTATGTCCACAGCATTCCCACAATCCACAAGGGAGGTTATCCGATCAAAAAATGAGATCAGATTAGTCTGACAGGATTTGTTCTTGACAATTCCATACTGGCTTCTAGTAATCACTGCATTGTTTTCAAGGTGCTTACAGACTGACTTCTTTATAATCTGCTCCAAAATTTTACCAAGGATGGATGTCAGACTGACTGCTGTGTAGTTCCCAGGTTCCTCCTTTTTGCCCTTTTTGAAGACAGGGACAACGTTAGCCCTCCTCCAGTCATCCACCTGTCTTCCATGATTATGCAAAGATAATGGACAGTGGTTCTTCTGAGAGTTCTTCTGCTAGCTCCTTCATTACTCTAGGATGCAGTTCGTCGGGCCCTGGAGACTTGAACTCGTTCAAAGAAATTAGGTTTTCTTGACCATTTGTTTATCAATCACAAGCTGCAATCCTGCCCCTTCAGCTTGTACTTCACTTTTTCCAGGGGGTGAGGTCATAGACCCTCTTTTGGGAGAAGACTGAGCCAAAGTAGGAATTGAGCACTTCGGCCTTTTCTTTGTCACGCTACACACTGTATAAGATTGCTACGGAAAGCTTTTAGACCTAGAATAAATGTAAGTGTAAATAGTTTGAATTTTGGGGATGCCAAGTGTTTAACAGGACCCCTCTGGCCATTTGGGGGAAAGCTGCGCTGTAAATGGCAATACGTCGTTCCAGTGTTTATGGCGTGCCCATTGTGGTGTCGTATTATTGGCTTTTCATTTGAATTATAAAATACATAAACTATAAATCGAACGGGAACGTGTGTGATACGTGGGGAAAAGTCACCATTCTGAACATTTTTAAAGCTTTTACTCAAACCTTTTCTTTAAACAGCTGGTGCACTTCAGAAATCCAGTTGTTCTTATTTCAACTGGGAAAACAAATGTAGGGAGAGAGAGAAATGCAGGTGGACAGAAAGCACAGTGTAATCCAAGCTTCCCGCTCCCCGCCCTTCCTTTGCAGTACACCGGTGCTTTCCCAACCAGCCATTTCTCCCCTGAAATGTCTCCTTCCTTCCACTCTCACTTTTCCTCTTGCCCCACCTTGCTCGCTATTATTAGCTTGGGAGCGCAATATTAGGGTGACCCTATGGAAAGGAGGACTGGGCTCCTGTATCTTTAACAGTTGTCTTGAAAAGGGAATTGCAGCAGGTGTCATTTGTGTGCCTGCAGCACCTGGTGAAATCCCCTATTCATCACAACGGTTAAAAATGCAGCAGCCCTGTCCTCCTTTTCATATGGTCACCCTACGCAATATTTAACCTTTTCTTTATGTTAAGTTAACCAACAGCCTTGTATGTGTGTTTATATTTATTTGCAATTCTTTTCTACTGCTTAATATAATAAAATCTCTAAAGCGGTTCACATATAAATATGTTTAAAACACTTTTAAAGTACTATATGGTCACCTTATCTACTCAGCAGTATCCCCCATGGAGTGTAATGCGAGTTTCTTCTGAGTAGAGATGTATACAATTGCACAGAATTGATCCATTACCCCACAGCATGCCTACCGGGTGGGCAGCTGCAGTATTTTGGAGGGAGCTGAGCCTCTACCTAGGTTTGATCCATGGTGGGTGGCTGCCATCTTAGATTTTTCAGATAGGGTGACCATATTGAAAGGAGGACAGGGCTCCTGTATCTTTAACAGTTGCATAGAAAAGGGAATTTCAGCAGGTATCATTGTTCTGCATGCAGCACCTGGTGAAATTCCCTTTTCATCACAACAGTTAAAACTGCAGGAGCCCTGCCCTGTTTTGCATTTTGCACAAGCTGCAGCTTCTGAACCATTTTCAAAGGCAGCCCCACATAGACTGCATTGTGGTAATCTAACCTGGAGGTTACCAGAGCATACACAACTGAAGCCATGTTTTCCCTGTCCAGATAGGGGCATAGTTGGGCCACCAACCAAAGTTGGTAGAAGGCACTCCATGCCACTGAGGCCATCTGAAGTGACATAGATGGTACAGAACAATGGCACAAAACCAGCACCACACCCAGTGGGACTGAAGCACACCAGGCGAGTATCAAAAGGGAAAACTGCACCGTTCCATGACTCGTTTGGAACAGGTTTGGCCCAGAAAGGTGGCACGTTAAGGATATCCTGGTAGAAAGTTCTCATGATCATCAAGAGGGGTCTATGTATGCTTACCCAAAGTAACAAACATCAGTAACTTGTAATGACTTTCTGGCACACTGTGCAACTTAATTTATCTCATCCATCTTGGCAGTACAGTAAATACTTGGCTAACCGTCACGTTTAAATTAATTGGGATGGGAAGGATAGGGATCATACTAATACGGTGTTATGAAGACCACACAGGGGAATTCAGATAGCTGAGTTTTGGGTAATTAGAGTTAGGAATAATGGGATGGAAGGTGGGGGGTAAGGGGGAACAAATTCCTTGGTAATTTCCTAAAATGCAAAGAAAACAACAAGTTAATACTGGGCATTAGCTCTGTGACATTGATCCTTCCCGTATTAGCATCCCAGCCAACTTTTTTTATTGCTCAGAGTGTTGTAACTTGCTCAGAGCCTTTGGAGATGGGCGGGACAATTGATGAACACATTAGTTAATTTTGATTTAATTCAATGGTGCAGGGAGGAGGGTCAGTTACCAGTTATGTGATGGTGACACATAGGACTACTATTGCTTCCCCAAACGTTGAAGTTGATATCCTATAGTACAGGAGTGTTGAACCCCTTTCAGTTTTGGAAGAGCACTTGGGGGCTGCATTGGGCTGGGTTGAGGGCAAAAGGAACAGGGCCCAAATACCAACAATACCAGCATATTGAAGCTCAAAGCTCTTAGTGCCACGAACTAAAAGCTTTAGGAATGGCGTTTGAACCTTTTAGAATGGGAAACACCAAACTATCAGCAGTCAGGGGGGAAGGTGGTGGGGGAAGGGGAAGGGGTGTGTGTGGCCTTCTGGGGGAGCCCTGGAGGGCCAAATTGGGCCCCCAGGCAGGCTGAATTTGGCCAACGGGCCTGATATTCAACACCCCACAGTTCACAACCCAACAACAAACCATGGATTAACAAACCATCTGTTAGTGTGGCTAGGTTCACACAGCACAACAACTCATGATTCCACAACAACCCACCCTGGCTTGTGTTGTGTAGGGTGACCCTATGGGAAGGGGGACAGGGCTCCTGTACCTTTAACAGTTGTATAGAAAAGGGAATTCCAGCAGGTGCCATTTGTATGCATGCAGCACCTGGGGAAATCCCCTCTTCATCACAACAGTGAAAACTGCAGTGACCAGATACAAAAGAGGGCAGGGCTCCTGCAGGTTTAACTGTTGTGATGAAGAGGGAATTTCACCAGGTGCTGCATGCATAGAAATGACACCTGCTGGAATTCCCTTTTCTATACAGCTGTTAGAGATACAGGAGCCCTGCCCTCCTTTCCATACGGCCACCCTATAATAATATCTCTAATATGGAAACAAATTCTTGCTTTTTCTTGTGTCTCCTTACTTGTAGAGAAAAAGCTTCATGTAATATACTGACATTTTAGCAAGCATTATCCTGGAATCCATGCTGAGGATCTGTGGTTTTTTCACTGCGGTTGTAGAGGGGAAAAAACCTCTCCAAATGTAGTTAAATATACGACCCCCATCAATACATTGAAACCCTGCTTATTGCTACAGTTAATCTGATTAACTCACAGGCTTTCCAAATGAAGACAAATCTTGCAGACCTTGCAAGTTTGCCCCTGCTTTTATCTTAGAGTGTTTCTCAGCGATTCAGGCAAATATTTGCCGTTCTTAATTTCCCAGTCACATTAGTAAAGAAGGGGGCGGGGGGGGGCAACAGCTGAATGCAAACAGCGGTCCTCTGTAAAAACGCATCTGGCTACATTTTCTTTGCGTCGTTAACCACGCCAGTTACAGTAACAGGTGGAGAAAGTGGAGGGTCTTTACGTCATCAAAAGGATGTCAGCCACAAAATCCAGGTTGGATTTCCAGGCGACACAAAGTGGTTGATATACAATAAAGCTCGCCAAAGATAAAAGTGTCCGAATTAAGACACAGATGCAAATTGACCTGCAAACGTAGCAGCCTGGAATGTGTCCATTAGAAGCTCCATGCAAAGAGCCATCCTATGGTTCCGGGGCAAGTGTCCCGGGGCCATAGGATGGTTTGGATTACCCTTCCGAGGTCAGAGACAGTGGTCCAATCTCAGAAGGGGAAATGGGAGAACTGACCATCCTCCTCCACCAGCTCACAGCTAGCATGGGAAGTCCTGCTCCAGCTGCCTCCATGGTCGCGAAAGCAACCTCAGAGGAGGAGGAAAGGGGATGTTTCAATGGGGGGGGAGGGGAGGAGACCGGAAAGGCCAGGATATGAGTTATCCTGAGCCCCCTTTGCCTCCTTCCCTCCAATGCACCCTCATTAGATTGTCAGAAAAGCCCATCTGCTTTCAGTCAACAACCCAGGAATGCTCCATTCCTGGATTGTTATTGTGACATCCGATAACCATGGGTGATTGTTAGGTAAACTGTGGATTGTTTAACCCTTAAATAACCCAGAATTTCAGATTTGGATGTCACAATAGCAACCCAGGAATGGGGCGCAAGTGTATCACACTTGCTAGCTGCCACTTGATCACAACAATCTGTTTTAAACCTGGGACTTGAACCTGGGACTTCTGCATCCAAAGCAGGTGCTCTTCTGGCGCACTACATTCCCTCCCTTAGCTTGGGAAATAAATACACTGATGCTTTTGCACCAGTCCCATTAATTTCAATTAAGCTTGCACAGGAACGAATCCTTGTGAACTATTCCCGTATGTTTTAGTTGTCTTTATCCTCTGTGGGTAAGAGGATTTTAAGAAAGGCAATATAGTTTAAAAAAAATATACTGAAAAGGTAAGATTAGAGCAAGCGGTGCGAGGTGCCTGCAGCAGGTGGTGGAGCTAGAGGAGCAGTGAATTGGGCTGCTCCCCCACCTCTGCCCTGGTAGGAGGGCTTGGTCCTTCCTCACCACCTCTAGCAGGTGCTCTAGAGAGCCCCACCAGCAGCTGCTTTCACTGTAGCATTTGGAGGAGTGAGAGAGCAGCGAGTAGGGCTGTCTGGAGCAGTCGCCCGCCCTCTGTTTCCTTCATCACACACACACACCCCATTTCCCTTACATTTGCTGCCGCCATGTTGATTCTATGGAGAGCCATGTGTCTGGAAGAAGCAGCCACAGAACTCTTGTGGGAGTCACATAGCCACTTCTTCTGTCCATGCAGCTTGTCGTGACTAGCTAGGCCGGTTCCCCTTGGGCTGGGAGAAGGAGTTTCTGGCAATCAATCGGAATTAGATTCTGAAGCACAAAAATCCAGTCCTTCTAAAGACAAGCAACTCCCTGCCCCCTAAATCTAGTTACAAACACACAATCTACAAAAATAATAATAATAATGCAAGTTCAAATCTATGAAAAGCCTCACCATATTTTTCATAGCACAGTTCTTAAACATCTAAAATCTAAATAACAAGAGTCTATGTGCAGAGTGCTTTCAGAGTCCCCAGAGATCGAATCTCAAACATGAAAGATGTCAAGCTTCGCGTCGAAAGATGATCTCTGACAAGCTTCTTCAGCCTTGCTTCAGCTATTAATATATATTAAAAAGTTAGCCCATTCAAAGCTACTTGACAAACAGGTCCTCTGACCTGTAACTATGCCCTATGTGCCAACAAAGCGAGATTGCTCCACCCACTAAAATAATGCTACCATCTAAGGCCCCCTCTACAAGAATTCGGCTTGATGCCCGGTTTCCCGATTATGCGCATCTTCCCACAATCGCTTTTACGCCTAATTCCTATAAACGACAGGCGGTGAAGCGCATTACCGGCAGTATGAAACGCGCTTTAAAGTGGTTGAAATGCAGAGAACCTTTTGTTTACATGGTCATAAGGCGCTTTAACTCGCGCAGAAAATTTAAACTCACTATTTAACGTGCATTCGATAATGCGCATAATCGGACAGAAAAAGAGCCTCAACCCCCGATTTGCACTCCGTTCATGTGGAGGTAAAATCGGTAATGCGCTTTGAAAGAGCTTTAAATCGCTCTTGTAGAGGCACCCCAAGTGACAACTTCCAAGAGTAGTCCCCTTCTTTATACCCTACTCAAATTCCCCAAAGAAACCTATTACAGCTACAAAACCACGACAAAAAATAATAATAATAAAGTTACTCCTGTAAGAAACTCTAACAGAAATAAACTCGCAAAAACATTAACTTTCTAATACTATTTCTAATACATCAACTTCAACAAGGCCTCTGGCCTTGTAATACGCATGACACAGCTCTCCATAGAGTCAATGCAGTGGCAAACATAAGGGGAAGGGGGATACACAGCAGGGAAGAGAGGGGGAAAGGGGGCACAATAATAATAATAATAATAATAATAATTATTATTATTATTATTATTTCTTATCCGCCTCTCCGTTTGGATTGAGGCGGAGAACAACAGTAAATATAAAATATGATAAAACACATAAAACTGATTAAAAACATGGTACACATTATTAAAATAGCAATACAACATCCTAAAAAATGTTCTAAAATTTCACTGGATATGCAATGCAGTGGGCAAAAAGGGGCGTGATGCAGCAATGGTCAGAGAGCTTGTGCCATGTCTCCCCCCCCCCCCCCCCGCCAAATCTCCAATTATTTATCAAGAGGAGCGAATTCTCAACAATAGCAACAAAAAAAGATAGGCACATTATGCAAATCATATCTAAATTATACACGTTTTATACTGAGTTATCTAACTGTACACATTGTAAGAATTGCTTAGCTTTTAAATAGCTGTCATAATTGCAGTTCTTGCTGTGTACCTGCGTCTTGTTTCAGCACATACCCTATTTTTCTGAAAGAAATATCAGGATTCCCCCCTCCCCCCCCTCCCATGTTTACAGAAGGGTTGGGTAGATATGCAATCACATGCTTCGTAATTTATGTATTTGTAAAAGGTGTCCAACATAGTAAACCATAGGTGGGGTCAGCCTAGCTGCATGGAAATACAGCTAACAGATGTGATGAGGCACAAGGCTGCCAGTGAAAATGTCAGCCCCGTGTTGTGTTCCCCCTCCTGTCCCGTCCCCCCCCCAAATGTGTAGTTATCATATGGAAATGCAAGATGTGAAGACATAAAGGTTTTGCATTTCCCCATCGCCGTTGGTAGCCAATAAAGTATGGCAGACGCAAATAAACACAGAATGTGATGACCTCGCATCTGGTTTCCATAACTATTCATTACAGGGAAAAGAAGGAACTGGACATAGAGCTAAAGTGTTCTTTGGCAACCTTAGATCACGCTCATGTCTGGCTCTAGTCTGAGCTGACATTGTGCCAAATTAATGGGCCTCAGGTGCAAAAATCTGGGTGCCCAAAGAACCATTTGTGCCAAAAATTTGGGCTGGTGACTGAGGCCCTTTTTACACCAGGCTTTTTGCCTGGGATGCCCCCCAGCTGGTCCCTGTGAGTCCAAATGATGCACAGGGAGTTCCGGGGCGGTGGCGGGGGGGCAGTCACGGCATTGTCCAGGGATAAGGGAACCCTGGAAAATCCTGAATTTTCTGCGGTCCTGGGAAGTTCCCGGAACTGCGAGAGATGTGTCTGCCCGTCTGCGGTGGTGCCGCACTTACTCGGAAGGGCAGGGAGCAGGGTGGGAGCCCGATTGCGCGTGGTTTTAAAACAAACAAACAAACTTGGAGCACACGAGAGCTCATGCACGAGGCTCGGGGTTCCGGAAAACCAAAATGGTGGGCGTGATGAGCGCAACGTGCCCGGGAGGAAGCGGAACTTCTGCTTCCTCCGTGAGGATTGACACCGCCGATCCCGGAAGCTGCTACTTCCGGGATCGCCCACCCTCCGCCCTCTACACCCCAATGTGTAGAAAGGGCCTGGGCCTCAAAAGAGGAGAAGAGAGATGGCCTTTTCATCACCACGGAGTAGTTGCAACTGGCAGCCATTGACCGGAGGATGAGCTCCCAAGTCAAGGCGAATAAATTGCATATGGACTTGAACTCTGGCCCCTCTAGATTATGGAAGTGGAGGACCGGGTGGGTGGAGAAGAAAGAATGGTCCATGACAGGAAGACCCTTGTCCTCACTAGTGCACTTAGTAGAAGCTGGCTTCTAGAATATCTGGATCACTCTGAAGCTTTCCAAATCGAAAACATTTACACCTGTAGCTGACACCATTCAAAATGAGAACAACTTCCCTTACTTGGCCTCATCTCTTCCCCCTCATCTCTTCCCTTGGAGCTTCTAAAATAGCTGGACCAGAGAGACCAGTGATATGATCTGAGAAAAAGCATGGGGGCGGCAGCTTCTTCTCCATTAGCACCTCCGTGCCCCAGCTTGCTATGGGACCAATGTTTCCTGCCAGGATGCATTTCTGCAGAACCTGCCCCCGCCCTCATGTCCTAATTGGGACAAGCCCATCGGTGTCACTGTGCTGTTCTAGAATTCTGTACACGTAGCAAGCCGCCTCCACCTCGTTACCCGAAACGACCCCGGCAGGAATAGGAGTATGCGGCAATCGCATTGCATGGATGCCTGAAAGGCAGACGCTTAAATCAAGAAGACATTTCATCTTGGCCCACCCTCCTTATCCAAAAGTCAATCTAAGGGGAAGGGTATTTTGGAGACATCCTTTGCCCTCATCTCCAGTTACAGTTTTCATCTAAGGAATGCCTGATGAACTTCCTGACAAGATGTGGGCACTCATCGCCTGCAGCCATGAGCTTCTCTCCCATTCCTTAAACTGGAGGCATGTGAGCCTTCGTTTGCAAAGGGGCTATCAGATACAAAAGAGAGCATGGCTCCTGCAGCTTTAACTGTTGTGGTGAAGAGGGGATTTCACCAGGGGTTGCATGCATACAAATGCCACTTGCTGAAATTCCCATTTCAATACAATTGTTAAAGATACAGAAGGCTTGTCCTCCTTTTCATATGGTCACCCTACTTTCAGACAAGTAGTTAACTGTGCCAACACCTTGCTCCATTCACAGAATTTCCCAGGGGATCCAGACATCATCTCATTCATGATCTTCCTGTGTTTTCCCACTGCTTTTCCCATCTTTTTGTTTCAATAGCCGAACATCTGTTAAGTAGGGTGACCAGATAAAATCCAGGTCAGGGCTCATGTAACTTTAACAGTTGTAGAGAAAAGGGAATTTCAGCCAGTGTCATTTGCATGCTATTAGTTCCTGGTGAAATTCCCTCTTCATCACAACTGTTAAAGTTGCAGGGGCCCTGCCTTCTTTTGTATATGGTCACTCTAGTATAGTGCCTGCAACTTTAACTGTTGTGATGAAGAGGGAATTTCACCAGGAACTAATTGCATACAAATGACACTGGCTGAAATGCCCTTTTCTCTACATCTGTTAAAGTTACATGAGCCCTGACCTGGATTTTATCTGGTCACCCTACTGTTAAGCAAGCAAACAAAGAAACAAACGGGACAGAATCGCTGCACAGCGCCTTCTCATTTTTAGTGCTAGGACCGCTCAGTCTAGCACTAGGCAGGAGTGCACAGGGAAATGCCATCTCTAAAGTACATCACAATGATGTGCCACAAGCCACATTGTTGTCTTGCTACAACAGACAAACACTACTATTCCTCTAGAAATGTTTGGGGCATTACTTTTCTTTCAAACGTCTGCCTGTTTTGTTTGATTTTCTGATTTAAAGGTAGGTTCTTCTCAGGGTTTTGAAGGTGAAAACTTGTTTGCTCGGCTCCAAGTGCCATTTGATATATATTTCAAGGACCTGACGTCTCTGCGCTGGGGATTTATTTCTTCCCTAATGAGGTGAAGGGTTGACACGCTGGCAGTGAAGAGGGCATGAGTGGGAGTGGGGGCCAACTGGCATTTGTACCTTGAGCTTCAATGCAAGCATGAAGTACACATAAAGGAATTTAATCAGCTCCAGTTTTCTGCAACTAAATCCTTTGGCTCTGGAGACCGATTTATAGCGAGGGGAGCTTCAACGTTTAGATGTTCATAAGGGATTGCAGACAACCTCTTTCCCTTTGGACAAGCCTTTTCCCCAATAATGGGACTCAAGGCAGCTTACAAATTAAAACGTACAGTTAAAACAAATAGCGATATACAAAAATTAAACATATAATTGAACATAGTTCAATTTTAAAATATTTTAAACATTTAAAAATATTTTAAACACACATAATTTAAAAAATCCAAACTATAAGCAGTACATTGATGATGCCTTGCCCAAGGGCCCTCAAAGACCTGGAGCTGGCACTGCTCACGATACAGGACAGCTGCCCACGGTTTATATTCTTACATAGTGCTCAGATGGGAACAGAAGGGCTTTGGGTGGTCTACTGATAAGATTACAGAGAGTGCAGCAATGATGCAACATGGAAGAAACAATGAAATTAGGTTTTGATCCTTGGTAACATCCATCTTTATTTATCCAGGTTATCTGAAATCTTCAGGGCCCCCCGAACTGCATCCTAGAGTAATAAAGGAGCTGGCAGAAGAACTCTCAGAACCACTGTCTATTATCTTTGCTAAATCATGGAGGACGGGTGAAGTGCCGGATGACTGGAGGAGGGCTAATGTTATCCCTATCTTCAAAAAGGGCAAAAAGGAGGAACTTGGGAACTACAGACCAATCAATCTGGCATCCATCCCTGGGAAAATTTTGGAGCAGATTATAAAGAAGTCAGTCTGTAAGCACCTTGAAAACAATGCAGTGATTACTACAAGCTAGCATGGATTTGTCAAGAACAAATCCTGTCAGACTAATCTGATTTCATTTTTTGATCAGGTAACCTCCCTTGTGGACAGTGGGAATGCTGTGGATATAGTATATCTTGACTTTAGCAAAGCTTTTGACAAAGTGCCCCATGACATTCTGATTCACAAACTAGTGAAAAGTGGGCTAGATGGAACAACCATTAGGTGGATCCAGAGTTGGCTACAGAATTGGACTCAAAGAGTGCTTATCAATGGTACCTTTTCACACTGGGGGGAGGTAACAAGCGGGGTACCGCAGGGCTCAGTCCTGGGCCCAGTGCTCTTCAACATTTTTATTAATGATTTGGACGAGGAGACGATTTGCAGACGACACAAAATTGGGTGGGATAGCTAATATCCTGGAAGACAGAAACAAACTCCAAAGTGATCTTGATAGACTGGAGCGCTGGGCTGTAAACAACAGAATGAAATTTAATAGGGATAAATGGCAAGTTCTACACCTAGGAAAAAGAAACCAAATGCCAAGTTACAAGATGGGGTGATACTTGGCTCAGCAATACTACAAGCGAGAAGGATCTTGGAAATGTTGTAGATCACAAGCTGAATATGAGCCAACAGTGTGATGTGGCTGCAAAAAAAGCACATGCTATTTTGGGCTGCATTAATAGAAGTATAGCTTCCAAATTGCGTGAGGTACTGGTTCCCTTCTATTTGGCACTGGTTAGGCCCCATCTTGAGTACTGCGTCCAGTTCTGGGCACCAGACTTCAAGCTGGAGCGTGTTCAGAGTTAACAAGGATGATCAAGGGTCTGGTAACAAAGCCCTATGAGGAGAGATTGAAAGAACTGGGCACGTTTAGCCTGGAGAAGAGAAGATTGAGGGGAGACATGATAGCACTCTTCAAATACTTGAAAGGCTGTCACACAGAAGAGGGCCAGGATCTCTTCTCAATCAACCCAGTGCAGGACACGGAATAATGGGCTCAATTTACAGGAAGCCAGATTCCGGCTGGACATCAGGAAAAACTTCCTGACTATTAGAGCAATATGACAATGGAACCAATTACCTAGGGATGTAGTGGTAGGGTGACCATATGGAAAGGAGGATAGGGCTCCTGTATCTTTAACAGTTGCATAGAAAAGCAGAATTTCAGCAGATGTCCTTTGAATGCCCCCAGCACCTGGTGAAATTCCCTCTTTAGCAGAACAGTTAGAGCTGTAGGAGCCTTGCCCTCTTTTGTATCTGGTGACACCTACTAAAATTCCCTTTTCTTCACAACTGTTAAAGATACAGGAGCCCTGTCCTCCTTTCCATATAGTCACCCTATGTAGTGGGCTCTCCCACATTAGAGGCATTCAAGAGGCTGTTGGACAACCATCTGTCAGGTATGCTTTAAGGTAGATTCCTGCATTGAGCTGGGGGTTGGACTCAATGGCCTTATAGGCCCCTTCCAACTCTATTCTATGATTCTATGATTCTATAACCCTAAGCTGACCATATGAAAAGGAGGACAGGGCTCATGTAACTTTAACAGTTGTAGAGAAAAGGGAATTTCAGCCAGTGTCATTTGTATGCAATTAGTCCCTGGTGAAATTCCCTCTTCATCACACCAGTTAAAGTTGCAGGCACTATACTAGAGTGACATATACAAAGGAGGGCAGGGCCCCTGCAACTTTAACTGTTGTGATGAAGAGGGAATTTCACCAGGAACTAATTGCATACAAATGACACTGGCTGAAATTCCCTTTTCTCTACAACTGTTAAAGTTACATGAGCCCTGTCCTCCTTTTCATATGGTCTGCCTATATAACCCTTGACACTTCTATACCCACATCTCCAATTATCCTGTATATCTAATGAATCATTTCTGAAGTGAGGTACTATTGATCCAAGATCTTATGATGATTATCTATGAAGGTTACACATGGGGATGCTTCTGGCCTAGTTGTACATATTTCTATTTTTCTTCTCATAAATGAATCTCCAATTTCCACCTGGTCCTAAATGTATTCCCTTGACTACTTTCCAGTTTCCAGCAATAATTTTCATAGAAGCCACCATGGATTAGCATTTCTCTTTAAACAGTCACACACTGAGTATATCAATCTTTGTTTGCTATCTTACCTTTTCTGTCTGACCATATACCTCAGCTGAAAGCAATAATGTCAGAAAATATGTTTAGTATTCTAATTCAAAGTTAGTTAATACTTTGTTAGTTATAAAAATATCCTTAAAGGTGTTGTGCTTTTCCATCATGCTAAGGAATTTGGCAAAACTGTGTTCTTTCCCCCTACTATAAACAAAACATGCAAGAGGACAAAGCTCTGGACTTAGAAGATTTTGAAATTTCCCCCTGCACCAAATTGCCTTTTAAAGCAGTGGCTTCAGCAGGATTTAGGATGTACAGTTTACATTCTTGCGTAGTGCTCAGATGGGAACAGAAGGGCTTTGGGTGGTTACTGATAAGATTACAGAGAGCACAGAAATTATGCAACATGGAGGAAACAATGAAATTAGGTTTTGATCCTTGGTAACACCCGTCTTTATTTATCCAGGTTATCTGAAAGACTGTCTTAGGAGCTTGCCCGTCCTCTGAGATATTCAGGGGAGGCCCTTGTCTCAGTCTCACCACCATCACAGACACGCCTGGTGGGAACACGGGAGAGGGCCTTCACGGTGGTTGCTCCAAGGCACTGGAATTCCCTTCCCAGGGAAGCTAGACTGGCTCCCTCCTTGGTATGCTTCCGGAGGCAGGCTAAAACGTTTTTGTTCCATCAGGCCCTTGGGGAATAGTCTGGTTTATTATTATTATTATTATTATTATTATTATTATTATTATTACCAATGTGGTAGTGTGAAACTCTACATTCAGCCTGCCATGTATGTTCTGAAAGACTGACCAGTGCCTACAGCTGGTCAGCTGTCATTTTAGTGCCTAATTGGGCCACAAAGATTTTCTGCCTTTGCTTCACTAGAAACTCCAATAACCTAAGCCATGCTCTGCAGCTGGTTAAAGCAGCATGTACGAAACAGACCCTACTAGAACAAGAGAGCCGCAGGGGGTCTATAACATCCTATCTTCTGCTTCCCTATTAAGATCAAGAGAAGCATTTGTTTATTCAGATACTTTAGATTATTAGGGTGACCATATGGAAAGGAGGACCAGGGCTCCTGCATCTTTGTTGTATAGAAAAGGGAATTTCAGCAGGTGTTATTTGTATGCATGCAGCACCTGGTGAAATTCCCTCTTCATATACTAGAGTGACCAGATAGAGTGACCAGATACAAAAGAGGGCAGGGCTCTTGCAGCTTTAACTGCAGTGATGTAGAGGGAATTTCAACAGACCAAGGGCCCATTTAGTCCAGTTCTCTGTTCACACAGTGGTCAACCAGGTGTCATCCAGGGACCCACAAGCAGGACAAGGTGCAACAGCACCATTCAACCAATGTTCCTCAGCAACTCGGATGGTGGAGGTAGCACATAGGCTTTACATTTAAAGGTTTAAATCAGCCTTTTAAATTGGGACTGGAAATCAAGTGGGGATACTGAAGGAAGAAGAATCGATGGAACTTTCCTCAGGAATGCAGAAAAACCACCCAGCTTGGAGTTGGACCCTATATTTTCCCACTCTCTTTGGCTCTTGCTAATCTTTATGGAGTTTACATTCCATCCATCACATTTATAACCAGGCTTCAGGAAGAGGGATTAGAACCAAGGGTCCTGCGAGTGATTCACGCAAAGGCTCTGCTTTATCTTAACTACCAGAATGGCTCTTCTGCCGGATCCACATAATTTCCTTATCACTATTTCGCATGCATTCAGGATGCAAGTCCTGATCTCAAGCCTTTGGAGTGGGGGTAGGGGGCCATCAGAGGAGCTGACTCTAACTTTTGTGCATTTCCATGCTTGGCCACCTTGAGTAGAATTACCGAAAGAGGAAGGATGATTAAATGCATCTATGACAGTTAGAACTGTAAAGGAGCTATCCAAGCTGCAAAGATACCTTGGATAGCTCCTTTAGAGTTCTGACTGGAACCCGGGGCATATTCACCATCCCACTACAAAAGGAAAGCTAAAAGATCAGCTTGCATTCCTGCTAACCAGTACTAAACTTCGTGTGGAGCATGTGGCTCGGGAGACATTTTCCTCCCTCTTTCCAGACACTAGAACCCGGGGTCATCCCATGAAGCCGAAGGGCGGGAGATTCAGGACAAATAAAAAGAAAGTACTTCACACAGCACATAGTTAAATTATGGAATTCACTACCACAAGATGTAGTGATGGCCATCCATTTGGTTGGCCTTAAAAGGGGGTTGGATAAATTCCTGGAGGAGAAGGCAATCAATGGCTACTAGCCCTGATAGCTATGTGTTACCTCCATTATCTGGGCAGTAAGCCTGTGTGCACCAGTTGCTGGGGAACATAGGTAGGAGGGTGCTATTGCACCATGGCCTGCTTCATTGGTTCCTGGCCGACAGCTGGTTGTCCACTGTGTGAGCAGAGTGCTGGACTAAATGGGCCCTGGGTCTGATCCAGCACAGCATTTCCTATATTCTTAAACTTGTTAACCACAGGTGTGTGACTTTAACAATATAAGAAGCATTGGGGGAGGGGTGCTAAACCCTCCTCCCTTCTATGCTTTCCACCCCCTTCAGGCACTTGCACTAATCACGTCTCTCCCATCCCAAGTTTGATGTGAGCAGGAAAGAGAAAACCGTGACCAATGGACAGAGAGGAGGTTAGGTATGGGAGACAGGAGGGCTCACTATCTTTCTCCCATGTGCAGCTTCATAGATCCTCACCTATGTATTTTTCTAATTCAAATTGATTTTATACATTGTTGAATTCCCTGGGCTCTGTGTATGTGTGGATGTTGGGGCAACATTCTGAGACAGTGGCTGAATTCGGACAACACAATAGTCAATGGTGGGGTAATAATCAACTTTACAGTTGTTCATCTAGGGGGTACTCCCGACACAATATGGTAATAAATAATCAACTGTGGTGTGGATTAGGATCAGCGCTGAGTTGACTATGGCAGCATTCGGACGACACAATAGTCAATACAACTGACGATTGTTTCCCCACCCCCAGTTGCTTATTGTGTCGTCCGAATTCAGCCAGTGTGTCTGCAAATGGATATGACAAGGACCTTGCACCAGTCTGTAAGGATATGGGCCAATTCGCACAATCAAACACCCCACCGTAGCTTATTTAAGCCACAGTGGGCTTCAGTTCATGTGTGCGGCCATTCTGAATATTCATGCCCTGGCCTTGGCTTGTGTCGTCCAAATCCAGTGCCGTATTTTAGGGTTATGTGAAGGTTGTGTCATCCAAACCTGGCAACCTGTTTTAGGGTTATGCAAGGGTTGTTCAACCCTCACAAAACCCACCCCTGCTGGGTTTGGATAACACAACATGCCATAATCACAGATTGAATATTGAAAATCCACCTGGCACGTGCCGCAAGATACCATGACTTATTTAAGCAATGGTGACTGTGTGAACGAGATTTATAATTTGCTTCATAGGTGGCTGTAATGGGTGCCTTTCCAAATGCCATTGGAGTCTAGCTAAAGCCTTCACGCTTTATGTTAGCTTGACAGGGTGGGGTGCAGCTTGACAGGGTGGGGTGCAGCTAGGTAATTTTAGAGCCTGGAGTTAATGGCCTTATGGTAGGGTGACTAGATAAAATCCAGGTCAGATCTCATGTAACTTTAACAGTTGTAGAGAAAAGGGAATTTCAGCCAGTGTCATTTGTATGCAATTAGTTCCTGGTGATATTCCCTCTTCATCACAACTGTTAAAGTTGCAGGGGCCCTGCCTTCTTTTGTATATGGTCACTCTAGTATAGTACCTGCAACTTTAACTGTTGTGATGAAGAAGGAATTTCACCAGGGACTAATTGCATACAAATGACACTGGCTGAAATTCCCTTTTCTCTACAACTGTTAAAGTTACATGAGTCCTGACCTGGATTTTATCTGGTCAGCCTACCTTATGGTTGAGGGGGCTTGAGACAGCCATGGCATAGTGGTTAGAGTGTCTGACTGGGACTTGGAAAACTCGAGTTCTTGTTCCCACTCAGCCATGGACCTCATTCGGTGACTTTGGGCCAGTCACTGACTCTCAGCCTAATCTACCTCACGGGGTTGTTGTGAGGATAAAATGGAAATTATCATAGGAGACTATCATCCTGTTAAGAGTATTTCTGCAACCCCCTGAAGAAGGCCTTAAAAAACAACATAGGCCGAAACGTGTTGGGCTTGGAAATAAAGTATCTTAGATTCTGTGAACCTGCTTTTCTCCTCTTTTTGCCCTGAGTTGGATGCTCTCCTCCTTTTGGTTTTCTTTGCTTTTCCCCACTACCCTATCACCTGCCACTTTATGTTGTCATTTGGAGGTGGGTGGGCTGGGGGCCCTGGACCTCAGCCCGAAGGTCCAACCCTAACTGCAACACTGCCTAGACCGATGATGTGGAAAAGAAGGCTGCGATCATGAGAAGCATTTGGGGAAATACAGAGTTGTTGCTGAATGGAATGGGTTTTGACTACAGCTAATCGGAGCCAAATGCACAAATATATTCATTACCACTGCCGGATGATGCATTCTTTTTGGCAAACGCCATCGGCATGGATCGCTCACTGTTTACAGGTGAACGTCTCGCAAAGCCTTGCTTTATATCCAAAATGTGTCTGAAACACTCTACATCTCCTTGCCTGGGAGATCCTGGAAAACTTCAGCATGTCAGAAGAGACAATATCCGTCCAGCTTTCTCAAACCACACTACCAGAAAAACAGTTCTTTGATTTCACAGTTCCTCTTTGAATATGAAAGGCAACACAGGTAGGGTGGGAGAAGAGCTGTCACCATTTGCCAGAATAACCTGCTCTGCTTTATGTCCCGTTTATTTCTTTTCCTGACTTCCATATGAAAAGGAGGACAGGGATCCTGTATCTTTAACAGCTGCATTGAAAGGGGAATTTCAGCAGGTATCGATGTTACGCACGCAGCACCTGGTGAAATTCCCTCTTTATCCCAACGGTTAAAGCTGCAGGAGCCCTGCCCTCTTTTGTATCTGGTCACCCTAGTATAGCTCCTGCAGCTTTAAGTGTTGTGATGAAGAGGGAATTTCACCAGGTGCTGCTTGCCAACAAATGACACCCGATGACATTCCCTTTTCTATACAACTGTTAAAGATACAGGAGCCCTGTCCTCCTTTTTCATACGGTCACCCCTTGCAAGCATAAATGGCTGTGGTCAAAACCGGCGAGGAAGCTCCACTTTCCCATCTGCAGACAGCGTATTTTTGTGCAGTGGCCTACCTCAACCTAGTCACCTCCAGATGTGTCGGACTGCAACTGTTGTTCCCCGCCTCGATCCAAATGGAGAGGTGGGTAAGAAATAAATGTATTTATTATTATTATTATTATTATTATTATTATTATTATTATTACTACTACTACTACTACTACTACTATTCCCAGCTTTGGGTGTTGTAGTCCCACATATCTGGAGGGCACCAAGTTGGGGGAAGCTGCTGCACAGGTTATAGATGGGCCTTGATTACTGCTTCCCTGTCTCTCTCCAAGATAGAAACCGGATGTCAGTCAAAGGAACTCCTCTGAGCTCCTTCAGGAGGATGAACTGATAAATGACATACCTTGTCAGGGATGGCAAATTCTTTGCCTTGGAGGCAAAGAGGGAGGTTCAGGCACATTTTTCTCCTCTGAAATCACTCCCCTGAGTCTGCCCTGCCATTCTCAGCTCTCCTAGTTCAGGTTTTCCCCTCTGCCCAACATACGAAACATCTTAGATAAGGTGGGGACGGAATGCCACGGAATTTCTGGTTTCACATCTCTGCTGCCCTGAGTTCTTTTTACAGGATGGCAAGGTGACAGGCGTGGGGTGGACGGGACAGATAAAGAGGAATCTGGGAATTCCTGTGTGGGAGTAAACTACCACTGGAATTCCTCCATGCTGGGCCTGTTTAATCAAAAGCTTCTCTAAACATGGGCAGTTGTAGGCAGGCAACTCTTGCTCTTCAGTTAAAGCGATAGGTGTGACGTGTCAAACACAAGAAGCAAGGAGGCAGTAATGCCACTTCTTTGCAATGGGCAGCTATTGTCCTCATTTTACAAACTTTGTATCAGCAGGGTTGTTGTTTTTATTGACTCTGTACATAAAATGTAGAACCAACTCACTGCATCCTATTTTCTGTTCGCAAAAGCAGCCTGAGACATCCAGAATCTGTTGTATGGTCCACATGCGGAGACGGGAGTGAGATGCCTCCAGCTTTGGATTTTGGGGACCCTTTGCCAAGACATTCTCAATGGGCCCCTTCTTTCTGTGGATCTACCTCCCCCCACTGACACTGTTGCCAGCTCCTTCTCCTCCTCTCCATCAGTGCTTGCTCACCCCTTCTGGGCCAGAGGGAGCGAACAAGCAGGTGGCAATGGTGAACAATAGCAGCAGCCAATCCATGGGGCTCTTGTTGGTTAGCCCCCTAGTGGGACAAGGGCCTCAGCTGGTATCTGACCATGCCAACCCTTGGCACTGGCTCTCAAGTGGGATTTGGCTGGCTCAGCCCACACTGTAATTGTCAATTTGTGGAAGTTGGTGAAAGGGACACTGGGCATGAACACCCTCCTCCTCTGCACATAGGTTTTGAATGTCTACAAGGGTTCCAGTGATCTTCATGGCCCGCACAAGGCTTTGAACTAGAGTCTCCCCAGCCTGGCTGTTGTCCACTACACCATAATAGTTCATAACATGCTACTCATTGACTTGTTCAAGTAAAACAGCCCGATCATGGTAAACAAACATGAGTAAAAGCCATGCATGTTGGCCCCGCCCCCTCTGTGCTCAAGCCTCACCCCCCAGCCCCTATCTTTCCTGCACTGAACAGGGAGGTCTGAAGAGTGTGACCAGGGATTTTGCTTTATCAGGTTCCTTAGACACCTCCGCATCCTGGACCAGTCAAACTTTAGGTTGTTCTTTGAGGCAAGGCCCTGACTTTAAGAAGGGGGCATACTCTGCAAAGCACCAGGTCTACTGGTCACATTGTCCTTCAGACAGCTCTCTCTCTCTCTCTCTCTCTCTCTTATTTTATAATTGTTTATTGTGTTCATGCCTGACTTTAAATCTTCAGTAGAAAGAACCCAATAAATACAAACAACAGCCAGCCACATTAACATTCAACCTCTAGGCTAAAATTGCAGAGAACTGGGGACCCTTCATCTTCCAAGCTAAAGGACAGGGAGGAACCAGGGAGAGAGGGAGAAAGACAAGAAAGAGAGAGAGAGAGAGAGAAGTCTGGCACCTGGATTTGAGTGTTTAAGGGTACATGTACAGCCTTGAATGTCAAGGAACCTTCTCCCATTTGACACAGTATGGAATAGAAGTAGCCCCACTGGACACAGGAGCGGTCATGTTCCACACACAGCTCTCTCCCACATTGCGCAGAGGAGCCCTGTGAGCTTCGAGGGTGGCTTTAATTATTCATTAAAACAATAAACATTTATTATTTCATTGATTCCGCTGTGCTCCACTCTTTACTTCGCCCTACCCCTCCCTGGGTCCCCTGCTTCTCTGGACCTGCTGCCTACTCTTTTTCTAGGACCACTGGCTTTTCCTGCCCACCCTAACTTAAGTACTCCCTCCCTAAATGCTCCCTTTCCCTCAAGCTTTATCTTCCTCCATTCCACCTACCCTTTCCCACAGGATACCATTCCATGATCCACTCCACTACTTCGTTTCCTTCTTTCCACAGGTTTGTTTTTGGGTATCCTGCCCTTAACTAAACTCCCTCTGCTGCTGCTGCTCCCTCGGTCTGTAACAACCTGGGTGACATCAGCCTTCTCTTTGTGACATCATCGCCATTCGGCTTCTGTGACATCACCACTGCTCAGCCAAAGGCTTCGGTGCTGCCACAAAATCCCCCCAGTGCATTCAAATATAGTATAGATGATAAAAGAACAGAATTGGACTATTCTGGAGCTCAAACGGTCATAGAGCACAATAACCAACCAGACCTGTTTGGGGTGTTGTGTGGAGGAGTCTCCTTCCAGGCTTGTGAAGGAACTGTTTTACGCTCTTCTCTGAGCAGACTGCTTTGATCCATTTAACCAACAGTCTGATTAGTTGCCTTAGGGGCTATGCTTGAAGATTAGGTTATGTGCATTTTTAAGGCAGAAAGCTGTCAAAATGGCTTCAACTCAGACAACTGACTTGTCAGGGCAACAACAATATTGATCACTGAAGACGTTCAGGCAAGCTGTCTCTGGGTTTTTCTACATGAGGTTCTGGGCAGTAGGAGCAGAGGGGAGGCAATTTTCTCCATTTCCCCCTCCCTCTGTAGCCTCAGCACCACTTCCACCATTGTTTGAGAAGACCCCCAAACCCTCCAAAACAGATTGTTTTTTTTTAGGGGAGGGACACTGATGGACTGCAAAAGGGAGGGAGGAATTGGTGAAGATGACTCATTCTGCTATTTAGTTAGTGGAAAAACCACAGTTGATTAAAAGCCTACTGAAGGCAGAAGAAGCCCTTCCAAAGGAGGCTTTTGACAGATCCAACAGATGATCTGAAGGTCAACCAGCCATCTGCTGTTTCAGAATTGTGTGTGGTATGAAGAAAGTGATTAGGGAGACATTTCCCTCCCTCTTTCATAATACTAGAACCCAAGGGGTCATCCCATGAAGCTGCTTGGTGGGAGATTCAGGACAGATAGAAGTACTTCATATAGCCCATAGTTAAACAATGGAATTTGCTACCACAAGATGCGAAAATGCTCACCAATTTGGATGACTTTAAAGATTAGACAAATTCACGGAAGAGAATGCTATCAATGGCTATTGGTCTTGAGGGCTATATGCTACCTCCAGTATCAGAGGCAGATTGCTTATGTACACTAGTTACTGGTGAACATGAGCTGAAGGGTGTTATTGCACTCAGAACTACTTGTTGGCTTCCCACAGGCAGCTGGTTCGCCACTGTTGAATAGTATGCTGAATTAGATGGACCTTTGGTCTGCTCTAGCACAGCTCGTCTTATGTTGGGATTGTTGAACACGGGTCGACCAGGAAGAAATTCAACTGCTAATTTTCACAATAATCTGGACATGGGGAATATTTGCACAAAGAACTCTGGAAAATCTAATCAGTGAGTTTGATGTAGACAAGGCAACTTAGCAACAAATAATAGGATGGAATCCAGATAGCTAAACACAGTAGCCCATATCTACCCTCATATTGTGCCTCTTATCTCAGTCTTTCCCAAGGAGCAACGGAGATGGCTGGAGATACGGCTAAAATGATATTATTGGCAGACTTTAAGCTATGTCTATGAGTGTGCGCCAGCCAGTCCAGTAAAAACACAGAGGCCATCTGAATGGGAATAAAGTGGGTGGATGACTTGAATCGCTCACTAGATGAGTAAACAACCTTGTCCGTTGAAGTCTTAAAATCTTTAGAGCATGTGGACTATCTGCTCAAGTCCCAATTAGTTCTTAATTTTGCCTGCAATGTAAGAGTTGCTGTAGGTCATGGGTGGGCAGAAGATAGATGTTTTAAATTTCAACTCCCAGAAGCTTCTATGAGCATGGCCAGTCATCAGGAATGCTGCAAGTTCAATTCCAAAACATCTGGAGATCTTTTTTTCTGTCCACTCCTGTTGTAGGAGACATGAAAAAACTACCCTCAGCAGTGTTACCGTTACAGCAAGGCTGCAGATTTAGGAAACACCCCAAAGTTTGACACTGGCAATTTATTGATGCCTATATACATCCCTGAGAGACGTTCCAGCACACACACACACCTGGGCATGTGGAATCTACAGGTTATTACCTAAAATCAATGGTGCCATCATAGCAGGACTTGGTGACTCAATGGGATGTTCCTTTCCTGGGCAAGTTCTTGAGTGGGTGGTGATTATCTCAATCCATTTCAGTCTGGGTTCAGGCCTGGCTTTGGCATGGAAACAGCCTTGGTTGCCCTGTATGATGACCTACATTGGGAGAGAGACGGGGGAGTGTGATGTTGATCCTCCTTGATCTCTCAGCAGCTTTCAATACCATCAACCATGGTGTCCTTCTGGGATTTGTTTGAGTTGGGAGTGGGAGATAAGGCATTTCAGTAGTTTCACGCCTACTTGGATAGTTGGCTCTAGATGGTGGTATTTGGGGGATATTGCTCAGCTCAGTGGATTTTCCAGTATGGGGTTCCACAGGGGTCATTTTATCCCTCATATTATTCAACTTTTACATGAAACTATTGAGTGTGGTCATCCAGAGGTGTTTTTTTTTACTGCATTGGCATCGGTATGCTGATAACACATAGCTCTATTTCTCCTTTTCATCTTCTTCAGGTGAGGCTGTGAATGTGTTAAATGGGTACCTGGCTGCAACAATGGACTGGATGAGGGCTAATGAACTGAAATTCAATCCAGACACGACTGAGACACTATCAGTGGGTGTTTCTCCTGACCAGATAGAGGGTGCTCAACTTGTTCTGGGTGGGGTGTACTCCCCCTGAAGGAGCAGGATCATAGCTTGGAGGTCCTCCTAGAGCCATCTTTGTCACTTGAGGTTCAAGTGATTTCAGTGACACGGAGTGCCTTCTACCAACTTCTGTTGGTGGCCCAGCTATGCCCCTATCTGGATAGGGATAATCTAGTTTCAGTTATCTATGCTCTGGTCACCTCCAAGTTCATTTACTGCAATGAGCACTACTTGGGGCTGCCTTTGGAGACAGTTCAGAAGCTGCAGCTTGTGCAAAATGCAGCCGTCAGATTGACATTGGAAACCAGAAGGTCCGAGCATATGACTGATTCTGGCCCACTTGCACTGGCTGCCTATATGTTTCTGAGCCAAATTCAAGGTGCTGGTTTGACCTATAAAGACTTACATGGCTCAGGACCACAATCCCTGTTGGAGCGCTTCTCCTGGTATGAATCAACCCATACACCACACTCAGCATCTAAGGCCCTCCGTGGGAAGCTCGGAGGGTGGCAACAAGAGAGAAGGTCTTCTAGGTGGTGCCCCCCCCCCCCCAGTTATGGAATAATCTCCCTGATGTGGCCCGCATGGCACCAACATTGTTATCCTTTCAGCACCAGGTTAAAACTGCCCTCTTCTCTCAGACATTTGGCAGCATACAATGAGTCAAATTAGGTCTTGGATCGTCTTCAGCTGATGGTTTAACAAATGTTTTTTAGATATATGTTGCCTGTGTGTATGTTATCCGTTTATATGGTTTTATGTAAAAGCCTTTCTTTTTGCACTTACTATAATGTGTTTTAATGGTTTTTAATTTTTTCGTGAACTGCCCAGAGAGCTTCAGCTATGGGGCTGTATAGAAAAGTAATAAATGAATACATGAATGCAAACACACCATTTAAAATGGTCATGATTAGAAGCAAGTTCACATGAAATCAGCGTGGTTCATCTTGGGTTCGGGTGGGGTTTTGCAGATGTTGGATTACTCATGACTACGGTTGCCAGATCGCAACCCGGAGATTTGCTGTGTTCCTTTGAAAGTACCAATGAAGTGGGAGGTATCTCAGCCATGCATGGCTTTCTCTCTCAACTACTCTTTTCAGCGTAAGCTGGGGGGGACCTCGTCGGAGTGCCCCCTCAAAATCGTGGGCCCTGGGCCAAGGGGCCCCACTGGACCCCACCCCTGCACGGCCGTGATCCAGGCTTGTTCTTCAGTAGGTAAAGGGGAGGGGTGGACCAAAAGCTTGCGGAGGAACTGGATATGAGGAGATGAGTCTGCTGTATCTCCTGCTTAATCAGCCATTTTAAAGGGAAAGATCAAATCTCCAGGTTGCAACCTGGCAACCCTCTTTGATTTGTAAGCCTTGACATTTCAGTTCACATAATTTTTCTGGCTTCTCATACAGCATCAGAGACAGCGTGGTGAAGGATTCACAGGGCCTCCGTACAATTCCCGATGAATAACTTTTTGTTCATGAAGTAAGAGACCGAGGTAGCAGCTTCTCCTTCCAAAAACCTAAATGCAGGTTCATTCAGATTTAGCTACAGGCTTCTTGGCTGCCGGCCAGAAGGGAGAGAACATTTTCTCCTCCTCCTCCTCCTCCTCCCTGGTCCTGTCCCCCACCCCCTGCAGGCTGTGGCTTTCTTTTCTAATCCTGGATTTCACTGATTAAAGGGGTTTCTTTCCAGTTGATACATTTGCTCTATGTGTGTTCTAAGATGGAAGTACACGTTATTTATTGCAGCCTTGCAGCCTGGGCAGTCAAATGGCATCGCCATCTTGAAATATATCATTTGAATCATGAGGGGCAAGTAGAATCAAGAGTCGATAATCAATAATCGAGAAAGAAAATAGTATTTTGCCCAAGGGGCCGGCTGGAGAGGGGAGGGAGAGAGCCTATCTACACTACTGTTTTAACCGTTTTAAAGCAGTAGTGTAGATAGGCTCCATGTGACTTTTGTGCCAGTAGCAGGACTCCGTTCTCAAGGGAAATGGTGCAAGAGAAATGCAATCCTACGCACTTAGCTGAGCCCTAAAATAATTAGTGAAGGCTCTTCTTTGAGTGCGAAAAACCAAAAGGAAGAGAGCATCCACTCAGTCACCAGTGAATATCATAGGAGACCATCATCCTGCTAAGCGTTTTCTGCAGACATCTCTTACCAACCCCCTGAAGAAGGCTTTTAAAAACCAATATAGGCCGAAACGCGTTGGGAGTGGACGACAAAGTATCTTAGCATTCTGAGTATCTTCTCTTCCTTTTTTTTACTCTTCTTTGAGTGCCTCTCCTTCAGTCTGAAGTCCAGAGGGTGACCATGGGCAAGAAGACTTTGTCTAGTGCCCATTCTATTGATTTTTCAGCACCAGGCTAGGACGTTTGTATTTTTCCAGGCCTTTAGAACACCATGTTAATGTCGTTTTATTATCACTCTGCTGCTTATGGTCATTGGCTGGGTTTTTCTTTTTAGTGGGTTGGTTTTAGCTCCTTTATGTAACTAACAGAGCAATCCTATGGTCTTTGTGTACGCATCCCAGTGGCCATAGGAGCAGGGGTTGCATATTCAAAATGGCGGTCACGCACACCACAGCCGCCCACGGTGGGCTGTCGTGTCGTGCAAACCGCCTCAATAGGAAGAAGGTCCTCAAGAAATGCAACACTCAGGTTGGGAATTCATTGCCCCAAGATACGGCCATGATTATGAACTTAGGAGATGGATTTCGGAAGGGTTTAGGAAAAAAATATTGATCTATGAATGGCTTTGAGGCTTGGTAGGGAAAGAGAAGGACCTATGTGTTTAGACGCTGTTTGTCTCTGAATACCAGATGCTGAGATACAGGAAAGGCGTTGAATGCATGGACCGCTAGCTTCCCAGGAGCTTTGGCATGGACTCGATGAACCTTGTGGTCTTATCTAGCGAGGAAACTGAGTCACTTCATCATGTAAACATTCCCAATAGTACTTGACAACACCAGGGAGGTGAGTGGAGGAGAGGACTGCCACTGTTAAAAGTGCTATCAAAAGTGGCTGTGTATGCGAAACTCATCAACCGGTTACTTCACAACAACACAGTCCAGGAAATGCTATCTTCACGGATGCAGCTGCTGCGGTTCCCCTCTGGGTTCAGCAGCTAAATCAGACACAGGCCCGGATGGATGCTGCTGCGTGACATTTTGTTTAAAACGTGTGCAGATTTATGGGGAATTCTCTGATAAACATTTTATCTCCAATCAGTTTCCATCCTCTCGGAGGGACTGGATTTCCCTTGGGTTTATTCATACCAGTTCCCAGAACATTTTGCTTCTGGATAACTTAACTGGAGGGGAAAGCTTTTGTTGTGGTGTTTTGCAAAGCTGGGGGAGGATGGAAATCTCGAAGGGTTTCAACTGTTATCTTCCCTAGTTTACATTTTAGAGTCCATTGAACTGGGGACGAAGACCAGCCAGATGCAAACCTCAGCCCCCTTTCACAAGTGAAGCTAGGTTTTCCTCTTTCAGCCATTCAAATGTAAAACCTAGAGCGGCTAGAATGAGTTGATTTTAAAATGGGCTCTCTTGTTTTCTAGTCCTCATCAATATTCAAAAGTGAGGCACTTGAGTCTAAAAGGGGTGCTTAGCATCACTTGTAAAAACACAAATGTGTAGCCCCAGTGTTACCAGTATCAAATTCACTCCAAATTGACATTATTTACGGTTATTTGAAGAGCCCTCTAGGAACATAAGGGCTCTGTTAGATTATTAGTGGTCTTCAACCGGTGGGTTGCAACCCAAAAGTGGGTCAGAAGATCAGTTCAGATGGGTCACGGCAAAGCTGTTGCTGCCATGTTGGGCATGGAGAAAATAGTGAAAGGTCCCACGTTTCAGGTTGGGGGTCTCAGGACTGGATTAGCTGAAGACCAATGGATTAGATCAAAGGTCAAATTGGCTATTCAAATAACTCAGCATTTGGTTTCTCACAGTGGTCAAGCAGATTTATTTAACCTACTGTGTATTCAAAGTATTTATAAGGCTCCTTTTAGGTGCACGCCCTCACAAAGTGACCTAAAAAGAGGAACATTGCAAGATACAATTAGGCAGATCAAAAAAGAGTACAGTTATGAAGAAGAAAACCGCTGCGAATCACACAAGCCATTCACATACTCGAGGAACGGATGCAGGGGAGAGATAGGTTTCCAACACCTTCTTAAAGACCTGTAGTGAAGGGTGGAGCCGGCCCTACCATTCATTAGGCAGAATGAGGCAGATACTTCAGACAACAGGTTTTGGATATCATGAAAAGACAGCAAATTGTGATTTATTTCATTACTACTGTATTATTATTATTAATCGCTTTCTCACTCGTGGTGGTTTTTCTAGACAGACATGACAGGCTTTGCCAAGTCATGCTGTCTTTTATTGATTCAGGAATTTCCTGACGATTGAGCATGTTTTAATTATGACTGCATTATTATTATTATTATTACTACTACCAGGGACAGGGAGAAATGCTTGAGGGATTTTCTGCCTCAGTTGCCAAAATAACGTGTTTGACTTTGAGTACTATGCACCTTGACAGAGAATGGGCATTTGCTGCTCCACCTCAGATGGCAAAATGCATTGAGCCAGACCTGCTGAAGGTGCTGTGCATAAATTGACTGGAAGGGAGCAAGTGTGGAGCCAGCATTGAGAAGGCCCTGCTTACCCACCTTAATGTGCCTCTCGTGCTTGCAGCCTAATCGGTTTTACTTGCAGGCACATCAGGAGGAGGCCCTCTGAAGCAGATCTGAGTGTGCATATCAGTTCCTTTTATCAGTCTCTATCTTCCAAATCCCACCTGCTTACTTTAAAAAGGAGAATGGGGAAAAAAATGTACAACAACAAAACACAGATTACCTTATTAAAGTTTAATTCAGTCTGGGACCCCCAACATAGTACTGGTATGATTTCTCCTGTCTGTGCATATTTGCAGATTGATTTTTTAAAAGAGGGCACATTTATAGTAAACATATCATAATTCTAACTGGACTTATTTGGAAGTAAGCCCTATTCATTTTGTGAGGCTGCCTTCCAAGGGAGTATGCTTAGAAATGCAGCCTGAGTTTACCTTTACATCACAGTTAATTAGGGTGGTGACTTACGCATCGCCTAAAAAGATGTCACAAAATTTGGTCAATCAAGTTTATATGCATAGATGCACATTTAGAAATAATTACTATAATTTCAATACACAATACACCTGTCCATAGTGACAAGGTGTCCCGAGTGCCTGCTCAGTCTACTGTCCATGTGCCATTGGCACCCAGGGTTAAAGTCCCTGATCAAGAACCTCATCAAAACCCCAATTCTTATGGTCTGTGATCTTTAAATGGGACTTGGAGGGCTGTCTTCTGTAAAGGACACACAACCACCTTATGAATTCACTTTATTTTGTATTCTTCCAACTATCGTATTATTACATTTATTATTTATTTATTACATTTATATCCTGCCTTTTTTCCTCCTCAAGGAACCTAAAGCAGCGTACATAATCCTCATAACAACAACCCTGAGAGGTAGGTTGGACTGAGAGCCTGTGACTGACCCAAAGTCACCCAGTGAGCTTCCATGGCCGAGTAGGGACTAGAACCCGGATCTCCCGACTTCCAGTCCAACACTCCAACCGCTACACTACACTGGTTCTCTTAGATACATATATGATATCCCCATCATATTCTTCTTACACCAGGCTTGGGAGAAAAGTTAGTCTGAAAGCTTATTTTACAGCACTTAAATAGTTGTCTTGGCTTTGCAGCATTCACATATATAACACAACTATGCTTTCCCATACCTCCTGCCTGGAGAAAAATAGTAAAAAAATAAATTAAAAAACCCTGAAAAATCTAATTAAAATAAATCTAATATTCAGGAAGTCACCCAAAAATAATAATTTTCAATCATGGGGGTGGGGACTTTAAGTACGTTCAACATAGCCTATTGCAAGGCCTAGTTTTTTCCATAGGTCTGGCCGCAGTTGCAACTCTATTCCGTGGATTTTGCAGGCTCTTTGCAAAAACTGAAACATAGGTATTCCCACAGGGGCCTCACCTGCTTTACAGGTGGGATGAAGACAGTTCTCTGGAACCACACAGTGGCCAAAAATAGTAATGCAAAGCTGAGTGACTGAGGCCAAGCCGACGCTTTAGTCTGACCTTATTTCTATTTAGTATACCGAGACTTCTCATTAGTGAGGTAGGGCAGGTGTGGGCAGATTTCAGGATCTTTGTTTTTTACTAGGACCCTGAGATCCATTACCTGGATCCAGGTGCAAAAGACATGCGTTTAGACGTAAAAAAAATCTGAGCTCAGGGATTCGTTTTTATAACAGAACTGAACAAGGCTCCTTCCACACAAAAAGCAATTGTTTATCCAAAGCAGGAAAGGAGTAGTTTTGTTGCTATTATTAAACTATTGGGAATCAGAATTCCAAGTTGCAAATCGCCCGGAGATCTACCAGTAGATCCAGATCAAACTTTTGTTTGTTGAAAGTAATCTGTTCTTTTCATTGGTTCCAGCAAGATTTGGCCATGATTTCCCATAAATCAGTAAGCTTGAACTTTGAAAAGTGCTCTATGGAAACCATTGGGAATCTTCAGCTGATGCTAAATTTATCAAGCAGTTGCTTCAGTTGGTGGCGCTAGCAAATGCGTTGCTTCAGCTCAGTGTCAGATTGGTGTAGTGGGTTCAAATCCCCACTTAGTCATGAAATGCATCTTGGTCCAGTCACTTTCTGTCAGCCTAACCTACCTCACAGGCTGAGCATACCTGTCAGGTAATGCTGTCCCTTTCATGAATTGTAAAATTTCCCTGATCTGCTTCCCACAATTTCTGCTTTTGAGATAAGATAAAAATCTATCAACAAGCATGGTCATTTTTGCACTGACATCCATCCTACAGAAAAGCCCATTGTAGGAATTCACACCTGATATGTGCTCTCTGCTAGATGGTTAAGAACTCTGTATTTATAAAAGCTTTTTTCTTTCTTTGTACAGCATTTATAGTGAGTTTATTATCGCTTTAACACTGCCAATTGTAAGTTATCTAACTTAAAACCATCTTGATTTTATTACATTTTAGTAGTTAAAGTATTGGACTGGGAGTCGGGAGATCTGGGTTCTAGTCCCCACTTGGCCATGGAAAGCCACTGAGTGACTTTGGGCCAGTCAGACTCTCATCCCAACCTACCTCACAGGGTTGTTGTTGTGAGGATAAAATGGAGAGGCGGAGGATTATGCATGCCACCTTGGGTTCCTTGGAGGAAAAAAGGTGGGATATAAATGCAATAATAAAAAAATAAAAAAGACTGAAGAGATAATGTAATGAACCTGGTAAATAAGTAAATCTTAGATGCCTATTCCTGGCTTTTATGTTAATTTGCATGGTGCAGCTTTTCTTGCCAAAGATGTGAAAGGAATTAGAAACATCTAGAAAAGTATTGAAAATGTGAGTTTCTGTAATCAACCTGTCTGGTCTTTTGAGTTGTTGTAACTATTTCCTCTGGGTGCCGATTTAAAATAGAAAAAGCATCCCTTTTGCTATAATCTGATAGAAATTTGTTTACAGTTTACTTAATCCAGTAGCATAGACTAAATTCCAATTTGGGGATTTAGTCAAGAGGAACTCTTGCCTGTGGTTGAACAATAACATACTTCCTTATTGGAAACTGTGTTTAATTGGCTTTCCTTTGTTTACTTCAGGCTGATTAGTCCCACAGAAAATGGCGGAAGTGGAGAATTCTTAAATGCACAGTTTTTGTCCTATGTTCCAGATTCTGCAACCAAACTCCTGCAGCCTAAATTGTGAAAGATGCACACAGTAGATTAAAAAGTAATGCTCACCTTCAACACAGACAAGATAAAAATTGCAACACACAGTGGCTCAATTCGGACGACACAATAAACAACTGGTGTGGGGGAAACAATCGTCAGTTGTTTTGACTATCGTGTTATCCGAATGCTGCCATAGTCAACTCAGTGCTGATCCTAATCCACACCACAGTTGATTATTTATTACCATGTTGTGTGGGGAGTACCCCCTAGATGAACAACTGTAAAGTTGATTATTACCCCACCATTGACTATCGTGTCGTCCGAATTGAGCCAGTGACTGGGTTCATGCAACACGCTAACCCACACTCAGTGGTTGGGTGTGGGTTGTTGCTGAACTGTGGGTTGTTGTTTGAATTGTCTCAACACAGGGTGTTTTCCACAGTATGGCATATATTTCTCGAACAAGCCTCTTTGGGAACCCATGGTTTGTTACTTAGGTTGTTAACAAGCCACACTTCATGGTTAACAAGCCACCCGGTGGAAAATGTGCTGTATTCAGACAACATGATAACCCAGAGTTCAACAACCCACACTCAACCACTGTATTTATGTATTGTATATTGCATTTTATATTGTTGGTATTGATGTTGTTCCCCACCTTGATCTGGAGGGAGAGGCGGGTAAGAAATAATAATAATCATCATCATCATCATCATCACCACCACCACCACCACCACCACCACCACCTAAGGAACCTGAGTCTGGCCTCATCTACACCAATCAGGATATTGCACTATGAAAGCAGTATGAAAGTGCTATATAAAAGGCAGGAGCCACAGCTGTCAGTGCACTTCAATACCACTATAAAGCAGTAGTGTGGCTCCTGCCTTTTATATACCGCTTTCATAGTGCAATATCCTGCTTGGTGTAGATGAGGCCTTCGTCATTATCAACCACATACGAGTACAACTTTTCAGGAAGGACCTAGGCACACCAAGGACACAGGTATTAGAGCCTTCTGCAAAGGGAAAAATCTACTCCAAGAATTGTACTCCACATGACGTTCCTCCTCCCTCAACAGTCATCACCAGCAGCCATTCCAGCATGCCTGCTGGAAGACTTTCTTTCTTTCTTTCATTTCCATCCCATCCCTTTTGTCTTTTTAAATTGTAAACCTGCAGGCAAGGACTGCCTTGTTTTAGGGATTACATGTAAACCACTCTGCCAGCCTTTTTGCCTGAGAGTGGGATAAAATATTCTAGTTTTCTGTGGGCAGAGGCATTTTGGCATGAAGGGAACATGCAAATGCAGTCTGAAACAGACCAGACCAGTCCAGAAAGCTAGATCATGCTATTTGGCTATGCTTTATGTCCTCTTTTGTAGCCACTTCATCTTCCCCATCTCACTGCTCATTCTCCATTCAAAAACTCTCTCCCCTCCCATCCCATCCGGTTGTCTTGCAAATGTATATCGGAACTTCTGGAGAGGGACTGTGCCATTTCTATGTCCTGGACAGCACCTACCTGAACATAACATAAAAAGCCATGCTGGATCAGACCAAGGGTCCATTTATTTATTAATACATTTCTATCCTGTGCTATATCACAAGGATCTCAGGGTGGCGTACAGATAAAATCATACATATAAAATAGAAAAATAAATATACAATTCTAAAACAAATTAAACCATTAATATGTTAAAAACAAAATGTTAAAACAGTAAAATCCAATTAAAACTCAACAGTGTGCAGGCTGGTGGATTTAGCCATCAAAGGCTTTATTAAAAAGCCATGTCTTAACCTGGAGCCAAAATGAAGCCAGCGCTGGCGCCAGTCGGGCCTCCGGGGGGAGGGCATTCCACAGCTGGGGTGCCACAACAGAGAAAGCCCTTTCCCATGTCCCACCATAGCATATATCTCGCATTGGTGGGACACAGAGAAGGGCTCCTCCAACAGATCTCAGGTCTCGGGCAGGCAGATATAGGGAGAGGCGCTTCCTGAAGTATCGAGGTCCCAAGTTGTTTTGGGCTTTAAACGTCATTACCAACACCTTGAATTCCGACCGGAAACGTATTGGCAGCCAGTGCAATCTAGCCCAGCATTCTGTTCCCACAGTGGCCAACCAGCTGACCATGGGAAATGCACAAGCAGGACATGAGTGCAACATCACCCTCCTGTCCATGTTCCCCAGAAACTGGCATACATAGACATACTACCTCTGATACTGGAGGTAGTATATAGCCATCAGGACTAGTAGCCATTGATAGCCTTCTCCTCTAAGAATTTGCGTAACCCTCTTTTAAAGCTATCCAAATCAGTGGCCATCACTACACCTTGTGGCAGCAAATTCCACAGCTGAACTATGTGCTGTGTGAAGAAGTCTTTCCTTTTACCTGTCCTGAATCTCCCACCATTAGAGTACCCTCAGATGAAGCAAGAAATGGACAATTGTTTAACAAAAATGGAAGTGTTTCGTGTCCTGTGCATAGACATGTATCCCAATATTGCCTCTAGTTAAAAAGGACCTTTGAAACATTATGTGTGCCAAACCTGTTTACTGGAAACCAAAATAGGGTGGGAGTCCTAGGTCAGTCTGACCGCAGAAAGTCCAAAGTTCAAACTCAGGCATCTCTGCATAAAGAAAGGATAGGTTCCTGTCTGAAATGCTAGAAAGCTGCTGCTAGTGAATGTACTCTCTACTGACCTAGATGGATCAATAGTCTGTGAACATAAGAGCCCTGTTGAATCAGACCAAGGGTTCTTTTAGTCCAGCACTCTGTTCACACAGTGGCCAACCAGTTGTTGACCAGGGAACCCGCAAGCAAGACACAGGAGCAACAGCACCCTCCCACCCATATTCCCCAGCAATCGGTGTATATAGTCTTACTGCCTCTGATACTGGAGGTAGTACATAGCCATCAGGACTAGTAGCCACTGATAGCCTTCTCATCCAGGGATTTGTCTAATCCCCTTTTAAAGCCATCCAAATTGGTGGCCATTTCTACATCTTATAGTATTGAATTCCGTAATGTAACTATGCAATATGTAATGCAACTGGCATAGTAAAGCTAATACTAATACTAATAATGCTCCAAACAAAGCAACTATTCAGTCTTCCCCTCCTTCCTATACAGTCAAACAGCTCCACACAACAGCTCCATTAAGCAACAGGAATGAATCCTAGCCTGCCTACGTGCTCAGCCAGGCAACAAAGTTTTCGTTGAAATACCCCAAATCAATACAGATGTCCCTCGAATGCCAAGTCTCTGTAAGTTAACAGAAGAGAATTTCTCAAGTTGCTGTAACGTAACCATGTAAGGGCAATGGGGCACTACTTATACAATCCAACTTTAGTTCATTCCCTTTCATGGCTCTTTTGAGATGCGAACTATTCTCGTCTGCTCTCTGAAAAGAGTCTTAAAAATACATCTGCAAAAAGCTCTATAGACTAGCAATACTATTTTAGCTGGGTAAGAAAACAGCATTTTTCAGAGCCTGGTGGAATCAAAACTATTACTGCTGGGGGGGGGGGGGGGGGAACACCATATCCAGCTTGGAATGTAGTACCATTAATCCAGTACATGCAGGAAAAAATCCCGGAAACTATCTTACAGTGGTTTCCAAGAATAGATCAGCAGCACATGGGAAAATAAAACTTATTAAGATGTTAAGCTGAAATTTTTATTCGCTATTATCTTATATTGCTGCTGGTTTGATGTGGCTTTCTTGATTATTTAAATTAGTTTTATCTGAGACTTGTGCTGGTCTGTGCAATGTTTTTAGACTATTTTAGGGGGCAACCCTAAGCTCCCAGAGAGGATGGCTAAGGGGCTGTTGGATCCAGAAAAGGAGCTCCTTAGGCCTCCTTATTATGGCAAACTCTACCACCATTGCTCGTCTCGATACTGGTAGAGGGTGAAAAGAGATGTGTCAGGGGCATATTGAGGGAAATCTTGTATCTGAAGGTTCCAAAGGCCTCCCATTCCACCCAAAAGAGAGAATAATATTTATCAACCCTTTCAAAAATTCCTTCCCTTGCCAGGTAGTTGTGTGACTCAAGGTGATCAGAAAGTTGCCATAACTGACTGACCAGGGTGTCATGGGGGCTGCAGCAGAGGCTACCCCTGGCTGAGGAAGAAAAAGGAATAAACACGATGAGACAAATCTATGGATACTTGGCTCTTAGGTTTGTGCGATAGCGTAGGCATTGAACGCCTATTGCTAGATCTAAAGTAACTGAATGTTGCTGTTTGCTGTGCATTTTCTTAAAGAGCTACCTTTTGTTTAGTTTTATTGTCCCTAGACTTGTTCAAAACACTTGCCAAACAGAAATCTTGGGATAGTTGCCTAAAAAGCCAAGAGGTAAGCAATAGCCTAGAAAGTCATCCAGTCGAAAAGATATGCATCGGTTTTTTCTTGTGATATAGTATCAATGTAGGGGAAGGATGGTATTTCAACCGTGCTGTATTTATTGAACCTTGGCCATCAAATGCCTTCTGAAACAACTTTCATCCGTACTTGCAGTTACATCAAACCCGGTATTTTCTGCCAAGCCCTGCCTAGCCTGTCAAATGAGTCCACATCTGGAGAAGGGTACACATACTACCTACTGCAGCGAAGTACAGCTCTAATGCAGTTCCGCAAGACTGCCACGCATGTGATCTTGTACCGTTGTAAATCTTTCATTTGAAGATTTGATCAAGATCGTTTTACTCCAACATAAGCCTCCAGAATACAGCTGTCTAAACTGGAAAAAATGTCACCCTCTATCAAAGATATACTATTGCCTTAGATTTGCCATAGCGTACCTGGCTGCTACTATCTGGGTGTTTTTAAAATAAGCCTATTTCAAACCTAAAAGAACAGCTGTGCACATCAGGTCAAAAGTGCAGCATGCTGGGTATTAGCCAGAGTCAGGGGAGTGACAGATAACAAAGGCAGTGTCAGCATCCAGCTTCTCAATCTACTCAGCTGTGGTCCCTCTGGGCTCTGCTAAGCAGCTAACTGAAGGTAAACCTCTTTCCCTGCTGCCAAATTAATAGGCCATTACAGGACCTGCAGAATTAACGGTTCAGCTACTTAGTAAAATATCTTCACATACTTCGGAACAATGATGTTTATTAGAGCGTATCAACATCCTGCATTTTTTTATTCTGCTTGAGATCTTAGCAAGCAAAGGGAAGTTCTTTAACAACTGGTTTCTTGCAACAGGTTAATATAAGGGAAGTAAGCCAAAACATACAAGCTGTTTTATATGACATGAGACAAGAACAAGAATGAGAAGATTAGGGACAAACTAATCGGATTAATCCACACGTAAAATTAATCAAATCATCTCTGCATCTTCCTAGTAAGGCAGTAGGGACCCTTTGCACACCAAATACAAATGAAGAGGGAACATAGAAAGATATTCTTGATGTCTGCACCTTGGCTCCGAATTCTCATCTTGTATGTTTGTGAATATCTGGGTAGCTTGTGGCAAGAATGATGTAAAGTTTAAGGGCAGTATCCTATTATTCTGCCGCTGTGCCTCTGCTAGCTGTTTTACTAGTGGAACGGGTCACTGGTGCAATCGGAACTAGCAGTTCCCAAAGCAAACACGGAAGTGAGCAGAAATGCCGGAACGGGGCAGGTCATGCAAGCAGCTCCTACACTCACTTACCTTGGAGTAAGTCCCTCTGAACTCAATGGGACTTACTTCTGAGTATTCATGTATATAATTGCCCTGTTAAACTGTCCTATACGATCCATATCATATGTCATCTTGAGAATTAGCCATCTTTTAAGCGTTTTGGCTGTTATGAGCTGAAATAACACACAGTATATCAGATGTTTTCCACTAGTTTTATTTTATAAGAAATTCCAAATCATGGTGCTTCTTCAGTTAGAAATTCCTGGAAAAAGAAAAGAAACATAGTCACACAGGTATAGCTTTCCAACTTAAGGAGTTACCCAAAACCACACAAGAAGTTGGTAAATCTAGAACGTGCTGCTGCATTGCACCCTAGAAAGAGAGACAGGATTCCACTGCAAGGAAGAACTCACCGCCCCCCACTGCTTTCACGGTCTCACACACACTACTTACTTGGAAACAATACCATCATTTTTTGCCAGGCGCAGAATAGAGTCATCAGATTCCCCCTAGAACAAATATAAATTCGATAATGAAATTAGCTAGGAGCAGCTTGACACACATTGAATTTCACTTTAAATGGCTTGTACACAAGATGGCTGAGGATAACATAAACAATAAAAATGTAACGAAGTAGCCATATAAATTAGAGATGTGCACAAGTGGCTTCTCAGGGATCTCCATCCCATTTGTGGGCAGAGAAATTGCAAGCGGGAAGGAAGGTTTAATGGAATTTCTCCAGGGGGAGGAGAAATCCTCCCAACAGTTTCTCATAGGTAGGGCACCCCAACTGGTACAGTCCTAGCTGTAGCACAGCTTCTTTATTTTTTTCCTGAAGGGTTTTTGTTGTTGTTTGGGCTGTGACTGCAAGTGGAAACAACATTAACTACATCGGCAGCCTGGCCCCCATTTTACATCCACACGAGGCAGGTGTGAGGAGTGCAGTGTTGTGTCTAGCAGCAGGCAAGTGCTGTGCCAAAATCTGGACTCAAGTTTCCTGAAATTTCTCTTCCCCTATGAAAGAGGCTTCCATTGTCCTGCCTCATTCTCAGGGCGTTTTATAGTTTGTATTGGTTTTGAGCAAATCAGCCAAGAGTCCTGTGTGTGTGTGGTTTCTTTCTACTAGACACGCCTTGATTGCTCTGCTGCCCTCCCAGGCTCCCTGATCTAAAAAAGCCCCATGGGAGGAATTAACTCATGATGCCATCCCCTCGGCTTTAATTGAAGTCTGGGAATGAGAGCAAGCAACAGGCTGCTGGAAAGATGATTGTACAATGAAAAACAGGACTTTTGCACACACGCCTTAGCAACCTCCTAAGTAAGGTAAGCAGAAGAAACCCATAGCTATGAGAATTTTTCCAAAGGGTCCTTCAACACTGAATTTCTTTTTAAAAGCAATTTCTTTTCTATGAAATTGAACGAGAAAGGTAAAAAAATGTGAGTTCTTTTTGGCACATCATTAATATAAAATGCAATGGCCCCAGATTTAGTTGTACTTTGAGTAGACTCTTTGAAATCAACAGGACTTAAATTAGTAATGACCAACTTGAATCCCATTGATTTTAATATGTCTATTCGAAGTATGACTAAGTTGGGACTGAACTCAACATTAAGGCCATCCAAAAATCAGATAAGCACATAAAAGTGGCATTCCTAGCATCTAATAACATTTTAGTGTGTTCAAAATGCTCCACACAGTATCTCTGTAACACCTGATTACAGCAACAAGGAGATAATGGCTCAAGTTGGACAACACAATAAACAACTGGTGTGGGGGAAACAATTGTCAGTTGTTTTGACTATTGTGTCATCCGAATGCTGCCATAGTCAACTCAGCGCTGATCCTAATCCAGATCACAGTTGATTATTTATTACCATGTTGTGTGGGGAGTACCTCCTAGTTGAACAACTGTAAAGTTGATTATTACCCCACCATTGACTATTGTGTCGTCCGAATTGAGCCATTGACTTTCTTTCTCAAGCAGCCAATTTTAGGAATGCGTAAACCAGGACTGATTTGCTCTCATTTTTGTCTCAAGACAAGGGGAAACGGGATGTGGGACGCAACCAGCCCCATCAGTAATGATTTGCAAGACTGACTTCAGCTGCACACTTACCTGAGAACAAGCCTCATGGAATACAGCGGGGATCAGATTAAACATACATAGGACTGCGCTGTTACGTTCACAAAACCAGTCTAATTAACAAATTGTTGATAGCGAGTCAAACCAGATTTTTGTGATGCTTATGTGGTTCAGTCACTACTCTTCATCCTAAGCTGGTAAATATCAGTTTTTACCATGTAATGTTTCAAACCCATCATTCACCAGAGAATTTGATTCTTATCCCTTCTCTTGAAATTTTGTCCACTGTTTGTGAGGATATCAAAACAAGGTTCGCCCCACCTGCTCCAGAATGATTGAGTATACTATAGAGTGACTACTTCCACTTTCAGAAGCAACGATTTATGGCAGTTGCTTCACATGCACGGATAGAGTCTCACAACAAACTAATTACAGCACACACAGCAGATAACTCTTCAATGCCACGATGATTTCTCAATTTATGAACCATTTTTTGATAAATTTGAGGTACAGGTAGAAAGCATTTCATAATCTCCGCAGTGATATTCAACTCTATTCATGTTTTGTTTATACTAATGCAGTATAAGATTATAGGATGTCAGACTTCCTTTCAAACCTGATCTCAGTACAAAAGTACTATACATATTTTTGCCTCATATAAGGCCTTATGAGTGAAAGGTGGAAATCCTAAACAGGATCACACAATGAGAATATTTCCCTTTAAATGGCAAGTCGGAAAGTACACAAATGTAGAAACCCAACATGAAGTCAGACTCCCTGCAGATGGCTTCAAAATTCTCAGAGGTAGGAAGCCAAAATTATAGCCATACAAAAACATTTAAATACTTACCATCCTACGAATTGCTCCACAAATAGCGTATGTTTTGCATTGGCCATTGACTCTGCCTGTTACTTTATCAACCTGAAATTAAAATTAGGATTACATATCAAAATTTAACCTTTCAGCATTCATACTCAGAACTTGGAAAACACAGAAATCATAGAAGGTATCAGTATCCTTTGGATTCTACAAATCCAACCAGCGAAATTACAGAAAGTAAATGAATATAGGTACCCTAATGTAAAAATGCATTTGCCCAGCAGATTCACTGTAGTGAACTCTAGGGCAAATGTCAGCCATATCCTATATTCAGAAAAGGATTTACTTTTCATGTTCTCTAATCCGCAGCACATCCATGCAAAAGTAGGAATTTGTTAAAAGAGCAAAGGTTGATGCTAGAAAGCAACAGAATGGACACCTACCCTAACCTATAGAGTAGAGGTCCAAAACCTTTTTGAACCAATGGGGACATTTGGCAATTTGAGAAAATGCTGTGGGCACCACCACAAAATGGCTCTTACAGGGGATGTGTCTAGTCACTTAAGGGGTGCCACGGGGACTTGGCTAGTCAAAAAGGTGGGGGGAATAGTGAGGCTAGAGGCTGGGGGTGAAAAGGAAGGCAAAGGGGTAGAAAGGAGAGAAAGAGTAAGGCTAGGGACAGGGAAGCGGAAGAAAGAAGAGGGCTAGGGACAGAGAAGGGGAAGGGGAAGAAAGAAAGAAGAGGGCTAGAGACAGGGAAGGGGAAGAAAGAAGAGGGCTAGAGACAGGGAAGGGGAAGAAAGAAAAGGGCTAGGGACAAGGAAGAAAGAAGGCTAGAGACAGGACAGGGAGACAGACAGCGAAGAAAGAAATTGGGTGGTGAGAAATAGGAAGGCTAGAGGCTGGGAGTGAAGAGACAGAACAAAGGGAAAAAGTCTGTGTGGACAGGAGAGACTGGGTGGGGCCAGGAAGCAACTCTTTCCTTCTCTTCCTGCCCACTAAACAGCAGATCAGCAGCAGGTTGAGGAACAGGAAGGGGAACTTGGCACGCTAACATTTTTCAAGTTTTAAAGTAAAAATAAGCTTTTGAAGGGGGCAGGGAGTGGATACCTTAATGGGTGCCACTCGGAGTCTCTCTGGGTACTGCTTTCGGGAGTAAAACCAAATAGAGGAGAAGCATGCAACAAGATTACAGGCAGCTCTGTATTAATGACCAAAGGACTGCCTACCCATCCCTTGCCCTCTTCTCCACTAAGTGTTTCTTTTCAATTTTGTATGCAATTGGTCTCCTGAAGCAGGAAATCTAACACAAGGAATAATTCTTCCTCCAAACATCCTCTAGACCCAGGAGACCAAGAGAAGCAGCAATGGGTTACTTCCAAGCTGCTGTTGTAATCAGTAACAGTCAGGGCCAGTACCCCTAAAGCAGTGGTGGGCTCCTGCTATCAGCAAAACTTGCAAGGGGGAGGGGGTGGGCAGCTTGTGGGCGAAGGCAAAAATGGCCCCCTGATCTCTTGCGGTTGCCCACCCTTGCCCTAAAAGCAAAAATGGGGAAATACAACTGCACCTTATGCAATACATGGCAGCACACTGCAACCAGCACAGGTTCTCTCTGTGCCTGAAGCCAGCTCAGTACTGGCCTGTATTAGAGAACTGCTTTAGCCACCTACCTACAGCTTGGCTTCTCACTATTATAGCCACAGAGGGCTACTCACCTTCTGAAGCTAAGAGGAGTGACTATCGGGCAAACATCCTGGAGCCCTCCAGATGTTTAGACTGCAACTCCCATTAGCTCCCAACAGCACTGCCACTAGTCAGGAATTATGGGAGTTGTAGTTCAAAACCTATGGAGGCCCACTGGTTGCCTACTCCTGCTGTACATGAATGTTAAATTTGCCATTCAGGAGAGACTGTCGCTTAAGTCAACACGCAGTAAATTATAAGCCTCATTAACTGAAATTCAGTAGCTCAAAGGAACACACACTTTGAAATATTTACATCTTTCAACTAGTATATCCTAATTCATTCTGATATTTTACTCACCTCGGAAATATTCATTTGGATGGAAGCATGGTCTTTAGCACCAATTATCCGGTTGCTAGCAGAGCTGAAGGGAAGAGGAAAAAAGAGGTTAAATATGTATAAAACAAAGTAGAGGGATAGGAAAGAACTGCCTCTGTCTCTTGCATGGATGACTGCTAATGTCTCACATCATGTCTCACATTATTCCTGATGTCCAGCTGGAAGCCAGATTCCGGCTGGACATCAGGAAAAACTTCCTGACTGTTAGAGCAATACGACAATGGAACCAATTACCTAGGGAGGTCGTGGGCTCTCCCACACTAGAGGCATTCAAGAGGCAGCTGGACAAACATCTGTCAGGGATGCTTTAAGGTAGATTCCTGCATTGAGCAGGGGGTTGGACCCGATGGCCTTATAGGCCCCTTCCAACTCTACTATTCTATCATTCTATGTGGCACCAACTCTTCATGTCATGCCTCTGCAATCCCCTGCCCCCAAATACTATTGGCAGAAACTCCAACCACAAAGTAAAACATGGAGATAAAACCTTGGGTGTAGTTCTGGGCTAGAATTCATAGCTTTTCTGTATCTTAAATCCCACTTTTAACAACTTCACCTTTTCTACACACTAGTCAATGACAAAAGATAGAAATCTCAATATTTTCGTGACGAATTGCTTGTTTTTATTGAACCTCAATCTGAATGTAAACACTTTTGGGAACTGTACTCAAATACTGCGCAAGATTGGTATTTCTCCCACCATGTGACTTTGACTGCTTTTTTGAAGAAGTGATAACAAATTAACTAATAGCTTCAACTTTATGTTGAGGTTATCCCAGCAGATATTATAATTTTAACTTTCTCCCACTGAATGTTAATATTCCTTGACAGAACAGAAAAAAACATAAAACCAATTCATCTTGTAGGATCAGTATTTCCTATAAAGTTCTGCTCCGTAAAAGATATTCTTGAACAGAAAAGGTCATTTTCTTTGTTCATAAAAATCAAATTTGCAGCAGTAACTTACATATTCCTATTTACAGGAGCCAAATCAGTAATTACACAAACAGATCAGCCAGTGAGAGACATGGGGACAAGTTGAACATAATGCTAAACCATAGTTTAGCGTTACAAGAACAAGCCACAGCAAACCTCGATTTGCACACTCCCCCTCTAGTACGTAATTTCCATAAATGCTCACCATTTACGAGGCACGTAGAGGTCCACAAATTCCCCAGCGTCGTTCTGCATCTTGTGTTTGTAGATCACTTGCTAGAAGTGACGTGCAACAAATAATTCCTGAGAAATCGTGTTAAAGGATCAATATCTAGCAGATGGTAAAGTCACTCAAAGACCTCCACCCCCAGCAGTCTTTTTGAGCTACCTTCCTTCTCATGGCAATATTCTAGCATCACTTCCCATTGTTTTCTCAGCAGCAATTCTCACCAATGCAAAAGGAGCGATGTGGGTATTTGATGAGAACTTTTGTCTCTTTTAACTACTGTATGGGACTATTATGTACTCTTGTTTCCAGTCAAAAAGGAATGGGGATACTAACACTGGATTCAACCCTGCGTCTCCAGTCCTTGATAATTACAAGAAACATTTGGTAGCAGTGGAAGTGGCAGAATTGGGATCACAACAATTTATGCCAAGATATGATTCAAGTAATGATTAGACTTGGTTGCTGCCTACTATTGGGGTCCAAATACATCTGTGACTGGTTACATCCTTTACATAAAGCAGCTCATATCTTCTCAAATGTTAAGTGCTAACAAATGTAATTTCTTACCATGTTAAGCTTTCAGCGAGGCTTGCCAAATAAGTTTTCAAACTAAAGATTCTCAATAGAAACATGGCACATAATTTAATGTAGCCAAATTTATTTTATGTAGCCAAGTTTATTTTATGTAGCCAAAATTACAGTTTCAATATTGTACGTTCATTCTGTACTATATAGCAGCCTGGCTTCATCTAAATATATTATTTCCCATGAATTCCACTGTAACCGTGTCCTTCCTAAAACCCTAAGGAATGGGTTTACCCCATCCGACTCCACTAAGAAAAGAAACATACCCTACAAAATCTCACAGATGAAAACAGGATTACAGGTGCATTTTTATTATACTTCTATTCTCACACTGAGGGTCAATGCATAAGCACCTCTCCATCCCACACTCCCATTATTCCATACAGCTAAAAGCTCTACCTGTCATTTGCAGTATGCATTAAAACTGACCATAGTGTATTCATAATCAGTATTTGGGGGTGGGTGGGTGTTTTTAAAGAGAAGGGTATCAATGACTACTATTCCAGATGGTTCTATGCTACCTCCAGTATCAGAGGCAGTATGCCTATGTACACCAGATGCTGGGGAACATGGGCGGGAGGGTGCTGCTGCACTCATGTCCTGCTTGTGGGTTTCCCGTGGGCTACAATGTGAAATGAAGGCTGGACTAAATGAACCTTTGGTCTGATCCAGCCTAACTTTTACGCTTTAATGGGTCTGATCCTTTATGGCTGTCACGTTTGAATGGATACACTCCCAAGTGGGTTTAATATTGGATCCAACCAGACGCGAGCAATGCAGTTTTTAAGCGCGCTCACCGACATTTGCTTTCTGGATAGGTAGTTACAGGGTGAGGTGAAAGGGAGGGAAACTACCGCACAGGGCACGTACAGAAGCCACGTTTTAGATAGGAATTCCTCTCATTCTGCCTTTCTCCCACCCCCACCCCCCACCCCCCACCCCCGACCCCCGAGACAAAAGGGAGGCCCAATACGAGAGAAATCAGGCGCTTTCCCGTATAAAGAGACAACGGCAGTCCATAGAAGGGCTCAGTTAACCAACAATTCCGCCTCCCCAATTTCAACCTCCTCCCCGGGGATGGGGGAGAGAACGAGGGAGAATAAGGCTCCCCCCGACCCGGACCAGGCCTCGCCTCACCTCCTCACACGCCGCGAGCCCAGGCCGGAAAGGAAAGGCTACGTCACTCGAAAGCGACGAGAAAGAGCGCGGCGGAAGGGAGGGGGAAGGCCAATGAGCGGCGCGCAAGACGTACGCAGCAGCGCGAGCGGGTTGAAGGCCAGCGCCGTGACATCACCCCGAACGGATTGCAGAAGGCGGGGTCGGGAAGTGGGCGGGTGCGTCTGCTCAAAGGGCGGGGAGAAGGAGTGAGTGACGGAGGAGGAGGACCGTTAGCCGCGCCCTTTTTTCTGTCCTCGCCTCAGAGCGAGACGCGCTGTCAAACGGGCGCTTGTTTTCCTGGAGAAAAGGCGGGAAAAGGGAGCGACTGGGCTTGCTCTGTCATTGAGGGAAGGGAAGGGTGATGCCGCCTCCCTATCTGCTGTGGAGGATCGGCCGATTCTCCAGGGCAGGTTGGCGTGGGGGTCTACTCTGTTCACAGTGGCTGTGGCGCAGCAAAGACTGGACTTTGGGGGTGAAGTCCAGGGCCCCGCAGCCCCTGAAACTACCGAATGGCCACCCAGAGAGTAGCAGTAGCCGTGACGGGGCTATGATTTAAATGGCTTAGAAACCATAGCATCCCTCATGCAGCGGGAGAACTATGCCGTGGGTTAGTTTATAAAAAAAATTGCATTCTGCACATGCTCAGGTGTACGTTTTCGCACTACACACTTCCAAGGATTGAATAATAGCACTAAGCGCTAAGGGTTGGTCTCGTTTGCCCAGAAACAACGTCGTAGGATTTGGGAAAACTTTTATAGCCGATATTCAATATAATTCAAAACTTCCTGACAGTAAGATCTGTGCAAGAGCGGAACAGTGTGGAGATTGTGGGTTCTCCATCTCGGGGGTTGTTTTTAAGAAGAGGCTGGACAACCACCTCTCATGGATGGTTTAATTTTCCTGCAAATTGCAAAGAGTTAGTTGGACTAGATGATCCTTGCGAGCCCTTCCAACTCCACAATTCTATGATTCTATAAGGGGCACTTAAAACTGCTTTTAATGCAATGAATGTTCAGTTACAAACGTCATCACAAGAACCCCCAGACACCCCCCCTCCCTCTCCTTCCAGCACGCGCGTTCCCCTCCAGGCACGTGCGCTCACTTTGAATATTCGAAGTACGTGGCGCTCGAGACCCAACGCTCCGCATGAGCTGTTTTGCATATAACGGCCGCCCAGGAGGCGACCGGAGAGCCCTGAGCGAGTCCCTATTGGTTGCCAGTGGCCATCAATCCTGCCAGTCCGAGCACGCCTCCTCTGGAAGCTTCTGGCTGAGCGGGGGAGAAGAGGCGAGCGCGTGCCGATGGGATTGGTCAGGAGTCGCAGAGAGCGATGTGATTGGTCGGGCGGGTTCGGGCACCTTCCAGAAACGAGCGAGCTGCGTAGATCTGAGGTAGTTGAAGGCGAGGCAACGGCAGACCGCTGCCGTTAGCGCTTGTGGGCGAAGGCGCGAACGCACCGGCGAGAGAGGCGTTTCCCCCAGCTTCTGAGAGGAATCCCGACTGCGTGGCTTTAACCATGTCGAGCAAAGCGCCCGCCATAGGCATTGACCTGGGCACCACGTACTCCTGCGTCGGGGTTTTCCAGCACGGGAAGGTGGAGATAATTGCCAACGACCAAGGCAACCGCACCACGCCCAGCTATGTGGCCTTCACTGACACCGAGCGCCTCATCGGGGATGCAGCCAAGAACCAGGTGGCCATGAACCCCAACAACACCATCTTCGATGCCAAACGCCTCATTGGCCGCAAGTTTGAGGACGCCACAGTGCAGTCCGATATGAAGCACTGGCCTTTCTGTGTGGTGAGCGAGGCTGGGAAGCCCAAGGTGCAGGTCGAGTACAAGGGCCAGGTCAAGACCTTCTTCCCTGAGGAGATCTCCTCCATGGTGCTGACCAAGATGAAGGAAATCGCCGAGGCTTACTTGGGCCGCAAAGTCCAGAGCGCTGTCATCACCGTGCCGGCCTACTTCAACGACTCCCAGCGCCAAGCCACCAAGGACGCGGGCACCATCACAGGCCTCAACGTCCTGCGCATCATTAACGAGCCCACGGCCGCTGCCATTGCCTACGGCTTGGATAAAAAAGGCAGTGGCGCTGGGGAGAAGAATGTGCTGATCTTTGACCTGGGTGGTGGCACCTTTGATGTATCCATCTTGACCATTGAAGATGGCATCTTTGAGGTGAAATCGACAGCTGGCGACACTCACCTGGGAGGGGAGGACTTTGACAACCGCATGGTGAGCCACTTCGTGGAGGAATTCAAGCGCAAACATAAACGTGACATCGGTGGCAACAAGCGAGCAGTCCGGCGCCTCCGCACCGCCTGTGAGCGGGCTAAACGCACCCTGAGCTCCTCCACCCAGGCCTCTATTGAGATCGACTCCTTGTTTGATGGGATTGACTTCTACACGTCCATCACCCGAGCCCGTTTTGAGGAGCTCAATGCTGATCTCTTCCGTGGCACGCTTGAGCCTGTGGAGAAGGCCCTGCGTGATGCCAAGCTGGACAAAGGTCAAATCAATGAGATTGTGCTGGTCGGTGGCTCCACCCGTATCCCCAAGATCCAGAAGCTGCTGCAGGACTTTTTCAATGGCAAAGAGCTCAACAAAAGCATCAATCCTGATGAAGCTGTGGCCTATGGTGCTGCTGTGCAGGCTGCTATCCTGATGGGCGACAAGTCAGAGAATGTACAGGACCTGCTACTGCTTGATGTAGCACCGCTGTCGCTGGGTATTGAGACAGCTGGTGGCGTCATGACCACCTTGATCAAACGCAACACGACTATTCCCACCAAGCAGACACAGACTTTCACCACCTATTCAGACAATCAGAGCAGTGTGCTGGTGCAGGTGTACGAGGGTGAACGGGCCATGACCAAGGACAACAATCTGTTGGGCAAGTTTGACCTGACAGGTATCCCACCGGCCCCTCGTGGTGTGCCCCAAATTGAAGTCACATTTGACATTGATGCAAATGGCATCCTCAATGTCACAGCAGTGGACAAGAGCACAGGCAAAGAGAACAAGATCACAATTACTAATGACAAGGGCCGCCTCAGCAAGGATGACATTGACCGGATGGTGCAAGAAGCGGACCGTTACAAGGCAGAGGATGAATCCAACCGAGATCGGGTAGTCTTCAAGAATGCCCTGGAGTCCTATGCATACAACGTCAAACAGACTATGGAAGATGACAAGCTGAAAGGCAAGATCGCTGAGCAGGACAAGCAGAGGGTGCTTGAGAAGTGCCAGGAGGTGATCAGATGGCTCGATTGCAACCAGATGGCTGAGAAGGAAGAGTTTGAGCACAAGCAGAAGGAACTGGAGAAGTTCTGCAACCCCATCATTGCCAAATTATACCAGGGTGCTGGAGCTGCAGGTCCTGGCGCCCCAGGTGGCGGACCCACCATTGAAGAAGTGGACTAAACTGCCAGGGACAGTTGCTAATAGTTCTTCTGTTTTCATGATTTAGTCAGTCCCATAGGAGCAGTTGCCCATTGTTCTGTTTTCTTGATTCAGTCAGTGCCATTGCTGACTGAATACAGTTAATGCCATAGGAGCACTTGCCAGTTGTTCCTAAGCTTTAAAATGTTTTTGCCAGTTTTCGGTCTGGTTATTTTGAAGTTTTGATAATAAAAGTTACTTGAAGCACAAAAACATCCTCTCCTTTCTCTTTCTCTAAAAGTTAGCTTTTCGTCGGATGCAAGTGGTGTCAAATGTAGGTTTAAGTTGACATTACAAACTAGTAGAAAAACACATTTGTACTTTATACTACTGAAATTATGACCACTGTCTAAGATCGCCAAGAAGACACTAGTCTCTCTTCTTAGTGGCCTTAGTGGTCAAACTACCAATTAATAACAATAGGCTTACCTTAAAAAGGGGGAAGGGGAGATTGGAATTGGGTTGAAGTTTTCATCTAAGCATGCTACCAGGTAGAAATTCAGTGAGCAAAGCTTTCTATCACTGTATTTCTGTGCTGGTGAACTAGTAAACTGTTATGCAGCGGTTATGAATATGAGAAAAGTTTTCCCCAGTTAACTGCAATTAAGGCTTTCATTACTTTAATGTTCTGTAAAACTAAGCACTCTAATGGGTTAAAGATTTGGCGCAAACCTGGTGCCCTCCAGATATTTTGGACTTGAAGTCCCATCAGCACCAGCCAGCATGGCAACTGGTCAGGAATGCTGAGGTGTAGTCCAAAACTTCTGGGAAGGCTGTTTTAAAGCTAGACAGGGAGATGAGATGTTACCAAGAAGATCACCTTCACTGCCATTTCAAGGATAGCAGAGCTCCTTGACTTTATACATCTCTCTTTTGTCTGGGAAGGTGAATCATGCAGAGGCCTGGGAAAACAGGAGAAAGCAAAGTCATAATATACACTGGTTATCCCCATTTAGCATGTACAGGAGTGGCTGGCTTTCGGTATGCCTAGGGAGAGGTGTGAGACCTGCAATTTTGAGATCTCTTACCCTTTGCCAGTTTCCTAACCGAATTGTGCCCTTTGTGGTACACCCATTTAAAGTGGCCATGGTAGAGCCCTGATGAGGGAAAGCCTGCCTAAGGCACTTGTCACCACTAGTGAACATACTAAGTTTCATTAGCATGAGAACAGATGGCATTTGTTCTCTTTTTGATGTGAATTATAAATCAACACTTTAAAGGAGCTAGAAAATACCCTTTCCATATCTGGGATTGTATGATTCTAAGTGCTGACTTGATAGGCAGAACAGAAATTGCTAACTTGGACATATATTCTAACAGACTTTAATTTGCAAAATAAGAATAGAACCTAGAGGGGTCAGAGTATTTTCTGGGCATGGTTGCCAAGCTGTCTGTGACGTTCCCTATTTAGCTCAATGGGCACTTGCTAGTTAGGTGAATGTGGGCACGATGGAAACTAGATGGTATTTGCTCTGTCTGTGATGTGTGTTAGAAATCACAATTTTTAAAGGGCTAGGAAATAACAGAATTAAGGAGCGCAATCTAATTTTTGGCCCAATTTTTGGGGACCTCAGAGATTTTCAGTAGAGCTCGTGTGTGCAGAAGATGGTCCTGGTGACAATTGCTCCTTGAAGGCAAAAAGAAATGAGATTTATTCATTTGATCTTCTACACTACACTACTTAAGACTTTCTGCACTGGGCTGCACCAGAGGGGTGGTGGTTGAGGACAGAGTGACATACAGGGACAGGAGGACGTGAGTGTAGATCAGGAGGAAGATCCTCCAAAGAAGAATGCTCTTGGTGAGCTGTCTTTTTATTCATTCCTTCAAAGCACTTGGCACTTTACAGCAAAATAAAGGTAGGAAACAAGTACCATGTTAAGTGTTGTGGGAGTGGACTTAAGCTTTCCTGTCATCTGCTCTGGAAGGTCCCCCAACTCTTTGGGGCAGATGGGGGGGGTCTACTCTGCTAGTAGATGCTATTCTATCAATGGCAATGGTGCAGCTAGGACTGGACATTGGGGCAAAGTCCTCTACCATATAAGAACATGCTGGATTACACCAAGAATCCATCTAGTCCAGCACTCTAGTCCACAGTGGCCAACCAGCTGTCGACCAGGAACCCGCAAGTGGGACACAGGTGCAACAGCACCCACCTGCCCACGTTCCCAGCAACTGATGTACATAGACTTACTTCCTCTTATACTGAAGGTAGTGCATAGTAGTGAGGACTAGTACCCATTGATAGCCTTCTACCACATTTTTTAAAATGACGCATGAACTGCAGATGTGTAAATTAGGTATCTGGGAATCACATGTAACATATTTAGCTACTTTAGATCTCGGGTAATGTAATTGTATTTATGTGCAAGCAAGGAAGGAAAACATTCAGGCTAAAGGGGTTGTGGTGGTAGGGGCCAGTGACATCAGGTAAGGCATAGCTGAGCAACCTCCAGCCCATGGAGGTTGGCCAGCTGGTCACACCCTACCATGAGGTCTGCATTAACTTTGCAGAACTTAGATTTCCCCCTGCCCCACATTCCATCATTTTGCAAAATGGGTATTTTAAAATCCACCAGTACAAATCAAATACCTTTATTCCCATTTCAGCAGTGCTGGAAGTTGGCACACTTATCTTAAACACTTATGCTGGCATAAGTAGCGCAGAGAACCTCAGTATTGTGCTCCCTGACACTGTCTGATGAGTGCATTCTTTGACAGGATCTGCTGTACCAGTTAATGGAATTTTAGAAATGGGCCATTACTATGACTTTGAAACGAACTCCTCAAAATGCAATTTTGAGGAGCTGGAGGAAATACAAGCCACTGTAAGAATTATTAATCTGTTGTACATTCTTGCCCTCATCATTGGAGGTGGCAAGTTGGCCGTTACGATCAGTTGCATAAATAGAAGGAAAACAGAAGTAACTGCTTAGGACTGCTCCAATTAGAAGTATAAACAACTCATCTGTTTCAGTGCCTGCCTTTTTTATGCCAGGTGATCCTAACATACGATATCAAAGTGTCCAGACTAGAGTTGCACAATCAAAATAAGGTGGCAGAATTAACCAACTTCAGTGTAATCTTGAACAGGCGGTGTTTGGTTAATATTCCTTTTAGGAATAATAAATTCAGTCCTTATTAGCCTTCCCGTCAGTGGCTGCCTTCTCAGCAAGGCCAGACCTTACATACAAGTAGAGGGTGGATTTCTGGGATCTACCTCTAGCAGGGATAGACAAACTTTTGGACCACAGTATTTCTGAGTCCTCACTCTGCCTCCTCCCAAAGTCTCTAAGGCCAGGAGCTGGGAGAGGGACTGTGAAGGGAGCCCAATTACAATTTCCACTAGATATGACTTATGAAGGCAGAGAGGAAATATATATGCGTGTGTGTATGAATTCATGCTATGTCTCTTGCTTTTTTCAATGTTTTGACTGAAAAATTGTATTAATCTGTAAAAATCTGTTCATCCTTGCGAAAAGCTGAGAAATACATACGATCTATTCAACATCTCCATCCAAATTGGCTGCCTAGAATTCTAGTGATCTCTCTTCTGCCTCCAACCACATATCTGGTATTTGTTCCAAAATCTAGTCGTTTCATAGAAGCTTTTGATTGACAGGTGGGGGAGGAGAAAATAACAACATGCTAAAGTGTTTTTAAATGAATATTTATGACACAAACCTGAAATATCTTCAGATGTGCTTGGTTATAAAATAGGTATCAAAACATTCAATTACACAGCACCTTATTAACAAATTCATTCATTTCATTGGAAGAACAGAATTGGACAGTATACAAACTTAAATTTAGGACAACACAAATATACTATTAACATGAAATATACAAACTCCAATTCAGAGTGTTTTCTTGGGCTGAAAATAGACAAGCACCATTATTTACATAAGATTACACCATTTAGTTCTCAACATTTAGAGACTATAGCATCTCTAAAGAAAGCAATGTGGGTTTTACATTGGATCTAGGTTTGGTTGTAATAGTATTTTTTTACCACACAGTGGCAGATTTTGCATAAACAAGGAATACAATGAGGCTTAGCTGATTTGAGAATAGAAACCAAAAATTAAGGTAAAAAAAAAAGCAAACAAGACGCCACACCCTTTGTATTCACTACTGTATTCAACAATGGCAGTTTCTGTACAGGTTAAGTCACAGGAATAAGATATTCAACATACAAGTCAAATTGCAGAGTTAAAAAATGTCAGCGATACTCAATTCCTCATCTTCACGTCTCCTGAAGCACTTTTTATCTTGGGTAAGGTTATACAGGATGTTGAATATCATTAACAATACAAAATATATTTTGCAAACCATAAAGGACTGAAAGAAGTCCTTTTTAGCCATATAAGGGCCGTCCCAAATCTGGTATACTTACTCAAGATGGGGGGGGGGGGGGAAGAGTCAGAATTCTTAATTAGAGGATAAATTCTTCATCTCCTTTTAGTCCTACCATGAAGAATTTAAAATCCAGTTTACTAAACTGAGGATATCTTTGCCCTTATGCATTCAAAACAATGAAAACATTTGACTGAAGGTTATGCCTTAAATGTGTTATCTGCCCCTTTGCCGGAATATTTTTAACTTGAAATAATACACTTTCCAAAGACAAAATCCACACGCTTCATACTTCATTTTTATAGCCTCCAGCAGCTCAAATAGCTAAGCAGGAATCAACCCATCTTCCTACCCAACCATTTTTGCTGGAACAGAGCCATGACTGCTTCAGCTGGAAAAGGTTAAGTTGGCAACTATTTCAACTAGAACACATGGTCATAAATACAAGTCTATGGCGTTTATGGTATTTTATACAAGACTGGCAGGTAAGTGAAACATTTTGCAGCCTCTTTCAGTTCAGGGGGAGAAGTAAATGTTTGAACTCCCCGTGAAACTGTTTCTAAACTCGTCGTAGGAAAAGTTAGGATGCAATCTTGCATTGTGAAAATCTGCTCAGAAATAAGACACACTACTTCTCACGTTCTGAACAGCAGTAGCTAAGCTGCAAATAGATACACATACATCCCTGTACTACATTATATAAAAAGGTGCTCTAATGGTCACTTCACTGGTACTGTTGTAATTAGATGCATTAACATTCAAACCCTGATTAGAGAGGCATTCTTAACTATGTCTAACTGCAATTTCAGTTACGGCATACTGGTCTTATCTAAAAATATTTATCCAAATAGTTTTTCATTTATGCACCGGGACCGGAGACATCGGGACCAAAAAGTCAGGGCTTCCTCATGTTGAATAATCCCCTCTGGGGCAGGGCATTGCATGTTGCATTCTCAAGTGTTTCTAGTGCTAGTTTGCAACTCCTCCCATTTACTTCATGGCTACTTAATACATATTCCCCAAGTCAGAACATATGGCATTCAAGGTACTCTTTAGTTTATGGCACTCTAGGTAAACCCTCTTTCGTTTAGCAAGAGGATTGGTTCCTAAGAGTCAATCTACAGGTTGACACAGACTGAGGCGTTAGAACTGTGGGCTATCACTTCAGACCGCAGCTGGGGTGGTAATGGGCATATTTTTGAATGATCCCATATGTTAAAAGCCATGCATGTATTAAAACAGCACATCAGGGAGAATGGTTCATCCAAAACATCCCAGTGTGCATGGTTCACTAGACGTTGGGGTGGAGTGCTCAAACAGGAGACCCCCACATCTGCACCAGCAGTCCACAATTCTGCACCTTAGTCTGCTCATCTCGTTCTGCACGAAGTGTAGACATTGACCCAAGTCACAGTAAAAAAAAATTAAGAGTACGAATCTCTCAATGACAACACCCAAGAAGTCACTTTATTCACTGGCAAATATCACACGTGTGCGCGTGCACACACACAGAGTTTGACTTGTATCACGATATTGCTTAGAAAAGAAACCCAGCAGCCACTGACTCTTCTGCTATAGGTTCAAGAAGTTAAAACAGTTCATACTTTAGCATCTGGATGCTTAAGTCAAAATTTCTGGCTGAGGGTGGCAGAAATTGTACCAACTTTACAACCACCACTATGCTGGACCTTTAACTTCTAAGGAAGTGGTGGTTTGAATGTGCCATGAGAGTCAGATTTTCGAGGAACATCACAGTGGCAAAAAACTTGGAAGAACCAATTTTTTATTATTATTTTTTTTAAAAAGGAAGTCAGACATGCTGAGTTCCACTGGCTTAATTTAGGTAACGACAGCTGTACTGGTGGTGACATTCATGTATCACAAGCACACAGGAAAGACAATACATGAAAACATTGTTATAAATAAAACAGTTTCAGGCTACAGTAAGCACTGAGAAAAAGTTGTCTGCCCAGAGAGCTACAGGACCAAATTACTACCATAAATCAAATAGTCTTCAGCAACTTTTTGAAGGACAAGTTAAAATGGGAATTGTTTTGCTATAGCTGCCTTGTTCAACAAGTGCAACGTTTGAGAAACATGTTTCAGTTTAAAAAAAAGAAAGAAAAAGCTTTTATTCCTGAACTGAGCAGGATATTGTTCTTGAATACACATCCCTTCTGGAAATGATAGTGCAGAAACAATGGAATTGTCTTCCTTATAGCTCAAGATAAGCAAAGGCAAAAAGATAAATTGCGGTTTTAAGTTCAAAATTTGCCACTAAGCAACATAACCTAAAAAGAGAGAGAGAGAGAGAGAGAGAGAGAGTCAGGCTGGTCCCAGCCCAGCCCTAGGCACGTCCTTCTTCCCCCTGCAAAAAGTACTACACATTTTCAACGTTTAAAGTGTAGGAACGAATGCTCAGTAATACTATTTGAAGCATATAACATTTTGGAATGGAAGTGATGTTCTTTTAGATTCAAGGAAGAGGGGAGAAAAGGATGATAAAAAACTTTTAAGGAAATGACAAAGTAGCAAATGACAGGAGGGAAGAACAGACCATTTCCAAGTTTAAAAAAAAAAAAACTGGAAAAAAAAGATAAAGGTATAACCAGCAGTTCTATTGACAACTGGTTGCAAAGCGTTTGTGCTTTAATGTCCAAAGCTCAACACCTCACTTCTGCTGCTTCTCATACATGGAATCGGTAATGTCCACCCTGCCTTGGTGGTGCCGTAAAATCCCACTGCAGTCTTCACATCAGGTTTATTCACAACATTGTTCAATCTTGTGGAACGGGAAAGGCCAGCGGCCAACACCAACATTCAACTTCTAAGTACTGGCACTTTGCTAGAATGTAGTTTTGGCTAGGAGTGCTGTGTGAGACGCCGGAAGTGAGGTAACACTTGGTTGTCCGGAAGGTAGAGGGCCAGTTCTAAAGCCACAAGTACAGTAAATTCGAATGCAATGAGATCTCGTCTGTTGAATCTGAATCGCTCTTCTAACTTCTGGAAGGGAAGAAAAGAAAAACAGAACAGGAGTATGTTGCCACAGATTGCCACAGCATTTAAAATGATTTGTAGATTTTTAAATGGCCTGATGTAGAAGAGCAACGGTATTTTGGCCATAGCCATTTCTCCTACAACCTGGCCACAAGAGCACCTCCTTAAAATACATGCAAAAAATGATGCTATTCCTGATCTCTCTATATTTAAGCAACAAGAGTTGTTTGTGGTTGATTGAGTCTGTGGCTCTGATATTGCTCACAGATTGGTTGAGCAATTTGTACTAACAAGAGTTTAATTCTTGCTGGGCCTGTTCAGATGACACTTCAGGTTCTGTGGTTAGCGAAACTGTGGTTCTCTGGGGTTAGCACTAACCACAAGCCGTGCTGTCACACACTACGCTTTCAGCCATGGTTAGAGCCGCTAACCCTGCTGCAGACAGTCTGACTGTGGTTAGCGGGTGAGCAGGGTTTAGCAAAACGCATTGCACATGACGCCTTAAACCCTGCTGTTTAACCAAAAGCCTTAACCAGCAGGGTTTAAGGTGTCTTCTGAACAGGCTCACTGAGAACATGTGGCAAAGTGGCCCTGTTTTGCATGGTGGGTATGAGGGTGGGGTTCACAGGCTTGAATGTTCCGTCAAAATAGCACAAATCTTTGCATGTAGGCAAGTACCTTCTTGGGTAGAAGGGTTGCAGCTTAATATTTCTGATAGGCTAAGATTTATGTGCAGGGATATATTGTACTGAGGAGCATTAACTCCCACATCTACATTCTGAAGTCCTACAGCCTGAGCCTAAGTATGGATTTAACAGCTCAGTGAGAATTACACCAAGGTATCACATGCTGCGGGAGGAGGAAATTCAACCTTGGTTTGCTCCTCTGCAGAACTTACACCTTGGTGCAAACTACAACACGTTGCCTGTGATGTGTTTGTTGTAAGTAAGAGTGGGGCTGACCGGGTTACTAAAGTAGGGGGAGAGATTTCTGTGCTGTCTTCTGTGGAAGAGCCAAACAGCCTACGGGCTGTAGTACTTGGATCAGTAGATAAGAATTCATGTAAGACCCTTGGAATGTAGAAGTAAACTGAAGCAGCTATTTCGAGCTGCAATCCCACGCACACTTATTTGGGAGTAATTCCCATCGAAATCAGTGGAACTTTCCTCTGCGTGAGCACGCATAGGAGTGGGCGATACCACTCCAAAGCAACACCTCCCAGAGAAAGAGCAGAAAAGGAACCCGTTTGCAGCTATCACGAGAGTAGGGGAAAAAATAGGATATGTATGAACAAATAGATCTGTTCACGGACTCCCTTTGGACTTGGATCTAAAGTCCCAGTACAGTTTTACTGTCATTTCTGCTTCCCAAGTAAACACAGTCATTTGGTTGGGGGCCAATAGCAGGCAACTAGAGCTTGCGCAAGGGACACTACAATGCCTCCCCCGCTCCCCGGGATCTCCATTATGGCCTTGACATCCAAATGGCAGTTTTTTAATTCGGTGCTGGAGATTCAGGGTTGTGCTTAGGTACATAGGAAGGTGTCTTATACTAAACCAGACCAATGGTCTATCTAGCCCAGTATTGTTGTCACTGTGGTTCTCCAAGGTTTCAGGCAGGATTTCCACCCCCTAGTCCTACCAGAAGATGCCAGGGGTTGAACCTGGGACCCTCCTGCATGCAAAGCAGGTGCCTTATCACTGAGCTACAGTCCTTTCCCTTCCCTTCTCTTGTGGGTCTTTCCAACCTCTTAATGCAGAGCACACTTGCCAATCTACTGCAAACCCTACATCTCATCTGCAACCACAATCTTGAAACTTGGTACGTGTTTTCCTTCAAGTTCTATGCAAGTCTGCAGAGATGTTTACACACAGGCTCAAAGGGGGAAATGACCCTGTTCAGACGACACGCTAAGCCACAGTGGTTAAGCATTCTGAGCTAAACATTATAGCTCAGCGTGTTGTGTGAACTCTGACTTAGTGTGTTGTGTGAACCATTCCTAACCATAGTGGCTACATAACCATGGTTTAAACACATTGGGTCTGTTCAGACAACACACTAATCCATAGTTAGGCCACTATCCCTTTTGGATCAAATGCTTAGTGAGTGTTTAAACCGTGCATATGTAGCTACCATGGTTAGGAATGGTTCACACAACATGCTAAATCATGTTTCACACAACTTGCTAAGCCATAATGTTTACCTCAAAATGCTTAATCACCGTGGCTTAGTGTGTCTTCTGAACAGGGTTAATCACTAACCATTTGCTGCAAAAGGGTTAGCAGACTAACCATGGCTTTGCTTGTTGTCTGAACAGGCCCAATGTCATTTAAGAGGTTCCACATGTTCAGAGCTCTAGACTCCCTTGGAAGCTATTCTGGGTTGTACTTACATCAATAACGTGTTTTACTTCATGTTTCCTGAGATCACTGCTAATCTTGGCTGCGAGCAGCACGCAAGAACCGGCGCACAGTTTTCGGTTCTGTTTGTTGAGCTTGCCTTGGAGGACAAGCTTCTCAAAGTAGACGTAAGCCATGGACACCGTTACCGGCTCCAGGTTGCATTCCATACTCAGGTTCCGCATCTCTCTCTTTAAACTGCAACGGGAAAGGGAAGACAACATTAGTCTGACACAGCTCAAGAAACATGCACTTAACCTCCTCCCTTCTGGATTCTCATTTCTATTTCTTTCGGATCGTCTCTGTACTACAGAAAGAAGCTCCCTTTCTCGCTGGTTGACATTAGTAAGCTTGCAAAGACGCCACATTCCTCTTGAGAACAGAGTGCGCCGTCATACAACTCTACTGTGATAAGGAGCCCACGCGTGTGTCCCAACGGAACATCATGACATGAGTTGGGGTGTTCGTGGCATGGAAAAACAGGGCGACCCAACAGGTGACTCCAATGATTTGAATGAGTTCTCTGGCTCCGATTAATTGCTCGTGGGGAAAGGAGAATCAGCCCACGATCCAGGGCAGGGTGGCGTGGGGGTGGATATGGGTAGGTTGCTGCGGCAGTACCGAGTAGCTGCTCACCGCAGCAACCTTGGGAAGTCCACTTAATGAACTGGGAGATACCTGAGCAAACATGCATAAGACCGGGCTGTAAGTTTTAATCCTATACGACTGACTGAATGGTTTCATACAAATGTAGGAGGAAAGAGGCCTGGTCCAAGGTGACTTAGAGCCACAGTGATGCCCCCCTCCTCTTTTCACACCTCCGTCTTTTTTCCCCTTTACCTTCTGATTTTGCTCAGGGTCAGCTTGATGTGAGGAAATTTGTCTTTAAACGTTTCGTTCATATCCTTTTTAAGGTCCGAGGGTTTCACGTACTCTATTACTGTGGTCTGAAATAAAAAAGGAATGGGGATTATGTACAGAACTTTCCATTGCCTTCACTGACAGAGAGCACACCAGGGCTGGGCAACTTGTGGCCCTCCAGCTGTTTGCGCTTACAACTCCAGTCATCCCATGCCATTGGCTATGCCAGCTAGGTCTGATGGAAATTATAGGCCAAAACATTCCTGCATTGAGCAGGGGCTTGGACTCGATGGCCTTATAGCCCCCTTCCAACTCCACTATTCTCTGATTCTGTGAGGGACCACAAAGTGCCCACCCCTGGAGCACATGAATGAGGTTCCAAAATGCATTCATAAAAAGCCAAATCATATTAAGGGGCAAACGGGGTGTAATGAGGTACTGCCAAGAGCAGTAGCCCCATACCTCCTCAGTCACCATTCCTAAGGAAGGAAACTGGGTGTGTTATCATCGCACAGTTCCATCGCAAGTAGCAGCTAATCAAAGGGAGTGGAGGGGGGGGGGTCAGTGGGGGAGGACTGAGCATAATAAGGTCATGTGGCATATCTTCTTTTACCAGACGTTACCAGAGAGAAGATGCAAGATGGCTGCTCCTGATAGCGGCCACACATCTCTTGCAACATCTGCTTTGGTCCTACGCTGACTTGAAAATGCAGCAAGCCATCCCGGCCCATTCCGACAACATCTCTTATTCCATCTCCTCTTGGGTTTCTAAGCTTTTACCTAACTCCACAGCTGGCTTCCCAAGTTCTTGCCCTGGGTCCCATAAGGTTTGACTTGCTTTCAGGGACAAGCGAGACACTTTTCACCAAAAGCTTACATTGCTTCTTGGGCAAACAGTGCAAAACTGTGATGTGTGGACCAGTGGTAGTCCACACGTCCCATTTAGAGGTCAGTGGAAAGACTGTGGAACAGTTGAGAATATCTGTACTTGGTCCTGCATAGGATTTATTTTGCTTTAGCTGGTATCCTATCATACTAAGTTTCTGCTATGAACCATCATTTGCCCTTGTACAAGATTACCGCCAATTGCTCCTGTATCTAGGTCATCACTGTAGAATCCTAGATGAGAAAAGTTTAATCTCTTTGAGGATAGAAGGTTTTCAAAGCGCGCTGTTAATCTCTTAATCCTGTAATACTTGGCACTTCAAGTACAGTGCAGGACTGTGATCTTGTAAGGTTCTCTCTTCCTTTTTTGTTTTGTTGTACGCTCTAGGGTAGCCTTCCCCAACCGGATGCCCTCCAGCATCTCTCAGCCAGGATGTCCAATACATATGGGGGGGCACCAAGTTGGGGAAGGCCACCCTAGGATATACCAGCCAATACCTCAAGGTATTCTATGCCTAGAAGGTGTAATGCTAGAGGTAAGGGAAGGCAGCAACACTGCTCTGGCCCCCCCTTCCTTCGGATGAGACTAAAGCAGTGTTCGCTTGGAGCCAATATAAGAGCTTAATTGAAATGTGGGACTTGAACCTTGAGGTCATTAGGATTTCCATGCTTCTGATTTTTAATGGCGGCCCAGTCGGATGATTTTGGAACGCTCATAAGCCTTGGCTGAGGTGAAATTGGAAACCCAGTTTACCTTTTCTCCCTTTTGTCCTGGTGTGTCCAAGGGCAGGCCACCAAGTCCATGGGTCAGGCCCTCCTGATTCGTTCTACCTCACAGGCCGCAGTGTCCCGGTGTCGGGCATTCCAGGACCTTGTCCCACAGCTGTGGAATTCACTCCCCCTGCCACTGCTGTTAACCAGGAGCTTGGAGGTTGTTCAAGAAAAGGTTGAAAACCTTTCTTTTTGCAAAGAGGGGGTTGGCTGGTGTTTCCTGAGGTACAGCATGCCGACGGCCCTTGTGGTGGCCACTATATATTTTGTATGGGTTTCTATTTTAAGCTTTTGTTGTTATATGCTTTTAATTCAGTTACGGTTTTCTATTAGGTTGACTGTATTTATTGTATCTTTGTAAACTGCCGATCCATCTTATTTTATGTACAGCGCTTTGTAATAAAGTGCTACATCAATTCTTTCTGACGATGACGATGGCTTCCAGGTTCAGCGCTTGGTCTCAGCTATGACACTAGCGTTCAGCAGCATATAAACAGTATGTTGCTTCAGCATGGGGAAGCTCCATTCTAAGGCTGCATGCAGGTATCTATAGAGCCTGGGCGATGAGTGAACTACGGATTCACATTCATCTCTTTTTGATCTGGCCTGCCACCTTCCAAACTGAATGGAGCTTTGGACCGGTTCTTCCCACTTCCAGGAGAAACGGTCACTGTCGCAAGGTGCTCTGCACAGCCAAAGACCTCTCTCACACCCCTCTCTACTCGGCTGTGCAGAGTGCTGATTGGCTGGCCCACCATTCCCAGAGCAGGGTTTGAAGTCTGTAAAACCGAATGGATTTGCTTTAAAAATGGCACTGGGTAGACAGTTAAGGAAGTGACGTCTGAATGCAGCTTTAGCTGTTATAGCTAACAGGTACAGGTTGACCTATCCTCAATAAATTTGAGTGATCCTTTCTAAAGCCATCCAGTTTAGCCACCATCACCACATCTACAATGGCATCTGTAGGTTAGTGGTGCGTTCAAGACGTCCCATCTGAGGGCCAACCCAGGCTTCTTTGGTGAAAAGCAGCCATTATTTCCCCCCATGCTGTTGAAAGCTGTGGAGGGGAGAAATATAGGTGCAATGCCAGCACCCGTTCCCGTTCCGTCTTTGCAGCTAATCGGGGGCGGGCAGGCGGCCATTTAAGTACTGCAGTCCCAATCCAAATGAAAAAAAGGGCTAATGGAGAGACCACAGATCTCCGTAGGCTTGGAACTTAACCGTAAACTCACATGCACAGTCTTGGGTCCCTGAAAAGTAAAACTGCAATAATGAGACTGCTTCCCACAACTGCTATTGGGGAGGGATGATTAGGCCTGGAAGCTACACTGCGCTTCTAAAAGGATGTTTAGTACAGGGGTGGGAAACATGTGTCCCATGGGCTGCACCTGGCTGTCCTGGCCGTTTTTGCACCTTCTGAATTTGCTACGGCCGTGCCGGCAAAAAAACGCTGCGATTTTCCTTTCAAAGCAAGTGAAAAACAAGGAATACACACCTAGTTGGGAAGCAGAATCACGCTCCAGGAAGCACCGACTCTTAAAGGAAAATCGCCATTTTGCTGCTGCGCTGCCAAATTTTGGCGGCATGTAGGGGCACCGCCCCACTGAGGTGGGGGTGGGGGGGTGGGACTGCCCCCTCCCTGGATTTGTAGCAGTTGCCCGGTCCTGGTTTAGTAAATAGCACAGGAGCCACCTCTTACTTTTATTTATAACTAGCTATTCCATTGCAGGGGTGGGTAGGAAAACAGAACCCAATAGATGATTTGCGATGCACGGCTGCTGCAGTGCCGTATTTGCTATGGATCCCCACGCTGTCAACGTCTTACCATGTACGACGCAAAGATGAGGACACGCTTGTGCTTCCCGCAGGGCCACTGAGGGTCATCGAGGAGATTTGGATTGTACTCTACTAACTCACCCACTTCATTCCCTGGAAATAATGGTTAAAAAAAAAAAAGCAGCTAGATGCGTTAGGAGTTCACTGGTGTATTGAAGGAGAGTTTTAAGAAAACAGAACGCAGGGAAACTCTTTTTTAGAATTAGTAGTTCAGTGGTGGAGCACCGGTTTTGCAGGCCAAGTCCTGGGTTCCATCCCTATCATCTCGAGGAAGGACTAGGAGAAACCTCTGAAAAACAGCTGCTACAGCTAGATCAGGTTTGGGCAATGTGTGGTCCTCCAGGTGTTTTGGCGTACAACTCCTATGATTTCTCGCCATCGGCAATGCTGGCTAGGGTTGATGGGATTGTAGGCCAAAACATCTGGAGGGCTGTAAATTGCCCACCCTTGAGCTAGATAGATCAATGGTCGGATTCGATGTAAACAGCATCCTATGTTCCTACAAGTCGGGCGCAGCCTTTCTTGAACGTTTGAGATGAATTCTCTCCACAAGGCACACCCGTACAACGCTCACTTGGCTTCAAATACTGCCATCAAAGTCGGGAAAGATTAAACGGATTGCACGTCTGCCCATCCAACCCACAAGGCTTGCCCATCACTTCTATTTTCTCCCTTTGTTGCCGTCTTCCATTGCTGGAATTCAGACTGTTAGCTCCTCAGGGCAGGGAGCTACCTGCCTGTTATGTTGCTCTTAGCATGTCACCTATGCTGTAGAAATGCTCTGTAGAAATGTTACTAATTCGTCCACAGAGGAACCCCTCTGCCCCAACTTTGATTAAATGATAATTCCGGGCAGTTTATAATCATGCCTTCTAATACCAATTCAACTCTTCCTATGTTCACGCTTAGATAGCCAAAACTGCACCACCCATGCACAAGAGATGGCTATCAGCAGATCCAGGATAACATTCAAGTTTGCTGATGTTCAGAATGGATCATGTCGGGCTACATCAAAGGCAGGAAATCTCAGACCCGGCACCCAAATCTGGCCGTTTGGGTCCCAATCTGGCCTTCTTGGGGGTCCCCAGATGGCCCTGCCCTCTTCCCATGTCCCACCCTCCTTCCCCAACATAGATCATTTAGTGGTTTTCTGGCTTTTGTGTAGTCCCACCCCCCACCTTCTAAAAGGCTGAAACTCCTCTCCTAAGACTTAGTGACTGGCAGTAAGAGCTTTAAGCTACGATCTGCTGGTATTTTTGTATTTCTTGTCAATCCCCCATCCCCCACTGGAACGCAGACCCCGAAAGTTTCTCTTGGCCCTCGGACTGAAAGGGGTTCCCCACCCTTGCGCTAGATAGACCAATCACCAGAGTACAGTTTTTAACTATTCTTCTGAAAGTCAAGTTGGTTTCTTTGTGGCTTCTGGGCTTTGAGGAACAATAGACCCTTTGTCATGAGAAGCTCTGATACACAGAAAAACAACAACGATGCATCCTTGTATGGCAACGTTATTGCCGGTCCTACAGGATCCAAGAAAACAGCCATTGGTTTTGTAATGCAAGCCTGAAGCCAGCAGGTCTGTTAAGTACATTACCATCCAATATTATCACCCTGTCTACTAATAGCAAACTCGTTCTCCATGTGTGGACCCTGATGTAGCCCATGCACAAGAGAGAGCTATCAGCAGACTCAGGGGAACTCCCAAGGTTTGCAGAAGTAAAAAAATATATATATTTGGGGGGGCTCAAAAGGGGGAGGGCTCCCAAAACGACTCTATGAGTACTGAGCATGATCATTGAACATGGAATACTGGGGTGACTATTAAGAGGGGGAAAATGGATAACCAGCTGGGATGCAATGGAGTACTCAGGAAAAGGCTCTACAACATTTTGTTGCCGTTTTCATTTGTCCTACATGGTTGTCTTAACACCTTAAAAGGGTGGGGGTGTTTTAAAATTCAAAAGGGATGTTGAGCAGTATTGGCAAAAACCAAACTTTGGCTGGATAGGCTATTCATTAAACATCAGCAGTAAACAGCTCAGTGTTGTTACTTTAATGTTTTGGTACTTTTCCCAGATTCTTATAAGGAGTTCTTTAGGTTTTTGCTGTTTAAGGCTTTGCTCCGATTTTCAGAAAATGCCTCACCTCTATCCTTTGCCTTATCATGAATATGAGGCTCAAATAAAGATTCTTTTCTATATTTAGACAATCCTGAAGTTTCAGTGCACAACGGCTGTATAGAAGCACTGCACAGGATAGAATCTCCCACTCAACCACAGGGAAATCTGATTAAATTGATCATATTTCAGACAGGCTTCTGCATATTCTGTATGCCTGCAGTTTTAGTGGAGATACATGGAAGCTGGGCAGAATTCTGCCTTCCGAGATATTCTCCTTTTAACAATAAAACGGTATGTTTCTAGTCCTTATGGGTGGATAAAGAAAGCTTGCTGCCTTGGAAACTCTTTGAAATTGAAGATGTGGGATAGAAACGTATTAAATTAATAATATGACACCTGTCTAGTTCTCGCTAGAAGCCTGAGAAGCTGGAGGAGGGGGCTCAAAGAGGGGTTGTCTGGCTTCAACCACTGCAACACCTCCTCCCCCCCAATAACTTTACTATGGCTACTATCCCTGGCACCCGATTTGTCTGGCAAAATCCAGCAGCTACGTTTATGCCTGGACCCTGATTTTCAGAGTATATAACTTTGATAATGTTCAACCTGCATTGAGTACCACTTCATTTCCAAGCACAATTCAAAGTGCTGGTTAGTACCTATAAAGCCCTAAACAGTTTGAGATCAGGATATTTGCCTTCTCCCATATGAGTCTGCCCACCCACAGTAGCCTTCATCAAAGGCCCTGTGTCTTGTTCCATGGCCGTAGGAGATCCAATAGCTAGGACACAGGACGGGGCAGTTTCCGTGGCAGCATACTAGGCTGTAGAACTCTCTACCTGGGAGTCCTGGTTGTCTCCTTCTCCATTGGTGTTTCAGTGAACTGGCAACTTTGTTCTTCACAATTAAGGCTCTTGACCTCTTGTTCCTGTGCCTTTAATTGTGGTGGGACAGGCGGGAACTAAGCTGGTGCAGCTCTTACAATTAGAACAGCCTTCCTCAACCTGGTGCTCTTCAGTTGTGTTGGACAACAATTCTTACCACTCAGCAAAGACTCACATCTTGTTGGAGGGCTATGCACAGGGGCAGAACTTCCTTTGTCCTTCACAATTAAGGCACCTGACTTCTTGTTTAGGAGGGTTCCTGTGGATTATGGTGTGATGGGTGGAAACTAAACTGGCGTAGCTCTTTCCATTAGAGCAGCCTTCCCCAACCTGGTGCCCTCCAGATGTGTTGGGACTACAATTCCCAGAATCCTCCAGCCCACTTGGGAAGGCTGCATTACAGCCTCTCTGTATATGGCTTTAACTGATGTTGAGAGCCAACTTCAAGGCCTGAAAGGCAGGAGATGAGAATTTAAATATATAGATTTCCAGTCTTCCTAGCTTTCTTTTCTTCCTTGCCTCTAGGCCTTGGCCAACGTCCCAAATTCCAAAACCAGAAATCAAAGATGTGGAACAAACGGCACAAAGCACATATATGAAGATGTGTTTCATTTGCATATATGTTACCAAATGTAGACAAACTAAGTTGGTCAAGTAGTAGAGACTGGGAGCAAAACTACAGCTGCCTGTCTTTCCTTATAGTTACCCACAACCAGCTTAACGCATGTGGACAGACCTGGCAGTCAGAGGGGCAGAAAGCTGCCTGGGAAGGCCAGAATGCACCGCACACTGGGATATTCTGTCTGTGTAGGACTAGACTGTATGTTCCTAGGGGCAGGGACCTGCCTTTTTGGCTTGTTATTCTGTAACGCCTCATGTACATCATGTTCCATGAACACTGTTTTCATTTCATTACTATGAATGCAAATGCTACTAATGATAATGAAGAGAGGCCCTTGAATCTTTGAACAACTTAGACCCCACCACCTCACTTCTTATACCTGAGATGGAGATTAAATTCTGCTCTTTAATCCAGTTCTTCTTAAGCAAAACCTACTGTTGACAATATTCCAATTGTCTCCCTTGCTGTGATGCCATCCCAACAACGTTTGCTTTTGCCTATCTAAAAACAATGTTAATCCAGAAGGATAGTATGAGGGCAGAATTCACTTAAATGGCACTTACCAACATCTGCTGTGGAAGATATCGATTTGGCTGTTGCAGGTTTGTATCTTGATCCACCAGCACTCCGTGGGACAGTGGCTCGACACACAGGGACCGCACTGTGGGCATCATTTTTGCGGCCAACAAGAGCATTGGTTGGATACAAAAACTTTGCATAAGACACAACCTGCAAGACAGTCATCATAACATCAGCAAAATGACTTCTCCGCAGATTTTCTAAGCTAGGGTGACCCTATGGAAAGGAGGACAGGGCTCCTGTATCTTTAACGATTGTATAGAAAAGAGGATTTCAGCAGGTGTCATTTGTATGCACGCAGCACCTGGTGAAATTCCCTCTTTATCACAACAGTTAAAGCTGCGGGAGCCCTGCCTAGCATGACCAGATACAAAAGAGGGCAGGGCTCCTGCAGCTTTAACTGTTGCAATGTTTATTAGGATGATCTAAAGGGCTGTTTCAACGCCTTACAGGCCTGAATTTCAAATTGCTTTACAAACAGGATTTTCAGAACCTGATGCAAAGAAATATTCCTGCACTGGACAAAACGTTGCAGCAAATATGCTCACTTTATAAGAGCAAACTGCTCAGGTAGTCAAGGGAGGTTACATAGGCTGACCATATGAAAAGGAGGACAGGGCTCATGTAACTTTAACACAGTTTTAGAGAAAAGGGAATTTCAGCCGGTGTCATTTGTATGCAATTAGTTCCAGGTGAAATTCCCTCTTCATCACAACAGTTGCAGGGGCCCTGCCTTCTTTTGTATATGGTCACTCTAGTTTAGTGCATGCAACTTCAACCGTTGTGATGAAGAGGGAATATCACCAGGGACCAATTGCCTACAAATTACACCAGCTGAAATTCCCTTTTCTCTACAACTGTTAAAGTTACATGAGCCCTCCTTTTCGTATGGTCAGCCTAGGTTACACTGTCTTCTGAGTTGTGTTTAACCAGTAGCCAGATGCTTCAGCAACGGCTTTTGATGGCAGTACTTGGTTAAATGAGCATTTAACAAGTGCTCTCTGCTAACTAATAAGGCACAATACACCTCCTTGGATAGAATCTGAAACAAGAAACAGTTGGCAGTTTGAACTAGTGCTGTGCCGAATCCTGCCCCCTATTTTCGGGAACCTTTTCTCTCTTTGCGAAAAAGGCATTGTTTTTTTCTGCCTCTTTCACAGGGAGGGAAAGAATTTTGGAGAATTGTCTCCTTGGAGAGGGGGGACACCATTTCCACATGCCTTTTAAAAGTGTGGCCAATTGCTGATAGGCCTTCTTTCTATTATTATTATTATTATTATTATTATTATTATTATTATTATTATATTTAAAAAAACACCCCTGGCACTTGGAGGAGCCCGGCAGTTCTTCATGACCACCTACTGGAGATCATGTGACCTTGCCCTCTTCAATAGGCATTCAGGAAGAACTCCTGAGTTCCTGCAAGTCCCGGGGTGTGTGTGTGTTTTTTAAAAAAAGAAAAAGAAAGAAAAGAAAGAAGACCCCACAAAACATCTTATACTTAAAAAGGTATATAGAAAACTTGTCCTCCTCCCGAAGAAGAAAATTCTCCAAAATTCTCATCTCTCTCCCAGCCAAACAGAATCATCGAAATTTCTGGCACAGCACAAATTTAAATACAGCCAGTGAAGGAATATGGGGGAAACTGATGTTGCTTTCAAGTAGGGGTGCAGAACCTCCTTTAGCTTGAGGCCGAATTCCATCTTGGATACGCTTTCGGGGCCCTCATTCCAGCTGTGGGCGGGGCTGAAAGCAAAAGGGGAGGGCCCAAAGCACCAAAGATACCAACATATCTTAGCTTAAAAGCTCTTGCTGCATTTCAATCTTTTACAAAAAACCAAGAGGGCTGCAGAAAAGCCACCAATCCACCAAAGGATGGGTAGCTGGAGGAAAGGCGCCATGGCCATCCGGGGAAACCCAGATGGATGGATTGGGACACCAGGAGATTCTGCACCTTTAAGGACTAAGAATGTAAGAACTTAAGAAGACCCATGTTGGATCAGACCAAGAGTCCACCTAGCCTAGCATTCTGTTCACACAGTGGCCAACTAGCTGTCGACCAGGAACCCACAAGCAGGACACGGTGCAACAGCACCCTGCCAATGATCCTGGAGGTAGCACATAGCCATCAGGACTAGTAGCCATTGATAGCCTTCTCCTCCAAGAATGTATCTAGCCCCCTTTTAAAGCCATCCAAATTGGTGGCCATCACTACATCTTGCGGTAGTGAATTCCATCGTTTAACTATACGCCATGTGAAGAAGTCCGTCCTTTTATCTGTCCTGAATCTCCCACCAACCAGCTTCACGGGATGTCCTGAATCTCCCACCAATCAGCTTCATGGGATGACCCCATTGGGTTCTGGTATGATGGGAGAAGGAGCCTGCCCCCCCCCCCCCCCCCGGGCCACTCAGTGCCTAAGATGCATATTGTACTTGATCCTCATAAGGAAACTGATGCTGTAAAAGGCTTCGCATCACTCCAAGGTAGAGAGCACAAAGCGACGTCAACCTCACCAGATACGATCAACTGAAGTCTCATTAGGACTCCAAAGGGAACTGAACTCTGGGAAGATAAACCATCAGTACGAATGCATCCGAAGCAGTTAAACAACCAGACGCCCTCCTGATTGATACTGAAGTTGACCAGGCCCCACAATTAGTGAATACAAACATGGAACTGCAGTTCGCCTATGAACTCCTTACCTTGCCGTCCGCTCCAAGCTCAACCCCTTCCATCCCCAGCACCATCTCAGAAGAGACTGAAATTCCGCCAGAAGGATGCCTTTGTTTCTGCCCCTCTATTCTCAGTTCACTGTGAAGGGCAGAATTGGCAAGAATTAAAAGCTGTTTCTTCTCATCCGAGCCGAAACCAGCGCAGTAGTAAAAACAAACAACAGCCCCCCACCCCGCAGAGAGATTAGAAGGACAATTCCCACGTCTTCTCTGCTCCCGCTTAAAAAAACATTTGTGTTTTTTTTAAAGGCTTGAGAAATAAAAGGAGCCCAGTGAACCAGCAACTAGGACGTAAGCAACGGCCAGAGTCCTTTTCCTATTTTTAAAATAGTGTAACTTGTGGATAATTCATACTTTTGCCTACAGAGAGGGGGCAAAATTCCACAAGCAATTCCCAAGACGGGAAACAACTTCTGAGTCCACTGTTTGTGTATGATGCAACCTTTGAACTGCAATTTAGGGGTACATGGGATTCTCAGGGAAAAGACAGTGAACGCCAGCGCCACAGAATACACACACAGATGTGGATCCAGCTGTAGGAATCCATTTGCAAGAAACATCTGTGAACTCTGTCCTTGGAGCCTTTAAAAAAAACATCTGTACAAAAGTAAGAGGTTTTTTTGTGCTTGTTAATCCTTATGTGTTTATTAAGACCAGTATGAGTATGGGTTGAAGACGTTAAATGGTTCCATACAAAACTGTTTTAGAATTAAGGGTTGCATTCAGTGGTGTCTTTTCCACCAGTGGAAGGAAAATCACTGGTGGAATGGATCCCCTCCACCCTGCATACTCCATAAATCTGCTCTGGAGGGTTGAGGGAACCTCTGGAGCAGACTTGGGGAACACCCAAGGAGCCGCAGGGAAGCCCAGCTGTACAACATCGGTTCCAAGTCTAAATCACCACACCCAGTTCTGTCAATTTCAGGACCGAAAGATCCATCCAAAGTTGTGTGCCCAAAATTTGGATACCAAAACAGTACTGCTTATATCTTAATGCACACAGACTTTGGCGGTGTCGGAGTTTTATTAGGCAGACATGACATATGCAGAAAAATGCATTACCCACACAAATTGTTAATCCGAAGCTGATCTGAGCACACATTAACTGAGTCATCTGGGATTCTAGCAGAGGTCACTGTTCATATCAGTACCATGCAGTACCTCTCCCTGTCTGAAATCTGCCCCCCTAAACACACACACACATCCACACACACACTATCATTCATTTAATTTTCAGCAAAGTCAAGCTCTTTTGAGTGACCCTGCAGTTTTCCCATCATGCTAAAAAGAACTTTCCCATAGTCTATTTATAGAAGGCACATCTGTATGTGGATTTCTGGCATGACAATATCCACTGTCTTCTTCAGTGTGCTATGCACATGAGTTCGAGTGATAACACAAATCTTTTTTGGCTCAGGCTTAATGAGTGTTGCACACACTTCAGAGAGGATCTGGAAGGTGTTTCCTAGTTTAAGTAGGAGAGATCATGAGAGGCTGGTAAGTGGGTTTCTGTTTACCCACCTCTTTTTGTTTATTAAGCGCTAAGTGTAACCAAATCTGTCATTTTGAGCACTGTTTGTGCTCAGGACAATTCCAAAGCACGCTCAACCCGATCTCGCGCTAGCTGCAGGTCAAAAGTGCAACGGGCAACTACTAGTGGTCCCAGATGGGAGTGTCAGATCCCCGTCCAAAAATGCATCCTCCCAGTTCGATGGAGCTTGAATGAACACGACAACGCAATGCGTGGCTCCCCAAACAGCTACAATTCCGTACACAGAATCCTCGTTCCATGTGCAAACCTCCCTTGCTGGATCGGGGCAAATGCAAGAAGGCTAAAGTCATACATGCAGCTTTCCGTAAATTTGAAATGCAAGGGCTCGATTGGTCTGTTCTTATAATCAAATTCTGTACTGTGGTTTCATTATCCTCACCCGGAAAAGAACACGGGAAGCCTCCCCAGGCAGAGCAGAGCTTTTAATTGTGATTTCCAAACGGTAGCTCCCCACGCGCACTGCATCCCACACGGCTTTCTAATCCCCACCCACAGATTGAACGGCATTTTGACTTTAAAGTATTTGCTTTATTCTTAATAGGTTCGCTCCACCTTTCAACCCAGAAAAGCACATGCTATTGTTCACGATCAATCTGAAAATAATGTGTGTGTACTAACGAAACCATCAATAGGGCCCAAAGGGCCGACGTCAGAGTCTTATACATCAGAGTCGCAATGGAACATACTCCCATGTAAGTGAGCAAAGGTTGCAGACAAAGGGCCCTGCAACGTGAGTTTTGGTCGGAAAGAAAGGTAACATACCTCTATAGAATAGCTTAAATATCGAAGTCAGTAGGCCTCTTTCACATTCTGACTTTTCACAAAAAATCACTACAGAATAGGGTTACTGAGCAGGGAGGAGCGCAAAACCATTCCCCCAAAGTAAGCAGCTTTGTCTAAGACCATTCACACTTAAAGAGTTTCCCCATTCCAATCTCCAGAGAGGGTGTTTTGCTTTTTTAAGAGCTCTGGAACAAGACTGTGGGGGTCCAATGAAGCAAGAGACGGTTGAACCTCTTTCAGCCTGAGGGGTAAATTCAGTTTCAGAGAAGCTCTCAGGGGATGAGGCAAAGGGGGTCAGTGTGGGTGGGGTCAGGGGCAAAGGGGGCGTGGCAGAATACCAAAAATCAAAAACAAAAAGAGGTGAGCATCCAAATCAGGTCAGAAAGGAGAGAAGCGGGTTCTCAGGATGCAGAATTTTTGTTTTCATGAAGCCCAACATGTTTTGGCCTGTTCTTTACTCTATAGCCTTCCTCAGGGGGTTGTCATAGATTACCACAAGAGACAACTATTTTGCTAGAGGAAATTCTGCGGAAACTACTTTCTAACAACCCCCTGAGGAAGGCCATAGAATCAAGAACAGCCCGAAATGCGTTGGGCTTCGTGAAAATACTTTGCATCCTGAGAGCCTGTTTTTCTTCTTTCAGAATACTAAAAATGCCAGCTTATTTATTTATTTATTACATCTGTATACCGCTCCACATCTAAAACAGATTCCGGAGCGGTGAACCTAAGAAGTAAACTAGTAAAAAGGCCATATTAAAATTATTCTTTTGAAAAACAGAACGCCAATAAAAACCGTGGCTGGTCAGTTAAGGAATGCTTCCTGGAATAGAGCTGTTTTCAGGAGGTGCTGAAATCCATACAGTGTTGGTGGGTGCCTGACCTCCAGCGGCAAGGAGTTCCAAAGGAAGGGGGCCACCACACTGAAGGCTCTTCTCCAATCGGGCCATAGGTCCACGTAGAACCACCAGGAGCACGGCCTCAAATACCACGTGGGTTGATAAGGGAGAAGGCACTCAACTCAGATATCCTGGTCCCAAGTTGTTTAGCGCTTTCTACACTAGTCCTAAAACTTTAAACCTGGCCCGATAGTGAATAGGCAGCCAGCGCAGTTCCCTCAGCGAAGGAGTTATATGCTGAAAAGGAGCAGTTCCCGACAACAGCCTAGCTGCTGCATTCTGCACTGGCTCCAGCTTTCAGAGCAGCCTTAAGGGCAGCCCCACATAGAGCACATTGCAGTAATCCAGTCTTGAGGTTACTAATGCCTGGACCACCGCGGCTAAGCTATCCCTGTCCAGGAGAGGCCGTAGCTGGTGAACCAGCCGAAGCTAGTAAAAGGCACGCCGGGTTGCAGCAGCCACTTGGGCCTCCAGCAACAATTATGGATTTAGCAGTACCTCCCCCCCCCTCCGCAAATTACAAGCCTGATCTTTCAGAGGAAGTACAACTCCATCCAGAAGAGGCAATGAGCCTAGCTCCTGGACTCCGGAACCACTCACCCACAGGGCTTCCATCTTGCCAGGATACAACTTCAGTTTATTGCAGTATACAGTTCATTTAAAGCTCCCGCTGCCAGTAACTAAGCTTGGGAGAGGCATTTCAACCTTCTAGGACCTTCCCCACTGTGTTATTAAAATATCCCGCTTCCCCTTCCAACTACACCTTTCTGACCAAACTTCTGTGCAGCGTAGAGAATCCTAAATCTGGCAGCTTTATTTCATTCTTTTGTGGGAGAAGCTCTGGATGACTTCATTTACCATGGAGTCAAGTTCTGTGGAGATGTTGTGTTTTGCTGTTCAGCATACACTGTACTTTATCCTTACACACAGAAGAGGACTGTGACCGTGTGAATTAAAAAGTGTTTACCTGTCAACTGCAGAATAACCCTGTAAATCAGGGGCCTGTATGTTTGCCCCCACGAACTTAAAACGCAGGTTCAAGGGATCCTCGTTTCTGTGTTCCATACTCATGCCAGTTCATTAAATCTGCATATTTTAGCTACTTATTCGATTCTGCTTTCAAGAGCAAAATCTAGGGTGGCAAAGTGACACAGAATGGAGTGGGAAGATCCCGGATGGGATGTGAAAACACACTCATGTACGACAGGGCATTGGAGACCAATCTCACTGAAAGCCTTGCCAAGCCTCCGTTTGATTGGCTAGTTAATCACACACTGCCCTCAGGTTTTGAAGCTTTCCCGTGCAATCAACAGGACTAGAAACTTAATTTCAAGGCAGGAAAAAATGCAAGTTGTGCTCACATGATCAGAGGTGGTCCTGCAATTTGTTCCCTTAAAAAAGGTGTACCATTTCGTGAATGCAACCGCTGGAACAGGTTTAAATAGATTTATTAGTCAAACAAAAATAGGAACTACTCACCTGATCCGTAAGCTCTCCCCATAGGGCATGATAGAAAATGCCACACATAAAGTTCGCTTAGCGCAAATTAATACTATCCTGAAAGGAGATACAGAAAGAATACACTATGAATCATCAGTAGTATTTTGTGTTCACATCCAGCCTCCCTAATAGCCATTTAATAAAACCTGAGTCACACAATGTGGTAAATATGTAGCATGCAGCTGTTTTGTTTTTTTTACTCAAAAGTATAAGCAATCTGGATCATGACCACCGTGCACAGGTAGGGAAGGCTTAAACAACCCTCCCTCAGTTGCATGTTTCCCAAAATTTGCATGCCCCCCCCAGACACCTGTGCAGAAGCTAAAACAAAAAGCAGGCTTTCCCCTCTCTTTTTCATCTCTTGAGTGTGGGCATTTTGGAAAACAAGAACGGTGACAAAGGCTGCTTAAATCTTCCCCTACTTGCGCATAGTGGTGACCCTCACAGGAGGACCTTCTGTGGGTAAGAACATAGGAAGAGCCACATTGGATCAGACCAAGGGTCCATCTAGTCCAGCAATCTGTTCACAGCAAGCCACCAAACGATGGGTGGTTGGAGGAAAGGGGTCATGGCCATCCAGGGACGTCCCAGACAGATGGATTGGGACCCCAGGAGATTCTGCACCTCTCCTTTAAAGACTAAGAACATAAGAAGAGCCACGTTGGAACAGGCCACGGGCCCATCTAGTCCAAAACTCTGTTTACACATTGACCAACCAGCTGTCGACCAGGAACCCACAAGCAGGACACGGGTGCAACAGCACCCTTCCGCCCATGTTCTTCAGCAAATGATGTGCACAGGCATACTGCCTCTGACACTGAAGGTAGCACATTGCCATCAGGAGTAGCAGCCATTGACAGCCTTCTCCTCCAGGAATTTACCCAACCCCCCTTTTAAAGCTGTCCAAATTGGTGGCCATCACTACATCTTGTGGCAGTGAATTCCATAGTTTAACTATGCCCTGTGTGAAGAAGTCCTTCCTTTTATCTGCCCTGAATCTTCCACCAATCAGCTTCATGGGATGACCCTACTGGACTCGTGTATTTTCAGAGAGGGAGAAAAATAAACAAATAAACAAATCAATAAATCATTGAATGAAAGAAGCATGCTCCCTCTCCCCAACCCCATTCTGAGCAAGGGCCATTAGGGTGCCTCATTCGCCCTCGGTGATGTCACCACCTAGCCACATCTGGCTATGATGTCATCAAGCTGGCTATCTGATTCCCAACTGGCTTAGCCATGAGAGCCAGCAAGCAAGTACAGCAGTTGTTGTAAAGAAAATGGCACCAGAGCAGTGGCTGAAAGTGGTTGCTACACATACAGATACACACACACACACCAGGTTTCTTCCCTGCCCTTCTTGGGCCATTTTGAGCCTTTCCACCATAGGTTTTGCATCAAAAACATTCAGTGGTGGACACTGAGACCTTTGCTAGTATAAGGCCATTAATTCACTGCAAAGCTGATAGGGAGTCCGTCCCTGAGTTAACGAAAAGGCTACCTGCTGTTCCTTGTGTCATATTGCCTCATGTTCTTGATGAAGTGTATCTTCTTCAAGCCCTTGTGTCTTGGAGATCCAGATACGTGCTTGGTTCTACAATGTAAGGAGGGGGGAAAACGCAAGTCAGAGATCTGGGCAAAAACCAAAGGAACAAAGGATAACAATGATAATAATGGATGCCGACGTTAACAGCAGAACGAGCACGCATGCAGGGCCTTAGGTATTCGGCTTGGAAAAGGGTGCAGGGGGAAAGGGCTTGCAGAGCATGCAACGGGAGAAGGTTAATGCTGCTTTTGAACAAGTACCTTCGGACATTGGCACATTCCACTATGTCTTCTAAAAACTCTAGAGAGCAGCGCTGGGAGAGAACACGCCGCCTGCAAAAATGCACAACACCACGAAGAGCGAACAGCATTAGTTCATGGCTTCTGAAACTGAGCAAGCTGTCAGCACAACAGCACCCCTCTACGCTTAGGCTGGTCTTTCCCACGAGCCTTCTAGACGGTTCTGTGTGCAAGGAACACACCTTTCACAGCGCCGTGCCTCTACTGAGGAATCCCAAGTGCCAGGTATGGATGTCCTGTGCACCGCAAAGCGTTCTGGGACACGTTGTAGGGTACAAGAAGTTCACCTGGGGCTTTGGCCAGGAATGCTGGACTTCCCTATCACCTCATGAGAACTAAGGCTGCACCCTAATACACTCACCACTTTCCTGCAGGGAAAGATGGGTAACAGATGGCAAACCATCTTTCAGGAGGTCTTCTCCACCATTGTGACTTCTCACCGAGGAACTCCAAGCCATTCCTGAGTGCCCGAGAACACAGATCCAGGACAGCCTACTGAGAATCAAGATCACTACATTTCCGTTTATGAACAGCTTGATTCTTTCTGGGAAAAGCCTTAGGTTTTCATTTTGCCTTCCGGAGTTATACAAACTGGAAATGGCCCAAAAGAAGTCAGCTAATGCGGAGTTTTGATGCTAGCGAATGGATCTACATAGCCTCTTACGGAGGTCGAGATTTAAAGTGAAGTTTTCACAAAGGGTGTCGTGAACGACCATCAGCCGTGCCACCCCTCCAGGGTAGCTCACTGGGCGCATACCATCCACTTCTGGCTCTCTCTCTCTTCTCTTCTTGCACCGCCCCTAGTTAACCCAAACTGAAGCGAGCCAACTTCCTCCAAGCTCTCACAGCGGCAACCAAAATCGGTCAACGAGCACCAGGTCCGGTAGGCAGGCGATATCTAAAGGAGGACAATTCGGCACCGGAGTTTCTCTTAGGAAGGTGAGAATTGCCAGGATGTGACCAGTCCCTTTCTTTCCAGACTGCTTCATGTATCTGAGGGGATGCAGGATGGGTCGTGGCTGAAAGGATGGCTGAAAGGATAGCCCCAAATGGGGGCTGCCGATCCAGCCATCTCAGGGAAGACTATTTGTGTGCCAAATAGGGCCAAAAAGGTTGTGCATCCTTGCTCAAAGGCTTGTCGCCCTACTACATAAACCAGATTTTTTTTTAAAAAAGAACAAACAACCACAAATTGCAAATAAATGAGCTGTACCTCCTAAAACAGGGAAGGGGAAAGGTGACCGACCCTCCAAATGTTGATTGACTGCAACTCCCATTAGCTCTAGCCAGCATAGCCAACAATGAGGGATGATGGGAACTGTAGTCCAACATCATCTGGAGGAACAGAAGGCACCCATCCCTGTCCTAAAACTTTATTTGCGACCAGCCGAAAATAACAAACTATTCTGAAGGAAGTTAAGCAACAGTTGATACGGAGCGTTTGCAAAATTCTTTTATATACAAAATGTGCACAAACACACATTAATCAACGGGAGAAATATGCGGACATTTCAAAGATGTGCACAACTGATGCGTACAACTGGGGAAATATGCATGACGATACACAAATTTTCAGCTGAAAAGAAAAAAAAAGCTTGCAATCTGATATGGACGGGAGTCAGTACAAGTTTTGAGGTAGAATTTTGAGAACTTTGGTGAACACGGTTTTGCTGATTCTCACATCTCTACCTAAACTGCAACACACAGATTCGTCCGCTGTCATCCCATTTCCCTGGGTAGCAATCATAATCCTCATTTTATTGAGTAACGGAATTATCCCAGGAATAGGTCACACTGGGTCAATGGTGTCAGATTAGCTTCTGGTTTACAGTTCATTAGACCATGTCGGCTTATTTCTGCGATTGTTATAAATCTATGTAATGTTGCAGCGCAAACACCAAAGAGGGTATTAGCTCAGCATCTGATCATTGTATCCACTCAAACAGTAGCAAGAGGAGACCTAATGCCTTTCAGGGAAGCTGAACAAGGCCAGATCAGGGATACTGGAAATTCATTCCAATGCTATTCAAGTTAGATGTATACCAATACTATCGCTTTCTTAGGGGCAGGAATACCCTTAGGATCATAGAATAGTACAGTTGGAAGGGGCCTATAAGGCCATCGAGTCCAACCCCCAACTCAATGAAGGAATCCACATTAAAGCATGCCTGACAGATGGTTGTTCAGCTGCCTCTTGAAGGCCTCTAGTGTGGGAGAGCCCATGAGCTCCCTAGGTCATTGGTTCCATTGTTGTACTGCTCTAACAGTCAGGACATTTTTCCTGATGTCTAGTCGGAATCTGGCTTCCTGTAACTGGAGCCCATTATTCTGTGTCCTGCACTCTGGGATGAATGAGAAGAGATCCTGGCCCTCCTCTGTGTGACAACCTTTTAAGTTCACCAGCCCATACAGTAGGGGCGCAGAACTCTCAAGCCCATGGGCCAAATCCGGCCCTCTGAAAGCTATGTCTTCTTCTTCCCCTGGCTGTACCCCCTTTCCCCAACCACTGATCCTTTGGTGGTTTCTGGCTTTTACATGGTTTTTCCATTCTGAACAGTTGACATACCTCCCCCAAGGCTTACTTACAGGCAATAAGAGCTTCATGCTAAAATATGCTGGTATTTTGGCTTCTTTCGCTTCTCCCCTTTTGTTTCGGGCTTGCCCACCACTGGAATGAGGACCCCGAAGATTCTCTGAAATTGAATTTGGTCCTAGGGCTGAAAGAGGTTCAACACCCCTGCTATACAATATTGCTACCATGACTCCCCAGCGCCTCTTCCAACATTGGCTGGAATGCAAGAGATCAGTACATTACGCCTTGGTGGTGGTACTTTTCCATTCTGAATGCTTATGGCATAATCCTGCAGCAGCTGCATATTAAACAGGCAGGAAAAAATAGTACCTTCAGAGGACAGCATGTACTCTTTTTGTATGCTATCATGGCATGACTCCCATCCTACACGCCCAGGCCTGGTACCATCTATTGCCCATGTGCTGTTCCCATGCACATGGGCATGGGAACAGCAGGACTTAGGATGTGCTCAGCTGACCCACCTCCTCACTACCCCTACAATGCCATCACCACCACAAAACAAAACCTGCCATCAGGTTACAAGTGTAAACCTGCTACAGGCCTTAGAACTCCTTCCCTGTTCAGCATCAGCACAGAAGAAATCGTGTTGGAGGGGGGGAAAAGTCTCCTGAAATCATCAGAACAGCCTTGCTGCATCACCCAAGGGTTCATCTAGTCCGGCATCCTGTTGCTACAGAGGCTGACCAGCCATCTGTGGGAAACCCACAAGAAGGACATGAGTGCAAGTTCCTTAGCAAGTGGTGCACCCAGGCTTACTGCCTCTGATACTGGAGGTGGCACATAGCCATCAGGACTAGTAGCCCTTGATAGCCTTCTCCTCCAGGAATTTATCCAACCCCCTTTTTAAAGCCATCCAAAGTGGTGGCTATCACAACATCGTGCGGTAGCGAATTCCATAGCTTAACTATGTGCTGTGTGAAGAAGTCCTTCCTTTTATCTGCCTTGAATCTCCCACTAATCAAGTTTCATGGGATGACCCCTTTGGGTTCTAGTATTACGGGAGACAGAGAAAAACATCCTCAACGTCATGCATAATTTTGCATAATTTACTCGCCTTTTTACGAAACGAAACAATACCAGAAAGTAAACAAGGACTGGGTACACTCTGCACTAAAAAAAGCAGAGTTCTGCATCAAGGAATGTTGATCCGTTACCTGTATCATTTGCACAAATTTGCAAATTATTCACGCAGCCTCCCCCCCTCCCCGGTTTTCTACGAATGGGAAACAAGTGCAGGGCACCGCTCCTCACGGCCGCCGGATCTCTCGATCGGTCCTCCTCCCCCTCGCCAGGCATTGCTTACGTACTGTCAAGTCTTTTTAGTATTATATACAGAAGCCGAGACGTCTCGCGATGCTCCGTTCTCACCCACTGCCAACTTCTGCACGTAATACACACAGCTCTGAATGCCACACCAATAAGCAGGGTCAAACCAAACCAAGAGTTAAAAGGTAGCCAGGCTTGGCAGCCTTGCCGGAGGCGGATGCTTGTGGGGACTTCATACCTTTGCTATGCAACAACAGCCGTGAGATCATTCAGAGTCCAGAATTCTCCCCAGCTGCCAATCAATCCCCTCCAGGCAGATGGATCAAAAGATACTGACTGGCATCCACGGGGGGCCATTAGCTCACTTATGACCACAGGGGTTGGATGCCATTGTATTCACGCCCACACAGACCCCAGTGCCTACAAGCGGCTTAAATTAGGTTCCAATGGTCTTTGGAAGTACACAGACAAAAAGGCGAAAAACATCAGCCTAAGTGCTACCTGTGGGACAGATTTTTAAAAAGACAAACAAACTGAAGACTGAATCATTTCTTTTATAGAAGCGGCTGCTTATTCTAGAGCAATGCCAAGTGCCCAACTTTAATTATACAGGAATGTACCAAGATCAACACTTCAGAAACAGATGCAGGGATTCCATGAGATCCCTGATTTATGGAACACGGCCATGGTTTATCTGGGTGTAATGTTGTCATTGAATAAGGGACCTCATAGGCCAGTCTGAGATATGGGCAGTCAAATCTGGGAATTGGTCGTAGACAAAGAAATCATCAAGAATCTGGCAGGAATTGAAGCAAGCCAGCTGGGGCAAAAAAGAGACATGGAACACGTAGAGAGGCTTGAATTGGGAAAGGCAAAGATCCAGCAATAGCTAGAAGCCTTACAAGAAAACAGGGCTTGAGCGGAGAACCCTGAGGAACCTTCCTCAACCTGGTGCCTCCCTGATGTTCTGAACTTCAACCCCAATAAGTACTAGCCAAGATGGCCAGTTAGAAGGGATGAATAAGGGTTTGAGTGTTGGACTGGGAGTCAGGTGATCCCGGTTCTAGTCCCCACTCGGCCATGGAAGCTCACTGGATGACTTTGGGCCAGTCACAGCCCAACCTACCTCACAGGGTTGTTGTTGTGAGAATGAAATAGAGAGGAGAATTATGTACACCATCTTGGGTTCCTTGGAGGGAAAAAGGTAGGATACAGATGCAATAAATAAAATAAATAAATAAAGGGATTGTAGTCTAAAATCCCTGGAAGGCATTAGGTTGGAGGAGGCTGACCTAAATAGCTTCAACAGGGAATACCGGTCGATTGACCAGGCAAGTTATATCTTGCTGAGTAAGAAGTTCTGCAGTTGGTTTTACGCTGTATTTATACTTTTTACAGGTTTTTAAAAACTGTTATGAAATTTTAAATAGTTTCATTTCTTGTTGTGAGCCACCCTGAGAACTCTGTTCCGGGATGGCCTATAAACACTGTAAATAAAGTTCCACTTTAAAAAAAATACAAAGTGTGGCTTTGGGGTGGGGTGAGGGGAAAGCGCCCAACAGCCTCAAAATCACACTAACATGAAAGACTGAAATTTCAGAGATATGTCCTACTCAGAGCAAGCAAAACATTTCCATTGTTATTGGGTTGTGTTCTGCTGGCGCAGGTTGGCATCGGTATGGCAACACATTGCAAATGCAAGATCTGGGAGCCACAGTAGCTTGTTAGCGTGTGAAACCTGAGATTTCCTCCAACTGTGGCACGCAGGGGGCAGATCGGATAACATTTTCCGGTTTCAGCATCCTTGCACTGAGCGGGTTAAGTTCCAGGTATTGGGATATTCAAATTCATGCTGCATTCCGGAAGCTAGCAAGGCAGAGAACCTTGTTAGAGTAAGAGATTTACCAAGACAAGGATTCAGAAGAAGGCTGATCTCTATCAGCTATTTCAGATTTGGTGGGCCGGGGAAGGGGGAGGAAGTAAAAAAGGGAGGAAAGAAAAACTAAGCAGATTACATAATGGGGATGAAGGGAAAAACCTTAATATGCCAAGCCTGAATTTTCCTTGTAATGGTAATACAGAGATGTTGTGTGTGATTGGTGGAGTGTGTGTGTGTGTGTGTTTGTGTGACAGGGTGGATTTGATTTAAATCAATTTGATTTAAATCACGATTTAAATCACTACTCAGAAAGACTCGATTTAATCATGTGACTCCCCGCCCAAAAAAGTGCACTCTTCCTCGCTATAAGCTTAATACATACTTTACTCAACTCAGAGTTACCAAAGACTTAGTCTGCTCATAAGGTTTCACTTTCATTTTTACTGCTTGTCCCTCACTCCTCACACTTAGCTTCTTGTGCAGATCTATTCCACTCCCAACAATCTATTCATTGAATTTTTTTGAAACTTAGCACTTAAGAAGTATAGATTTGCAAAGGAACAATGGGACTGCGATCTCTGCAGACACTAATTCACAGTTTTGAGAACTGTAAAACCAAGCGTCTGTGATAACATCTTTTAGATAGAAAAATTGCCCAATAATCTTACAGAAACCTCTGGAAGAGCATTACACTGTGAATGGATTAATGGAATTCATTTACCAAAAAATTTAAACATTGCATGCTACATAATTAAAAACTAATCCTCATTTCATGATGAATAACCTTTGGACTATAATGTATCTTAAACAGAAAACTATTTTTAGATAGATTTTTCCTCAAAAAGCATTCTATTTTTAAAAAATCCAATTTAAATTTTTAAAAATTGATTTAAATAAAAAAATCCATTTTTTTAAATTTAAAAAATAATAATAATTTATTTTTATCCACCCTGGTGTGTGATTTGCAGGACAGAATCAACTCTTCCTGGCTTACCGATTCTCTTTTCCAAATTATCAGGGGCAGTTTTTTGGGTTTTTTTAAATCCTCAAGTGGATCTTCAAAACTGGAAATGGACCCTGCAAGGGTGAAAGCATTCTCAAGAGACACAGCAGATAGATAGATAGATAGATAGATAGATAGATAGATAGATAGATAGATAGGGGGCAGGACCCCTTCATCCCTCCAGTCATCCCCTTACTTGTGCCAGAGGGAAGAAAAAGCCAAGTAAACTTACTGAACACAGAGAAATCAGGGTTCGGGGTTTAGTAGCTCAGATTCTGCAAACAGAACTCCCATTGAGACAATTCATGCAGCTGTACACGAGTTTATTGATCCCACCCTCCATCCGGGATAAAATGCATTTGCAGCAAAGGTACATGGTACACGACAAACCCTTGTGCCAGAGTTCAGAATGGCTCACTAATGGAATAACTGTGAGCAGAGCTGGGAGAGGCTCAGATACCTAACATTTGATGCCAGCATGTAGGAATGTGAAGATTCCCCATACACAGAGCCTGGTATTGCTAGTGGGCCTCTTGGCGAAGGCCCTTGGCAAAACAATGGCAACACACATCCGCGTGACAGGGTTTGCTTTGCGCATTTGTAACTACATTGTGTATTTGTAACTAATGCCAGTTATCTAAAAACAGAATGCAGGTGGACCTTTATTGACCAACACTAGGCTGACCAGATTTTAAAAGTTAAAATCCCGGTCCCCCCCGCCCCCCCACCCAAAACAACCCCCCCACCAAGCCACCCCCCCCCCAAAAAAAAACCCAGCCTGGACCTACCGCTGGGTTCCTCCGTCGCCCGCGCAACTGCGCGGGGTTCTCTGTCGCTGCCCGCGCGGCTGCGCCGGGTCCTCCGTCGCCCGCGCAGCCGCACGGGGTCCTCCGCTGCCGCCCGCGCAGCCGCGCGGGGTCCTCCGTCGCCGCCCGCGCGGAAGAGGCGGGAGAGGGCCGGATCCGGAAGTGACGTAACCGGCCCTCTCCCGTCTCTTCCGTGCGGCCTCTGGCCTTTCTGGGGCTCGTCGCAATGGCGATGAGCCTCGATGAGCCCGGACGCCCGCGCGGAAGAGGCGGGCGTGGGCGTCCGGGCTCCTCAGGGCTCATCGCCATCGCGATTGAGCCCCAAGGAGGCCAGAGGCTGCGCGGAAGAGGCGGGAGAGGGCCGGTTACGTCACTTCCGGATCCGGCCCTCTCCTGCCTGTTCCGCGCGGCCTCTGGCCTTACGAGCCCGGCAGTGGCGGCAAAGGAGCCCGGGAAGTGGCCGCCCCAGCAGGTAAGAGCCCCCCTTTGTGCTTACCTGCAGGGGCGTCCGCTTCCCGAGCTCCTCCACCGCCTCCGGGTCTCGCTGCCACCGCCGCGTGACCCCCCGCCACCCCGGTTTTCCCCCGGTTGGCCCGGTTGGCCTCTGGATTCCCGGTTAGGACCGGGAAATCCCGAGCCACCTGGTCAGCCTAACCAACACAGCATTGAAATGATACATGTTCTGAATTGATCATCATTGAGAATAGTACTTAAGAAGAGCTATGCCAGATCAGACCAAGGGTCCATCTAGTTCACACAGTGGCCAAAGAGCAGTCAACCATGAACCCACAAGCAGGACATGGTGCAACAGCACCCTCCCAACCATGTTCCCCAGCAACTGGTGCATATAGGCTTACTGCCTTGGATACTGGAGGCAGAACTTAGCCATCAGGATTAGTAGCCATTGATAGCCTTCTCCTCCAGGAATTTATCCAACCCCTTTTTTAAAGCCATCCAAATTGGTGGCCATCACTACATCTGTGGTAGTGAATTCCATAGTTTAACCATGCACTGTAGGTCTTGGACCAGGACCCAACATGGAACCTACTTCTGTAAACATCCATCTTTCCAGGGTCAGCACCAGACTTCAGGGGACCTTTGAGCATGGTCCTGTCAAAGGCCTCCTCCTCCTCCCTTCTGCCCCCCCCTTGCTGCTGTTGTATCCATGACCAAATGCCTGGCTTTGATGAGGTCCTTCCTCACAGCCAGGCACTGAGGATACCAGAGAGGTGTTACCGGAAATCGCCTGGGCCACCGGTGATCTCCTGGGATACCTCTCCTCTGGAGCAGCTGACCATCCTCTGTTAGGTGTGGCTACACAGAGGACAACCCGCTGTTCCAGAGGACAGGGGATTGCTCCTGAAGAGAGGTGTCCCACAGCATAGGCAGCCTCCTGGGATACTTCCCGAGTCTCTTCAATGCCTGCCTCTGAGGGAAGATCTGTGCTAGGGATTTGCATGTGACTAAAAAAAAAAAAGCCACTTCTGCCATTTTCTCCTGCTGATGCAGCTCTCCAAAGGACGGGTGAAGCCGGCGAGTGGAGGGTCTAAGGGGTCAGCAGGACTGGGCCCTTCACCAGGCTTGTATCTTTCTCCTCTCTTTCCCTTAAAATGTTTTTGTAAGAGTTGTGATGCTGATGCTGCTACTCACCTCAGATGGGGATGTGATTCACTTGCCATGCTCCATCAGTTGAAGAAGACTGATGATTCAGAATAGAGAAAATCAAGCTGTGGAACTCTTGAGGAATTCTGGACTCCTTTGGTAATTTGAGTAATGGCAAAGCTCTCCTGGAAGGCACCTTGACTATCATTACCTATCTTCCGCTGTACTGTGCAGGGCATGCTCCTTCCAGGCAGGAGTCTGGAACTTCACCCCCATGTAGCCTTCTCCTGAGCTTGGAGCTGATCGGGGGAAGAGAGTCACCCTCGTTGACGTCAAATAGTCCTTTCCTCCTAATTTTGTAAGTGGGAAAGGGAAATTCGCCCTGACTTGCGTGCTGCACTTTGGAGGCACTCTTAGCACCTTCAAAGCTCAACGTGATAGCCGAGATAAGCCATTGTCCCTGCCCCTGCACCAGGCAACCTCACATTTTGCCTGTCTAGCTTGGTCACATTCGCTAGAAGCAAAAGTGAAGCCTACGAGCCCAGGGCGTGTGTCTGTGTGATCCATGTGAATGGACAGGGTACCCTAGAATGCTTGGGAGGCTCCATGGCTGGCACACAGGAATCCTCAGCAGATAAACTATGAAGGGCTTGTAGCTCAGCAGCCATAGCTCAGGGTATAGAGTACCTGCTTTGCATGCAGGAGGTCCCAGGTTCAATCCCCGGCAGCTTCAGGTAGGGTTAGGAAAGGAGCCTGTCTGAAATCCTGGACAGCCATTAATGCCTGTCAATGGAGACAATACTGAGCTAGATGGACCAAGGGTCTGAGTCAGTGACCCTGTTTAGACAACACGTTAAGCTACGGTGGTTAAGCATTTTGAGCTAAACATTATGGCTTAGCATGTCATGTGAACCACTCCTAACCATGGTGGCTACATAACCATAGTTAAAATATGCTCAATCACCATTTGCTGCAAAGGGGTTAGCAGCATAACCATGGCTTAACATGTTGTCTGAACAGCTCCCATATGTACAAGGCAGCTTCCAATGATTCTAAACTGATGGGAAAAGAGCTCATTTGAGCACAGAAGCTGAAACACCCGTAATTTAGAGCGCCACAGGCAACGGTGATGCAGAGCCCACACACCCCTGTGATTAATGAAGGACTGGCTCATGGTTTCAGCTCTAATGAAGAGAGGAAAAGGCAGAGGCCGTGAGCAGCATTTTAAAAAATAGCCAATGCTTAGGAGCTGTGGTGTTCAGGAAAACGGATATGTGAAACATTCCACAAAATTTAAGATATACCGCAAAAGCAACTTCCCACCCGCCAAAAAGGTTAATTCTGTAATCCTAAGAGATGCCATTTGCAAGAACCAGACAGGTCCATTTGCAGCAGGAAAGAAAATCGAGTGTATTTTTACAGCAATAACAGAGCCTATCTAGTCTTTACAAGTGCACACAGGAGGGTTGGGGAGGGGAGGAGAGAAAGGAGAGAAAGTGAGAGAGCGAGAGATTAATTAAATACCAGGCGATGGTACCAATATATCATGGTTATAGCTCTGCAGTTCTGGAGAGTGAAGGATAAAAGCAACAGGGATTTTTTATTTCAAGACACGGAAAGCCATATCTGTAAATGAAGCCTTCGCTCTTCAAGTTTAACAGCATATTGTACACTAGATATAAATGTCAGACTTCATGAAGAATAAGACTTTAGGAGCAAATGAGTATCAGCAGGAGCTTGCAGGGACACGGGCTCCTATATAATCAAGGAGGACAGTTCCAGAGCTTTTTTTTTTTTTAATAAGGTCTGTCATCTATGCTCAAGCTCTTGGTTATATTGTCGGAACTGTTACCAGGAAGGGTAAAAGATGAATCCTGTCTATTAGTCCAAATTTATGAACTGCAGAAAAATAGTGGTGGCAGAAGACTGAATTGTCACAAGAGTCACAGCAGTAAAGTATAGCGCTAAAGTGTCAAAGCTCGAAGAACAATAAAAACTTAAAAGGTTGGTTGACAAAACATGAACTTTTAGGAAGAGTCGGTGACCTTTAATTTTGATAGTGGAAATATAACTTGGATTTAACTGTGTAGGACAGCTTGTGCATACTGAAATAAGTTCTTCTCCAACTTAACACTTAGTCAGACTTGGAAGTAGACCAATTAGAAACAATGGAATTTAGTCATGATGAACTTAAGCGCCATTGATTTCATAGAAACATAGAATAGTAGGCTTGGAAGGGGACTATAAGGCCGTCGAGATCAACTCCCTGTTGAATGCAGGAATCCACCTTAAAGCATACTGACAGATGGCTATTCAGCTGCATCTTGAGTGCCTCTAGTGTGGGAGAGCCCACCACCTCCCTAGGTCATTGGTTCCATTGGCATAATGCTCTAACAATCAGAATGTTTTTCCTGATGTCCAGTCAGAATCTGGCTTCCTGTAACTTGAGCACATTATTCCGTGTCCTGCACTCTGGGATGATCGAGAAGAGATCCTGAATTGAGTCTACTTCAAATATGATGAAGTCTGGATCCACCCCATTCTGTACTATTCTTTTCCTTTTATCAGGATAAAGTCCATGTCTCTATGGGGGTTAGTAGTCTGACAGGGAAACATAGTGTTCCTGGACTCCTGCTATGTCAGTCCTCCAGCAGCCGTATAGAGGTTAGCTTTCTTCAATGTAACCGAGGACTTTTGGCTCTCGTTTCCTCACGCTCGTCACTGCTGAATGACAGATAAACCTTTATATCACCACCTTCCTGCTACAATGCAGCTTACAAGAGAGACCTGCAATAAAATCCTAATAAAAATGGAGCTGTAAATACGAGGGAATTCCATTAAATTGGCACTTATGCAACAACAGAGGAAGTGCCAAATGAGCATTTCTGGGAAGGGCGTTCCACGAAGGGGAGGCTACCACATACAAGGCCCTGCCCACATGTTTCACTTTAAGAAGGGGGTGGGGGAGAACCCAGAGTAGGAACACCGATGATGAGCAAACCCTGCCTGCTTGCCTGTCTCTCTTGTGCCATATTGTCTGCTATTCTTCAGTTAAGGAGGCCACAGGCAAAACCAAAATAAGAAGGGTGAGGGAGACTGCACACATGCTGTAGCACGCACCAAACGCTACTCATATAGCTAGGGGCAGACTTTGGCTATTACCGTTCTTCACTGATCACAGAAAGATTAGGCCTCTTTAAGAAGGTGCTTAGAGCCAAACTAGACATAATGAGAGCCACGTAACAGCTGCAGAGAACAAAACTTCCTGTATTTCCCCAATAACACCTGGTACAGCAGTAATCTTCAGACTTTCCAAACGTGAGATCTACCTTCAGACCAAACCTGCATTCAGGGATCGACTTCAGTGTGTGTGTGCCTCTACAAGAGGCATTTAAAGCTCTTTCAAGGCGCATTAAAAAAATACCTCTACAAGAACGGAGCGCAAATTGGGCGTAGAGGCGCGTTATCTCCCCGATTATGCGCATTATCGAATGCGCGTTAAATCATGAGTTTTATTTTGCTCCGTCCGTTAAAGCGCATTTTTGACTGTGTGAATAAGCGCTTATGCGCATTAACTACTTGTAAAGCGCATTTTGGACACCTGTTAATGCGCTTCGCCGCCTCTCGTGCAGAGGGATTAGGCGTAAATGCGCTTCTGCGATTATGCGCATAATCGCCTAACCAGACGCAAAAGCAAATCCTTGTAGAGGGGACCTGTGTGTGTTGTTTGCCAAACATCTATATGGTGATAGTGTTACTGCTGTTGCAACCTACTTTAGCTCAGGTTGCAACCCAGTAATGGGACCTGGCCCTCTAGCTGAAAGCCTGAATCAGCCTTCCCAATCTGGTGCCTTCCAGATAGCCACATGGCCTGGGATGATGGGAACTGTAGTGCAGCGCATCTGAAAGGCACTGGGGGTGGGTAAGGCTTGACCTATATAGCAACAGAAGATACTTGATGTGATATCATTGGGCTCCAGGTTTTCTATGCTCTATTTCCTTGGCTCCTACTAGCAGTGAGGCGGGAAACTCCAAGTGCATCATGGGTCTTCCTTTACTACAGTGGAGGACACCTTGTAATTGCAGTCCCCAGGGGTGCTCCGCCCACCTCTGCCACCACCGAATTTCCTCCCCCAGCAATCCTGATTCAGAACCCTTTGTCCTCATTGCAAGCACCAGCAGCAGGGCAAGAGAGACCTGTATCAGGATTGCTGGGGGATGTGTGTATGCTTGTGCGTGCGTCTTGTGTGTACACGCTGTCCCTAATTCCCTGGCCAGCATCACATGCAGCCCTTGGGGCTGTAAAGGTTGTGCACCTCTGCTTTACTAGATTTTACTAAGCTGGGATGGGTGGGCAGGAAGATAAATGCAGAAACGAATCCCTTGATCTGGCTTGGCCCTAAAGGCAAAAACCCACCAGAATACAGGGTGCTGCTTAGATGACAAGTTACGAAGACCAGAGAAGATGGGTGGGAAAGGACTACGAATATACACACATGCCCATATTCAGAATAAGCATTTTCAATATTTCATCCAGGGGACTAAAAATGCCACAGACTGGCCTTCCCAGGGTCATGGGAACATTCTGCCTGGATTGCTGGAGGAAGAAGAGGCCATAACAACAACGCCGTACAAAAGGGCATGATTTCAGAGACTGGAACAGGCCGTTTTTTTCCCAAGGACGCAAACCCTTTCATGTCTTCAACCCTCCACCCTTGCTAAAACAGATTGCTCCAGCTAAAGAACTAAACCTTCTCTTGCAGGCACTGTTACTACCAGGCATTTTATTTGTTCCTGCTCTCTGCAACTGGTAGACATCAATCAAATCAAATGAGGATTGTTGACACCTGTACAGGTAATTTGAGCACCTTGGCCTCTGCTGTAGTTAACAAGAATTATGCAGAGGTGAGCAACTTGTGGCCCTCCAGATCTTTAGGACTACAACTCCCATCAGCCCTAGCTAGCATAGCTAATAGTGAGGGGTCATGGGAGTTGTAAAGCAAAACATTGGGAGGGCAAAACATTGTCTATTCCTGCTTTAAAGCAATGAGATGGGGTCCCTAACTTCAATCTTGAGTAGTTTATGGTCCACCGATGTATTTTAACAGAAATATGTATTCAGTTTAGCAGCTAAGGCTTAACTAATCCCCCTGTTGAGTGATACAGAGTATGCACTCTTACTTGTGGGAGAAATGCCTCACAGGATCAGACTTTGGATCCCAGGAACCAGCAGGTATTAGGTGTGGTCCATCGCAGGCTAGCTAGTGGTCCACCATGATCTACCCAATTCTACCTACTCCTGCTATAAAAGCTTTAATGTGTGGTACATACAGAAGAGGAGCCATGCTGGATCAGACCAAGGGTCCAACTAATCCAGCACTCTGTTCACACAGTAGCCAACCAGCTGTCGACCAGGAACCCACAAGCAGGACACAGATGCAACAGCATCCTTCCATCCATGTTCCCCAGCATCTGGTGTACATAGGCTTACTGCCTCGGATACTGGTAGCTATTGATAGCCTTCTCCTCCAGGAATTTAGCCAAGCCCCTTTCAAATGCTGCATGCTGTACAAGATAACAGACTCAAGTCTCACTGGAACACACCTGCAAGACCTTATAAGCAAGAGAGAAAAATAACAGGTTTCTACAACTACGATTTGAACTAGTTTAAACCAATCAGCAGCCCACATCACTGGGGAGCTTTAAACATTTCTGCTTTTGATCTGATCAACTGACGCAGCTGCAGCCCAACGTAGTTTCCCTTCTCAAAACTTCCCTGAGAGCTGAGTCACCGAACCAATGTCACCACCCAATTAAGCAGAAGTTATTTTTATCTCAGTTCTCTCCCTTATTACAGATTACAGGCAGATTTCCTCCCCGCTCTCAACCATAAGGTTGTAGCGCTATGATTTAAGGCTGGCTACCTTGGCAAAGATCCAAAGAGCTGCCGAGACTCATGAAGAGACTTGTACCAACACAGTGGAATACTTTTCTCTCTTCCTAACACCTGGTCCCAAGGACACTAATACTAATACCTGGCTCCGAGAATAACAATTGAACACCTGACCCCAATAATAATAATAATTTATATCACATGTTAGAATGTACAGAGAGCTTCACATGCATGATCTTCTAGTTAAGGATTTGCAACAACCCTGTGAATTAGGCTACTAGGCTATTACCATACAGCAAGTAGGGACTGGAGGCCAAGAGAGAGATTTGCCTAAGGCCAACCGGTGAGTTCTTGGCAGAGGAGCCTGCCTTATGCCAGGTCAAACTATCTGCCCCTCTAGTCCAGTATTGCCTACTCCACGGACTACAAACCCCATCATCACCAACATGGCCAATGCCCAAAGATGATGTGAGTTGTAGTCCAAACTAGCTGGAAGGCCACAAGCTGCCGACCCGTTCCAGCAGGACCGCAGTATCTTTGGCAGGGGCCTTTTATACCAGGGCTGGGCAGAAAGTAGGATCTCCAGAGTTTGGGAGTTCCGCTCCCATTATTCCTGACCGTCAGCCATGCTGAAGTTGGAGTTGAAGTCCAAAACATGTGGAGGTGTTCAGAGGAGGACAAAGAGGATGATCAGGGGTCTGGAAACAAAGCCCTGTAAGAGACACTGACCGAACTGAAGAAGAGAAGACCGAAGGGAGACATGATAGCCCTCTTCAAGTACTTGAAAGGTTGTCACACAAAGGAGGCCAGGATCTCTTCTCGATCATCCCAGAGTGCAGGACACGGAATAATGGGCTCAAGTTACAGGAAGCCAGATTCCAGCTGGATATCAGGAAAAACGTCCTGACTGTTAGAGCAACAATGGAACCAATTCTTTAGGGATGTCGTGGGCTCTCCCACACTATAGGTATTCAAGAGGCAGCTGGACAGCCATCTGTCAGGTACACTTTAAGGTGGATTCCTGCACTTAGTAGGGGGTTGGACTTAATGGCCTTATAGGCCCTTTCCAACTCTACTATTCTATGATTCTACGAGATCTACCTTCTTCTTAGTCCAGGGGTGTGCAACTTGTGCTGCTCCAGACGTTTTGGCCTACAACTCCCATCAAACCTCACCATGGGCTATGTTGGCAAGGGCTGATGGGAATTGTAGGTGAAAACTTCTGGAGAGCAGTAATTTGCTCATCCCGTTTTACATAATGTGCTACCTGATCTTTTTCAGCTGGAGAGGCCAAGGATTGAACCTAGGACGTTTGGCATGTAAGCAGCTGATCTATTACTGAACTACAGTCCCTCAACTGGTAAAATTGGAAGGGTCTTTCTTATTTGTAGCTCATCTATCTAGCGAGAGCTGGTGAAGAGGAGAGACTACAGCCTATATATCTATGCTTTTAAAAAAACCAACCCTCCACTCTTAGGAGTAAGAAAGGTGGAAACTATGTAAACCAGTCCCTCCAAAATTGTGAGCTGGCTTAAACTAATTTAAAGATCTAAAAGTGTCAACATTTGAGTTTCTTTTTATTTGCATTTTAGTTTGAACAAATATTGCTGTTGTGTTTTTAAGGTGTTTCTTTACAAGCGGAGTAGCTGTATTTTATTGCAAACATCAAGGAAATGGTATTTCTCAGTGTTCTAATAAGCGGGCTGCAAAAACAACAACAACCAGGAGATGGATTTTTAGCCACTTCTAGTCTGAGAAATAAAATCGCATTCACAGCCATCCTTTATCTAGCTCCCGGTCATTTGAGAGAAGCAAAGAGGGAATTTATGGACCACAGACAACAAAAATATGGACCGCCTATAAAGCGTCAACATTATTTTACCCCTAATTTAAGAGCACAAAGCCACACATACTCCAATTGCAGTGATTTTGGAAGCCAATGCTGGATACCATATTATCAGTACAAAAGACTGAGTTTACAACATGCGGTGTACCACTGCTAAGTGACCAAACCTAGTACCACAGTAATTTAGAGGGGAAAACAACGGCCTTTGTACATTACAGGCAGCCATGGAATGTATGTAACCAGCTTCATGTTCCAACCATCAATGGGGCCTTTTACACAAGGCACAAAACAGAACTTGAGCAGCAATCAAAAGATTAAATGAGAACAAAATAGGCATAGGCATTTCAGTGGACGCTGGTGGCTCCGATGTCAGTGGAGTGGTGGGTCCGGTCCAGGTTTCAATCAGAACCTGTCAGAAACTTAAAAGAGTTTCACTAGCTATTTTAGAGTTCTGACTGGTTCTGAATAAAACCCGGAGTAGATTCACCACCCCATTGACATTGGTGCCACTAGACTCCGCTCCTTCCCAGGATTCAGGAGACGATCACAAAACCACAACATGTGCACAATAACCAATTATTTACTTGGTTCATTGACAGCGAAGTTTTTTAAAATGTTATCCTGCCGGACCTCTAGAGTAGCTTTCTCCAACCTTGCGCCCTCCAAATGTGTTGGCCAATAGACTGGGAAAGGTTGCGATAGAGGAAGGCAGCAGCAGAGAATGCCTTCACTGTTCAAACGTGCACACAGATGACACAGTTAATATACCAATTCATTTTAACTGATGATAGTGGTACAGAGAAAGAAAGGCTGTCTGTGCAAAGCTGATCTCAGCAACCTGCATAACAACGCAAATGAAGCATATTGCACAACGCTGCATATCTTACTCTACAGCGTTTCAGACTTTGCATAATTTATTCTGGCTTTGCTAGCCACAAAGGCAGGGCCGGCCCTATCAATAGGCAGAGCAAAGCGGCTGCCTCAGGCGGTGGATAGTAGGAGGCAAGGAGCTGCAGTGAGTTGTGCGTGCCACACAGCCTAGCCTGCACCCTCTACGTTTGTTTGCTGCCCTCAGGTGCGGTGAAAGCCACGGTCCCATCGTCGGTGCTGGAAGTACGATTCAGCTACCAGTCCGGTCAGCTTTGCCACATAGAATGGGAAGGAGGCGCCATCAAGACCATTGCCTCGGGCAGCAAATTGCCTCCTCCCTAGATCCCCAAGGATCCTCCAGTACTTCTTGCACATAAACCAGAAAAATGGGAGGCACAGCAGCCACTATCACAGGATTGTCTTCATGCCACTGGGCGGCCAGATGAGCTAGCTGCCTCAGGAGGAGATTCTGGGCATCATTAAGAGCGACAGAATGGGCAAGCCAACGATCCTATCCGTTGAGAAGTTCTCCTGCCCATGCCCCATTGAAATGAACATGGTAGTGTTGGCGTTCGTTTTAGGGAAGCTTTGCAGGAGAACTTCCTGAAGGATTGTTCCCCATGTCAATCAGTGGGGGCAGAGAGGGGAGAAAGGAGGAGAGGGGAAGACAAGAAAAATGTCAGTTGGATGCACACCTCTGGCAGCTGTGTCTTCAGCTGGCCTTGCGTGCAGTTCTGATCGATGCCCTAGAAAGGGTAGGCAGACTGCAGGCTTGTGAGATCTTTTTTTTTTTACTAGAACTTCCACGGTCCACTAACCAGCCTGGTGCAAAATAGCAGCTGAAAAATATAGTGCTTCTGAGCACATAATCAGCCCCTGGAATGCATTTTGTTTTCAGTACCAGAAATGAGCTCACCGTCCTTTCAGACAAACATCATTTCAGCAGCCTAAATTGGAGGGGGAAGAAACCTTTTTGTTATTGCTATTGTCAAGCAGCTAGGAGTTGGAAACCCTTGCAGTTCTACTGCAATTCACCGAAGTATTTACATAAGGTGTACATCCTGATTTGTCTTCGGCGCACCTTGGCCCCTCCCATCACCAGGAACAGTCCCCCGTCCTCCCGCATCCCAGCTCAGGAAGCAAGAGACCCAAAAGCAACCCAGCCATTTTCAGGATACTGAAGAAGGGGCAATGCCTTTTAAACAGCTCGCCTTCTGCTGAAATAAGTGTTGTTATCACAACGAGAGGACCAGATTTGCCAATGATTTCGTGTTTACACTGCACGGATATACTTCCCTTGCCTGGTCTCTCCCTTTGTGCGAGTGCTGTACCAGGACTTCACAAGAACAAAAATCCAACGCTGCATAGTCAGGCAGACGCCATTGCCTCCCTCACATTTTTCATGCTTTCATAACCCGCCGCTGTTCAAAGCCTTTGGCTATTTGAGATGCCACCGCGATTCCTGCCATGCGATTTCTGGCCCAGGTGCAGAAATCCATTAAAACCTGGCAATGGCACTCCATCCCTCCACACCTTTCCTTTCGTTGTTAGCCTTACTGTTCAAGAGAACAAAAGGATGAGACAGGAATAGCAGAGCAGAAGCAAAGGGGCCCATGACAAAATCCATGCCGGAGCAGCTTTGGGTTATCCGGTTCTGACGGGCTTCATTTGGCCAACCAACGTCTCTTGAACCGTGCCAAATTCATGTTTTGCTCAGACCTACCTCACTCGCTCCCATCCCATACACAAAAAACAAATCATCTCAAACCACCTGTAAGCTTCCAGCAGCATGCAAACATGAGAGCCTACGCAAAGAACTCAAGAGGCCAGAATGACTGAGCAAATTCCGGGGACGGATGCGAATGCTGAGAGTCGTTTTTTTTTTTTTTTTTTTAACACCACTTTTCCTCTCCCATAACACTTTTCAGACTTCTGCTGAGATAAACTGACAAAATAATTCCATGTGATAACCAGGACTCTAATTATTACAGCCTGGGGCAAGGTGGCAATTAAAAGGGGGCAAGAGGAATGTGGAAAGGCCTGCAGGTTGAAAACTGATTGAACAGAGCATGAAGTATAAAGGGTTCGGATTTTGCACCAAGCCAAGTTGAGAGAAGGATGTTTTTATTAAACAGAGTTTGTTGATCACAGTGGATATATTTCACTTTTGCACTTAAGCTTGTTTATTGTAATTCAGGGGTAGGAACGTTTTTCGGTCCAGGCTGTGTACCCTTGGGGTCAGTTTATCAGTCCGAAGCCAGTTGAAGGCATGCCCAGAGCCACATGACGGCAGGACCACTCCTTGATCACTATCCCCAGAGGTCTAACCTATCACTTGAAGCGGGCTTTTGAAATCAAGTTAAGGACCACCTGGAATTAGGCTGAGGGACAGGGGTCCACAACCACAGCGTAATTTGATAGGGTGACCCTATGGAAAGGAGGACAGGGCTCCTGTATCTTTAACAGTTGTACCGAAAAGACAATTTCAGCAGAAGTCATTTTTATGCATGCAGCACCTGGTGAAACATCCTCTTCATCACAACAGTTAAAGCTGCAGGATCCCTGCCCTCTTTTGTATCTGGTCACTCTAGTATAGTCCCGTTGAGAAATTAATAAAACAGCTTAGTCATGACTAACCAAAATCCCTTTGACTGCAAAGAGACTGTGATTAAGGCTGCAATCTTATACTCTCTTACCTGGGAGTAAGCACCATTGAACCCAACGGGACTTACTTCTGAATAGGCTTGTATGGGATTGTGCTGTACAATTTTATGGATCCAAACAATTCTTATGTAAAAATTATATGGAAAAAACCCCTGATAGAAATGGGGTAGAATTTTCCTTTCAACTAATATCATCCAAAGGGTTACAATTTTAGAATATCTATACACCCTCTCTTACCCTAAAAGAATTAACACAGCCATAGCAGGAAGCAATCTAAAAAAGAAAATTAGAGAAAGCAGACCAGTAAAAGCAGTGAGTAGGCTGCAACTCATTAAAAGCCTTGGTTTTGTTTTTTTTAAGTCTTCTAAATGATAGAAGAGTTGGCAACAACTGAATCTGTCCATAATCAAGGAGCCATCACTGAAAAGTCCTTCTGCCCGGTTGCCACCACAATAGCCTCTGAAGTCAGGGTCACTTGGAGTCCATCTTAAGTGCCTCCACCCACTTTTGCAGAGTCCAACATCCACCACCATCGCATCTAGCCTTCATGACTGCAGGTAAGAGCTTGAAAACACCTGAGTAAAATGTAAAGAGCATGGGCTGAAGGCTGTCTCCAACATTGCTTTCAAACACAAACAGGTGCATTCATGGAACCGCACTTACTGCTCAAGCATGTTGCATACAGCATGTTGGCCAAGGATAATGGAAGTTGTAGTGTGACGCATCTGGAGGACACCTGGTTGGGGGAAAAGGGGACCTAGACTACTTGTGCTTTTCAGAGGGCAGATGCCTAGCCTCCCAAAAACTGCTTCTGGATCTTTGGCAGACTTGTATAGTCCCTCCAAGATAAGATGCCTAGGATTGCGCCCTAATGCATATTTAGAAAAGTCCTAAAACTCCCATCATTCCCCAGCCAGCCATAATTTACACGCAGACCTAAAGGGCAATATGGAGAGCACTGAAATAGTACTGTTCATGCACATCAGGCATGGGGAACCTCTTTCAGTCCAAGGGCTGAATTCACTTTCGGTGAAGCTCTCAGGGACCACATTCCCAGGGCCAAAGGCAAATGGAGTGGAGACTAGGCTGACCATATGAAAAGGAGGACAGGACTCATGTAACTTTAACAGTTGTAGAGAAAAGGGAATTTTAGCCAGTGTCATTTGTATGCAATTAGTTCCTGGTGAAATTCCCTCTTCATCACACCAGTTAAAGTTGCAGGGGCCCTGCCTTCTTTTGTATATGGTCACTCTAGTATAGTTCCTGCAACTTTAACTGTTGTGATGAAGAGGGAATTTCACCAGGAACTAATTGCATGCAAATGACACTGGCTGAAATTCCCTTTTCTCTACAACTGTTAAAGTTACATGAGCCCTGTCCTCCTTTTCATATGGTCAGCCTAGTGGAGACAAAATACAACCCCACTCCTCAGCCTACTGGAGCATAAAGCTCTTACTGCGAGTAGATAAGCCTTAGGAAAGGCATTTCAACCTTTCTAGAATGGGGAGAAAACGGCACAGGAGCAAGGAAGCCACCAAATGAGCAATGGTTGAAGAAAAGTGGGTGCGGCCAGTGGAAGTGGGCATGGCCATTTGTGGAACCCTGGGAAGGCAAATTCGGCCCCCGGGCCTGCGGTTGCCCACCTCTGATGCACATGGAGTCCTATACAGCAGGTGTAGGCAAACTGGTGAACTCCAAACATCTTTGAATAGTTCCACTAATCCTTGATCACTGGTTATGCTGGTAGGGACTGATGGGAATTGTAGTCCAAAATATCTGGAGGGTGCTGGGTTGCCTACGCCTGGTACAGAGTAACAAAGGACATGGGATCCCCACCCCAAGGAGCTTACAGTATAGATCTAGACATGTTAAATAGAAGTGCGAAGCAAACATCCCCAACTTGAGCATTTAGAACCGACACCCAATCTTAGTTACAATCTGTTCACTTCCTGTTCCTTCTGTCCTCTTTTGTCAATATGTAGGAGCTCAACTTTTCTTGCCAGATGAAGGTATTTAATCTCTCAAGAAAGCTAAAATTACTTCCATCTTCTTTTTTGTTTCTGCTACGCTTTCTCAACAGCTGTTTCTTGGAGCACAAAAAGGGAAGCCCATCATTTGTTCCATCTTTGCAGAACTGCTTCTAACATTTGTTCCAGAAGTGCAGTCCCAAACCACGGCTCTGCTGTGCCCTGTTTACAGTGGCATAATTGATTCTCTTAAAAATGTCAACATGCCATTTGGGTCCGGAATATTTGCTCTCAAAAGACCATGCACGGACGGACACACACACACACACCAAACCCAAACCAAACGGCACATACTAAATAAAGCTCTCCTGACCTCTTACGTAACAGCAGCCAGAGTCAACAGAACGTCAACCCTACAAGTCATTAATTCCGGACCCTGCAGGGCCAAGATTTTAAGGCGCTTTCCCTTTTTTGGGATGCCGAGCAAAGGATATCTGCTAATGTTCACCTCTCCCAAAGGGGCTCAGATAGAAATGATGCACTCTTTTGGGAGTCCTTTCCCATCACTCACCAGCATCACAAAGTCAGCAACAACGCTGTCGAGAGCAGCCTCCCTCAACTTGGTGCCCTCTGCTTCCCAGCCAGGATGAGGGTTGCAGTTCAACACCAGGTTGAGGAAGGCTGCTGTAAGACGTCACCTCCCCACAAAGCTTACAATCTAAATTCAGCTGGTTTGGCCTTGAGAGGCAAAGCTATGTCATAGCTTCAGCTGTCTGCAAACTGCATCGCTTGGGGGTAATCGCTGCCAGTATCCTTGCTATTAGCATCTCATTAATGAGGTACACATTAACCTCCAACATCCTCCCATCCATCTCACTGAAATCCATAGAGATCTGCACTCCAATTCTGACCTGGAATCACCGAGATGGATTATTTTTAGGCAGGGTGGGGGATAATTTTTGCCTCCTGTACCGTGGAGCTTAAGGAAACAAGTCAGCAACTAGGCTTCAGGGGCCAGATCAGGCACAGGAAGTGGGGTTGGCAGGCTTCCCCCTACGTCCATATTCCTCATTCCTTCCCATGCTCATTTTCCATTCCGTGATAGTTACAAGATGTAGGAAATAAGCTCTTATAGAGGCGGAGGGCAGGGCAATGCGGCACACATGAATGCCTCCAAGGGTGCCCATGAAGGTCTTCACTCCTTGCCCCCTTCCAATTTTTTTTAAAAAATATATAATAATTGCATTTGTATACCACCACCCCATAGCCAAAGCTCTCTGGGCAGTGTACGTAAGATTAAAACACTTAAAAACAATATACAAATATTAAAACTCCAAAAACATACAATATACACATACATTTAAAATCACTATAACTTAAAAAGCTATACGCCAAAAACACCACCACCACCACCAACAACAACAACAACAAACAAACAAACAAAAACCAGACCCAGGCTCATCAGATATTGCTAAATGCCTGAGAGAAGAGGAAAGTCTTGACCTGGTGCCTAAAAGATAACTATGTTGGTGCCAGGTGGGCCTTGTTGGGGAGATCGTTCCACAATTGGGGGGCCACCATAGAGAAGGCCCTTCCCTTGTTCCCTTCCCTTGGAGTAGGCACTCGGAAGAGGACCTTAGATGTTGAACGTAGTGTTCGGGTAGGTTCATGTCGGGAAAGGCGTTCCGTCAGGTATTGTGGTCCCAAGCCGTGTCAGGCTTTATAGGTTAAAACCAGCACCTTGTGAAATATTAGGGCAGTCTCCTTTATCTCTCTTTCTAGCCTTGCTATTTCTATCCTCCCATCTTTTTAGCGTACTGTTTCTCGTGCTGCGATTTCCCTACCCCTTTGCCTCCCAGCCTCTAGCATTGCCATTTCTCTCCCCACCTCTTTACCTTCCTGTTCCTCCCCTTACCATCTTCGCTGGTTCTCTCCCCTCTATCCCTTTGCCTTGCTATTTCTTCCTCCTTCCCAGCCACACTATTTCTCTCCTCATCTCTTTACCAGGCTGCTCCTCATAAGGACATAAGAAGAGCCCTGCTGGATCAGACCGAGGGTCCATCTAGTCCAGCACTCTGTTTACCCAATGGCCAACCAACTGTCGACCAGGGGCCCACAAGCAGGACATGGGTGCAACAGCCATGTTCCCCAGCAACTAGTGTATACAGGCTTACTGCCTCTGATACTGGAGGTTGCACTCAGCCATCAGGATTTTCAGCTCTCCTCTTCCCAGCCTCTAACTTTGCTCTTTGTTTCCCTTCTACCCAGTTGCCTTCCTGTTTCTCCCTCTCTCTAGCCTCACTATTTCACCCCACCCCATCTCTTAATCTCACTTTGACTAGCCGGCCCTCCACAGCAGCCATGATAAGACTAGCCAAATCCTCTATGGAAGCCATTTTGTGGTGGTGGAGACCACAGTTGAGGATGGTTAGGTATATCGAAGTTTATGGTACAACAGTTAGGCTAGGAAAAAAAGCCACTCACCACCAAGGTATACAGTGGGCGGCCCTCAGGCCCACTCAGGGGAATTCAAGCTGGCCAATCCTAATTACAGCATATTTCAACTGAGTAACAATATGGATGGGTCAGCAAATGACAACATTGTAGAATGGGACCATAGCTTAGCGGTAAACTCCATGCCTTGAACACAGAAGACCCTGGGTTCAATCCGCAGCATCTCCAGCTAAAAGGAGGAGGTGACAGGTCCTGCAGGAGATCCGCTGCCTATTGCAGAAGGCAAGCCTGGGCTAAATAGACCTGGCGTAAGACAGCTCCCTATATTTGTTTATTTATTTATTTATTAGATTTGTACTCAGCCTTTTCTTCAAGAAAAATGGCACTCAAGGCAGCTTATGCTCCAGTTGAACCATTTAAGGGCTCCATCACGCTGCTTCAGCAACATCAGAGAAGCACACGGCACAACCCAGCAGAAGACAGCTGCTCACATTACCTGACAACCAGTTCAACGTGTGCACCAGTTAACGGCATTTTGCAAGGAGGGAAGAGACTTGGCAAGCAAAGACGTTTGCATGTCGAGGAGGTCACAAGGGGAACATTGCGTCACAACCGTATTGTGACAGCTCCTTCTGAATGAGGCTTGGCACAAGGACGAGGTGGGAGGCAGTTTGATTGCAACTGGTGTGATGAGGGCACCCTGGGGATGTGTTACAGCCTGTACTGTTAAGGAAGAGGTTGCTCTAGACCTCCAAAAAAAAGAGAGAAAGGTCACCAAAGGGCCTGGCTTGCTTACGTGAGCTGGGCTGAGGGTTTTTCTAAGGGATGTTGTGCTCATTTGCTGTCAGAAAGGACTGAAACATGGTTGCTATGAGAAGGTTGGGACTTTAAAGGAACTTCAGAGTCCTGTTTAGGCCAACGCTGACAGGACATCCCAAGGGGATTGCAGATGGAGGTCATATAACAAAAGCTTTAGGGAAACAGGTGATGAACTTGCGCCGGCGGCTGCGCTGGCGGCTGCGCCGGCGGCTGCGCAGGCATATCAAGTACACCACTGGTGCAATGCCACACCGTGCAAGATGACACCTCCACCTTACACACTCATGTCTTTAGCGCTCTGTGTGAAAACAAACTGACGTTCTGTCCCCAGGCAGGCCAAACCTCTGTATACGTTATGCAAACTGAACCATTTCTCAGAAATACTAGGTAGGATCCCTTAGCTAGACATGCTAATGGGGAAAAGTGCTCGAGGTGGGAAGGAGTTTCGAAAGAAGGAGTTAAAAGTCATGGTCACAAACTATTCCATTGAGAAAGGAAAAAGAATCTAACGGGCTTAAGTTACAGGAAGGTAGATTTCAGTCGGACATTACAGTAAACTTCTTAATGGTAAGGGCAGCTTGACAATGGTACTGTTCAGACATCATGATCATAGAATCATAGAATAGTAGAGTTGGAAGGGGGCCTATAAGGCCATCGAGCCCAACACCCTGCTCGATGCAGGAATCCACCTTAAAGCATCTCTGACAGATGGTTGTCCAGCTGCCTCTTGAATGCCTCTAGTATGGGAGAGCCCACGACCTCCCTAAAGAATTGGTTCCAGTGTTCTACTGCTCTAACAGTCAGGAAGTTTTTCCTGGTGTCCAACCAGAATCTGGCTTCCTGTAACTTGAATCGATTATTCCGTGTCCTGTACTCTGGGTTGATCGAGAAGAGCCATGGTGGTTAAGCATTTTGAGCTAGCCATGATGTCTTAGCATGTTGTTCGAACTATGTTTTTCTTAACCATGGTGGCTACATAACCACAGTGGCTACATAACCACAGTTTAAGCATGCTCACTAACCACTTGCTGCAAAACGGTTAGCGGCCCTAACCATGGCTTAGTGCGTTGTCTGAACAGGCTCACTGAGTACTTAAGAGGGGTTCTCCATTACTAGAGGTCATTAAGCAGAGGCTGAACAACTATCTGTTGAAGATGCTCTCTAAGTTCTAGATTTCCTGCACTGAGCAGGGGATTAGACTAGATGGTTTACAACCCCCTCCCCAACTTTGATACATTTGCAGTTTTTTAGTTTGCATAATTTATTCTGCTCATCATGTGGAAGGGCAGAAAGCTATACAGGGTGGTGAACACCCACTCTCAACTCCTAAAAAAAAAAAAAAAAGGTATTCAGACGTCTCTTTGGCCTCTGAGATTTCCAAAGTTACTGCCCACACACTGTCAGGTCTGTCACTGCAGCTAGAAGAGTGAGACGGCTGCTCTTTTTTAAAATCAAGCAGCCAAATTCTGCACCCAACACTACATTTTCTGCTTTTAGTGCTCCCATGGAATTGCAACGCACAACTTACAAGGCAGCTTGTTACAGTTCACAACAGCGTGGAGTATCTATACTGCTGCCGCCACACACAACCCTCTCAATGCCAGCTCCTCAGGAACCCCCTTCTCACACTTCAGTCCACAAGGTTCAGAGAAGTAGACGGGAGCATGACTGCAGCTGCTGCCCTCCCCCCCCCCCCCGACGATCTCCATGGCCCTGTTCAGACGACACAGTAACCCACCATGGGTCACTCAAAAACACAAGCCACAGTGGGTTAGCATGTTGTGTGCCAAGTGTCTCTCCCCACACCCCATGATGGGTCAGGTACCTATACCCGCTACCCACTCACTGCAAGCGGGCTAGCGGGCATCCACAGTGGTTCCCATGTCATCTGACAGGAACTCTGTGGGTATTTTTGTTTGTTCAAGCGAAGAAAAAAATGGCGGTGACCATAGAGTCCACCAGCAAGAGCAACCACCACTTCCACTGAGTTTCCAACGGTATATACCCGGGATCCCCAACCTTTTCAGGCCGGTGGGCACATTTGGATAGTTTTCGTAGAATATCATATACACTATCATAAAACGACCACCACCTTTGCCTATTCTGCCATGGTGCGTCACAAAACACTCACTTCCCCAGAAGGCAAACCGGTGAGACTAAAAGGAAAGCAACTTGCCCATGACCCTAAATACAAGACTGGGCTCCGAAACCTCAAAACCACTCTCCTGAATGGAAATAAAGATAGCGCCGGATGGCACCACTTTGCTTTGCAGAATGCATGCCACCCTCCCAATTAAAAGCAGAATTACATTTTTTGAAGTCCGAAGAAATAAAATAAAAATCTGGCGGGACGAGGAGCCTGACGGGCTCTAAGAGAGATGTCCATGGATACCACATCGGAGACTCCAGGCATATACAAATTCTGTTCCAGAGGTCAGCTTGGGGGTGAATGGGTGTCCAGAGGCTGTACAAAAACCAGGGTTAGGCCCAACAAAAGTGATCCTACTCTTCTCTCTATGTGCTGATTGAAAACCTAGACTGGACTGCGGGAAGAGAGCTAGAATCACAGACAATAAGGGTTTTTTTCCCCTTCCCCTGTTTTGATTTCAGAGATCTACTGTAATGGAACCAGCCTCACACATCAAAATATACCCTCTGTCCATGAAGCTACAGCTCTCTTAATTCATGTCTGCAGTAAAGACATTTGCAGCACCAGCATGAAATTATTTAAAAAATCAATCAATCAATCAAGGTGCCATTGGAGAAAGTAGTCAGTAACATCATTTCGGCAAGCAGAATAAGAATAATTGTGTTTCCACATTTCTGGCTCTTAATTTCTGAAGACAACAGCCAGGATTCTATTAAAAATAGCCATTGTTATTTCTTTCCTGAAAAATATCGTGTTTTTTCCCCTCTAGGATCTAGCTACCAAAGACCTATCGCATACAAGAAGCTTATTAGTACCAGGACTCTTGAAGAGGTAGGGCAAAGAAACAAATTAGGGTAAGAAAAACAACAGCAAACATACAAGGGAAATAGCTTTTGTCCAGACAGGTTAAGTTACAGTGCTATCTAAGGCATATCTGCTTGGCGATGCTTTATGCCCAAATACACACAAAAAAGTAACTTCTCTCCTAGAGTTGGCATTTGACAGATTAAAGCACGCACGCACACACATATTCACACACAAATAAATGGTCAAGTAGTCAAAGCACTAATTAATGAAACACAGTAACAATGAACCCAGAGAGAATCATGCTAATTATGACAGTGATTATCCTCTAAAAGACTTGAGAGTAAAGCTTCATCCAGTTCTATGAAGCACCATGAAGGTCCCTCTTGCAGTGGGCAAATGTGATGGGCTTAAGCCCCAGCTCCTGTGTGCTCTGTAACCAGAGTGCTGATCACTTGTATTATTATTATTATGATGATGATGATGTTTATTTATATCCCACCTTTTCCCCAATACTGGGACTCAAGGTGGCTTGTACAGTTTTGCTTTGTGCTTCCTTCCTAAACCTGGGCCCCTGTTCAAAGATGGGCCATGTGGCCATTAAGAGAGACAAGGCTATGAGATGTAAACTGGGAATGGGGTACCCTGCTGAGAGTTTCAGGGCTTGCCTGCTGGGGAACCAGAGGTGCATTCAGCCAACACCTCAAGGTGTGAGAAGGGCTCTTGTGACATTGTTATCAGATGACCTCATAATGCTTAAAAAAAACCCTATATACAGGCAGACACATATGAGCGTGAGCAAGTCTTGGAGGAGGAAAGGAACGTTCACTTGATTTTATCCATCATGACTGCATCCAGCTCTGCTTCCAAGGGCCTACGGAAATGTACCCAAGGTTATCTCAACAACCCTGTAAGGCACAGCCAAAGGCCAGCCAACTAGCTGCATGAATGCAAAGTTAGGAACCCCAACCCTTGCAAAAATACTAAAAATAAATGGCTTCAGCTATAAACGAAACACAGATTCTACATGCTCAGTGTATCTCCTTGATTCACCCACTTTGTGTTTCTTCTTCTTACTATCTTTATTCACTGCTTCCTGAGCATCTTCAGAGACTCTTGTAGGCAGCTATGAAAAGCCCACCTGTAGGTTAAGATGGGAGTCGCCCGGCCTAGATAAAATTTGGGAAAGACTGAGGTGGGAGAGAGGTCCAGAAAAAAATTGGGCTTCCTGAGGGTAATCCTCTTCAACTCTCCAAAAGAGCACCGGGATATCATGGGCTTGAGGCCAAGAATGTTGCTGAGAAGGTCTCAATAAATGAATACAGAGGAAAAGCTTAAATCTGGGCACAACAGAACACTTAAGACCCGACGGCACACTATTCCTTGCACACGCATATGTGTGTGCGCACACACACGCATCTTGCCCTTTGGCAATGTCCTAACACACAATATATATGTTAGGGACTTCCAAGCAGCCAACAACAAATTAAATAAGTTAACAAGTAGCCCAACTGCAACGGAAAAACACATCCCATGTCGACCTCTGTTAAGCACCAAAACGACAACACAGAATTTCTTCCACTGATGGAATTGTCGGGAGCATCACCTGAGCACTGCCAAGTTAAAGGCCCTCAAGGTGGGTAGAAGTAACAGAGTCCCTCTCATAATATTTGAAAAGGAAAATAAAGAGGGAGTGCACAGTGAGGCCCATAAGAGAAGGAAGAGAACAAAAAGGAAGCAACTCATCCGTCATAAAGAAATACACAGGTTTCCCCAAACCCTAATTTAACTCCCAGAAGGCCGCCCAGCAACGAAAGGGGTTTCCCAGAAAGAGCCTCAGAAACAGATTAAAATACATGCAGGAGTGGAAGTGTATAAGGTCGAAACATCTCAGTAGGTGCCTCACAGCCTTCCTCCTTTATAGCCCTTCTGGAGTAAAGGCAAATAAGATTGCTGTTGATGGAGTAAGGCTGCAATCCTATGCACGCTTACGTGGGAGCAAGCCCCTTTTTACGGTGCAACCTTATGGGTGTTGAGGCAGAAGTACATGCCCCTGTGTTCAATGGGGCTTACTCCCGGCCAGGTAAGTGTGCCCAGGTCTGCAGTCTTACTTAGCCAGGCTTCTGCTATGTCATGTTGTCTATCCCAATACAGATGTGGCCTTGAACTCTTTAGTGTGAGCTCATTTATACTGTCACATCTCCTGTGTGCCGCAGCCACTTTTGAGGACATCTGTTTATAAAGCGAGGCATACGGTTTTCAACCCCCCACCCCTAAAAAAACCACCACCCAAATAAACAGACACGCACAAAGAGAAAAGGATTTTGAGAAGGAAAGTAGGACTGAAATGTTAGTCCGGCAATCCAATAAAACGCACGGGACGTTGGGTGCGGAGGGAAGATCGATTAGAAGGTGGAAGAGAAATAGATTATCTTGTTGTTACAGAAAACAAAGCATACTGGAGACGGTAAGAAAGCAGCAAGTCAACCGCCCCTCCCCCGCCTCCTTGTCCAAAAGGGACCCAGGAGTCCGGGGATCCCCTCCGGCCCCCCTCACCTTTGCCTCTGGACTTCCAAGGGGAACCCTCCTCCGGCAGCGATGCTCTGGGTGGGGCTGAGCAGCCCTTGCGGGGCGACGCCGGGTTTGGCGGCTCCCACCAACACCCCTGCCAGGGCGGGCGCGGCGGGCACCGGGCACAGCGGGCTGCCCAGCAGGAGCTGGGGCAGGAGGGCGGCGGCGGCGGCGGCGGCAGCGCCCAGCCCCCGGGAAGGGTCCAGGTCGGCGGCGGCGGCGGCAGCAGCGGCCATGGGGGGCAGGAGCAGCCCAGGCGGCGGCCCGTTGGGGGGCAGCGGGAAGCGCGAGGCGGGATCCGCCGACACTAGTTCGGCGGCGGCGGCGGCGGCGGCATCTTCCTCCGGCCGCAGGAGCAGCTGGTCGCCCGGAGCCGAGGAAGTGGCGGAAGGCGGCCGAGGCGGAGGCTGCTGCAATTGCGGCGGCTTGCCCGGGGCCAGGCAGGGCGGCCGCCCGTCCAGGGAGATGTTGTTGAGGAAGAAAAGGGCGGCCTGCCGGCGCCGCGAGTCGCCTCCCCGCTTCCGGGCGGCGGCCGACGGAGCCGGCGGCTGCACCGGCCCCGGCGGCGCCTCCAGCTCCGGCTGCTCCTTGGGCGGCCGGTTCGTGGGGGAGCCGCAGGCAGCAGCCGCAGCAGCCATTCTCTCAATGAGCCGCCGCCGCCGCCGCCGCCACTGCTCGCAGCGGCAGGGCAGCCATGGGACGGCCGCCCGCCCAGCCCCACCAGCTCGGCCGGGTGGAGCCGGCTTTTTCCCTCCCTCGGCCCCGCGAGCGAGAGGACGCCCAAGCAGTGCCTCGCCAGCCATTGGGCGCGGCGCGGCGGTATGTAAATATGGAACGCCCTGCGGCGGCTCTCATTGGCTCGCCCCCTTCTCCATTGTCAACGCCGCCCTGTTGACTCCTCCTCCTCCAACTCTCTCCTCCCTCCCCCCTCCCCAAGCTCCGCGCGCTTGCATTCAATGGGGCCTTTTTCTTTCTTCCTTCTTTTCTCTCTAACATCGCAAAACCGGGTCCTAAAGGCCGCGGGTTCAGGTCTACGGGCGCACAAAGGAAACTGGATTTACTGCGAGGAGGTGAGAGGCTGGTCCGTATGATTTATTATGGCCTTTCGTTTTTTTTTCCCTTCCGGAGTCTTAAAACAAAACCCCTTTGCAGGAAGATCAGAGGTTAGTTTCTAAAAAAAGAAAAGAAGAGATGCCGGGGCTGAAACCGGCCTGGCTGGGAGCTTACACCTTCTGCCTTTAAGAGGTCTGGTTACTTAGTCTGAGATATAAACGGGTGGGCTGTGGTTACTCAGCGGTAAAGGAAACACACTCTGTACATGCTCGGATGCATTCTTGCGTGCTGCTTTCTCCTTTCTTTAAGACTAAGTTGAAGCATTCAAAGCAGGTTCTGAGGATGCTTGTGGATGGAGGACGCTGTGGAGCAATTCTGTCTTTTTCCCCCCCGTAATGGATTTGATGCAGTAAAAAAGACATAGGAGGATTATGATTTGAAGATGTCAACTCATAAACACACACACACACACACAAACGTAAAGTTTTGTAAATGAGGCCAAGTGATGACACTATAAAAGTCTCATCTGGAAGCACCTGAGACTGCATGAAGAAATATAGAATAACTCCCATTCTAAGGTGCACAGTCACTAACATCAGTTTGAATTTTCACTCTTAAGCATGCATTGGAGAGTCACCATTTTCTGGCAGGTTTCTGTTGAAGAAAACAACAATGTGAGGCCTTCTCCATCACTTAATTTCCATGTTGGGTGGGGGGAAAGCAACATTTGTTGAATTTCTACCTCTGATACAACTATTAAAGCTATTACAGGAGCCCTGCCACATTTGAGGGCTTCCCAGACGCTTCTTGTTGGCCACAGGAATAGGCTGACCATATGAAAAGGAGGACAGGGCTCATGTAACTTTAACAGTTGTAGAGAAAAGGGAATTTCAGCCAGTGTCATTTGTATTCAATTAGTTCCTAGTGAAATTCCCTCTTCATCACAACAGTTAAAGTTGCAGGCACTATACTAGAGTGACCATATACAAAAGAAGGCAGGGCCCCTGCAACTTTAACTGTTGTGATGAAGAGGGATATTTAAGCTGCTGGCTGAGGGGGCCTGGGAAAGCCATCAACCTGCAGGAGAGGGAGGCCTGCTGCCAGGGGAGGAGAGGAGTGTGCCTTCTGGCTTTTTGTTTTTGTCTTTGGGTGTTTTTTGTTGTTGTTGTTGTTGTTGTTGTTTTCCCCCCCTTTCCCCAGGCTTGACCTATGTGCCTGGGAGGGAGGATACAGGGCCAGGTGGGGGGATCTGAGGGGAGCACAATCAGGGTAGTGACGGGTAGAGGGAGATATGGCGTTGTGAGGAGGACTTGCCAGGTTAGGGGAACGAGGCCCAGACAGTTAACAGCTGTGCCTTGTTCCGGTCCCCCCCACACCCACAGGCTTGTTGGTTGCCTTATCAGCCAGCCCTCAGGCCTCCGGGTGCTGCTTTTAAATGCCAGATCAGTGCATAATAAGATCTCCCTCATCCACGATTTAAGGCCCCCTCCACAAGAATGCGCCTTTGCGCCTGGTTCCGCGATTATGCGCATTATCGCGGAGGCGCATTTACTCACAATCCCTCTGCACGGGAGGCGGCGAGAAGCGGCGAAGCGCATTAAAAGATGCCCAAAAAGCGCTTTCCAGGTAGTTAATGCGCATAATCGCTTGTTCACACAGCGAAAATGCGCTTTAACGGCCGGAGCAAAATAAAAGTCGCTATTTAACGCGCGTTCGAAAATGCGCATTATCGGGGAGATAACGCGCCTGTACGCCCGTTTTGCGCTCCGCTGGTGTGTAGGTAAAATTTATAATGAGCCTTCAAGGCTCATTAAACGCCCCGTGTGGAGGAGGCCTAATTGTGGATGAGGCAGCCGATCTGGCATGTATAACCGAGACCTGGGTGGGAGAGCAGGGAGGAGTTAGCCTCTCCCAGTTATGCCCACCAGGATACTTGGCTCAGCATCAGGGTAGACCTGAGGGCTGGGGAGGGGGGGTTGCTGTGGTCTATAGGAACTCCATCTTCCTCTGCAGGCTCCCTGTCCATGTGACTACTGGTCTGGAGTGTTTGCACCTTGTGTTGGGCCAACGGGACAGATTAGGGATTCTGTTGGTGTACCGCCCACCCCGCTGCTCAACAGACTCCCTAGCTGAGCTGACAGAGGTGGTCTCTGGTGTACTGTTGAGGTCCCCCAGACTCTTGGTTCTGGGGGATGTCAACATTCATGCCGAGGGCACTTTATCTGGGGCAGCTCAGGATTTCATGGTCTCCATGACAACCATGGGACTGTCCCAACATACCATCGGCCCAACGCATGTAGCAGGGCACACTCTAGACCTGGTTTTTTCAACTGGACATGGAGATGGGGATCTGAAAGTGGGGGACTTTACATCAACCCCTCTGTCATGGTCAGTTCACCACCTGCTGAGGTTTAGACTTACAGCGGCTTTTCCCCTCTGCAAGGGTGGGGGACCCATTAAGATGGTCCGCCCCTGGAGGCGAATGGATCCAGATGGTTTCCAGAGGGCTCTGGGGAGTTTTCCGGCTGATAGGGCTGGCTCTCCTGTCGAAACCCTGGTTGATCTGTGGAATGCAGAAATGACCCGGGCAGTTGACACGATTGCTCCTGAACGCCCTCTCCTGTGTAGAGCTCGAACGGCTCCGTGGTATACCCCGGAGCTGAGACTGATGAAACAAAACAGGAGACGGCTTGAGGGCAGATGGAGACGAACTCCTGATGGATGCAATCAAACATTGGTAAGTGCTTATGGTAAGCTGTATTCAGGGGCAGTGAGGGCAGCAAAAAAGCAATACTTTGCTGCCACTATTCAATCATCAACCTGCCGCCCAGCGGAGTTTTTCAGAGTTGTCCGGGGGCTTTTACATGCTGGCCCCAAGGACATGGTAGAACCATCTGAGGCCCGCTGTAATACATTTGCTGGGCACTTCCAGAATAAAATCTCTGGCATCCGTCAGGACTTGGACTCCAGTGTTATAGCAGGTGAATCTAGTGAGGTATCCAGAGCACAGGCTTGTCCTGTTTTCTTGGATGAGTTTCAGTTGGTGCAGCTCGAGGATGTTGACAGGGTGCTTGGACAGGTTTGTGCAACCACTTCCATATTGGATCCTTGCCCCTCTTGGCTAATAAAAGCTAGCAGGGATGGAACAACTGGCTGGGCCAGGGAAGTGATTAATGCCTCTTTGCAAGAGGGAGTGGTCCCAGGCCTCCTGAAAGAGGCGGCAGTGAGACCACTCCTAAAGAAATCTTCCCTGGACCCTGAAAATCTTAATAACTACAGGCCAGTAGCAAATGTTCCATTCCTGGGCAAGGTCCTGGAGTGGGTGGTTGCGAGCCAGCTCCAGGCACTCTTGGATGAGACTGATTATCTGGATCCATTTCAGTCGGGTTTCAGGCCTGGTTTTGGTACGGAAACAGCCTTGGTCGCCCTGTATGATGACCTATGTCGGGAGAAAGACAGAGGGAGTGAGACTCTGTTGATTCTCCTTGATCTCTCAGCGGCTTTCGATACCATCGACCATGGTATCCTTCTGGGACGACTGGCTGAGTTGGGAGTGGGAGGCACTGCATTGCAGTGGTTCCGCTCCTACTTGGGGGGTCGGCTCCAGAAGGTGATGCTTGGGGAACGTTGCTTGGCCCCGTGTTTTCTCCAGTATGGGGTTCCGCAGGGGTCAGTTTTGTCCCCCATGCTGTTCAACATCTACATGAAACCGTTGAGTGCAGTCATCCGGAGTTTTGGAGTGCGTTGTTATCAGTACGCTGATGACACGCAGCTCTATTTTTCCTTTTCATCTTCATCAGGTGAGGCTGTGGATGTACTGAACCAGTGCCTGGCTCTGACAATGGACTGGATGAGGGCTAATAAACTGAAACTCAATCCAGACAAGACTGAGACGCTGTTAGTGGGTGGTTCCGCTGACCGGATGGAGGGTGTTCAACCTGTTCTGGATGGGGTTGCACTCCCCTTGAAGGAGCAGGTTCGTAGCTTGGGTGTTCTCCTAGAACCATCTCAGTCACTTGAGGCTCAGGTGGCCTCAGTGGCACGGAGTGCCTTCTACCAACTTCGGTTGGTGGCCCAGCTATGGCTCTATCTGGACAGGGATAACCTGGCTTCAGTTGTCCATGCTCTGGTAACCTCCAAGTTAGATTACTGCAATGCACTCTACGTGGGGCTGCCTTTGAAGGTGGTTCAGAAGCTGCAGCTTGTGCAAAATGCAGCGGCCAGATTGATAACTGGAACCAGTAGGTTCGAACATATAAGACCTACTCTGGCCCGCTTGCATTGGCTGCCTGTATATTTCCGAGCCCTGTTCAAGGTGCTGGTTTTAACCTATAAAGCCTTACACGGCTTGGGACCACAATACCTGATGGAACGCCTTTCCCGACATGAACCTACCCGAACACTACGTTCAACATCTAAGGCCCTCCTCCAAGTGAAGCTCGGAGGTTGGCAACAAGAGAGAGGGCCTTCTCTGTGGTGGCTCCCCAATTGTGGAACGATCTCCCCGACGAGGCCCGCCTGGCGCCAACATTGTTATCTTTTCAGCGCCAGGTCAAGACTTTCCTCTTCTCTGAGGCATTTGGCAATATCTGAAGAGCCTGGGTTTGTTTTGTTTTGTTTTTGTAGCTTTTTGAAGTGTTGAAGTGGTTTTAAATGTACAGATTGTGTGTGTGTTGTATGTTTTTGCTGTTTTAATTTTTGTATATTGTTTTTAATTGTTTTTAATCCTATGTAAACTGCCCAGAGAGCTTCGGCTATGGGGCGGTATACAAATGTAATAAATAAATAAATAAACTCTGGGAGATTTACGGCCAAAGTCAGTGGCAGGGGTAGGCATAGCTAGGCCCACAACCTAGCAGGGGCCTACTGACAAGTGCCCTCTGGATGTGCTCTTCCTCTTCACCATTATTATTATTATTATTATTATATTTATTTATATCCTGCCTTTTCCCCAATAATGGGACTCAAGGCGGCTTACAAATTAAAACATGTCCAGTTAAAACAAATAGTGATATACAAAAATTAAAAATATAATGAAACACGATACAATTTTAAAATATTTAAAACATTTCAAAACATTTTAAATACACATAATTAAAAATCTGAACTATAAGCAGTACATCCACAAAGATATGAATTACCTCCCAAAGGCCTGCTGAAACAGAAAGGTTTTTGCCTGCCTCCGAAAGCTTGTTCATCTGCTCTGTTCCCAATAACACTGGTTGGTGAGAAGGAGGAGCAGGAGATGCCACGGCCTGCTTGCTTACTGGCTCTCTGCCTGTCAAGCGAACAATTGGGAGCAGTGGTGAGAAAGGAGAAGCAATAGCCCCAGTGGTGCAAAGATGGTGAAAAGTGAGAGTCACTGTGGGAGGTGGGGCATTGAGGGTTTCTTGCCTCAGGGCCTGCAAAAAACCTGGAGCTGGTGCAGCTTCCATCCAACTAAATGTGCACAGGACAGAGTTGTAAGGCAGGGATGGGCAGAAGGTACATCTGGATCTACTTACTGGTAGATATCTGGGTCATTTGCAGTACATTGGCAAGGCTTTCTGTCTCTCAGTTGTTTAACTCCCCTTTCAATCTGAATTATCCTGCTGTAATGAAGAAAACTTGGGGATAACCAGGAGTGGATGTTTGCGTGGATGGACTGTGAGCTCCATTCAGTTATAGTACTCGGAACAAATTTCTGGGCTCAGAGTTCTTTCATTCTATGTGTATGTTTGTTGCATCAGGTTCCAGTTGACGGATCTCAGGGTTCTAGTAAAAACACAAAGTAGATCCCTCAAGTTTCAGGCCTGCCCGTGCCCTGCTGTGAATTTTATACATCCAGATCAAGGCTGGAATCCAAAATACACTTATCAGGAAGTGTCCTAGATTGAGCTCTTTTGAATTTATTCCCAAGAAGGCATATATAGGATTGCAATTTTAGGCCAGGTTACGTGACATTTTAAGCAGGACCCCCCTCTGGGAAACGTTGAAGAGTTCTTAAAAATTGGAGGCTTATTTGCAGTTGTAAATCCAAATGTGCTGTGACATTTTAGCTGCTGTTCCGTTTCACCAGTACAGTGGCGAATACTGTGTATTGAAGTCTTCCAGTTTTTTAAAAAAATGCTGTAGTGAGTTTTTAGATCTTTGCGCTGCTTGGTTTTATCTTGGTTTCTACTTTGGTTTTTATTCTGCTCATGGTTTTTAGATTATCAAAGGTCACAACATTTTATTGAATGTGACTTAATAGTCATTACAAACAACATAACTTAATACATCATGCAAAACAAAACCTAAAACCTAAATCAGGTACATAAATCACCTCCACAATCCCCTGCAATAGCATTCAGGGTGACGGCACGGATATGTTTTGTGGCCTTAGCAAACAAGGCTGTATTATATGCAATATAAGATTCTGACAGTAACCAGCAAATCTTCACATAGATACGTTTACGCTGTAGAGTCATAGGTTTCTTGCAACATGCCTATATCTTCCATCTGATAATGCTGTGGGCAAAAATTGAAAACATAGTTCCCTAAATGAAGTTCTGAAAGAAGCAAAAGTGAGACTTTGTAGGTATTGGGCTCTTTCATGATCCATTTTAAACAGGTAGTGCCAATGAGAAAATTTGAAAAATTATTTAGGTCTAAATCCTTGATATTGGTTTTTATATTATATTTACGTTATCATTGTATTTTATGGTTATAAGTTTTGTTTTGTGAGCTGCCCAGAGAGCTTTGGCTAATGGATGGTATAGAAATGTAGTAAGCAAATAATTAAAAATTAGTGTCCCGAGGCGCTCATGACTCAGACTTAGTGTATACAGAAAAGAAGCTTCTAAAAGTAATTAACAGCGGAAGTCTGTAGAGCAAAAATGTATTAGCATTTCATTCTCTTTTCTTGTGGCTTGAATGAAGATTAGAGATGGTTCTTATACTACAAACATTAAATTCTCTTCCATTTGGCTGAGTGTTATATTCGTGATGCGTTTAGTGCTCCACTGAATCAAGTCTAGTTTTGTTCCCTTGTTATCTTCAACCCTCAGCTGGTTAACTTTCTCAGAGCTTTTGTAGCTTCATTTTCCCCAGAGAATGGTAAGGGATAGACTGAATCAGGATTCTGTCTCCTTGCACCCCCAATGTGGGTGTTAAATGAGCATAAAATAAAGAGCCAGGCAACAGTATCACCATAGCGCCATCTGTTGTAAATGGTTCGCTGTTCTGATCTTATATATGTTTGGGCTCTGCACAGAAATATCAGTGGCCCACGGGTATCACCTGCTTTTCTTCATGTCTCTTTGGTTCCACATCTTACACATTTGTTTGGAGGTGTTACATCAGTTGAAGTGGGCTGTAGTCCATAGAAACGAGTGACATTATAAGGGTGCAATCCTATGCATGTTTAGGCAGAAAAAGTCCTACAACTCCCAGCATTTCCAGCCACCAGAAAAAAGTCCTATAACTTCCAGCATTCCCCAGCCAGTGTGGCTGGCTAAGGAATGCTGGACGTTTTAGGAGTCCCCCCCCAGTCTAAACGTGCATAGGATTGCACCCTAAATCTGTTAGTTGTTAAGGAAAAACAAGTTCCTTGTTTAATGTTAATGAAGCCTGTGAAATTATGTCATTTATTACATTCAGTGGCCTGCTGGAAGTAAGCCTTTGAATTTCACAGAATTCTTCTTCAAGCACAGGTGTTTCTAATAAAAATCAAAATACGTTTCGGTGGATGCCTTCTCAGTTGCAGCGTGTGTTGTGAGGGGTAAATGCACCCTCGCAGTCCTGTTAGACTTTTACTGATACGTGGTACCCCTGAGCATGAGGTGTTGCTGATACAAGACAAGATGCCCCACGGCAGCGTAATCAGCTTGCTATTGATAGGACTGCTCCAAAGTGGTCTGGTTTATTTCTAACTTGGTGGTCATGCTGTAGAGTGGATGATAAGTAATTGTTGATAACCTTCCATAGAGTTCTATTAGAATCTAATAATATTCATGTATTTTTTAAAAGTGCAACCTTTGTTTCAGATTGATTAACAAGGATTGTTAACAAGGATTGATTAACAGGGATTAACAAGGCTCAAGAAAAGGGTTACGATTAACTAAAGCAGTAAGTTTGGTCAAGATAATTTCTCCCTCAGATAGTTGGCTCCAGGGCCGGCCCTTCTATTAGCCAGAGTGAAGCAGTCGCCTCAGGCGGCAGATGCTGGGAGGCGGCAGCAATGTTTTGGAGGAGAGTACTGTGGTCCATGCAGCCTGCTCTGCACCCTATAAGTTACCCTGCAGCCTTTAGGGACAGTAGAAGATACTGCCCCATTATCAGTGTTGAAGACAGATCCATATACCAGTCTGGTTGGCTTTTGTAAATGGAATGGCAGGTCACTATCTTGTCTTTCACCTCAGGCAGCAAAAAGTCTTGGGCCACCACTGGTGAGCTCAGCTGGTGAGTGCCCATGACTGGAATAAAAACAAGCCTGTTGAGAAACAGGGAAGTACCAACATGCTCGGGGCAACCCTAAGATTCACAGAAGTACAAACAAACCTGAACAAAAATCCCTAAAATGCTGAAAATCAACTGTAAAAAGACAAAAGTGCTGGTTTTCGCCAATAGATTAAAAATATACAAGTGGCAAATTGACGGATGCCCCATAGAACAGGTGAAATCTTTTAAATATTTAGGTTTATGGTTCTCAACTGGAAACTGGAATACTCAGCTAGACAATGCAAAAAAATTGGCCACTAACATGGTGAATTCCCTAGTCAGATTTTACTGGGGCAAAGGTGGCAGACAGACTTTCCCAGCTCTTAAAACTTACGAGTCCAAAGTTATAGCACAGATTTGCTATGGTGCTCAAATATGGGGGTCTATACAGAAAGTGAATCTTGAAACTCCACAAAATAAATATTTATGAGCTATCCTTGAGCTACCCAAGACAACAGAGTCCTCTATTCTCCGTCTGGAAGCAGGCCTTTGTTCGCTGAAGACCAAAGTACATATTCTTGCCCTCAGATATTGGTTAACACTGAAAAGGGGAATAGGGACTATGTTAGTATTCATTGTTTTTAGGTGGATGCTGAACTTTAGTAATAGAGTGTTTCTGTCCTGGAACCAGGAAATGCTACAAACTATTGAGATGTATGGACTCTCTCTGGATATTTTGAGCACTTCAAATTTTGAAATGGCATCTCGATATTTATAATCTTATGTGCTAAAACCGGATTTCCGAGCTGACCGTGTCTCTGCTTGTCTATCAAATTGTGCTCCCTGGTATGCTAAATTACCCATTCAGACTCCCTACCCACAATATATAACAACCATTACAAATTTCAAATGGAGGAAAGATTTTACAGCCTTACGATTTCAATCCATGAGCTCTGCTATAATCTCTGGACACTGCAGTCAGATTCCCTACGAACAAAGAGTCTGCCCATGCGGGGCCAACCTGCCTGAAGACCTCCCTCATTATCTGCTCGTCTGCCCAATTTATGAAGATTTAAGGTCAGCCTTATTTAGGGATTTAGACCTGCCATCAGGCAGATCTGATGGGTATCTGATCAATTTTTCATTGGGGGATAGATTGCCCCAGGTCTCTGAAAAGGTGGCCCACTTTGCTTTCAGAGCAGCAATTCTAAGGAGGAAATTTTGTGACAAGTTGAACTGTCTTGATGAGTAATCTTTTACTGTTAAGTTTAATCATTGTTTTAAACTGATGTGTTATGCTCTTGGTTTTTGAAATTTTTATTGTTATTTTTAATGTGTTTTGTTTAGTGTAATGGCTTTTGCTACACAAATAAACTACTTACTTACTTACCCTAAAATGCCTACTCCCGGGCATTTGACAGCATTTGATGGGCTTCTTAATTCAGTTGTTTTATAAGGTCTTGGTATTTTATTGTTAATTGTTTTTCGGTGTTTTATGGTGCAGTCCTATCCGGATGCCCATCAGCTTCTGAACTCAGAGACTGATGGGCATCCTATGCAGAGTAGGAGGAGCTTGGAGGCGATCTTCGCCTCTGAGTTCCATCCACTCTGCATTTTTGCTAGATGGGCAAAAAAGCAGAGGGGGAGGGAAGGAGGCTGGGGAGGCTGGAGGATTCTTCGTAACCTGACCTCCCTAGTCCCCTTCCTGCCCACCTACAGAACCACCCCCTTTCCCTTCTCTCCAAGGTTGCTTTTGAGAGGTCGGAGAGGCAGCCAGCATGGTTCTCCCCCATGCTGGCTGTGAGAGGGGAGGCCAGGGAGCCCATCACACGTAACAGTAACCCACTCTGGGGACCCTTTACACTGTTGTCGCATTCCCCCCCCCCCCCTCCAAACAACACGCTAAGCTGCTATGGTTAGTCCAAAATGCTTAACTGTATGGCTTAGCATGATGTCTGAACAGGCCCACATAAAAGCTGACAATAATGTCCCCTGGATTCTAAGCATGACAAAGTCATTGATAGGCTTATCCTAATCTCCACCTATCTCTAGATAAAAGAAACCCCCTCACTGAATGCAAAGGGCAAGTCTTCTTTTAAAATCCTAGCAGGTTGCATCGTACCTACCTTCAGAGACGGAAACTGCCAGAGTGCGCTGCAGCATGCGTGGTGCCAATAGCTTATATGTCTTGGGAAATGACTCAGAGATGTTATTATGACATGAAGTGTTTAAGAAAGCCTGAGCTGATGGATTTAATCACGCCGCTCCAGTCTGCGGAGGGAGACACGTCCTCTTAATGAAACCGGCGCGTGGCACTTATATGAATGAGTTGAACGGAAAACGTTTCCCTTTCCTCACATGCTGCAGGAGCTGTTAGATGTGACTCATCACCAAAGGAGCTGTAGGGTTGTTGTTTCGCAGGGGGTTTGCAGGGGTAGACGGGAGGGGAGAAGGAGGGGGCTTAGAAAAGCAATCTTCTGAATAAGCATCGCCATCCACATTCAGAAATGCGATTGTAGAAATGGGGTGGGTGGGTGGAGAGTGCTGAATAGGGCGACGAAAATGATAAGAACATAAGAAGAGTCACGCTGGGTCAGACCAAGGCTCCACCTAGTCCAGTGACCAACCAGCGGTCAATCAAGGACCAACAACGTAGGACATGGTGCAACAGCACCCTCCCACCCATGTTCCCCAGCAACTGGTGTAAATAGGCGTACTGCGTCTGATACTGGTGTTAGCACATAGCCATGAGGACTAGTAGCCATAGATTGCCTTCTCCTCCAGGAATCGATCCAACCTTCTTTTAAAGCCATTCAAATTGGTATCCATCACTACATCTGGTGGCAGTGAATTCCATAGGTTAACTATGCGCTGTGTGGAGAAGTCCTTCCTTTTATCTGTCCTGAATCTCCCACCAATCAGCTTTGTGGGATGACCCCGTGTTCTAACATTATGGGTGAAGGAGAAAAATGTCTCCCTAGCCACATTCTCTACACCGTCCATGATTTTGTACACCTCTATCATGTCTCCCCTTAGCCTCCTTATTCCAAAGCTAAACAATCCCAGCTGTTGTAACCTTTCCTCATAGGGGAGGTGCTCCAGCCCCTTGATCATTTTAGTTGCCCTTTGCCTGCACTTTCCGCAGCTTTACAATGTCTTTTTAAAGGTGTGGTGACCAGAACTAAACACAATGTAATTGCACCATATATTTTTATATAGGCAATATGATACTGGCAGTTTTATTCTGGGCATCAGTCCAACCTTGAGGCTTTTCTACATAACTGACACGCAGGTGGAGCATCATTACGTGCCACTTTAGTCTGGTAAAATGGAAACTCACAGACTACTGAGACACAGATAGAAAATGGAGTTCTTGACAACCCCTCTGAATGAATGAGTAAGTGAATCAGTAAGTCCAAAACAACTTTATAGATATCTGATGTTGATCCCCCCACACCAACAGCATCCCTGACACCCAGGGATTCGTTTGACTCTGGGTGAAGCTGTGTAAATTAATAAAGACAAGAGTGTCTCTGAGCATGTACTGTCCCAAAACTATAGGAAAAATTGGAAACGATTTGAACGGGCTGGCTGCTGCACATGCATTTTCTTGCTTTTTAAAATATCCCTGCATGATCATTATAGCTTTCTTTTGGGGGAATCCACACATCTTCACCTACTAATGACTGGGAACGTAAAAATAAAAATGGACTGACTAGTTTATTGGCCTCTGGACTCTGTGGCCAAAGTGTGTGTGTGTGTGGGTGTGTCCAAGCCCAAACCGGAGGTGGTTCCCAGTATTTTTTGAGTAAAGCTGGATTTTTAAAAGTAAGTTCGTGTGCATGCTTGAATGTTATAACCCATGCTCAGGGACTAAGGAGTCATTTTTTTACAGCTCAGCCCAGATGTGCTTGTTTACCCACAACACTGGCAATGGTGGGATGACCTTGTGCAGTTGTGTGAAGCATGCTGGACATGGATTGATGGGTTGTCTAAAAAAGTCTATAAGCCTTTCTACACAAGGCTTTTATTGTGAGCTCGTGATTGCTCGCTCATAGTAGTTTGCTGGTCCTTTACACGACATCACTATCCTCCAGAGGCTCTCCCCTGTGCTTTGCAACCATTATCACATTTTTTTCCCCTAATGAGGAAAATCTGGTATTATTTAGAAATGGCATAATGAGAGTCTCACGTAATTGCGCAATTCCACTATATCACAGTGCCACCTAGTGGTTATATAATGAAACATATAGAAAGGCAGAGAAAGCCCCCCCTGGGAAAAAAAAGCACATATAAAAGAACTGAGCTTAATCCTGCAAAGAATCCAAAAGTCTTGGTAGAGGTGTGGAATAAAAGCGTCAAGTAGAAATGCCCTGTGTAGGCAAATAATAAAAAATGAATGAGTCAGCTATATGCCTGGAAGAAAGGCATTTTTTTTAAATTTTATTTATCTCCAACTCACAGTAGCCTAGAATAGGTGTGGGCAGATGTCAGGCTTGAGGGATCTACTGTGTTTTATACTAGAACACCAAGATCCGCCAACCACTTCATTTCAGAGCCAAAACAGCTGTCACTTTAAATGTATGTATAGCAGTAATGTCTCTGCTCCCATCTCGTTTTTACTCTAGAACCTTGATCTGGATCCAGATCCAGACATGGGGTGGGGGGCTTTTAAGATCCTTCTCTAGAGTAAGCATGAAAAAAGATATAGTTGATAATTATGGATTTAAAGTAATAGCTGTTTTGGCCTTTAGAAGTACAATTTTGTGTGTTTGTGTGTGTGTATGTCATTTTAATGCTGCTATTGAGAGCCAGAGATTTATGTATTTATTGTATTTATATCCCACCTTTTTTCCTCCAAGGAACCCAAGGCGACGTACATAATCCTCCTCTTCCTCCTCCTCTCCATTTTATCCTTACAACAACAACCCTGTGAGATAGGTTGGGCTGAGAGTCTGTGACTGGCCCAGAGTCACCCAGTGAGCTCCCATGGTTGAGTGGGGATTAGAACTCAGATCTCCCGACTCCCAGTCCAACACTCTAACCACTACACCAGCTATCCTTGGGGATCTCCTGCCAATCACCCAGCCTAGAACAGTTTACATAGTGCTCCTTTTAGTGGTTCCCCCATCCAGTCACTGCCAGAGATCTCTGATTAAAAGCTCTTACAGGTTTTAAAAAATGTGAACAGGGGCTGAGGGTGGAAGAAGGGGAGACTGAACTGGATCACAATTGACTTATGAAACTTTCCCCTGCACCATTTTTCCTGATTGAAATCCACCCCCACCTTGCCCTGGCTCACTGCAGTTTGCCCTTGCGGAGGGAAACCATACAGGAACCGTATGGTCATTGGGTGCTTCCAGGCTATTAAAAAGCAGTATCTGTTTTCCCTAGCTGGCAGCTGCCCACCTTATGCTCTGATTTACAGAATTTGATTCTGCCTTGGGAGAGAGGGCTGGATTGTTCACTTATGGGTTATTGTTATTATTATTATTATTATTATTTGCATTTATATACCGCCCCATAGCCACAGCTCTCTGGGTGGTTTACAAAGGTTAAAAACATTGAACATTAAAAACCGATATACAAAATTTAAAAAGCATAAAAAGCATAAAAGCAGATTATAAATACAATATCCATTTAAAACAACTATTCTGGGTCAAAAACAACAACTCAACATATGCTGTTAAATGCCTGGGAGGAAAGGAGAAAATATAACAATGTTGGCGCCAGGTGAGCCTTGTCAGGGAGATCATTCCAAAATTGGGGGGCTACCACTGAAAAGGCCCTCTCCCTTGTTGCCATCCTCCGAGCTTCATTGTCTCACAGGAACTACAAATGCCCTCTGCTTGGTTTCCCTAGAGCAGGGGTGTTGAACCTCTGTCAGCTCAGCAGTCATATTGCACTTCAGAGAAGTCAAGCACCCCAGCTCTTATTGCCATTAACTACGCCTAAGGAGTGGCAATTCCGTTTTTTTTTTTAAGGGGGTGGGAAATGCGCAAAGATCTCGAATGATAATTGGTCAGGGGAAAGGGGTGGGGCCAAGGGAAAGAGTGTGGGCGAGGCCCTCTAGGGAAACTCAGGAGCCCGATAGTAATCCCAGATCAGCCAGGTATGGCCTGTTGGCTTGAGGTTCTGGACCCCTACCCAAGCAGGGAGGAACATAGGAATTTGCCTCACGCAAGGTCCATTGAGTCTAGTATTGCCCACTCTTGAGTAGTAGCAGCTCCAGGATCTCAGGCAGGGAAGTGTTTTCCCCATCATTGGCTACCTGATTCTTTTAATGGGAGATGTCAGGATATGAACCTGGGGCTAGGGTGACCATATGGAAAGGAGGACAGGGGTCCTGTATCTTTAACAGCTGTATTGAAAAGGGAATTTCAGCGATTGGAGCAGAAGAGGGGAGAGAGTGCTTTCTGGGGCCTCTGGAAAGCACGTCATTCCCCCCTGCCACTGGAGGTCCTCTTTTTTGGTTTCCCAAATATGGTCACCCTACCTTGGAAGGAATCACACACAACACTTGTTATGTTTATTTACAACAGGAAAGGGGGTGGGAATAAAAGGCATACAAGAATCAGAGTACGTTTGGAAATAATACTGCCATCAGGAAATATCAAAAGCTACTTAAACCTGTCTTTACACGCAGAGGCATGGGCCTTCCCATAGTTCAGGACAGAATACTTGGAGTCCAAAGCAACGTTAGAAGGTGAAAATGAAGACAAAGAGCTCCCCACCACCACCATTTTATGCTCATAGCCCTGGCAACTCCAAGGAAATCCCTGTCAGCCAATCCCAGGCTGGCTAAGACAGATTTCCCAGGCCCAGGCGGGTGGTGAGAGTTCCCAGAGAAAAGCCTATGTCCACACCACCCTGAACATGCCTGATCTTGTCTGATCTTGGAAGCTAAGCAGGGTCAGTCCTGGTTAGTACTTGGATGGGAGACCACTGAGTAAAACTGGGTGCTGTTCTGGGAGGGGGCACGGCTCAGTGACTGCAGAAGGTCCCGAGTTCGATCACTGGCATCACCAACTAGGACAGGAAAATATCCTGCTGGAAACCCTGGGGAGCCGCTGCCAGTCAGTGTTTAACAGTACTGGGCTAGATGGACCAATGATCTGACTCAGTATAAGGCAGCCTCCTATGTTCTTATCTCTCAATCCAATTGACTGGGCCTCGGTTTGATCTTAGGGCCTTTTTAAGTGGAGCAAAGGAGGGAAAAGCCTTTTCTTTGATGTCTGGCAATGACATGCTTTCCCTTTTACTGCCCTGATTAGAGCAGTGGGGGGCAGGGAATGACGACTTTAAAGAGGAAAGCATGTAATTCCAGGACATTATTGAAAATTACAGAAATCCCCTCCCGGACACCCAGGATAGAACAAAAACCAGGACAAATCAGGGGAAAATCCTGGCAGTTGGAATCCAAGGTGAGCCTTGTACCGAATCAAAAATCGTTTGCTCGGTTATTGCTATTATTACTTGCTTGGGGCAGATAGTTGTGGTAGCGCATTAATTATGGTTGCCACCAAAACCAGTGCAGGGACGAAAGTCCATGCCCTGATGGTCTCTGTGCCTCCTATGTATTGGGCTGGTAGGTTTGCCTTCAGCCTGCCCCATTGGGCACCCCCTATCCACTTTCCCCCATCTCTGATGCTCCAGAGGAAGGAGGGTCAACTCCCAACGCCATTTAGCAACCTGCTAACAGCGGTCATCCCACTGCTACATTCTTTTCAGATGGTTTTGACTGCTAAAAAATATTGCTGGCCGACTGCCCTATACAAGTGCACAAAGAAAGCTTAGAAGTGCCGCTGTATGTCCACTAGGTGGCAGCCACAGACCAAAAGAGGGAAACATTTTGTCTATTAACCCTTTCCGCAGAATGAGCAGGGGTCCTTTCCCCCAGCCCTGGATTAACCATTAAGCAATATAAGCCCGTGCTTAGATCACCAAGGGAAGCGGGGGCACCACAAAGTACCAGTACCATAGCTGTAGATATCTAATTTTAAGGAATATATAAATATAATAAACAGTTTATATTTCATATAGTTGTGTGTTCTGGCGTGGGGGATGGCCTTGAAGAAAACTGAGTTTTTAATGTCTTATTTCACCTTCAGCACTTATTGGCTGAATTCGGACGACACGATAGTCAATGGTGGGGTAATAATCAACTTTACAGTTGTTCATCTATGGGGTATTCCCCACACAACATGGTAATAAATAATTAACCGTGGAGTGGATTAGGATCAGCGCTGAGTTGACTATGGCAGCATTCGGACGACACTCCCCCCCCCCCCCCACAGTTGCTTATTGTGTCGTCCGAATTCAGCCATTGAGTCTTAATGTCTTGCCGGCTAAGCATTGGAAGGGCATTATTGGGCTGTGCTTAGGGCATCAGCTGACTTTAAACCGGCCCTGCCTCCCCCACTACCAAATGCAGCCAGGTTGGCTTTAGGAACGCAGGAGAAATCCACAACAGATTCCAATAAGATTGGATATCCGTGATCCTAGCTCACAGAGTCCACAGCAGACAGGCATTTTCTGAATCGTGAAGACTTGCAGAATGATTTTTGAAAATGATTTTTTTTTTAGAACTACACACAAATGAAGTTGTACAAAAATACGAACATTTTTAAAAAGACCGACTGAAAATGCACCCCCCCCCATGCTAAAGTGTGGAAATATGCATTTTGGGTGGGGATTTGCACATTGGGGGGGGTTGTGCAAGTAAGTGCATATTTGGGCAGATGCGCACTTCACAACGCAAACACACGTTTGGTAAATTGAGAAAAATCTGACTCCGCCAATGAGCAGACTGCAGAATAAAAGGCACTTGACAATCTGCAAAATTCAGACAGAACAGATTTCACAAAATTGGTGCTTCTTCCCGCTTCATGGTAGGGCCGGCCCCGTTTCTGAGTTTGAAAGGACTTGGATGCACCATTGGTTGCTCTGTGCAAATGTCCCCTGCAAGAGTGCCTGTTCGTAGCCCTCTTAAGGTATTCAGGGAACAGACCCAAGAGACAGATGGGACCCAAATATTGTTGTCCTGTGCTAGGAGGAGGGAGGGCTCAAAACCGCTGAACTGTTCTCCTAGCAGTACATATAGACTAAGAAGGCAAATCCAAGCCACTCAATCCTGAAGGACAATGTGTCGGCGCCAAACAAGTCGAAGGCCCAGTTTGGCACACCGAGGGCTAGTGTAAACTGCTTGCTGTAGACTAGAGCTTGCCGGAAAATATGCATTTTCTGGAATACTACTCCCCTATTCCTCTGCCCTCTCTCCTTGCCATTTAAGGAGTGCTTCATGTGTTGCAAAATTTCTGTCCACAAGACACACGTCAGCCAGGCTGAGGTGCTCATGGTCGTCCATGGTTCCCTAATCCACGGACGTGGATTGACAAACTTGGGTAAGCAATTGTTACATGTCAAGTTCTAGTGCAGACGTGCAAAACCTCCAGCCCGTGGGCTTAATCCGGCCCACAGAGGTTTGTGCCACTTCCGCCAGCCCCACCCACTAAGTGCTGCAAGCCCTGCCCCTACCAGGGGTTGGGGAGGAAAGGAATCCCCGCTGTTATCTACAACCACAGATAACAACAGGGATTTCCCTGCACCGCCTCTTTGCTTTGTGCAAGGCCTTCCTAACCAGGGAAGCGCACAAGCTGTGAAGCTTGGTTGTTGGCCCAAGAGCTGGTGAAAGATCCACCTGGCAGTTCTGCCAGTGAGGAGATGACAGCATACGGAGGGTTGGGTGGGGGTCATCGCCCCTCCCCCTTAATTCTGTCTCTGCATCCTTGATCTAAAGGCAGGCTTAGTGTGAAAAGGAGGACAGGGCTCATGTAACTTTAACAGTTGTAGAGAAAAGGGAATTTCAGCCAGAGTCATTTGTATGCAATTAGTTCCTGGTGAAATTCCCTCTTCATCACAACAGTTAAAGTTGCAAGGGCCCTGCCTTCTTTTGTATATGGTCACTCTAGTATAGTGCCTGCACCTTTAACTGTTGTGATGAAGAGGGAATTTCACCAGGAACTAATTGCATGCAAATGACACTGGCTGAAATTCCATTTTCTCTACAACTGTTAAAGTTACATGAGCCCTGTCCTCCTTTTCATATGGTCAGCCTAAAGTTATTCCTACAGTGAAAATATATGTGGATCAGCTCTAACCTTCCTTCCTGGGCACTGGATTCTTAACAGATTTTTGTTTTTTTTTAAAAGAGTTCACTGAATAATTCACAGTTAAAGTATGCAGAGGTTTAATCATTGCAGCATTTCTGTACAATAAAACTGGGTATATAACAACATATAGATGTTCTTTGTACCATGGCATTTTTAGCATACCCAAACCTAGGATCCTGTTTTTAATGCCTTTCCCTTTATTACCCTCCAGGTGGGGTGGGTGGTAGGTCATTCGAGGTATGACTGGGAAGGAACCATTGATTGCTACTCTATAAGCAGGTCCCACCACCTATAGGTTTGTTCTAATGTTCTTGCCCCCGTCTACCGCAGCCAAGGGAAACTCCCACTGTCAAAACACAAGGAGGAAGATGTAAAAGTTGCCAGGGAGACCGCTGGGCTGTTTCTGGCCCTGGGACTCCTACAGGGTGACCACGGCCTAGGAAAAGCCTCCGTTGGGTGTGGAGCGAGGAGATCTTATTCCTCACAATGATGCTTCCGATGTCCCCACCTGTCATGCAGGGATACAGAAGGTTGTGTGTCCTTGCTAAGGTCAATGAGAATTAAGTACAGTTATTGCGTGGCTACAACAGGTCTTTTTTATGAAAGGCAGAAATAAATGACAGCCGTTCCGGCTGTAGGATTTGTCCTAGCGAGAAAGCACATCCAAGCTATGTCTCCTCGTTGTCGTTGTGACTATGGGTTGCCTTTTCATTTGTAGCTTCTTGTAAGTCAGCTGGGACCTGGGTTGTTTTGGCATTCTGTCCGCTGCGTGATGACTTCTTATGGGCTGTGAAAAGGAAAACAAACCTAGGCATTAGCTAGACAGCAGTGTGTTCTGGGAAACCACTCTGTGGCTGAATTCGGACAACACGCTAGTCAATGGTGGGGTAATAATCAACTTTACAGATGTTCATCTAGGGGGTACTCCCCACACAACATGGTAATAAATAACTCCGGACGAAGTACAAAGTGTTGGTCATTACCTTTAAAGCCCTACATGGTTTGGGTCCAGGTTACCTGCGGGATCGCCTTCTCCCATACAATCCGCCCTGCACGCTCAGGTCCTCTGGGAAGAATTTATTACGGTCAACAAAAACTAGACTGACAACCGTTACCCAGAGGACCTTCTCTTCTGCCGCTCCCAGATTGTGGAATGACCTGCCGGGAGAGATCCGTCAACTCACCAGTCTTCAGGAATTTAAAAGATCTATAAAGACTGAGCTCTTCCGGCAGGCCTACTCAGATGAATTTTAAGTGTTTTATTGGTGTTTTATTGGTATTTTAATGATATACTGGTTTTATGTATTTTTAATCAGTTTTGTGTGTTTTATGATGATGTTGTTCCCCACCTCGATCCGGAGGGAGAGGTGGGTAATAAATAAATAAATATATTATTATTATTATTATTATTATTATTATTAACTGTGGTGTGGATTAGGATCAGCACTGAGTTGACTATGGCAGCATTCGGACGACATGATAGTGAATACAACTGACGATCCCCCCCCCCCCCCCCCCGTTGCTTATTGTGTTGTCCGAATTCAGCCTGTGTGTGCCATTCCAATCTCTGGAATCTCATTCACTGCCTCTGATACAAGTTAATGGATGAGACACAGTAAAAATAGGTTGGCCATATGGAAAGGAGGACAGGGCTCCTGTATCTTTAACAATAATATAGAAAAGGGAATTTCAGCAGGTGTCCTTTGTACGCATGCGGCACCTGGTGAAATGCCCTCCTCATCACAACCATGAAAGCTGCAGGAGCCCTGCCCTCTTTTGTATCTGGTCACTCTAGTATAGTTAGTCTATTATAGTCTTCTCAAATTAATTATATTTAGCCTGAAAAAGGTATGTTTCTGCCAGGGGGAATGCTGTAATTATTTAGGAATCTAGTAGCAATGAGAATTAAGATGGTGAGCCCTAATATAAGAGGCAGTGGATAACATTAGCATAAGTGTGCACTGATTTTGGAATGAGGTATTTTGTTATCAGAAGCTCACCAGGACTGTTATCTGAAAGCCTGTACACAGCTGAATGGGAAACTTGGTACAGAGATGACAGTTCTCCTTGAATACTATTAAAACTAGAAGTCGTTGATAACAATTAATGCTTGAGAAATACTATCGCTCAATTCGGACGACACGATAGTCAATGGTGGAGTAATAATCAACTTTACAGTTGTTCAACTAGGGGGTACTCCCCACACAACATGATAATAAATAATCAACTGTGGTATGGATTAGGATCAGCGCTGAGTTGACTATGGCAGCATTCGGATGACAGAATTGTCAAAACAACTGACGATTGTTTCCCCCACACCAGTTGTTTATTGTGTCGTTCGAATTGAGCCAATGTCTTGTTAAGCTATTAAGCTATTGAAATCTTTAGCAATGCTCCCAATAATAATAATAATAATAATAATAATATTTTTAAATATTAATTTTTATCCTGCCTTTCAGGATGCCCTCACAAGGCAGCTTACAATATTACAAATAAATGAACATTACAATCTGTAATGTTCATGTATAATTACAATGTGTAATGTAATTACATTGCGTAATATATTATTACAATTAAACACGCACACACAAGCAGCAGGTAATGATTTTGAAGGACTAAAAAATGCAGGCTGGAACAAATGCATCAGGGCCACATTGCAGTTGTAAGGAGTTGACCCATCAGTGGACAACTAATGATGCAGAAAGTGGGGTTCAGTGGCCAACTGCAGCAATTTTCCCTTCACCCCCGAATCGCTTCATGCTGACAGCCGGAAACGGCAGGAGAATGTATTTGGGCTGCACCTGAACAACAGCCAGCATTAGCCTGGGTGGGAGGGAGGGCACGCTGCCATTCCTGTCCCAAAACACCAAAAGGTGGAAGAAAACAGGAGGAAGTGTGGGCTGGACTCCTGACCTTGCTATCATCACCACCCAAACCTGGTGCCCGAGAAGAAAAATCGCCTCATTTGCCCGGTGCATGTGCTCTTCACCAGGAAAATGGGGCGATTTCTCTTCTCGGGCCCTACTTCCGGGTGGTGATAAGATCAAGTTCATGAGATCAAGTTCTTTACAACCCGCCCACCCACCATGTACTACCCACCACTCGCCCCAGGCAGGGAACCTCTTGGTGTCAGCAGCCAAGAGCTGTGAGCATCACTGCACAGGCCCCTGGTACCCTCCCCCATAGACTTTTGTGAGACCACCAATGCCACTGGTTGGAGCACCATGCGCATATGGACCATGAGAACTGGATTTGCTGAAAGCAGCCTACCCAGCCAGCCTCAGGAAGGGGACATGCAACTATACTAATAGCATGGCACTACTTGCAAATAGTTGCAAAGCACTTGCTATCCCATCCCCACAACTGCCTTAATTTCAGCGCTGTTCTCCCCAGGCACCAAGGGCCCTTTAAAGCCGGGATAGAATGCTGGGCTAGACCTTAGGGGAAGGGCCGTGGCTCAGTGGTAGAGCACCGGCTTTGCATGCAGGAGGTCCTAAGTTCAATCCCCGACATCTCCAGGTAGGGCGAAGGAAAGAATCCCTCCCGAAACCCTGAAGAACCATTGCTGCAAATCAGTGTAGACAATACTGGGCGAGATGGACCAATGGTCTGACTCTGTATAAGGCAGCTTCCTATGTCCAGTATCAGGATGGAAGATCAGGTGCAATTGGCTGCTGGCAGGCTTGGCTTTAAATTGCTCATTGCCCCAACTGAGCACTTTGGTGTAGGCTAGGATGGCCACGTGTCCTAATAATAATAATAATAATAATAATAATGTATTTCTTACCCGCCTCTCCATTTGGATCGAGGCGGGGAACAACAGGAAATATAAAATATGATAAAATACATAAAACTGATTAAAACGTGACACACATTATTAAAACTGCATTAAAACATCCTAAAAACATCCTAACACAGTCCTCTATTTGAACACATCCTGTGTTGGAAGGGCTGTCCAGTGCAAGTCCGTGTAATGATAAAGCATGCTAAGAAAATGTAAGAAGCGAGGGCAGCAAGGCTGTTGAAGTTGCTCGTCCACAGTTAGCACCTGGCCCTGGACCGCAGGTGGAGCAGGCAACACACAGGTGACCTGGTCCCAGTCTTAACCACTAGGCTGCGATGTACTGCATTATTATATAATCTATAGAAAGGGATCACAGCTCACAGGGAAGGTTCGTAGCAGAAGGGTCACAGGTGGGGCGTCTCCAGGTAGGGCTAGGAAGGAATCCGGCCTGAAACCCTGGAGAGAGCCATTGCTGCTAGTCTGTGTTGACAATGCTGGGCTGGAGGGACTAGTGGTCTGACTCAGAATCATAGAATAATAGAGCTGGAAGGGGCCTATAAGGCCACTGAGTCCAACCCCCTGCTCAATGCAGGAATCTGTATAAGGACTCCGTATAAGGCATCTTCCTGTATACCCACAGTAATTTCGTCTAATTTTTCATCTATACACTTAAATTGCCATGTGCAGGTGTTATGCAAATGTCTTCTTGTCCTCTTTTTGGGATGGTGGGGAGATGTATAAGCTGCCACCCTGGCTCAGGCCAATGCAAGAGATCTATGCCTACCAACGGCTGCCACGTTCAATTCCTTTGTGCCGTCAATTTAACACCTTGTAGGCGGAGAGCTAACGCTGTTGGCGGAGCAAGAAAAAGCAGCTTTCAGCATTTTATGTCCAGGTTCATCAGGCATGTCAGAAAGGCATGGGGACAGGAACAGAAACTTGTCAAACAAGCCCTCTTTTCTTAAGCCGTGGCGACAACAGTATCTCCCTTTCTCGCAGTTGGTCAACAGTGGCCTCCCCCTTATTTTGACTGTACAAACAGAGCCGGGGGTAGCGGCGTTCGGGGCGGGTGAAGTGTTTAAACTGCTAACAGGCAAGGGTGCTTTCATGCCCAGCCTTATCAATTTCCGGCTTAGTCACACCTGTAGGAAATACCAGTACAACACATTCCATTGTTAGCGGACTGCCACCTCTCCAGGGCCCGGCTTAAAAATAAACACCATTTATGTGAAAGTTGCTCTCCCTGCAGGTCAACAGCTCGAAGCAGGGAGTATTTGGTCGACTTTGTCAATCAACGTTTCTTAGGAAAGGCTAAGCAAATAAGGAACTGAGTACCTACTACACCTATTCACGTTAAGTGCTGTGAAGGTTGCCCCCTCCCGCTCCATCCCCAGGTCGGCTTTGGCTAACTATTGGCAGCCGGCCCCGAGACCCAGGACTGCCTGCTGCGTGCCTTATCACGACCCAACTGTATCGCTTCGGACAAACATTTACGCAGCGTGGAATTCAGTCAGCAGAAGCGAGGATGTCTGATTTGGGTGCAGGAAAACAGGCCTAACTCCGCTCATCTTTTCTTTTTCAAATGGACCAACGCACCAGCAATTTGTCAAACTTCAGCGGATGGGAAGACAGGTTTACAAAGTTGCCGGGGAGCTAAGGGGAAAGGCACTGAAAGCTGTTTCTTCTGATCAGTTGGCCAAAGAGACATCTAGACAGGCAAGGCAGCCTTCTGGGGTGACCTGAATTCACACAGGCAGGAGTTGGGCCTATTGTTAGGCGGGCAAGGTAAAAGATTTCCAGTGTTACAGTCACCATATGAAAAGGAGGACAGAGCTCCTGTACCTTTAACAGTTGTAGAGAAAAGGGAATTTCAGCAGGTGTCCTTTGTACGCATGCAGCACCTGGTGAAATTCCCTCTTCATCACAACAGTTAAAGCTGCAGGAGCCCTGCCCTCTTTTGTATCTGGTCACTCTAGTATAGCTTCTGCAGCATTAACTGTTGTGTTGAAGAGGGAATTCCACCAGCTGCTGCATGCATACAAACGACACCTGCTGAAATTCCCTTTTCTATGTAACTGTTAAATTATTATTATTATTATTATTATTATTATTATTATTATTATTATTTATTACATTTGTATACCGCCCCATAGCCAAAGCTCTCTGGGCGGTTTACATAGGATTAAAACTATTAAAAACAATATACAAAAATTTAAAAAGCAAAAACATACAACATACACATAATACACACATACATTTAAAACCGCTACAACAGCCCAAAAAGCTACAAAAACAAAAACAAACCCAGGCTCCTCAGATATTGCCAAATGCCTGAGAGAAGAGGAAAGTCTTGACCTGGTGCCGAAAAGATAACAATGTTGGTGCCAGGCAGGCCTCGTCAGGGATATCGTTCCACAATTGGGGGGCCACCACAGAGAAGGCCCTCTCCCTTGTTGCCGACCTCCGAGCTTCCCTCGAAGTAGGCACTCAGAGGAGGGCCTTAGATGTTGAACGTAGTGTTCAGGTAGGTTCATGTCGGGAAAGGCGTTCCGTCAGGTATTGTGGTCCCAAGCCGTGTAAGGCTTTATAGGTTAAAACCAGCACCTTGAATCAGGCTTGGAAACATACAGGCAGCCAATGCAAGCTGGCCAGAGTAGGTCTTCAGTTATCAATCTGGGTGCTGCATTTTGCACAAGCTGCAGCTTCCGAACCGCCTTCAAAGGCAGCCCCACATAGAGTGCATTACAGTAATCTAACTTGGAGGTTACCGGAGCATGGACAACTGAAGCCAGGTTATCCCTGTCCAGATAGGAACGTAGCTGGGCCACCAACCGAAGTTGGTAGAAGGCACTCCGTGCCACTGAGGCCACCTGAGCCTCAAGTGACAGAGATGGTTCTAGGAGAACCCCCAAGCTACGAACCCGCTCCTTCAAGGGGAGTGCAACCCCACCCAGAACAGGTTGAACACCCCCCATCTGGTCAGCGGAACCATCCACTAACAGCGTCTCAGTCTTGTCTGGATTGAGTTTCAGTTTGTTAGCCCTCATCCAGTCCATTGTCAGAGCCAGGCACTGGTTCAGCACATCCACAGCCTCACCTGCTGAAGATGAGAAGGAGAAATAGAGTTGTGTGTCATCAGCATACTGATGACAACGCACTCCAAAACTCCGGATGACTGCTCCCAACGGTTTCATGTAGATGTTGAACAACATGGGGGACAAGATTGACCCCTGCGGAACCCCATACTGGAGAATCCACGGGGCCGAGCAATGTTCCCCAAGCACCACCTTCTGGAGCCGGCCCGCAAAGGAGGAGCGGAACCACTGCAATGCAGTGCCTCCCACTCCCAACTCAGCCAGTCATGCCAGAAGGATACCATGGTCGATGGTATCGAAAGCTGCTGAGAGATCAAGGAGAATCAACAGAGTCACACTCCCCCTGTCTTTCTCCCGACATAGGTCATCATACAGGGCGATCAAGGCTGTTTCCATGCCAAAACCAGGCCTGAAACCTGACTGAAATGGATCCAGATAATCGGTCTCATCCAAGAGTGCCTGGAGCTGGCTCACAACCACCCGCTCCAGGACCTTGCCCAGGAATGGAACATTTGCTACTGGCCTGTAGTTATTAAGATTTTCAGGGTCCAGGGAAGATTTCTTTAGGAGTGGTCTCACTGCCGCCTCTTTCAGGAGGCCTGGGACCACTCCCTCTTGCAAAGAGGCATTAATCACTTCCCTGGCCCAGCCAGTTGTTCCGTCCCTGCTAGCTTTTATTAGCCAAGAGGGGCAAGAATCCAATATGGAAGTGGTTGCACGAACCTGTCCAAGCACCTTGTCAACGTCCTCGAGCTGTACCAACTGAAACTCATCCAAGAAAACAGGACAAACCTGTACTCTGGATACCTCACTAGATTCACCTGCTATAACAAGTTAAAGATACAGGAGCCCTGTCCTCCTTTCCGTATGGTCACAGTGGAGACTTGTGCCTCTGATTTTGGTGGGGTGGTGAATCCATTCTGGGTTTCAGTTAGAACTAGTCAGAACTCTAAAGGAAGTACCCAAGGTGTATCACCTTTAGTGTTGTGACTAGTTCTGACTGAAACCCAGAGTGGATTCACCACCCCACTGACTTTGGAGCCATCAGCCTCCACTGAAGATTCCCCAACTCCAGACATACAGACTGGTCTGCTGGCTGGGGTTGATGGGAATTGCAATCCAACTCATCTGGAGGGTACCAAGTTGGGGAAAACTGCAGTAGACAATACCAGATGGGCCAGTGATACAAGGCAACTTCCTAAATGTTTATTGTTGATCTTTAAACCTTTGTAAGGCACTGAAAGGTGAGACAGAAAACATGTGAAATCAGCCATCAGCTACCTGGTGCCCTCCTGATGTTTTGGACTACACATCCCATCATTCTTTACCATTGGGCATGCTGTCCAGGGCTGATGGGAGTTGTAGTCCTATGCAACTGGAAGGTAGTGGGTTGAGAAACACATTTTTCTCCCTCTCTCAAAATATTAGAACCCAATGGGGTCATCCCATGAAGCCGATTGGTGGGAGATTCAGGACAAATAAAAGGAAAGACTTCTTCAAACTATGGAATTCACTACCACAAGATGTGGTGATGGCCACTAATTTGGATGGCTTTAAAAAGGGGCTGGGTAAATTCCTGAAGGAGGAGAAGGCTATCAAGGGCTGCTAGCCCTGATGGTTATGTGCTACCTCCAGTATCCAAGGCAATAAGCAGGAATCCAGATTACATAAACAGGTGCAAAATTACCTAATTTATTTCAGGCCATGTGCATCGCATCGCCTGCATATCAGTTATTTCAGGCAGAAAATTTGGAGGGTTTCAGGATGCAAGATCTGCTCTGACTTGCAATGCAGATTTCTGAGCCTCCTGTTTGTACCTGTCGTCCATGAATCTTGTCCTCTTTTCCGCTTTGCTTGAGATCTTCGGATGTTATCTGTTATGCAGCAGTATTTTTCCTTCATGGAAACTTCCTGCAGGCTTTCACTGTCACAAACCCCGATCATCTATGCAAATTAGAGAGGGAAAAAGAAAAGGTTCAGGCAGGCGTTTGAGGCGTGTGAGATAAATGCCCTGTAATCAGGTGTGCCATTATCCCCTCCCCCTCTTTGCTGAAAACAATGATAGAGTTTAAACTGAGAAACCCCTGCAAATCAGGCTGGTTACGACCCACCCACACCCACACCCACGACCTATAAAGCCCTATACGGCTTGGATCCAGGTTATCTGAAAGACTGTATTCTCTCCTATGAATCTGATCTTCTCTTGGTCCCACCATCATCACAGACCAGCCTGATGGAAATACAGGAGAGGGCCTTCTTGGTGGCTGCTCCAAGGCTCTGGAACTCCCTTCCCAGGGAGGCTAGACTGGCTCCCCTCTTGCTATGTTTCTGGAAGCTGGCAAAAACATTTTTTGTTCTGGCAGACCGTGGGGAATAGTCTGGACCTCTGTTGATGTGCTGGATTTTTGATTGCCATTTGTCTTTTAAATTTTTTAAATGTTTTAATAATACGGCTGGTTTAACTACATTTTTAACTTTTGTATATTCCTGTTTATAAGTTTTAATTGTACATGTTTTCATTTTGTAAAGCCGCTTTGTGTCTCATTATTGGGAAAAAGGTAGGATACAAGCAAATACATCATCATAATCTCCTCTCTTTGGCCCTTTCTACACCTAAGGGTGTTGAGGGTGGGAGGGGGAACGATACCAGACTTACCTGCTTCTGGGATCGTCTCCCAGAGTACAAACGGAAGCGTGACATCCCGGAAGGTAAGAGGGATGTCACAGCCCCCATTTTTTTTAAGGCACACCGGAAAAGGTAAGGGAAACCCCCCCTGCGCAGCTCCGTGCCCGTTTTAGGTTCCGGGATGGTGGAAAAATTGGGATATCCCCAGTTTCCACTATCCCGGGGTTTTCCCAGGATCATCCCTAGGTCATCCCCGGTTGCCCCTGGGGTTCCCCTGTGTGTCATTTAGATACGTAGGGACCCCAGGGATGACCCCCCAGGAAAAATCCCCTGTGTAGACATGACCTTTGTGTATTCTGTGAACAACAAACAGAAGCTTCTTTCAAGCCTAACCACAAGTAAGTCATAGCTTATTTGGGGTTAAAGTCCAACCCTAGTCATTGGATTGGTTTCAAAACAGCGGTGCAGAACTGTGCTCAGTCTTAGGGGTGAATTCCATTTTGAAGACGCTCTCAGGCACTGTATTCCAAAGATCAGCTTCAGCAGCCATTCTCCGGGAGCCCTCGCCAAAGCACGCGAGGTGGTCACACTACTAAGAAGAGAGCCTTTTCTGCTGTGGCACCCTGGTTGTGGAATGAGCTTCCCAAAGAGGCTTGCCTTGGTATCTACATTGAGCTCGTTTCGGCACCAGGTGAAGAAATCCTTTTCATTTTCCCAGGCGTTTTAGTTTTTCATTTTATGTTTTAAATCTGATATTGTATTTTAAATTTTGCACTGTTGCTAGCTTCTGTTTTGCCATTTTTTTCTTTTTATATTGTAGTTTAAAATGGGCCCAATTCAAAGTGCTGGTACTAACATTTAAAGCCCTAAACGGCTTGGGGCCAGGATATCTAAAGGAACGCCTCCTCCCATATGTACCTGCCCGGACCCTAAGATCATCTACAGGGGTCCTTCTCCGTGAGCCCCTGCCAAAGGAAGTGAGGCAGGTGGCCACTAGGAGGAGGGCTTTCTCTGCTGTGGCACCCCGGCTGTGGAATGAGCTCCCCAGAGAGGTTCGTCTGGCGCCTACTTTGTACTCTTTTCGTCGTCAGGTGAAGACCTTTTTATTCTCCCGGTATTTTAACAGTTAAATTAACTCAATTTTAATCCTTGCTGTTTTAAATTTGTATTTTAATCTGTATTAATTCCTGCTGCTTGGTTTTATTCTGGTTGTGTTTTTATATTGTATGTTATTCTGTGTTTTTAGATTGTGCCTTGTTTTATATATTTTAAAATGATTTCATGGTTTTAATTTTTGTGAACCGCCCAGAGAGCTTCGGCTATGGGGCGGTATAAAAATGCAATAAATAAATAATAAATAAATAAATATTTTTTTATCTGTATTTTATGTTCTTGCATTTTAGGGTTTTAGCTGTTGTGAACCACCCAGAGATCTTCGGCCATTGGGCGGTATAAAAATAAAATAAATAAATAAATGGTGCGTGGAGTTGAAGGTAAAAGGGGCAGGGTAAAAAACCCAAACCAGAATATAGCACAAGTATCCCAGCATTATTTTGCTTAGAATCATAGAATAGTAAGAGTTGGAAGGGGCCTATAAGGCCAACCCCCTGCTCAATGCAGGAATCCACCTTAAAGCATACCTGAAAGATGGCTGTCCAGCTGCCTCTTGAATGCCTCTAGGGTGGGAGAGCCCATGACCTCCCTAGGTCATTGGTTCCATTGTTGTACTGCTCTAACAGTCAGGACGTTTTTCCTGATGTCTAGCCAGAATCTGGCTTCCTGTAACTTGAGACTATTATTCGGTGTCCTGCACTCTGGGATGATCGAGAAGAGGTCCTGGCCCTCCTCCGTGTGACAACCTTTCAAGTATTTGAAGAGTGCTATCATGTCTCCCCTCAATCTTCTCTTCTCCAGGCTAAACATGCCCAGCTCTTTCAGTCTCTCCTCATAGGGCTTTGTTTCCAGACCCCTAATCCTCTGAACCCGCTCCAGCTTGTCTGCATCCTTCTTGAAGTGTGGTGCCCAGAACTTGATGCAGTACTCAAGATGGGGCCTAACCAGCGCCGAATAGAGGGGAACCAATACCTCATGCAGTTTGGAAGCTATACTTCTAATAATGCAGCCCAAAAATAGCATTCGCTTTTTTTGCAGCAACATCACACTGTTGGCTCATATTAAAGCTCTTACTGACATTCACTAAGTCTTAGGTGAGGCATTTCAACCTTTTTTTGGGGGGGGAACTGCACAAGAGATGGGAAGCCACCAAACAATTGGGTTAGGAGAAAAGGGTGTGACCATCTTTGGTACACTGGAGGGCCTGGTACCTTAAAGTTCCGCACCCCTGCTTTAGTTTCTGGACTTAAGCAAAGGAATCACATTCTTTTTAAAAAGCCATTGAAACTAGTGGCACGTCTTGTGGCAAAGAACTACGACTTACGTGTGAAGAAGTATGTTCTCTTGCCTGCCTTGAACTTACTACCAATCCATTTCATTGGATACCAGATTCCTATGTGTGTTTCCTACCTGTGTGTTTCAGAGCCCAATTCAAAGTGCTGGGTTTGACCTTTAAAGCTCTGAACGGTTTGGGACCAAGTTACTTGAAGGACCGCCTTCACCCATATCAGCCGGCCCGCACTTTAAGATCAAAAAGAGAGGCACTTCTCACCTGCCCACCAGTGAGAGATATTAGGTGGGTTTCCACACGGGAGAGGGCCTTCTCAGCAGTGGCTCCACACCTGTGGAACAAACTCCCACCGACGATCCGCCATGCACCATCCTTACAGGCTTTTAAGAAGGCCTTAAAAATGTTTTATTTTACTACGGCCTTCTCTTAAATACTGTTTTGCTGCTGTTACCCTTGCTGTTTTATTACTAGTTTTTAATGTTAGCTTTTATGGTTTAAATTAATATTTTACTTTTATGTTTTTATTGCTTTTAATGTGTATACTGTTTTTATATATGGTTGCTTTTAGATGTGGTTGCTTTTAGATGTGGTTGTAAGCTGCTTTGGGAGAGCTTCTTCCCTGAAAGGTGGCTAAGAAATGTTTTCAATAAATAAAAATGAATAAAATATTTTGTCATATCAACCCAGCGCATGAGAAACATCAGGTTTTGCAGGGCTCGTGGACAAGATGCCTTCAGTAGGAGGCCCCGCCTTCAGTGGAACTACATTCTCACTGCCATGGTCACCCGTTGCTAACGCTCCTCCTCCCCCGTCACATCATTACTATCGCTTGCAGGCTTGACAGGCAGTGAGCCTGTGAGCAGGTAGGTAGGGACATCTCCTGTTCCTCTTTCTCACCAACACCGCTGCCTGGGCCAGAGCGGGAGGCAGCTGCGATGGCGAAGAGGAGGAGCAACTCCAACCAGTTCTGGTCAGGTGATCGGGCCCTTGCAGGTGATCAGCCATGCCTACTGCTGACGCTGGCCCTGAGACGGGTTGTCCAGTTACTTCCATATTGAACCCCGCGCTGAGAACAGGTTGTGGCTGACGATGGGTGGAGTAGGGGGGTAAAGGCTAAGTAGCGGGTGCATGCATGGGCTGAAGGATGGATATGGAAAAGGGCACAGACCTCGCTGTCAGATGTACTGGGCTCATCGGACTCTTCTTGCGCTGAATCAGAATCCCCATCATCTAAAGGACACAAAGGTAGGCGAACGATCAGATCTAGATGAAACATCATTCAGCTTCGCAGGAACTGTCCTTGAGAACCAAGCAGCCAATGACCGTGCGTAAACCAAAGCCAAACGTTTTCTCAAATGAAGGGCCAGTCATCTTAGAAGGCCCATGTCTCATAGTATGTTCCAGACGTATGGTGGCCCTGAGCAGAAGGCCTCTGTTACAGATTTGGGAGGAGGGATGGCTCTCCCAACTGGCGGAGCCCTTCTTTATAAGTGTTCCATCCCAAGAAATTACTTGGGCTGTCACCAGCTAGGATGAACTTCTTGACACACCCTAAGGTAGTCTGTTCAGTTGGGCAGTTCTAAGCCCTTCTGCCAAGTCCAACTCTAGGACAAAGTAAAAACAAAAGGTGGCTTGTATTTTCTTGCCCAAAGCCCAGAAGACACAGAACTTAACAAACAAACTTGTGAAAATCCAGCCAAAAGTCCAAATATTAAAAAGGAGTCAATTTGGGGTGGCTGGACCCACCTTTGTAATGACCCTAAACTTACATCACAAAAGAGCTAACTGGTTTGAACCGGTGGACTATTATTAAAAAAAAGAAAGAAAGAAGCAAAGCTGAAGTGAGACATCAGCTGAGAGGAGAATTGGCAAAAGAGATGGCACAGATCCTGGAACGTCTTAGCACTGGGGAGAGACCCGTCCAGCCTGAGGCAAAGGCTGAGACCAGTTCCTCCAGCATAGGACTTCCTGAAAGAGGAAGCCTTGAACCGGGGCTGTGTGATGAGGATTTGGGGCTTACTTCTGCCCATAACAGTTCAGTACTGACAACAATGCTCTTAGGAATGCAACTACAGATGTAGGGGCCAATATGGGCTGTGTATACCTGGGTCTATCCTGCATCACAGGCCTTCCAGTTTCCACCCATGGAGTCATCTAGAAGTCAGAAAGTGCCAAGGTACATCAGGAAATACGAAAGCTGCTTTCGGAGCTTTGTGTCAATATGCAAACAGCAACCAGATAAAACCTTTGTGTTTTTCCCACACCCAGAATTCTATCAGCTGAGAGATCTTTCTGCCTTGATTAAATCTCCTTATATGTAAATCAACACACAGGTACCTTTTAAAATAATAATCTTTCCCACTAGTGCAATATCCCGATTCTCCAGTCTAGACTCGGGGTTCCCAAAACATTCTGACACATTCAAAAACGAAGCCATCTGGGCCAGCAATACTTTCCAGCTCAGCCAGTAGAGCTGTGGTTTTGAAGTGGCGTTTCTATTTGTGGAGAAAAGGTATGTTTTTTTTTTCATGACAGAAGACATTCTGCTGAAACACTCAGGAGGAGGAAAAAAGACAAAAGTTTCCAGTCCTCGTTGAAGTAGAGAAAATTTGAAAACACAGAAGGATTTTCTCTTAAAGGCAGAGAAATCAGAGACGCTTGCGGTTTTGTTTTTTGTCAGGGTTCTGAGATCATTCACAACTCTCTCTATTGGTAGAACACCTGCTTTGAAAGTCTCAGGTTAAAACTCTGGCATCATCAGTTAAAGGATCAGGCAGCAGGTGATGCGGAAGACCTCAAGAGGGCAACTGCCGCTCAAAGTAAATAATACCAAGCTGGATGGATGGACAAATACTCTGACAGGGTGAGGCTCATTCAGGGCAGTATGGCTGCAGGCTAATGCCAAATATTTCTAGTTTTGCTGAAAGACACAGGTTGCTAGTGGACATCAAAGACCTACTGTCTGCTATAATCCAAGTTTAAAAAGGAGACCCAGGGGCTGCCTACATGTGGGGAAAGCCCCATGGTGGCTGTAGATCTGCGCCCTGTCAGTTAGATGACGCAGGTGCAGGTTTGCAGCCATTGCGGGGCTTCCCCGCAATGCTGCATTTTGAAAAAGTCTGGGATTTACCCCAACCTTTTCAAAGGGTGATGTCGTCACAGTGCTTCCACCATGTAATGTTGCTCCGCAGCCAATCAGGGGCCAACCCGGAGGCAGCCTGGTGGATGGCAACCAGTGATCGGTCGCCTTCCACCAGGAAGAGAGTGGGGGCATCTCCAGGACCTGGATGGCTGCCCAGAAACCCTGCGCTTCCTCTTCGGCCCTGGGATTACCCGACAGAGCCCCGGGAGAGTGACAGCGCAAGATTGAGGAGGGAGGCGGTGCCAACCCAGCTCCGTAAAGACAGCCCCCCACTTTGTTCAAAAGGATTATGCAGGGGTGAGCAACATGTGGCTTTCTTACCCCAAGGGTCTCTACTTCTCTTGCTTGGCTTCATCCATTTTCTCTTGCTGCCCCCCTATGCCTGGAGTTCTCTTCCAGGGCATTTGTGGACCACAAGTTCAATGACAGTCTTTAAAGCTCAATTCAAAACGTTGTCTTTTTTCTAAAAATTTTAGAACTCGATTTTGATTTTACTTTTATACTGCAAGTTTTATTGTCCCCTGTGCCTGTTTGGTGCATTCTCTTCCTTTTATTGTTTGAGTGTAATTTATCAGACTGTAAGCCTATGTGGCAGGGCGTTGCTGTTTTATTGTTTTACTATGTACAGCACTATGTACATTGATGGTGTGTATATTAATGATGGTTGAAATTTGGTAATGCAGTGGTTACAAAAAAAAAAAAGTCCTGTTTAGCTTCATTTTCAATCCAAATAGGCCCCCTTATTTTGCTGCTATGTCACCAAAATCTGGCAGCAAATTGCCATGGCTGGCTGGGGCATGCTGGGAGTTATAGGACTTTTTTCCTGTCTAAACATGCATAGGATGGTGCCCTTAGCATGTGAGGTGCCACACGCATCTTGTTTGTGTGAACTAATTAACAGGATTTGCCAATCACTGACCTCTTGAGTTCATGGATTGTTTCTCGCAAGCTCAATGTTGACGTTGAGCATGTAGCTGGAGGACTGACTTACAATTGGATCAGGACCATGGTGCTGGGGCAGTTAGAGTTAAAACAACAACAAGAACAACCAGAACAACCTATTCCTGATTTATTCCCCTAATTAAACATTGCATCCCTCCCAAAAAAAATTTTCCTCGCAGAGGAAAACTTACAGGGATCTGTAACATACTTGTATGGCTCTTCCCAGAAGGCAAAGGACTGCTTTGGGGAACACCATAATTTAATTGCAAAAAAATGGACGATCGGAAAGGATTAAACTCCTCTCCCTCAGTGCTGTGGTCCTGACCCAACCCCTGCCCTGCAGCGGTGTTAATAGTTTAAAAAACCCGAGAACTTCTCTGAAATAGAATTCACTGCCCATGTCCTAAAGCAACCCTACAACTCACAAAGCTAAATGCTACTCCTTCGCCTTGTCTCTCTGAAAGCTCAAGTTATTACTCCATCTTACCCGGCTGGTCCGTTTCTTGCTTCTCTGTTGCCAAAGACATCTTTGTCTCTGGATCAGCAGTGGCGTCACCCGAGGGTGGCTTGGAAACAGGAAGTTCTTGTAGTAAAGAGACCTGTAGAGATCACAAGCGGAGGTTGAGGCTGGAGAAGTTGCAGGTTGCCACCCAGCCTAAAGGCCGCAGTAATGCTCAGCCTTGATGGGACATCTTGCTCTGCCAGTCCACTCCTCTTTTACAGGTGAGATGGGGAAGGGCCGTAGCTGTGTGGTGGAACCCATGCAACTCCAGGGTTCATCTTTAACTCAGTGGTGGCTCTGATGGCAGTGGAACAGCGAATCCGCTCCGGGTTTCAATCAGAACCCATCAGAACTCTAAAGGAGCTCTCCAAGGTGCGGACGCACCTTGGAGAGCTCCTTTAGAGTTCTGACGGGTTCTGACTGAAACCCGGAGCGGATTCACCGCCCCACTGACGTCGGAGCCACCAGCCTTCACTGCTTCCACCCAAAAGAGTCTCAGGCAGTGGTGCTGGAAAGACCCCTCTCCGAATCGTTGGAAAACTACAGCCAACCAGAATAGACATTCCTGGGTTAGATGGACCAATGGTCTGACCCAATATAAGGCAGCTTCATGTGTTCACGAGTCCTGGGTTCAAGTGCCACCTCTAGGGATTGAGATGGGTCTCCACACAGGAGCGGAAAAGAGGGCAGATGGAAAATTAACAAAAGCGCATGAGAGAATACAACCGGATTCAGTGACTGAGCACCATGGACCCCCATGGACTATACGATGGCCCCATGCAATCAAGGGCGTCATGATTGATGCAGCTAACAGACATTTTCCTGCAGAAGTGTAGAAAGTGTACCTACATCTTTGAACACCCATATCCGTATCTGGGGACGTTGACTCTAGGTTCACACAACCCCCTAACCTGCCCAGGGTGACCTACCTCACAGGGCTGTTAGGAGAACAAACACATTAAGCGGCGTAAAAACATAAATGAGAAATAACTGTTCATACAGGGGAAGGTGACAGCGCAGGGACAGCCTAAGACAAGGATTTTTGTTCCTTACCGGAAACGCTGCTGCTACGTCCTCCTTGGCTTTAAGGGCGAGTTGCTCTGACTTGTCGCTTCCATGGAGATGTTTAGCCACATGGAGCCAGCTGGACAAACAAGCTTTCTGAAGAGCAGCGTCTTCGTGCTTGTCTCTACCTGGACATCCAACCGTATGCTCTGTGGAGGGCCGTTGCCATTTCTCCGGCTTCAAGCTTTCTCTTCCTCTTCCATAATCCGATAGGTCCAGAGGTGCGTCTGTGAAGTATTCCCTCATGGCCTCAGCCTTCTCTCCTTGCTCCAGGTCCTCCCTATGGATCAAGAGCAATTTCCCCAATGTCCCATCAGCTGAATCTTCTAAACAGGTCCTCTCCTTTTTGCACTCCTTGGCAGCCCTTGGCAACGGGGGCGATTGACATTCATTGCGATCCAAGCTGTCCTCCATTCTGGCTCGACAACCTTGCTGCTGTTGCCTCAAGAAACAGTGGAGCTTCTCTTGCGTAAGAAACGGGAGTCTGTTCTCCAAGTGATGGTCCTTCATGTACGCCATGGCGCCTGGCAGTTCCAAGATGGCTGCCTGGTCTTCCCACTCATCTTGCGGCCTCGTTCTGCCTCCTGCCTCTTTGGCTATTAGTAGGTGGTGAGGGAAGCCACCCTCTCTGCTGCTGGAGTCATTCCGTCCAAGATGGCGCAGGGTAAAATGTTGGTTGAGGAGGCAGAGTTGCTCCTTTCGGGTGGCAAATTTCAATGTCTCGTAAGATGAAGCAAGTTCATGACAGTCCGATTTGCTGGCTCTTAGATAACTAAAACAAATGTCACAGTCACCACTGCTCCAATATTGAGCAAGAGCCACAATTTCAAATGGCTCAGGGTGTGTTCCATTTTGGGTGCCTACTTTCTGTCCATGCTAACAATTTTTGGTTGCCCGGGCACAATACTGATGTGGAGAAGCCATTACCCGAGTTCTCCACCACAGTGTCAAATCCCAACCCTCCATACTGCGTTGTGTTCAGACACAGGGTGAAATAAAGGAAGAGATGCAGGTTCTCAGAATGCTAAGATACGTCTCTTCCTTTTTTACCCTGAGTGGATGCTCTCCTCCTTTTGGTTTTTCGTGTTCAGACACAGGCCATGTCTACACTGCCCTTTTCCCCCCAGAGTCATCTCTGGGCATCCAAATGATGCACAGGGGATCCCGGGAGCAGACAGGGATGACCCCTCAATTTTACCTGGATAATTGGTTGCCCAGTTATCCCGATTTTTCCCGCAGTCCCGGGACTATCTCGAGGGCTGCGGGTGGTGTGGGTGCCCGTCCTGGCTCCTTCCCTTCTCCCCGCAAATAGCGGGGGTCAGCAAGAGGGAAGGAGCCAGTCCGGGGGGAGTCTAGGGGCATCGGGAGTGGGGGGGCGGGTTGGGGCTTTTATTTTTTTTGCACTCACGTTTTCGTTGGAGCGCAATTGTGTTTCCGGCTGCAGTTTCTTAAAAAAAATATATGGCGTGCATGATGGGTGCAATGTCCCTCTTCCTTTTTGGGACATCGCGCTTCTGTTTGGATGCTGGGGGAGGATGCTGGGGGAGGATCACGGAAGCAGGTAAGTCCGCGATCCTCCCCCTCCCTTAGGTGTAGAAAGGGCCACAGTGAACTAACTCTGCATTGGCTGTAGGAGAAATCCTGCTGTAGGCCCAAATTAGGAGCCCTGCTAGAGAGCTCTGTTAATAAAGTTACCGACACCTGTGTGCAGCCTGAATTCACTAGTTCAACACACCATAAACATTCTACTAAGCACTTCAGAAAGCTATGTGTGGTGGAGCACTAAATGCAAATCTAGATCCAACGAAAGGCTGGTTCATATCGTCAGTCCTCCTGAATCTATTACGATTTGAGTTTTAATATCATTAAACATCAGGTACCAAGTATTTGTCAATCATTCCAACGTCGCGCTGTATGATGGTTGACTTTCTGAGCAATTGGGCAGAGAACAAGGAGTCCGTTTTTTTCTGCGCATCACCGTAACCAAAGGGGATAGAAACTTGTTCCTTCCCTTTTAAGTGACAGCTGAACATGCAGAGAAGAGGCCTAGGGATGGATGAACTCCATCAGGCACCTGCGGGTGCTCGCCAAGCCGCCACTGTCGCTTGCCTCCCCCCGGTCATGCTCATTGAGCAGCCGCTCGCCCGGCAAGCAGGTCCGGCAGCCACCCGACCCCATAGCGAGCGGCCATTTGCGTAGAAATGGCAGCTTGAGGATCCCCATAAAGATAATGTTGTGCAAATGGCGGCCATAAAGGAGCCATTTCCCCAACGTTACAGGCACAAATGGAGCCCAGCTGCTCACTATGGGGACAGATGGCTGCCGGACCTGCTTGTCACATGAATGGGTCCGCAAGTGCTTGGTGGTTCAGTGAGTGGGGGCTGGATTCCTGGACCCAGTCGGGTGCTTGTGACATCACTAGAGATGCCTGGCTTGGAGTATGCCTGGAGGGACAAGGCCTTTGCAGCTTATCCACTCCATCTGCTCGGTTAGATGACCCCCCGCCCCCGGTCCCATTTGACTAATTCCAGACGTGCCTATTGTGCAAGCCGGCAAGGCTGTCCTTGAGTTTTTACTTACGTTTCAAAGCTGGGACTTCGCTCAGGCTGGGGGGATGGTGGAGTTTTGCTCGCAGGGGGTGGGGTGCCGTTTCCTGGGCCATCTCTTTCCTGAGAGCAGGATCTTGGTCCAGGCCTCATTAACGCGATAGTTCCATGCAACTGGTTTGCTATCTTCGGAGAACTCTAACCACAGAGGAGAGACAGGAAGAGGGGAGTGCTTGGTTATTTCTTGTTTACATTATCTGGATGCACAAAATAAAGAGCAGCCGGATGGGAATGGTGAAGGTCGCTCCAACTTTCCAAAAGGACAGTGTCCAGGGTTACACCTGGTGCAAAGGTTTTGTACACTCCTACTTATTGTTACACACTTACACCCCAATTCTCTGAGCAGTGAGTTTTAATACTTAGAGCTTTTATACACAAAGTATTTATTATGCACTTCCACTTCCTTCTACACAGTTGTTTATGGGTTCTTTAGACGATGTCATGATCCTCCAGTTTAGCTTCTGTTTATTTTAAGAGTACTTTCCCGTTTTGTTTTGTTTTAGAGTGAGGAAAATGGAGTATTATTTCTGATGGTGAAAGAAAAGGAATTTTCCTAATTGTTTATTTGTGCTATTCTGCTATACCACAGTGCCACCTAGAGGTTATGTAGCAGAAAAGCAGGAAAAGAAAAGCTCTTTATGAAGAGATCCGATCTCAATTCTGTGACAAAACTGAAAGTAGGTACAGCGATTAACAGCCTTGTGTAGAAAAGCTTTACCTATCATTTTGTAATATTTGGCTTATTTGCAAACATATGGGTTGAGCAGAAGTAGAGTATCACAGCTTAAACTACTCCAATAGTCAAACAGCCCACTGTGGCTTATTTAAAATGGTTGCACACATGCACGCACTGCAGCCCACTATGGCTTATTTAAGCCAAGGTGGTTTGTGACATGTACCTGTGACCATTTTGAATATTCAAGCTGCGACTGTGGCTTGTCATGTCATCCAAACCCAGCGATGGTGGGTTGTTTTGGGATTAAACATCCTCACATAAGCCATGACCTATTTTAGGGTTGTTCAACCCTCGCACAACCCATCCAAGCTAGGTTCAGATGACACATGGCTTATTTAAACCACAGTGATCATGCAAACCAGGTCACAGACTTCTGCATTAGCACATCCCACAGCTGGGAGGGGGAGGAGAAGTAAGCCCTCCTTTCGGAACAGTTCATGCCACAGCCACCTCCTTCACATCATCCAAGAGATCAAGTACAGAGAGCCATCAGTCTACTCTCCAGAACAAAAGTAAGGTACTGGGCACTTTGCCAGGACTATTAGAAAATCCGGGGCTCTGAGTGGGAATACCTCAGCTATCCCACACTGATAGCAAATCCCTTTACAGAAATCTTAAAGTCAAGAATCAGTGGCTGTGTTCACACAACATGACAAATTGACTGTGGGTTGTCGTTAAACTGTGGGTTGTTGCTGAATCATGGGCTATTGTGTTGTGTGAACCCAGCTGTGCTAATCAACCATGGTTTGTTAACCACGAACAACCCATGAAAAGAACCCATGTTTTGTTGTTGGGTTGTAAACTGTGCATTGTTCATGGTTAACAAACCACTTTTTTAGTGTGGCTGGGTTTATGCAATGCAACAATCCACAATTCAATAACAACCTATGGTTCAATGACAACCTACACTCAACCTTTACTCTGGCTTGTCGTGCTGTGCGAACCGGGTCACTGAGTTGAAAGAGACCCTGCCATGAAAGAGACCCCGGAAACTTTTTTTCAATGTAGCAATGCTAAGGCCACACACTATGTTGAACCAGTATAAAAAAAATGGAAATTAAGTGTAATTCCATATATCAGGAGAGCTCTCAGCATAAGGTCAAGAATCAAATTTGATGAGGAAGGATAAATCAGGATAGATTAGCCATGGATATGCTTACCATCTCCAGAGCATGTTCATTCTGGAGAATAATGCTAGGGGAGATCCTGATACACGGAGAACTTCTCTGTCCTGGAGACTGATCTGGAAGAAGGAGAGACAGGCACCACGGTCACTTCCTAAAAGTTCAGCATGTCCAGATATTTAAAATGTCACCACCACCACCCGGCCTTTTTTACAGCCCTTTGCTGGATTTCCTAGGTAAAACTTTGTTTTAATGCAACATTGTATTCTGGACAATCCTTTAAATAGAGGACTGCCCTCTGTGGAGTGGATCGCTTGGCCACCCTGCTTAGGTTCCTACAAGAAATAGTTGTCATGATGAAGTCCAGATTAATCCTAGTGGAAAACAGCTTAAAGAGGATTTTGAATTAGACAGTTCTAGAAAGGGATGGACACATCTGAAAGTTCTGTTTTGTCCTCACATTCAGTTTTTTTAAATCTCACATTATTTCCATGCCCTATATGAAGAAGTTTGTGAATGTTGGTGTGTGTACACACACATACACCAAATTAAATTCACATCCATTGACACCAGCCAATAGGCACGAATATTCCCAGCATGGAGAGGATGATGATGTACCTGCCTGCTATGTAGCTGTGAAAGACAAGAAGCCTGCCAGAAAAAAAGAGGTGAAAACCCAAATTCAGCCCCATGAACATACACAGGGATTCAAAGCTAGACTTTGAAGAGCTAAGCACTCAAAGGCCTGAGCTTGGATGGAGAGACCTGTCGGTTTCCACTTTTCCCACGTCCAGTTAATTACAATTGCTCCGTTTACGAAGAACTTGGCAAAATTTGGATAAGTACTTATCAAAAAAGAAACCAAATTGAATTCTCTCCCATCCTTACTTATAGGTCAGGGAGAATCTTCCTGTGGACATGGAGGTAGTGGAGGCTGGTGGCTCCGAGGTCAGTGGGATGGTGAATCTGTTCTGGGTTTCAGTCAGAATTCCAAAGGAACTATCCAAGGTGCTTCCGCACCTTGGATAGCTCCTTTGGAGTTTTGACTGGTTTTGACTGAAACCCGGAACGGATTCACTATCCCACTGTCACCGGAGCCACCAGCCTCCACTGCATGGAGGTTTTGATGGGCTGAACTGTTCTCCTGATATAGAGCTGACTTTAGAGCAAACTGGGCTCAGCCCTAGAACAACTCGCCTCCTCCTCCGACCGACCGACTGAGAGATTCGCGATACTCGTCTTCCGCTTCCTGCTTCTGCTTCTCAGCGCTGGGTTTCCTGCTCCGCGCAGAAAGCAAGGGCAACGGTGCGTCAGGGGTAGAGCTCCCTTCTCTAGGCAGTCCTTTTAGAGACTTTGGCCTCTCCCTGTGGCAACACAAAGGGGATGAATGGAAGGAAGGAATTAGAGGGTGAGGGGGAATGTGAACAACTGTCAGAGAGCTTCTCCACATATAGGAAAAATCCTGCAGCCTTATCGGGGGCTTTCGCCTTCTGCAGTATTTCCGCGTTCACAACCCGCTCCTTTACACGTGACCACATGATTTTAAATTGAAAAGTTCCCTTCTAGGCAAGGCTCCATTGGGTTTAATGAAACACCACCATCTAGTGGCAGAATTGTAACGCAATGCCGACTTACCGCATTGGGGAACTCCCGCCATATCCCAGCAATGATTTTAAATGCTGCATTATCTCCCCTCTTTTGAAAAGCAAGATTACCGAGGGATAGCGCGGGAGATGTCAGGATGTTGACGACGTTGTGTAATGGACCCGCAAACTTCCATGAGTGGCCAATCACGAGTGTGCAATAAATCGCTCGTTTACAGAAGCCCTGAATGCCCCTTTGCGTGAAGGGCAAAGCTGAAATCCTGTTAGCGTTTAGCATGTATATTCCGTTTTTCCTTTCTTCTTGCCCCCCACCCAACCCGGCAGCTTGCAACTGATAATTATTAAAAAATCAAAAATAACCCACTCCATTACAGTAAAAACAACAATAAACCAGAAATAGCAGTCAGTAAAACAGCAGATAAATCCTGAACAAAGGTTACTGAAATTAAATGCTGCCCAAATTCCAGGTAAGTAAACTAGTGTTTAGTTTAGGATCTCAGACCCGGGGTCAAATCTGGCTGTCCAGAGGTCCCAATTGAGCCGTCTGGAATGCAGCGCTCTGAGAGTTTCCCCCAAATGGAATTTGGCCTTCAGGCCAAAAGAAGTTCTGTACCTCTGTTTTAGCTGGGAGTAATGAAGACACCTGAAGTGTCTTCCACAAATGGGGTGCCATCACAGAAGAGGCCCCATCTCCAGTAGATGCCCATTTCACCTCAATGGTGGAGACACCTGGAGAAAGACCTTAGTGGAAGTTCGTAATACATGGGCAGGTTACAAGCATAAGAAGAAATGTGCTGGACCAGACCAAAGGCCTAACTAGTTCGGGGTTTTGTTCCCACAGTGGCAATTCCACCCCCATCCCCCCACCACTAGCATCATATGGGACCAAGAGAGGACTGTGGTCAGATCAACCACAGAGGAAGCCTGGGCCACTAGCAAACCCGTCTCCTCACTCTTAGGGTTGCTATTCTGATGCATTTAAGTAAAGCAACAGCTCTACCCGCTGGCAGTAAAGTTACTGTTGGCAGTAAATATCCCCCACAAAATGCACTTCAGTGCTCCTTAGTGCTGCTTAATTAACTCTAATGCACTTTGACGGAAGTCTTCTGTGGAGACTGTCTGGTAGTAAGTTAATGGTTTTGTAGGACAAACCTTTATTCCAACCCCTTAATCCTCACCTTCAACTGTAACCAAACCTGAATACATGCAATTGCATTTGCTCACATTAAATCCACAGTAAAAATAAATAAATGAATCCCTCCAATGGAAAACTCCCTGACCTGCTAGTTTTCTATGGGGGGTGTCTTTCTTTCTCCCACCCTTTTTAAAGGAGGAACACTCGGTTATGAGAGCTCCTACCATCAGTATGAAGTGGTACATCCCCGCCATGGGCTTTGCCTCTTTTGTGAGAACTTGATTCCCCCCCCTGCAGAGCCAGAAACTGCTTTCTCTTGAAATGATGTGTGCAGAAAGTTAAAAAAAAAACACCTTTCAGCTGATCTCATTGCAAACTCCCAATTGCAAGGGCTAAAATGCATCGCCAGGCATACTCTGATTTCTTCAATACCTACCACTGTCTTTTTCATTCCCACTGCAAATCCCCATCTTGAGACTGGGTCTATCTATACAGCAGAGCTCATGGCTACAACACCTGGGCAGATTTTGGCTGCTTTTTCTCCATTCCCTGCTTTTTGTACCTCCTAGCCTGATGAAGAGTTCTGGAGGGCTCAAAAGCTTGCACCTTTCTGTACAATTCTGGCTGGTCCTCATAAAGGCCATGCCCAACTGCAGATATTTGGGGGCTGTTGTCTCTAGATATGATTCCATGTAAAGAAGCTATGCTAGCTGGGAATGATAGGAGTTGCAGTCCAGTACAACTGAAGGGCATCAGCTTGTGCAAGTCTGCCTTATTATTATTATTATTATTATTATTATTATTATATATACGGCAGACTCCCACAAGCTGATGCCCTTCAGTTGTATTGGACTGCAACTCTTATATTACCTTATTATAATAATTATTATTATTACCTTATTATTATTAATAAGTCTGCCTTATTATTATTATTATTATTATTATTATTATTATTATTTCTTACCCGCCTCTCCCTCTGGATCGAGGTGGGGAACAACGTTAAATACAAAGAGCATAAAATACATAAAACTGATTAAAAACATATAAAACTAGTACATTATTAAAACGTATCTTAAAATTCAACTGGATAGGCCTGCCGGAAGAGAACAGTCTTTATGGCTTTCTTAAATTCTGGAAGACTGTTAAGCTGGCGAATCTCTCCCGGCAGACCATTCCACAGTCCGGGAGCGGCAGAAAAGAAGGTCCTCTGGGTAACGGTTGTTAGTCTAGTTTTTGCTGACTGGAGTAAGTTCTTCCCCGAGGACCTGAGTGTGCGGGATTTCCTGTGCTTCTCATGAGAAGCAGCACTGCCCCCAGGAAGCTCGGTGCTGGCCAACCGGCTACTTTCGTATTGGATTTGACCAACGCGAATCCAAAACACCAAGCGGTCAACAAAAGTGAGGAGAACTTACTCTGTGCTGCACAGCCTCTTCAGGTCTTCTTTCAAGCCCTTGTTCTCCTCCCTCAGTTTATTCATTTCATTAGCTGTAATGGAGATATGAAAAAGAATTGCAGGTGAGGTGGGGCTGATACCAACGAGAGGAATCGGGTGTTTCACAAACCAGAGCAGAACCCGGCACTCTCTCTAGGAAGCAAGTTCAAAAGGGTTCCAAGTGGCACATCTGGGTGTTCCTCACATCAATTTACATTGCATCTTTCTAAATTGGCACAACATTGTGCGGTCTTTATGGTGCTCCCCTTCACAACACCCCTGCAGGGTGGGTCGCTGCTGCTCCTGTTGGACTGAGAGGCAAGAAAGCTGAGAGGCAGCGATGAGCCCAAGGACATGAAATGGATCAGTGGCGGAGATCCAGGCTGCACCTCCACATTGAGGAGTGAAATAGACTTCGTGGCCCTTTATGAGACGATGCCCTGGAAGGTCATCCAAACAGTATTTGGAACACTTCCTGGCAGGTACGAACAAATCAACGACAGAGTCAGTAGCTAAGTTCCTCTTCTCTATACAAAGGTCTGGTCACTTCATCCTAACTGTAACTTCCATTCTACAGTATGTTGTTGTTTTTAATCTTTTGTATCAGGTGTTTTAACTATGCTTATATATTTTAAATATGTGTATGTTTTAATAACGTTTGAGCCTGCTGTGTGATGAATCAATAATTGTATTTTTTATGGTTTTAATGATGACGGCTATTGTTTCTAATTGGGTCTGTGACCACATAATAAAACAATTGAGTGATCCAGGCGGTAGTGCAGCCTTTGCCAACCTTGGGTTCCCAGATGTTGTTGGACTACAACCCACATCCCTGACCATTGGCCATGTTGGCTGGGGTTTATGGGAGTTGTAGTCCAAGAATATTGAGGTGGGGATGTTGCAAAGGCTGGGATAAGGTGTAGGACCTGGGCCAAGGGCAGCTGACTCAACGTTCTTACTCAGACATGGAACTTCTTTATATTATTTATATTTATTACATTTATATCCCGCCTTTCCCCCCTCTTACAAGGGACCAAGGCGGCTTACATGGTCCTGCTCCTCTCCATTTTATACTTACAGGGTGACCTTATTGTTGTACCCCGCCTCGATCCAAATGGAGAGGCGGGTAAGAAATAAATTATTATTATTATTATTATTATTATTATTATTATTATTATTAATCTTGTAAACCACCCAGACAGCTTTGGCTGTGGGGCAATATAGAAATGTTATTATTATTATTATTATTATTAATAATAATAATAATAATAATAGGGCCAGTTATTTTCACTTAGCTTAACGTACTGCAGAGAGTTGCTGTGAAACTGAAACAAGGTCAACCCCACGCTTGCTCCTCTGAGGTCCCCTCTACAAGGATTCGCTTTTGCGCCTGGTTAGGCGATTATGCGCATAATCGCTGAAGCGCATTTACAGCTATTACCTCTGCACGAGAGGCGGCGAGAGGTGGCGAAGCGCATTAAGGGATGACCAAAATGTGCTTTACAAGTAGTTAATGCGCATAAGCGCTTGTTCACATAGTCAAAATGCGCTTTAACGGCCGGAGCAAAATAAAACTCGCTGTTTAACGCGCATTCGATAATGCGCATAATCGGAGAGATAACGCGCCTCTACGCCCGATTTGCGCTCCGTTCTTGTAGAGGTAAAATTTTTAAAAGTGCCTTGAAAGAGCATTAAACTTCTCTTGTAGAGGCAGCCAGAGCTTCTGGATGGAGGCATGGCTTCCAGGATTGCGTTGATAAAGTTTGTAAAGTGCTTTGAATACCGTTCAGCAGTTTCCCCCAAACTAGTGCCCTGTGTTGGGCACGCTGGCTGGAAATGATGGGACTTAAAAGTCCAGCACGTCTGAAGGGCACCAGGTTGGTGAAGGTATTTTGCAGCGTTATAAGAGTGCTTCTGCTTCTTTACTGTTATCATCATCATCATCATCATCATCATCTGCTCCTATATTTTCATTTTGCTCCTGATTCTGCCACCGTTTCTCCTTCTCGCCCGTACAGCTGTCCTAGCCAGCCCCTTGTTCCATTCAGCTCAGCTGCAGCTGGTAGCTCTGATGTCAGTGGGGGGTGGTGAATCCGCTCCAGGTTTCAGTCATAACCAGTCAGAACTCTTAGGGGAGACAGCTCCTTTAAGAGTTCTGACTGGTTCTGACTGAAACCTGGAGTGGATTCGCCACCCCCCCACTGACATCAGAGCTACCAGCTGCCACTATTTTAGCTGATCATGCTATGGACGCCCCCTGAAATAATCTCCCAACTGCTCCGCTTAAGCAGTGCAGAAAACATTCGTGTTTCCTGCAGAACATTATCTCAACAGAAGGGAGGACATTAGTGTAGCTCCCTCTAGTGACACTCAGGCATCATCGGCATACCTGTCATTTGTATACAATTAGTTCCTGGTGATATTCCCTCTTCATCACAACAGTTAAAGTTGCAGGCACTATACTAGAGTGACCATATACAAAAGAAGCCAGGGCCTCTGCAACTTTAACTGCTATGATGAAGAGGGAATTTCACCAGGAACTAACTGCATACAAATGACACTGGCTGAAATTCCCTTTTCTCTACAACTGTTAAAGTTACAGGAGCCCTGTCCTCCTTTTCATATGGTCAGCCTACCCCATTAGCCACGCCACCAAGGAGAGTCCAAAAACTGCAGGTGGCCATCTCAACAAACCAGTTCTATCCATTTTCATCTCCACCAAGAGCAGGTCTTTTGCAAAGCGAAACGGTCTTAATTAGCCATTCAAGACCAGGCCATCGCACAATTTTATTTGTTTATTTATTTATTTATTTATTCATTCATTCTAGGGTGACCATATGAAAAGGAGGACAGGGCTCCTGTATCTTTAACAGTTGCATAAAAAAGGGAATTTTCAGCAGGTGTCACTGGTATGCCTGCAGCACTTGGTGAAATTCCCTCTTCATCTCAACAGTTAAAGCTGCAGGAGTCCTGCCCTCTTTTGTAGGGGTGTGCACGGACCCCCCGGATTGGATCGGGATCTCCAATGCAAATCTATGAGGAAAAAATGGCAGCGGGTGGGTGAGGGGGGCCTAACTCCATCCTCCCCCCCGGGCCTTCCGCTGTGGATGGCCCCGGCAGGTAAGCCCCCTCCCCTGCGCTCCTTACCCCCCCGGGGCCGTCTGCTTCCATCCGCTGGCGCCAGTGGATGGAAGTGGACAGCCCCGGGGGTAAGCCCCCTCCCTCTGCTTACCTTCCGTGGCCGTCCGCTCCTGTCTGCCGCTGGCCGCTACTGCGAGCAGGCTTCGCGGCTTGCCCCTAGGTAGCATGCCAGGTGATCATCACCTGATCATCATCAGGTGATGGTCACCTGGCGCGCTACCTAGGGGCAGGCCGCGAAGCCTGCTCACAGTAGCTGCCAGCGGCGGATGGGAGCGGACAGCCATGGAAGGTAAGCGGGCCGCGGGGCCCCCTCCCCCCTCCCCCCTGCTTACCTTCGGGGGACATCCACTCCTGTCCACCGCTGGCCGCTACTGCAAGCAGGCATTGTGGCCTTCTCCTGAGCAGCGCGCCAGGTGATGTCATCACCTGGCGCGCTACCTAGGGGCAGGCCGCGAATCCTACTCGCAGTAGCAGCCAGCGGCGGACGGAAGCGGACATCCCCAGAAGGTAAACCTCCTGCCCCCGTTGTCCGCTTCCATTGGTGGGCGTCCGCTGGCACCCACCAATGGAAGCGGCAGCGGGCGCCAGCATGCACCCGCCGATCCTCCGATCCATCCGATCTGGATCGGGACCTTTCCGGATCAGATCGGATTGGATCGAATGATCCAGCAGTGAGATCGGAAATCGGATAATTGTATTCGATTTCCCCTGGATCTGATCGTGGATCGGACCCGATCCAGTGCACACCCCTACTCTTTTGTATCTGGTCACTCTGGTATAGCTCCTGCAGCTTTAACTGTTGTGAAGAAGAGGGGATTTCTCCAGGTGCTGCATGCAAAGAAATGACACCTGTTGAAATTCCCTTTTCTATACAGCTGTTAGAGATACAGGAGCCCTGTCCTCCTTTCCATACGGTCACCCTAATTTATTCATTTCATTTCCACCCACTAGCTGAAGTTCTGTGGGTGCTTCACAACAATACTTATCATAATGCAAGGTACCAAAAACCATAATAAAAGATCTCTAACATACAAAATTTGAAACAATTCAGGGCACGATCCTATGCCTGTTTAGAGAGAAAAAAGTACATCTCCCAGGCTGCATGGCTTGTTAACTATGACATGCAAACAAATCACCCTGTAGAAAATGTTCTGGTATCAGACAACATGCTAACCCATGGTTTGACAAACAACCCACACTTCAACAATAGCCCACACTCAACCACAGAGTGTGGGTTAGCGTGTTGTGTGAACCCAGTCTGTCTCACCTGGTCGTGCTCACCACTGTCCTCTCACTCACCATCCTCTGACCACCGCAAGCTTGAGAGGATTCCACTTTCCCGCTGCGCTTACTTACTGAGGATCAAGATGTGTTGAAGACTCTGGAAATGGGCCTTCCCAAACTCATGTTGCTTCTTCTTTGCCAGTTCTTGGGTGACTTGGCATCTGTCACAGAGACCGGCTCGCAATCTTAGGAGTAAAAAAGGGAGATGGAACATTCTTAGAATTGTGAGGCCGCTTGGACACACCTTCACTGCATCATTCCCTTTATTTCTGATATCCAAGTTGGGAGTGCCATTGGCAGTCTTGGAGGAACAGTGGCTGCATTCAGACAACATTTTAGTCAATGGTGGGTTAATAGTCAACTCACAGTTGGTTATTTTGCGGGTACTCCCTACACAACATATTCCTACACAACTGTGGGTGGTTGGGGCTGGCGTTGAGTGGACTAATAGTCAACCCAGCATTTGACTGACACAGTCCCCGCCCCTCTCCCCATCCTCCTTCCTCCCTCAGTCCTCCCTCAGTCCTCCCAGTTCTATCCCAGCAGCTTCTGCAAGTTGCACCAGTTGTAGCAAAGTGGCAGCCGCCGCTTTGGTCACTCTTGCCACCTGCCTCTATGGGCTTGTGTTTTAACCCACTCACCACACGCCATTAACACACTCACCCCTCCACACAACACTTTAAACAACTGGCTTCGAGCTAAACAACTTGCAAGCCAGTTGTTTCTCTCAGTTGCTTATTTGGGCGGAATAGCATACTGTCAGTAGTTTGTGAGCAGCGTGTTACCCTCCACACAACACAATAAGCAACACAACTGATGATTGTTTCCCCTCCCCTCAGTTGCTTAATGCGTTGTCCGAATGCAGCCAATAACTAACAGTTGACCACTCAACTGTCGGTTGACTACTTAAACCACCGTTGGTTATCGTGTTGTCTGAATCTAGCCAGTAAGTTTTATATAAGTACAAAAACACCTTTCGGGGAAAAAACCTCCATGCAGCCCACTGTGCATTGAATGTGCTCAGCCTCTGTGGAACACTGACTGACTGCTGGGAAAAGCAATGAGAAATGGGAAAACAGGAGAGGGGAAGGGGGAAGGGAATGGAGTGACTGGAATCCTGAACACAACACACAACACTGCAGCATTTTGTTGCAGGCACTGCTTTTTAGTTCCATGGTTCTTTTCCTCCCCAGGATGCAGGGCACTGCGTGTTTGAAGCAGAAGCTGCCTGTGCATGGTTCTGATTGGCTTGTCCTCCATGATCTCGCCAAGAAGCCTCCCCGTCCCCAATCCACCCGGAACGGTTTTGCATTAAAAAAAAGGTGTCCTTTTTAAAATTGAAAAAGGTGACAGTAACGTATGAGTACATGAACATTCAAAAAGAGAGTTTTATAGGACATTAAAGAATTAGCACATTAACGATGCAAATCCTACACAGTTTTAGACAGAAAAAGTCCTACAATTCACTGACTTCAGGAGAAGGAACTGCTGCGGAGTTTTCTTTGGTGGCTGGAAGTGAGGAAATCCACAACTGGATTCCACTTCTGAGACGAAGGCTCAGTTCGGACAACACAATAACCGCCGGTTGTGTGACTAATCAAGTCTGCAGCCAGTTGTGTTTCTCCAGTGGTTTTTTTGCCAAGAAAGTCAACTATGGGGTGGTTTTTGCCTGACAGGCAACATAAACACCAACCGTTGACTGCTCAACTCATGGTTGACTACTACAACCACCGGTGGTTATTGTGTTGTCTGAACTGAGTCGAGGAGTTATTCTACAAGTCATTTCTTGTGTGTTATGCATCTCCAACTCACAGTTGTTTATTAATCCTTTAGGTGATGACTTTCACTTCTATATAGGGTGACCATATGGAAAAGAGGACAGGGCTCCTGTATCTTCAACAATTGAATAGAAAAGTGAATCTCAGCAGCTGTCATTTGTATGTATGCAGCACCTGGTGAAATTCTCTTTTCATCACAGCAGTTAAAGCTGCAGGAGCCATGCCTAATGTGAACAAATACAAAAGAGGGCAGGGCTCCTGCAGCTTTTAACTGTTGTGATGAAGAGTAAATTTCACCAGGTGCTGCATACATACAAATGACACCTGCTGAGATTCACTTTTCTATTCAATTGTTAAAGATATCACAGTGCCAGCTGGAGGCTATGTAGCAGAAAAGGAGGAAAGGAAATGCTCTTTGCATAGTGCTCAGTTATAAATTTGGCGACGGAACTTAAAGTCAATACAGCGGATTAACAGCCTTGTGTACAAAAGCTCTGAAACTCTAGCTCTGGCCTCAGAAAGAGATCTACAACATCCTACAGCCCCTCAGATGCTGCCTAGGGGCCATAGGATTGCTCTCTTGTTGAATAATGCTCACTGTCAGATGCAAGAAGTGTCATCAAATTCAGACAGTATAGACAGACAAAGTGAGGCTGTAAGTCAAGCAAAACAAGGTACGTGCCAGCACAAATGAATCCAGGTGTACAAGATCCAGTCAGCATGGGTGGTTCCCATTCTCAACTAGCAACGGCTGGTGATCACTTGACGCGAAATAACAGAATGCTCACACAGCCCTTTTAATTAATTAATTTAAAATCAAACAAAGCCAAACTCATGGACATTCATGCCATCCATGGACTCATGGGCTTAGTTCGGACGACAAGATAATCAACAGGGCGGAGGGGGGACAATCATCAGTTGTGTTGCTTATTGCGTCTTGTGGAGGGCAACACACAACGCACACACAACTGACAGTACTTAAACAATGGAGAAAAACAACGGGCTTGCACGTTGTTTATTCCGAACGCCGTTGTTTAAAGTATTGTGTGGAGGGAACTCCCCCCCTCCTTGTGGTCATAGAGTTCGCCGGTCGGAACAGCCGAAAAAACCCCGGCTGCTCTGATACGGCCGGCGGAACTTGCGGTGCATGCTGGGATACGGCCAGAGGACTGAGGGAGGTGGGAGGGAGGAGACGCAGCAGCCCAGAAGGATGCCGGGACTTTCAGCTGCGCGATGGGGGAGGGGCAACATGTCGTGTGGTGGGTGCTGCGGCTTTGGCGTCAAAATTACGCACGGTCAGTACGCTATTCCCCCTTCTGCTGCCTAAAGTGTTGTACGAACTAAGCCATGGCTTCAGTTTTTTGAAGGTCCATGGTTAATAGGAGCCCTCCCCCGGTGAGTCTACCTTTTCACTGCTATTGTCACCAATTTCTCTTGTTCCTCCTCCTCCTCATAAGAACATAAGAAGTGCCATGCTGGATCAGACCATGGGTCCATCTAGTCCAGCACTCTGTTCACACAGTGGCCAACCAGCTGGACCAGGAACCCATTGCTACTACGTGCTTGCTTGAGAGGCAGAGAGCCAGTGAGTAAGTATGCATGGCATTTACTGATCATCAGAGCAAGAGGCAGATGAACAAACAGGTTACAAGGGTGAAGAGGAGGAGCAACTCCGGGGAACTTTTCTCAGTGGGTTTCTGCTGAGGTGGGGACCCTTAGCAAGAGCCCAACCACGCCTACTATTGATCCTAGCTGTACTCGTGGTTTGCCTGAGATGGGGCTGGAGAGTCAAGACTGATGGCTGACCTAATGTTTGTTTTGCTGATATGCATGCCCGACCTTCCAGTTGTGAAGTCAGGAAGAGGCTGGGCTCTACATCGCGGCTGAGGGCTGCGGTGTGAGTAAAGGTGGGCGACCTTCTCAAACCTGATGGGAAAAATATGAGGCCCAGTGTGGTGTAGTAGTTAGAGTGTCAAGACAGGGAGTTGAGAGATCTGGGTTCTAGTCCCCACTCGACCATGGAAGCTCTCTGGGTGACTTTGGGCCAGTCACAGAGTCTCAGCCCTGCCTACCTTACGGGGTTGTTATGAGGATAAAATGGAGAGGAGGAGGATTATGTATGCCGCCTTGGGTCCCTTGGAGGAAAAGAGGCAAGAGATAAATGTAATAAATAAGTAAATAAATAAAGGATGGATGAAACAGTCCATTTCCACTCAGGGTCGCTGAAGGGAACCTGAAAAGACTTGGTGGGTACATATCTGCAGCAGACATGAATCTGTTTACCTGTTTTCCAGCACTTTCACATTTTCTTTCAGAACTTTTTGCTGTTCTCGCAGCTGATGGTTTTTAGCAAACAGCTCTTCGATTCGCTGGGCGTCTCTAATTCAGGGTGAGGACAAGGAACAAAATGAGAAGGCTGGTGGATTCCCACACCCCAAAACACTTCCCATGTTTGAAATATATACAATGAAGTGCACAGGCAAATAAGAGTAGTGAAGGCTTAACAAGACATCCATGCTGGAGAAAATGTTGAGGAAGCAGGCACTGAAAAAGCGTGTCACACTGTCAAAGGAGAGAGGGCAGCCGTGTATCCTTTCCATTTTGCGTGAACTCCATCAGGATACACCAACTTTAATGTGGAAGGATGTGCATGCCCTCCTAAACTACCTACCGGGTTCTTGGAAGTTAACGCATGGTCAGCGCAATGGATTTTTCGAGCATTTACAACAGCTAAAAGACTGATATTATCACATTGGAAGGATAAATGTTCGCCTCCCATAATGCAATGGACTGCGGATTTAACAACACTATCAACGGGTGGTACATAGACACCACATGCGAGTAGATATATCTGAGGATATTTGGTCTGCTTTTCTTGAAACTGATGCATAACTCCCCCTCTTTTTTTTAATGAATAGTGTATCCTAGGCATGTAATGTTTGTTCTCTCCCCGCCCCACCCCCCAACAATTTGTTCACTGTTCTGTTTTGTTAAATTCACAATAAAAAAGGCAAAACAGAAAAGGACTTGGAATTAGGTGACAGTCCTGTGCTCCAATAGCAATTGTATTGAGGGCTTTTGTGTGAACCACTCCTGAATTTTCTGTAATAGGGTTGCTGAACCTCAGGCATATGGGCCAAATCTGGCCCACCAGGTGTCCCAATCCCCAGATAGCCACACCCTCTTCCCTTGGCTCCACCCGCTTCCCAACCACCGACTTTGGTGTGCAGCTTTTACACAGTTTCTTTCCCAGTCGAAAAGGTTGAAATGCTTCTCCTAAGGCTTAGATACTGACACTAAGGCCAGATGTACACCAAGCAGGATATAGTGGTATGAAAGCGGTATATAAAAGGCAGGAGCCACACGACTGCTTTATAATGGTATTGAAGTGCACTGACAACTGTTGGGGCCCGTTGACACATACCAGATACTGCTATATCCTGATTGGTGTAGAACTGGCGTAAGAGCTTTAAACAACATATGCTGGTATTTTTGGCCACTCCCATTTGGCCTTTGGCTCCACCCACCACTGGACAGCTGCCCCCAAGAGCATCTCTGAAATTGAATTCTTCCCTCGGGCTCAAAGCCGTTCAGCATCCCTATTGTCAAACAACGTAAGCCCAACCACTCCAGTATACCAAACACAACACTCATCTGCTTCACTCACCGGCCTCTCTCATTGGTCAGCTCATTTAATTTTGTTTGCAGGCCTGAAAGAGTTAAAGAAAGTAGAGGTAAGATCCGTCCTTAACCTCACATGACATGATAAACGACACATGGTACAGCTAAAGCGGAGGAAGGAAACCGTTTTCGGCCGTGGGCACATTTGGCAATTGGGGGAAAAAAATCTGTCCTGGGCACTGCCACAAAATGGCTGCTATGGGAAGCGTGGCAAAGGATAAAGTGGAGGTGTGTGTGTGGGGGGGGGGGTTCTGAACCCCAGCACACTAAACAACTCCTTTGAACCCACAGTTTTCAGCACCAACAGAACCTATTTCACAGCAATCAGAACTGATCGTAAGAAACCTTGCGTGGGGGACGTGGGGGGAAGGCATCTTGGTGTGGCCCAGGAAAAGTGCCTGCAGGTGAATTGGTACTTGTGGCGTTACCCCACAGTTCTGTCCCCTTAGGTACGTCTGGGGCAGTGTGTTTAGAGAGTGCGGAATGTTGGACTGAGTGGGTGTGGCTGGCGATGCTGGGAAAGGGAGGGGGAGGAGTCTATATAGTGTGAGGAGGACGTGGTTTGTTAGAGTGTTGGTTGGGTGAAGGGTGGTTAGGTGGAAGATAGATGTGTTTAGCTGTGTGTGTTCTTGTCAGGAGTGTGTGAAGAGTAAATAAATATAAGATTTTAAGGATTTAGGAATATTAGTAAGATTATTAGAATTATTAAGAATAGGCAGGTTTTAAATTGAATTTGAAAGAACTGTAAACAACAAACATTTTCTTTTATTTTTGCTACCACAATCCACTTGTCAGCTTGGCTTTGTCACCTGCTCTATTAGTTTATAAGGAAACACATAACATTAAACCTTCAGCCCAGTATAGTCACAGAAGAACCTTTTCAAAACCTCAGTACCTTTCCCATCTGCTATAAGGGAAAAGTGGTGTTTCTTTTACCCTTCTCAGCCTGAGAGGGGTGCGCACGTCTAGGGCTGGTGTTTGAGGCTGTGGCATCACAGTACTCATGGGCAACACTGTGGCTCAATTCGGACGACACAATAAGCAACTGGGGGTGGAGGGAACAATCGTCAGTTGTTTTGACTATTGTGTCATCCGAATGCTGCCATAGTCAACTCAGCGCTGATCCTAATCCACACCACAGTTGATTATTTATTACCATGTTGTGTGGGGAGTACCCCCTAGTTGAACAACTGTAAAGTTGATTATTACCCCACCATTGACTATCGTGTCGTCCGAATTGAGCCACTGTCTACCCAGTCTAAGGAACATCAGTTGGGCTTGGCTAGATGACATCCATACTTATTTATTGCATTTTTATACTGCCCAATAGCCAAAGCTCTCTGGGCGGTTTACAGAAATTAAAACCATGACAAGTATTCAAAATATAAAACAACAATAGTATAAAAACACAGCATAAAAATACAACGTAAAAGCACAAGCAGGATAAAACCAAGCAGCCATGCAAAAATTAATACAGATTTAAAATACAAATTTAAAACAGCAAAGTTAAAAAGTAAACTGATGAACTGTTTAAAGACTGAGAAAATAAAAAGGTCTTCACCGGGCGTCTAAAAGAGTATAATGTAGGTGCCAGGCGAACCTCTCTAGGGAGCTCATTCCACAACTGGGGGACCACAGCAGAGAAGGTCCTCCTCCTGGTAGCCACCTGCCTCACTTCCTTTGGCAGGGACTCATGGAGAAGGACACCTAAGGATGATCTTATGGTCCAGGTAGGTACATATGTCAGATACAAAGTCACTTACTAAAGCAATTCCTTTTGCCGAAATATGGTCACCCCCAGAAATTCCATCTGTGGTCACAGTCCACTTTGCAGTTGGCAGCAGGAAAGGTAGCCTGTGTGATCTAACTTTCCATTGCCTTGTTTGCAATGGAGGCTGGTGAAGCCACTCCGGGTTTCAGTCAGAACCAGCTGGAACTCTAAAGAAGCTATCCAAGGTGTCCACCTTGGCTAGCTCCTTTAGAGTTCTGGCTGAAATCTGGAGCAGATTCACCACCCCACCGACACTGGAGCCACCAGCTTCCACTGTCTGCTAGTCCAAATCAACTGAAGGACACCATGTTGGGGACTGATGAGTCCTGATCTGGCGTTCCCTTGGCTAGGAACGTGTCTATCTTTCTGGATTAAGCCTCGGTCTTTTTAGCCCTTATTTTTTTTAGTCTTTCAAATTCAATTTTTATGTTGATTATGAACCAAATGCATGTTTATTCCAGTGCCATCAGTTCCTGCTTCTTGAGTTTCTTTTGAGCAACTTCTTCTTCCGGCTTAGATACAGAGCTCCATCACACCAGCGATTTAGTGCACTCTCGCCATGCCTGGTGTGCAGATTTACAGCACGGTACTCACAGGACGCCATGCCTGTCCTGCTGACACCCTGCCTCTTCCTCAGCCTTTCCTAGAATGCTAAAAGCCTGGATTATTTCCCCTAAGCGCATTTAATGCGCCCTAAGCCTCCGTGAAGTTTTACAGGACCTGGAGGCCTTGGATGGATTGCATTAGGTCCTGGCAGGGAAAAGCGATCTCTCCCAGCAGCTGGCTCCAAGCCTCAATATAAAACCCAAACTTTGCATCCCAGGCTCCAAAGTGTTTTTTAAAATCATAAAATGCCTGAATCTCTGCAGAGACAGGATTGTACTCCCTCGATGCCCCCAAAGAGCCAGACTAAAGGGTTGTTCCATTTTTACCCGGCAGATAGGCTCCTCTGACAGGACCTGACTGAAGAGAGAAAGAAAAGGGGAGGGGGGAGGGGAGCAGAAGAGCAAAGGAGCGAAGGAGCAACAGAGCAGCTATCCAGGTGAAAGGGATCAGAAGCTTGACATGCTAGTAAAAAAATGCAGCGGCAAACCAGGGGGAAAAATTAGGTGTGATGGAGGTCACAATCTGCTCCTTCTCTGTGAGAATCATCTCAATGTGGCAGGGAGAACTCATATAGGGCATTTTCGGGGCTTTGTTCACCTGAATGTGCTCAATTAGCCAGACTCTTGAGCTCAGCATCGCTCCCAACACTTTTGAGCATGTGGAGGAGGAGCTGAGAACTCTTCTTGGGCCATCGCCCCTGGGTCCAGCCCTACTGTTTGGCCTGAGCACACCTACCAACCCCACCATTGTAACACACCGCTTCTTCAGAGTCACATCCTTCAAACATTTGGTGGCTTTTTGGATGCGTATTCCCTTCCTTGATAGGTTGGGTCCCCTCTACAAGGATTTGCTTTTGCGCCCGGTTAGGCGATTATACGCATAATCGCTGAAGCGCATTTACACCTAATCCCTCTGTACGAGAGGCGGCGAGAGGCGGCGAAGCGCATTAACGGATGACCAAAATGCGCTTTACAAGTAGTTAATGCGCATAAGGGCTTGTTCACACAGTCAAAATGCGCTTTAACGGCCGGAGCAAAATAAAACTCGCGATTAAACGCGCATTCGATAATGCGCATAATCGGACAGATAACGCGCCTCTGCGCCCGATTTGCGCTCCGTTCTTGTAGAGGTAAATTTTTAAAAGCGCCTTGAAAGAGCTTTAAACCTCTGGTGTAGAGGAAGCCTTGGGCAGTCTCATGTGTGTTCTTGAAATTGACACGAAGGTTGGAACCTCTTGACTTGAGTGATTTTTGTGGGGTTCTCTGGATCAAGCGATTAGCAGACCATTTTCACAGCTTACCTCAGAACGGCCATTAACCACCGGGAAAAATTCCACTTCCTCTGGGAAAAAGTCTATTTATCTATTGCAGCCCTATTTTTAATCATGGCTCTCAAAATTTAATCCTACCGTGGACTTCTTTCTCATGTATTTCCTTGAGTTTGTTCAAGAATTCAGCAAATGTTTCCGCAGCCATGTTCTCTGTGTTGTCACATGGGTGTGTCCAAGTCTGCGGGCCAGCCAATGAAATCAGTTGCAACCCAGATTTCTTGTTGTTCAGTCTGTAGTCTAAAACCAAAGAATTATAGATGTATCAGTCCAGTCAGTGTGTAACCCAGAAAACAGCAAAACCTTTCTCTGTTCGTGTGTTGGGTACTGGTAAATATAGTGGGTAGTGGGCCGGCCCCAGTCATTACATAGAGTTGAGGCAGCCACCTCAGGCAGCCACAAAAGGGTAACAAATGGTCAATTATTTAAGTTATCACTACTGTATTTTTATTGCCAAGGAGGAGAAAGACATTCAGGGGATTGTCTGCCTCAGGTACCAAAATATCTTAACCGGCCTTGGATACATCTTGCCATGATGGAGGAAGCAAACCAGAATGTAGGCATCCCTAAGTTATAGGAGCATTTATAGCCCATTTCTATATTTTAACAAAAACAAGGTGGCTAAGAACCAGGTTAAAAACAAACAGGAACTTTTTAAAACACAGAAACAAATCTAATCTAATGCACTGCTGAATAACTTAAAAACAGGCAAGAGCGGTAGATAAAATTAAAAGTCATCTGCAGAGGAAAGCCAGGAAAAATTCAACCCACTGGTGTCCAACTTGCAAAATAAAAATAAAAATAAAGATGTGTTGCCTGATTCCCTAGAGAAAGTTTTTTACTCACCATAGATGAACAGGAAACTGGTCTTTAGAAGCTCTAAATAAATGGAATGCCTGGGGCCGGCAGAGGAAGAGGAATTATGTTCTCAACTACTCACTTATCGTGGGCAATTATCACGTTTGCACAGATGTCCTTTAGACACCTGCTTTAATCATGACTATTCAGTGGTGTTTTATTTCACTGGTGATATTCCGAAGGTGTCATTAATTTGAGGCCTTGCCAGTTCCATTCAGATTCAGGGCAGGTTCCGATGGGAAAGGCTTTCAAGAGGGCAAATCTTTCCAGGAAGCTCAGATTGCATTAATACCTGTGGCTAGAACTCCACCCTGACAACACCCCCTTGGCTCTCTAAAGGCACTCTGTGCATCTGTGGGTTCAATATGTGTCCGGTTTGGTTATCTCTTTTTGTTGTTGTTTTTAAAAAACCCTTTCATTTTCAAAGCACCTGAAATTTTCAAAACCGAGAGCGGCGTTAAACCTCTTAAAGGGATTGCTATTTCCCTGCCACCTTTTAGTCAAATCTTTCCTGATCTGCCGTAGCAGAGTTTCTTGAACTTCTCAATGAAACCGCTGTGTAACATTACACAGAGAAGTCATTTGACACCTGTTTGCTAAACAGGAACAACGACTTTCTCTCGTCAACTGAGAAACGTTCTTGCAAAAAGAAAAAGAGAGAGAAAGAAAAAGAAAAAGAAAAAGAAAAAGGGGAAAAAATAGTGACAGAGACCGAGCCGAGCTGTGGAGGCACGGATTTTTCTGTCCTCGCTTTGTCTCCACATGCATGATCTACCTATACTGTAGATATTAGGAGAAGCTACCTTTGTTATTAATCTTGTTTATATAGTACCATCAATGCACTTAGCACTCTACACGTACTCATTATTTTTGCTTTAACATAAACTAATGGGCAAGTCCCTCCCTGCCCCAAGGACATTACAGTCTATGAGCTGTATCCAGTCGGATCCTTCCACCAGCAGAACAGACCGTGCTGGCAGATCAAATTTTCTCTTTCCCCTGCAGCTCCCTGGGTGCCCCTCAGATCTACTCCAGAGGGTTTGGGGATCCTGTGAGGTTATCCTCGACCACTTGCTGCTGCTGCCCATCTCGCCTTTATTATTTAGGCCCCACAGCCCCACAGCCAAGCAACCTGGCCTCCAGATAACTTCTTTATACCGCTGCCACCCAAACCTTCCTCAGGTACACCCACAGACCACACTGGTAGATAGAATTAACAAGAATTTATTAATAAGAAATTGTGTGTCAACAAGCTTAATGGTTACTTCACTTCAATTGCGTATCGGTTACAAAGTTTCAATGCTTATTGGGTTTAGTCAGAACTCTTATACGTTTATAAACTGCTCTTCATTTGATCTATGCTCTAAAACCTTATCTCTCTCAATTCTCTCAAATCCTTTTCAACTTGTTCCTCAAAAATCCCCCTCAAATCTCCCCCCAATCAACTCGTTAGCTCTCTCTGTCAGACTCATATATACACTCCACTCGTTCGCCAGCTCCACCCACTCTTACACAACCAACCAATCCAGGCACTCTAAACGACTAGCCAATTAGCACTCCCTTTCCATTCAGGCACACAGCCAGCCAATCCAGGCACTCCATACTTACCTAGACCTTTAAGCACAAACAGTAAGTACATTTTGGCCTAGTTATTTACTTTACCTGTTATTATTCTTACTTCTTTTTAAAGACATAAACAAATGCATATCACAGATAATAAACTTTGCAATATTTTTACAACTACAAAGAGTAGAACATCACAGACCCCTCTAGAACAGCTTTGGGCGTGCGTGCAGGGGGAGAGATGAAGGGAATGCACCATTTTGTGAGCAATTAGGTAAGACTGGATTTAGCCCTATATGTTGACACCAGGGTGTGTGTACGCGTGTGTGCGTAAGGGAAAGGTTGAAGCAAGGGGAATAAGGGTAGAAGGTACACCAAGGCAGTTATATGAATTTAGCCTTGGTTTCAGTGTGATATGGGGGCTAAAAGGCTAAGCCAATGAGGTGGTGGTGGGAAGAGGGAGGGAGGGAGAGGTGGACAGTGCTGGGTTTTGGGGGCTCCTTGAGCCAAATTCTCTCAAGTGGCTCTTTAAGATATAGGGCGGCCATATGGAAAGGAGGACCGGGCTCCTGTATCTTTAACAGCTGAATAGAAAGGGGAATTTCGTCAGGTGTCATTTGTATGCAAGCAGCACCTGGTGAAATTCCCTCTTCATCACAACAGTTAAAGCTGCATGACCTACACTAGAGTGACTAGATACAACAAAGGGCAGGGCTCCTGCAGCTTTAACTATTGTGATGAAGAGGGAATTTCACCAGGTCTTGCATGAATATAAACAAATATAACTGTTTTTTTTTTCCTTCCTTCACTGAAGAAGAGTGGGGACAGATTCCTGCTTTTGGGCATGTTGGCAAATTGGCAGAGAAGTGTTTCATTTAGGGATACCAAGAAATCCCAAAATTCCTGTTCCCTTTATTCATCTGTTCTATTTGGCTAAATGGAAAATAATCAGGATAACAGGGCCATTTTAACGGAAGGGAAACAAATTATCTCTGCAAATGCATTGTAGTGATGATATCACCGTGCACTTGTAACATGTCTTGACTGATGATGGGTCAATGCTCCTCCATTTTATATAATGATCATGCAAATAAAGAGAATTTATTTATGAGTTCTGGGTACGAGGCAAATAATGAGGTCCTTAATTGAGTTGGCCTTTGTCTTAAGCATTATTTATAAGGAAGGTGTCAGATGGGTGCAATGCGTAACTTCAGAAAAACAAAGGCAGGCGCTTTTGTCTTCTTGGCCATCTAAGCCTAAAGGGACTTTTCCAAATCAAGGATATAAAAAAGTAAACCTTTTCTAAAAGAAACGCTGTGCCAAACCCCTGAACCTACAGGAAACAAAGCAAAGCAAAACAGTCCGGAAACTTCAGCTGGTCCAAAACAGGGCAGCAAGATTGTTAACAGAGACTGGCCAATGAGACCGCATTCTGCCAGCATATTTCCCGCTGCTCTAGGTGCCAGTCCATGTCCAGGCCCAATTTTAAAGCTGGTATTAATGCCCAAAGCCCTAAACGCCATGGCTTATTTGAAGGAACACCTCCTCCCATATGTATCTGCCCGGACTCTAAGACCATCTTCAGGGGCCCTTCTCCGTGAGCCCCTGCCAAAGGAAGTGAGGCGTGTGGCTACCAGGAAGAGGGCCTTTTCTGCTGTGGCACCCTCCTGGTGGAATGAGCTCCCTAGAGAGGTTCTCCTGGCACCTACATTGTACTCCTTCCAGGTGAAGACCTTTTAATTTCTCCAGTATTTTAGCATTTTAGAATCCTAGTCTTTGACCTCTGCTGTTTTAAATCTGTATTTTAAATCTCTGTGTTGCTGCTCAGTGTCATTCAGGTTGCATTTTTATGTTGTGGTTTTAAGCTGCCATAGTTTATATTTTATGCTGTACGGTGTGGTTTTAATTTTTGTGAACCACCAGAGAGCTTTGACTATTGGTATAGATATGAAATAAATAAAGAATAGCGCATTTGTGGTAGCTGTGTTCGATAGAGATCAGTGCAAGGTCCCAACGTTTGGTCACGCTCAAGTCAGATGTAGAAAAGGAAACTAGCATGAGGATATGCAGATGAAGGGGTGGGGCTATGTAGATATTTTCTTAGAACTGAGCTCATTGTTGTTGTCATCACTATCATCATCTTAAAATATTTTCATTCCCTCTATTTCTTACCTTTGCTTTGATTGCGGAGAGTTATGTAGCCAAAATGGCTCCGCACTATCCGCACACTAATCTTGAAACAACCTCAAGGTTGGCAGAAGTATGGAAAAAATGTAAGGGGAGGTGTACTCTGTGGGTACCAGTGGGGTCTGGTGGCTCTGATTTTGGTGGAGCTGTGAATCCATTCTGGATTTCAGTGAGTCCCAGCCAGAATGCTAAAGAAGCTATCCAAGGTCTTGAACCCCACCTTCAAAATAGGTTCAGCACCTTGGACATCTCCATTAGAGTTCTGGCTGGATTTGACTGTAACTTGAAATGGATTTAGAGTCTCACTGAAATTGGAGCCACCAGCCTCCAATGGTGGGTATGGGATGAGAGATGGAATGGAGTATCATGGAGGAGAGCATGGCTGCCTGAAGTGGAGAATTGTGAGTCTAACGTCAGGGGGGTGGGTGGGGAATCTGCTCCGGGTTTCATTCAGAAGCAGTCAGAACTCTAAAGGAACTATCCAAGGCGCTTACACACCTTGGATAGCTCCTGTAGAGTTCTGACTGGTTCTGAATGAAACTTGGGGTGCCTCCACACGAGACGTTTAAAGCTCTTTGAAGGCTCATTAAAAAATTTACCTCCACACCAGCGGAGCGCAAAACGGGCGTACAGGCGCGTTATCTCCCCGATAATGCGCATTTTCGAATGCGCGTTAAATAGCGACTTTTATTTTGCTCCGGCCGTTAAAGCGCATTTTCGCAGTGTGAACAAGCGATTATGCGCATTAACTTCTTGTAAAGCGCTTTTTGGACATCTATTAATGCGCTTCACCGCCTCTCGCCGCCTCCCGTGCAGAGGGATTAGGAGTAAATGCGCGTCAGCAATAATGCGCATAATCGCCAAACCGGGCGCAAAAGCGCATCCTTGTGGAGGGGGCCTTGGAGAGGATTCACTGCCCCACGACTCTGGAGCCCCCAGCCTCCACTGGCTGCCCTATGGAAACATGAGCGCTACAACATTTTGTTGCAAGTCACACTTGTAAGCAATGATGCGGGTAACTTTTGAAATTAGCTGATTCAGAGACTCTGTGTGTGTGTGTGTGTGTGTGCGCGCGCACGCTGTTTTAAAGAATGAAAAAGAATATTAACTGCCCCATCTTAGTAATTTAAGACCCAAATAAATCCACAATGGTAAGAGAGGCTAACTATGTTCTGCCACATTAAGAATACATAGGAAGCAGCTTCATAGGGTAGGATCTGCAGTGGAGCCCCTTTTGTTTATGAGGCACCACTGGGATGTTATTGTCTTCCAAATTGCCCTGTGGGTACATGTTAATGAATATAGCACAGTATCCGCACTGTTTACATCATAATCAAATGTCGCACATCGATGTATCATGCTGGAATTGCAGGCAGAGTAGGAGGAGTTTGAAAGATCACGTGTGTTTTATTATTGACGTTTGTAACATGAGCACAGGACATAAATCACAGTGTGGTCCCGCAATTATGGGAGAAATGGGAAATCATATGCCGCAGTTTCAAGTTGCTTCATGTCTGGTAAACCACATGCACAGCTTTGCAGCTGTGCAAGAATGCAGGTTTAAAAATAAATGTTGAGGTTGTTCACAGCTGTGCAGCTTTGTGGTGCACTCTGGAAAAATACTTTGCATTACAAGAGAAAAAATATATTGTTTGGGGGTAAATTCATTTCCCCCCCCAGATACTGTGGGAATTGCAGTTGTGCTCGGAGGAAACAGGGAATTCTGGGATGTGGTGGTGGTAGATGACATCAGTGTCCCTGCTAATCAAAATGGTGCTGCAATTCAGCTCCGCAACGCCAGTAATCACTTGCCTACTACTGCACCTCATGAGCCATTTACTGGGATGATTTCCATGTATGAGTACAAATTTGCACCTGAGATTCTTAACAGCCTAACATGGAAGTGTGTGGGGGGGGGGATGGGACCCCCCTATTGTCACTATTGTTAAACAATCCAGAGTCAGAAACCTTGTTGATCTTCTGCAAATTATCTAGTGATCTACCAGTAATTCCCAATCTGCCTTCTGTCCACCCATCCTACGAAAGCTCTCTGTGTGCATGAACATGTGTGTGCACACGCACACAAACACACAATATCATGTTGATGAGCATTTTGCTAGCATTGGAACACCATGGGGTGATCAGTGATTACAAAGCTTCTTCATAATAATCTTGCAGTTCTATGATTTTATGGGCAAGTTTAGGATTATTGAGTCCCTCCTTTTGAAATTTTGGGAGTTGCTGGATCATTCATCCATGCTCCCCTTTTGCAAAATGCCAGTGGTCATGTTATATTATGGAAAAGCAAGGGACTGAAGGTGTGCATGGGGGGAAATGGCCAAACTCTCAATCTTTGAAGGAACTAATTCTGGAGCAATTACCTTGGTCAAGTATCTTTGCGAGTCTTGTCAGATCTCTCATGTGCACTTAGGGTCAGGTCAGGACAGCCTTGGGCTGCTCCCAGGAATGTTGGGATGCTGGCAGATGTAATATTTCAACTTGGGCATGTGACATCTGAGTCAGTCATAAACCAGTTCGTGGCTGCAGGATACTGGCAGTACTAGGTTTTCCATCGCCACCTAGACTGAGACGCCTGGCTTGTTCATTCCACTATGTACGATCCAGAGAAAGCTCCCAAAGCAGATAAACAACCTGGGAGTAAGCCCCATTGAATGCAATAGGATTTACTTCTGAGTAGACATGTATAGGGTGAATTGTGGTGCTAGGAGAAATCACGTTGCCTTACCGGGGCTTTGCTTTAAACCAAACGCACCTGGCCCTCCATCTTGATACTGCTGGACATCAGGAGCTGCTTTAATCTAAAGAAGCCCTGTCACACTTTCTCCATGACTGAGCCGTAAGGCTGAGAGCTCTTGCTCAGAAAAAGCCCCGCAAGCTCAGGAATTGCTCAACAAGTCTTTGACCGCCAAGCGGCGTGCCTAGAAATGCACACGCAGGCGTCCTGCGATATCTTGCCTGCAGTGACAGCTCAGGCGAAGTGGAGCAAAGAAACGGTTCCCGTCAATGTCACCTTCCTTGCCCTACCGCCGGTTGCCTGGAGGGCACCGGCGGCTGAGGTGTGGTTTAATCAGGCGAACGCAGAACCGCCAGTTTTCCAGTTTCACATCCACATGGGAGCCTCTTCCTGCCCTGGACAAAGAAAGGGTGCATTTTAACTTTGCAAGCTGGTTTGCCTTGCCAATGTTTGGGAGGGGGGAAAACAAATACAAAACCCCACCAGCCTGGCATGTTCCTTCACCTTTGCTAGTAGCTCAGTGTGCAGAAATAAGCAGGCAAAGGGTTCTCCCCTTCCTTCCAGCATGGAGGTCAGGCTTTCATTAGCTGCTAATGTCTGTGCATGGGGCTGCTTTAAAGGCACAGCTAGCGGAGGGGGGCAGTTGAAAAGTTGGCAACCTGTGTCTTAGATTATCGCCACCACTGAATTACTTCTACTGTAGGGTTAGGCAACTGGGTGCCCTCCAGAGGCTTTGGACTACAACCCCCATCATTCCCAGCCATTGGGGATTGTGGGAGCTGTAGTCCCAGACATCTGACCCCTGTTCTACTCTTGCATGGATAACATTGCCCCCAGTGATGCTTCAGTATTATATATGGAACATGTGCAAAGTGCATGTAACAGACTCAGTTGCTCAATCAGAAGAAAACCTGAGAGAGGGCCTTCTCTGTGGTGGCCCCCCAATTGTGGAACGATCTCCCTGACGAGGCCTGCCTGGCGCCAACATTGTTATCTTTTCGGCACCAGATCAAGACCTTCCTCTTCTCTCAGGCATTTGGCAATATCTGAGGAGCCTGGGTTTGTTTTTGTTTTTTGTAGCTTTTTGGGGTGTTCTAGTGGTTTTAAATGTACAGATTGTGTGTATGTTGTATGTTTTTGCTGTTTTAATTTTTGTATATTGTTTTTAATTGTTTTAATCCTATGTAAATCGCCCAGAGAGCTTCGGCTATGGGGCGGTATACAAATGTAGTAAATAAATAAATAAACCTGCTCCTATCTGCTAGGTTTCTGGCCAATGCATGCCAGGGTACTGGTTTATTGATTACATTTATATCAATAAAGCAGCTCAAAATGGTGTAGATTGTTTATTTCCCTCCTTTTATATTCACAACAACCCTATGAGGTAGGTTAGGCTGATTGACTAGTTGCACATTCATCCAGTGAGCTTCATGGCTAAGTGTTGATTTGGATACAGATATCCCTAGCCCTGGTTTACCACTCTAACTACTACACCACACTGCCTCTCTCCTGGAAAGGAATGGTTCTTGAGCAACTTTGACAAAAAATGAAATGAATTTTAAGGAGGGGGAAGCCTTTCTCCCTCTCTCATAAGACTAGAACCCGGGGTGATGAAGCTGAATGGTGGGAGATTCAGGACAGGGACGTCTTCACGCAAGGCAGAGTGAAACTGTAGAATTTGCTACTGTGAGATGTAGTGATGGCCACCAACCTGGGTGGCTTTAAAAGGGGTTTAGATAAATACCTGGAGGAGAAGGATATTAATGGCTACTAGTCCTGATGGCTATATATTACCTCCAGTATCACAGGCAGTATGCCTATGTAACACCAGTTGCTGGGGAGCATGGGCCTGAGGCTGCTGTTGCACTCATGCCCTCTTCGTGGGCTCCTGATTGGGGCACCCAGTTGACCACTGTGGAAACAGGATGCTGGACTAAGTAGTCCTTGGGTCTGATGCAGCAGATTTTGTTTCTCATATTCTTAGTTTTAATTAAATCGATGCCATAAATTAACTACCTTCAAACATTTTAGACTTACTTTTATGCTGGCTTAAAAATTAATGCCGTTCCTGCAGCAGAACTCATCATCACCCCATTTCTGGTGATGCGCCTGGGCAAAGAGGCCCGTAGAGGAATGTTGCGGAAGACACAGCAGTTGCGTCCTCCTCTTCTGCCTCTGACCTTTTCAAAGGCAGAGAGGCAGGATCTCTGGTAGCGAGGTGGCAATTCTTAACAGGGCAAGCTGGATCTCTGGAGTGACAAGTGCCCAGGAACAGAGGAGGTTGCCTTATGCTGAGTGGCACTATCGGTCCAGGGATTCAAGCCTGAATGCTTCCAGCCCTACCTGGAGATGGTAGGGATTGAATCTGGGACTTTCTGCATGCAAACCTGTTAAGGTGGCCAAATTTGGGAAACCAAAAAAAGAGGACACCCATTGGCAGTGGGTGGGAAAGCGTGCTTTCCGGGACCTCCAGAAAGTGCGTAATTCCCCACCACCACGCTAAATGGCGGCTGCCATTAACGTGTCAAGAGGGAATGATCCACTTTCTGGAGGCCCCAGAAAGCGCAGTTTCCCTTCCTCCACTCCAATCGGGGCCTTTTCTATAATGTTTGGGAATGACACACTTTCCCTCTAAGGCCCTGATTGGAGCAGTGGGGGGAATGATGCACCTCCAGAATGCGCGTCATTCCCCCCTGCCATTCTAATGGTGGCCTTAAAGGGGAAAGAGTGTCATTCCAGGACATTACAGAAAATTACAGACAATCCCCCCCCTGACACCCAGGATAGAACAAAAGCCAGGACAAATCTGGGGAAATACTGACAGCTGGTCACCCTAAACATGTGCTTTGCCAGTGACCTACAGCTCCTCCCTGCAAGATGTGGTCCTTTTCTATATAGAAATACAATGCATCTCAGGCTGCCTCTACATGAGAGGTTTAAAGCTCTTTCAAGTCTCATTAAAATTTTTACCTCTACATGAGCGGAGCGCAAATTGGGAGTTGAGGCGCGTTATCTAACCGATTATGTGCATTATCGAATGCGTGTTAAATAGCGAGTTTTATTTTGCTGCGGCCGTTAAAGCGCATTTTGACTATGTGAACAAGCGATTCTCCGCATTAACTACTTCTAAAGTGCATTTCAAACAACCGGTAAGGCCACCAGTTGTGAGCTCAATTACCTCCTGCGTACAGTCATTTACCATAAAGCGCTTCTGAGAAGATGTGCATAATCGGAGAACCAGGCATCAAACCAAATTCTTGTAGAGGGGGTCTTAGTCTAGTAGTGAAGAGTGGGACCAGGTGACCTGTGCATTGCCTGCTCAGCTTGTGGTCCAGGGCCAGGTGCTAACTGTGGATGAGCAACTTCAAAAGCCTTGCTCCTCTCCTTAATGTTTCTTAGGATGCTTTATCGTTAAACAGATGTGCACCGGACAGCCTTTCCAATAGAGGACTGTCTTCTGTAGAGTAGGACAAGTGGCCACCCTAGCCTACACCAAAGTGCTCACTTGGGTAATGAGCAATGTAAAGCCAGGCCTGCCAGTGGCCAACTGTACGTGGTCCTCTATCCTGATACTGCTGGACATCGGAAGCTGTCTTATTCAGAATCAAACCCTTGTTCCATTTAACTCAATATTGTCAACAGAGGAGGGCCAGGATCTCTTCTCGATCATCCCAGAGTGCAGGACACGGAATAATGGGCTCAAGTTCCAGGAAGCCAGATTCTGGCTGGACATCAGGAAAAACTTCCTGACAGTTAGAGCAGTATGAGAATGGAACCAATGACCTAGGGAGGTCTTGGGCTCTCCCACACTAGAGGCATTCAAGAGGCAGATGGACTGCCATCTGTCAGGGATGCATTGAGCAGGGGGCTGGACTCGATGGCCTTGTAGGCGTCTTCCAACTCTACTATTCTGTGATTCAATGACTTGCAGCTGTCCAGAGTTTCAGGCGGGATTCTTTGCTAGACCTACCTGGACATGCCAGGGATTGAACCTGGGATCTTCTGCCTGCAAAGCCAATTCTCTGCCACTGAACACTAGTCCCTCCTACACTAGAATTGCTCTGGAATTATCAAGAACTGGGCCTACCCTGCTCTCTTTTTGCAATTTGTCCGTTATGTTCGTTCCCCCTCTTCTTCTTACACCACTTACAATACAGCCCTATGCATGTTTACTCAGAAGTACACCCCTTCTTTTTTTCAATGGGCCTTCCTCCCAGATAAGCGTGCATGGCATTGCTGTGACGTTTCACTGTCGTATGCTGTTTATCTGCTATGTAGACTTGATAAGGCTGGTGAGTGGATAATTCTGCGGGGAAGGGGAGTGTGAGCGAATGGAATGATGGAGGAAATGTTGATTGGATGTTGGGTTTGAGTGTGTGGAAGAGAAGGACAGTAAAACTCTGTTGGTGAGTCAGTTGGGGTTGGTCTGCTGAAGAGGATAGATGAGAGTAGGGTCTGTGGTTTATTGTTTTGGGAATAAGAGGGAGCAGGAGGAGGTAGATTAAGGGGGTAGAGCAGGCAGAGATGTAACAATTAAGCACTGAACTAAATGTAACCATAAGCATGATAAACTGAGTGCATTTCTTGTTAATAAAACTTTATTTTGTTTCACACTGGGCTGGATTCTTTGAGTACCAGGGGGAAGGTCCTGAGTTGTATGGTGCAGTGGTGAAGTGGAAGGTGAATTACAAGGTGTGTAAGTGGTTGCAGGGGTGCTCAGCTGTGGGGTCTAAGAGAGTCAGATGCTCAGGTGAGACGCTGCATCCGGTGACACAGGTGTGCTCAGCGAAAAAGGGGTGCTAGTTGTGTATGAAGCTCCAGGCTGTTTGCTGTGGGACCAAAAACGGGTCAGAGGCCACAGGACCAGTGGGAGAGTAAATGGGGATGCCCAGAGGTGGGAGCAGAAAAAGGACATTGGGGAAAAAATGATCCACAGAGTAGGCAGCTGTCAATTGATTGTGTTCATTGTTGGGACCTTTTTAAGGAAGAGGTAAAAAGGAGTCCCCAGGTGAGCGGGATCGTGGCAATTGCAACCATAGTGGGTCTAGAGAATCTGGATCGGTCCGAACTGGACCCGGAGATGTGCAGTGGAATGGGCATGATTCTTGTAAGTGTGTCGGCAACAGAATGCCTTGCCCTTCTTTCTGCCCACCCACCCATCCAATCTAAGACTACTGAACACATCCCATTTAGCAGGCATAACAGACTTTTCATCTGCAGTGCTGTTAACAGAACTGAACCAGATGCCTGCTTGGGCCAGCCTTTCCCAACCAGGGGCCTTCCAGATCTGTTGGACTACAACTCCCAGCAGATCTGGAGGGCCTCTGGTTGGAAAAGGCGACTTAGATCTGTCCACACCAGCCAACATTTCTCCTGAGGGTGACAACCTCCACGTCATCAAAAAAAGAGGAAATGCATCGCCAAGAAAGGGTAAAAGAGGACACAGATCTGCATAAAAAGTGCTCATGCTAATTTATAGGTCTAGATGCATATCTAGAAGGAAGTAATTTAAATAGAAATACAACCCCTCTGCGCATCATGGTGTTTTTATCTTTAAAATAGATTTGGATCACACAGTCCTTCAAGTAGAGGATACCTTCAAAATGAGGATGGTTCTCTACAGCTCTTTAAACAGAGGCCAGTCCTTGGTGAAGTAGGACACATGGCCACTCCACCTGTCCTTGGCAGCTAGGAGAGCGTATACAGGGATATACAGCAGTTGTTTTTGAACTTGGAGTGTAACCAAGGTCATTGAAATCTGATTCCTGATTGGTGTGTGTGTGTGTGTGTGTTTGAGAGAGAGAGAGAGAGAGAGAGAGAGAGAGAGGGAGAGAGAGATGGGGTGGTAAAGCAACATGATCTCATGCAGGAAGAGAGATGGACTGGTTTAAGTATGTGGGGAGGAAAAGAACTGAGCAAAGATATCCCTGTTTCCATGGCAGGATGGAATGAGATAACCCATGTTCATTCTCTTGGATCTGATGGGCCAAATTCAGGAAGAGGAAGGGTGGAAATATGGGCGCTACTTTTTTTTAGCTAGGAAAGATGCAAACCTCCCATTCCCATTCATCTGGTTATTTGACTATTCAAATAAAGATGCTACATCCACAAGTGTTTCTGGTTTAGCAGGACCCAGTGCTATGCATCAACAAACCACTCGCCAGAGGGGGATGTGAGCTACTTCCGCATGGAATCCTACTGCCGCCGTGAACATAAGAACCTAAGAAGAGCCCAGCTGGATCAGACCAAGGGTCCATCCAGTCCAGCATTCTATCTACACAGTGGCCAACCAGCTGCCCATGGGAAATCCACAAGAAGGACATGAGTGCAATAGGATCCTCCCACCCAACTTCCTTAGGAAACAGTGTACATCGGGTTACTACTTCCAGTACTGGAGGTAGCACATAGCCATCAGGACTAGTAAGCATTGATTGCCTTATTCTCCAGGAATTTGTCCAATCCCTCTTTAAAGCCATCCAAAGTGGTGGCTATCTTTAACCAAAGTGGTGTCTTTCTGGAATCGTGCACAGGATCGATTACATGGCCCCTCTTTCCTGCCTGATTGCTCCCCAAGCTACATGAGAACTGGATGGGAAAGACCCACATGACTGTCCAAACCCAAGTGGTTTTGGTCCTCACTTGCATCATGCCATGGCAATGTGAGTTCACACCATAGGGAACCATCTTCCACATTGTAGCCATTGTGTGAGTGGGGCTGGAGTTAGGGTGACCAGATAAAATCCAGGTCAGGGCTCATGTAACTTTAACAGTTGTAGGGAAAAGGGAATTTCAGCCAGTGTCATTTGTATGAAGTTAGTTCCTGGTGAAATTCCCTCTTCATCACAACAGTTAAAGTTACCAAGCCTACAACATTGGCAGATGTCTTCCTTCAATGATCTCTGTAGCCAGAAATTAGGCCTGTACTTACTCCGTGCTGTAGGACAGTTGACATTTCTGGACCTCACATCCCCATGATCACTTGTTTCCCCTGCACTGGTAGTACTGCTGGTTCTTGATGCTGCTGTGGCAAAAAAGAAGAGCTTTCAGAAGCAATAGGATGAGCATGGAGTGTTTTGAAAGGTTAACGTCACAAAAGTGTCAACATCACCATATTATTCTATTTTAAATCATTTAAATAACGTAACAACCAACGGTATAACATAGCAAATTAACGTAGTAGCTAACTAGTTAATTACTACCTAACACAAACCTCCATTTAAAATAGGAGGCTTGCCGAAATGGCTGCCTGCCCTCATCCTTTTCTTCCCCGCCCAGGAGAGACCTGTGGAATGGAGGCAGGAGGAGATTTCTACCACCCTCCTGTCAGCCCCGTTTTTCATGGCAAAGACAAGGGAATAGGAGATTCTCCAACATCCCTCCCATAGATCACAATTTCTTCTCCAATAGACCACAATGTTTTGTTCGATTTTTTTTGTCCGAAATAACCATTCCTGTCCACAATACATTATTACACATTAGTAAAGTTCAGCATTGTCCCAACGAAATTAACTGTTCATACGCATGTACTCACTAACACAAACCACCATTTTAAATTGGAGTTAGTTACTACCTAACACAAACCTCCATTTAAAATAGGAGGCTCGCTGAAATGGCTGCCTGTCCTCATCCTTGTTTCCCCCCCCCCCCAGGAGAGATCTGTGAAATGGAGGCAGGAGGACATGGCTCCCTCCTGCCCACCCCATTTTTCATGGCAAAGACAAGGGAATAGGAGGTTCTCCAACATCCCTCCCATGGACCACAATTTCTTGTCCCATAGTCTAAAATTTCTTGTCCCATGGACCACAATAGTAGTAAAGTTAAGCATTGTCCCAACAAAATTAACAGTATATGCCCATTTACTTAAGCCCAAGACAGAAAATATAGAAAAGATACCTTCAGTTTCCACGTTTCCTACGTCTGTAGGCGTCTCCAAATCTAAAATTGAAAAACATCAGACGTGAGCTAAAGACATGAAAAAGAATAAGGAAGCTCGCGATTTGAAAATAGATGGAGATGCGGAACTACGTACCTCTGGGAGAGTCAGGCATGCTGAGGTTGTTCTCCACATCTATAGTTCCAAGTTCATTGCTAAAGAGTTCCTCTGACCCTTCTGCAAGCGGGAGCACCAGTGGGGAAATTACTGGGGAAGCAGCAGGAACTGGGACGCGATGGATGCTTAGACTCCTGCTAACGCGATTGGGTTGGATGGTAGCATCCCCCCGAAAAATGCTATGAAGCTCCTCAAAAAAGGGGCAGGTGGCAGCATCATTCCCTGATCGTGCATTGTGATTCACGACCCTCCGATATTCTTGCCTCATAGCCTTTGCCTTCGTCCTGCACTCCTTCGCAGAGCGGGTATGTCCTCTTCTTCGCATCTGCTGTGCAATTTCTTCATAAGAATCTAAGTTCCTATGGCTGGCCCTAAGTTGAGCCTGAACTTTCTGCTCCCCAAAGAAGTCCAGCAGGTCGAGAATCTCTGCCTTTTTCCACGAAACTCCCCTTCCTGGAGCAGCCATTTCGATGGATGGAAAAGGATTCCACCAGGACAGGGGAAAAAACTGGCTACGAGCTTCACACGTTGCCCAGGTAATGGAGTCACCTGAGGGCAGAGGACTCAGAACATCAGAAGCCCTGCCCAAATTCCACCCACCGCACATACGTATATGCGCACATACGCATAACGTCATCACCAAACCCCGCCCGATCACCGCCCCATTACATCGATAACGCGCCTCCTCAAAAGTTGTTTACATGGCCATAAGGCGCTTTAACTCCCGCGGTAAATTTTATGTCACTATTTAACGCGCATTCGATAATGCGCATAAGCGGAGATAAAAAGAGCCTCAACCTCCGATTTGTGCTCCACTCTTGTAGAGGTAAAATCTGTAATGTGCCTTGAAAGAGCTTTAAATCGCTCTTGTAGAGGCACCCCAGGTATATGGTGAACTTTATTTGAGACAATGCTAATGGGATTTTTGCAATCAATGGGAAAGCATCAGTAAGATGTATAATCAATATCTCTTTATTTTCCCACCCAAAAGTCTTGAGTGATACTATTTTTGAAATTGGAAGTTTTGGATCCATGCTGAAGCAGACATCTGAACTCTTGTGATTTGCCACTTAAGAATACTATTTATCAAGTCAATGAACCGAAGGCTACTATTTATGAATGGAGAAAGCCACCTAATGTGCTATTCTGAAGGGGAGAAAGAGCGTGACTCATAAGTACTGGGAAAGGAAGCCTGTGTCCAAAAGCATCCTGGGTGGCCCCCATCCCTTTACCGGGTCACTACTATGTCACAGAAACACCATGCACAAGATTTAATGGGGGCGGGGGTTGGGCATACTGTAGCGGAACATTTAAGGAAAAACAATGCACTAAAACAACTTTCCAAAAATGCTCCTTTTCCAGAGGGGACCTGTGGATTGGGGACAGTATTAGGGTGGCCATATGGAAAGGAGGACAGGGCTCCTGTATCTTTAACAGTTGCATCGGGTGTCCTTTGTGTGCATGCAGCATCTTGTGAAATTCCCTCTTCATCGCACCGGTTAAAGCTGTAGGAGCGATACTAGAGTGACCAGATAGAAAAGGGGGCAGGGCTCCTGTATCTTTAACAGTTGCATCGAAAAGGGAATTCCAGCAGGTGTCCTTTGTGTGCATGCAGCATCTTGTGAAATTCCCTCTTCATCGCACCGGTTAAAGCTGTAGGAGCGATACTAGAGTGACCAGATAGAAAAGGGGGCAGGGCTCCTGCAGCTTTCACTGTTGTGATGGAGAGGGAATTTCAGCAGGTGCTGCATGCAGACAAAGGACACCTGCTGCAATTCCCTTTTCAATACAGGGATACAGGAGCCCTGTTAAAGATACAGGAGCCCTGTCCTCCTTTTCATACGGTCACCCTAACAGTATCATCTGTCACAAATGGTCCCAATGTGCTCTTCATCCGCATTAAATTGGCTGTTTGGATTGACTAGTTGTCTGTTTCTTGGTGGAGATCTATGCAATAGGAGGGTGCCCCTATTCAGCATCCAACACTGATAGGTGCACTGCGGACTAGTACCATCAGTATGTCACAATCTTTGAAATAAATAGTGTTCCAAAACAAACCCCAAACCCTGGGCCCGTTGGTACCTCTTTCCTTGCAGTACCTCCAGCCCCCTTCTGCTGTAGCACTATAGCACTAAATCTGGCAACTTTTGATAAATAAGTATTTCCAGGCACTTTTAAATGACATCTTATGCATGTAGGTTAAAAAAAATACTGCTTTTCTCTGTCTAAACATGCATAGGAGTGTACCCTAACTCTAGAGTGACCATATGAAAAGGAGACAGGGCTTTTGTATCTTTAACAGTTGCATTGAAAAGGGAATTTCAGCAGGTAAAAAAAAAAATCCTGCTTTTCTTGTAATATAACCTGTGACAGCTAACAACGTATAATTAAAACCAACAACACATTAATCTATGAACCAGTACAAAACTCAGCAAGTACAAAACCATTAGGACCAAACCAAAATTCAAAGCACGACAATCACACCTCCAGTGAGACCCTTAAAAATCTGCTTATCAGCCCCACAGAATATGAGAAGACGCCCAAAATAAAAATTCGAATCAGCCCAAAGGCTACCTCAAAGAGTCAGGATTTAGCCCGGTACCTGTATGCATATAATATTTGGACCCGATGGACCTCCCTGGGGAGTGTACTCTACCAGATTGGCACCACAACAGAAAAGACCCTGCTCCTAATGGATGTACACTGTGTCTCATTTGGTGGAGGCACATGGAAGAAAGCCTCTGAGGTAGAACAGAGTGCAAAGGTCACCACCTACAGGAGAAGGCCCCTCCCCAGCAACTCTGCAAGGGAGATGCTGCTGCTCACTTTGCCCCCATTTTGTGGCTAGAGAGGAACGGGCCTTGCCCAAGACCACCCACCAAGGGAATCTGAGAGCAGGCTTCCATGTTTTCATTTTCAGGGCAAGTCTCCTTCCATAGCCTGAATGGCAAACAGTTATGGCATGCACATCCCGTGGAATGAGCAGTGCGTCCCCGCAGTGTCTTGCTGGCACTCATATTTATGAAACGAACATGCCTGTTAGTGAGTTGCCTTGCCTTTGGCTACCCACCTCTGGATAGATGCACACAGAGCGATGTTTTCTGAGGCCGTTGATCAAGGCAATGCGCACCGAGTCACCAAGCAGGTATAGCAGAGACTACTAGAACCTCCCCACCCACAGTATTTGCTATTGCTCTGCACTGCCTATAGCATCAGGGCAATCTTTCACCTTAACGATAGCCAAGGAGGCAAGCCGGAAAAAAGTTGTAGGGCCAGTCTTAAATCCAGCTTAAGCAAATGTGTTCCAACGAAAGTCTCCTCCTCCTCCTCCTCCTCCTCCTCCTCCTCCTCCTCCTCCTCCTCTTCCTCCTTCTCCCAAAAATGCATCCCCCGTTGACACACAATGTGGTTTGGCCAGTTGCTTCTGAAACCAAGTCCTGGGAAAGCCAAAGAGATGGGTAGCATGGATCTAACACCACAATCCATCACAGATATGACGGGGATGAATGAAAAGGGGGCAAGGGGGGTGAGCATCCAAGAGGAACACAAAAAGCAAGAATAGTCTCAGGACGTTAGAAACAAATTTATTGGGAGGCTGGGAAAGCAACCATCTGTTGTAAATAATTTCTGCAGATGTTGTTACAATCCCCTGAAGGCCTAATAAAAAGCAAGAGGCCGAAACGCGTCGGGGCTTTCCCCCCTCCAATCGATTCGGGGTTTGTTTGTTTTTTAGCATTCTGAGACTATTCTCGCTTTTTGTGTTGATGAATGGAAAGGGACAGAGTTCAGTTGATGGCAAACTTCCCTTGGTCATTTGCTTTGCTTTAACTGAAGTGGGTGGCTTGTGCAAATTACCTGCACACCTTTCCCCCCCCCCCAAAAAAAAATAAATAAAAGGAAGTCATTTGGCTAGGAATGGCCACGCTTACTAAATTGAACCTCCATATTCAGAGGCAGCGTACCACTGCTGGCCGAGGCCAAGTAATGGCAGAAGGCAAGTTGGCTTGATGTATGTCTTGTGGCTTCTTGGAAGCCTCTGGTTTATTGCAAAGGAGGAACATTAGCACAGCTATAGAGCATACGCTTTCCATGTAGGTGTTCCTAGGTTTGGTTAGCGATGTCCGCTTAAAAGGATTTCAAGGGAGCAGAAGATCCTTGTCTAAATTTTGGAACAGCTGCTTCCAGTTGGTGTAGACAGTACTTGGACCAATTGTCTGGCTCAGTAGAAGTCAACATCATATGTTTCGCTTATCCAGTTTTGTGAAAGAACCTGCCCATCCGGGAAGCATAAACTAGGCTGGGACCCTGACATTTCTTTTTTCTGTACAACACCTAACACACTGTTAGCACAAAGCAGATATTAAAGTGCAGGACTGTTCAATGTGCAATGTGTTTAATTAGGCTGACCATATGAAAAGGAGGACAGGGCTCATGTAACTTCAACAGTTGTAGAGAAAAGGGAATTTCAGCCAGTGTCGTTTGTATGCAATTAGTTCCTGGTGAAATTCCCTCTTCATCACAACAGTTAAAGTTGCAGGCACTATACTAGAGTGACCATATACAAAAGAAGGCAGGGCCCCTGCAACTTTAACTGTTGTGATGAAGAGGGAATTTCACCAGGGACTAATTGCATACAAACAACACTGGCTGAAATTCCCTTTTCTCTACAACTGTTAAAGTGATATGAGCCCTGTCCTCCTTTTCATATGGTCAGCCTAGTTTAATTCTGATATTAAAAAAATGTTGCCTTTCCGGTCTCCTCTTCAGCTGACCCAACCAAGCTCCAAATACCCCCAACAAATGGAATGATTAAGGAACAGCCTTCCCAGAAAGGTTTACCTGTTGCTATCGTTATGGGCTTCCCAACACCTGGTCAAGACCTTTTCAATTCACCCAGGCCTTTTAAATATCAGATGTCTTATTGTCGGGGGCATGTTTTAATTGTCTTAATTTTAATTGTTTTATAAATTGTATGGCATTGAATTGGGTTAATATCATATTTGTTTTGTGAGCCATCTGAAGAATTTGTGTCAAGATGTACAGTAAATAAGTATTTATTTTAAAATAGGCTGACCAGATAAAATCCAGGTCAGGGCTCATGTAACTTTAACAGTTGCAGAGAAAATGGAATTTCAGCCAGTGTCATTTGTATACAATTAGTTCCTGGTGAAATTCCCTCTTCATCACAACAGTTAAAGGTGCAGGGGCTCTGCCTTCTTTTGTATATGGTCACTCTAGTATAGTGCCTGCAACTTTAACTGTTGAGATGAAGAGAGAATTTCACCAGGAACTAATTGCATACAAATGACACTGGCTGAAATTCCCTTTTCTCTACAACTGTTAAAGTTACATGAGCCCTGACCTGGATTTTATCTGGTCACCCTATTTTAAAATGCAAAAAAACTCAGGAATGATTTTAGCCCAAGCAAACTGTTCTTGTTAATACCTGCCTGCTGTCTTCCTTGGGAGAGGGGAAAAAAGAAAGAAAAAAATGGTTTGGCTATTGTGGCTATTTGTTCATTAGGGCTTTGTGATAGCTAATAGAACCTCCATGTTCAGAGGCAGTATAACTCTGAATTGAACTCTGAATACCAGTTGCTGGTGGGGTGGTGGGATAATAGGGGAGAACATTGCCTTCAGGCCCTCCTTGTCGATTTCCTGGAGGCTTATGGTTGGCTACTCTAGAGAACAGAACTCCAGAGTAGATGGCCCCATTGTCTCATCCAGTGGGACTCTTCTTGTATTCACAATTATTTGCACTATTCACACACACAAAGAGAGTTGGCAATGCAATATCATTTTCAGCGCCACCTTCCACTCATTTAAGAGCATGCAGACTTTTGTATGTCACAGGATTCATTTCCCAGCAGAGGAGAAAACCTAGCTTCAGCGCGCAAGGGAGGCAAGCTTTCTGCAGTCACTTAGGGTTGGTAGTGGCACAAGCCAGAACTACTTCACTCTCCAAACATATATCAAAGTTAAGAGGAGATGAACTGCCTTGCAGGATCAGAGCAAAGTCCATCTCGCCTAGTCTCTTGTTTCCAACAGTGGCTAGCCGGACACTACAACATCCAATCCTACAAAGCACACAATGAGCAATATGTGATAGGGCAATTGTATCAAACTTCTACACAACCTCTCGAACAAACCATGCTCATATGAATCTCCAAGCAGCTCCTGAGAATGAAGCAAACTTTTCATTTCGAGGGCCTATGCCTTGCGCCACACACAAAAGCCCTTTTTCCTGGATACGTTCTCTCTGTATAGGAACCATTCCAAAAATCGGTCCTGTTCTTCTAAGCCATATGCTGTGCTCGTACAGGAAGACATTAGATAAAATCCATCCCTAGGTAATAATACTCACATCAGGGTGGTGCAGTCTCTTTCCCAGGCTTCTGTCTCTCTCTCTCTTCCCTCTTCAATCCCTGTACCTTATCAAGTCATGACAGAGACAGACAAAAAGCGAGTGAACGCAGCAGAGATAGGAAGGAGCAGTGTGGGTAAATTTGCAGAGACAATAAGCCATTTTTTTTTTTTTTTTGCATTTCGGTCAAACTTGCTGTACCAGTTTGCGTTTCTTTAACCCATCAGCATGAAGGTGGTTCACTGGAGCTGAATATGACAAACCGGTTCTGCTATAATACAAAGAAGTGGTCAGACTAGTTTCCCACAAACTCTACATAGAGATTTGATTGTTTTCCCATAATTACAGCTTAGTGTGGCTGGTCAAAGTCAGTCAATCACATTAACAAAACAGTTCTCTCTCTCTCTCTCTCTCTCTCTCTGCAAACCCCCCCCCCCCTTCATCTACCACTAAGACGGGAAATCTTGTTTCCTTCTACATCACTGTATCTTTTACAGATATGGAAAAATATATAGGCCTAACTACCGGGTTTAACCCTTAATTTCTCATCTTTTGTCAGTTTACTTTTAAGGAAGGCCACTGTGTACTTTAGCTTAGCATTTGTCAGCTGTTGCGCTCAGGAATCTTTGAGCACCGAATCTGTGCCATTTGTGGAGCCGCACATTTGGGGAGAGAAAAAATTCTCAAGCCAAATGTTCGTTGTTTGGAAAAACGACAACGAAAACGCGACTGAAGTTTGTTTGTTTTTTTTTTTAAAAAAAAGTTCAGCCCAAAATGTTCAAATTTCAAGCAATAGAATTTGAAAACTGAAATGTTGCCAAGTTCTGAAATGGTGCAATGTTTTGCTGTGTCACAATGGCTACAAATGGTCAATTTCCATCCCTTCTAATCAGTGGAGGCTGGTGGCTCAGATATCAGTGTGTGTGTGTGTGTGTGTGAATCCGTTCCGGGTTTCAGTCACAACCAGTCAGAACTCTAAAGTAGGCTAACCATTTGAAAAGGAGGACAGGGCTCATGTAACTTTAACAGTTGTAGAGAAAAAGCAATTTCAGCCAGCATCATTTGTATGCAATTTGTACCTGGTGAAATTCCCTCTTCATCACAACAGTTAAAGCTGCAGGGGCCCTGCCCTCTTTTGTATCTGGTCACTCTAGTATAGTGCCTGCAACATTAATTGTTGTGATGAAGATGGGATTTCACCAGGTACTAACTGCATACAAATGACTCTGGCTGAAATTCCCTTTTCTCTGCAACTGTTAAAGTTACAAGAGCCCTGTCCTCCTTTTCAAATGGTCAGCCTATCTAAAGGAGTTATCGAAGGTGTAAGTTGTCCCTCTGATTTAGGGAACCAGCTGCTTACAAAATGATCCCTTTTAAAAGCTTTTAAACCAGGGCTGAGCTAAAAGGGGACGATAGCCCAGAGAGCTTCGGCTATGGGGCAGTAAGTGTAAATAATAATAATAATAATAATAATCACCAATATAGCACTGAAAGGCACTTCCTCTTTTTAATTATCTTTCATGGTGGATTGTTACATAAGAAGAAACTGAGAGCCAATCTACACTACTGCTTTAAAATGGTTTATAACATTTATTAACCGGTTTAAAACTGTTATAAACCATTTTAAAGCAATAGTGTAGATAGGCTCATCTATTCTGGAAGAACTGCCAATGTTCCAGTCCTGGAAGCTTTGTTTTTGCCCTCAGTGGTGTTGGCATGTAGCCAAATCTGCCTGTCTTCGTAATGCCAAGGTAGATAGATAGACTTGATTCCTGATTGGTTGGAATCACTCCATAAAGGAGAAAGAAGCTCTAAGAGTGAAAAAAAATGGGACAAAAGCAGTAGATTGGGAAAACAATGATGTGAACTGTCTTGAAAAAAATATGAACTTCCTTAGATGGAGGTGTTTTGCGAGAAGCCATACATTCTGGGGGGCCCTGAAGGCATGACTTTAGTGCTGAAACCAAAAATCTGCAAAGTTGAGCCCAACGGTACTGAATCTCTTCTTCTATGTGTATCAGTGGCAGCTGGGTTTTTAATTTATACTGCATACCGGAGCATATCCTCCCAAGGTACTTGTTTGACTTGAAGAATCAGTGATCAAAGTGGATTACATGTTAACTCCCATAATGTTTGGCTGGTGCTCTAATCTTGCCTGTTCCTGCCCTCTTTCATCACTGGGGAGAAGAACAGCAGCTTTCTTGAGTTGGTACCAAGCTTTGCTAGGATTCATGAGCTCTGGAATTTTGAAAATGATCATGTGTGGGATTGGACACATTGGAAGCATGCGAACATTTGGTATATGGATGCCTCCAATGGCGTGATACGCCCACAGGGAGAGGTCCAGGTCCAGGGTTCACATTTATATCCTAATGTGAACTTCTAGAGCAGGCACCCCCCAACCTGGGGCTTTCTAGATATTATGGACTTCAACTCTCATGCAGCCCCAGCCAGCATGGCCAATGGTCAGGGATTATGGGAGATGTGGTCCAAAACATCTGGAGTGCACCGAGTTGGAAAGGGCTTGGGAACAAAATGGTTGGATTAGAGAGACTGTGATATGATCCAACAAGGCAATTGTTCATTTGGTGTTCCCGCTGCTGAAGAGCCAAGCCCCTTTTAGAACTGAACATCAGCTTTTCTCTTCAGCACTAGAAACAAATAAACAAACAAAAAAATCTGGCTTTGTGTATAGGTCTTGTCATATTGGTTATTTAGATCACAGTTTAAATGTAAACACATGTAATAAGATATAGCTGGGAAAACATATTTGATATTACAGATGGTTGAAGTGGGGAGGGCAGCTGTGCTCTTTCCAGAAATATGAGCTCTAGCCCCAGTTGTTATGCTCTAATTACTCCTAGCTTGGATTAATGCAATGCACCCTCTATGGGGCTGTCCTTGAAGGCTGTCTGGGCACTTCAGTTAGTTCAGCATGTGATGACTAGTCTTTTGTCTGAATATGGCAGGACAAACTGTATTAAGCCAACTTTCTTTGAACTTCATTGGTACATGTGTCTGGTGGCTAATTCAAGGTGGAGGCTTTGGTTTTAGAGCCTTAAATAATGTGGGACTTGGTATATCAGGAACCCTTTCCTTTCCTATCAACCTGCTTGAGATCTGCGCACTATTGTTTTGTAATGATGATGACTGATATGGTGACCATTTGGAAAGGAGGACAGGGCTGCTTTATCTTTAACAGTTGCATAGAAAAGGGAATTTCAGCAGGTGTCATTTGTATGCATGCAGTATCTGGTGAAATTCCCACTTCGTCACAACAGTTAAAGCTGCAGGAACCCTGCCTAGAGTGATCAGATACAAAAGAGGGCAGGGCTCCTGCAGCTTTCACTGTTGTGACGAAGTGGGAATTTCACCAGGTACTGCATGCATACAAAGGATACCTGCTGAAAATTCCCTTTTCTATGCAACTGTTAAAGATACAGGAGCCCTGTCCTCCTTTCCATAGGGTCACCCTACACATGTACAACTGCTCCTTAGAATGTGCGAAGCAAATGTGAGGCTGACATAAGATGATGGCCTAAAGATATGTGCAATCTGAGCTTAAAAACAGTTCAAAATTCTAACCAAAAAGAGCTGGATCCTGTGGCCTGTGTCAATTATTTCTATTATGACAAGCTGACTGTATACATTTGCTTATTTTGAGTAGCTTATTCTGTTGTTGTTGATCATACGGAGGATGAAGGAGTATGCAGGGCACTGGAAAACTCAGCTTCTCTGTGTTTTGAAATTTCACTATTCATAGCCCATGTCCATTAAATCTTGAGTCTCCAACAAGGTGCCTGTAGGCACCAATGTGTTTGCGGACACCTCTTTTGGTGCCCACCGAACTCTCTGTCCCTCCTGCTTTCTGAACAGTCATGCCCGCATGGCAGCCATTTTGTGAGAGCACCCACAAGACTCGCAACATTCCAGAGGTGCTTACTGACCTAAAAATGTCGGGGGACCCCTGCTTTAAACCCTGCCATAAAGGCTAGAAACTCACTTTTTTGTTCTTTTTAAAGCAAGTCTGAGATTCTCAAGTAACTAAAGTCTGTGATGCTAAATTCCTTACTCAGTAGTACCATACTTTGCGCATCTTGCAGCAATCATAAATATGCACAGGCCTTACCATGAAGCTAAAGACAGTGCTGGGAAGCATGCCTATTACAGAGCTAGCTGTTGGCCTTATTCTATATATTCTTCATGAAACACCGTAGTGGAATCCCCAATTGTTCCTTGTGCAATACTCTTGGCTTTTGCATTTCATTGTCTTCACATCAGCCAGTTATACAGGATTGTGGGGACCAACCACTTGGTTACTGCACATACAGATGTCATATATCTTATGTAAGTAGCAGGTTTGTAAAGACTCAAATAGCCAACTGACTGCTGCTGTTCTCCAGAGATCAGGAGTTTGCAATCCAATCTGCAAACAATTTCTAGAAAAGGAAATGTATTTAGGAAGGGAGGGAGAAACCTTTCCAAGTTTCTGAAGTGTTGGAATCTTTTGTGCTGCCTTAACGGCATGTGAAAAATATTGCCAACGTTATTTTTGGTATGCAGAAAAACGTTTAGCTTCTCCACTCAGATCCCCCCCCCCCCCAAGCCAATATTTTCACTGGGCTAATGGACCTTTTCTTTTTGAACACTTTATTTCCTCAATTCAAGGAACTCTTTGCATATGTATAGGACTTTGCAGTCTTGCAACATTTCTGCATGAAAAATGCAAGTCAGGTCACTGATATACCCATTTTATAGATGAGATTATTGAGGTGATAGGATACTTGATTATGACCAGTCAATGAAGCCATGACTTAACAGGGAGAGTGTATTGAGTGTTTGTGTGCAAGTGTGTGTGTGTGTGTGTGGGGGTACCCAGGTATCTGAGAGCATTACTCTATGATCAGGGTTGATTTCTTGCGTCCGTTTGCAATTGTGTTGTCGGAATATCAGTTTTGAACAAATGAACCTGCCTCATAATATCAAGGCAGGATCTACAGTACTGCTGTATAACGGTACTGAAGCGCACTGATAACTGTTGGGGTCTAAGTGTGTCATCAGACATGCATCGTATCATGCTCGTTACAAGACCTTTTTATTCTCCCAGCATTTTAACAGCTAAATGAACCCAATTTTAACCCTTTGCTGTTTTAAATTTGTATTTTAATCTGTATTAATCTCTGCTGCTTGGTTTTATCCTGGTTGAGTTTTCTATATTGTATGTTATTTTGTGTTTTTAGATTGTTGTTTGTTTTATATTTCTTAAAATGATCTCATGGTTTTAATTTTTGTGAACTGCACAGAGAGCTTCGGCTATAGGGCGGTATAAAAATGCAATAAATAAATAAATAAATAAATAATAGCCACTCATGTTTTTTTGCAGGTCCTTTTGATGACGCCGCCCACCTCTGGCATGTCTCCAGCTCCATCTGGTCTATTTTTCCACAACAAAAAGAGACCTGGTAAAACTGATTTTTTTTAAAAAATGAAACTTGCCGCCATTTCCTGCTGTGTGCAGGAAAAGCAGTGTAATAAAAACACCCACTGAATGGCCACGCGGTCGTTGCTGCTTCTTCTTTCTTCCCCGTGTGAAGGAAGAGGAAGCTGCTAGTCCCTATTGTGGGACAACAGAAAGGAAGCCAAAGCAACGGAAGGGAAACACGATTTCCCCTTCCCTCCATGAAACATTCCATATACCATTTTCAAACCGCTTTCATAGTGCTATGTCCTGCTTGGTGTAGACGTGATAATTTCTTCATCTAGGCAGAGATTTTGCTTGTCCCTTCTATATCCGGTGGAGGCTTGCGGTTTCAATGTCAGTGTGGCGGAGAATCCACTTTGGGTTTCTGTCAGAACTCTAAAGGAGCTATCCAAGGTGCAATTTATTTATTTATGTATTTAGATCTGACCTTTTTCCTGCAAGGAATCCAGGGTGGTGTACATAATCCTCCTCTGCTCCATTTTATATCCCCACAACAACAACCCTGTGAGGCAGGTCGGGCTGAGAGTCTGTGACTGGCCCAAAGTCACCTAGTGAGCTTCCATGGCCGAGTGGGGACTAGAACCTGGATCTCCCGACTCCCTGTCCAACACTCTAGCCACTGTGCCATACTGGCTCTCTGGCAATGTCAGTGGAGCAGTGAATCCACTCCAGGTTTCAGTCAGAACCAGTCAGATCTCTAAATGAGCTTATCCAAGGTAGCTCCTTTAGAGTTTTGACTGGTTCTGACTGAAACCCGGAGCGGATTCATTGCCCTCTGACATTGGAGCCACCGGCCTCCACTGTCTCTATCCAATTGCTGATGCCGGGGGCTGAACCGTGGGCCTTCTGGGTGGGATGTATCCAATGGTAGCTTTGCCTGTAGTGGAAAGTACTTCTGCTTATTCAAGCTGGGGCACCTAATTTTGTTGATTCTCCCCACATAAGCTCCCCATCCTCCCAAAAGCTGCTCCTGATTTTTGGGGAACTCTGGAACAGAACAGGATATGGTGCAGAGGGCTGCAGTTGGGAAGAGACAATGGGGGAAAAATTGGGTGTCCCAACGTGGGCAAGTAGAAGGCCAAGCCATGATTACAACCCTAGTCTCTACCACTGAACTATGGGGTCCCTTCCAAAATATGCATCCATGGCCTCAGCAGAATTCTGTTAAAATTTATTTATTTACTGATTTATTTCATGTGCATCCCACTTTCCGACCAGGAAACGGCATTCAAGGCAGCTAGCGTTTTACGCGTTAATGTTAGTGGTTCACCTTCTTTTCCCTGTATGGAATTATATTCTAGGATTTGTTCGTAATGATGTTTTTGTCCAGTCAAGAGTCAAAGTGATGTGCGTACAAGTCCAGCCAGCAATCGAAGAAGACAAAGAATCCTTCCTTTGGTGCAAACCAGGAGTGCAAGATGGGCTCCTGTCTAATTTGAATACCAATCCCTTTTAAGGTTCACTCACACCACCTTGTACAACACAGTTGTTGCTTCTTCTGCTTAGCATGTTGGGTGAATTTTAATAAACTGTTTCCTAGTACCAGTTAGGTCCCCGCTTGCCCTCTCCAAGCCTGGTAAATTTTGGCAGGGCCACGGGAAGTATGAGTATAGATGAGTAGAGAGTCACCAACACTCCACGCTTGCAGACCTGTTTGGAAGATGAGAATATTATTGGGATGAATGCAAAGATTAATTAGACAGAGCATTGCTGGTGGCCTATATGTGACTGTCCACCAGGGGGTGATCATAAGCTTCAAAGCTAGCCAGACTGGAATATTTGGTTGTTACTGCATATTTCAAGAGCGTGGGGAGACAGTTTAGCATTACATTAAAGAGAAACCAAGGCCTCACCGCTCTGGAGGTAGGGGAAAGGAAAGGAGGGCATTGTCCATTCCCCCACCCCAAAAACATGTAATCAGTAAGCCTATATACACCAGTTGCTGGGGATCGGGGGGGGGGGGGAATGTGCTGTTGCACCGTGTCCTGCTTGTGGGTCCCTGGCCGACAGCTGGTTGTCCACTGTGTGAACAGAGTGCTGGACTAGATGGACCCTCGGTCTGATCCAGCAGGGCTCTGCTTGTGTTCTTATGTATGTGCATTCCACACTTTGAATCCTCCGTTTTAGAGCTGAGTCATACCTGATGTTAGTTCCACATAGAGCTCAGTGTGGTCATTGCTGTTGTTGCGGCGGTGGTGAGAACGTACACCACAGGGTAGGCTGACCAGATAAAATCCAGGTCAGGGCTCATGTAACTTTAACAGTTGTAGAGAAAAGGGAATTTCAGCCAGAGTCATTTGTATGCAATTAATCCCTGGTGAAATTCCCTCTTCATCACAACAGTTAAAGGTGCAGGCACTATACTAGAGTGACAATAGACAAAAGAAAGCAGGGCCCCTGCAACTTTAACTGTTGCGATGAAGAGGGAATTCCACCAGGAACTAATTGCATACAAATGACACTGGCTGAAATTCCCTTTTCTCTACAACTGTTAAAGTTACAGGAGCCCTGACCTGGATTTTATCTGGTCACCCTAACAGTGCAAAGCAATGGTTTGTTTTGCTAAAAGTGCTTCCCAATTGGAAAGCTGAAGTGTGTGTGTAACTGTGCCCCACACTGCTCAATGCAAAAGGACATGTTATATTGGCAAACACATGTCCGAAACCCGCATTTGCAAAGGCGGAATTTAAAACCAACTTTTGAGGAAACAGAGGAAGTTGTCTCAAGGTTCCTTTAAACGAACGATTGATTGCACGCTCATGAATGGCCACTCACAAATGTTTGCGGGTCTTTTATATGACGTTGTGAATGACCAGGATGTCTCCCACAGCATCCATTGGAAATTCTGTCATGAAAATAACCACTTTTAAAGTGGTAACGTCTGAGAAAAGCAGGATTTTCTGCCACTAGATGGCGCTGTCTCAATGGAACTGAATTGAGGGGAGAATTCAATTCAAACCATATGGTCACCCCTCTCTATCCATGTAAATAAGCCCATAACAATCGTGCCCAAAAGCAGGAAGCACAGACACCGCCGGTAAGCAATGCAATTTCATCTTAACTTAAAGACGCCTTTAGACCAAGTTAGACCATTGGTCCTAGCTCACTATTTAGGGTGACCATATGAAAAGGAGGGCAGGGCTCCTGTATCTTTAACGATTGTATAGAAAAGGGGATTTCAGCAGGTGTCATTTTGTATCTGGTCAAGAGGGCAGGGCTCCTGCAGCTTTAACTGTTGTGATGAAGAGGGAATTTCACCAGATGCTGCCTGAATACCAATGACACCTGCTGAAATTCCCTTTTCTATGCAACTGTTAAAGATAGAGGAGCCCTGTCCGCCTTTCCACATAGTCACTCTATCACTATTGCCTACTGACCAGTAGTGGAAATCCAGGGTTTCAGACAAGAGTCTCTCTCAGCCCTAACTGGAAAAGGCAGAGATTGAACCAGGACCTTCTGCCTGCTACGATGTGCTAGGGTGACCAGATAAAATCCAGGTCAGGGCTCATGTAACTTTAACAGTTGTAGAGAAAAGGGAATTTCAGCCAGTGTCATTTGTATGCAATTAGTTCTTGGTGATATTCCCTCTTCATCACAACAGTTAAAGGTGCAAGCGCTATACTAGAGTGACCATATACAAAAGAAGGCAGGGCCCCTGCACCTTTAACAGTTGTGATGAAGAGGGAATTTCACCAGGAACTAATTGTATACAAATGACACTGGCTGAAATTCCCTTTTCTCTACAACAGTTAAAGTTACAGGAGCCCTGACCTGGATTTTATCTGGTCACCTTATAATAAATGTGACAGCTGATGGAGGGTGATGGAGTTGGTTATCCCCATATTATAGGTGCCATGGCCCTCCTGCACTAGAGGAGAAGAGGGGACAGAGGAGTGCACATTCCCATTATGATAAACATCCAATGTCTGAAGCAGCTCTAAATGGGCTTTGGAATTATACAAATTCATGGATGCTAAGGCTGCCTGTCAGTGGCTACTAGACATTGGCCTTCTCGACATTAGAGCAAAAATCCTGAACCCTTACTGGGCGTTCTTCTTCCAGAGTCTTTCTGGGTTTACGATCAGCACAATACATGTGCCTCCCCCCCCCCCCCATCCCCTTTTCGTGTGTGGCAGTTTCCTTTGTGGGGATGTTCCATATGTTCCATTTATGCAGCCTTTAGATGGTGCAGTGACAGTGCGGCAATTTTCCACGATCCCAGAAATACACCACGTCTTTGATGGCGGTGTATATTCATTACTGCATTTCTGAAGAGTTAAATCACGGTGGAATAAAGCACGGTGGAGGGAGAGGCACCGGAGGAGGAGGATGTCATGAAAAGGACCTGCAAACTTCATTAAGTAATCAATCTTGATCGCATGCTACAAGCTTGGTGTGGAGAAGCCCACCGTGGTTCTATATTTCCTCCGGTATTGGAGCCAGTTTACCTCTGTCTGCCAGTTACTGGGGAACATGAGTGGGAGGGTGTTATTACACTCATGTCCTACTTGTGGGCTTCCCATTGGGGAATCTGGTTGGCCACTGTGGGAACAGAGGCTATCCAGGGTTTTAGGAACAACTTTTCCCAGCTCTACCTGGAGATGCCAGGGATTGAAGCTGGGACATTCTGCATGAAAATCATGTGCTCTACCACTGAGCCACAGACACTGCTACTATGAGCCCCAGCCGTGTTCTGTGAGCTCTATTTATTTTGCACCCCACCCCCCATGAGTTTTCCTTTCTTATACATAAACTGGCTGAAGACACCCACTTGTAGCGATAGGAGTAGGGAAAAGGAACAATTATGTCTTTGTATGTGTGGGATGCACCTCCATCACACCTAATCCCCCCCACCTGGTTTGCCTCCGCTTTTATTACCTCTGAGGCAAAATCACGTCAAGCTTATGATCCCTTTCATCTGAATAGCTGCTCTTTCGCTCCTACGCTCCTTGGCTGTTAGCTCCTCAGCTCCATTCCACCCCTCCCCTTTTCTTTCTCCTTCCAGTCAGGTCCTGTCAGATGAGTACTCCAACCAGACTGCCTTTCTCCTGGGCAAAAATGGAACAACCCTTTAGTCTGGCTCTTTGGGGGCATCAAGGGAGTACAATCCTATCCTTGCAGAGATTCGGGCGTTGTATGATTTGAAAAAATGCTTTCGAGCCTGGGATGCAAGGTTTGGGTTTTATATTGAAGCTCGGAGCTGGCTGCTGGGAGAGATCGCTTTTCCGTGCCAGGATCTGATGCAATCCATTCAAGCCCCCAGTTCGTTTAAAACTTCACTGAGACGTAGGGTGCATTAAATGCACGTAGGGAAAACAATCCAGATGTTTAGTGTTCTAGGAAAGGCTGGGGAAGAGGCAGGGTGTTAGCAGGACAGGCACGGCATCATGTGAGTACCGTGCTGCAAATCTGCGCACCTGGCATGGCAAGAGTGCACTAAATTGCTGGTGTGATGGAGCTCTTAGAAGGAGAAGAGAGCAAAGTTGTTTTTTCCTTGCAGGATCTTGAGCAAGGCACCCTCCCACAGATCTCCAAGCCCAGTGCAAAGATGTACTATTTTATGCGTGAGAGTATATTAGGCACAGAACCTTGGATGGGCTGCAAAATTTACTTACATAGAATCTCCATTTCTACAGCTTCTCGGCAGAACGCAAAGTGATGAAACACCTAGCAAGGGTGGGTGGGTGCAGTGCACCCGTTGCCTTGTTGACCTTTGGAGGTTAATGACGTGTGCTTGTCATAAAATGACTTCCATCGCCCTGACCACGTGGAATGGAAGAACGCAAGATAAGCTGCTAAGAAGACCAGCCTTTTAGTCTTTGATTTTGTAGGAAAGAGCCCTGAGCCAAAGCAATTACTCATTGGCTTGGAGACTTTTCCTACAACATTTTGCACGGATATTCATGGCCTTCCGCGATGCCTTTGCTTTGGCACAACTTCCTAGTTCCTATGCCCTGCCCTAGCTCAAACTGTAACTAAGGGCGAAACTACGTGCTATGTTAAATAATTAGCATGCAGATGATCCTTGGCTTTTACTTCTGAGTAAGCACAGGTGGGGGCAAATCTAGGTAGGGTTTTTAAAAAAACCTTCCCACCCAGTCACACTCCCCTAAATTCTGCCTCACGGGGTTAAAAAAGGGGGGGATCCATTTGTGTCAATGGATTTTTTCTTTCTTCAGCCTCTGTGCGGGGGGGGGGGAATAATTGGGGGCAGGGAAGCAGCTGAGTGGAAAGATTTAAACCTTCCCTGGCTGCGTGTGATGGCTAGTGTGACCATATGAAAAGGAGGACAGGGCTCCTGTATCTTTAACAGTTGTGTAGAAAAGGGAATTTCAGCAGGGGTCATTGCTTTGCATGCAGCACCTGGTGGAATTCTCTCTGCATCACAACAGTTCAAGCTGCAGGAGCCCTGCCTAGCATGACCAGATACAAAATAGGGCAGGGCTAAAGCAGCTTTAACTGTGGTGATGAAGAGGGGATTCCACCAGGTGCTGCTTGCATACTAAGGACACCTGCTGAAATTCCCCTTTCAATACAACCGTTCAAGATACAGGAGCCCTGTCCTCCTTTTCATATGGTCACTCTAGTGGTGGCCTCAATCTGGATTGGGGCTCTGCATACATGCTTACTTGGAAATTAAGAAGTGAGGGCCTTGTGTTTATTGTAGCATTTAGTTTGGCTCTACGCCTAAGCACATTCAACTGAAAAAACACTGCACATTTCTTTCCTGTTTACCCCTGACTTCCCTTCCCTTCCTCTGCATCTCCTATGTTGACCTGTCCACTTGTACTCTCTAAAGCAACATGCACAGTGATGGCACTAAATAAATATATGAATAAATTAGTCTAATCCAGCGAGGAAGCCGGAATTCAGCAAGTTGTTAAGCCAAAGGCATCACTGAACAAGGGGATTTTGAATTTCAATACAGGTGGCATCAGGCGGTGGTTCTGGATCTTATTTCGGGCAAAGGAAGCGGCTAGGCTGAATGGGTAGGGTTGCTCAAAGGAGCAGGAAATCTTTGGGTGAGGCTGGAGGAGTTGTTGGAGCAATGGAAACAGGCAATGTATAAATCATGAAACAAGGAGGAAAAGCAGGAGAGGGAAGAGAGCTCTAAAGGTGATGATGATGAGCATGGGATAATTTGAATGCAGCATTTTTTATTTTGCTACATGGAAGATCGTAAACAAAAACCCTATGGCCCTAAGCTGATGTAATTATAACACCCCTGAGCACTTGCTTGCATAGAACCGGGCATATGTGGATTTCACTGGGAAAAGTCCTATGGTAGTGACCTATGCTGCAAAAACAAATAAAATTACTTGCAACTAGCACAGGCGCAGTTGTACACTAGACCCATGATTGCCAAGTCTGCATGTTATATTTGTCAACACGAGTGCATACCCGGAGCTTGGGAAAGGCCCTTCAGCCAGACTGGGGAACCTATTTCCAGTTGAGGTCTCCATTACTTGAGTCCAAACCTGTTGGGGCCCACATTCCAGCAGTGGGTGTGGCCTGGAGCCTAAAGTGGGTGGAGTCTGTTCCAAATTAGGTGGGGTTTTAAACTAGGTTGGGAGCCGTCTGAAACTACACTGAGGTCTACATGTGATGTGCGTCTTTCCCCTGCCCTATGGGGCTGCTGCTTTTTCGCAACATTTTATTTACTATTTTTAAAAATGTTGCGCTAGCAGCAGGATCACCCTACTATCCATGCCTGCAAACTTCCAGAGAATCACATTAATACGGTTAATCAGTGCTTTCCTCTTGAACTTGCTCAGTAGTGGTTGATCCAGCTGTAACAAGGGGAAATTGATTGTGTAAACGAGGCTTAATCAGTTCCTAAAAGTGTTTCTTTCTGGCCCAGAAAGTTGCTTTCTCTCCATGTGTGTGAATGGGCTAAAGGGTAACGGAGGGGGGGTGGTTCTCCTCATTTTTGCCTTCTGTTTATGTTTCGTCTTTCTTATTTGTCAGCAAATATAGCTGATGCCTGTAATCCAGGAAATCAATTAATATGTAAACAGAAACCCAAGGTGAACATTTTAACCGCTGTCTGCTTGGCAGGCACCAATTTTGATTGCTGAGGCGGTTCTCACAGATGATTTGCTGGAGCGGGTCACATGCACTATAGCCTTTGCGTTCTTTTATTATTTGCCTATCAATGCATCCATCCATCCATACCTCTCTACTTTGTACCCCTTCCTTTCCCTTCAATAATAATAATAAAGAAAGCTTTCATTGTGAATAAACCAATTTATTCCGGGGACTGTCGAAAGCTTATCAGGAAGAGCATATGTTCAGACAAATGGTGTCCCATGATTTTGGGGGAAATGAATGACTGCAAACACTCAGAAAGGTGGCTGGTGAAATAATGTGTCTGCTGCGTGGATGGGCCCCAGCGTTAGCATAGGCTTCATTATAATAATTTTGCATGCTGTAATATAAAGATGAGTGCAGCCTCTTCTAAGAGCTGAAGTGCAGCTGAAGGAAAGGGATGGGAATCTCAAGAATTTTTTTCTAATCGAAATTTGCTTGAGGAATATGAACTCATTACATTATTATTATTATTATTATTATTATTATTATTATTATTATTATTTGCAACTACAATCTGGATAGTTTTGGAATTAATGTTTCAGGAGAAACAGGCTATAAATATACACAGTTGGGCACTTTAAGAATTAAGATTTAAAAAGGTCTTTCTTATGCAGCTTGTGGCGTTGTCTGAACCTGGCGAGGATGGGTTGTTGGTGTGGTTAACAAATTGTTCGTTAACCATGCCAACAATCCCACCCTCGCCGGGCTCAGATGACACAGTCAAGCCAGAATCCATGGGCTGTTTTAAGGTTGTGGTTGGTTTGTTAACCATGACAGCCAACCATCTTCGCCGGGTCCGGATGATACAAGCTGTGGTGGCACGTTTAATATTCAAAATGGCTTCCTGCACACACTGCAGCTCGCTGTGGCTTAAATAAACCATGGTGGTCTGAATGATTGTGCAGTCTGTCCTACTGAGGCATAAAGAGTACCTTGGCTAAGCAGCCAGAAGCATAAAACATCAGAGGAAATCAGGCTAGGCTAGGCAGAATGAAACCACCACCACTGCTGAACATGCTAGTCTTTTATACACAAGAAACCCTGGCTAAAACTCAGGCTATTTTGCTCCACCTGGCTGCCAAGCAACATTCCCTTGTGATCCTTGATAGGGTGACCATATGGAAAGGAGGATAGGGCTCCTGTATCTTTAACAGTTGTATAGAAAAGGGAATTTCAGCAGGTGTCATTTGTATGCATGCAGCACCTGGTGAAATTCCCTCTTCATCACAACAGCTAAAGCTCCAGGAGCCCTGCCCTATTTTGTATCTGGTCACTTTAAAGCTCTTTGATCCATCCAGAGCTGTTGATTAGTTCTGCATCCTGAATGACCTTTGATATTGCATTTACTAACTGCTTTAAAACCCCACAAGGACAATTTAACCCTTGGCTGGTACTTTTCTGCATCTAATCTCCTGCCATTTCAATACAAGGGGACATCTAGTCTAGCTATCCAGTGACCAGCCAGATGCCTACAAGTTATTGACCTCAAAACAAATGGTATTCAAAGATATTCTGCCCCTGAACATGGGAGTTCTGAACAGTGAAGTAATTCAACATGGTTCAGCCTTCTCAACCTGGTGCCCTCCAGAGGTTTTGGACTTCAATTCCCATCAGCCCCAGACAGCATGGCCATGCTGGGAGTTGGTGTCCAAAACCTCTGGAGGGTGCCTGCTCCTGTCTCCTCGACCTAGGCTGCCTGAATCCTGGGATTCATTCTGTTGTCAGCTGAACCTGGAGGTTATGAATATTGAATTCCTGCTGTTTTGAAGTGTTCTTGAAAAGCTGCAATCCTGTTCTGTCTTACCTGGGAGTAAGTCCCATTGGACTCAATGGGACTTACTTCTGAATAGGCACACAGAAGGTTGTGCTGTAACTGTCTGTAGGTTGTTTGTTTTTCATAATGTTTAATTGTTCCCCAGATGGCCAAGCTGCCTTTCCCTGGTCCCTGGTCCCTGTTGGGAATATTGCAGATCTTCTTTATTCTTATAAGATAGCCGGTGTGCATATGGGAGTGGTAAATGGTCATTCTCTCTTGCCGTTTGCATTTTCTCTGCTAACAGCCTTTCTGACAGGAGGCATCATTGCTAAATAATCCCATCAGTCCCACCCTTGTTCCCCAACCACCAACCATTCTGTGGGTTTCTGGCTTTTGTGTGAGTTTTTCCCCATTCTAAAAGGTTGAAATATCTCCCTTCAGGCTTAGAACTCCATCACACCTACTTTTCTTTTTCCTGGTATGCAGCTGCGATTTCCACCTCCATTTCATTAGCATGTCAAGCTCTCTTCACATTCACGTGCATGCATTATTGTGGTATTTTGCCTTGTTTACCTTTTCACCTGCACCGGCTTGCGCTTCTGCTCTCCTGCTATTGCGCTCGCCCCACCCTGCCCGTTCTCCTTCCCCTGCCAGCTCATTGGTTCCTATGGTTGACGGACATTTTGATGGGCCTGGGTGCCTTTCCCTCTTCTGGTTTTGTTGTCTAGCGTTTTAGTGATTTAGCATTTCATCGGCTGGGAGCCATTTCTGCTCCCTTCTGCGTGGGGTCTTTGCGCTCCCCATCTCTCTCCCTCCCCCCTTCCTGGTTGAGCGGTACTATGGACTGCAGGAGAACTGCCCCCACCCTCCTCTTTCATCAGCAAGATCGCCCTTCAACGCATACGCCCCCAAGAAGGGACGCTCTGCGACATAGCGCAAGGACGGCAATACATGGGGATGGAAGGGTGGGTTTATCCCGCGTGGAGAAAAAATACCGCACTTTCCCTGCCCTAGAAAAATGCGGAAAATGGAGGGGAAGAGGTGAGATGACTGCAGGACAGGGACAACGTTGTGTGAGGGTCGTGGGGCAAAACAGTAAACAAGGCAGGACAAAAGTGCGATAAAACGCTGGTGTGATGGAGCTCTTAGTAACAGGGAGTTAGAGCTTTAAGCTAAAATATGATAGGATTTTTGGTCCTGCCCCATTTTCTGTTAGCTCCGCCCTTTTGTCTTTGCCCCCACCCCGAGAGCTCCTCTGAAATTAAATTCAGCCCTTGACTGAAAGAGCTTAGACGCCCCTGGTCCGTAGATAGCCACGTGCCCCTTCCAAGAGATTCTTTTATCGGCTTTCCTTTGCATATGAGCTGCTCCTCAGTGCTGTTATTCCAACCTCCGAGAATGAAATATCTTTGGCACAGACGGGCTTTGAGCTGGCTCCCGAGAGCTGAGCTCCACTGTGGCCCTTATCAGCATTTGTGAGCTTGCAAAGATAACCCTTCAAAGCCAAACACATTTTAAATACACCTTTAAAAGCCTTCAGAAATGTAGTTTCATAAATGTTTGTGTTACGTGATTAACAGATAACATGGAGTGGTGTTATTGAATTGCTGCCCGCCAAATACTTGCAAACAGTATTTGTTGTCAGTATCAGATGAATGGGTGACTTATTAATGGGTTTCTGAATATGGTAGAATTCACTCTTTCAGAGCCAATATTTTTCCACCCTTTGTGCTTTCCTGGCTCCACGGGCATCAGGCTGTTCCTTGCCCTGATCCAAATTAAGCTGCTAGAATTTCTGTACAGGACGTGATGTGTAGGTCTGGGCCATGGAATAACACAGGCAGGCGTGTTTCTGGCTCTGGCCCTGTGTGGCTTTAGCAGCAGCCTGGCACATTCAAATTTAACATGAGAAGCTTTCCTTGGCAGGGAGATGTGAGGGGAAAAAGCTCCCCTGCTTAATAATTGTATATCACGCTATAAAACAGGGGTGCAGAATCTCCGTCCCGTGGGCCTAATGTAGCTTGCTGGCTTCCCTAATCCGGCTTGAGGAGCCTCCTGGGGTTACTCGCCCCCTGGAGATCCCTGAGGTTATCTCCAAGTCTTCCTTCGTGCACCAGCTAAGTCCCTTTATCCGTGCTGAGAGAGGCATGGATCTCTGAGAAAGTAGCAATGGATGGGCAGCAATATCAGTGTGCATGGCCAAACCCATTGACGTCATCCGGTCCATGGAGGACCTGGTGTGTGTGTGAGACGTTTCAGCCACCCACCGAAGATTATTTCTACACCCCTGCTATAAAGGCCTAAGAGCAGGATATTATTTTTCATTTATTTTTCAAAAAAGGCAGGAGCAGTGATAGGGAACCAGCTTCCATACATATTTTGGACTACAGCTCCCATAATCCCCCTGATTATGGGAGTTGTAGTCCAAAACCAGGTTGCCTGCCAGATTGTCTAGGTACATTAAGACAGAAAAAGTAAGGTGATGTCTTCGATTGCACCGATTAACGCTAAAAATGCTAGAAGTAAATATCTGAGTGACAGAACTCTTCTTCAGGTGTATGAATGTTGGCTACCACTTTGAACTACATACACACATACATAGTAGTTGTCAGCATGTATGGTGCTTTACAGAGCATAAGAGGACAGCTCTCTGCCCGGAGGAGCCTACAATCTAAAAAGGCAGGAGGTAGTGGGCAGTAAACAGGGAAATAATATGTGATTATTCTAGTTACATATACCTAGGCTTGGGCACAGAACTAGATTGGAGAGGGGGGCAGGGTTTACCCCCCCCCCCCCCCCCGGCCTTCTGCAGCCTGGGTGGCATCAGTGCCCATGGCCACGCCCACTGACATCATCTAGCCCCAGTGGAGGCTGGTGTCTCCGATGTCAATGGTGTGGTGAATCTATTTCGGATTTCGGTCTGAACCGGTCAGAACTCTAAAGAGCTATCCAAGGTGAGGAATAGCTTGAGTTCTGACTGGTTCCAACTGGAGCAAATTCACTGCCTCAGCGACATCGGGGCCACCAGTCTCCACTGTCTGGCCCTGCCCATGTCAGCTTTTCTCCATGCTGATAGAGCCACGGAATTCCACGCATCTCTCAATACAGAGAAAGGTACTTATTTGACTCTGGGAAGAGCAAGTCTTGAACCTGTATTTTATTCTTGTTTGCCGCCTTGAGTGCCATTTCTGGCAGAAAGGTAGGATATCAAATAAATAAATAAATAAATAACCTACCTTTCTACAGGTATCATAACAGCCTTCCCCAACCTGACTGGGGATTATGGGATTGGTAGCCCAATGCATCTGGAGGGTGGCAGGTTGAAGTAGGCTGTGTTATAGATATTGTTAATAATAATAATAATAATAATAATAATATATTTATTTATTTATTTATTTATAACCTGCCTCTCCTTCCGGATCGAGGCGGGGAACAACAACAAATATAAAACACAAGTACCACAAAATAGATTAAATATTAAAACAAATAAAAATGAATACATCATTAAAAACATCTTAAAATTCAACTGCGTAGGCCTGCCGGAAGAGAGCAGTCTTCACGGCTCCATTAAATTCATGAAGACTGCAAATTTGTCGAATCTCCTCTGGCAGGCCATTCCACAGTCTGGGAGCGGCAGAAGAGAAGGTCCTCTGGGTAACACTCGTCAGCCTAGTTCTGGCTGACTGGAGTAAATTCTTCCCAGAGGACCTGAATGTGCGGGGTGGATTATACAGGAGAAGGCGATCCTGCAGGTAACCTGGACCCAAACCATGTAGGGCTTTAAAGGTAATAACCAACACTTTATACTTCGCCCGGAAACTGATTAGCAGCCAATGAAGTGGTTTTAAAATTGGTGTAATGTGGTTCTCCTCTAGGTGTACCGGTGACCAACCTGGCTGCCATATTTTGAACTAGTTGAAGTTTCCAGATTAGGCACAAAGGTAGCCCGATGTACAGCGCATTGCAGAAGTCGAGCCTCAAAGTTACCAGTGCGTGCACTACCATCTTTAGGTCTTCCAACTCTAGGAAGGGGTGCAGCTGGCTTATCAGCCGAAGCTGATAGTAGGCACTCCTGGCCGTCACGTCTATCTGGGCTGTCATTTGGAGCGACGGATCCGGGAGTATCCCCAAGCTGCGAACACAGTCTTTCAGGGGGAGTGTAACCCCATCCAGAACTGGTTGACACACCTCCAACACCGTGAGTGGAGGGGAAAGGAAAGTTGCTGGCAAACACCGTTGCCCCCCCTCCCTCACCCTTCTTCTTCTGAGGGACAGAAGCAACTCAAGCAGCCTTGAGCAGCCGGCTGGTGGCTGGAGATTTATAGCTTCTCTAAATGAGCGATTTATAACACCCTCATGACTGGGCGCTTACAGAAGTTTGATGGTTGATTACATGATGGCGTCAGCAGCTAGACCGTCTCCTGCGCTGTCCCTCCTTATCCTGCTGTCAGAAAACACAGAGATAATTGGGTTCTTTTAAAAAACTCGCAAAATCCATGTAAAGGTGGCATTGCACTATAATTCTGCAGCTAAATGGCACTGTTAAGTGGGAGTCACAGAGATAGGAAGTCTTCAATCCAAACCTTGTGACTGCCCATGCGATTGGGCCGATTGCAATCCCAGAACAAAAATGTAAGCAGAAAGCAGGGTTTTCCCCCCCTTTAAATATAGAGAAGCGCTAAAGCTCTGGCCAAATGTCCCCAGAGTACTCAATAATTCCTTTTAAAAAATCCCAGAAAGGTTCTCCATCAGGAGCCTATACTCCGACCTAGAAGCAATATACATTTGATGCCACAAACTCATGGAATACGTTGGTTATATTCAAGGCTCACTGGTTTAACCATAGGGCTTGGCTGCGGATGCTCAGTGCCAAGAGAAATGCCCTCTGCAGAAGCTCAGTGACATTCTTGGTGGTTTCTTTCTGTGTTCCAGGGATCAGCCTGGCCACATCGTGGCTCAAGTTAAGCTTTACATACACCACTTCGTGAGGGCTGATGCAGCCATTAATGGTGGGAGCTGTGAACAGTGACTCAGAATGTTTCTAGTACAAATCTCACTTCAGCCATTCAAGAGAGCCGGACAAGATGTAACATGGAAGATCCAACACAACTGGATCTCCACCACATCTTTTTCTTTGGTTCAAAGGAGCTACAACCAGTGTGGTGTTGTGGCTAAAATGGTGGATTGGGAGCCAGGAGATCCGGGTTCTAGTCCCTGCTCGGCCATGGAACCCCACTGGGAGACTTTGGGCCAGTCACAGACTCTCAGCCCAACCTACCTCACAGGGTTGTTGTTGTGAGGATAAAAATGGAGAGGAGGAGGATTATGTACGCTGGCTTGGGGTTCCTTGGAGGAAAAAAGCAGGGTATAAATGCAATAATAAATAAATAAATAAAACCCCACCTGATTTGGACTCACAATGTAAATCACTCCTTCCTCAGCCTAAGCTTCTATCAGCCCCAGAGAAAGAAAAAGATGGGGACCTGTATTGTACCATCTCCTTCCTTTCTTTTACAACTTGGTTATTTATTCATTAATTTTTTAGGATGCCCAGTGACCAATGTTCTCTAGGTGGTGCTTGCAACTTTAATTGTTGTGATGAAGAGGGAATTTCACCAGGAACTAATTGCATACAAATGACTCTGGCTGAAATTCCCTTTTCTCTACAACTGTTAAAGTTACATGAGCCCTGACCTGGATTTTATCTGGTCAGCCTAATCTAAAAGAGCCCATCCTGAACCCAGAAAGACTCCCAAAGAAGAAAGCCCGGTAAGGATGTGGGATTTTTGATTAATGTAGAGAAGCTCAGAGAGAGAGAGACAGAGAGAGAGAGAGAGAGAGAGAGGAAGAGGAAGAGGAAGAGGAGGAAACCACACTGCAGACTATAGAGATCCTAACGCTAGCTATGCCCAAAATTCCCATGCATCAACTGGCTAACTGTAACACTGCCCACTTGCAGACTAGGTTGCAAGATTCCCAACATATCTCTGGTCTTAATCCCTGCAGCCAAAAGGAGAGTGCAAAGAGACTGGAGCATGCCGCTCCATGTCCCCACTTTTGTCTGAATGTCTTTGCATGCTTGGAGAGGGCCGGTGAGAAGGAGCAGCAGCAGGGCATCAAAGCTGCAGGGTGTGGTCCTTAGCTGATGACTGATGATGCCAACCCCTGGTGCTGGATCTAACCCCTCTCCATAATTTTAAAGAAAAAGTCACCTGGAGATCCAATCATGGATCTCCCATGACATGTCTTGATTGGCCTTCCTTAGATGCTGGTAGGTAAGTCATTGTTCTCTTGGTCAGCTCTCTGCAATATGGGGCCTAATTATACCGGCCGACCTTGCGGGGCCGTTGTAAAGATTACTGAGGTGACGCACGCAAAAAGCTTTGAAAGCTCTAGAGTGCTATAAGTGCTATAAATGCATAAGGGGAAAAAAAGGGGGCACAAGAAAGTAGTTTTGCTGGAATAAGACCAGATTTCAATGTCTCTCTTTGTATCTATATGCACTGTGCTTTGCAACCCGCAATGAAGCTTGCTAGCTCAAGAGAACAGTGATTTGAGGGACCAAGCTGCCTAGGAAATCTCCTAAGTACCATAAGATCACGCTGAATAATTTACAGAGCATGCTTAGTCCTGGGAGAATGCATGGGAATTTTGATGCCAAGTGGCAAATAACAAAAATATTTGCACTAAGTTCATTTCCACAACTGCACATAAAAAGACTCCCCCCCCAATTCCCCCTCTAGGGTATAACCAACAGGGGGAGAGAAAAAAGGGACAGAGAGAGACCTATAATAAAATATAAATTCTAAACAGCAATAAAATGTTTATCGCTTTGGGGGTTATGAGTGTTCAGCTTTTATGGCTATGAAAATCAATTTACTGAGCTGAGGTTTACTGCAAAATCGAGAAGTTAAAATCTGAATTCGTTCCCCTGTAGCAGGTCCTATTTATTTCCCAGTCAATACGGTAACAGGAACCGAAGCGTGCATACCCAGAGCAGATGTCATTCCAACTGACAACTTGCTAGAAAACTGTCTTGTTAAACATCTGTTATGAGCTGCCAGCAACTTGCACGGATCTTTCTGCGTCCCTTTACAGGGGCACAGGAAAGGACACGGCCCAGATGCTGAAGTATACAGTTGTTGGGCTTATGCTCCTCTTCCACTGAGTAGTGAGGGACCATTGAGTTGTCCTATTCCCACTTTAAGGAGAGCCTCCTTCCATGCATATCCCCCTCTTACATGTAATTACTTACTACCTTTCTATACTGTCCAATGGCCAAAGCTCTCTGGCTGTTTCACAACAATAGTATCTCTATTAAAAAAAAAAAAATCCAGGTCAAGTCACCTATGCACGCAGTGTTAGTATGTGAGGGATCCATAGGCCAGATGTACGGTGGCCGTGTGTCCTACTTTATGGGAGATGGTCCTCTGTTTGAAGGAGTCCTCTGTTTGAAAAGCTGTCCGGTGCATCTAGTTTAAAGATTAAGAAGAACCAAAAGAAGGAAGAACAAGGAAGGGCCTTGAAGCTGCTCAGACGGCTGGCTGAGCAGGCCATGCACAGGTCACCTGCTCATGGTCTACCCTCCTAGGCTGAGATGTATTCTACTTCTGTTTAAACTATAGTCATTATTTCTAAATTTGCATCTATAAATATACACAGTCAAACTTTATGTAATCTCTGTCCGTTTTTGACCTCTGTTTTGGTGAAGCTTTTCCTTTCCTTTCCTTTTTTTCGGGTGGTGGCTTAAGTGGCCACCCTTGTATAATTACAGATTAGGCTGATAAAGCATCGTTGCCATGAACTAGTGTAAAGCCCATTCCGCCATGGCCACTAGCAGTCCTGTTCCTTTCATAAGCGTGCACAGCACATTTCATTAGGTGGTGCCTCCAGGGATTTTTTAAGGTAAACTTGGGAGTAAATTCCATTTAACTAGGGTGACCATATTTTGGAAACCAAAAAGGAGGACATCATAGCCCACCCTCAAGGAGGCGTGCCCACTCCAACATGTCCAACCCCCAAGGATGTGTGCCCATCCTGACATAACCGTCCCCAAGGGTGTGTGACCTTGGTCACACGTCTGATTTACTGAACTGTAAACCAGAATCTAAAAGTCAATAAAATATATCTTCGAGCATCTCTGAATCCTACAACTAAACCATTACTGTTGTCAAATGCAGTCAGAGCTTGGAAAAAGGGGGAAAGGGACAGAACTACAACATCACCACTTCCCATGTTTATTTTACAAACATGTCTCTCAAAAACAAAAGTGGGTTACATCACCATCAAAGAATACAAATGCTGAGATTTCAGCAGGCATTATGACACACTTCCAATGACATCTTTGCAGCCATAAAGGCTAGAATCCTTTTTTAAAAGAAAAACACAGATTTTCAGGTGGCTGAACTCTGGGTCCAGCAGTATCACATTCTGCATTTCTGGCTATTACAGAAACAGATCAGATCACCAGTCCAATTGCTAGTCCCCACCAGAGCAAACACATTGAAGCAATGAAACTTAGATAAGTGTGGATTTAGCAAATTCCCACTGATTCACTGTGTCTATTCTAGTTAGGAGTAGCAATTGGATTTAGGCCTCCAAGTTGTATGCATCCCTCTTGAAGTGTGGTGCCCAGAACTGGATGCAATATTCAAGATGAGGCCTAACCAGTGCCAAATAAAGGGGAGCCAGTACCTCATGCGATTTGGAAGCTATTAATGCATCTCAAAATAGCATTAGCTTTTTTTGAAGCCACATCACACTGTTGGCTCATATTCAGCTTGTGATCTACAACACATGCAAGTGAAATGATCCAAAGTTATTCTCTTGTCTGTAAAGCTATGTAGGAACATTGAGTAGCTGTAAAAGGCACGGGATCATATGTTATACATCATAATGTTGTACATTTTGATATATACATGAAAATACTTGCAGGTAATATATAAAAGAACTGGCAAGAAAGTTCAGAGACTTGGGCACCTGGGTAAGCAGAAATAGGAGCAATAAGCAGAGGTGGCGTCTGAACATCCAAAACACAAAACTCTGTGTCCTTTGAATCCACTTTTGTTTGCTTCTGCAGAAACCCATTTTTAAAAAAGCAAAGTGAAGTATATTGGCTGGTAATTAGACCGAGGTTCTGTGGGCAAAGCAGAAAACCACTCCTTTGAGCCTGCAGTTTGAGCCCCCACCTCACCCATCGCACCTTCATCCTTAGGCTTCCTGCTGCTCAGCTGCCAGCAGCCCGCCTGCGCTGCCCGCCGCCTGCCCACCCGACCTGCCCGCTACTCGCTCACCCACCACTCGCTCGCTTGCTCGCTCGACTGCCACCCGCTGCTCGACCACCCACATGCCCTGCCCTCTGCCTGCCCACGCTGCCCGCCTGCCCGCCCTGCCTTACTTACCCCCAGGCCCACGCTGCTGCTGCTGCTGCCTCCTTCTTTTTTGCCGCTCGTACTCAGACCCCGCCTCTCCCACAAGTCTCGCGAGATGGGGATGAAATGTCAGAAGTCTCATCCTGAAGTATCGCAAGACTGGGGGAGAGGAGAGAGCAGGTAAGCTGTGACTGCTCTGATCCCCCCCCCCTTTCCGAGTATGAAAGGGTCTCTTAACACTTGAAGTAAGAGGCCGTTTCATACTGGGAAAGGTGGGAGGGGGATAGAGCAGGCCAAGTGTTCTCTAGAGGCGTGGAGATCACCTAATGCCATTAGCGTGGCTGGGAGAATCCTCCCAGCCACACTAATGGCGTTAGGTGATCTCCACACTTTCCGGAGCTCTGGAGAACGCGTGGCCTGCTCTGCCCCCTCCTCCACCTCCTCCCACCTTTCCCAGTGTGAAAGTGCCTCTTAATTCAAGCATTAAGAGACCCTTTCATACTGGGAAAGGTGCGGGGGGGAGGGGGCAGAGGAGGCCACACATTGTACGAAGCTCCGGAAAGTGTGCAGGTGGCCTACGCTATTAGCGCGTTAGTCATGCTAATAGTGTAGGCCATCTGTGCACTTTCCATAACTTCAGACAACGCACGGCCTGCTTCCCACCCTTCTCTCCGTGCCGCACCTTTCCCGGACTTTTCATTAGGTGATGCCTGGGCACCAGGTGAAGCACCTGTGTGCACGCCTATGGTTCCTTTCCTGCTTTTTTGCCCCTCAGTCCTCTCACTGCAGAGGGGCTCATGAAGAACGCAAATATAACTCATGCATAGTGAATCCGCCCTCTGAAATGTGCATGTGGTGAGGCCCCAGCCCCTCCCTCATGTGCCCTGATTGGCTGCCCCCATCCCCTTGCCCCTCCCAACTGGCAGTGATAGCCTGACTGCGCGGCTGCACCCAGAGCCCGCCTTTGCGCCACACTGATTGGTCGAGCAGGGCTGTCTGTCATCCTGCTGGTGGAGGGGCTGCCCTGCCTGTGTGGTAGGGAAGAAATTAATTGCTGCTAAAGCTCGAGCTTTCAACTTGTTCAAGCTTTCACAATTTTCTGCACATCGCCACTGCTCAAGCTTTAGTTTAAAACAAAGGCAGGAAAATTAGTCTGGCAGATCTTGAGTAACATGCCTTTCGCTACAGTATTTTATACAAGATACTAAACCTCATCATATAGTTAAGTGGTTCCTCCCTCAACTCTAATCTATTATAGATTATTTATTTATTTGGTTTGTACCCTGCCTCTACCAAAAAATGACACTTAAGGCAGTTGTAGTAATCTGAACCATGAAAAGCATTTAGGGTGCAATCTTATAATGTTTAGACAGAAAAAGCCCTACAACTCCCAGCGTGGCTGGCTGGGGAATGCTGGGAGCTGTAGGACCTTTCCCCCCCTGTCTAAACATACATAGGATTGGCACCTTTAGTGGATATAGTCATAAAGAGCTGCCTGTCAGCTGATCCAAATTCCTCAGTTCATGTTCTACGGTCTCACTTTCCCCACTGACAGCTTCTTGGATTTACATGGTATTTGAGGAGTTTCTGTTTTGACTCCATGGAGACTTTGATGTGTACACAAGCACACACCATCCCTTTAACTTCCCAAATATTAAATTTAGTTTAAAGACATTAACAAAAAAGAGAAATAAAAATAGATCCTCCCTGTGTCCAGGAAATTTAAACTGGGCAATTCCAGAATGCAGGAGCCAACTAATATTATCTGGATGATCACAGCATTGTAGTGGCCCTTTATTGACGAGGGGACACTGGAACCATACTTAACGCCCCCCTTCCCGGGATCCACTGGCTGTCAGGCATCCAGATTTGTGGAGGGACCTCTGAGTAAACAGCCAAGATGCTAGGCGTGAGTGATATAGGGCACTGCTATAATTCTGCCTTGTTAAGGTCACTAGAATCGGCTACGGTGTGTTCCCCTTGGCCTTTTAACTTCCACGGCGAAAGCCAAGGCAAATGTGAAGGAGGTAAACATATATAATTAGGAGAGATCTAAAGAAATGTTGTCTTTACTTAAGCATTGCATTCTGGCAGCACCAAAATAGGCCCCATATACATGACAAGATTTAAATGAATGTAAATGAATACCACAAATGTTCTATGGATGAGTAATCGGTAAATACATTGTTTATTTTACTGCAATGTTTTTTAGCAGTACAGCCTGCTTTATGTCAAAGCGTGGGGTTCTGAATGATTAGGGATGATGCTTAAATCCGACCTCCCCCCCAACCCCTCCCAAAACTGGAATCTGTAGGCAAATTATAGCATCCATAGGTTTGGGGTAGAGCTCCTGGGGAAGCTCAGTGGAATCTGGAATTGGTCTAGAAATAGGGTGGCCTCTTACACATCTCTCAAAAAGAGAAAACGCATCACCAAAAAATGAGAACAAGGGGCCATTGGTTTGCATAACATTTGCATGTGTTCATTTATATTCAGAGGTGAAAAATAAGAATTAACTTCCTGCCTGTTGTGCAGCTTTCTCCCCGTTTGAAAAGGTTTAAATGCCACAGGTAGTAAGAGCTTGAAAGTAAAATATGCTGGTATTTTTTGTATTTGACTCTGGGATCATGGCGGAGGTGTTCCAGGGCTGATGGCGACCCCTGATTGGTCACTGTCCACCTGGGCAGAGGACAGGGTGTGTGCCTGGCATGCCAATGGCCACTGGAAACTCCGCGCCCTTCCTCTGTGTCGGGATTAGCAGTCACCAGCCCGCTGCAGAGAAAGCGCAGGGTTTTGCTTAAGGCAGCAGCAACCTGGTGCTGTAAAAGCCACCCTCAAGATCTACATGCAGCTCTAGGGCCTCATATTGCCCATTCCTGTTGCAAGGCAATCATAGCAATTGGCTGTTTATTCGCTGGCAGAATGCATAGATGGTTCTGTTAAGATGGAGCACGCAGTTGACATTAGGTACTGCAAGAGGACATCAAGGAAGAAGTGAATCTTAAAATGCTGAGCATGAATTATTTGTGCCAATAGCAGCAACAGCAATCTTGCCAGAGGGATGAACCATGCAGATGGTATAAATTGTAGGAATGAAGCACCAGGTGAAAATGAAGGTCAGTTGTTAAGAGTAAGGCAGCTGGGAACTGATATTTTCCAGACCTGGAGGCTAACAATGAACAAGGTAGGGTCTAGGGTGACCAGATAAAATCCAGGTCAGGGCTCATGTAACTTTAACAGTTGTAGAGAAAAGGGAATTTCAGCCAGTGTCAGTTGTATGCAATTTTTCCCGGTGAAATTCCCTCTTTATCACAACAGTTAAAGTTGCAGGGGCCCTGCCTTCTTTTGTATCTGGTCACTCTAGTATAGTGCCTGCACCTTTAACTGTTGTGATGAAGAGGGAATTTCACCGGGAACTAATTGCATACAAATGACACTGGCTGAAATTCCCTTTTCTCTACAACTGTTAAAGTTATATGAGCCCTGACCTGGATTTTATCTGGTCAGCCTAAGGATGACCCTATGGAAAGGAGGACAGGGCTCCTGTATCTTTAACAGTATAGAAAAGGGAATTTCAGCAGGTGTCATTTGTATGCATGCAGCACCTGGTGAAATTCCCTCTACATCACAACAGTTCAAGCTGCAGGAGCTAAACTAGAGTGACCAGAAACAAAAGAGGGCAGGGCTCCTGCAGCTTTAACTGTTGTGAGGAAGAGGGAATTTCACCAGGAGCTGCATGCATACAAATGATACTGGCTGAAATTCCCTTTTATAGACAACTGTTAAAGATACAAGAGCCCTGTCCCCCTTTCCATATGGTCACTCTAGCCTAAGGTGCCCCCATATTAGATCTTTGGTTCGGAGATCACCCTGTCTTTGTTGTGATCCTCCATTGAGGGACAGACTTATTTTGTGGCTAAGGGTGGGGATAGAGGAGAAAAAAGTACTTTATAAGCTTTCAAAGAGAACATGCGCTGACCTTGTCACGCTTAATTGTACCGTAACCAAATTACTCCATGAAACACGGTGAGATGCTGTTGAATTTTGTAAGGTTTGCATTTTTCAAAGAGCAAAACGTCCCATGGGGGGGGGGGGGGAAGAAACGGGCTGCCACTTGCATTATGTTATAAAAACACTCTTGCGTCTCTCTCTCTCTCTCTTCCTTCTTTCCTCTCTTCTCTAGTGTTCAGTGTCTCAATGATGCAAAACCCAAATAGAATGGAATGGCAGAGCACTATGCTCTGGGTCTATCCTCTGTGCCGGTGGTGGGTGCAATAAACGGACACCACAAATGCTGATTAGAGGCAACTGGTATGTATATATTAGCCTCTGCAAAAGAACTGCTGGTTCATAACAGCTAAGAGTATAAGCTGTGAGCCAGAAGGTCTGTATTTCGAAACTCATTTTTGAATGGCCATGCTGGCTAGGGATAATGGGAATTGTAGTCCGGCTCATCTGGAGAACATCAGGTTGGGGAATGGTGCCTTAAGAGTGCCATCGTATCATCTTTAGACAGAAGAAAGCCCTACAACATCCAGCATTCCCCTGCCAACATGGCCGGTGAGGGAATAGTGGGATTTTTTATTTTTTTTGTCCAAACATGCATAGTATTGCACCCTTAGGCAAAATGCTGCGTTGGAACCTCAAACCTGCCACCTGCATTGTAAAAAACCTGGCCTACCTTACAGGGTTGGCATAAGGTTTGCTGAGACAAGGTAAGCGAAGCGCTTTGAACATTCTAAAACTCATATAAATGCGAAGGAAATGATTTTGTTTTCAACTGAAGCTTGAGCGGTGAAAATGCACAATATTTTTTAAATCTTAGATAAAGTTCAAAGCTTGAGCTTTGGGCAGCTTGGGAAGGAATGAGGTACAGGGGTGGTTAATGCAGATGCCCCCTACACTGTGCATGTAATGTAACATGTGACACAATGTGCATACACACATGTAATAATGCTTAGTCCTACGGGCTCTTAGATTGCTGGGCCAATGAAAGGACAGGCACAGAATGCTGGGAAAGGGTCAGACGACAAGCCAGTTGGTGACAGAGTGAGGAGGAAGAAAAGCTGAGGAGAAAGAGCTGAAAGAATACTGGAGGCAAAAGAGAAAGAATAATCTTATATCACATGTTTTCAACCTCAGATTTTGAGAAATGGTAAATGATCTTCCTTAAAAAAGAATATCTTCTTTGTTCTCACCTTTGCTGTTTTATTTGTAGTACATTTATTTTAAAAGTGTAAAGTTGTTCAAGTCACAAGGAAAATGGGCAAAATATTTTTATCCAATCATTCTCAAACTACTAGCCCCCATGGTGACACTGCATTGAGCAGGGGTGTTGGTCTCAATGGCTTTGTTTGGGGAGCTAAAAACAGAAAGATACTAGTTATAGCTACATAGTTATGGGCTAGGGTTTGATTTAAAGACACAGAGAGGGGGAGAGTGAGAGACTCAAGGATTTTAATGTGGTTTTATAATTCGTTGATATTGAATTTTATTGTTTTATACTTTAAGCCGCCTTGGGAAAAGTACAGTCTTGAAAGGTTTCTAAGAAATATATTCAAGAAGTGACTAGACCTTCATCAGTCCTGGCAGCAGGCAATCATATTCACACGGTCATGAAACAGATCCAAATCCAACGAGCCAATGGGACACCAGACAGAAGTAAGGTCCTTTTGCGCTACAGATGTGATGCCCCCTTTCTCTTATTTTATTTTATTTTTAGACTCAGAAATGATGTGCAAGACTGGCCTTGTAATGAGGGAAACCGTCCTTTAGGCATTTTCTGCTCTGTTACACTCTTCCAGTGGATGAAACAGGAGGAATGGAAGTTAAGGGTTCTGTTTTTTTGGAGAAGTGGAGCGGAGGGCAAAGATTCTCCTCAAGGATATATTCGATTCAAGATTAAATTGCAAAGGACGAAGCAGTGTATATGCCATTTTTACAAATGTTTGTTATGGTTATTATTATTTTTTACATCTTGTGTTAATGTTTTCTACACAGGTTGCTTTTTTTAATGCGAAATTATTTTTTGCTTTGGCGTGTATATGGAGTGCATCAGTCCATTTAATGATTCACAAAAATACCAGGGTTGTGCTGAATATTTGGCCATGGGGGGGTGGCTCATATTTTTTTCTTTAAAAATCCCCTTCGCTGTACTTTTGTTGGGGTTGGTCCCCCCCCTCCAGTACACGCCAATGGTTACCTCCTTCCTATGGCAGTATTCCTTCCTTGAGTAATCCTAGTCTAGAAAGGATCATGTAATAAGCATGATGATGCTATGACGGCACAGAGCTAGTCAGGTTTGGATATGTCATGATTAGGGTGACCCTTTGGAAAGGAGGACAGGGCTCCAGTATCTTCAACAGTTGTGTAGCAACAGGAAGTTCAGCAGGTGTCATTTGTAGACATGCAGCACCTGGTGAAATTCCCTCTTCATCACAACAGTGAAAGCTGCAGGAGCTATAGTAGACTGACCAGATACAAAAGAGGGCAGGGCTCCTGCACTTTTAACTGTTGTGATGAAGAGGGAATTTCACCAGGTGCTGCATGCATACAAATGACACCTGCTGAAATTCCCTTTTCTATACAATTGTTAAAGGTACAGGAGCCCTGTCCTCCTTTCCATATGGCCACCCTAGTGATGATGACGTTGGCCCTGTTGAGGCATTTGGCTGAATGCATGAAAGCTTAAAGTGGGTAGAGGTTTGGCTCCATGCACACCACCCCCAGTGTCTCCGAACACACTGGCCCCACTCCCTTCAGCTCATACCTGTTCTATTCCCATTTGCTTGAAAGTGAGTAGAACTCTGCACAATTGTGGACCCTGCCTGATCAGGATTCCCAGTTGCGTGGGGCGTTCTACTCGCATTCAGTGAATATGGACAGAACTCCTTTTCAGGTCTTGCCGATTCAATACATCAAACTGTGAACTGAAGGGAGCAGGGCCAGCATCCCCGGAGATGTAGGGGGCAGGGGCATTGCGCATGACCCAACTTTCTCCCCCCTCTAAGTCCTCAAGTGTTTAGGGGAATGTCTATTTTTACATAGTCAAACTGACTGAGTGCATAACATTGTCACAAAGCTAATTCAGAATGAGGGCAGGGAGCATTGCTCTCACTCTGAATGGGTCTTGGGGAAGAAGCTGTACTGCCGACACTTTTGCCCCTCTTTGCCTCTTGCCAAAATCCCCCCCCCCAAATCATGGGGATATATTTCCTAAGGGGCAATGCTGTCTGTAAAATTTGCCCCCTCATCTATGCTCATCCATAACTCATTGTGTATGACCAGTAAGATGGCCAGTAATATAGTGCTCCTGAAGCAGTCTGAAATACAGAGAGTAGGGCCTTTATCACACCTACCCGGTTTGCTTATGCGGGTTCCCCCTCCGTTTCCTATGCGAGTCTAGCCTTTTGATCACACGTGGTCGGTTTTGCTCCGATACCTCAGCAAAGCCTGCGGAGGAGGGGAGAAAATGGACTATCCCCGTTCAGGGATACTTAGAAAGTGAAACGGGAAACGGAGCACTCTGGGCGCAAAGCAGCGCAAGACGGACGACGTCATGTGAAAGAATTGGCTCAAAGTCGCAGCGGGTGTGGATCAAACTGCCCGTGTGATAAAGGCCTAGATTGGGTTTGCCCTTTCTAAATGGCATCACTGGCAGAGGGGTGGTGGTGTCCTTTGAGCGGACGGCTTTAGGTTGCAGAACCCCGTTTTAACGGTGTAGCGGTGCCGTAGATTCTGTTGACGCAAACGGCCATTATACAGAAACAAGAGATGGCATTTATCCCAGACCTATCAACTATTTCTGAATCAAATGTACTAGAAGAAGCTTCCTTGATCCACTGGAATTTATTCGTCTGTTAATGGAGACCATAAATCGCTGTCAGTCTGGATATCTTGTTCCAAGTTCGCCGCCCCCCCCCCCTCTTTTCTTTTGTAGGATAAAGCAAGTGGGGGGGACGTTGGGAGAGGGTGGTAGTGAGGCATGTTGGGATGGTAGGGAAGAGATCCTCGGACTCACGAAAGTAACGAGACTCAGGCATCTTTGTCACATCACACATAATAACAAAGAAGGGATTTCATTTAATGTATACGGGTGTTCTGTCAAACAAAAAAATTAAAAACCAAAACCAAAACAACCAAACCCTGACAATAACAGATCCCTCAAGCGCCAAGCAGACCACATAAAACAGCCACCAGCCATACTGCAGGGATCAGTTTCACTTCATAAAGATACATTCAGGGTACATTTGCTTACAGGCCCTCCAGGCCGGGTCTTTTATTTATTTGTTTGTTTTCATTTTACAAGAAACAAAGATTAGGACATTTATGAGAAGAACAAAAGCCATTCAGATTACAATGACACAAAAAAGGCAAAGCAATGAGCTAAAAAGGTTTAGCTCATGTGAACCTACACACACACACACACACACACACACACAACAAGAAGAGGGTTAAGAACAAAAAAAGATTAGCTTTAAATATCCCTTGAAAAGTCTAAAGAGGCCTCGAGACGCGTAGGTTTCACTTTTTAAGCCCTTCCTGGGATGCCAGATCAAAGTGTTGGTTCACAGGTGAATGCACAACACTTGATTATTCAACACTGGATGACAAGACACACAGCTGAAAGTGTGAACTCACTCCATTGAAAAGCCTCGTGTTCGAGGGGATGTGAAATTTCTGCACGCTAGGTTTGATTTCTAATGGTTCATTCCCACAGGCAAGGCATTAGCAGGGCCAGTCATATCATTAGGCCAGCCCCTGCCCCAAAACATTTTGGGTCAGTGGGCACATTTAGAATTTTGAGAATGGTGTGGGGGCTTTCACAAAATGGCTGCCATCGGGGCAGGGTCGTAAAATGGCTGCCATGGTGGACATGGCCAGTTACAAAACACTCATTTCCCAGAAGGCGAATTGGTAAGACTGAAAGAAAAGTAACGTCTCGAAGAACATCAGTAAAAGACCGAAGTGCGGCTTGAGCTCCAAAACACAAAACCACTCTTTTGAACACAAATTGCTATGGTGATGGAGGGCAATCCTTCACTTTGAGCATGCCATCCTGCGAATTATGTTTGGTTAGTATATCAATCAATCAATCAATCAATCAATCAATCAATCAGTTTATTGATCCGGTCAACGGACCTCAAAATAAGACCTCTTCTACAAGACCTATACAACAATAGACTTTTCATTAAGATTATTAATAATAATAATAATAATAATAATAATAGCTTAAGAAATAAAATAAAAATCAAGATGGGCAGAGAGCCTGGTGGGCACAAGAGAGGTGTCTGCAGGCTCCTTGGGGCTAATGGGTGCCATGTTGAGATGCCAGCATTAGGCACTGTGGGGTAGCAAATTGTTATTTCATTATTTTTATTGTATTTTTTTTTCCTGCCACAGGTACCAAAATAACTTGGCCAGTCTTGCCTCACAGGGTGTGTGTACGTGTGTGTGTGTTGTCATTTGTTGTTCCACCTCAGGCAGCAAAATAACTTCAGCCAGCCTTGGTCACTTTGAAGGCTATGAAAAATAGGGGGTGGGATTTCAGTACTCCTTTTGAGGGTGGAGGTTCAAAATGCGGGAGTGCCCATGAACCGCATCTGAGGCAATGACAAGAAACATTTCTTGTTGGCTGGAGGCCCCCATTTTGTTCCCATGCCCTCCTTTTCTGGGAAAAAAATGACACCTCTTCACTGATGTCATTCCCCCCCACCCCAGGGCTCCTGGGTGTGAACTGTTACACCACAATGAGACATTGTGTAGAGGGGCTTAATGGGAGTAAAATGGCAGTCACCAACTGGCAGCCATCAGAACTTCTTGCTGCCACTGTGGTGGCTGGAGCAAAAATGGTGACAACTGCATTGACAAGGGCAAAAGAGAACTCCCATTTTGGCTCCCAAGAACTTAAACTTGAACAAAAACTTTCAGCTTGTTCCTACAAGTCACCACTTGGGCCTCATCTACATCAACCAGGATATTGCACTACGAAAGCCTTCTCGGTAGTGCCCCCCCCCCCAAATTATGGAATGATCTCCCCAATGAGGCCCGCCTGTCGCCAACATTGCTATCATTTTGGCACCAGGTCAAGACTTTTCTTTTTTTCCCAGGCATTTAGCAGCATGTGATGAGTTTTAATCAATACCAAATTTCTTTTTTAGCTTTGGCTGATTGCTCAAAGTTGTTTTTAGATGTATGTTGTCTTTGTGTATACTGTCTGTTGTATTATTATTTTTTTTGGTTTAAAATTTTGTATATGGTTTTTAACATTTTAACCTTTTGTAAACCTCCCAGAGAGCTTTGGCTATGGGGCGGTATAGAATTCTAATAAACAAATAAAATAACAACAACAACAATTCTTAAAAACGGATTGTTGGATTCCATTGTTATTTTCCAAATGTCTTGAATCTTTTGAGACTGGGTAAGACAGAAATGTTTAGGCAAACAAGCAAAGCCTTTCTGTGAATAATACCAAACTGACCAGAACTTCAGATTATGGAAAGTTTCTGTTTGGGGATTTTTTTTAAAAAAGAAAAGAAATATAGAGCTCTCTAACAAGGCAAATGCTTTAGATACTTTATCTTGTAGAAATCCTTACAACAACCTTGTAAGGTAGGTCAGTATTATTATCCCCAAGTTGCCGATGTGGGGCTGAGGAAGATAAACTGGTGATTCTCCACTTGGGAGGTGGGTGTTTGGTAGATTAATGATGCTGGCTATTACCTGGGAAGCAAATTTAGCAAAAGCGGCAGCTACTGTGTCTTCTTTATTAGGTGATAATATGCCATTGCTTTATTATTATAAATCACCTAGCGTTCCCTTTAACTAATGAAGTCATGCCTTTGGGAAAGATTTCTTTGGGTCTTCAGAAATCCTTTACAAAATTGCAAGCTATTAAAATATATATTTTAAAGATCTTAATATAGCTGCTTGAGTGTTTTGAGCAATGTGCCAAAACTTCAGAGCCCCCCCCAAAATGTGCATTTCCTTGAGTATGGGACTCATCAATCATAAGTTTGGGGTGTTTATTAATTTTCTTTTAAGTGTTGCAGGAGAATTTTCTTTTTGTCCCCCCCACTCCCACTAAATTGTGGGAAGGTGACATGGAGGTGTTCCGTTGCAGCCATATTGTCAGCCTGCGCCACTCAAACCACTTAATTAATAGCCTGATTCTACTGAATCCAGTGAGTTTGCTCCTAAGTATAGGGTGCGTGCAATTACAGCCCACAAGTGCCTGTATTTAAGCCCATTTCATCCAGTAGTAGCCAGTTAAGACTAATTTAGGGTGACCATATGGAAAGGAGGACAGGGCTCCTTTCTTTAACAGTTGCATAGAAAAGGGAATTTCAGCAGGTGTCGTTTGTATGCATGCACACCTGATGAAATTCCCTCTTCAACACAAAAGTTAAAGTTGCAGGAGCCCTGCCCTCTTTTGTATCTGGTCAAGAGGGCAGGGCTCCTGCAGCTCTAACTGTTGTGATGAAACAGGAATTTCACCAGGTGCTGCATGCATATAAACGACATCTGCTGAAATTCCCTTTTCTCTACAACTGTTAAAGATACAGGACCCCTGTCCTCCATTCCATATGGTCCCCCTAGAACTGGTCTCAAGTTAGAAAGCGCAATCAAGTTGTAGGTTGCATTTTTAGGGCATAGACATTCCTCCTGGCACCTTTTTACAAGGCTGTTGTGGCATGGAACGGCAACTACCCCAACGGCATCTTTTGGATGGTTCAGTACAAATTGCTCAGCTCTCTGCCGGCTTCTGCATCTGTCTTTGCATATCTGATGTGCAGGTGAAACAAAACCAAATGGGACTGTATACAGTTTGGAGGACAGATGTAAAATTCTCAGCTGGGGAAATGTTTTTGTGAGCCCTATAATTTTACTGGGCCTTGTCCAAGAATAGCACTCCGGATGAGGCTTTGATCATGCGATTGCCCTGCCTCATTCACAGAAATGTAGGGTGGTGGTGGAGTGTGTGTGTGTCCCCAGATGACATTGGGTGGGTTTGCATGACACACTAACCCATGGTGGGCAGCTTCTAGGATAGGCTGACCATATGAAAACGAGGACAGGGCTCATGTAACTTTAACAGTTGCAGAGAAAAGGGAATTTCAGCCGGAGTCATTTGTATGCAATTAGTACCTGATGAAATCCCCTCTTCATCACGACCATTAAAGTTGCAGGCACTATACTAGAGTGACCAGATACAAAAGAGGGCAGGGACCCTGCAGCTTTAACTGTTGTAATAAAGAGGGAATTTCACCAGGTACGAATTGCATACAAATGATGCTGGATGAAATTCCCTTTTCTCTACAACTGTTAAAGTTACATGAGCCCTGTCCTCCTTTTCATATGGTCAGCCTATTCTAGGAGCAACCCACGAGGGGTTTATGTGTTGTGTCTGGGGGGGGGGCATTTTTCTTGCCTATGAGGGGTTAGTTACTCACCCTCATAACCTACACTCTACAGTAGGTGTAAAGGGTCCCTGGTGGCTTTCTATATTGTGTGGGGAGTATATGAGGGTAATAGGGGCTGAACACAGAGATGGGAACCTAGAGCAGCCAGAAACGCTGCCGCCACTCTGCTCTGCTCAGCTGATCTCTGTGGCCGAGATCGCCTGGTAACAGAAGGTGCTGCCACTGGGAACCCTTTTCTGCTTCAGTGGCTGCTGGGATAAGCAGCTGCCAGCTTGGGAGGACTTTGGAAGGGGCAATGTTCAGGGAGGGTAGGTCAACCGTGCTTTTGCAGTCGTGTGTCTGTAGGGCGGCCTATTGTTTCCTGACACTCTTTGCATCATGGCTGTGCGTCACCCATGGCCTCTGTGATCTTCCGAATATGCCTGTTGTCTTCCACTTGTAACCCTCCCGTGTATTTCTGCTGCTCCTTTTGACTCCCCCCCCCGCCCACAGATAGAGTTTCTGCCTGCAAGTTTCCTGAGTATTTTCACCTTTGTAGACCAAATGGGTGGAGCGTAGCAATAGATCACACAAGCAAGCCTTGGGCATTTTTTATAAACTAGTCCTTGGAGATTATATATATATATATATATATATATATATATATGTGTGTGTGTGTGTGTGTGTGTGTGTGTGTATATATATATATATATTCATAGGTCAATAATGGAAGTGGGGAGGACAGATCGCATGGGGACGTATGTGGTTTAGTGTTACGTCCAAGTTCGCAATAAACCTTCTAGGTGTTAGCGGAAGCATGGCTGAATCAAGCTAGGCTGACCATATGAAAAGGAGGACAGGGCTCATATAACTTTAAGAGTTGTAGAGAAAAGGGAATTTCAGCCGGTGTCATTTGTATGCAATTAGTTCCTGGTGAAATCACCTCTTCATCACAACTGTTAAAGTTGCCTTCTTTTGTATCTGGTCACTCTAGTATATTGCCTGCACCTTTAACTGTTGTGATGAAGAGGGAATATCACCAGGAACTAATTGCATGCCAATGACACTGGCTGAAATTCCCTTTTCTCTACAACTGTTAAAGTTACATGAACCCTAACCTGGATTTTATCTGGTCAGCCTAAAATTAACTCTTTACCTGGACACCTTTTTTGGGTATGATTCCCTCTCATCCCCACTCCAACACTAAGAACAGTGTGTGTGTGTGAGCATCTGTATGCACACCAGTAGAAGACATGTGGCTGGCATTTAGCTATGTCAAGAATGTAAGAACTGCAGCCATGTAAGTACTGCAAATGGCCGACTCACTGCTGTCTAAACTATGGTCAGCAATAAAGCCCTGGTGTCCTTTGGTCAGCCCTCATACCAGTCTTTGAACAAAATATTGGCAGAGCCCTTCCCCACTTTGCCTCGGTTTTCAATCTCCTAAGGCTCGCACCAAGAGCACTGCCCCAGCCAGCCAGTGTGGCGAGCAGGTTGTAAAGCATCATTTGCTTATAAAAATCCAGCTTGTTGATAGGAATTCGTCTTTAGTTTACCTTGGGTGAGTAAGACTAATGTAACATGATGCGGCCACTATAAATATTAATGTGGAGTAAACTGTATTTGCATATGGTAAATATTAATGAGGCGTTAATATTCATGCTGTAAGCCACAATTGCCTTTGAGGAATGCTGGCAATTTTCAGGTTTTTTTTAATTTAATGGATGATGATATTAATAGATGTTGTTGTCCTCTCCTTGTGCTTCCTCCAGGCATACCAAATCACTTGGGTAAATAGCTGTGTTCACACCTACTGTTTCCAAAAAATGACAGTAATTTATGCCCACATTAACTGTGGACCTGCAATACTTCACACTTTCGGGGTTTTTTGGGGGGGCATGGTCTGTTCCCTGGCCCTTAAAATACCACTGTTCTACTTTACTTGTATTCCAGTGAGATTAATGTTTGACATGGACATTTAGATTAAAAAGATGAAAGTTGCAAGGTATGGCTCCTTGATAGCCATGATAAAAATACAGAAATTTCCCTTAAAACCTAGGTTTTAAAATTCTCTACTGTTTTTCTCTGTGATCGTCTGAATGCAAGAATAATCAGTTAGACTCATTAGCTTCAGATATGTTCTGTCAATTTCAGAGATATGGCTGATTTTAACGCAACAGAAAGAAATTTGCCATTTTCCAATATGCTGTTTCCCTAGGTTGAATTTTTTGGGACTTTTCTTTTTTTTAAAAAAAAAATCACAGCTATCAAGTGAACATATCCTGCGATTTTCAGCTTTTTATTATAAAGGCCAAGTTGGGCTAAACCTGTCTACTTGCATTGGCCAGTTGGCAGGAGCTGTTGGCAGAAACAGCTTGGGTATGAACTGGTTTTGAGGTTCTGAGGACATCATAGGCATGCACAAGGGGTGTGCCAGGTGTGCCCAGGTACAACCTAATGTCTCAAGCAATAAGTGCCAAATTGAGGGGGGCACTGAGTAGGGATACAGAGGGGGATCAGACACAGGGGGAACTGTTCTCCGGCTGTCCTCCAGCTGCTCCACCACCACACCTAAGAACCACTGCCTCTGAGAGAGCGCCAGTAGCAGGAGTGAAAAGGAATCACTCTTCTGGAAGCCTCTCTGCAGGAGCCGTGCTTCAAAGAGGCCAGGAGGAAGGCCCCCGAAGACTAATATTGCCTCATAAGCCCCTCCTCTGGCCAGTATCATCGCAAAGCCCCACCAATGAATAAAAATAATGTCCTTTATGACTGAGTATTCAATAAATGTTTGCCTTTAAAAAATACTAACAAACAAAATACCCTGAGTGCGCACCCTTATAAAATGTGCTGCGCTTGCCTATGGAGGACACCTCCTGACTCTGCCTTTGGGGAGAACAATGACAGTGTTTGCTGCCAGGGTCTTGCTATCACCTCTTCCCAAATCACTAACCTTGTCAATAAACAGATTGTGTCAATGACTCCATAACCATTAGCAAAATGCCTATCATCATGATTGATAGTGTGTAAAAGGCCCCCCAGATTGTGTGGGGTTTCTGTTTCTGGAGGCTGGGCCACCCACCCACTGCCAGGAATAGAAGACCAATGATCCTTTTATTCCTCCCTCCCCCTGTATTTATTCATTTTAAAAAGTTCAGCTCTGCCTTGGTGAAGTTGGCTCACAAAACGCATAAGACCATCCAGCAATTACACAATCCAGTGACGAATTAAGCCACAGTCAATAGCAGCATTCTAATTAACCAAGAGGGGCTAGATAGACAAAAGCAGCTGGCCCCTCATATAAACCAGCCAATCAAGCGGCACTTAAAAACCATTTACAGACTTCGAAAAGATAATGGGATTAGCCACCAACGTCACAAAGAAACAGGGCAGGTTTTTCACAGCAGTGTCTGGAAGATAACAGGAATGGGGCCAGGTGAATGTCCCCTGGGAGGGACCTCCATAACTAGGGAGCAACTGCAGAAAAGGTCTAATCTTTGGTAGCTGCCCATGTAGCCTTTCGAGGTGGTGCCCTACAGAGAAGGGCCTCAAACATTCTCAGTTGATTGGCAGGTGTGTGTGGGAACCATCAGTCAGGGTGAATGGCAGACATTCACTTATATGTGAGAAAGGAAAGGAAAATCTTTGGTGTATGGGCAAAACTGATCTGGGGACCAAATCCAGCTTACCTGGCGGTTCCAGTCCTGCCTTCAGGGGTTCCCCAGGTTCCCATTTCCGCTGCCCCCCACTTCATTTCCCCAGTTTTTGCTCATAATAATAATAATAATAATAATATATTTATTTATCACCCGCCTCTCCCAACGGATCGAGGCGGGGAACAACACCAAACACAAAATGCAAAAACTGATTAAAAGCAGATAAAACCAGTACATCATTAAACATCATATGTTGCCCCTCACTTCCTTCTAAAAGGTTGAAATGCCCCTCTTATGGCTTATTTATTGGCAGTTAGAGCTATAAGGCCCAACTGGAGTCCACCGACAGTCCATCTGTGGACTGATTGGAGTCCACCTGGAGAAGAGCCTTCAGTGAGGTGGCCCCCATTCTGTGGAACTCCTTGCCTCTGGAGGTCCGGCAGGCGGCCAACACGGTGCTGTTTACGGTGCCTCCTGAAAACGCCTTTATTTCAGGAAGCCTTCCTGGACTGTCCAGCCATGGCTTTATTAGAATTCTGGTGCTTAAAAAAATAATAATTCTAACGTGGTGTTTTATTCTTCTGTCTTATCTTGTATCTTTTATTGTTCACCGCTCTGAAATCTGTCAAGATGTGGAGCAGCATATACATGTTGAAAACAGATAAATAAGCTTAAATATTCCACCTCTTGCAAGAAACCCAAGGCAGCTCACACAAACCTCCTTCTCTCCATTTTCTCCTCACAACAACCTTGAGAGTCAGTGACTGGCCCAAAGACATCCAGTGAGCTTCATGGCTTGTATTTATGGTTTTTTGTCCCTGTCCCTGTTCCTATTCCCTTTGGCTTTACCCACCAGTGGAAGTGGCTCTGAAGAACTTCTCTAAAATGGAATTTGGCCCATGGGCTGAAAGAGATTCAGTGCCCCTGGTCCAGGGTGATGGGCAGGTTTTGCCCCCTTCATCCCTGCTTCAGATGGTGAGCCATAAACTTTGCATGATGTGTGACCCATTAGGCTTGGCTTGAAACCCTCGCCCAGGATGGGCAGAAGAATGAAATATTTCTCAAGCCTGCGGCGGGTTGCCATTCATAGCTGGTGAGTTGTGTCCAACTTGGTGGGTCACAAGTTCTGCCTGGTAACATTCAAGGCTAGTTGGGCACATTGGCCTCAAGGCTTGTCCCAGCGACACATCAGTCTGTGTATTTGCAGTTTTTGGAAGACTCCGCACGCAACTCTGTGTGGTCCGTCATTTTATATTGGTCCCCCCTCCCCCAAAACATTCGACGTTAAATAAACTGTGATAACAACTTCATAAACATTTTCCTAACATGTGGAATGTTTGACATGAATTTCGGCTATGTCAAAACGGATGCCAGAGAATAAGCAGAAGCTATGCAAAAGATCTATAAATATGTATATAATCGGAACATCAAAGGCATCGTACATATCTCCTTAAAGAGAGGAAAGGGGAAAACGTGTGTGTCTGTGGATGCGGGATTTTGTCAAAAACCTTGAGGAGTTGGTGCAATGGTTTAGCCAAGTTAAGGGCTTGGCCAATGAAGTGAACGGCGTTAGGCAGTGGAGGCTGGGGGCTCCAATGTCAATGACGCAGTGAATCCGCTCCGGGTTTCAGTCAGAACTCTAAAGGAGCTATCCTAAGTGCTCCTACACCTTGGATAGCACCTTTAGAGTTCTGGCTGGTTCTGACTGAAACCCGGAGTAGAATGTGTTCCCTTCCACTTATTTCGCTGGCATAACGATATGCCGTCATGAAGGTTGGGACCAACTCCTGCGTGAGTGTAAGGCTGTTTCTATGCCGGCCTTTTTCTGTAGGCTTGTCCCCAGGTGGTCCCTGTGCGTCCAAATGCCGCACAGAGACTCCCGGGGGCAGGTGGGGATGGGCATGGGTTTTCCCAGGGATAAAGAAACCCTGGGAAAACCCGATTCTTCCTGCGGTCCTGGGAATGTCCTGAGACCGCAGGAGGTGTGGGCGCCCATCCCGACGCATGCTTACTCGCGAGTAAGCACAGCACCAGAAATGGGCATGGAGCCGGGGAGAGGGAGCTGCATTTTCACCATCCATGAGATGGTGGGGTGGGTGGGTAAGGGACACGATTTCGGGGAGGGGGTTACTGACCTTTCTCGCTGGAGCGCAAGTGCGCGCCATACTCTGGCATTTTTTTTTAAAAAATGGCAGCCGGGACGTCATGCGCTGCATGCGCATGCTGGGGGAGGCGCTTTTGATCAGGATATCGCAAGAGCCTCCCCCCTCCCTCCTGGAATGATGGAAGGTGTAGAAACAGCCGAAGATTCTGACCAAGCTCCGCTCCTCCTTGCCACACCTTGAGAGAACCAATGCCTGACCAGCAGGTCTCCAGCTCTGTGGCATCTTTCAAACCCCATCTAGATGTGCCTCTGGAGGCAATGATTCGTTCATGCCCAGTGGCCTGGATTGAGACAATGCCACGGCAGAGAACACACTCTTCCACTTCCTGTGCCTGTTTAAACCTGCTAATATTAGAATGCCTTTATGCCAGGGATGTGGAAACTCTTTCAGCTTGAGGGCCAAATTCCATTTCAGCGAAGCTCTTGGTTGGGGAGGGGGGCATCCCAGTGTTCCATGGGGCAAAAGGAGCGGCACCCCAAAATACCAAGTTAAAGCTTTTACTGCCAAGCATCGCAACTTTTTAAGAATGGTGAAAAATATGTGGTGACGGCCACCAAGTTAGATAGTTTTAAAAGGGGAATTCTTGGAGGATAAGGCTAATCGAGGGCCCTGCTAACTGGGGAGCCACCATTGTGGGCCTGCACGGTTCTTTTGGTGGGAAAGGAAGGGAGCCTGAAGGAGCCTGTGCAGCACTCAGAAGAGCAGGGCCTTGTGTCTTGGCTGGCGCCATTGCTGTGGCTGACTTCCCTGCACACCCACACCTGGTAGTAGTAGATCTTCCAGTGGACAGAAGTCAGTCGCCAGAAAGAATTTTACCTGCCTTCCAATTGACAAGAAAGGGGGGGGCAGGGTTGTTGCCTTCCTCATTGCATGATTAGTCCGTGTGTTAATAAGTTGAGCCATTTATTGGTGAGCTGCCTTGGTTGAACTGTATTGTTCATGACACAGCAGTGTGGGTGTGATAGGCATTGGGCTGGATCCATTTGGGAAGGAGAGTAGGATTGGGCTCCCCACTCCCCCATGGTGGAATCCCCTTAAGTGGCACCAAGAACAGGCTAGCACAGTGACTCCAAGCGTGCCACAGCCAGGATGGGGTGGGGAAAGGGGATCACGTTAGCAGTCTCCAACTGTGGTCTGAGCAGGCGGGCCAGGAAGGAAAATCAGACAGCAGTTGGGCTGTCTGATTAATAATAATAATAATAATAATAATAATAATAATATAATACTACTACTAATATGTATTTCTTACTCTGGATCGAGGCAGGGAACAACATTAAATACAAAACAGCATAAAATACATAAAACTGATTAAAACCGACGGGATCCACATCCCATGCCTCCGCCAATCCTATTCAGAATGAATAAAGTTGTGGCCAATTTAATCTTCCAATTAAGTCGGTGTCCCTGGCTTGTTCCTTTCATCAGCCGCAAGGACACAATTAGATGCTGCACCACTCAATCCATGGCTGCTAGTCATGTTGGCTAGTATATACTTCCTCCAAGATCAGTGGTAGCGTGTTTCTGAATGCCATTTGCTTTTGGTCTGGTCCAGCAGGGCTCTACTTATGTTTGTATGTTGACCTCTAGATGGTGCTGTAATTGGGTGTGGAACTCTTTACAGTGGAGGTTTTTTTTAAAATAAAAATAAAAATAAAGCCATTGATCATTTGCTTCTGGGTGGAGAGGCAGCTCACAAAAATATTTGTCAGAGAAAAATGCAGCCAGTCAGGGGGATATTCATAAGAGGCGTAGCCTGGATGGAAGAGGAAGCAAATTGAAAATAACAGCTCATTTAGCAAGAGATAGTCTGCAGCCTTTAATCTATTGTCTTGAAATGTTCCCAATAGCGAAAAGTTTCCTTGCTCGGTAATGATAACAAGTGATTCAGCTGGGAAAAGGGAGAAACCAGTGATTGGTATTTATTTTTCCATGGGCGCATATCAAGATGGAGTTGTCCAAAGGAGCCGCCATGTTAGTTATCATGCTTACACTTGGCTTTCCCTTTATAGAAGCGCATTCGTATTAGAAAGGATGGGAATCATTCTCCCTTTGAAATAACACAGGCAGTTTTCAACTTGGAAAGCCAAAAGCTCAGATAACATTAAAAATGTTTCCTTTGTTGCAGTTCCTGGAAGGAAAGCTTTGGGATTGAATCAAAAGGAAGTGACTGTGATCTTGGGGACCGATGGCAAGTCTTGCTTCACTATGTTGGAAAACTAGGACAGTCGTTTTCAAAGAACTACAATGTCATGGCGTAAATCAGGCCTGCGCGGCCATTGATCCGCCAAGCCAAACATAGCTCAACCACTACATATGGCCAGTCCACCAGGGTTTCAATAAACTTTCTGTTTTTCTTGCCTACCTCTGTGAACAAAAAAAGTGTGTGTTTCTGTGTGTGTGTGTATGTATGCCAAGCACTTGATTATGTTTGGGTTGATTGTGTTCTGGCATTTCTGGTTTCAGATTTTTGAGGGCCCTTGGACCCCCCCCTTTAATGGGACCCCTCCCTCAGTGAGCCTGTTTTTTCACCACCATGGTCACCAGCTGCTTTAGGTGTGCACACAGGTGTGCGGGATGTGCTCAAGCACACCCTAATTTCCCTGGGCACCTCTGCTTTCCTGCTCCACCCCCTGCTTGAATCGGGGCTTTTTAAAGGATAGGCAAGCCTCCGGGAAGCTGCTGTTAGTATCCCTGGGAGAACTACGCACTTTCCGGAGGCCCTGGAAAGTGCGTTTTCTCACCCCATACTGCTCCAATCGGGGCCTTTAAGGTGCACACCCTAATGAAATGAGCTGCGCATACCTATGCCAGCTGCTATTGTTTCTCCTCCTCCTCCTCCTCCTCCTCTTTCTCATCTTTGCTACCACTTCCTGGCTGGACAGGAAGCGAGTTAGGGAGCAAGTAGGCAGTGACATCTCCTGCTCCTCCTTCTCATCGCAAATCACATTTTAATTTTTTTGTATGCCACCTTGGGAGGCTTCACCCTAAGGGGCGCTTCTAAAACTCTGAAATAAAATAAAATAACAAAATAAAATAAATAGGTCAGTTCATATAAATGCCCATCAAGACCAGCATACTGTTTTCAGTACCAGCCCAGGCAGATGTCTCCAGAAGACCTTAAACAGATTTTAAAAAGAGGACAGATCACTACTCTTTCTATTTTGAGGTTGAGATATACACACAACCTGAGCTCAAGCAATTTGAGCCCGGATCATCTGGATGCAAGATCATGAGTCAAGCTACATGTTATGTGAAAAGCATTTTTAACTAAACTGCTTAGAACTGGTCATCAAGCTTAAGAATGAAATAAAGACATCCATGTCCTTCCCCAGTTTGGAGCGGGACTGTGGTGTGGGAGGGAGGATTTTTTTAAACCCTTCCTGCCTTATGCTGTTTTCTCACCAAAATCGTCCCTTCCAAACCTGCTATTTGACCCCCAAGGATCATGATCTCAAGGATCATGTCCTCAAACTCTGAATTCTGACTCTTGAGTTTTCCATCCTGACATTTTTACATAATTCAAACTTCAAATTTACAAGATATGAAATTTGCACGCTTGAATTCAATGACTTAAAATGGGTTATTTGGGCAGAGTAAATAATAATAAAAAAATCTTTTTTGGTTTTGTGTAAATCAGACTGAGCTGAAATCAAATGGCTTAACATCCTTAAGCGTTTGCAGTAGGTTTTTTTATTTGCAGTATGAAAACAGCTTTGCAATTTGCCGTATGCAAGCTGAAATCAAAGGCTGAGAAGAATCTCACTCTTCCCTCAACCGCTCAGAGATCCGCAAACTGGGCTTGGAGATGCCGAGGGAAACAAGGGCTTTGTCATGTCGCCTTGGAAGGTGGCTGTGATATTTTCCCTCGTGCGTTGGTGTGGGGGAGGCAATTGACATGAGACTAAATTGTCAGTGGGAACTGCAGGCCTTTTAATGTTTCTGCTGTGTTCTGGAAATGCAATGGGCTCCTGATAGTAGCAGCTATCAGCTTTCTCATGTCAAGCCCACGTTGGCCGCAGGAGACCGGGCTGTTTTGTCCATGGCTGGACTTCTGAGACCTTCTGTGTTGTTTTTTCCAGATTACGACGCAGCGCCACAGAATGGAAAACAGTGGCCAACGTCATTTTCCCCCACCTCAGCCGGCAGGAAAAAGCTGGTGAGCTGCAGAGGAGTCCGTCTGGCTGATTTTGGCCCAGCCGGTCGCTGGGTCAGATAAGTAAACACTCGGGCAGCTCTGACATAAATTACTGGAGTCCTTGACAGCAGGACACTGACCAGGGTCGCCCGATAAGGAGAGAGGAGGCCTTGCCTGTCTCCTTCTCCCATTTTCCTATTTCACAATCACTGTCACTGGGAAAGAATAGACAGCTCGACAGTCATCGGGCAGCCTGGAGTCCCCGTCACCTCGATGGGAAAAGGGCTCATTGTCACAACAGTCAAACCCAGCTGTCAACCTTTTCCCTGTCTTTCTCGTCAAGGGCCACTTCCCCCCCAGTGGCTTCCAAGAGGTAGTGGTGATGTTACCCTTTCCCACCGTCTGTTGAGAAACACGTCGGCCAAAGATTGACTCACTTGGCCATTTTTGGAGGACTTTCATGCACAATACCATGGGGACAAACTAGGTGAGAAGTTGGGAGATCTGGTCGTTTCTACACCAGGCTTTTTGCCTGGAATCACCCCCGGCTGATCCCTGTGGACTCCTGGGGGTGGGCTGGGGTGACGGGCACAGGTATTCCCTGGGATAACAGATCCCTGGGGGAACCCGATTTTCCCGCAGTCCTGGGAACTTCCCAAGACCATGGGAGATGTGGCTGCCCTTCCTGACTCTGTGCCCGTCAGGGGAGAGGGGGGAAGTTCGCCATCCCTAGGATGGTGGGGGGAGGGTGTGGCCCCCGAGTTTGGGCAGGTTTTATTTTAAAAAAAACTCACTCTTCCTCGTTGGAGCGCAAGTGTGCTGTTCGCAGATCAAAAAAAATATATGGCGCCCTAAACTGTGACAGCCAGGTCGTTGCACTTCCTATGTGGATTCAAGCAATGATCCCAGAAGCAGGTACTTCTGGGATCGTGGCCCCTCTCTCCCTCTACACCTCTATGGCATAGAAAAGACCGCAGTCTGTCATCACCAGGGGTGGGGGGAGGACACAGTGGTACAACTAGGTAATTTTAGAACCTGGATTTAATGGTCTTGTGTATTGGGGGCTGGTGGCACCCATGTCAGGGTGGTGGTGAATCTGTTCCGGGTTTCAGTCAGAACCGGTCTGAACTTGAATAGCAACTTTAGAGTTCTCACTGGTCCTGACTGAAACCCAGAGCGGATGCACCGTCCCCCCTGACTACGGAGCCACTAGCCTCCACTGCTATAAGGGGAAACACATGTTTACCTATATGGCTTTCCTTACGGGCCAAATAGCAGTTAGGTGTGTGTGATTTTAGAGGAGAAAAAGAGTTAGCTGTGGTCCCAATCCAATCCGCTCCAGGGCTTCTTTGAAAAATGGAATTAAGAGGGACAGCACGGCTGATCATGGACATCTGAGTCTTGCCTAGTTTGGTCCTGAGGCTGCAATTCTAAATCCTAGATGAAGATAGATGGTAAAATCTTTAAGTGTTCACAGTGGGGTTTTCACTTGCAGTATATAAACAGCTTTGCAAGCTGCCATGCAGATATGCAAGCTGAATACCCGATCAGCAATTGAGTCTTGCCCCTCTTCCTGTGATTGTAGCAGGCTGCCTGCCTTAAAAAGGAGAATGAAAGACCCAAAGCAATAAAGAAGTATATATGTGTTTGCTCATTCCATTTTCACCTGCCCCTTCAATCATAAATGTTTTAAAATGCTCCAGGGATTGTAGGGGAAGAGTGGATTGATGATGGCATGGGCTCTAGCCAGTAGGTTCCCCCCATAGCCAGCTTTTCAACAAGCTGGAAACATGCGGAGTCATTTCCCCCCCAGACCTCATAGCAAAACTGAAAAAGTATGTGTGCTTTCAAGGCAGTAAAGACCCTTTCAACCACATCTGTCAGCATCCTTTTTTCACTTTGGCCATAAGTTGCATTCAAATCAATACAGTTTTCTTCTAAGAAAATGTGCATAGGATACTATTGAAAAAAAATGTTCTTTATGCATTTAAGATCGTTTGGATTCTAGAGTTGCATTGCCAGGTTTGAGCTAAAAGCCCATCTATGCCCAACATTCTTTTTCCAACAGAGTATGGAAATTCATGAGCATGAAGTTTCACAGCCTCCCGCAACCTGGCTATCATCCCCAGTCAGCTAGGGATGTGATGTGCTCTTGATGTGATGTGCTACAATCCCTATCATCCCCAGCCAGCAAGGGAGTGGTAGCACTTCAAGACATGTGGAGGGTGCCAGGTTGAAGGAGGTCTAATCCATTAAAATCTAGCCTAGGTCCCCTCTACAAGAATTCGGTTTTACGCCTAGTTGTCCGATTATGCGCATCTTCTTGCAATCGCTTTTACGGCAAATCACTATACGCGGGAGGAGGTTAAGCGCATAACAGGTTGCCTTACCGGTTGTATGAAACATGCTTTAGAGGTGTTTAATGCGGAGAATCGCTTTAACGTCCACGGTAAATTAAAACTCTCTATTTAATTTGCATTCGATAATGCGCACAATCGCATAGAAAAAGCGCCTCGACCCCCAATTTGCGCTCCACTCTTGTAGAGGTCAGATTTTTAATGAGCCTTGAAAGAGCTTTAAATCGCTCTTGTAGAGGCACCCCTAGTGATTGTCATCAACCACGTATTGTGGAGTAATTTCCCTAAGCCATTTATTTATTTAAAATGTGAAGATGAAGTTCCTCCTTCTAGTTCTGGATGGACTGGCAACTAGCTGGGATCTATAGTATGAGGAAAAAATGCCTTTCAACACCTACCATGACCTGGTTTGCACAATTGCTATGGCCCACCACAGATTATTTAAGCTAAAATGGAGTGCAGCATGTGGTAGTGGCAATTGTGAATTTTCAAGTTGTGGTTGGTGGTCTTCGTGGCTTATCATGATGTGCGAACCCAGCAATGGTTAACAAGCCACCCACAACCCATGGGCTGTTTTTTACCCAGTTCATATGTAACAAGAAGCTACTATGAGAACATTTCCCAGTGAGGTATTTCGTTGCGACTGAAGCTGCCATTTTGAATATACAAGCTGTGAGGGATGTGTGCTGTAGCTTGTTGCTATGTGCGAACTTGGTGAGGATGGATTGTCAGGGTGCTTGACAAGCCACGCAGAACCCTTGGGCTGTTTTAGGGGTGTAGGTGGCTTCTCAAGTACCCCAAAAACCCACTTTTGCCAGGTTTGCACGTAATGACAAGCTACGGCATGCCCCTGCCTTGGCTTGAAAATTCAAAATGTGTATTTATTTATTTATTTTATTTCTAACTCGCCTCTCTGTCCAGATCGAGGCGGGGAACAACAATAAATATAAATATAAAAATCATAAAATAGATAAACCATTAAAACAGATAAAAACAAATTAATTATTAAAAACATCTTAAAATTCAACTGGGTAGGCCTGCCGGAAGAGAGCAGTCTTCACGGCTCTCTTAAATTCCAGAAGACTGCTAATTTGTTGAATCTCCTCCGGCAGGCCATTCCATAGTCTGGGAGCGGTGGCTTCTCATTATGTGTGAACCTGGCCTTTGGATTGTGGGTGGTTTGTTAACAATGGCAACAACCCACCCTGTGTTGTGTCCACACATCACAATATGCTAGGGTGACCATATGGAAAGAAGGATAGGGTTCCTATATCTAACAGTTGTTTGGAAAAGGGAATTTCAGTAGGTGACATTTATATGCATGCAGCACCTGGTGAAATTCCCTCTTCATCACAAGAGTTAAAGCTGCAGGAGCCCTGCCCTCTTGAGCAGATACAAAAGAGGGCAGGGCTCCTGCAGCTTTGATTATTATAATGAAGAGGGAATTGGACCAGGTGCTTCATGCATGCAAATGACACCTGCTGAACTTCCCTTTTCTATACAGCTGTATAAGATACAGGACCCCTGTCCTCCTTTCCATATGGTCATCCTACGATAAACTGTAGCAACCACCTGCCATGGCTTGAATATTCACATGCACTACAAGCTATTGTGGCTTAAATAAGCCATGGTGGGCTGTGGTGATCATGTGGATTACCGGCAGAATGTCTACCATGCTCTCCTGGCCCCTTTTTGTTAGGAAGGCTAAGCTCCATGACCAACCTCTTCTCTTACTGATATGGGATCAGACATACCACTTTTTGTGGTTAATACTAGCACAGCGTTCAGAGAGAAACATTGTTCCATTTTGTCCCTTAAAAATAAGAGCATCTCTAAAGGAGCGTCGTCGGACAAGCGTTTTATCACACGCTCACTACTGCCCACTTGTGGATGTTCACGGGTCCTTTAGATGATGTCGTCTGCCTCCTGTGTGCCTCCTGCTCCTTCCGCTTTTTCCCATTGCAAAATAGACCCCTTTTAATCCGTTTTTTTAAATTGGGATGTACCATGATCTCCTGCTTTGTGCAGGAAAAGCAGCCTGATAAAAATGGCCCTGAATGGGCCATGTGATCTTTGTTTACTTCCTCTTTCTTCTCTGTGAGGAAAGAGGAAGTAATGAGGGACAGAAGCGGGGGAGGAGAAGCAACAGTAAGGAAATGCAATTCCCCCCGTCTGATGACGCTCAAAGAGTAAAAAAAAATAAAAATGACATGGTAACCTTCAGGTCCCAAAGCTGATCTCAAGGAATTGGGTCCTGGACAAAATTGAACCTGCTGAGTACAGTCAAGGTGGAAGTGGAAGTACACAGAGGCCCTGCACATACATAGTCAACTCACGAAAGGGACTTCACTAAACTCAATGAAGAGTTGAGTTCTTCTTCTTCTTCTTCTTCTTCTTCTTCTTCTTCTTCTTCTTCTTCTTCTTCTTCTTCTTCTTCTTGGAGTGCATCAATTAGTCCCATGTTTCCTGCATGTGACAGCTTCACCTGCATGTGACAGATACACCCAAGGAGATGGGATTTTGGAGCCCAGATGTGCTGTATGCTCGAATGAGTAATTATGCTGATAAAATAATCCAGCGCTGTGGTTCTGTTGGCAGGGGTGGGGGTGGGGGTGGGTGGGACTGCTGTCTTGAGCAAAGTGATATCATTAAAGATGGGGCTGGACGTATTTGGGGCAGGGGTGGGGCGGCTGTGAAAATCTCTTTGGGAATGGAAGGTTCTCAGGGGAGAAATGTGCATGATTTTACTTAAGGCATAGCTGGTTTAGAGCATAGTCCTATGCATGTTTAGTCCTCCATCACACCTAATCCCCCCCACCTGGTTTGCCTCCGCTTTTATTACCTCTGAGGCAGAAGCATGTCAAGCTTATGATCCCTTTCATCTGAATAGCTGCTCTTTCGCTCCTACACTCCTTGGCTGTTAGCTCTTCGGCTCCACTCCACCCCTCCCCTTCTCTTTCTCCCTCCAGTCAGGTCCTGTCAGATGAGCACTTCAACCAGACCGCCTTTCCATCGGACAAAAATGGAATGACCCTTTAGTCTGGCTCTTTGGGGGCATCGAGGAAGTACAATCCTGTCTCTGCAGAGATTTGGGCATTGTGTGATTTTAAAAAACGCTTTCGAGCCTGGGATGCAAAGTTTGGGTTTTATATTGAGGCTCGGAGCCGGCTGCTGGGAGAGACCGTTTTTCCCTGCCAGGACCTGATGCGATCCATTTGAGCCCCCAGTTCCTTTAAAACTACATGGAGGCGTAGGAAAGGAGTTAAAGTTAAAGCTTCAGGAGCTATACTAGAGTGACCAGACACAACAGAGGACAGGGCTCCTGAAGCTTTATCTGTTGTGATGAAGAGGGAATTTCACCAGTTGCTGCATGCATACAAATAACATCAGCTGAAATTCCCTTTTCTAAGCAATTGTTAAAGATACAGGAGCCCTGTCCTCCTTTCCATATGGTCACCCTAGCATAGTGTGGAGAATGTGGATAGACGTTTTTTCCCCTCTCCCATAATACCAGAACCCAGGGTCATCCCATGAAGTTGATTGGTGGGAGATACAGGACAAATAAAAGGAAATACTTCTTCACACAGCACATAGTTAACTATGGAATTCACTACCACAAGATGTCATGATGGCCAACAATTTGGATGGCTTTAAAAGGGGGCTGGATAAATTCCTGGTGGAGAAGGCTATCAATGGCTACTAGCCCTGATGGCTATGTACTACCTCCAGTATCTGAGGCAGTAAGCCTGTATGCACCAGTTGCTGGGGAACATGGGTGGGAGGGTGCTGTTGCACCATGTCCTGCTTTGTTGGTTTCTGGCTGAAAGTTGGTTGGCCACTGTGTGAACAGAGTGCTGGACTAGATTGATCCTCGGTCTGATCCAGCGTGGCAGTTCTTAGAATACTGGTCTAGGTAGATCTTTGGTCTGATCCAGCATGGCTCTTCTTATGTTCTTATGAGGACGAATTAAGAAATGAATGGATTATTTCTTAAATGGACAGTAGTCTTAGTATGCTCATGGGAGGAGGACAGTAACAGCTGTTCCAGTACAGTTCAGTTTTTGTATGTCCTCCCAACCCCGCCACCCAAGAAGTAGTGCATGGGCCATTTAGCTGGCTCATTCACAAAGCGTCAAACTTCAACCACCACCAGAACTTAGCAGTGTACCTAGAAGTCTCTTCTTTGATCCACCCAATCTGCACAGACCAACAATTTGGGCATTGCTTATCTGGGTAACTTTTTCACACATGGCTCCAGGCTTGGGGTGAGGTGGGGTTGCCATGTCCCTCTGTCAATGGCCTCCTATTATTCAAATGTAACCTTTGACATGACTCACTAAAAGGGAAACCCTATGTATGTTTAGATAGAAAAAAAGGCAACAACTCCCAGCATGGCTGGCTAGGGCATGATGGGACTTGTGGGCTTTTTTCTGTCTAAACATGCATAGAATTGTGACCTAAATGGGTTTTTGGGAAAGCCACCATCTCCCATTCTCAACCCCACATCTGCAATCTAGAGATAAGAACATAAGAAGAGCCCTGCTGAATCATACTGAGGGTCCATCTAGTCCAGCACTCTGTTCATACAGTGGCCAACCAGCTGTCGACCAGGGACCCACAAGCAGGACGTGGTGCAACAACTATCACTACATCTTGTGGTAGTGAATTCCATAATTTAACTATGCGCTATGTGAAGAAGTCTTTCCTTTTATTTGTCCTGAATCTCCCACCAATCAGCTTCATGGGATGATGACCCCATTGGGTTCTAGTATTATGAGAGAGGGAGAAAAATGTCTCCCTAGCCACATTCTCCACACCATGCATCATTTTGCACACTTCTATCATGTCTCCCCTTAGCCTCCTTTTTTCCAAGCTAAACAATCCCAGCTGTTGTAACCTTTCCTCATAGGGGAGATGCTCCAGCCCCTTAATCATTTTAGTTGCACTTTTCTGCACTATTTCCAGCTCTATAAAATCTTTTTTTAGATGTGGTGACCAGAATTGTAAACAGTATTCTAAATGTGGTCGGACTATAGATTTGTATAAAGGCGGCATGATACTGGCAGTTCCATTCTCAATTCCTTTTCTATTGTCCCCTCTACAAGATTTCGCTTTGACGCCCAGTTGCCCGATTATGCGCATTTATGGATAAGCGCATTTAGTCCTGATACCTATTCACGAGAGGCGGTGAAGCGCATTACGGGCTGTATGAAACGCGCTTTAAAGTTGTTTACATGCGGAGAATCGCATGTTTACATGGCCATAAGGCGCTTTAACTCCCGCAGTAAGTTTAAGTCGCTATTTAACGCGCATTCAATAATGCGCATAAGCGGAGATAAAAAGTGCCTCAACCCCCGATTTGCACTCCACTCTTGTAGAGGTAAAATCTGTAATGCGCCTTGAAAAAGCTTCACCTTCTTTACAGCGGCCGCACACTGGGTTGACATTTTTATTGAGCTGTCCACCATAACCCCAAGATCTAATAATAATAATAATAATAATAATAATAATACATTTATTTCTTACCTGCCACTCCCTCTGGATCGAGGCGGGGAACAACATTAAAAACACATGTTATAAAATACATAAAACTGATTAAAACATATAAAAACTACTACTTTCTTGTTCAGTCACTGTCAGCTCAGATCCCTTGAGGTTATATTTGAAGCTGAGTTTGTTTCCCCCAATGTGCATCACCTTATACTTGCTTACATTGAACCACATCTGCCATTTGGATGCCCACTCTCCCAGTTTGGAGAAATCCCTTTGGAGCTCTTCACAATCCCTTTATGGCTTAACAACCTTAACTATTTTGGTGTCATTGGCAAACATGGCCACTTCACTGCTCACTCCTCATTCAAGATAATTTATGAACAAGTTGAAAAGAATTGATCCCAAGACCAATCCCTGCGGGCCCCCACTATTTACTTCCCTCCATCAGGAGAATTTTCCATCTATTCCTACTCTCTGCTTTCTGTTCTTTAATCAGATATTAATCCATAAGATGTCCTCTCCCCCTCGTTCCATGACTGCTAAGTTTGTTCAGGGGTCTTTGGTGAGGAGCTTTATCCCACCCATGTTCCCCAGCAACTAGAGTATACAGACTTACTACCTCTGACACTGGACTAGTAGCCGTTCTTACAAGGGCGTGCAGGGCGTACACTTATCAATTGCCCCCCAAACAGATCACGAATCACTAAAAAGAGGGCAAAAGTGGGTACCAGTTTGCATAAAATTTGCATGTGCTAATTTATATGTATCAATGCAAATTTAGAAAGCATTATTTAATTCAAAAATAAATACAGTACATCTCAAAACAGTGTGGAATACTGTGCCCAGACAACCTGTGGGATTTGCTCAGTCAGCTATTCAGGTGCTGTTGATGGACAAAGTCAAGGCCCCTGCTCTGCCTTCTGATAGTTCTTTTTCTTTATGCCCGACTTGGACTGGATGGCCCTTCATACAGAGGACACCTTCAAAAGGGAGGACAGTCCCCTGGCAGCACCTCAAATAGAGGACTGTCCTCTGTCAGAGGGGACACTTGGCCATTCTAAGTGTGGTAAGGATGAATGGGAGTTAAGTGCTTTGGATTAGGGCTGTGCATTGCTTTGGGCCCGAACCCTGAATCCAAGTCTGAATCGTGCTTCGGATCCAACTCCGAAGCAGGTCAGTCCAGGCTCGAAGCACCCCGAGTCGAATCGGGGCTGATTTGGGATCTCTGAATCAGCCTCCTAAGCGAATTTTGTGTGTGTGTGTGTGCACACACACAAAGCCCTACTTTGAATCCTCTACATAAATACAATTTATTATTAATTTTAGTCCTCATAAAGAAGTTAATTCTTGAATGGATGATTTCCCCTTTCCGGTGAGGTTTAGAGAATCCAGTGAAGGGAGGGTCTGCCAGCCCCTTCCTTATCAGAGGTTTTCATCTTGAGATAAATATTTTGTGTTGCTATCTTTTCACGCTTTCCAATTCCTCCTGTGCGCCGTGCCAAGAAATATAAACCCGGCCCGCTCATGACTCTTTATAAAAACAATTACAAAATAGTTTAATCAGATGTCTTACTCTTGCCTCCTATTTCATTCTCGGGTTCACACAGGGCCCGTCTTCCCCTCCCTTTTGCTCTGTTTAACACAGAGTTCCAGAGGTCCTTTTTAGAGGCTCACAGATGTTTTCCCCCCACCCAATGTTGCTTCCCACCCCCTCCGCTCCTCCCTCTCTCCTTTTTACTAGGTTCTGCTTATTTTTATTCATTCACCTCCTTCCCAAAGTGTTTTAAAAGCCTTCTGTTTGTGCCTGGAATCATCCCCACAAACTCTCTGTGCAGCGTTCTTATTACCCTTTTTGAGGGCGGAGGGATTAACGTGGGGTTTATTTCAATTTTAATCTGTCCGGCTGTTTATTAAACAATCTCCCAATTTATCTGCAGACGATTTTCTTTACGTTATAAAATTTCAATCAAAATTCCTCCAGGCAATCATGCGCCCCCCTGCCCTGTGATCTCTAAATCCTATTTATGCTCAACTTTAACCTCGCCTGGCTTGCTTCCCAGGAGCACCTCCAGGAAAGTTTAAGAATGTATAGGCTGCTGAACGCACTTCCTTCCTGAAAACACGGAGCCCTGAAATGGATGAGCAATGGTATGTCAGAGAGGGGATTTGAACCTGGGTCCACACTGATCAATCAGGTCCTCTGAAAGTCCATGTCGGGGCTCAGATGTCACCCCAGCCATCAGAGCAATCTCTTGGCTAGGAGGTGATTGGATTATTTATTTATCAATTACGCTGTTTTACCACTTTTCATCCAAGAAGCTTTAAGGTGCATGTGTAGTTCTTGTCTTCATTTTGTCCTCACAAAGACCAAGTGAGGTCAGCTAGGCTGAGAGATGGTGACCGGACCAAGGAGCTTTTCCACAGGAGGCATTTAACCCACCACTTTACTGAGCCTTCTGGTTCTGGATTTTTTTGTAGGATTAAGACCGGCTCTTTTAAATGTGTTTTCCCCCCTCCGGGGTTTTCCTTTCTTTTCCTTTCCTTATGTTCCATTGCACAAGCACTAGGTGGCACTGTGGTGTAGCGGAATTGCAGAATTACACTAGGTTTTACCCTGCCATTAATACCTAATAGCAGACTTTCCTCGTCAGAACCCCTCCCCCCTAAAATGGTTGTAAAGCATGGGAGGACGACAACGGGTGCCTCTACAAGAGAGGTTTAATGCGCTTTGAAGGTTCATTAAAATTTTTACCTCTACAAGAACGGAGCGCAAATCGGGCGTAGAGGCGCGTTATCTCCCCGATAATGCGCATTTTCGAATGCGCGTTAAATCGCGAGTTTTATTTTGCTCCGGCCGTTAAAGCGCATTTTCCCCGTGTGAACAAGCGATTATGCGCATTAACTTCTTGTAAAGCGCTTTTTGGACATCTATTAATGCGTTTCGCCGCCTCTCGCAGCCTCCCGTGCAGAGGGATTAGGAGTAAATGCACGTCTGCGATAATGCGCATAATCGCACAACCGGGCGCAAAAGCGCATCCTTGTAGAGGGGGCCAACATCACGTAAAGGACCCACAAATTACCCTACGTGAGGAATCGCAAGCACACAATAAATGCCTCATGTAGAAAGGTTCAAGGTCACCCAGCAAGCATTATAGTTGAAGGAGGATTTCATCTGGGTCTTCCCAATCCTAGACCAATACCCTCACCACTATATCACACTGACTCTCAGTTGTTGTGCGCAGTGATGCAGGTACGTAATTTTATACCCTGGACTTAATAGACTCAGGGCCCTCCCTTAAAATGGCTTTATGTATTTCTTTTGTTGTGATGCATGCAACTAACAATTCCCTTCTCCCCCCTCCCTTTCCCCAACCATTCAATGCTTTACAACTGCTTCTACATTCCTGACATGTTACAGCAAAGAAAAAGCATGTTTGCCAACCCTGATAAAGGCAGAAATATTCTGGGCATGCACAAGTTCACTCACTGAAATCACAGCGCTGTCGTGACCACAGAAATAAAACGGAGCTTCCTTTTGCTGCTCTGCTATGAAACACATTTATGTGAAAATAAGCACAATTTTCTTGTACAAAAGGCTAAATTATCATCATCATCATCATCACTCTTTTCTCACTCGTGGCGATTTTTCTAGATGGACATGATGGGCTTTGTCAAGTCATGCTGTCTTTTACTGATTCAGGAATTTCCTATCGAACATGTTTTAAGTATGACTGCTTTCTAGATGTTGGTGTGGATATATTTTGTTAGGCCCAGTTTCTGAAGGTTTGCTGCATAGTTTTTTTTATGTGCTGTAGGTGAGTGATGTGACTAATGGAAAAACTGTGATATTTTCCTGTTGCCATAGTTCTTTAACTTCCATGACCAGTGCTGTATATTTTTCTCTCTTTTCCTCTTCCATTTCTACAACATTTTTGTCATTAGGTTTTGCTATGTCGATGAGGTAGGTATGTTTTTCTTTTTTGTTTATAACTGTTATGTCTGGTCGATTGTAAGGTATTGTGTCGTCCGTATGAATTGTTCTGCCCTAGTATATTTTATTATCTGCATTTTCCAAGTTCATTTCGGGTGAGTATGTATAGTATGATGTAGGTTGTTTGATAAGGTTGAATTTGATGGTCAGTTGTTGGTGAATTATTTTTGCAGCTGCATTGTGTATTGTTGTTGTAACCGGGTACATGTCCGGCCAGCTACTCAGCCTATAAAATGCTTTTAAAAGTAAAAAGAAAGGATGCTGTGGTGACCAGCTCCAGCCCTGGTGAGCCCCAGCATGCCCACCCTGGCCTTGGTTCTGATGCCTGGCCCATTTGTCACTGTCCCCATAACTACCAATGGCCTCTGGGTAGTCATTTTGTGGTTCCTGCTCCATGGAGTCCTGGGCTTCAGACTTAGATGTACCCCTGGTTGTGCACTCATCACATGCCCAGATGGGGGAAACTTCCAAAGGTGGCAGAATCTGCCTTTGTTTTTCTCTGGATGAGCGTTAGCACTGGAGACTTAATGGTGAACTTGTGGAGGAAAGCAGCATGCGCATGCGCTCCTACTAAGCAGCACATCTGCCACTCCACATCAGATCTGTACATATAATTCCTGTACCACAAGGGGCCTTCTTATAGGCCAGTTCAAGAGTTCTTTCTCTCTTCTTCTCTAGGCTCCTTCACATGTTATCTGTGTAAAGAGGGCTCCACCTGTCGAAGGGGCCGAGGGACCACACCGTGGGCTCTTCCCCCGATCTCATGCAGCCCCCTGCCTCTGCCTTCTGAGATCCACGTGTTGAGAAGATGGACGTTCACACTGGGGGTGTCTGTGTGTGTAGAGCGCTATGTACAGAGGTGTCCCCCAATGCAGACCTCCATGCTCAACATGTGAATGTTGGGGTATGGGGCCAGGGAGTTGCATGACACTGGGGGTAGGGCCACCAGCGCAGCCCTTCACCCCCTCTACGTGTGAAGCCCCCTCCACATGGTTAACACAGGAAGAGGGCCACTGTTCTAAAGCTCACCGGATGATCTTTCTTCACACATACACACACAGAGTAGAGGAAGCTTCTCTGTCTTCCTCAGTCTTCTCATGGCTTGTATGCGCAGAGAGGTCAGGGGAACAGGAAGTAACAGCAGGAGGAGCATGGCCAGGAAGCTCCAAAGACTGGCAATGGGCCCAGTGTTGCCTACCCCTCATGCAGGTCTTGCTGGAGGTCATAGGATCATAGAATAGTAGAGTTGGAAGGGGCCTATAAGGCCATTGAGTCCAACCCCCTTAAAGCATCCCTGACAGATGGTTGTCCAGCTGCCTCTTGAAGGCCTCTAGTGTGGGAGAGCCCACGACCTCCCTAGGTCATGGGTTCCATTGTCGTTTTGCTCTAACAGTCAGGAAGCTTTTCCTGATGTCCAGCTGGAATCTGGCTTCCTGTAACTTGAGCCCATTATTCTGTGTCCTGGACTCTGTGATGATCGAGAAGAGATCCTGGCCGTCCTCCGTGTGACAACCTTTCAAGTATTTGAGGAGTGCTATCATGTCTCCCCTCAATCTTCTCTTCCCCAGGCTAAACATGCTCAGTTCTTTCAGCCTCTCCTCATAGGGCTTTGTTTCCAGACCCCTGATCATCCTCGTTGCCCTCCTCTGAACACGCTTCAAACCAGTAAGGACAGTTGTTGTCCAGATAACGTCTCAGCCTGAACACAAAGTTGTTGTTGTTGTTGTTGTTGTTGTCATCGTCTACCATTCTTCCTATGGAGGGGAGCCACTGGCAAGACTGAGTAGACCAGGAACTCTTTTAAACATCCATTACAAATACACCTTTTTTGGTGGTGGCCCCCATGTTTTGGAATTCTCTTTCCAAGGACATTTGCCAAGCTGGCTTCTTTGCAACTTTTAGGAAATCTGTTCAGACGGGCTGGAACCTTTAGGTCGCAATCCTAGACATTGTCCGAGGGGGCATAGGGTACTGGGGACTCCCCCCTCTGAGATCAGAGACAGCGCTCTGACCTTGGAAGGGAGAATTGGAGATCTGACTCCACTCCTCACCCCCTTGAAGCCAGTGTAGAAAGAACCATGCCAGCTGTCCTCTGAGGTTGGAAAATTGATCTCAGTGAGGAGGAAAGGGGGATGTTCTGATGGACGGGGAGAGGAGGAGACTGGAGAGGCTAGGATATGAGCTATCATGAGCCTCTGTCAGCTTCCTTCCCTCCCCCTCTGAAGCACCATCGCTAGACAGGCTAAAAAGGTCATCAGTGAAATGTGCCACGTGAGAGGATAGGGTGGTGAAGAGAACCTCCACTGCGCCTCTTGCCTTGAATTGGATTTTTGGAAGCTCCGAGTTTAGGGGCTTCTGATCATCGAGGGTGCAACTGATAGGATTGCACCCTTAATTGGTCAATTGGGCAAGACTTTCTTCTCTTTTTTTAAAAAGCTAGTTATCTTTAAATATATAGATGGAAGGCACCTTCTTAGAAGACATATACCTCCTACCAAACCATCTTCAATGTTATGTTATTGTCATACAAGCCCTAAACAACTTGGGACTAGGATCATTAGCAGACCGCCTTCCGTTATATATACCCAACCGATTTTAAGATCTTCCGAGGAGGCCTTGCTGGTTGTTCCACGACCAATGAAATGTCACCTGAGAGGGGCCTTCTCAGTGGTGGCATCCATCCTCTGGAAAACCCTCTCCTGTACAGTTTGGGAGGCAGAAAATATGATACGTTTCAATGAGTCCTGAAAATGCACTTCACCCAGGATTTCCCTGGCTTGTAATTAATTGCAGTTAATCATTTGCGGCTCCTTGTACTGTTGTGCATTGTTATTGTTATTGGAATTGTTTTTAATAGTGTATTTTAAATGTGACTTGTACTGTTTCTTCATTTGAAATTGTTTTTAATAGTGTATTTTAAGTGTGCTTTTAAAAATAATTTTATGTGAACTGCTTAGGGAGTTTATTACATTAAGGGGCATATAAGTACTACTACTAATACATTAATAAACTAAATAAATAATTCTCATGGGGAAAGGAATGCTTCTTCTTATGATGACAACTGCTGCCACATTCTAAACTGCTGTGCCCCCCAAAAATAAAAGTATTCCTTTGGCTTCAAAGCCATTTCATGCAGATTGAATTTATTTAATAAATTTATACACCGCTTACCATATATATATTTTAAAAACCTCTAAGCAATTTACAAAGGGAATGCATTGAAATACATTAAAATTAGAACCTTTATACAAATCTTAAAACCAAGAAGTCCCAGTGCCATAATTAACAAAGAGACTGTGCAGCACAATCAATCAGGGAAGGCCTGGGGAAAGAGATTGATCTTCAATTGGTGCCTAAAGCACACCACAGAATTGATTGACTGAATAAAATTCATTGGACCGGTCAGCTTTACTCAGGCAGTAACCCAATTTAAAAGACATTTTCCTTTGACACATAAGACTTCTGTTTGTTTTGCTAAACATGACAAGAGTCTCCTGCTTCGGCACTGGTCCAAACATTACAGTACCAAGGAGGACTGTGACTTGAGGCTGAGGTTAGGGCCAAATCGTGTGCGGAGCGGTCTTGAAGACAGAGACCCCCAAAAGACCCTTATCAGGTCTATTTTTTTAATGGACATCACTGTGCACCAACGGAAAAATGAGAACGTCAGTCACTCGAAGGCTGATATGAGACCTTTTCCCCTCGTCGGTACATAAATGTGGAATGGTCCCCCACCCTCTACCCCACTTTATACAAGGAAGGAGATAGCAGCAACCCCAAAGTGTGGGATCTTTAACCACCTCCAGATTCCTTCCCACCTCCCATGCTAAGTGCCAGGAACGACCGGCCGGCAGCCTTCTCTCATGGCGCCTACCAATTCTACTCTGAAAACCTCCCCGCTTTATCACAGCTGGGAGAGCTCCTGTTGAGGTCTCTGGTGCCTGCTGGTTGTCAACAAGGCACCTTATCTTCTCAAAACATTTACTTAACCCTTTGTCTTGTAGCCCACATGGAACAATGTGGGGAGGGGGTGGTGGGAAGGCGGAGTTTTGTGAAGGCCTGGGCTGCCAGACTGACCGACTGCCTCTCTTGGGAACTCTTATACATTCGGCGCAACATATACTGCCAGGCCTGGGCAAAACCAATGTCTTGTTTAAAATGGCTGCCACACACCAAACGTCTCCTCAGGAGTAAAGATGATGGCATGTGCAAGGAGGGCAGAAACCCATGTAAAAGAGGGATTTGTTCCAGATTTGCTGACGATTGCAAGTGTTAATGTCAGCTCTGGCTCCAGGTTTGGTGGTTTGCTCAGAGAGGTGGCCTCTGGTGGGCCTCCTCTTAAACTAGGGTGACCAGATAAAATCCAGGTCAGGGCTCATGTAACTTTAACAGTTGTAGAGAAAAGGGAATTTCAGCCAGTGTCATTTGTATACAATTAGTTCCTGGTGAAATTCCCTCTTCATCACAACAATTAAAGGTGCAGGCACTATACTAGAGTGACCATATACAAAAGAAGGCAGGGGCCCTGCAACTTTAACTGTTGTGATGAAGAGGGAATTTCACCAGGAACTAATTGCATACAAATGACACTGGCTGAAATTCCCTTTTCTCTACAACTGTTAAAGTTACATGAGCCCTGACCTGGATTTTATCTGGTCACCCTACTGGTGGGGCATTGGGACCCCAGCAGCTGCCCAAAAATGTGCGCTGATATTGGGCTGGACTAGTCTAATAAGTATTTGGTGAATTTGGCTCCTGTTGTGTGCTTACAGAACCTTAAAACAAGTTACTCAATACATTTGGACTTTAGACAGCCCGCATTCCCTGTATACAGGTTTACTCATAATGATAGTACATAATATTTATAAGCTGGAGAGCTTGTGTCATGGCTAAGAGACACAAAGCTTCTTCAGATTAGCATTTTATCGCACGCTTGTGACTGGCCACTCACGGATCTTCATGGGTCATTTTGACAACGCAGTGATCCTCCCGCACGTCTCCTGCTCTATTTCTCAGTTTTAGCATTGTAAATTAGTCCACAGAAAAGCTGATTAAAAAAAAGAAAGACTTTATTTCCTGCCGTGTGCAGGAACGTTGCACTATAAATGCCCACTAGAGGGTGCTGTTCCCATTGATCTGTATGGGCCATGTGGTCTCTGCTCTCTTTCCCCATGTAATTTCAGCTCCTTCCCAACACAGAAGAAAGCAGGAAGCAAGAGCGACGGTAAGGAAATGTGATTTCCCCCTGTCTGAAGACGCTCTGAGCTGAACTAGGTAATCTCCATCTTAAACCTCACCTCTGCTGGGAACCCAGGTAAGCCGCATGCCTGCCATGGTAGCACCTTATAAACCTTCTTAGCGAGCTCGAAGAAGATGGGAGGGTGTGCGTTTGGGGCACTGGGGCGGCCAGTCTCGTCCCTGGCCTAGGCACATTCACCAGAATGCTGGCAGACAGCCCTCACCTCATTCTGTCTACATGGAGGCTCCTCTTCTCATGATGAATGTGGTTGGAGGTTGGAGCCTGAGGCAAGTGGCCACTTACGAATGACCCAAAAATGAGGAAATGCATCACCAAAAGAAGGGACAAAAGAGGACACCGGTTTGCATAAAATTTGCATTTATAAAGATGCAAGTTTAGAAATAATTATTGTAATTCAAATTAAAATACAGTCCATGTTACCCTAGCATGGAAGACTGTGGCCAGCAGGCCCGTGTGCCTTTCTCAGTCCAGGTGCTGTTGATGAACAAAGTCAAGGCCTCTGATCTTCCTTCTGATGGTTCTTTCTCTTTATACTGGGCTGGACTAACCTTCAAACAGAGGGGCGCTTGAAGGGCAGTCCAGATGCTGACTGCTGATGGGCACCTTCAAGATCCCTGTTCTTTCTTCCGATGGTTTGTTGGACAGCCCTTCAAGCAGAAGACGCCTTCAAAATACAGGGCAGTCCTCTGGCAACCCTTCAAACAGAGGACTGTCCTCTGTAAAAGAGAACACATGGTCACCCTATGCTACACTGGTCTGACATACGTGTTCATTGTCCAGATCAGCCTTCCCCAGCTTGGCATTCTCCATATGTATTGGACTACAACTCCAAGCATACCCCAGTCAGCATGGCTGGCTGGGACATGCTGGGAGTTGTACTCCAAGACGTATGGAGGGGATCAGGTTGGTGAAGGCTGGAGAAGATGAAGAACATCTGTAAAGGCTTCATTCTTCAGCTACCCTGGCTGGAACACAGGAAGCGGCCTTATACTGAGTCAGACCGTTGGCCCATCTAGCCCAGTATTGGTGACACTGAGTGGCAGTGGCCTTGATAGTTTCAGGCAGGATTCCTTCCTCACCCTACCTGGAGAAGCCGGGGATCAAACCTGGGACTTTCTGCATGCAAAGCATGTGCCCTATCACACTGAGCTATGGTCCCTTCTGTAGCTCAGGGCTCCCAGGGGCCAGCATGTACATCAGTGATAGGCTGACCATATGAAAAGGAGGACAGGGCTCATGTAATTTTAACAGTTGTAGAGAAAAGGGAATTTCAGCCAGTGTCATTTGTATGCAATTAGTTCCTAGTGAAATTCCCTCTTCATCACAACAGTTAAAGTTGCAGGGCCCCTGCCTTCTTTTGTATATGGTCACTCTAGTATAGTGCCTGCAACTTTAACTGTTGTGATGAAGAGGGAATTGCACCAGGGACTAATTATACAAATGGCACTGGTTGAAATTCCCTTTTCTCTACAACTGTTAAAGATACATGAGCCCTGTCCTCCTTTTCATATGGTCAGCCTAATCAGTGAGAATTAGAAGTGTTCAATTTTGGCTGGATCAAGCCCTCAGAAGAAGGTCCTGACTTCACTTACATTGCTTCAGCGACACATACGTCACCTTTAAAGTAGGTGCTAGGCCGCTATTGCCTATACATTACAGATGGAAGCCTGAGAGTACCTGGTGAGTGTGTTTAGCGCTGAGGTGAAATTTGAACTGGGCTCCAGGACTTCCACCTCAGGGTGACCATTTGAAAAGGAGGACAGGGCTCCGGTATCTTTAACACTTGTATAGAAAAGGGAATTTCAGCAGATGTCACTTGTATGCATGCAGCACCTGGTGAAATTCCCTCTTCATCACAACAGTTAAAGCTGCAGGATCCTGCAGCTTTAACTGTTGCTATGAAGAGGGAATTTCAGCAGGTGCTGCATGCATGCAAATGACACCTGCTGAAAGTCCCTTTCCTATACAAGGAGAACAGGGCCGTTTTCACAATTCGCTTGGTTCCAGTTATCCTATGTGACAGGATCTCCTGTTTTGCTAAAAAAAACCCACCTCCCTCCCTCTCTCTCTCTCTCTCCCCCCCCCCCCTCTTTTAACAAGTATTGAGCCTATTCCTGATATGAACCAGAGGCCCAAGTGGTAGAACTTAAATGTAGAGGTTATTTTGTGTGTAATAACCAAAAGGAGTTTGTGAGCCTTATCACCCGAGATAAGAGGCTGGCTCCCAGCAGCCCTTCTTTTGGACTCGGCTGGCACCATTAAGTATACAACTCACCTAAAAGAGAAATGAGAGAGGATTTTCGGTAATCACTCTCTTGTTTCATGTCTCTCCCCACCACCCTTAATGTGGGAAAGTCACATTAAGACTCAAGCCGTGGTTGCATGTTTCAAGGGAAAAGGTGCAACCCAGACCCATTTAACCCCACTGGGACTTCTACAGGCTGCTGTGGGTCACGCTCAGGATTTCAAAACAATGGATTGCAATTGATTATGAAGCTTTCAGATCTATTTAAAGAGATGTTATTTAATTAGCTGTTACATCTTTTAGACTGGCCATACGTTAGGCACGGAAATGTGATTGATAGTGTGTTTGTGCAATGTCAGGCAGGCTGAGGTGATTTGTAGTGTAAGTCAGGGACTTTCATCTTCAAGGAGAATTTGTGCAAGGGTGTTTCTCTCTCTGTCCCCATGCCCAAGCGACGGAAAAGCCATTGGAAACCTACAGTTTGGAATTCTCCATCACGCTTGAAAATAAAAGAGCTGTATTGACTGTTATGTTAAGCGACGCTAAAGTAGGTTGACCATATGTCAAGGAGGACAGGCTCCTGTATCTTTAACAGTTGCATAGAAAAGGGAATTTCAGCGGGTGTCATTTGTATGCATGCAGCACCTGGTGAAATCCCCTCTTCGTCACAACAGTTAAAGCTGCAGGAACCCTGCCCACTTTTGTATCTGGTCACTCTAGTATAGCTCCTGCAGCTTTAACTGTTGTGATGAAGAGGGAATTTCACCAGATGCTGCATGCATAATAATGACACCTGCTGAAATTCCCTTTTAAATAATAATAATAATAATAATAATAATAATAATAATAATAATTTATAACCCGCCTCTCCCTCCGGATCGAGGTGGGGAACAACAACAATATAAAACACAAGAATCACAAACAGTTAAAATTTTAAAAACATATGGTCACCCTAGGTGTGTGCTGCAAGAGCCCTGCCTAGTGTGCCCAGATACAAAAGAGGGCAAGGCTCCTGCAGCTTTAACTGTTGTGATGAAGAGGGAATTTCACCAGGTGCTGCATGCATACAAATGACACCTGCTGAAATTCCCCTTTTCATGCAACTGTTGAAAATACAGGAGCCCTGTCCTCCTTTTCATATGGTCACCCTGACTAAGGACTAGGGGCTCTTATGGTGTAATCATGTCACCCAATAATTAAAGCATTTCCATCTTGCTGATGCCATGAGATGCCTTTAAGATCTCTTGCTTCTCATAAAATGGTGGATGTTACCTTATCCTAGGACAGGAAATAGTGTGTTCCAGGCTTCGTCCTAGCATGATAATGGAGATGGTTGTCTGAGGCCTTTCTCTGAAAACCTCCACTGTCTAAAATAAGGTGGGTGGTAAGGTGACTGGAAGGAGAGCCTTCTTAATGGGGGTTCCTCATCTTTGGAATGCCCACCCCACATAGTTCCCAGCCTAAAAACATTCCAGACTTGGGCAGAAAAATCCTATGATTTCCGAAGGCGTCCTCTAATGTCAGAGTGCCCTGAACAAACATGCTGTGCTGGCCGATGCCTGACCGAGCAGAAGGAAGAAGGGATGTGATCATCACCTGTCCATTATCCTTTCTGTTTCTTATCTTTTCTAGTGGCCGGGCCTGGGAGACCTTAGGATATTGCAGATCCTCAGCACCTCCCTCCCCCTCCCCACCCCTACAACATTTATTGCATCCGAGCTCCGAGCTCAGGTGAGGAAGCCACTACGGTGCCTTCTGCAGGGGTTGCAAGGGGTGGCAGGAAAGAATCCGTGTTTGGATTTCCCCTTCCGAGGTCATGGTGGTCTCTACAGCCTTGGAGAGGGAACTCTGGAAGATCTGATGATCCCCAGGACACTCTCCCAGAGACCCAACGATTGCTCTCTTAAGAACTACTAATCATTTTAGTAGTTCCCAAATCTTTGAGCAGTTTTGATATTTTCGAATGATCTGAACAGACTTGTTGGTGTTTTAGCTGTTGTTTTAGTTTTTGCATGTTTTATTTATTTTTATTTATTATGTTTTTAATTTACCCAGTAACAAATGTTCTCTGGGCAGGTTACAAATGGTTAAAAGAATAAGGTAAAATAATAGGATGCAATAAAATAGAGACAATGGGCATCATCAGACGAGCGTTTTATCGCACGCTCGCAACTGCGCAGTTACGAACGTACGAAACTGTTTTCCATCACGAAATGGACCCCTTTCATTCCATTTTTTTAAAAATGGAATGTGCCGCCATTTCCTGCTCTGTACAAGAACAGCGGTGCGGTAAAAACGGCCCCTGAATGGGCCATGTGGTCTTCGTTTACTTCCTCTTTCGTCTCCGGGGAGAAAGAGGAAGTATTGTGGGACAGGAGCGGGGCCGGAGGAGCGACGGTAGGAACTGCGATTCCCCCCCTCCGGCTGATGACGGTAATTTTGTCTTCTTGTTGTTCTTTTTGTATCATACTTTATATTATATATTATCACTATGCCCTGGGAACAAAGGGTTAAATCCAACATTATGATAGTGGAAGTCCCCTAGTGCAAGAGTACTACCTCTCTGCCTCATCCCTCCTGCAGCCCTCCATGCTGCCCAAAAACCTGTTTTGGAAAGTTCTCCAGCACCCCCGGAGCAGATTTTGAGGGTGTGTGGCGGGAGTGGATTGCCCCACTCCCTGTTATGCTGATGGTTCTGTCATCCGTTTCGTCAGCAGAATGCTAGCTACCACAAATCTCTGCTGAAGGTGCAGGATATAAGTTATATAAATACTAAAGAAATGGATTTCTGCTTGCTCCACCTCATGGAACATTCCAGAAAATTCCAATTCATATGGACGCTCCGTTTCGTCGTGACGTTTTCCGCGTTTCCTCCACTAGAATCATTCCAAAAATACTCTTGCGGAGAAAAATCTTATATTGCAAGAAGCCTTAGAGCATATCCAAAGGATAATGGTGAAACGCAAGGATAGCTCCTGGAAAGAGTCCACAATTTTTGTCCTTTTCTCTCCCCGACCCCCTTGCCCAGCTCTTTTCTCTGTTACAAAGCAAGTTTAACATAAGGACCCGGAGAGCATCAGAAGAGCCATGATGGATCAGACCAAAGGTTCCATCTTGTAGGACATGAATGCAATAGCACCCTCTCACTTGTGTTCCCCAGCAACTGGCGTACATAGACATACTGCCTCTGACACTGGCGGTAACATATCGCCATCAGGACTACTTTGTCCAATCCCCCTTTGAAACCATCCATGTTGGTGGCCGTCACTATATCTTGCGCTAATGCCATAATTTAACTATGCACTGTTAACAGCACCAGCGCCACCTGAGCCAGAAGAGCGCACATGCTGCTGCCACCCATTATTGCCACCGCTGCATCACCCATTGCCTCCACCCTCTCTGCTCCCCACGGCCCCGCTGCTTCTTTCTGTCCCCCACCCACCCTGTGTGTCTCCTTCCCTCCCTGCCTATCCCACCGCTAACACCATCACCCACCCTGCAGTTCCTCTCAGAGTGAGCGGCAGCCGGACGAGCTGTCCGAAGAACCATGTTGGTTGGCTCTTTAGAGAGTGGGCCAGGCCCAAATGCCTGACTCTAAGCAGTCCTTCCTTAGCACCAGGCATTGTGGGAGGAGAGGAGTCACTGGAGATCACCTGTACCGCAGGTTCCTGGGGCAGGTGTGGGGAGGTAAAAGAAATAGCAGCATGTTCCTGCTCATGCCTGTTACTCTGGCATACTGTCTCTGAATTCAACTCCGACTTCAACTCCTATAAGCCCCAGCCAACATGGTCAGTTGTCAAGAATGCTGGCAATCGTAGTCCAAAACACCTGAAAGACACTAGGTTAGGGAAGGTTACTTTAGGGTGAGAGGTGTACTGAACATGGGATCGGAATCATAGCAAGGAAAGATGATCACCATCTACATCACGCACGTTCTGACTTTCTTCCAAGGATCTCAGTGATGATCCTTGTACATGGTTCTCTTACCCCCCCACCCATTTTATCCCTGCAACAGCCCTGTGGGGTAGGTTAGGCTCATGGGTGGTGCCTGGCCCGCCACAGCTGTGAGCTTCATGGCTGAGTGGGGCTTTGAACCTGCACCCCTTGTAATTCTAGTTCAGGGCTCTAACCGCTACACTACCCCGACTCTGAGTTTAGAGCATCTCAGAGTCATCTGCCATCAGGCAACAGCGGCGACTGAAAAACAACATTCACAGAGCTGATGTGAATTTTGGCACGACTAACGTTGACATGCGCTTCGCCAGAATAACTTGAAAAAGGTACCAAAGGCAAAATAGTAGGGGTGTGCATCGGATCGGATCCGATCCACGATCCGAATCCGATCCGACCCAAAATCGGGAAAATCCGATCCGATCCGATCCGATCCGGACAACCTCCGATCCGATCCGATCCGATCCGATGAGGTCCGATCCGGATCGGACGCCATTTTGAATGCTTTTTCCCATAGCCAAGTATTGTTTTACAAAAACGCCTATAACTTTTTCATTTTTAAAGATAGAAAGATGAAACTTGGGCACATTGTAGACTGGTTAGGGGTAGTTATCTGTGAGAAATTTCAGAAAGATTGGTGCATGCATTTTGTGGCAATTAATTTTTTAATAAATACCCAGGAATGCCTATAACTTTGTCATTTTTAAAGTTACACACATGAAACTTTGCCACATTGTAGGGGGTACCTTGGGACCTATGTGTGTGAAATTTCGGAAACGTAGGTGCTTGTCTTGTGTGGCAATTAATTTTTAGAAAAATGGGTAGTAGTGGGGTAAATACAGTTACGCCTCCCATTTTTTTATTTTTGAAGATACAAACAGGAAACTTGGGCACATTACAGGTACCACTTGCCTTGATATGTGTGTGAAATTTCAGAAACATTGGAGCTTTCCTTGTGTGGCAATTAATTTTTGAAACAATGAGGAAAGAAACACCTATAACTTTGTCATTTTTAAAGTTACACACATGAAACTTTGCCACATTGTAGGTGGTACCTTGGGACCCATGTGTGTGAAATTTCGGAAACGTAGGTGCTTGCCTTGTGTGGCAATTAATTTTTTAATAAATACCCAGGAATGCCTATAACTTTGTCATTTTTAAAGTTACACACATGAAACTTTGCCACATTGTAGGCGGTACCTTGGGACCTATGTGTGTGAAATTTCGGAAACGTAGGTGCTTGTCTTGTGTGGCAATTAATTTTAGAAAAATGGGTAGTGGTGGGGTAAATACAGTTACGCCTCCCACTTTTTTATTTTTGAAGATACAAACAGGAAACATGGGCACATTACAGGTACCACTTGGCTTGATATGTGTGTAAAATTTCAGACAGCTGGGTCCAGGCATGTGGTGGCAAGGTATTTTTGAAACAATGAGGAAAGAAACGCCTATAACTTTTTTATTTTAAAAGTTAGAAGTCTGAACATTGCTCACTTTGTAGATGGGTTAGGGGTAGATATGTGTCAGAAATTTCAGAATTATAGGTCCAGGCATTTGATGGCTATGGAATTTTTAAATTACATGTTTCAAAAAAATTTCTACAGAGGCCAGGTCTTCCCCTCCCGCTTCCCGCGAAGAAAAGGAAACACTCTCTCGTCTCGATCCCTTTGATCCTTGCTAGTAGTATCCATTACAGGGCTCGTGTTTCCTTTCCTACTTTCACTTTTTACTCAAGCAGAACGGCTGAGCCTAGCTGAGTTTTGCAGCCATGCGTGCAAGGAAGGATCACTCTGGTCTCGATCCCTTTGATCCTTGGTAGTATCCATTACAGGGCTCGTGTCTGCTTTCACTTTGTACTCAAGCAGACACGAGCCCTGTAATGGATACTACTAGCAAGGATCAAAGGGATCGAGACGAGAGAGTGTTTCCTTTTCTTCGCGTTTTTGTAAAACAATACTTGGCTATGGGAAAAAGCATTCAAAATGGCGTCCGATCCGGATCGGACATCTGGTCCGATCCGATCCGACCAGCCTCCGATCCGATCCGATCCGATCCGACCCCCCAGGTCCGATTCCGATCCGCTATCCGATCCGATCCGGGGGGTCAGTGCACATCCCTACAAAATAGGGTGTCATGAATGACAAAACTCTTTTCTCTACCTTTTAGTGGGAGACCAAAATATAAAATAAAATAACATCTCCATGGACCTGTTGACATAAATGCATATCAGACACGTTAAACTGTTTGCGGGCGGGGGGGGGGGAGAATAGTTCTTTCAGTGCATAATATATAATCTTTGCTTGTGTGTGTGTGTTTTTACAAACGGCTCTGCTGAACTGACTGGTGAAATGCCTGTCAGCTGGCAACTGGCCATCGTCACTGCAGTCAGAGTGAGTGGCGTTCCCACACGTCCACCGTGGTGGAAGACATGACCGCATTGGGAATCTATCCCGAGACAATCACAGTAGGAAAATCTTGCATGCTTGGACCATGCCAGGAGGGCACCTGGGGAAGATCATTCAACGCCACCCGCCCTCACTCCGATTCAGCATTACCTTTTAGGCTTTCTGAGATAATGGGAGCTGGCAAGCTTGTTCATTTTAATCAGTTCAAGGCAAGGCTGAGTAATATAAATGGCTCTCCCGGGAGAAGGCAGGATTCCACATTCCAAATGGGTATGCTCAAATGCATTACTCCTAATTTTAAAGCCAGGGGATGGGGGGGGGTGGTGGCGTGAGTGGGTGGGTTGCATGCTGAGCCTTGAATTAAAACTTAACAGCTTTTTTTTCTGTCTCCAAAATTCAAAACCCAGTGCAGAGTTTCCTTATACCAGATGCCCTGTGCGAATATCGCTCATGCAGTAGAGAAAATGGAAGGGAGCCATTTTTAAACCCAGTATACATTATAGTGGGGCCACAGAATCACAGAGTTGGAGGGGGCCTTGTAAGGCATCGAGTTGAACCCAAAGAATGTAAGAAGACTCAGACCAAAGGCCTCTCCTGTCCAACATCCTAGTCACACAGTGGCCAGCCAAATACCGTAATAGGAAGCATGGAAGCAGGACAGGATTGCCACAGCGCCCTCCCACCCATGTTCCCCAGCAACTGGCATACAGAGACATACTGCTCCCGATACTGGAGGTAATATAGTCATCATGACAAGGAGCCATTGATAGCCTTCTCCTCTATGTATTGGTCTAATCCCCCTTTAAAGCCATCAATGTGGGTGGCCATATTTACCTCTTGTGGTAGCAAATTCCATAGTTTAACTGTTTGCTGTGTGAAGAAGTCCTTCCTTTTATCTGTCCTGAATTTCCTACCATTCCATTTTATGGGGCGACCCAAGATTCTGGTATTATGGGAGAGGGAGAAAAATGTCTCCTTATCCCCTTTCGCCACATCATTACACATGATGAAGACCTTCCCTGAATGATTGATCCACTTGACAAAATGTTGACTTCTTTGGTTCTAAAATTAATTCTAATTCTTTTCCTTTTTTCTATTACTGATTTTATAGGGACCCATTATTGTTATAGATAATAAAAATAAACTACTAATAAGGGGTGAGAAGGAACTTCAATCTCCAGAAATCTTATGCCTATATTTGTTCTTAGCAGCTTATAATTTATTTCCTGAGAAATATAGCTTGTCATTGTCTCACATCTTGAAAACCACAGGTTCTGCCAACTTTCTGCGTGGATATTTTTTTTTCCAGTCCCAAGAAAGTGTTATTAACAATAGGCAAAGTGAGATCCTGTGTCCGTTTCATCCAGATCTTGAGACAGTATGCGTGAAAGTGACATACTCGATGTTGTGAATGTAGCCGAACTCAGTGGAAGTTGATAGCTCCAATGTCAATGGAGTGGTGAATGCAAGGTACACCTGAGATAACCCCTGTAGAGTTGACTGGTTTTGACTGAAACCCGGAACAGATTCACTACCCCACTTTTTTCGGAGACACCTGCCTCCCCTGGCTGAATTTATTAGTGATAATCCAGGTCCGTTATGCAAATTGCTCGCGGCTTTGAACTCACACTGAAGTCCTGCGCAGGTATCGCAAAACTGGATGGGTGGGGGAAAGTGCCATTTCATATTCTGAGTGGGTGGCCATGTGTCCTCTTTTACAGAGGACAGTCCTCTATTTGAAAGGCAGTCCCATCCAAGTCAGGTTTGAAGATGAAGAACCATGAGAAGGGAGAGCTGAGCCCTGAAGCTGTCCATTAACAACACCTGGACAGCAGTCTGAGCAAGGCAAACTGGTCACCTGGTCACAGCTTTCCATGCTATGGAAGTGAGATGGACTGTACTGGTATTTAATTTTTGTATATTGTTTTTAATTGTTTTTAATCCTATGTAAACTGCCCAGAGAGCTTCGGCTATGGGGCAGTATACAAATGTAATAAATAAATAAATAAATATTTAAATTCTAATAACTATTTCTAAATTTGCACCCACGTATATAAAGTGGTGTATGAAAATGTTTTGCAAATTGGCATTTCCTTTGGTCCTTTTTGGATCGTCTTCTCTCATACAATCTGCCCCGCATGCTCAGGTCCTCTGGGAAGAATTTATTATGGTTGGCCAAGATTAGGCTGACATCTGTTACCCAGAGGACCTTCTCGTCTGCCGCTACAAGACTGTGGAACGACCTGCCGGAAGAGATCCGCCAACTTACCAGTCTTCTAGAATTTAAGAGAGCAATAAAGACTGATCTCTTCCGGCAGGCCTACCCAGTCGAATTTTAAGAGTTTTATTGGTATTTCAACAATGAATTAATTTTATATGCTTTTAATCAGTTTTATGTATTTTATATTGCCTGTATTGATGTTGTTCCCCACCCTGAACCGGAGGGAGAGATGGGTAAGAAATAAATATATTATTATTATTATTATTATTATTATTATTATTATTATTATTATTATTTCCTCTTTCTTGGTGATTCAGTGCCACGATTCAAATGACCTTCTCTCTTGTTCCCACCAACCAAACATCATTCGTGTTTGTGAAGGGGCTGTGAGGAGGACCTCAGGCTGAGTGACGTTCCCAAATGGTTGTATATGGGACAAGGCAGTTCTTGAGATATCCTGGTACCAGGCCATTCCACTATAGATTAAGCAAAGACAGCCTTACATCAAGCTATGGAGGCCATCTTTTTCCAAGGTCGAAGAGCAAAGTACAGTCCATTGCAAGAGGCAAGCATGGATTCACTGAAAATATAATAAAAGTGACAAGAGTTCTTTTTATGCTTCTTTCTAACCCTTGTCCTCATTGCCACTACTGGGGCCTACCCGCTGGGTCAAGAAAGGCTTTATAGTTTGTGGTGCTACCATAAATAAACCTTAATTTCCCATTATTAACTTCTATGGAATTCCTGCTACCTTGATGATAATGAACGCTGCTGCTCCTAGCTGGCACTGCACTTTGGTTTATGACCATGCGCTTTTGGCATGCGTGGGAAAACCTTTGAACTTGTTTTACAGACCCTCCGAAGGACATTCCTCTGAGAATGAAGTTTAACCCTCTCAAGTGTACAGGCAGTGAAGTTGCTGTTGCTGATTCAAAAACACCGCTGCTTACGTGGGAAAGTCCTGTTGTCTGACTGTACCACTCAGAATGCATGTGATGGGGTGCTTGGTGGAACGTTCCCCTCATAGCATAATCCCCTTGCTTGTTGAAAGCTTGCATGTCAGCGAGTGGAATTTTGTAACAGGTGTAAAATTAAACCTTATGAGAATAATATAAGGGTCTAGTCCTGGTGAAAATCTGAGGCTGGGGTTGTGGGAGCTGAGCAGGAAAGCTGGGTAGAGGAGTCTCTATTTTTTCCAATCCCATGACTAACTGAAGCAGGTTATGCAAAATAATCAAATATATGCAGATTTAATTTACATAATTATACCATATGGAATCCATTTCCCTTGGCAGCATACAGTCATAGATTTTTCCTCTCTTGGAGACTTGCTAACATTTTCAGAGGTACTGTAAGATCTTCCTCTTGCAGTTGGACATTTAATGGTGAGGTTATTCAGGTGCTAAATGTGTGTGAGTTATTGAGGTTTTAATCCATGAATTACTGGGTGGGCTTTTGTGACTGTAGTCTCATGGGTGGAATGTTGTAACAAGGAAAGATTTGACATCAAATCCGTGCTTTGCCTGTTGCAGGCATGCAGAATCTCTCCAGATAGCCGCTTTCCGTTCTCTTATGAGAATTCACATTTTAAGGCTGTTCCCTCTGATGTCAAAAATGTTCTACTTCTTTCAAATAGGACTGTTTTATTCAAACAGCTCCCTATATAACTATGGCAGTACATTCCCTGGGTAGTGTACTGTATCACACTAACAATTCACCTAAAACCATTGAACTCACATTTCAAAAAGCGGGAGTTTGCAATGAGCTGGAGGATTTCTGTATACTAATTCTGAGAGTAAGTCCTATTGAACTCAATGGGACTTACCTATACGGAGACAAGGATAGGACTGCACGATGAAACATGAGCTGAAAACTGCAGGGCACATTTGCAGTATTTAATAGAGCTGTCCATCAGTTAAATAATTGGTTAGCTCATTTAATCCTCTGCCAAGGTTTCAGCATCCCGTCACACTCATGTGCAAAGAACAAAACCCCGGTTGATTTTTAATGGCTTGATTTCAAGTAGCTGGTGTCACCAGCGGCAGGGAGCCAAATCGAGTGTACTCCTTGGCGGACTTACTTGCTTAGTGGCAGAGCACATGTCGAGAGCTTCGGCTATGGGGCAGTATATAAGTGTAATAAATAATAATAATAATAATAATAATAATAATAATAATAATAATAATTGCAGAAGATCCAGAGAGACATTAACAATCAGTATGGACGACACTTGCCTACATAGGATAAAGAGATATCATATGTTTCCAGTACCATTTGTACTTAGATGGTGCATTTCATATATGCTGGTTTGCTGTTTCTTCTTCTCTTTATTAGGAATGTTTAGCCTTTTAAGGGTGCGATCCTATTCATGTTTAGACAGAAAAAAGTTTGCACCGTAAGTCACAAAAACCAACGAAGCAAAGGCACCTGTGTTGATTGTAAGACAAATTCCAAAATCCATATTATTGTAATGTCTTTATTAGGTTAACCAAAAGATAAACACAAATGTGCAAGCTTTCGAGATCTTCAGATCTCTTCACCAGACAAGATGTTATTAAAAGGCAGTCTTGATGGGGGTGGGGAGGAGGGATAGGGGAGGAAAAAAATCCGATGGAGAAGTCATGGGGTAGTATCCTATTGTGCCTGCGTATTCTTGGGACTCACAATTTGCTCAAAGGGGCTTTTGTAGTACTAAACAAGGGCTCTCTGCTGACCTGTCCTGATCCGGAAACAAGCATTCATGCTCGTTTTAGGGGTTACATTTAGGAGCACAAAGGCCCTGTTGCACGAGCCGTGCGTCCCACAAGAGCAATGGAACCAGCAGAGGGAATCGTAGCCCACAGCGTGTGCATGTTGAGAGTCCCAAGATGAAATGGGGGAGGAGTCTGCAGGCATTTAAATTAGTCTCTGCAGGCCATGTGATGGTTACAGGTTGAACCTGCAGCTGCCCCTAAGATTGCCGGGAACTAGAAAGGAAAAAAAAATAATGATGGATCCCCCAGTTTACACATTCTTAATAAAGGTATCAGATTTAGTGGAGGTTGGTGGGTCTGATTTTGGTGGGGCTGTGAATCCATTCTGGGTTTCAGTCGGAACCAGCCAGAACGCTGAAGGGCGAACGGAGGTGTTGAACCCTTGGCTCCAAAGAGGTTCAGAATATTGGATAGCTCCCTTAGCTGGTTCTGACTGAAACCCAGAATGGCTTCATTGCCCCACCAGGCTGCACTGATTAGATTCATTTTAGGGTGGCAATTGGGCTGAGTTAGGCGCGTTTATTTACCTTTTCCGATGGTTGGTTGCTCTTATGCTTGGAAATAGCGGTGAAGCGTTGCACTGCTGTTTTATTTATTAATGACATTGATATCCTGTCTTGCTTCCATGACTGAAGTGTTAGCGCATGCGCTTTGCAGGCAGAAGGACCCTGCTTCCGCATCTCCACTACAAGGAACTCAGGTAGCGATTCTGAAAAAGACGCATCCCTAAGACCCCAGAATCTTTCTCCCTGGAGGAGCAGACAGCACCAATGGTTAAGACACCTTCATGTGTTCGTATCTTTTGTATAAGTCAATGTGTGTCAAGTAAAGTGCTGTTCTGGGGGACACCGTGCAGGGAAGTTCAAACAATGTGTCCCAATACAGCAAAAGTAGGCAACTTTTTCAGGCCTCTGGCCACACTTGTACTTTATTTTGGACTCAAGGATGTATTTGTACCATGATCATTTGTGCCTGGGTGCATTTATTATCAGGATCCCTATTTCTTTGCCCACCTATGCTGGGATCCTTTCGTTTCTTACCCCCCTCCCCTTGCTGAGATCCTTTCCTTTCTTGCTCCTTTCTTCCTCCTCCCCCTCCCCCTCCAAGTTTCTTTTACCCTTTCTGCCCCCCACTTCACTTTCTTCTTCTTTCTCTTCCCCCAATGTCGTCTACACGCATGCCCCACCTGTTACCATCAAGTGTGCTTTGCTAGGCATTACTATTTTGCTTTAAATGTCCTACTACAGTAACACATCACAATAAGAAGAGCATCCAAAATGCAGGTGTGCCCTGAACTCTCAGCCTGCTTGATTACAATTACCCCGAATTAATCAACTAAAGTTTTAAGTTGATTCATCTATTGATCAAACCAATGAAAGCTTGTAGCCATACTTTTTTTTTTTTGGCTATCTTTGTCCCTTTGAGATATGCTGAACTGAGTATGTATGAAAATACCCTCCATAAAGCTATTCTGGAACGGGAACAATGTAAATCTGGCACAAGCCGTTACTATGACAAACAGTTATGGCAGCTGAGCACTTGCTGCCAATGTTTTTGCTTTCTTTTAAGTGCTACACATTTCAGTCTAAGTGGCTTTGGGGGAGGCCAGGGGAACCATTTATAATTAAAACGAGTGCCCCTCAAAAGAAAACAGATGTAATTCCAGAAGGTGTTAGCTGCTTATCGTTATAATAAAGCATTCATAATTAATTGAGCACCCATATAAATATTACACAACCCTTTAATAATCTGCACAATGAAGCATATAACTTCAGAAGATGGGACTCGTTAAGGCACTTCGGTGAACATAGAAAGCTGCCTTAAACTAGATTCAGTGAAGGCTGGTGGCTCTGATGTCAGTAGGGAGATGAATCTGCTCTGGGTTTCAGTCAGATTTCTCAAGGAGCTATCCGAGATGTGGAAGCACCTTGGATGGCTCCTGTAGCGTTCTGACTGATTCTGACTGAAACCCGGAGTGGATTCACCACCCCACTGACACCGGAGCCCCCAGCCCCCATTGACTATTTTTGACTATTTGTCTCACCCAGCATCATCACCATTTTATAACTTTTTTTTAACCTGATGTTACCTACTGTGAACTGATGCTGCTTAATGGATGGGACTTTACTTATCCTGATCTGCCTACCATCAGATGCTAGAGTTTCCCCTGGGTGCCTCAAGTAACTGAAGAATGGGACACCCACCCTGCTTCCCTTCATCCAGATAGCAGTCCCAGTCCCTGGTCTTTTACTTTCTTGGTCCCTCAAGCTACTTGCCCTCATTGAAACCTAATATAAATCCCCTATACCTTATTTTTAACTAAGCCACAGTATATGTAATTGAAATCTTCATATATCCTGCTCCTGCCTTTCATTTCCCCCTTCCACTGTGTTTCTGTGTATCTATTTTATAGGGCTGTGAATGGACCCACCAATCTGATCCAGATCTGTCAGGTCCGGATCGGGCATGATCCGACCTGGATCAGATCAGCCCCGATCCGATCCGACTCGGATCCATATCTGATCCAAGTCCGTTCACAGTACTCCTTCCCACTCTCTCTGCTCTCTCCCTCTCTCCCCCCTCCCTCCCTCCCTCCCTCCCCCCACTCTCCCTGCTTACCTGCTGTCTCCTCCGTGTCGTCCTGCCGTTGTCCTCCCTCCTTGCTGTGGGCCAGCCACTTTCCAGCTCGCTCCAGGTGATGATGTCACCCGCCGCAACTGGCAAATGCGGTGCTCTAGAAAAGTGTCATGTATGTAGATAGAGCTATACGAATTATCGATGATGATGATAAATATATTAAGGAGCCCTGTATCTACACCAGAACCCAGAAAAGCTTTGGACTCAGCTCAGTGCATTTTGGATCAGAGTTTAACAGTACAATCTTATAGATGTCTACTTGGAAGTAAGTCCCATTGCATTCAATGGAACTTAGGCCCAGGTAAGTAGATATAAGATTACATTATAAACCAGTTCAATGTTTTAGCTTCATTGTATTTGGAGAATCATGACACAATAGGTCTTAGAAGAAGCCATGCTTGCCTATACGTTCCTTACTGTGCCAGTGGTAACGCCCCTGGGCCATGGCTTCTGAAAGATTAGAAAGACAAATGACATAGATTTCCAACTCGGTGGTACATGCAATATTAGTCTTTGTAACTGATGTCATCAATCACGCTATGTATTATTTCAAATGCAAACATACTCCAGAGGTTCCCTAATCGCTTATATACACACAAAGCTTGAAGACACGGCAGCTCAGTCAAGCTTCATTCATCCATGTGTGGGTTGCATCCGGAAAGTCTGAGTCAGCCAGGAGCTTCTGGGAGTCACAGTCCTGGCCTTCAGTCTGCCTCTGGTACTGTTGATTAACTTTAGTTAATTAATCTATAGGGGCTGCATGCTTGTTTATTCCCTAGAGTAGTGTTTGGTCTTGACATCATGTTGCAATAGGACCTGAAAAAGAGGAGAATTTTAAAAATGGCATTTCCTTTAATGGTAGAATTTAATAGTTTGTATGAAACTGTGTATTTATTTATTTAAAACATTTCTTGGCCACCTTTTAGGGTGGAAGCCCTCACAAGGTTTACAACAATAAAATACATAAAAACAGTTGAATTATCAAAAACAATTAAAGCATAAACATAATAAAATAGCAATTTAAAACAATAAAAGCCAAACGATAAAGCCAGCAAGAACAGCAGTGGCAATAGCAGCAAAACAGAACTTATTGTGAGAAGGCCACGGTAAAATAAAATATTTTCAAGGCCTTCTTAGACGCCTGCAGGGATGTTGCATCGTGGACCTCTGACCTGAGTTTGCTCCAAAGGCATGGGGTCATTGCAGAGAAGGCCCTGTCCCATGTGATCACCCACCTAATTGCTCTCATGGGTGGGCAGATGAGAAGGGCCTCTCTTTCTGACCTGGAAGTGTGGGCAGGCTGATTTGAGTGAAGGCGGTCCTTCAAGTAACTTGGTCCCAAACCATTTAGAGCTTTAAAGGTCAAAATAACAAATGAAACCTATATTGATGTCTTGGTAATATGCAACTCTGTGTAATCCAATCAAGCAATTAATTTGTTAACAGTCGGGATGCACACAGACAGAAATTACTGATTTTCTGACCAGTCTGAGAGCCTCTGGGGTTCTTGGCAAAATCTGACCTGGAGGCTGAGGGCAATCAGAAACAAGGAGCTGTTCATTCGTATTGGAGCTCTCCTTTCTTTGCTATTTGCATTTCTTGTTGGTGTGGACCTGGAAAGATTGGAGCGCTTTTCAAAACCTTCCAGCAGAGGGAGCATCAAGCTGGTTTTCTTTGTCACGAAAACTCACTCGAATCGTTTATGCTGAGGCTGCACAATTTACAAGCCAGGATGCAACACCCCCAACGGCTGTGTTAGCACATTGTGCAGGCCAGAGATGGGAGGAAGGGGGAAATCCAGTCCTCAAAGATAAAAGAGTCATGGCCTGCTATCATGAATGTTGCGGACAGCAGTTTCAGCCAGTGAAGAGGAGGGTACACTTTGAATCCAGCCTGGATTGGCCTGTAACATGCAAGTGCAAACAAATAGGATTGGATCCCACCCTGATGGTTTGCCAGTGGAATGGAAAATGCTGGTGGGTTTCCCCCCTGCAGCACCCCCCCCCCCCCATGCTCTCTGATCTGTTCTGGAAGTCCCTCTAGAGCAGATTTGGAAGACCTGCTGTGTGCGTGTGCGCAGAGGAGATGGAAGCAAGGGGAAACCAACTCACATCAGGGGCATTGCTAGTCATGTAAATGTTTCAGGTTCCAGGTATGTTGGACACTAATCAAAATAACAGTTGCATATGTTGATTTCTATCTATATATGCAAGTGTAGAAATAATTATTAGGATTTATATAAATTTCACAGGAGGCAAAGTCAGCCAATTGATTTCTCATCCAAACAATCCCAATTTTTTTTTTTTAAAAAATCCTTAATGAATCCCCAAATCATCTCAAACCAAGTTCTGCGTTTCAGTCAGAACCAGCCAAAAATGCTAAAGGAGCTGTCCGAAGTGCTGAATCATAAACTAGGTTCAGCACCTTGGATAGCTCCTTTAGAGTTCTGGCTGGTTCTGACTGAACTCAGTGGATTCACAGCTCCACTGAAATTATAACCACCAGCCTCCACTGGCTGGTAGCCATTGATAGACTTATCCATCCACCTCCTCCTCTTCCACACCTAAGCTTCACTTTATACTCCAGGAGTGGCCCAAGACATGTCCTTGCTCAAGGTGAAGGACAAGATGGGGCTCCCCATTTACACTGCTGTAGGTGCTTCGGAGTCAGTCCTGTGGCAAATAATGGGGCCAATCCATTTCAAAGGGCAAAAGGCAGGCAGATATCAAAAGCACAGGCAAATACTTCAGTGCAAGCACAATCCAAGAAACAGGGTCTGGTCCGGAATTCAGATCAGTCCAAAGAAGCCAGGTCAGGAATGCTAGGGTGAAATGTACTGGGAGCCAAAATAAAGGTGTTGTTTCAGCAGCCCGGCTTGCTTAGGATTGAGACTTACAAACGAGTTTCCGGAGTCCCACCCAGGACTCAGCTGCAGCACATCAGAGTCTTCTGGGAGAAGTCCTCCTCATGAGGAGTCCCTTACTCATGGAGAGCCTTCCTTTGATCTGGCCTGCCTCGTGAGATACTGCTCTTCTCAGGGGCTAATTGGTCGTTCAGCTGTGTTCAGAGATGGAGTTCCCTTCCTCTTGTTGAGATGAACCTATGGCCATCTTCTCTAAGGAGCCATGTATCTCCTGGTCTCCTAGCTTGGACTGCTCCTCAGTGTGGTTGGTCTCTGGGAGCTCTAGGTCCTCCTCTGAAGAGGATTCCTCCAGTGAAGCCATTCCACCATTCCACCAATAAAAGCTGACTGGACTGGAAGTTGAATCTTACTTCAGCACTAGTGATGGGACAGCATCTTCCATCTCACCTGATGGTGGCATGCTAGGTTGGGAATTGCAGGACAGGTTACCTGGAACACACAGCTCTGACCTCTGCCAGAGGTAACAGCCAGTGCCCTGTCACTGTTGCCCCCTCCACACCCTCCAGCATCTGCTGCCTGAAGCAACTTCTTCACTCTGCCCATTGGTAGGGCCAGCCCTGCTATACTTAGCCTCTGAGAAATGCTCACTCCAATCTCACATCTAAATTCTTCCTCCAAGCTCCTTGTTTTACTTCTAACTTCACCCCCAGTTTGTCCTCTTCTCGTATTTGTATCTAATCTACAGCTTCTGCCTCAGGGATCTCAGGGGAAACCTATTATGATGACAACAAAACTAAACAAAACTCGTATATCTGTGTACTATATGTGCACATCATTTATTTTGTTTTGGCTGTGCATACAATGCAATCCTAGGCATATTTACTCAGGAGGACTCACTTTGTGTCATGGACCTTACTCCCAGATAAGCGTGCATAGGATTGCAACCGTAGCCTTTCCCCAACTGAGATGGAAGCTCTAAGTCATTCCCCCACCCCTAGACAGGCCAGGTGGATAAGGGGACAAAGCTCCTGCAGCTGTAATAATTGTGTAGAAGAGGGAATCTCAGCAAGGGGAGATTACCATGATAGGCTACCCCTGCTGAAATCCCCTCTTCTACACAACGATTACAGGTGCAGGAGCTTTGTCCTCTGGCCACAGCTAGGGGAAGAGGAAGTGGCTTCATGTGCATTGCATGTGGACTCCTTGAATTAGATGCTCTAGGGATTTACCTGTCTCTGATGGTTTGGCTTTAGAGTCTGGTCTCTGTTCAAACAGGAAGTGCCCACTGAGTGAGGCAAACAAGCAAGCAACTCACTGGCTGAATTCGGATGACACAATAAGCAACTGGGGGAGGGGAACAATTGTCAGTTGTATTGACTATCATGTGGTCCGAATGCTGCCATAGTCAACTCAGCGCTGATCTTAATCTACACCACAGTTGATTATTTATTACCATGTTGTGTGGGGAGTACCCCCTAGATGAACAACTGTAAAGTTGATTATTACCCCACCATTGACTAATGTGTTGTCCGAATTCAGCCACTGTTATGGCCATGATAAATCTAACCACATGGAGGCTACTTCAGGGCTGGGCAACTTGTGGCCCTCCAGACATTTGAGCCTTCAACTCTTAACCAACATAGCCAATGGTGAGGGATGATGGGAGGCATAGCCCCAAACATCTGCTGCAGCACCAGTGGCCCACTCCTGTGGTGGAGCCTCTGGGACATAATCATGTTTCAAGCAAGGTTAGAGTGGGATGTTCCATGGCACCCCTGGCCTTGCCAAGCTCCACATGAAAGGATAATGGTATACAGGGTTCCCGCAGTTCACAACAATTAAAGCCACAAAACATAAGTCGATAAAAGACAGTATAAACATTTAAAAGTTTATAACGACAGGATAAAAAAATAAAAATAAAAACCAAATAGAACTCGGTCACAGCACAATGATTTAAAATGCAGTACCAGATTTAAATCAGAAACTGAAAAACAAAAATGCCTAGGAAAATGAAAAAGATCTTCACCTGATGCCGAAAAGAGCACATTGTAGGTGCCAGGCTTGGGAAACTCATTCCACAACCTGGGTGCCACAACAGACAAGGCCCTTTTCTTCATAGCCACCCACCTCACCTCTTTTGCTGGGGGTTTCCAGAGAAGCAACACACACGGGGTCTGCTTGAATGGGGATCAATACTAACAACATGCTACCTAATCCTGGATTCGTGGGGAAGAGTGCTGCTGCTGCTGCTATAGTTATTAGGGGTGTGCACGGACCCCCCGGATCGGATCGGGACCCGGATCGGGACCTCCAATTTTGTCCCGGACCGGTTCGGACAAAATCGGAGGCCCCCCGGACCGGATCGAGTCCGATCCCGACCCAAAAATCGTACATTTTTGGATCGGCCGCCATTTTTTTCCCCATAGACTTGCATTGCAATGCAAGTCTATGAGGAAAAAATGGCGGCGGGTGGGTAAGGGGGGGCCTAACTCCCTCCCCCCCCCGGGGCCATCCGCTGTGGATGGCCCCGGCAGGTAAACCCCGTCCCCCGCACTCCCTACCCCCCCTGGGGCCGCCCGCTTCCATCCGCTGGCGCCCGCGGGCGCCAGCGGATAGAAGCGGACGGCTCCGGGGGGGGGGTAAGCCCCCTTCCCCGCCACTGCTTACCTTCTCGGCCCGTCCGGCGCCGGCGGCTACTACCAGCGGGCTCCGCGGCCTACTCTCGAGTAGCGCGCCGGGTGATGACATCACCCGGCGCGCCATCCTAGAGCAGGCCGCGGAGCCTGCTGGGAGTAGTAGGCGCCGGCGCCGGACGGGAGCCGCCGGGCCGGGCAGGTAAGGGCCCCCCTCCCCCCTCCCCCCTCCGCGCGCCCCCTCCTCCCCTCCACGCACCCCCTCCTTACCTTTCCGGCCCGGCGGCTCCCGTCCGGCGCCGGCGCCTACTACTTCCAGCAGGCTCCGCGGCCTGCTCTAGAGTAGCGCGCCGGGTGATGACATCACCCGGCGCGCCATCCTAGAGCAGGCCGCGGAGCCTGCTGGGAGTAGTAGGCGCCGGCGCCGGACGGGAGCCGCCGGGCCGGGCAGGTAAGGGCCCCCCTCCCCCCTCCCCCCTCCGCGCGCCCCCTCCTCCCCTCCACGCACCCCCTCCTTACCTTTCCGGCCCGGCGGCTCCCGTCCGGCGCCGGCGCCTACTACTTCCAGCAGGCTCCGCGGCCTGCTCTAGAGTAGCGCGCCAGGTGATGACATCACCCGGCGCGCCATCCTAGAGCAGGCCGCGGAGCCTGCTGGGAGTAGTAGGCGCCAGCGCCGGACGGGAGCCGCCGGGCCGGGCAGGTAAGGGCCCCCCTCCCCCCTCCCCCCTCCGCGCGCCCCCTCCTCCCCTCCACGCACCCCCTCCTTACCTTCCCGGCCCGGTGGCTCCCGGCCGGCGCCGGCGCCTACTACTACCAGCAGGCTCCGCGGCCTGCTCTAGAGTAGCGCGCCGGGTGATGACATCACCCGGCGCGCCACCCTAGAGCAGGCCGTGGAGCCTGCTAGTAGTAGTAGGCGCCGGCGCCGGACGGGAGCCACCGGGCCGAGAAGGTAAGTGCCCCCCTCCTCCCCCCCCCGCTGTCCACTTTCATCGGCGGGCGCCCGCTGGCGCCCGCCAATGGAAGCGGCGGTGGGCGCCAGTGGGCGCCCGCCGATCCGCCGATCCGCCGAACCGGTTCGGAGCTTTTTCGGACCGGTTCGGATTGGATCGGCCGATCCAGCTGCGGGATCGGAAATCGGATAATTTATCCGATTTCCCACTGGACCGGACTCGGATAATAGTTATCCATTGGTGGAGGAAGGTGCTCTATGCAAGGAGTTCCGGCTAAGTGAAATATTATGGTAGCTAGGGCGGTTGCTGTAGGAGATCTCCCTGCAAAGTCACACAGCACCAAGTATTAAGAAATAAACAAGTTGCCTAGTCCTGTAGACCTAAAAATAAGATCACTTCCACACACATAACTAGCGAGCCCTATTTAGCCTCCTCTCCTTGGCTATAAAAAGCCTCTCTTGTCAACTAAGCCAAAAAACATTACTGGCAAATTCCTGTCACGGGGATATATTTTTAGCTGCTATTGTGTGCTCTGACATTGTGGTGTACGGCGTGGATTAGGACACACCGAGGAGCCTGTCAAGCTTTTAGAATGAATTGCTTTTAGTAGGAAGTTCTGGTGGAATATTCATAGAAATGGATTTTTGTTGTCTGTTTTGTCATTTGGTTTGGCTTATCCAATGGAGAGGTGTGTGAGTATGTGTTAGATGTGGGTAAACATTGCATTGTTGCTTTGGTTAGAGAAGTCTTGGTGGACTTGGAATGAGAAATTACAATGCAATCCCATCTTTGTTTACTCAGATGTAAGTTCTACTGTGTTCCATGGATCCTACTCCCAGATAAGCATGCATAGCCTTACAGCGCGATCCTATGCTTGTTTGCTCAATAGGGCCTACTGTGCAGCCTTATAGAGCAATCCTATGCAGAAGTTCCCCTGTGTTTAATGGGGCCAGCTACCAAGTGTGCAATGCATGGATTGCAGCCCCAATATATTAGGCCTAGTCCACACAAACAGCTAACTGTTCCTGGACTTTACATTGCAAGTAGGGGAATAGCACAGTTAACTAGAGTGACCATACGGAAAGGAGGACAGGGCTCCTGTATCTTTACTTGTAGAAATGAAGAGGGAATTTCAGCAAATGGTATTTGTATGCATGCAGCACCTGGTGAAACCCCCTCTTCATCACAACAGTTAAAGCTGCAGGAGCCCTGCCTAGCATGACCAGATACAAAAGAGAGCATGGCTCCTGCAGCTTTAACTGTTGTGATGAAGAGGGAATTTCACCAGGGGCTGCATGCATACAAATGCCACTTGCTGAAATTCCCTTTTCATATAACTGTTAAAGATACAGGAGGCCTGTCCTCCTTTTCATATGGTCACCCTACAGTTAACTCTTTCTCCATAGCTGAATGGATGGGGGCGGCAGAGTGAGCGGGGAGAGAAACATGCACAAAAGTAGCATATTAGGAGGAAGGTTGGGTTTGGCTTACTTAGGTGATAGGATAATCAGAACTCCAAGGCAGATTCTTATAGTATGCATCTAGAAAGTTGGAGAGGTGACCAGGTGCAATAGAGCAGCCTTCCCCAACCTGATGCCTTCCAGACTTTTTGGACCTCAACTCCCATCAACCCCAGCCAGAAGGGCCAATGATCAGGAACCTTGGGAGTTGTAATCTGAAACATCTGGAAAGCACCAGTTTGGGGGAAGGGGATTTTATTTATTATTTATTTATTTATAGCATTTTTAGTGGCTTACAATTTGAAAAGAAGACTGCCTCTGCCCTCAGGCTTACATTCTAAAAAAGACAAGACACACAAGGAAAAGGGGATGCAGAGGGAAGAGGGAAAAAAGAAAAAGAAATTAAGGGGACTCTTCAGCAGGGCTGGTGGGAAGGCTCAGCTCCTCCCCTCTCTTCTCCCAGTGGAGGGGCAGACCAACAGCTCCTCCTTTTTCTCCACAGAGTCCTGATGACATCCCTGTGGGGTGGGTGGGTTCCAACTGGAGCAGGCCCTGGTGGTCTCTGCCTGTTCCTGTCTCCCTCAGTTCTGCTTCCACACAGGGTCATGATGACAATTAGCCCTGGGGGGGGGAGGGTCCAGCTTGCATGAGTTTGGATAGCCATGTGCCCTACTTTAGAGAGAACAGCCCTCTATTTGAAGGCATCTCTATTTGAAGGTTCAAGGTCAGTTTAAAGATAAAGAACCAGAAGGAGGGGAAGGCTTGGGCCTTGAAGTTGCCCACCAGCACCATCAGCACCTGGACAGCAGTTTGAGCAAGCGCACAGGTCACCTGCTCCTATAAATTAGCATAAACAAATTTTATGCAAATCAACATCCTCTTACTTGGTGATGCAGAACCTCTTTTTGGGCAATGTGTAAGCTGAACTTCCCTCTTCTGCACAACTATTAAAAGTGCAGGAACCCTGTTCCCTTTTGCATCTGGCTACCAAAATAACATTTTTCTTCAAAGCATCCTATCACCCTTCAACATTTCACAGATGAAAACAGGCACACATATTTAAGAAGGTATCCTCCAACAGAACACTTATGCACCAGAAAACAGGGGCAGTTGGCTCCCTTGCTTCTCATAGGGACTCATAATTTTAATGATGAATGTGGCACAGGGACTATTTTGCCGTTACTTGTAGGACTGCTATCTTTTAACCTGACCAGTTAGGGAAAGGGCAGTTTAGCCAGTCACCACACCAGTAGGACAGGGTTAGCAGAGTCTTAGGGGGCTCAATGAGGCCACGGTGCAAACATGGTTATTATTAGCTAATCACATCATTATTTTAATTAAATTAAAATAATTCCTAATGGAGTTGGAAAACAGCTTACTCTTAAAGGCCATAGAGTCTACAAGCATACATGTGAAATTTGTTTTTTAGAGTGGGTCTAAGAAGCAAACTCTTCTTTTGTGGGGGGTGGGTGGGATTGGTAGGTAGTGCATTACAGAGTATTTTCAAATAAATGGCAGGTCCCTGTCTCGAGGGGCTTACAATCTAAATTTAGGTGTGTCTGAACATGTGTGTGTGGATGCATACATGGGGTGGGTGAAGAGAATACAGAGGAAAGGAAGAGAGAAAAGGGACAAGGATAACGAAAGATGAATGCAAGCGAATGCATTATGTTCCTACAAAAACAACCTGACCTTATTAGTTTTAAAAAATAATAAAAGTAAACACACATACATAAAATCAGAAAAAAGCAGCAGTCAAAACATATCAGATAGTAAATTAAGTTAAGCGCTGAAAAATACATCTCAACACTGTTCCTAGCATAAAGGTACAATGAGAAAGAGCCTTCAGAATCTCTTGTGGCTTAGAGTTCCACAGCCCTATTCCACAATGAAGAAGGCCCTGCTCCACATGCCTGCAGTTGGACTTCAGATAGCAATGGAACACAGACCAGGGCCTCCCCTGAGGAGCAGGTTATGGGGGCAGGTTATTTATTTATTTATTTATTTATTTATTTATTTATATCCCACCTTTTTCCCAGGGCTGGGACTCAAGGCAGTTTACAGGATTAAAACACATGCAACTAAAACATATAAATATAAATTTACAAAAGTTAAAATAGAATTAAACCTGCAGTAAAATTAAAAACGCTTAATTAAAAAAAAGTAACAGATTAAAAAAGAAAACAAACACACCAGAGTAGTTCCAAAACGTGCCAGAATAAAAAAGTTTTTGCCTGCCTCTGAAAGTGTAGCACAGAGGGAGCCAGCCTAGCTTCCCAAGGAAGGGAGTTCCAGAGCCTTGGAGCAGCCACCGAGAAGGCCCTCTCCTGTGTACCCATCAGGCAAGCCTGGGATGTTGGTGGGACTGAGAGAAAGGCTTCCCCAGAAAATCTCAGAGCACGGGCAGGCTCATATGGGAGAATACGGTCTTTCAGATAACCTGGACCTGAGCCATATAGGGCTTTATAGGTCATAACCAGCACTTTGAATTGTGTCCGGAAACAGACCAGAAGCCAGTGGAGCTGTTGTAACAAGGGGGTTGTGGTAACCAGCCCTGGTCAACCATCTGGCTGCAGCTCTTTGAACAAGCTGAACTTTCTGAACACTCTTCAAAGGCAGCCCCACATAGAGCGCATTACAGTAATCCAAGCGGGATATAACAAAGGACAGTCCTCTATTAGAAGGGATGGCAGAGGGCAGTCCTCTATCTGAAGGTATCCTCTGTTTGAAGGACAGTCCAGCCCAAGTCTGGTATAAACATAAAGAACCATAAGATCTGGGAGAGCAGGAGGTCTTGTTGATGTACTATAAATCATCCCAAGATAATTTACCGGTTGATCCTTCTTCCTGTCCCTGGTATATGGCCTTCATGACAATCATGGGACCAGCTGTGATTTGAAAACTGTGTGGAAGGAAGTCCAAACCAAATGGAGTGCTCCAGTCCTGTTGCCATTTCCTTGCTATGACCTTTTCACTGCCACTGGGTAGTGTTCTTTATTTTTCCCAGCTGCCTCCAGCAATATCCTTAACCTCCCTTGGATCTCTTATAAATACCTTTAGGTAGTGTGGGGTTTGGGTTTTAAGCATGAGGTGGGGAACCCAAGTGCATAAAAGAGACCACATAGCTTAAACTACAAAATTTTACACATTGGCTGAAAATTATTATTATTATAATATATGAATGGTAACAATGAATGAATGCTTGGAGGCGGTAATGGGCTGGATGAGAAAAAACAAACTGAAGCTGAATCCAAACAAGACGGAAGTGCTTCCTGTCAAAGGCCCCAACCTGGGTTTGGAGGTGTGTCAACCAGTTCTGGATGGGGTTACACTCCCCCTGAAAGGCTGTGTTTGCAGCTTAGGGGTGCTCCTGGATCCGTTGCTCCAGATGACAGCTCAGATAGATGCGACGGCCAGGAGTGCCTACTATCAGCTTCAGCTGATACGCCAGCTGCGCCCCTTCCTAGAGTTGGAAGACCTAAAGATGGTACTGCACGCGCTGGTAACTTTGAAGATTGACTTCTGCAATGCGCTGTACATAGGGCTACCTCTGTGCCTAGTCTGGAAACTTCAACTAGTTCAAAATATGGCAGCCAGGTTGGTCACCGGTACACCAGCTTTAAAATCACTCCACTGGCTGCCGATTAGTTTCTGGGCAAAGTACAAAGTGTTGGTCATTACGTTTAAAGCCCTACATGGTTTGGGTCCAGGTTGCCTGTGGGATCGTCTTCTCCCATATAATCCGCCCTGCATGCTCAGGTCCTCTGGGAAGAATTTACTAGAATCAGTCAAAACTAGACTGACAACTGTTACCCAGAGGACCTTCCCATTTGCCACTGCCAGACTGTGGAATGGCCTGCCAGGAGAGATCCGCCAACTTCACAGTCTTTCAGAATTTAAGAAAGTATAAAGACTGATCTCTTCTGGCAGGCCAACCCAGTCGAATTTTAAGAGTTTTATTGGTATTTTAATAATGTATTAATTTTATATGCTTTTAATCAGTTTTATGTATTTTATACCATTTGTGTTTGGTGTTGTTCCCCGCCTCGATCCAGAGGGAGAGGAGGGTAAAAAATAAATATATTATTATTATTATTATTATTATTATTATTATTATCATCATCATTAATGCGTACACACAAAGCAAAACCATAAGAGTAAAAAGGTAAGAAAGTAATGAGAAATATATCCAGCTATTCCAAATTAGATTGTGTCCCTATTTTCCATGTTATTCCCAGCAATATTTCACTGTCAGAGTCCTCAGCTCTTCCAGGTATTCAACTTTTTCTTTTTGAGTCTTCTTTCTCTCCAGACTTCCATTTCAGTCTTTCCCCCACTCTCAAAACTGTATTTTTCCCTCAAACGTTTATATGTTAAAGCTAGCCTATTCCCTTGTAACTGACGAATCAAAAAGGGGCTCACCTTTACCCTACATTCCTTCTGCTGGAGCTCTTCCCAAAACCTGGCAAAATCGAAACTACATCTTGCTATTTATAGACTATGTGGCACCACAATCTACCCCCCTCCCCCAGTCCTTATCTCTCTGGCCATCTGTTTAACCTCTTGCCCATTCCTTTATCTCCCCTACTTTTGCAGACTTGATAGCACCAAAGCCTAGTAAAACATTAACTGAACTTTTAACCTTTGGGTTTTATACTGACCAACACACACACATACACACACAGAGGAAATTAACCCCATAACATCCAAAAAGCTATAAACAAAAATATATACGGTTCTGTTCCTTCACAATGATCATGCATGGGTGATGCTGAAATAGAGGGACCAATGTAGTGGTTAGTCTGCCATTTCACATTCTGGTGAGGCTCGTTTAGAATTGTTTTTTTTGTTAGTTTTCACATTTAATTTTTTTATTTTTCCAAACATAAAAAACATTTAACACATACACCTTACCTACACCCACAAACAACAAAAATTACATAAAACAAACAACATTAAAATGGACTTCCGAATTTCCTCATTTTCTTAATAATTTGTCAAAGTAAGCCAAAATAAGCCAAAATGGTGAGTGAAGTTTCCCCTCCTGTATTTCTTTAACAGATGTTTTTCTTCCAGTTTAGTCACTAAATCTGCTTGCAAATATGTCCTTCCCTTCTCTTTCTTTTGAAAATCCACCATTGGTTTCCATTCCTCAATAAACCCAGTTATTGTTTTATCTTTTATTATTGCAGTAAGTTTTGCCATCTCTGCCAGTTCTGTAATTTTCAACAACCATTCCTCCTCTGTTGGTATTTTCTCAGTCTTCCAATTCTGGGCATAAATTAATCTTGCTGCCGTTGTCATATATAAGAATAAAGTTCCATAACCTTGCGTCAACTGTTCATCTATTATCCCTAACAAAAAATACTCTGGACGCAATTGTATTTTGATCTTCAATACATTTTGAATCACCTTATGCATTTTTATCCAGAAGGATTTTGCTTTTTTACATGTCCACCATAGGTGATAAAATGTTCCTTCCTGTTATTCACATTTCCAACACTTTCCTGATGTCCCCTTATACATTTTTGCCAATTTTGATGGAGATATATACCATCTATACATCATTTTATAAAAATTCTCTTTCAGTCTAGCACATAATGTAAATTTCAGACCTCTCAACCACATATTCTCCCATTAGTCCATAGTAATGTTATATCCAAAATTCTGAGCCCACTTTATTATACAATCTTTTACTTGTTCATCTTCAGTCTCATATTTTAACAAAAGTTTATATATCTTTGAGATAACATGATTATCATTCGTGCATAAAGCTTTCTCAAATTCAGATTTTGTACACTCAAAGCCCCATTTTTTATCTATCTTAAATTTTTCCATCATTTGTAAATATGAGAACCACTGACAAGCAATTCCTTTATTCCGTAGCTCCTCTTTTGATTTCATTTTGCTCTCTCCTTCCTTTATTTCTAAAATTTCACCATATGTCAGCCATTTTTTCGTACTTACCAAATCTCTTCTAAAAAAAGCCTCCTGTGATGAAACCCATAGCGGCATTTTCTGACACAGTCTTGGTTTATATTTATTCCATATTCTCAAAATTGCTCGTCTCACATAATGGTTGTTAAAGTCTGCATTCATCTTAACTTTATCATACCACAAATACCCATGCCAGACAAATCTTAAATCATGACCCTCTACTTCCAATAATCTACTATTTTTCAACAAAATCCACTCCTTCATCCACATCATGCAACAAGCAGAGAAATACATCCTCAAATCTGGCAAGTCCAAGCCTCCTCTCTCTCTTTAGCATCTTGTAATATTTTAAACTTCACTCTTGGTTTTTGGATTGCCATATAAATTTAGAAATCTCTCTCTGCCACTGCTTGAATGATACAACATTCTTGGCAAAACATTCATCTTAATTATTGCAATTCTCCCCATCAATGACATTTGAAGTTTATCCCATCTTATTAAATCTTGCTTAATTTCATTCCAGACCTTGACATAATTATTATGAACAACATACAGTTCATATTTGTCAAATTTATACCCAAATACGTCACCCTTTTTCCTACTTTAAAACCTGTTTTTTGTTCCACCTTTATTTGATCTTGCTTATTCATATTTTTTGTAAGTATCTTAGTCTTATGTTTATTAACCTTAAAACCTGCTAATGCACCAAATTTGTTCAACTTCTTCATTAAAATTTCAATTCCGCTCAATGGATCCTCTAATGTAAACACCAAATCATCTGCAAAAGCTCTCAACTTATTCGTTTAGAATTGTTGATAACAAATGCTAGGAAAATTATGTTTTTCTAGCATCTCTTTAATGAAAAGAACAAATGCCGTATTGACTGTAACCTAGGAAGCTGCCTTCTATGGGTCAGACTATTTGTCCATGTAGCTCAATATTGTGTATTCTGAGTAGGGCCTTCAGCAACATGTCATGGGAAGAGATTAGGCTGCATGAGAATAGAGGTGTTATAAGCACATCCCTCTTTTCATCAATTCTGGAAATATCAGAAGGGATACGACAGCATTCCTGGAACTTGTACCAATGGTGCTGCTGGTTTTCTCTTGGCAGCATTATGTTCTTCAGTGATGCCTATCAAGGGATCCTATGGACCACAATATGTTTGGGTATGGTGAAACCTCAGGAGTTTTGCTGGGTCTTAAAATCAACACATCTCTACTTTCCCTGGTTCCTTGATTGTTTCTGCCCATTCCCAAGGCCAATGCCCACTTTGTTTGTAGGCTGGTGAATGCCACAGGGCAAGAAGGGTCATCAAGTGATAAATAAACAAAATGGCCTCCCTCCTCTAGCAAGACTTTTGTATAGTTTGCTAGTTGCAGATACTTAATGCCTAGGCTGACCATATGAAAAGGAGGACAGGGCTCATGTAGCTTTAACAGTTGTAGAGAAAAGGGAATTTCAGCCAGTGGCATTTGCATGCAATTAGTTCCTGGTGATAATCCCTCTTCATCACAACAGTTAAAGTTGTAGGCACTATACTAGAGTGACCATATACAAAAGAAGGCAGAGTCCTTGCAACTTTAACTGGTGTGATGAAGAGGGAATTTCACCAGGTATGAATTGCATACAAATGACACTGGCTGAAATTCCCTTTTCTCTACAACTGTTAAAGTTACATGAGCCCTGTCCTCCTTTTCATATGGTCAGCCTATTAATGCCCTTTGATGGCTGCTGGCTACTAGACATATTGGATGTCTGTCTCATCCTACCTCTTTGGATTGGAGTTGAAATAAATAATTGAACCTTTTGAGTGTAGCTGGCAAAGGAAAACAGGGTGGTTACCAAGAATAGGGCCTTCTCTGCTGTGGCACCCTGGTTATGGAATGAGCTTCCCAGAGAGGCTCGCCTGGTGCCTACATTGTGCTCTTTCCAGCACCAGGTGAAGAAAATCTTTTTATTTTCCCAGGCATTTCAGTCTTTTAGTTTTCTGTTGTTTTAAACCTGTTGTTGTATTTCTAATCTCTGCATTGCTACTTACTTATTTATTTATTTTATTACATTTGTATAAGATTAAAGCAATTAAAAACAATATACAAAAATTAAAACAGCAAAAACATACAATATACACATAATATACACATACATTTAAAACCACTGTAATGACTTTAAAAAGCTATAAGCCTACAAAACAAAACAAACCCAGGCTCATCAGATATTGCTAAATACCTGAGAGAAGAGGAAAGTCTTGACCTGGCGCCAAAAGGATAACAATCTTGGTTTTATTCTAGTTTTACTTTTATACTGTAGTTTTAAAACTTTTTTTTTAAAAAAATGAATATTTCTGATGGAAAAAAGGATGTTATCCTTATGTATGTAATGTTTATTTTCCTGTTTCACAATTTTTTGTTCCGTTTTGTTAAATTCACAATAAAAAAAGAAAAAAAAACCCTAAAAATACTTTTATTGTATTTTATGCTGTATTTTGTGGTTTTAATTATTGCAAATCACCTGGAGAATTTCAGCTATTGGGTGGTATAGAAATATAATAAATTTATGAATACAATAAGTCTGCCTTTTACATTTTCGGTTTTCCTGATAAGAAGCAACCCGGTAAAGATGGGTCCGTGAGGGTATGGTATTGCTTATTTCCCCCTTCCTTTTTTGTTTTGAACTAATGCTTCTGAAAAGAAAACAGAGCCAAACTCTGGGCCGCCCTCATCTGACTTCACTGAACACAATTCCCTTTGAGGTGGGTTGGGAAAATGGGTCAACAGGCTCTCTTGAGTAACCCACGCAAGAAATAACTGTTCATGTGAATACAGCTCAAGGCTTCTTCGTCGTCGTCGTCTTGGCCTGCTCTGCTTTCTTGGTGCCCCTGAGGAAGAATTTAGAACCCTCTGGGAACTGGAACAGCATTGGTATCGGCGTCTGACCTGAGAAGAGAAATCCGCCCCCATTTCCAGCATAAGTCACCGGCGGCCAATGGGATGGGAAAAGACTTTGAAAACGTCCCTTTACATAAATAAAGCTATATGTCAAAGTGTTGTGTTTGGACACGGAGCTGAAATATCGTGTGCCAAATGACGAGCTTATAAACATTAAAGCCATATGCTCCAGCGAGGAACTGTGCAGCCAAAGCGCTCTGGCGTTGCTGCAGAAGCCTCATTTATCCGCCAAGCTCGGCTGGAGAATTGGCAGGGGGAGCTGAGAGACGAACCCAGCCTGACCCCTCTGCATGGAGCATGCTGAGCCATGGAGGCTGGGAAGGAGGAAATCCAAACCATTTACTTGGGCCTTCGGATATCTATCATCCAATAATCTGTTTGTCTCAAGTGGAGACATTTAATGTGTCAATCACATCCGCATTACTGTAGCGATTCATTATTACAGCAGGATGAGAGACTGAAAGAAAACTCCCAGCAAGGGCAACCGGGATGGGTGGGTGGGAAAAATTTTTGAGGGCTGATGAAGATCGGGTCACTCACGTAGTACGTCTTGATTCCCCTCTTTCAGAGCAGAATGGAATTAAACTGGGTTGGGAATTTCTGATGCAAAAGTGGAACTAGTTGTTATTGTACAACCAGGGCTTACTCTCGATTACTGATTCAGTCTTTGCACACCAGTTTTGGTAACTAAGGCTGCAGTAATCCCAGCAGTGGAGACTGGTGGCCACGATGTCAGTGGGGCAGTGAATCTACTCTGGGTTTCAGTCAGAAACAATCAGAACTCTAAAGGAGCTCTCCAAGCTGTCCTTGGATAGTTCCTTTAGATTTCTGACTGAAACCCAGAGCAGATCCACTGCCCCACTGACATCAGAGCCACCAGCCTCTACTGAATCCTAGAGCCTATCCACATTGCCCTTAAAATGACTTATATTCTGTTTAAAAACGTGGTTTTTTAGGTCGTTTCATTACGTGGTAGGACACACTGAGCAGTACTTACGTTTCATAGTGACTGCTTCCTTGGTCCTCAAAGTATTCACTGATGTATTACAGGGTTAATTCCTTGACTCTTCTTTAGTTTTTGTTTTGCAGGTTGCTTGAGTTATGGAGACAGAAGTGGGTGGGTCAAGCAGCCTGCAAAACAAAAACGAAAGAAGAAGAGTCAAGGAATTAACCCTGTAATACACCAGTGAATAGGCTGACCAGATAAAATCCAGGTCAGGGCTTATGTAACTTTAACAGTTAAAGTTGCAGGGGCCCTGCCTTCTTTTGTATATGGTCACTCTAGTATAGTGCCTGCAATTTTAACTGTTGTGATGAAGAGGGAATTTCACCAGGAACTAATTGCATACAAATGACACCTGCTGAAATTCCCTTTTCTCTACAACTGTTAAAGTTACATGAGCCCTGACCTGGATTTTATCTGGTCACCCTATCCAGAAAGCGTGCAGTTCCTCATGCTATGCTAATAGCGGCCACCATTAGCATGGCAGGGGGAATTACACACTTTCTGGAGGCCCGAGAAAGTGCACTTTCTCCTCCTCTGCTCCAGTTGGGTCCTTTACGGTGCTCACCCATGATATGAGCCATGCACACCCATGCTGTTCATGCTATCTATGCCCCCCACTGGTGGAACATTAGGTAACCCTGTGAAGCTGACCTAATGTGCCTGCTGATTGGTCCAGGATCCCTCCCAACATAGAGGAGCATTACATGCATGCATAGGTATGCATGGATACTGAACATGTGGCCAGAGGTGAGAAGCATGGCCAGCACTTTAGCAAGGCTGTTCCATCCCAGCACACATGTTGGTGGAGAGGACACGGCTGGCCTGCATGTGCTTTCAAAGTGTGAGGAGGTTTATGTGAATCCTCCACCCTCATGAATCCTCCACATTTATGTACCTGTGTGCTAGAATCAAGATGTATCTGTCCTCCATTCAGAAATGTAACTTTCAGAGACCTGGGTAACCTGCCAAAATCTGGCCAGTGCTAGTCTTCAGGGCTGCCTGCTAACACAATGTTAAAAAGGCATGGCCAACCTTCCCCCCAAGTAAAACGAAATAAAAGGGGGTGGGACAGTGTTGCATTAGGAAGAAGAAACAGAGGCTGGTCTATGAGGGTAGTTGAAGCTCATGCTATTATGAAACTCTTGCTGTATAACTGGGATGAGGAAGGCGTGGCTCTCCAGATGTTGTTGGATTGCAACTCCCACTAGTCGAAAGGTTAAGGATCATGGGATTTGCAATCCAACAAGATCGGAAGAGTTGCGCGTTCTCCACCCCAGCTGTAGAAGAAATGTGCCTGTTTCCCTTCATCACATGCTGGCGGATATCGCTAAATGTAGGAAGGATGGAAGCGCTGGGGGTCAGGAAGGAGGACTCTGCAACAGGCAGCTTGGGGGCCTCTGCAATGACTTTGTTCTCTCGGGCCAAACGGGAAGAGCATGAATGATGCACGCATCAACATAGAGATGTCATGCAGCACATTGATGTGCTGGCTGGGTTGATGAAGGCATTCCAGGCCTGGATAATTCCATCTTCAGAGAAGAGAGCTGTCCTAAGACTAGAGCTAGTGTTCTTCCAGTCCCCTGTTTTAGAGTGATATCAGGAGAAACAAAGAGGAAGGGAGTTAGAATGGGTATATTTTCCTGTTTCATAGGAAAGTGAGCACAGAGGGCTGCGCTTCCTCATTGGTCAGTCACTACGAAACCCCCAGTGAGCAACAGTGTGAAGGGTTGAGGCCTACACAGGCTTAATTTTGGTTTAGGCCTGAAGGCCTGGAAAACCTTTGATGGGAGGGGAGCATTCCTACATTTCATTTTCCCTAAAGGAGTTAAGTTTCATTTCTCCAGTTTTAGGTTACCAGATTGTAGGTTTCAGTTTCTCTATTAGGCTATATAAAGGGGTGGAGTTAACTGTATGGGGTGGTGGTTGTTGGAGAAGAGAGAGCTGGAGAGAGCCAGAAAGAGTCCTTGGAAGAAGGACAAGGCCTCTTTTTAGGTGATGAGTTTCCTGTTGAGTGCATGCGTGGCCATTCTGCATTGGCTAGGAGAAACCCTGCTGCAGGCGTTCACAAAGAGCCCTGCAAGATTACTGTATATAACCTGTGTTAATAAATTTGGGCCAGATCTACATCAAGCAGGATATGTCATGTTGAAAACGGTTTGAACACTGTATATGGAGTGTGTCCCGGGCCCCAACAGTTGTCGCTACTGTTATAAACCGTTTTAAAGCAGTAGTGTAGTTCCTGCCTGTGTTTCTGGATAGCGGTTGGGCAATCTACAGGGCTAGAACACCACACTGTGGACAGTGGCCTTCATGCCCATGGAGACCAAGGCTGCTATAGACAAGGATGGGGACAAATATGCTGGCTAAGTCTCTATTAGGAACCTTTGAGCTCCTCGCGGTGTAGAATACAAGTATAAAAATAGACATTGTAATAGGGGGCAAGAGCACAAATGCCTTTTTCCTGGTCCTTGATTCTGGCTCAGATGCCACCTTGATATATCTCACGACTCTTTAGCCTATAAGGTATGAACAGACTCATTTGTATCTCCCTGGATGAAAGCAGTAGAGTACAAGATTTCGAGCGTAGGGCTTTCACCCCCTTACCTGCTAGCGGTAGGACTTGATAAGGCAAGAGCAACGATCAAGCAAAGATGAACAGATATAGACACCCAGGAGTTAATTGGGGCAGCAAGGGGCCCCTGTTCACCACAGTCATTGGGGATATCAGTGCTCCTTAGTAAAGAGAGAGCACAGTGTCTAAGGTGGTTATCAATTCCCAAATATAGGAGGGCCTTTACGCTAGCCAGGTTTAATGTTCTCCCGTCTAGGGTATTGGAGAGCCCCTACAAGGGAATTCCTTGGCGCAACAGATGCTGCCCCTGCAATGACACCGAAGTTGAATCTATAATACATGTTTTATTTTTTTGTAGGTATTACCAATCGGCCAGGGTAGACTTAATTTGGCCAATTACACAGTCCCTCCCAGGGCATTCTCCTGAGGCCCCAACAAGTATTTTGCTCCAGGGCACAAATAAGCGAATAACGGAACACGTAGCTAAGTTTCTGAATCTGGCTATTCGAACCAGATCATTAGCGGATGATTAACATTAACACTCACTATTTATAGTATTTATTTGTAGATTTATTTGTAGTCCCTTTTTATACCAGCTAAGTTGCAAGCATCATGATTGTATGTTATATTTGTTTTGCCTTTGGTCTATTGACTGTAAATAAAGGTTGATTGACTGATTGATTGATTCACCTGAGGAAAAAAATGACTAATACGGAGAGAGGGAGGGTGACAGAAGCAAGGAAGGGAATCTAGCTAAGGGTTAGATGTGCCAAGCCACAGGTACTGTCAAAACCTTAGCATGATGCCCTGAGCTCTTAGCGAGGCTAGAACAAGGGTAAACCGCTGAGCTGAAAGTCACAAGGCTTACTTCCACTGTGAGATGTGGGCTTCAAAACATCCATGTCACCAATACTGCAGGAACGTACACAGTGGGGAGGTCTTTTGAGTGGGCCTGGCAGTTATCAAAGCTCCATGTGTGATTGGGTATCAGCGCTGGACATCGCCCAAATGCAGCAAAGAAGGCTTCACAGGATGTGTAGCTCTGTCAAGGCATATGAGGCAACAAGGTAGCACAGTCAAAAGAGCCTGGAAATGTGAATTTATCCCAAGAGGGAGGGAGGGAGGGGGGGAGAGACAGAGGCCATGTCTACACCAGCAATTTTCCCTGACGTCGTCCCTGGGTCGTCCCTGTGCGACCAAATGTTATCCCGGTTTCCTCTCCATCCCGGGATGTGAAATGGGCATGGGGCAGCACGGGGTGGCCCAGTGCCCGTGGGGGTGGGGAAGCAATTCCACCATCACCAGGATGCGGGGTGGGGACGTGTATGGGGGGTTCCCTACCTTCTCTGCCACGCGGTGAGGGTGCTGTAGCTTTAAATTAAGCAAAATAGCGGGTGCAAGGTCCCTTTCGTCCCGGGATGTCGTGCTTCTGGTTTAGAAGGTCAGGGACGATCCTGGAAGTAGGTAAGTCTGGGATTGCTCCCCTCCCTCTACACCCTTAGGTGTAGAAAGGGCCCGAGAGCGCACTATGAGCAAATTGCTGGGAATGGGCAGTGTGCGTGCCAGGCAAGCTCCGAAAGAATATTAGAGTCAATTCAACAGAGTGTCCAAGTGTGTTGAGCTCTGTGGAAGTTCTCCAAGGGGATTAGACCCAAGCACCATTATAGAGTTCAGATTAGGAGCACAAAGGCAGTAAGCCTATAGACACCAGTTGCTGGGGAACATGGATGGGGAACATGGACAGTATGGTGCTGTTGCACCTGTGTCTTGCTTGTGTGTTCCTGGTCAACAGCAGGTTGGCCACTGTGTAAACAGAGTGCTGAACAACACAAACCCCTGGTCTGATCCAGCATGGCTCTTCTTAAAGGAGGCAGTGTTTTGCAGCATACCCCAAATGGGGTAAAACAAGGGATTCAGTAGCTTGGCTCTGGAGATGAATAGGAGGCTTATAGAGGTTCCTGGCTTCTTGATTTAGTTTGGGCTGGCTGATATAAACATGGCAAATGCTAGATTTCATGAGGTAAACAGGCTGAGGTTTCTAGAATGAGAGAAACCATGAAGATTTCGCAGGAAATGTTTCAACCCACTGATTTACTTGAAGTGAGAAAGCTTCAGGACTGGAAAGTATTTCCCACGGTGACTTCAAATTGGGCAATGTGTAGGTTGTTCTTGGGTTGCTTGATAAGGGGCCACTTAGACATCAGTAAGGCATACGCATTATCTGGAGTGCCCATCGTTTATCAACGCACCTGAGAGCAACTCCTATTGACTATGGTAGAGGACACACAGACCATGAACGTTAATTACAATAAAGTCAGGTAGGATCCTGTTGTTTCTTTTGGCCCAGAACAAATGACATATTAGGGTGATTTTTGCACGTAAAAGCCATCATTCTTGGGGAGATGATGGAGACCCCCCCATCACAAAAATCTTCATTGAGTAATAGCTCTTTGTCCCCCTCTAGAGACCAGAACTAGGAAGTGCAATATTTGCAAAACAACAGAAACATCCACCCATTCTTGATGGTATCCATGTTTGACAGTGTCCCACCTAAACAAACAAAGTTTAAAATGTTGTAGAAGGTGCTCATTTTTAACTTGGATGTTCCCCCGGGATCTTAGTCAGCAGTATGCAAAGGTTCTTTACCCCATAAATCACCTTTAAAGCCTCCTTCAGGAGAACAAGGAAATTTAAAAGGGCAGTTTAGCTCCTGGTGTGGAGATGTAGAACTTTATTTGGGTATTCAGTTTCCTCTTTCATTCATAAAATAAACATCTCCTGATTTATTTGAATGAGGCTGTATACGCGCTCTGTGTTTTCTTAAAGAACCCGGGAGCAGCCCAGCAATGTAAAACGCTTTCGAGGACTTGACCCGGGAAAGGGCAGCCTTTTAAATTATGCCAATTCAGGAAATGGCTGGATTCAACACATTAGACGGAAAGGTTGAAATGTTTGCGCTGAATTGTATTAAATCTTTCTACAGTAAATCCTGGAGGAAGCTGGACATTTGAAAGGAACCCACTTATTCTCAGTGCCTCGAAACTCCGGCTGTACTTTTGAAGGGAAATGATAATTAATCAGGCTGGACAAGCGCAAGCTAATAAAAGCTGCTGTTAAATTGGAACACGTTTTCCATTTTTAGTTTTTATTGTCAAGCGCCCTCTCTTTTCATATAAGGGAATAGTGACTCTTTCTTACCCTTTGTCCTGGAATGAGATCCAAAGAAACAAAAAAAGCTCTTAAGTGCATTCACATTTCTCGAGGGTGTAAGAGGTGATCTCTGGGTGTAACTTTGGGCTAAATAATTTAAGAACTGCCTTGCTAGATCAGAACAAAAGTCCATCTAATCCTGCATTCTGTGGCCAGCCAAATGCCTCCCAAACAGAGCATAAAAGCAACAGGCCTCACTGTTCACTGTTGTTTGTTCCGCAGCAACAGGTATCCAGAGGTACATTGCCCTTGCACAAATAGAATCTTCTTCTTCTTCTTCTTCTTCTTCTTCTTCTTCTTCTTCTTCTTCTTCTTCTTCTTCTTCTTCTCCCCCCCCCTCATCTGTCTTGTCTTAGCTTGGAGAGGGTGGATCAAGTGTGGCACAGCAAGGTCAGGTCTGATAAGGCAAGATCACGTTAAACAGTGCAGGTTCCCAAAAGGTTAGGCTAGGCAGGGCTGGGCTGGTCAGGACTTTGGACAGATCACTGCCTGAAATTTGCCCACAAAGAGCAATTGTCTCAGCAACATGCAGAAGCCTTCTGAAGCCTTCTGAAGGCTGGCAAGTCTGCTTAAAGAACCACTGTCTGGTTCTGCAGCTGCTGGCTCCTTCAGTGTGGGGGCAGTGGGGACTGCATCAAAGGTATGCCCGCTGCACCCAGGAGACTGGTAAAGCCATATCCTTTGAACTGGAAGATCCTGAAGTAGCAGATGATAGGTTACTGGATGAAGCCTCTCTGCCCCTTCTGAGCCCTTCTCTGAGCCAGAGGAGGAAATGAGGCTGGAGAATATGGCAATATCCCCACAGCATCTGTAGGGAATTCCATAAGTTAACCATGTATTTGACTCAAACTGTTTAAGGACTTGCCTGGGGCAGAAATTCCAAAGGGCACCCCAGTGTGCACATATCCATGCGTCACAGAGACACACGACTGGAGCGCCGATGGCGGAAAACTCGACTTATATCTGACAAGACACGACATAGAGATCATCTTCGTTTCTATGGAGTGGCAATACGTGCAGCGAAGAAAGCTTTCTTCTCTGCACGCATTGCGTCTGCGAATTCACATCCAGCAGAACTGTTCAGGGTGGTGAGGGGTCTAACTCAGGCTCCTTCTCCCCTGAATCTGATTTTAGAGCCTTCGGCAGTTCGCTGTGATGCCTTTAACGATCATTTCTCAGATAAAATCTCTCGGATAAGAGCCGACGTAGATGCCATTGTTATAGCAGAGGTTGACAGTGGAGTGTCCAGTGACTCCGTGAGTAGGATTACACTTGATCAGTTTCAGTTGGTGAGTACCGAGGATGTGGACAAGGTACTTGGATGTGTGAGGAAGACGACTTGCCCTCTCGATCCCTGTCCTTCCTGGCTGGTCGTCCAGGGAGGAGATGCAGTTAGATCACATTTACAACATATTATTAATGCATCTCTCAGGGAGGGCAGCTTTCCATCATGTTTAAAAGAGGCGGTGGTAAGGCCGCTTCTAAAAAAGCCCTCCCTGGATCCCCTGGACCTTAATAACTACAGGCCAGTATCAAATCTTCCATTTTTGGGCAAGGTGATCGAGAGAGCAGTTGCTTTTCAACTCCAGGCAGTCTTGGATGACACTGATTTTCTAGACCCATTTCAAACCGGCTTCAGAGCAGGATACGGAGTTGAGACTGCTTTGGTCGCCTTAGTAGATGATCTACGCCTTAGTATCGACAGGGGGAGTGTGTCCCTGCTGGTACTCTTGGACCTCTCAGCGGCTTTCGATACCATCGACCATGGTATCCTTCTGGAGCGCCTGGGGGAATTGGGAATCGGGGGCACTGTGCTTCAGTGGTTCCGATCCTATCTCTCGGGCAGGTTCCAGATGGTGATGCTTGGGGATAGCTGCTCTTCAAAAAAGGAGCTGCTATGTGGTGTACCACAAGGTGCCATCCTTTCCCCAATGCTGTTTAACATTTACATGAAACCACTGGGAGAGATCATCCGGAGGCATGGGGCGGGGTGCTATCAATATGCTGATGACACCCAAATATATTTCTCTATGCTTTCAACAACATCATCAGCTAAGGATAGTGTGTCTCCTCTGAATGAATGCTTGGAGGCGGTAATGGGCTGGATGAGGAAAAACAAACTGAAAGCTGAATCCAGACAAGACGGAGGTGCTTGCTGTCAAAGGCCCCAACCTGGGTCTGGAGGTGTGTCAACCAGTTCTGGATGGGGTTACACCCCCCCTGAAAGATTGTGTTCGCAGCTTGGGGGTACTCCTGGATCCGTCGCTCCAGATGACAGCTCAGATTGATGTGACGGCCAGGAGTGCCTACTATCAGCTTTGGCTGATATGCCAGCTGCGCCCCTTCCTAGAGTTGGAAGACCTAAAGACGGTAGTGCATGCACTGGTAACTTCGAGGCTTGACTTCTGCAATGCGCTGTACATAGGGCTACCTTTGTGCCTAGTCCGGAAACTTCAACTTGTTCAAAATATGGCAGCCAGGTTGGTCACCGGTACATCTAGGGGTGACCACATCACACCAGTTTTAAAATCGCTTCACTGGCTGCCAATCAGTTTCCGGGCGAAGTATAAAGTGTTGGTTATTACCTTTAAAGCCCTACATGGTTTGGGTCCAGGGTACCTACGGGATCGCCTTCTCCCGTACAATCCGCCCCGCACACTTAGGTCCTCTGGGAAGAACTTACTCAAGCCAGCCAGAACTAGGCTGGTGAGTGTTACCCAGAGGTCCTTCTCTTCCATCGCTCCCAGACTATGGAATGGTCTGTCGGAGGAGGTTAGACAAATTGACAGTCTTCATGAATTTAAGAGAGTCATGAAGACTGTCCTCTTCCGACAGGCCTATCCAGATGAATTTTAAGATGTTTTTAATGTTGTATTTTTTCTCTTGTTTTTTTAAAAAAAAAATTTTTTTTTTTAACTGTTGTGATTTTTATGTTTTATATTGTTGTTGTTCCCCGCCTCGATCTGGAGGGAGAGGCAGGCTACAAATTATTATTATTATTATTATTATTATTATTATTATTATTAGTATTATGGAGCACAATCCAGGAAGTGATTTTCTCATACAAGCTTTGCTGAAACATGCGGCATGTTTTTGTGCCATTCTAGTTCATTTCACCAAGTTTGCTCAGGATAATTTCTTGGTGGATTGCGTCCCATTGGGTCAGAACACTTCTGTCTGTCTCCAACTTTGCCACTCTTACCAGCACCCAAATCCCATCATCTGAGACAACTGCCAGGCTGCAGATAAATAACGTTGAGGGATAGAGGCTTCCTTGAGGCCACCTAATGGATTGGTTCAGATTGAATGGCAAAGCATGGTTGGACATAGTATGAGTTGAACCTTGGGTTTTGGTCCCCTCTCCAATGTCGTCTTTTGCAGCAACATCATTGGCTGTTAAATCCATTTTAGCAAACCATAGTTTGCATAGTTCAGATGTAACAGCACACTATGGTTTGCTGTGAAAGAAGAATTCAGAGAGGAAACTGAGGAGATGGTGAGGGAGGAGGGAGTTTGCAAAACTAATGACTCCCTCATCTAGCCTGAAAGTATAACTTGGCACTTGGATAACAAATCAGAGACTGAGGTGCAGAGGATGGTAAATAAAATGTCAGAATATGGACCGACTTGAACAACTTGAGGTGGGCTCTTTGATCTAGGCAGAGAGCGAGTAGTCCTACTTGGTTTGCACAAAATGGGATGATAAGCAAATTGGAATGATTGATAAGCCCCCCTCCCCATTTTGTTTGATAAGGAGATGCCATAAAATGAACTGAATACATTTTTATTAACAACATCAACATGAACATCAACATGGCTGTTTGGCTGGACAAACTCATTGAGTCCACTGTTGGGGTGGGATTTGAATGCAGGTCTCCTAGGTACAAATATACTAAACCAATCACAGGAACATTGGCCAATATTTCTAAATTTAAAGCACATATACCAAAAAACCTCTATGGGCCAGGTTTCCCCTATAACCCCAGCTGTCATTCTCTTATTACTAAAGTCCATGTCACCGTAGGCACAAGAAGTCCTGTTCCATTCCTGCTTTTTTTCCCCCTCGGTCCCCTCGCTACAGAGGGGCTCAGGAATAATGCAAATGTGGCTGATGCGTGGTGAGTCCCTCTCTCCCAAATGTCCATGTGGTGCAGCCACACCCCTGCCCCCTCCCTCCCTCATGTGCCCTGATTGGCTGCCTCTGTCCCTTCCCCCTCCCTGCTGGCAGTCACAACCTAACCGTGCTGCTGCACCAGAGGCTTGCCTTAATGCCACACTGATTGGCCGAGCAGAGCTGTCTGTCATTGTGCTGGGGGGGGGGGGCTGCCTGTTTGGCACAGAAGAAATTAATTGCTAGTAAAGCTTGAAGTCTGAACTTTTTCGAGCTTTCAACATTTTCTGCATGGCTACACTACTCAAGCGTCAGTTTAAAACAAAAATAGGCAAAATTGGTCTGCTAGATCCCGAGTAACAAGCCTTACACAACCATATTCTTATATAGATGATGATGATGAGATGTAGTGATGGCCACCAATTTGGATGGCTTTAAAAGAGGGTTGGATAAATTCCTGGAGAAGACTATATCAAGGGCTACTAGCCTTGATGGTTATGTGCTACCTCCAGTATCCGAGGCAGTACTTGGATACTGCACCAGTTGCTGGGGAAGATGGGTGGGAGGGTGCTGTTGCAACGTGTCCTGCTTTGTTGGTCTCTGGTTGACAGCTGTTTGGCCACTGTGTGAACAGAGTGCTGGACTAGCTGGACCCTCGGTCTGGTCCAGCATGGCACTTCTTATGGTCTCATGATGATGAGGAGGAGGTTTGCTCCTCAGTACTTGGCCCCCTGGCACAAGCTGATTCTCTACTTGTGGGTTGGACTCGATGGCCTTATAGGCCCCTTCCAACTCTACTATTCTATCATTCCATGATTCTAAAGTCCTCCTCCTTGGCCTTCCCTGCTTCTTTGTTCACCCTTTTTTGTCATTCTGCTCCTTAGTGCTTTGTTATTAAACTGACCTTCCCAGAGTTCGTCAGCTGACCTACAGTTCCTGCCCCTCCTGTTCCAGGGATTTGGAGTCTACCTACAGGTTTTCATTGGGAAGTGTGAGGCTCTTTGCACATGGTCAGAGGGCTCATGTCTTCTTCCAGGTGCTCAGAGCAGCCTCTTTACCTCAAAGCAATCCTGTGAGTTGATGAGGCTTAGGGAACACTGACATGTCCAGAATCACTCTCAGTGCTGCAGCTTAGGGGGCGTTTGAATCTTGGTTTCTCATCCCCGAATTCAAGCTGTGCCCCTGGGCTACCTTCGTTGCACAGTGACGCATGGCTCCGCGGGAAATAACATGGCCTCCAATTGCCAGTCTGTCATTCCTGCAAGTCCTCAAAGGTAAGAAGGGCACGTTCCGAGTGTCAGAGTCAATTGCTGCAGGGCAAAGCCTTTGACCATCTCCATGCCTTGTGATTAAAAGCTGACACACAGAAATAAATGAGTTATTAATATTTCATGCCCCAAAGTGGCTAAATCCTTTTTAATCACATTTTAATCCCAGGCAGAGTGTTTAAAAGGGAAGATCGAGCTGCTGCCACTCACGGCCTGTAGAGGCTGGGAAGAAAACTTTAAGGGTTGTTGCGGCAGGGGTGATGAAGAGCAGGGTGAGCGCAAAGAAGGAAAGGGGTCCCAGCAGTGGAGGCGGGCGGCTCTGATGTCAGTGGGGTGGTGAATCCGCTCCAGATTCCAGTCAGAGCCAGTCAGGACGCTACAGGAGCTATCCAAGGTCAGAACCTTGAGAGTTCTGACCGGTTCTGACTGAAGCCTGGAGCGGATTCACTGTCCCACTGACATTGGAGTCACCTATGGTTCCTAGGAATCCACACTGTGCATCAGCAACAGCCATTTGTTCCAGCGACGGAAGAGGATTGAACTTGCCCAGCCTAGCTGTTGCTCTGTCCGTGACATTGCCATTGCTCCCCTCCTTGGGCATCTTCACTGGTAAACCCTCCCATCATTGAGTTTATCCTATTGTCCTTCAGAGAAAGACAATAATTTGGTGGGAAAGCACATGCTTTGATATGTAAAAAAACCTCAAGTTCAGTTCTGTGGCAGTTCCAGTTAAAAACCGGGAAAGGCCCCCAGCTTGGAAAGCGGCTGTTTGTCAGGGAAGACATACTGGGCTTGGGGTGGCCACTCATGGCCAAAAAAGAGGAAAGACATGACCAGACAAGGAGGGCAAAACAGCACAGAGATTTGCATAACATTTCCATGTGCTCTTCAGAAATAATGATTCTATATCCCACCCTAGTGGGGAAGATGGTGACCAGGTGACCAGTCTGCTGTCCAGGTGCGAAATGTTGATGGGCAACTTGGTGGCCGCCGCTCTCTCCTTAGAGTTCTTCATTTCTTAAATTGGACTTGGATTGGACAGTGCTTCAAAGAGAGGATGCCTTCAAAGAGAGGGCCATCGTTTGCTAACCCTTCAAATAGAGGACTGTCCTCTGTACATATATAAAAAAGGTCACCCTAAATACTGACCTAGATGGACCAAAAGTCTAAGGCAACATCCTATGTTCTTACAATCTCAGCAACTGAGAATCAAAACTGCATAGCTCTGCCACGAAATGAAGTGTGGTTTGCATGATTTGCAGGATGGTCGAATCTAGGAAATAGGCTACCGGGGTTGTTGTCCCATCAGCAAGAAGACGTCCCGTGGCCTTGTGAGCAAAGCTGAACTGCCATGTGTAGCTTAATGCCCCTTAATCTGTAATGATAGAATGCATTTTAAACGCTTTCTGACAGCCCCCAAACAAACGTACAGCCTTCTTAGAAAGTTCCCATGTAAGCTGTCAGGCTAAGAGAAACACTAGAATTTATTTTAAAATGTCTTTGCAGTATTAACAACAACCTACCATGGAAATTCTCCCCTTACGTTTGTGGTTTGTGAACTATTAATCAAAAGAGCAAAGATGACAAGGTAAAATATGGACACCTCATTCATATGGTCGCTTGGATATCTGAAGAACTGGGATCCATACAGATTGAGCAATAATAAGATGGGCATTAAAAAAAACCTAAAAGTAAGCCAAAGTGGTTAAGCATTTTTGGCTAAGGGTCTGAATTCAAATTTGGGGAGGGTCTTAGGGACCCCTTTCCAACAGTGGGTGTGGCTCAATGCATGGCATGGGGCCTAGGACAGACAGATGATTTTTTTTTTTTACCAGTTTGGGCATTTTCCCTTCAAGTATACGAAACACTCAGCTGGGGCACCCCCTTTGTGGAATGCTGCCTCCGAGGAGGCTCACCTGACACCAACACATCCAGAGATTGGATGATGTCATCCATCAGGCAGGAATCCCGCCTCCTGATGTCATCCAACCTATAGTGCGCTTGTGGGGGAGATCTGGCCTACTGCTGCAAATCAGTTCCTCACCCCTGCCTTTAAAGTATAGTCATTATTTCTAAATATACACATATACATATTTAGAGTGACCAGATAAAATCCAGGTCAGGGCTCCTGTAACTTTAACAGTTGTAGAGAAAAGGGAATTTCAGCCAGAGTCATTTGTAGGCAATTAGTTCCTGGTGAAATTCCCTCCTCATCGCAACAGTTAAAGTTGCAGGGGCCCTGCCTTCTTTTGTATATGGTCACTCTAGTATAGTGCCTGCACCTTTAACTGTTGTGATGAAGAAGGAATTTCACCAGGAACTAATTGCACACAAATGACACTGGCTGAAATTCCCTTTTCTCTACAACTGTTAAAGTTACATGAGCCCTGGCCTGGATTTTATCTGGTCACCCTATACATATTCATTAGCACAGCCTTCCCCAACCTGGTGCCCTCCAGATGTGTTGGACTACGGGAGTTCTTGTCCAAGACATTTAGAGGAAAGGCAGCTCTGTGAACCATAAGAGAGTCAATACCCACTAAAGTACCTACTAGGTGGACCATTGATGCAAGTCAGTTTAAGGCTGCTCCTTCTAGCTGTCCTAAAGTTTAACAGCTGGCCTGCTTGTCCAGCACTCATGGGAACTCTTCTCAAAAAGGAATCTAGCTGGCTACCACCAGAGATAGAGTCATCCTGCATCTGTCATGCATAATGGCTTGGAAATGCTGAAACAGCACACCTGAAGCAACCTCTCCTGTGCATGCCCATTTAATGAATGGAAGCTATACAAGAGCAAGCTCGCGTTCTTATACAGGTCCCATTCATTTCAATGGGCTACGTTCAGGAAACTGTTTTGGCGGATTATGCCCCAGTCTTCCAAAATAAAGCTGTATGGATTACACTGAAAGTACAAAGGTACCTGATGGAATTTGAAGCCACAACTTTCATTTTTCCTCACAGAGGCTTATTTAAAAAATAATAATAATAAAAAAGTCACCCAGGTTAGTGCAGGATTTATTGCACCATTAATGTGATCATAAACAAGAACAACCTGTGTTGATATAGATGTGAGTGCTTCATTACTTTACTTGCTGACTTAGTAAAAATTCAGAGGCGTCAGTGTAAAGGGCAGGATGAATGGATCACTGCAGTTATGTTGTAAAACCATCTGGGCAGGTGGCCTTTGGACAGCTGCAGTGGATAGCCTGAAGACAGCTGTGCAGCATCAGCAAAGATCATGGCCGATGCACATGCAATGACCGGCATACGCTCATGAAATTGCATTGGTTGTTCACATGCTTTGGGGTCTTGCCCTCATGGAGAAGTGGCGGCAGCACATCACTATGTCTTTTAGTTGTATACAAGCACAAGAGGATTTCAAGGGAGAGGCAGAGAGGGTCAGACAGGCTAGATAAATAGACCATCATGTGATCAAGGTGCTCTTGAACTATAGATTGAAGGTGGAGAAGTCACATGTTGAAACGCTCCCTCATATGAATTTCCCGCACACAGAAAACTCGGTATAAGGGAGCAGGGCATCCTCATCGGCTTGAAGGTTAGACTATCAGGAAGCTCTGATTCTGCATCCAGTTCTCAAACGGCGTCATCATATTGCTCTCAGTAGAATGTGTGCTTCTGTGTGTATTCTGATGTTCATTATCTTATGATCTGAATTAAATTTGGATTTCAGTGTGAGGACAATGTTGCTTTGTAGAACTTCAGTGATTCCAGCACTTCGCCAGATCTGATTGGCTCCACGACATTATCACATTCACTATGTAATCCCTGATTGGCTGGGATCATGTAGTGAAAGAAAAAGACGTTTTCACCTCATTAAAATAAAAATAAAACAAACCAAGAACTGGTAGTAAAAAGCAGCGGATCTGGAGAAGGATGACTGAAAGCAGACATAAAAAAGTGACAGATATATTTTTTGGAATGCTTTTCAGAATATCGTTTTACACACACACATTTTGCCTTAAAGTTTTAGAGGGTAAAATGTTAGTGCAACTCTAATCTTAATGGTGGCATAAGCTGAAATAGCTTCTAACTAGTGTAACGATTCATCCAACTACACAGAGGACTGTGCTCTATTTGAAGGCACCCCCTGTTTGAAGGGCTGCCTTTTCAAGGCTGAACCATAAGAACGAAGAACAAGGCCCTTGAAGATGCATTGTATTTCTATTTAAATTATAGCCAATTTATTTCCAAACATGCATATATACATATACATTAGCATATGCTCACTTTCCGAAAATCTCTGTCCGTTTTCCTTCACCGTGATGTATTTTCTCTTTTTGGGTAAGGTGGAAGGGCCCACCCTACTTCTGACTAGGGGATGGAAGCAAAACATGCCAGCCATCAACAGAATTTGGAGTGGCTGTGGAAGACATGGAAGATGGTAGAGACAGAGATGTAAAATTTCTGGAGGTTTTGAAGCTATGGAAAAAAACTGGGTCCCCCCCCCCCCCCCATTCTTTTGTGTGTGTGCAAAAAATTGTTTTTTTTTAATGTGAAAAATGCAATATTAGCCCTTTTTACAGATTGAAAGTCACTTTGTTACTTTAGGAACATAAAATGTAATTAATAATAATAATAATATATTTATTTATTACCCACCTCTCCCAACGGATTGAGGTGGGGAACAGCACTAAACATAAAATACAAAACTGATTAAAAGCACATAAAACCAATACATCATTAAAATACCAATAAAACACCAATAAAACAAGTTGGTTTGGTGTAAAATTAATTACCACATTTGGCATATTAAAAGTACACTGTATTCAAACAATTCTTACAAATTGAATTTACTTTTTTAAATTTTTACTCTTTTTTTTGTAACAAATGGAGCTACAAGCTCCTGAACTGTAAAGAACCTCTTCGGTTTTGTCAGTTTATGAGGAGCAGGCAAAAAACAATTAAAAAAACACACACAGAAGAAACCATCAGCATTAGTATCAAAGGAAATTATTTATGACTTAAACATTTTATTCATCATGCTAAAATAAAACATTCCATAATTCATTTTTTCCTTCATTTTTTTCCAGTTTTCTCAATATTTTTGGAATAAAACAAAAAAGGCTTCGAAAAAAATGTGGAAAAAAATGTTTCCCCACCCTCAATTTTTCCAGTTATTTTACGGGCCTTCATATCTCTAGACGCTTGCTTTCTTGTATTTGGAGAATCCTGGACCATGTGATCACAAATACTTCTAATGGCTCAAGATGATAACACGTTTACAGTTCGCTCCAAAGCACATGGGAAGCTGGTGGCTCAGATATCAGTGGGGCAGTGAATCTGCTATCATAGCTCCTTTAGAATTCAGGCTGGCTCTGACTGAAACCTGGAGCGGATTCACCTCCCCATTGACATTTGAGCCACCAGACTCCACTGTTGATGTAGTTCAATGAAGTTTACTTCCAGGTAAGTGTGCCTAAGGCAGTCTCAGACTTTTTCAAGCCAGGATTTGGATCATGACCATTGATTCATGACTGCAGTCTTCAGTGAAATTGATAAGATACTTGGACAGCAACTGGAGAGAACTGTGTTGGCAAGTTTAGGACTGTTTCCAAGAAAAAATAGAAATTGCTTCTTCAAGCTATTGGCTGGATCTCTCTTGGCAGCAGCTAGACTGCTCATTGCTCAATTTTGGAAGGACCTAAGAGGAGTTTCACTGGATGATTGGTGGACTTGGATTTGGAAGATTGCCTTAACAGAAAAATTAACAAATAAGTTATGACTGGCGAAAGGAAGTAAGGAACATGATGCATTTTCTGTTTATTATGTATGTTGGTAACACTCAACTTCATAACATGCTGCCTGTAGCATAGCGGGCTCTCTGGTTCATGTGTACAATGCATTCTGCATTTTTCTGCCTGGATTTATTATAATTACATTGATATGCCTGGACTATCACCTAGGTGGGGTATGAAAGAAAATTCCTCATAGGCGTGCGCACAGGTGGTTTACCTGGTGCCCAGGCACCACCTAATGAAAAGTCCGGGAAAGGTGCGGCACGGAGAGAAGGGTGGGAAGCAGGCCATGTGTTGTCCGAAGCTATGGAAAGTGCACAGATGGCCTACACTATTAGCATGACTAACGCGCTAATAGCGTAGGCCACCTGCACACTTTCCGGAGCTTCGTACAATGTGTGGCCTCCTCTGCCCCCTCCCCCCCGCACCTTTCCCAGTATGAAAGGGTCTCTTAATGCTTGAATTAAGAGGCCCTTTCACACTGGGAAAGGTGGGAGGGGGTGGAGGAGGGGGCAGAGCAGGCCGCACGTTCTCCAGAGCTCCGGAAAGCATGGAGATCACCTAACGCCATTAGCGTGGCCCAGCCACACTAATGGCGTTAGGTGATCTCCATGCCTCTAGAGAACACGCGGCCTGCTCTATCCCCCTCTCACCTTTCCCAGTATGAAACGGCCTCTTACTTCAATTGTTAAGAGACTCTTTCATACTGGGAAAGGTGTTGGGGGAGGGGGAACGGAGCAGTCACAGCTTACCTGCTCTCTCCTCTCCCCCAGTCTCGCGATACTTCAGGATGAGACTTCTGACATTTCATCCCCATCTTGTGAGACTTGTGGGAGAGGCGGGATCTGAGTACGAGCGGCAAAAAAGAAGGAGGCAGCAGCAGCAGCAGTGTGGGCCTGGGGGTAAGTAAGGCAGGGCGGGCGGGCAGTGTGGGCAGGCAGAGGGCAGGGCATGTGGGCGGTCGAGCAGTGGGTGGCGGTTGAGCGAGCAAGCGAGCGGTGGGTGAGTGAGTAGCGGGCAGGTCGGGTGGGCAGGCGGCGGGCAGCGCAGGCGGGCTGCTGGCAGCTGAGCAGCAGGAAGCCTAAGGATGAAGGTGCGAGGGGTGAGGTGGGGGCTCAAACTGCAGGCTCAAAGGAGTGGTTTTCTGCTTTGCCCACAGAACCTTGGTCTAATTACCAGCCAATATGCTTCACTTTGCTTTTTTTAAAATGGGTTTCTGCAGAAGCAAACAAAAGTGGATTCAAAGGACACAGAGTTTTGTGTTTTGGATATTCAGACTCCACTTCTGCTTATTGCTCCTATTTCTGCTTACCCAGGTGCCCAAGTCTCTGAACTTTCTTGCCAGTTCTTTTATATATTACCTGCAAGTATTTTCATGTATATATCAAAATGTACAACATTATGATGTATAACATATGACCCCGTGCCTTTTACAGCTACTCAATGTTCCTACATAGCTTTTCAGACAAGGGAATAACTTTGGATCATTTCACTTGCATGTGTTGTAGATCACAAGCTGAATATGAGCCAACAGTGTGATGTGGCTGCAAAAAAACCTAATGCTAATTTGAGATGCATTAATAGAGTATAGCTTCCAAATCGCATGAGGTACTGGCTCCCCTTTATTTGGCACTGGTTAGGCCTCATCTTGAATATTGCATCCAGTTCTGGGCACCACACTTCAAGAGGGATGCATACAACTTGGAGGCCTAAATCCAATTGCTACTCCTAACTAGAATAGACACAGTGAATCAATGGGAACTTGTTAAGTCCACACTTATCTAAGTTTCATTGCTTCAATGTGTTTGCTCTGGTGGGGACTAGCAATTGGACTGGTGATCTGATCTGTTTCTGTAATAGCCAGAAATGCAGAATGTGATACTGCTGGACCAAGAGTTCAGCCACCTGAAAATCTGAGTTTTTCTTTTAATAAAGGATTCTAGCCTTTATGGCTGCAAAGACGTCATTGGAAGTGTGTCATAATGCCCGCTGAAATCTCAGCATTTGTATTCTTTGATGGTGATGTAACCCACTTTTGTTGTTGAGAGACATGTTTGTAAAATAAACATGGGAAGTGGTGATGTTGTAGTTCTGTCCCTTTCCCCCTTTTTCCAAGCTCTGACTGCATTTCATAACAGTAATGGTTTAGTTGTAGGATTCAGAGATGCTCGAAGATATCATATTTTATTGACTTTTAGATTCTGGTTTACAGTTCAGTAAATCAGACATGTGACCAAGGTCACACACCCTTGGGGACGGTTATGTCAGGATGGGCACACATCCTTGGGGGCTGGACATGTTGGGGTGGGCACGCCTCCTTGAGGGTGGGCTATGATGTCCTCCTTTTTGGTTTCCAAAATATGATCACCCTAGTTAAATGGAATTTACTCCCAAGTTTACCTTAAAAAATCCCTGGAGGCACCACCTAATTAAATGTGCTGCGCACGCTTATGAAATTCCTAAATAAAATTTTAAAAGGGGGAGAGAAACCCACCATTGATTCCTGTCTATAGTAAGAGTGGATTGTGTGTGTGTGTGTGTTTGTCTCTTTGCTTTGTAATTTTGACATAAATGGGAATAAAGTTTAGTAATGGCCTGTTTCTGTCTCCAGCCATATACGTCCATTCTGATGCTAAATGGGGGTTGGGATAGGGTTGGTATAAACATGCTGAAGATGTGAAGAGGAGTAAATTTCGACTGTTCCATATCCATAAGGATTCACAGACATTTGCCTCAAGCAGTAAGGGGGCTGAAGTTGACTCTGCAAAACCCACTGCCGGAATGCCCCAAAGCTGCAAGTCTAAACTTCTAGGGACATCTCCTTTGAGTGGGAGTATGCGACGTTATGACTCATGTGCAAAAGGCAGTCTTGCAACAAGACCCTCTTCCAGCCCCTTCAGCAGCAGGTCAGACTTGCTGAGCAACTGTTTCATCTCTTCCTGTGTCGTTATCTTTTTCCGAGCTGCAAGCTCATGAGCTGCATTTACCGGCAGTCCATAAATAACCCTTCTGGAGCCGTTAGTGTCGGGCTCTTGGCGGAGGCTTTGGGTCCCTGCGCTCGCTTTACAAAATGACTCAAGGCATGGGGGGGGCACGCGTAATGTGGAGAACACGTGACGTGGCCATTGTCCATGGATGTCATTCTGCTACAGGAACAACGTGATCGGTGGATATAAATATAGCTCTCCTAGCATTATGCATTCGGCCTTGCTTGTTTTTAATTTAATTTAATACACTTGTATCCTGTTCCTCAGCCAGTAAGGCTCCCGTAGTGCCTTGAAATATCTCTAAAACAAGATAGTCCCTGCCTGCAGGCTTAAAATCTAAAAAGACCCAACGCACAAGGAAAAGGGGATTTGACAGAAAGAGGGGTGGGGGAGTCGCATCTCAGCAGGATGGATTTTATGGCCCGGTTTCTCCTCTCGCTCTGTTTCTTGTTCTCACTAGAGCCTTCCTTGAAGTATCCCAGGTCTCCGCCACACGTCCCCTCACGTATATGGAGCGGCATCCTGCCATCACATTTGTCACATCGTCAGCCATTTTCTTGCCTGCTTCCTTCTGAAGGTCACTGAATTCCATGTGTGACCCAGGGCAGCCCCATCAAGGGTGGAGGTGACCAAAGTAGGAGGCAAAACACAAAGACATTCCAAGCAAGCAGGAGAAGAGCTGTTTGTGTGAGTGATTGGGTGGGGAGTAGGGTGAGCAAGGGGACAAAACTCCAGGGAAGGGAAGGGCCTCCAAGAGGGGGCAAGTATAAAGCACCCCTTTAACCACCTTTGGCACCCACCATTCCTATTGCAACAGAAGGGGCCTCTCACACCCATGGCCCTGCATTTCCATCACTCCACCACTGATTGGCTTTCTCCCTCAGCATTTGGCCCTGCCTGGCTGTCGGCTTCTGCCGTTATCAGAGCAGCTTAGTGTATTGCCTTCTTTGAGGTCCTATTTCCCACTGATCCCTAGAACAGAAGTAGGGAACCTGTGGCCCTCCAGATGTTAGCGGTGCTCCATCAGCCTCAGCCAGCATGGTCAATAGTCAGGGATTTGTACTCTATCACTCCTTGGAGGGGCACCGCTTCCCCACTGCTGTCCTGCAGCCACTTTTCATACTGCCCTATTCCACTCTCCAGGTAAAATGGTGCGTCCTCCACATCACATGCTTTAATGTACCCCATGCGGCAAGCACAACTACTGTGTAAAGTAGCCTCAGGTTGATCCCGTGTTACTGAATCAGACTTACTTCCCAGCCAGCTTCCTCTTTTCCTCTATCCATGACTACTTGGGTGCGGTGAGCTCAAACGTCACCGTGGCTATTCATCTCCTCTCTGTAACCTCTCTGCTTCAGTACCGTGGGACACTGTGCACATCTTACATTACAAAAACAAACCCACATATTTCTTTTTGACAAGTGAAACAAACAGCGCCGGAAGCCCTGTGCCAGTTGGATTTCCATAGAACGGGCTCTTTCTTGACAACTTCCTGATCATAAATAGCCCGTGCTATATTGGATCAAAGTTACTCAAGAACAGGTCATAATGAATCCATGACACTTCATTGCTCTTGTTCTCCTGTTCTTCCATGTTTCAAATAGGGCTTCAACAATAGGAAAGAATAACAGCAGCAGCAGCAGCAAAAAACAAAAAAACAAAAAAACCACAAAAAAATACCCCACAGTCCCTCTGAATCCCCTTACATTGTTTCCTGCCTCCTTCCAGTAACCTTGGAACCCCTCTCTGTGTACAGAAGCTGGCAAGAAAAGGAACCAGAGGCCATCCGACATTAATATGCTTCACTTTACATATGGAGAAAGTTGGGAGATGCCAACATTTACTTGAATTCAGGGGCATCGGTCCAGGTTTGGCTAAAGATCAGGCTAAAATTGCAAAAAAAAAGTAGCGATAGAATTTTACGAGCTGGGGGGATCTTGGAAGTCATGGAGTCCACCCCCTTGTTCAATGCACAGATTTTGTAACTACACCAGCCCTGACAGATGGCCATCCAGCCTCTGCTGGAATACTTTCAGTGAAGAGCCCACCATTTCTTGACGTTGAACAGATTTTACCATTAGAAAGTAGGGTTGTGCATGGGACCCCTGACCTGCTTTGGAGGCGTTTTGGAGCTTCCAAATTGACCCACCTCAATTTGGACCTGGTCCAACCTTCTTCGGACTCGATCTGAAGTGAGATTTGAACATCTGAATCGCCCCCCCCCCCAGCCCAGAACATGAGGCCCCTGCTCCTTACCTGGACCCATCAGGAGCGCCTGCAGCTGTTGCCATCACCATTTCTTCTCCAAAAATGAAATGTTGTGATAATGGCAGCCATAAAGCTATCATGTACACAATGTTTCATTTTCGGAGAAAAAGTGGTGAAAACTGTGGCTGCAGAAGCTCTCGATGGGTCCAGGTAAGGAGCAGGAGTCTCGGGCGGCTGGTCGGGCAGCCATCCAGATCTTGCTGAAGCACTTCAGCCCAATCCCGATCCACTTTGGCCTGGCCCTGACCAATTTCGGGACTGGATTGATCCAGTCCATATTGGTCTGCTTCAGGTCGGAAATCGGATCTGGAGCCGAAGCGGTGCACAGCTCTATTAGAACGTTTCTCGTAACGTTTAGCCAAAACCTGCTTCCCTGCAATTTCCACTCATTGCTTCTCATCCTGCCCCTCTGGAGCAACAGAAAACAAGTCTGCTCCATCTTCTAGATACTTGAAAACCACTATCATGTCTCCCTTAATCTTCACTTCTTCAGGATAAAACATAGCTTGGCCTTTCAACCATTCCTCATAGGACTTGCTTTCCAGACTGCCCCTCTCTTCACCATCCTGGTCACATTCTTCTGGGTAAGATATGGTGCCCAGAACTGGTTACCAGCTGTAATTTGACCAACACAGCATAGAGTGAAACTACTCTTATGATCCAGATACTACGCTTCTGTTTAGGCTGCCTAAGATTGCATCCAGTCCCTTTCTCCACAGAGGTGTGGCCATTTCCTGAAATCACCACTGGAGATTCTTCTTCAGGTATCCCTGCCATATGAGGCGAGGCAGTTGGGGTGTAGGGAAAGAGCCTGTTCAGAATGGTGCGCCATCTATGTAAAGCTCACTCCAGGGAAGCTTACCATCTTACTGGCATCCTATAAGCACTTTCTATTTTATTCTATTTTCCCAGACCTTCTAAGAACTTTTAGCCCAGAGCATTTTTGTTACTTAGGGCCAAAACAGGCATTACTTTTTCACTTTTACTTGAGTGTAGGTACAGGCCAGGGTCCCCCAATCTGGATTGGGGCTGCAGCATGTGGGGCAGAGGGATGCTATGGGACCAGTATGAGTAGCACTATTTCCCAATAAAAATGGCAGATGTGCTCCCTTATCTGGATTGGACCCATCTTGATCTCCTGCCTCACTACAGTGTCAAAATTTTTAAAAAGATACAGCTGCTAGCTACATCTTGAATGTCTGTTTTGGCTTTATGTCCAAAACGCCCACCGTTAGGAAGGTGGGAGTTCTTGCTTCTTGCAATAACTCCAGAAGACCGTGAGTGAGTGTGTGCACACATGTACATAACCAGAACACCTCGGTGCAGAGACATACATTATGCTGCGGTGCAGGAGCCTGTCAATGTGACCTTGGCCACTGTATCAAAGTAGAGGGCAGAGTTTGCTCTCATTTCAGCAGTGTCCCCAAGGATAGATAGTTAGGAATGAAGGAAAACCATTACTTATATGGAAGAAAAGCGTGCACTGAAGTGGAGAGCCTAAAATAAACGTCTTCCTAACTCCTGGTGACTTCTGCCACTGAAAATCAAGCCTGAGCGATTTAGTTCTTAGTCAAACTTTCAATAGATTGAAAGTTTGGCCTGATCCCCCACCCCAGGATGTAGGGGAACCGATGTAAAGAAGCCAGGGCAAAGCCAGGGCCAGCGCTACCATTAGAGTCGCCTCAGGCAACAGATGTTGGGAAATGGCAGCAAGGTGTAGGAGGAGAGACCTGCATGCCCTGAGGCCTGCTCTCTGACTCCTAGGTTAGCCTGCTACCTTCAGGAGCAGTGGAGGATGCTGTCCCATCATCAGTGTTGAAGACAGATTCATCTGCCAGTCCAGTTGGCTTTTGTACATGGAAGGGGAGGAGGCACCATCTTGTCCTTCACCTCAGGAAGCGAAACTTCTTGAGCCGACCCTGGGCAAAGCCACCATCTCTCTGTTGTGTTTTTTTGAGGTGGGGATTTCAGGATCAAGAAATTCACTAGTGTTCCCCCTTGGCTTTTTTCTGATGTCAGTGGCTGTTTAAAAACAACAACACCCAGAATGACCTGTAACAACATTATGTGACAACCAGGGGCATTTTGGAGGGGGAAAATGGCATCTCTCACTGGTAGCACAGTGGAATGTTGGGAAACTTTCGCCAGCAGAGCTACCCTGGCAAAGCAATGTAAAGCTATTTAAGTGTGTGACTTGTTTTGAAATGGTGATAAATTAGGTACTCCAGAAGTTAACGCGCTATTAAAAGGATTGCTTTTAATATCGAACAGTCAATGTTCTAAAATGGGGGTGGTTTCCTCCCCCACCTTCTCTGCTCCTTGCCTTGCCAGCACTAATAAACATCAGGAAGGCAACACTGTTTACATTTTAATAAAATTAAGTTATTTGCTGCCACATTCTATCATAGTCTTTATTGGGAAGTGGAACAAAATTGCACACAGAGGAGTCATAAAAAGGGGCGAGGGAGAATCACCGTGAACAAAACATAGATTCTGGGATTCATTTCTTTAGGATGGATCACAGAGAAGACCTCCTCCTGAGAACAGAGGGCCCAGTTTCTCCTGCTCTCGATTGGTGGTGGTGGTGGGGGGGTAAGAGTAAAAGCTTTTAGAGAAGCAAAATACCAGAAGTGTCAGATGCCTCAAGGCGAATGCCGTTGACCATACTCAACCGGTGTTTCTAATGCGGAGTCCTTCCTCGGAAAAAGAAACCGGCCTTTGGAAACCTACAACAGTGTTGATTACAGGAAGCCTGTCTGATCCAGAATGGTTTAGGTAGGAAGGTCCTTTTTGCCCACTAGCCACTGATGTCCTAAGAAGAAAAGGTTGTTCTTCTGCAGCGTGTTTGATTTGATGGAAGACCGGTTTCCTAGGCCAGTGCCAGGGCACACCATGAGTCTTGACGAAGGGGAACACTGAGCCCCGACTGCTGCGGTGCCATGGCAGCTGAAGAGAAAGCATAGTCCTCTGGTTCGTACTTGAACTGGGTGTGGCTGTCGACCAGTGTATCTTCAGACTGGCTTGAACCCTACAAAGGAGTACAGGAAGGAAATGGATGGTAAGCTGGTTATTTCAAACCAAAACCCTGGCCCTGCAAACCATGTGCTGGTCCCATGGCTAGTCCCATGAGTTATACCCTTGTCTGCAACCTCTAGTCCGGATGGCATGGCCATCCAATACTAGGGTTCAAAAGGTTTCTTTGGCTTACCATTTGGCAATCGACAATCTATGTGGATTACAAGGGATTGCCAAAATATTGTGTACCAACATATTTCTGGTGCCTTTTTAGGGGAGACATGATAAAGGTGTACAGAATTATGCATGGCTTGGAAAATGTGGATAGGGAGACATTTTTCTCCCTCTCTCATAACACTGGGAAAGGGGTCATCCGATGAAGCTGATTGGTGGGAAATTCAGGCCTGATAAAAGGAAGGACTTCTTCACACAGCATGTAGTTAATCTATGGAATTTGTTACCGCAAGATTTAGTGATGGCCATCAATTTGGATGGCTTTAAGGGGGTTGGATAAATTCCTGGAGGAGGAGGAGGCTATCAATGGCTACTGGTCCTGATGGCCATGTGCTACCTCCAGAATCAGAGGCAGTAAGCCTATGTATACCAGTTGCACCCATGTCCTGCTTGTGGGTTTCCCATCGACAGCTAGTTGGCTACTGTGTGAACAGATTCTGGAGTAGATGGACTTTTTGTCTGATCCAGCATGGCTCTTCTTAAGTTCAGATTGGCCATGTCAAACAGACAGTAGAGCAGAGGGAAGAATTCAGAGAGATGGCCTGGGGGCAAAATACAGAATTAGGGCTTTTCCCTTTCTCTTTCTCCCATGCTCTCAGTTCATAACATAGCATATTGCATGAAATATTATTGACATACGCCAGATGTATTCCATTAAAAGAAGAAATAATCTAATACTTAGAACATATAACCTACTCAAACAACTTCCTTGTGGTCATTTTGGTCAACTTGTCAATTACAGTATTAAAAGAGATTTGCCATCATGCTTAGTTTCTGCCAAGATTAAGCCTTTATTGCCCTATGGTAGCTCTTACACAACCCTTTACCAGGTAAGGTTTACTAAAGGTACACTTGCCTGATGCAGCTAACATATGGATGTGACTCAACATTCTTAGGGCAATGCAAATTTGCAGAAATAGAGCCCCCCATGGCCTTTGGCATAAATTTGGTTTGAGCCAGTCAATGTGCAGTTTTTGTCCCAGAATCCTTTGTTAAAATTTTAACAAAAAGCTGAAGTCATTCACACATAGAATCATAGAATAGTAGAGTTGGCAAAGGGCTATAAGGCCATTGAGCAACCCCCTGCTCAATGCAGGAATCCACCTGAAAGCATCCTTGGCATATGGCTTTCCAGCTGTATCTTGAAGGCTTCTAGTGTGGGAGAGCCCACAACCTCCCTAGGTGATTGGTTCCATTGTCGTACTGCTCTAACAGTCAGGAAGTTTTTCCTGATGTGTCCTGCACTCTGGGACACAATTAACTCCATCATCCAGATCTGTTGGATATTTTCCACTCAGTAACTGAGTGCAGGTCAGAAGGGCTGTGTTGTGTGAAAGAAATTGACATAGGGAGCAGCGGTATGCTGGCTAGACCTCCCTCCCATTCTGGGCTGCTGCAGCTGCTTGTTGTCCCTCACAATTTATAATCCTCAGTCAACTGGATGGCTGTGCATCCTACTTTACACGTGGCTATTCAAAGGGGTTCTCTATTTGAAGGGATGTCCAGTCTTAAGTCTGGAAAAAAGGCATAGAACCATCAGAAGGAAGAGCTGGGCCTTGACAGTGGACTGAGCAGTACACAAGCCACCTGGTCATATTTTCCCCCCACTCTGGTGAGAGAGACCCCTAAATCAGTGGAGGCTGGTGGCTCCGATTTTGGTGAGGCTGTGAATCCATCCTGGCTTTCAGTCAGAACTAGCCAGAATTCTAAAGGAGCTATCAAAGGCACTGAATCTTACATTCAGAACCTCAGACAGCTCCTTTAGAGTTCAGGCTGCTTCTGACTGAAACCCAGAATGGATTCACAGCCCTACCAAAATTGGAGCCACCAGCCTCCACTGCCTTAAATTATAGCCATTATTTCTAATTAGCACATTCATAGTTTATGCAAATCTGAACCCTCCTCTGTCTACTTTTAGAGTGACACGTTCCCTGTTTTGTTTTGTTTAGTATTATACGTAGAAGTGGCTGCCCTATAGCTCATCTCAAAGGAACAGGCTGCAGAATAATTCCACTTGTCTTTTATTTGACAGTGGTGTTATTGCTTTAAATGTCGCATTGACCATTATGGTTAAATATACTGCTGGACACTTTGGCAAGACATACATTGAGAAATTGAGTAAAATTATGTGTGTGTGTGTATATATATATATATATATATATATGGCAGGACTTTCTGGAGTTTCCATTATACTTTACCTGGGAAGCTGGCACTATAGATTGTCCTGGATATTGCGATGTTATCACGGGTTCCGTTTTTAAAGTGACGGTGCTTTCAGAGTTTGTAATGGAGGAAGGGGAATTGGTGGTTGAAGCTGTGGAACCTGAAGGAGAGGGGAAGGCATATATTATTGAGGGCCATGAAGTAGATCACATTATCATTGTTTCCTAGCATCACCTGCATGATTTTTCCCACGTTGCCTTCCCCTTCTCACAGGCCAAACACCATTCCTTTCACGTCTCCTGTATATGCTGACAGGGAACACAATTCTCTGAGTGCCAATTCTTATATAGCCAAAACAGCATCGTCCATGCACAAGAGAGGTATCGGCACTCATGGGGAAACCTCAAGGGTTGCAGGAGTACAAAAAAACTCCAAGGAAACCCTAAGCAACCCCCTTTGTCCCCCCACAGCTTGAGCCTGCTCAGTAGTACACTGTTGTTTCCTAAAGCTTGAGCCTGCTCAGTAGTACACTGTTGTTTCCTAAAGCTTGAGCCTGCTCAGTAGTACACTGTTGTTTCCTAAAGCTTGAGCCTGCTCAATACTACACTGTTGTTTCCTAAAGCTTGAACCTGCTCAATAGTACAGTTTTTCCTAAAGCCTGAGCCTGCTCAGTACTACACTGTTGTTTCCTAAAGCTTGAGCCTGCTCAGTAGTACACTGTTTTTTTCTAAATCTTGAGCCTGCTCAATAGTACACTGTTTTTTCCTAAAGCTTGAGCCTGCTCAATAGTACACTGTTGTTTCCTAAAGCTTGAGCCTGCTCAACAGTACAGTTTTTCCTAAATCTTGAGCCTGCTCAGTACTACACTGTTTTCCCCTAAAGCTTGAGCCTGCTCAGTAGTACACTGTTTTTTCCTAAAACCTGAGCCTGCTCAATAGTACTCTGCTGTTTCCTAACGCTTGAGCCTGCTCAATAGTACCGTTTTTCCCTAAAGCTTGAGCTTGCTCAATAGTACCCTGTTTTTTCCTAAAGCTTGAGCCTGCTCAATAGTACCGTTTTTCCCTAAAGCTTGAGCTTGCTCAATAGTACCCTGTTTTTTCCTAAAGCTTGAGCCTGCTCAGTGGTTTGAGGATTGAGTGTGGTCAATGGCCACAGAACACTGACCGACCATTGACTAGGAAAACACTCAAAAATGGGGGGGGGATGAATGGAATATCCTGTAAGAGGGCAGGGATGGTTGGGACCTTGACCAGGTGTATTGCAATGATTTGCTTATTTTATTTTATGCTACTTTCTGCCAAGCCACCCAGGACAGGCGACACACATGTTATCAGAAGCAGAATAGAGTTCTATCAGTCCGATGCAAGGTCTCCTTGGAAACTGATGCCATAAGTTCCCTGCCCTGAACTTCCTCACTTGTTGCAGGCCCCACTTAACTTGTCTAAGCCCAGGACCTTCACTTCCATCATTCCATCATCCTTTCAAATCACCTTTACCCTTGATTGATTTGGGTGTGGTTTTTTTTTTTAACCCCTTTTCCTTTCTCTCTCAGGGCCAAGTTAGACGATCAGCAGAGCCGCGTGAAACAATTCTTGCTGGATGGCACCATTGCAGACTGTGAGTTTGGGGAATGAGTAGGGTTGATGGCAACACCCACCCACCCACGCCTACATCTACCTGGGCTCAACTGAAGATGACAAGGTGAGAGAAAGAGCAACAGAAGCAAATGCAGACTCCTGCCTCCATAAACTTTCCCCTTCCTTCACTGTTTCCTCTGTGTAGACATTTAAACGATCAGCTCCTTGGAGTGTCCTCTAGTGTTTCATAAAGCATCATGTGCACTGATAACATGAACGTGATGAATAATAATAATGATAATGGTAATGATAATGATAGCAGTTACCTGTTGAGGATTTGCCTTTGGTGATATTTTTAGGTTTCCTCTTCCTCGTCTGGATGCTTTCCTTTTTCATTGCCAGAGGTCTTGGTACCTTGACATCAAGAAGGGCAAGATTTAGGCCTGCATTTCCATACTATAGACATACATACAACTTTCCTCTTTTTAGGCACTGCATTTGCGCAACACACCTTATGCCCTTGTCCTTCACAGGCAGCTATTTTTCTCACTGGCAGTCCTTGGCTAGCAGCTGCACGAGGCACACAATATTTGGAGGACTTACCAACAGACTATATATATATATATATATATATATATATATATCCCAGTTTCCCTCTCTATATGCTATTGGCTACAGGGTTAGAAGCAATAGCCATATTCTGTCACTAGGAAAAGGGTAGTCTAATGCAGCCTTCCCCAACCCAATACCCCCAGATGGGTTGGACTACAATTGCCATCATCCACATCCCACCACCATGGACATGATCAGGATGATGGAATGTGTAGTCCAACCAATATGGAGGGTGCCAGGTTGGGGCCTAAGGGCTCAAAGACAGATTAATTGGGGACCATGTCTTCAAAAGCTGAAAGGCATGATAATCTGGAAGGAGTGGATTTACAGTGCAACCTTCTCTTGTGCTGCTCTTAGACTGTGGAATGGCCTGCCGGGAGAGATTCACCAACTTAACAGTCTTTCAGAATTTAATAAAGCTATCAAGACTGATCTCTTCTTGCAGGCCTACCCAGCTGAATTTTATTGGTATTTTACCAATGTATTAGTTTTTATGTTTTTAATCAGTTTTATGTATTTTATATCATTTGTTTTTAATGTTGTTCCCCGTGTCGATCCAGAGGGCGAGGTAGGTAAGAAATAAATAAATAAATAAATAATACTATCATCATCATCTATGTGTCTACTCAAAGGTAAGCCTCATTGAGCTCGATAGGATTTACTTCCAGGTGAGTATAAGATAGGAACCTAGGGAGCTGCATTATTCTGAGTCAGACCATTGGTCCATCTAGCCCAGTACTGCTGACACGGATTGGTTGTGGCATTCTAGGGATTCAGGCAAGCATTTTTTCCAGCCCTAGATGCTGAGATTAACCTGTGACTTCTTCTGCATGCAAAACATGCGCTCCACCACTGAGCCACACCCCCTTAAGTGCCTCCCCCAACCTCTTGAACTCCCCAATACTTTCACCCGTAGAGAATGTGAAGGATGGCCAATGTGTCAATGCTTTCATATTTTTATCTGGCATTGCACTGAACTGATGAAAGAGGTTGTACGTGCAAATTTGTGTTAAAGTTGTGGATTACATCCACATCATTTGATGTGAGACGATTTAAGAGGCTTCTCATTGGTTGTTGCCAAAGATAAAAGCAATGGAGTGATACAAGATGGATAAAGGAATCAAAAGTTTGAGAGAGAGAGACAGACAGACAGACAGACAGAGAGAGAGATCACATTTAACATTTTTGGCAGTGGTAAATATTCTTTGCAATTATGCAGTTAAAAGAGAGAACTGGGGGGCTTGAAGTTGCCCATCAATAGCAGACTGAGCAGGCATACAGGTCACCTAGTCATAGCCTTTAATCCCCATAGTAATGAGATCTATATTTGATACTCTTTATTTCTTGCTTGGGCCATAGGCCGTTTGCATACAAAGCAGCCCAAACAAAATAAGGCAAATACAACATAAAACAAAATCTAAAATGCTTTTAAATTAAACTACACCTAATGTTGAAAATGGATAATTCATTAGAATGAGATGCATTTATTTCTGCTTAATTTATAGCACTGATTTTGAAATGTGTCTACACATATATATGAGTGTATGCAAATGGAATGCAAACGCATGTCCTCGTTTTTTGGCGATATACCCTATTCTTTGAATGATCTCCGGCCAGTCACCATCTCTCAACCTAGGCAGGATCGACACTACTGCTTTATAACTGTTTATGAGCTCCATTGCACCGGCGATTTAGTGCACTCTTGCCATGCCTGGTGTGCGGATTTGCAGCACGGTACTTACATGACGCCGTGCCTGTCCTGCTGACACCCCGCCTCTTCCCCAGCCTTTTCTGTTTTTCCCAAGAACGCCTAAAGTCTGGATTATTTTCCCTAAGCGGGTTTAATGTGCCCTTAAGCCTCCATGTAGTTTTAAAGGAATTGGGGCCGTGTGCTGTGATGGGAGTCTTGCTGTTCGCTTGAATGGATTGCATCAGGTCCTGGCAGGGAAAAGCGATGTCTCCCAGAAGCTGGCTCCAAGCCTCTATATAAAACCCAAACCTTGCATCCCAGGCTACAATGCATTTTTCAAAATCATACAATGCCTGAATCTCTGCAGAGACAGGATTGTACTCCCTCGATGCCCCCAAAGAGCCAGACTAAAGGGTCATTCCAGTTTTGCTCGGCAGAAAGGCGGTCTGGTTGGACTACTCATCTGCCAGGACCTGACTGGAGAGAGAAAGAGTGGAGTGGAAGAGCAAACAAGCGAAGGAGCGAAGGAGCGAAAGAGCAGCTATTCAGGTGAAAGGGATCATAAGCTTGACATGCTTATGCATCAGAGGTAAAACAAAACACGGATGCAAACCAAGGGTGGGGGAATTAGGTGTGATGGAGCTTTATAACAGTATTGACAACTGTTGGGGCCCAGGACACATCCCATATGCAGTTTTCAAACCGCTTTCAGCGTGTTGTTTCCTGCTTGGTGTAGATCTGGCCCTAATCTACCTCGTAGAGTTGATGTGAGGATAAGATTACTTACATGCAGGAAACCATATATGCAACTTTGAGCTCCTTGGTGGAAAGGCAGGATATGTAAATGGAATAAAGAAATAAAACCTCTCCTACGGTTTACAAACTGAACGCCTTACCCCATGGAGCTTCATGTATAATCCACATGCATTGCAGACTGGCTCCCCTTCTGCATTCCGTCTCCAGAGTGTAGTATTGGTTGTGTGACAATTGGTGCAGCAGAGACCTGCACGTCTAGATGAGGACTGAAAAAGAAGAAAAACAAACAGGCTAACTGCACAGGCAGAGTCTTGTGGGGGGGGGGGGATGGGGGCGGAATTAGATTTGCATGAAGTGGGAGAGTTAGAAATCGGAGCTTAAGGCCATTTCCTGAATGATAAAAAGCGTTGGTTTGGTACCAGCGACAGCAGCATTCATTTGTAAGGAATAATGTTCTGCTGAGATCACTTCTCTCTGCAATTTTTAAAAATACATGTGACAAGTCCTGTAATATTCCTTTTAAACCCTTCCAATGAAGTTAAATGGATTTTTTTTGCCAAAGAAGAAATTTCAGAATATGGGGCAAAGAATGTAAAAAGATAGTTACTCCGCAATTACACATTCACACACACGCACACACACAGAGATTTCTTGCTATGAATAAGCAATTACATTGATTACATTTCTGAAAACGCATAGAGGCAAATTAATTTTCTCTTAATGGCTGAAGCTAATTGAGTTCCCTCCATGATGGAACTTTTAGAATAATAAGGAACAATCAAATACTTAATCAGTTAACAACAGCAGCAACAACCATCACTTTTCGGTTTAACATGCAATATTAAGGGTTCATGCAAGGCAAGCTCCACAATGAGGGGAAATTACAGCCGTTAAGGGCCACACCCTTAACAGACGTGTCATTTGGGCAAGATGGAGCCTATCTACAGTATTGCTTTATTTTTATTTATTTATTTATTTATTTCATTTCTAACCCGCCTCTCCATCTAGATCGAGGCGGGGAACAACACCAAATATAAATATAAAAACAATAAAATAGATAAACCATTAAAATACATTATTAAAAACATCTTAAAATTAAACTGGATAGGCCTGCCGGAAGAGAGCAGTCTTCACGGCTTTCTTAAATTCCAGAAGACTGCTAATTTGTCGAATCTCCTCCGGCAGGCCATTCCACAGCCTGGGAGCGGCAGAAGAGAAGGTCTCCAATAAGCATTCAGGAATGCCAAGGGTGTTTTTTTTTAAAAATAAGAAAGTAGACCCCTCAACAACTGGCTACATTTAAAAAGGTATGTGGAAACCCTGTCCCCCTCCCCAAGGAGAAAACTCTCCAAAGTTCTCACCTCTCTCAGCCTCTTTCACCTAAGTTTTTGTACCCCTCCTCCATGAAAAGCCAAAAATGGAATTGTCAATTTTTTTGGCACAGCATAATATCCGATGCTTGGTTAGTTCTGTCTTCAGCACTACCCTGGAGATAGATGGCTGTCAGTGGCAGACTGATGGACCTAAGTCCCAGATTTGTCTTTCCACTAGGCTAGACACATGGAGTCTTTGCAACTGAAGCTATCGTGCAACTGAAGCTACTATTCCATGTTTCAAATACCCAATTGGCAACTACCATCCACATAGAATGATAGAGTTGGAAGGGACCTTGAAGGTTATCTAGTCTACACTCCCTTTTCACTAGGGGTGTGCATCGGATTGGATCCGATCCACGATCCAAATCCGATGCGCCCCAAAATTGGAAAAATCCGATCCGATCAACCTTCAGATCCGATCCGATCCGCCAAGGTCCGGATCAGATCAGATCGGCGGATCGGATGCCATTTTGAATGCTTTTTCCCATAGCCAAGTATTGTGTTACAAAAACGCCTATAACTTTTTCATTCTTAAAGATAGAGTGATGAAACCTGGGCACTTTGTAGATGGGTTAGGGATAGTTATCTGTGATAAATTTCAGAAAGTTTGGTGCATGCATTTTGTGGCAATTAATTTTTTAATAAATAAACAGGAATGCCTATAACTTTGTCATTTTTAAAGTTACACACATGAAACTTTGCCACATTGTAGGTGGTACATTGGGACCTATATGTGTGAAATTTCAGAAACGTAGGTGCTTGCCGTGGGGCAATTAATTTTAGAAACATTGAGGGAAGAAACACCTATAACGTTTTCATTTTTAAAGTTACACACATGAATCTTTGCCACATTGTAGGTGGTACATTGGGACCTATGTGTGTGAAATTTCAGAAACGTAGGTGCTTGCCTTGTGTGGCAATTAATTTTAGAAAAATGGGTAGTAGTGGGGTAAATACTGTTACGCCTCCAACTTTTTTATTTTTAAAGATACAATCAGGAAACTTGGGCACATTACAGGTAACACTTTGCTTGATGTGTGTGTGAAATTTCAGAAAGCTAGGTCCAGGCATGTGGTGGCAAGGTATTTTTGAAACAATGAGGAAAGAAAAGCCTATAACTTTTTTATTTTAATGGGTTAGGGGTAGTTGTCTGTCAGAAATTTCAGAAAGTTAGGTCCAGGCATTTGGTGGCTACGAATTTTTTAGATTAAAAGTTACAAAAGTTTTTCCACAGAGGCTTGGGCTGTCAATTGCACCCCCCCTCCCCCGCCTCCCCCTCCCTTTTTTATCTGTCAAAACTCCGTGTTGTTGTAACTTTTAATCTAAAAACCTAATGGCCACTGGGAGGGATGGAAAGACCCATGATTTGATGCTTTGACTTGTAGCTCTGCCTATGGGGGGTGAGGAGGAGATCCGCAGTATCCCATGGCATCCCAGATGCCATCTAGGAGTCATAGGATTGCTCGTTTAACTGTTATGATGCCCAAACCCCTTCAAAATCCACTAAGAGGTCCCACCGCTCATCTATATCTGCCCTGATCCAGTTGTGGTAGCGTGTATGTATGTCTGTGCATGTAGAAGCGAGCGTCCTAATGGATGTGGAACTGCCATGGACGGCTCCTTTAGAGTTCTGACTGAAACCTAGAACAGATTCACTGCCACACGGACGTTGGAACCACCAGCTTCCACCAGTTAAGATGGACCAATGATCTGACTCAGTATAAGGTTGCTTCCTTTGCCCTTTATTGAAGCAGGGCATGCATTAAAAACACACCCACACACACCCAATTGCACACATTATATCAGTCTTTATGTTGATCCATTGAGATTGCTTACATTTACTACTATTTTAGAGTTACTCAACTGAAGCAGAGAGATCATGACCCTGCGCTAACAGGGTAGGAGGAGGATTTGGCGAGATTTCCCAGATCCAAAGTTCACCACTGAAACCTTACTGTCCCTCACCTATTAAAGGACTTTAAAATGAGAACTTTAAAACTTCCTTCAGTGCCATTTCTCTGCCCTAAAGAGAAAACAACAACAACATGACTGCCACGTACCATGCGCAGTCTGACATGAAGGTCGTGCCGATGGCCTGTACTGATCCAGGCAGGGGGATCAAAGGGGAAGGGCCGAGTCTCAGTGGTAGAACACCTGCTTTGCACATAGAAGGTCCCAAGTTCAATCCCAAGCATCTACAGGTAGGGCGCAAAAGTCCCCTGCCTAAAACCCTGGACCGTTGCTGCCAGTCAATGGGATAGATGGACCAATGACCTCACTCAGTGGGCCTGTTTGCAAGTCATGGCAAATAACCCTAAACCAAGCCATGGGTTATTAAAGGGTTGTCTAAACCTCAAACAACCCCTGCCACTTGGGTTCGCATGACACAGCAAGCTATGGCAAGCCAAGTGCCCACAGGCGCCTGGCACAAGGCAACAGCCCCCATGGGTAAATTAGGCCATGGTGGGCTGTCATATCATGCAAAGCAGGTCAGTATAAGGCAGCTTTAGGAACCATTTGTGTTCCTAAATAGTTGCATGGTCCTCTGTTATTGATTTAATTTATAAATAAGAACTCCTTAACCCTGAAAATCTAGAATGTCAGGAAGAAGATTCTAGCCTTCTCCTTGACAAGTTACTGTAGCTGTTGTTTGTAGGGATGGGTGAAATCTCTCAGTTCAATTTTGCTTTGTTTCTCTCTTTTTCTTATTTGTTTTATCCAGTTTAGAAGTCTGCAGTTTTGTTTAGAAGTCTGTATGAAAACTAATCCATACTAATTAGGGATGTGCACTGGATCGGACCCGATCCACGATCCGAGTCCGGTCCAGTGGGAAATCGGATAAATTATCCGATTTCCGATCCCGCAGCTGGATCGGCCGATCCAATCCGAACCGGTCCGAAAAAGCTCCGAACCGGTTCGGCGGATCGGCGGATCTGCGGGCGCCCACTGGCGCCCACCGCCGCTTCCATTGGCGGGCGCCAGCGGGCGCCCGCCGATGAAAGTGGACAGCGGGGGGGGAGGAGGGGGGCACTTACCTTCTCGGCCCGGTGGCTCCCGTCCGGCGCCGGCGCCTACTACTACCAGCAGGCTCCGCGGCCTGCTCGAGGGTGGCGCGCCGGGTGATGTCATCACCCGGCGCGCTACTCTAGAGCAGGCCGCGGAGCCTGCTGGTAGTAGTAGGCGCCGGCGCCGGACGGGAGCCACCGGGGCGGGAAGGTAAGGAGGGGGTGCGTGGAGGGGAGGAGGGGGAGGGGGGAGGGGGGCCCTTACCTTTCCGGCCCAGCGGCTCCCGTCCGGCGCCGGCGCCTACTACTCCCAGCAGGCTCCGCGGCCTGCTCTAGGATGGCGCGCCGGGTGATGTCATCACCCGGCGCGCTACTCTAGAGCAGGCCGCGGAGCCTGCTGGAAGTAGTAGGCGCCGGCGCCGGACGGGAGCCGCCGGGCCGGAAAGGTAAGGAGGGGGTGCGTGGAGGGGAGGAGGGGGCGGGGGGAGGGGGGAGGGGGGCCCTTACCTTTCCGGCCCGGCGGCTCCCGTCCGGCGCCGGCGCCTACTACTCCCAGCAGGCTCCGCGGCCTGCTCTAGGATGGCGCGCCGGGTGATGTCATCACCCGGCGCGCTACTCTAGAGCAGGCCGCGGAGCCTGCTGGAAGTAGTAGGCGCCGGCGCCGGACGGGAGCCGCCGGGCCTGAAAGGTAAGGAGGGGGTGCGTGGAGGGGAGGAGGGGGCGCGCGGAGGGGGGAGGGGGGCCCTTACCTGCCCGGCCCGGCGGCTCCCGTCCGGCGCCGGCGCCTACTACTACCAGCAGGCTCCGCGGCCTGCTCCAGGGTGGCGCGCCGGGTGATGTCATCACCCGGCGCGCTACTCGAGAGTAGGCCGCGGAGCCCGCTGGTAGTAGCCGCCGGCGCCGGACGGGCCGAGAAGGTAAGCAGTGGCGGGGAAGGGGGCTTACCCCCCCCCGGAGCCGTCCGCTTCTATCCGCTGGCGCCCGTGGGCGCCAGCGGATGGAAGCGGGCGGCCCCAGGGGGGGTAGGGAGCGCGGGGGAGGGGGTTTACCTGCCGGGGCCGTCCACAGCGGACGGCCCCGGGGGGGGGGAGGGAGTTAGGCCCCCCCTTACCCACCCGCCGCCATTTTTTCCTCATAGACTTGCATTGCAATGCAAGTCTATGGGGAAAAAAATGGCGGCCGATCCAAAAATGTACGATTTTTGGGTCGGGATCGGACTCGATCCGGTCCGGGGGGCCTCCGATTTTGTCCGAACCGGTCCGGGACAAAATTGGAGGTCCCGATCCGGGTCCCGATCCGATCCGGGGGGTCCGTGCACACCCCTAATACTAATATGTACATCGCTCCTGATAACATGCATTCCTATATGCATTTTCTACCTAATACATGCATTTTTGCTAGCAATTTCCCCAAATACAATGCAACTTTGTATGCCATTTCCAATAATATCACATTCAATACAACGTTTTCCCTAATGCATGCATTTTTGTACATATGCATTTTTATACACATGTTTCGACTGGAGAAATGCAGAGTAAAATTCAGAGAAGTACAAATACCATGTATTTATTTCGGGAGTAGGTAGGTTCACATTACAATGCAAACTGAATGAATTTCTCCTCCATCCCTAGTATAGAGGGAAATCTTTAAATACTATAGAATATTTGGCTTTGCATGTGGGCTGGTGGTGGGATGAACTCTCTAACCTTAGACCCCCCATGCCCCAACTGGCAGTCTGAGTGTACAATCTAGCAATAAGTACATCATGTGGACTGGCTGACTGCGTGATTCCACCAGCTCTCATTTCAGGTGCTTCAGTGTTGCGCCACAGCCTCAAATGGAGAAACCATCAGTCCATTACCATCAACGTCCAGCTGCCTTGGAAATTATGTACACTATGAAGAACTTCCTCTCAGTTTACTTTACTATTAAAAACTTGAGACCGCAAATGATGAATGAGGTGAAGGGAACAGGACCCCAAATGCCAAGTTCTGCAAAGATCATAGTCAGTTTTAGCATTTCGGGAAGAAGGATGGCGTGATGAGGCAGGGGAGACATTTGAACGTTCTGTTTGCAAAGGCAGTGGTTAAAATAGAAGTTCTGCCTCCATTCTAGGCTAGCTTGCTCCTCTTTCGTGGCTTTGTTCGTGATTACGTGCAAAGGATTTGTGTCGAGCCTTGTGGCATCTTAAAAACCAACAGATTTATGTTGGCAAAAGCTTTTGTGGATGAACACCGACTTCAGATGCATGAGGTTTTGCCCTTAGCTGGCAGACTGTGTTCACATATATATAACTTTGAATATGGGGCAGTATATAAATGTAAATAATAATAATAATAATAATAATAATAATAATAATAATAGGGAGGGGTCTATAGGGGGTGGATGCGGCCTTCAGAGAGTCCCAGAAGAGTGGATTGTGACTGACAGAGGAGTGGATTTGGCCCCAGGGGGCCTGAGATTGTACACCCCTGCCTTAAAGGGAGAGTGTGACGCTTCCAGAGGAGGAGAATTCCATTTGACATTCCTTCTTTCCAACATTTGGCATTTGTGCTAAAAAGAGAGGGAGATACAGGTTTGTTTTTGATGTTGAGAAGGGAGGGACACACACACACACACACACACAAACTGCTGGGATCTTGCCAACGGTTTTCTTAAGAGAAAGTAAATTCCTAACCCCTTCCTATTCCAATCGGCCTTTGTAGAGTTTTGACCTTGGCTAGGAAGTTGTTGACTTCAGTATTGCGCCCCGCCGTGTTTGTTTATACAAAACTGGACGGAGCCCTTAAACAGAAAGCCCATCGCAGACTGCATCCAGCAGCCAAATGCAGCTGATAAGCGCTCGGCACTGTGGACTTATTCAAAACATGCTGGGAAGTTTCAAAGGGAGGCTCGCTCAACTGCAGACCCGGAGAAATGTTCCAAGGTGAAGACAGTTCCAGACCCAGTTGCGCTCACGCTACACACGCGATGCTCCGCTGTACAGTTATTTTCTCTGATTAATTATTGTAATTGAAGGAAAGAAAATGAAAATGTGATCCTGCTCATCTTCAAAACAACAGCGGAGGAGCTTCCAACATAAAACAATTGGATTACAACAATAAAACCATAACGACAAATAATAAGAATGGCAATTGCATAGATGAGCGCATCCCATCATATTAATTAAAACAAAATTGAATCAAAGCAGCCCTGAAGCCTGCAAGAGAGAGAGCAGGAAGGGGGGGAGAGATAAAAAAAAGTCCCCTTAACCCTTTTCCCTTCCCATCAGTGTGGAAATAAAAAGAGATAACGATTGTTTTGTGATTGCAGCTGATCTGTACATTTAAATCCAGATTTTCTCCGGTCATATAGAATGAGGGATAGTCCCATTTTAACTGGGAAAGAAGGGTGGATGTCTCTGCTCTAGCTTTTGTTCTCTGCCATGCTTGGTTAGGAGAAAAGAGCTTTAGGCGAAGGCTCTAGACTTTTCACCTGCACACGCTTCTGCTGTTAGAATTAAGCAAACACCTCCTGCCTAACACTCTCCCTCGTTCTACCTAGAGTGATCAAATGACAGGATTTTCCCGGGTTTTTGTTCTATCCTGGGTGTCAGGGGGGATTTTCTGTAATTTTCTATAATGTCCTGGAATTACATGCATTCCCCTTTGAGGTTGTCATTCCCCCCTCAACTGCTCCAATCGGGGACTTAAAGGGGAAAGTGTGTCATTGCCAGACGTTAAAGGCCCCAATTGGAGCAGTGCGGGTGGGTAGGAGTGACACGCTTTTCCTTCCCTCGTTCCAATTGGGCCCCGATTGGAGCAGAGGAGGGGACAGAGCGCTTTCCAAGGCCTACGGAAAGTGCATCATTCCCCCCTACCACGGGTGTCCTCCTTTTTGGTTTCCCAAATATGGTCATCCTATTTCTACCCAAACACTATACTAGCACCATCTTGTCAAGTTTGTCCTGTACCAACTTCTACGCATCCACCAAAACGCCGTACTTTCAGTTTAGAACACAACAACAAAGCCAGATCGAGTTCATGGGAAGTTCTTTTGGAATCCCAAGGACGAGTCAACACTTTCCCTGCCAGAGGTATATGATCTATTCTCCAAACAACCGACGGAAAAAAATGCTACACTTGAACACTTGGTGAGTAATAGTGGACAGGACAGGCACACACTATAAATTTAATGAAGTGCAAAGTACTTAAATTCAAGCACGGTCAAAAAGCCTCCTGTCTTGTGACATCAGAGTTTTGCAGACTGAATTTGGAGTGGACGTGCATTTCGAAAGCTTGAGCTTCCATCAACAAAATCCGAATTTGGCGCCCTAAACTTGAATCCTGAAAGCATGGGCAAAGATTTCAGTGTGTGTGTGTGTGTGTGTGTGTGTGTGCTAGGTGGGGGGCATGGATGAGAATAGCATTCTCAAGGTTTAAAAGATTTGGACATATTCAAAATAACATTGTCAAAAAGGCAGCATATATAAGAGATCATTTTGCAATGCTTATGAGAAGGTATGAGGCTAAATAGATACAACAGCAGCAATGGCACAGGCCAGACTAAAGAATTCCAGCTTTTGCTGTGAACATCTAGTCTACAAAACTGTTTATAACAATACCCACTTGCTAACAGGAACGAGCCCACAGTGGGGTCTTGAACTGGTAACTCTAGGACAGGTCTGAGGCCCTCCAGATGTTGAAGAACTGCTGGTCCCACCATCCCTCACCGTTGGGCAGGCTGGCTGGGGCTGATGGGAATTGGAGTCCAACAACATCGGGAGATCTCCAGGTTGGGGAAGGTTTATCTGGAGGGCCCCAGGTTCTCTGTCCCTGCTCTAGGACCGGCAAGTAGGGATTTAGATATGTCACCACCCAACTACAATCAAAGAGAGAAATGGACGAGAAGGGTAGCCACCCAGCCAAGGAGGGCTTCCTTCACCTTTTGGTTCAGAGAACAGTTCAGGTTCTGGGGCAGTTCAGTCAACATGCTAAGCCATGGTTAGGCCGCTAACCCCTTTGCAGCAAATGGTTATTGAGAGTGTTTAAACCATGGTTATGAATGGTTCACATGACACGCTAAGATATAATGTTTAGTTCAAAATGCTTAACCATCATGGTTTAATGTGTTGTCTGAACAGGCCAATGCATCCTCCCCATCCTGTAGGGAGAAGCGGGTTATAAATTATTATTATTATTATTATTATTATTATTATTATTATTATTATTATCCCACCAAAAACAGGACCCAATTTGCACTATGCTGATTTATACTGATAGATGTACATTGAGAATGAATCACTATTACTTAGATTGAAGCACCACATTTCTCACCAGCCTCTACTGCCTGTGGGCGAAATGCAGCAATGCCTGGGCTTTCAATCTGGCCCACTGGGTTTCCCTTGTCCCTGGGTGTCCCCATTCCCTGTCCCTGCCCACTAGTTGTTGTTGGTTTCCTAATGCAGTTTTTCTACATTCTGGAAATGTATCTCCTAAGGCTTAGTTCCTGACAGTAAAAGATTTAAGCTAAAATGCTGGCAGATTTGGTATTTTGGCCCCATTCCCTTTGAATCTGTCTTGGTCCCCTTTTGCCCACCCATCACTGAAAAGTGGCCTCCAAGGCCTTTTCCGAACTGAACTCGGGCAGCGAGAGTTTCATCACTCTTTCTGTGCTAGCAGAACAAAAAATCTCTAGGCGACTCACTCAATAAAACCAAGCCACATATTGCAGATAAGAGGAGGGGTGATGGTGGAATTCCCAAATAGAACAAAAAACAAGGCAGATTTGGTGAACCTTACCAGTCTTTTCTGCGGCTTGATAAGTGGCCGGTTAATGCCATTCATCTTGTGATAGAGCCCACAGGCATTGCACAGATAATGTCCAGTCCCATCTTTCCTCCAAAGTGGGGTAGACATAGCCCCACAGTTAACGCATTCTCTGCCATCCCCAGGGAATTCCTCCAAGAACTCTGAAACGGACAAAGAAGACACATGGTTCGTTAGGCATTCAAGGGGGAATTGGTCCATTTGTAGCACCAATAGGTTGGCAGCGGGCCTTTTTTTCTGTCTAAACAAGCATAGGATTGTGCCCTTAAATTGTCAAACAACACTGGAGTATGTCTTTGGAATGACATCAAAAGGAGGGAGGGACAGTGCTTAAACTGGGGAAAAGCAAGAATTGCAGTCAAACAACATCTGGAGGACCCCACATTCCCCATCCCTGTGGCCATACGTGTTTAGAGGTAGGTTTGCTTCATTATATAATATGACTTCCTTTTGTTTTTCTCTGGGATAAGTGATCACTGAGTCGTTAGAGGGCATGATGGCTCCACATGGACCTATGGCCCGATTGGAGGCCACCAGAAGAAGAGCCTTTAGTGTGGTGGCCTCTTTTCTTTGGAACTCCCTGCCCCTGGAAGTCAGGCAGGCGCCAACACTGTCCTGCTTCCGCCACCTCCTGAAAACAACTCTTTTCCAGGAAGCATTCCTCAAGTGACCAGCCACCGTTTTTATTGATGCTTTGTTTTAAATTGAACAATTTCAATTTGCCTTTTTAATCCTTTTTATCTTTTTACTGCTTTATTCACTGTTCTGGAATCTATTTTAGATATGGAGTAGTATATAAATATTGTAAATAAACGAATAAATAAATAAGAGATGAGACGGTAATACAGCAACAAAGCCTCAGTGTTCCATTGGTGGCAACAACAGAAAAAAACAGAATTGACCTTATTTGGAAAGCAGAGGGTACAACATAGATAAAAGAGCCTGGTATAAAGATCTGATATAAGGATCAGCTATTCAGCCTAGTATAAGGAACTGCACTACATAGAATTTATGGGCCATGTATCTTCTTCTGGCATGTATTCTGAGGAATATCAGCATGCATGAGAATAAAGTTTGTAAACTACTCCCATAGAGGAAGCAATGCCACCTCTTCCTCTTTTAGCCAAGGGGAGGGGAATTTTCATTCTTTACCTTACATTTAACCAAGATCCTCTGTACAACGCAGAACCCAGCTACCGACACTTCTCCAAATGGCATTTTGGAGTAGGCCTATCTATGCTGGCATGGGCACACTTCAGGCTTGCAAGATCTACTTTGACCCTGTTCAGACAACATGTTAAGCCACAGTGATTAAGCATTTTGAACTGAACATGATTGTTTAGCATGCTGTGTGACCCATGACTTAGCATATCGTCTGAACCATTCCTAACCATGGTTTAAACCTGCTCACTAACTATTTATTCCAAAACAGTTTGCAGATCAACCATGGCTTAGTGTGTTGTCTGAACAGGCCCTTCGTTTCTTTGGAGAACCTCAATGATCAGGGGCCTTGGAGCAAATTATCTAGAGCATACACTGGGATAGCAAATAAACCATCAGGGCTGCTCAAAGATTCATTTTGCACAGGCGAAGAGCACTGGAAATGGGGGAGAAGTTTATTCAGTTTGCATTTTAATTAGGGCTGTAAACGGACCCCCCGATCCGATCTGGATCCTGATCTGTCAGGTCCGGATTGGGCCCAATCTGACTCAGATCGGATTGGGCCTGATCTGGATCCATGCACAGCACTCCCTCCAGTTCGCCCCACTCTCTCTGCTTACCTGATGCCTCCTCTGCGTCGTCCTGCCGTCATCCTCTCTCCTCGCTGTGTGCCGCCGCATTTCCCGCTTGCATTGGGTGATGACGTCACCTGACGCAAGCGGGAAATGCGGTGGCACACAGCGAGGAGAACGACAGGGGATGAAGCAGGGAGGGGGGAGGGGGAAAGCGGAGAGAGGATGATGGCAGGACGAGAGATCTGGGAGGCCTGGATCAGCCCGATCTGCTCCGGATTTGGGATCCGGATCCAGATCCGTGCACAGCCCTAATTTTAATGTTTCAAACCACGCTGCAAACTGAAACTCAGCTATCCTTCGAAATTCTCACATCTCTGAATTTTGCAATAGAGTTCCCCAATCAGGTGGACAAAATTACATATTTTTTTAAAAAGTAATATTCAAGTACACAGTATATTAGAATAAGTGCTTCCAAGAAGGTGTATATATTGGGCAAAAATGCCCACAAAAATGCATGTAGTAGGAGAAATATGCACAAAAGGGCTAATACATTTTCATGCAAACTTAAAAAAAGAAAAGAAAAGCCAAATCTCAAAGTTTGAGATGAACTGAATTTAGGATTGGACAAATTGAAAAGCCTGAAATTGACAGATATGTCTATCCCTAAGGAAGCCTGTGGCCGAAAGATAAATGATTAGCACACAGCCAGCCATAGCAGAGGGGTTTAACTTCTGGTCTCATTTGCTATTATTAAGAACTACTGGAAGTCAATAGGCAGCAATCTACTAACAGATCCCAATCTGTCTCCTGCCCATCCTTAGTCTACACATGATACACCACCTTAAACCTCAGAAAAAGAGGGCAGATCTGAGGTGATGGCAAAACATACCCATTCCCACCCCCTTTTCCTTCTGAAATTGAACAACTCTTGTCACGGGATGCATGGGCTGTCACTCAGGTGGGGTGGGGTAGACTGAAGAGGGAGAATTACAAAATGAAAGTACCACAGAGTAGTACATCCTGTGAGCTGAATAGCTTATGCAAAATGGCACCCGCAAAATGGCGCAAGTTAAGAACAGATGATTCAAAAAGCAACCCACATCTTTGATGCAAAGTGCCTAGCAATACCCAGCCCCCACTCCCTGGTACAAGTAGAGCTTGAGAGCCTGTGTATAATCAAACCCAAGACATTCATGTTTTTAAGAAGAGGGAGAAACCCTATCCAGGCAATTGCCTGCTCTCACACGTAGGGCTAAACTGTGTAGGAGGACTTGGGTGCACCCATAAGTTCTGGCCCCAATGTCTTTGCATGCCTGGCTTCCATATAGACCTTTGCATATCAAGTACAAAGGCCTGCCATTGGCTCTGTAAGTGCAGTCACCTGAAGAAACTCATAGAGGCTCCAAGAACACAAACCCTGCCTTATCAGGGGTCCCAAACATGAACATAAGAACATGAGAAGAGCCATGCTGGATCAGACCAAAAGTCCATCTAGTCCAGTATTCTGTTTACACAGTGGCTGACTGGGGCCAGATTTAGACCAAACAGGATTTTACACTTTGAAAACAGTTTGAAAACTGTATGTGGAGTGTGTCTTGGTCCCCAACAGTAGTCACTACTGTTATAAACTGTTTTAAAGCAGTAGTGTAGATCCTGCCCAGTTGTCTACCAGAAATCCACAAGCAGGACATGAGTACAACAGCAGCACACTCCCGCCCATGGTCCCCAGCAACTGGCATACGTAGGCTTACTGTCTCTGATACGGGAGGTAGCGCATAGCCATCAGGGCGAGTAGCCATTGATAGCCACCTCCTCCATGAATTTATCTAACCCATGGAAATTCTGTAAGCACATTGAGCGTGAAGGTCTGCACAGAAACTGGGTGAGTGGGAATGTCAGGGACAAGGCTTATATGCGCATCCATGACCCCCTACATGTGAGCAGGTGAATGCCTACATAGGGTAGAAAAAAGCCCTTTTAAGGACCGACAGTTGAGGTGAAGAACTAGCAAGGGAGAGGGGTGCTGAACTTCTTTCCCCCTGTGCTCTTTCTTTGCTCCAAATTGCCTTCCTGTCTGCTCTTTCGTCAACAGAATTCTAAACGGAAGGGAAATGTATATCTGCAATCCTTCACTGGGTGGGTGGGGTTGGAAGGCACCCCCGATTTGAAGTGGTAGTAAGGGATATGGGGAACACACCCCTGTGTTGGTGTGGAGAAGTGGCAGAGAAAAGGCTGAGCATCCCTCTGCTACCAATTCTCCACTCCAAGTTGCCCCTTTTGACACGACTCATCCCCCCAAAATAAAACAAAACCCAGTGCGATTTGTCTTATGTGCATTCCTGTGCAGCAGTTACATTTCCTTAACCCCCTCCATGTGATGTAGCTTTATTGCTCTAGCCATGTGAGGGATCAAGGACATAAACGAAGACTGCCAGTCAAGGCCAGTGCCAAGAACAGCCATGGTTGGGCTCCTACTGCAGCAGAGACCCAGCGGCAAGAGCCCCCTGGACTAGCTGCTCCTTTTCACTGTTGCAGCAATAGTGGTGGTGGTGGTGGTGGTGAGGAGGAGGAGATGCCACAACCTACTTGCTCACTGCATCTCTGCCCGTCAAGCTAGCAAATGGTAGCATTGATGAGAGAGGAGGGGGAGGAGAAACAGCTGGTGGTCGTGATGAGAAGGTAGACTCACAGAGGGAGGAGAGGTTGGTTGTTCAAGGCCCCTAAAAACCCTGGAGCCAGCACTGCTCCCAGTGACGGGGTTCACTAACCAGGATATGACACTTTGAAAAAGGGTTGAAAACTGTCTAGGGAGTGTGTCCTGTGCCCCAACAGTCATCATGACTGTCATAAACCGTTTTAAAGCAGTAGTGTAGACCCTGCCTCGGTTCTGTAAATTCTCCTCCCACCTTTGAAGGGAAAGCTTCCTGAGAAAGGACTTCCACGATGCCCTTCATACAATCTTAGCCCGAGAACAGGCACAAGGGCAGAACCCCACACCATGGGTGCCCAGACTCAGAGAACACATATACAGAATATCAGATGAATGCACAGAGATTGGGTGTTGGGCATTCTGACTTCTCGCTCTCTTCCATATGTTCCCTGGTTGTCTGAATGTAGTGATACAGGTTGTTGCCACTACGGCGTCTTTTAGCATGCAGCCATGGGACCGTTGCATATGGGGAAGTTTTAGATGTTTGAACAGGGGCATAGTTAAACTGGCATCGTTAAAATGGGAGGTCACCTCTACAGCATCAATTGCTAAGTAACTCAGTCTCAGGGGAGAGGGACAATCCCCACAATGGCCTTTTCTGAGCTGCTTCAGAAGCCTTCTCCTATAGAATCTATTGAACTCTATGGGAGAAAAATGAGCAAGAACCCCAAAGACCTCTATAAGGATGGAGTGCATAGGATTTTGCTTCCCCCCACATCTGCATCCTTGTGTACATATATTAGAAATTCAATGTGACAGCCTTCACAGGACTGGAAGGCACGGAAGTCCAGTGTGAGCGAGGGACCCACAAAATGTGAATTTTAAAAATGCAAGATACTCCTAAGTTATTCCCAAAATATTATGAGTCAGCGAACTGCTTTTCCATGAGCATCCTTAAGGAGAATACATTAAAAGGGGGAGAAAAACAACATTGAAATCAGTCCTGTCTAGATTAGCCATACAATTCATCTGCTACATCAGCTCACTGGAGTATTTTCTATCCTGGAGAATTGCCATGCAATTGATATCATAGCACAGAGCCATTTTAATTTAGATCCAACAGTGTACTTAGCCAAACAGCTCAACCAAGCACCTCGGTGGTATATGCGCTTACGTGCAACCTATTGCACTGGCCAGAAAGCTGGGTCATTTCGACCCCAAGCTAATCTAAGGCCAAGACATGCAAAAGTATCCAAAGTCCTTGATCAGGAATGTATTCAAGGTATTTGCATTCTGCCCTCCATGAAATTGTAGCCCAAGAACCTTGCACAGAACCCCACAACATGGTCCTGGCTGGTTTCAATACTGAGTCCGCTTGTATGATGTCTGCTTATATGGTGACTTTTGTTGGGAAAGAGACAGGATGAGCACACCCCTGTTCATACTGCTTGATCTCTCGGTGGCTTTCAATGCTATCGATCATGGTATCCTTCTGGAGCGTCTCTCTTGAGTTGGGAGTTTGCACTGGATCTGCTCATACTTGGAGGAACAGCTTCAGAAGGTGGTGCTTGGAAGGGTATTGTCAGGTTGCCTTTGAAGATGGTTGGGAGACTGCCGCTAGTCCACAATGCACCAGCTAGACAATTGACCTGAACTAGGAGTTCTGAACATAGAACTCCAGTTCTCGACTGGCTGCCAATTTGTTTCCGAGCCCAATTCAAAGTGCTGGTTTTGAGCTAGATAACCTTACACAGCTCAGAACCCCAGTACATCCATAAATGCTTCCTCCCCATAAGAGCCTGCCTAGACCCAGGGTCTGGAAAGGCTCACGGGGGAGAGGTTGTAGCTCAGTGGTAGAGTATCTGCTTTGCACACAAAAGGTCCCAGGTCTAAACCCGTCATCTCCAGGTAGGGTAGGAAAAACTGCTGCCTGAACCCCTGGGGAGCCACTCCCAGTCAGTGTTGACAATACTGGGCTAGATGGGCCAATGGTTTGACCCAGTACACTGCAGCTTCCCATGTTCCTACATCCAAGGCCCTTGTAGACATGTTTGGAAGATAGCAAGAGACTAGGCCTTTTCTGTGGTAGCCCCCCTAATTATGAAATGCTCTCCCCACGACAGCTGCAAAAAAAAAACAAAAAAAACCAAGCCCCCACTGTGCTCTCTTCCTACACATATTCATACTAGGGATGTGCATGGACCCCCTGGATTGGATCGGAACCGGGATCGGAACCAGGGTTGACGTGTCAGATTGGATCTGATCGGAGGCTTTCTGGATCAGATTGGACCCAATCCTGATCTGAAAATCGGAAGTCTGATATTCGGATCGGACGCCATTTTAGGTGTTTTTGCTATAGGCTTGCACTGGGGAAAAAAAAAGCTTTCTTCCAATGCAAGCCTATGAGCAAAACATGGGGGTGGGTGAGTGGGGGCCTAACTCCCCTCTCCCTCCCCCCACTCGTGTGCCTTACCTGCCAGGGCTGTTAGCTGCCGTCTGCTGTTGCCCGCTGGCGGCAGCGGATGGCAGTGGATGGCCCCAGCAGGTAAGCCCCCTCCACTTTACTCACGCTCCTTACCTGCCGGGGCCATCCACTTCTGTCCGCTGCTCCCGTCTACTGAGGAACAGGCTTCACAGCCTGCCTCTCAGTAGCGCGGTGGGTGACGTCTTCACCCGGCGCTCTACTGAGAACTAGGCCGCGAAGCCTGTTTCTCAGTAAATGGGACCAGCGGATGGCAGTGGACCGTCCCGGCAGGTAAGGAGCGTGAATGGGGGGGAGGAAGTCCAATCCTCTGATCTCTTCTGATCCAGATCGGGTCCTTTTGGATCGGATCGGATGAGATCAGACGATCCAGATGAGGGGATTGTAATCGGATAATTTTATCCGATTTCGGCCAGATCAGGTCCGGATTGTAGATTGGACCCGATCCGGTGCACACCCCTAGTTCATACGATTTCTTTATATCCCAGCCACTATGGAATTTAAATCCACTCATTTCATTGGAATGTATTTTCAAGCTGGTGGTGACTGACCAAGAAAGAGATCTTGGGGTTGTGGTGGACAGCTCGACGAAAATGTTGACCCAGTATGCAGCTGCTGTGAAATTGGCAAATTCCATGTTAGACATAATTAGAAAAGGAATTGAAAATAAAACTGCCAAGTTCATACCACCTTTATAAAAATCTGCTGTGCGACCACACTTGGAATATTTTCAAAAGGGGCAGCCATGATAGTCTGTAGTATGAAAGCAAAAAGTGTCTGTAACACTTCGAAGACAAACAGTATTTTATTATTAAGGCATGAACTTTCATGGGCTAAACCCACTTGGTCAGATGCAGGAATGGAGAGAAACAAGATAGAAATATCAGTTACAGGTAGATAGAAAGCAAACACCCCATTTCAATTTAAAGAGACATCAACAACATTAAAGAAAGAAAACTGTAAGATGGGACTTGACTGTAATGACTAAAGCCACTTGGAATACTGTGTACAATTCTGGTCACCACCCTTAACAGGGGATATTGTAGTGCTGGAAAAAGTGTAGAAAAAGGCAACTAAAATGACCAAGGAGCAGGAACATCTCCCTTACAAGTAAAGGTTACAAACTTTGGGGCTGTTAAGCTTAGAAAAAAGGTGAGTATAGGGAGACCTGATAGAGATGTACAAAATTATGCATGGTGTGGAGGATGTGGAGAGGGAGACATTTTTCTCCCTCTCCCATAATACTAGAACCCAATGGGATCATCCCTTGAAGCTGATTGGTGGGAGATTCAGGACAGATAAAAAGAAAGACTTGTTCATACAGTGCACAGTTAAATTGTGGAATTTACTACCACAAGATGTAGTGATGGCCACCAATTTGCATGGCTTGAAAAGGGGATTAGACAAATTCATGGAGGACATGGCTCTCAATGGCTAACCGATGACTAGATGCTACCTCAAGTATCAGAGGCAGTATGCCTATGTAAACCAGGTGCTGGGGTACATGGGTGGGAGGGTGCTGTTGCATTCATGACCTGCTTGTAGGTTTCACCATGGATTGACCACTGCATGAACAGAATGCTGGACTAGATGATTCCTTCGTCTGATTCAACATGGCTCTTCTTATGTTCCACCTAATGGCTGCAAACCAGAGGACCACAGTGGTACTTTTCCACTAAAATGTATTGGATTTCCACATTAATCTTAAATACATGGGATTGGATCCAGACTTAGTCATGGTTAGCCATACCCATTGAAATCAATGGACCAAGTCATGACTAAGTTAAATGCTATTGGATGTACTAGAAGCATGAGCAAGCCTGGATCCAACTCAGAATTCCACTGATTTTAAAGACACTGAAGTGCATCTGGATTTCACTCAAGGAGTTTAAGATCGTAACATCAACACAAAGAATTTCTCAAGCCTGCTAGCCTTTTAGCTTCATTCTGAAGAGGCAGCCATTCTTTTCCTTCCTGACTGTAACATGAAGGAAAACTCTCTTTAATCCCCCCGTTTCCCTTCCAGTTAATTTCTTTTCTTCTTTTTAAAATTAGTAATAAATATCTTGTCAGTAGAGAGGCAGTAACTAATGGCCAATCGACTTCTCCAGAGGCTCAGAAAGTGCACTGCTGAAATTCCCCCCCCCCCCCCCCCCCAAGAAATTGATGTCTCGTGCAGCTTGACTAAGCTGGGTGAAGCCCAGCCCAGCTTGGTTGTAAAAATAAATGATCGGGATGATGTTATTGCAAGATGATAAAAGGGGAGGCGGGGGAGGATCAAGAGACTTCCCTGATTTCAATCAAACGGTGTTCCTGGTTGACTGGTGGCGACGGGCAGGCTGGACAAGGCCTGGTGGAATGTCTTTGGCTGATGAAGAAGGTTGGGGGGGATACAGAGCTCAGGGTATCAATCACGCCAACAGCTCAGAGCTGACAAATGACAGACTCACAGCAGAAGTCGGAGGTGATGGGGCGGGGGGGGGGAGAGAAGAGAAGTCTCCTCTCGAGTCAGTTTTACAGCTTTACTTTTAGGCCAAATCCTGACATCAAAGACAAAGAACTTAAGCATTGAATTCTGGTGGGAAATGAGAAGGAACCATATGCCCTTGTATTAGACTTGGGCGTTTGGGCTGCAAGGCTTGAATTAGTAGATCAATCAACTAGTGCTTTAGTTGATTATGCATCCAGGTTCATTTTAAGATCACTGATGGCTGAAAGTTAAAGTCACACTAGGTTGGCCAGATGTTGTAGGAAGCTGCCTTACACGGAGTCAGGCCAGTGGTCCATCTAGCCCAATAGTGCCAAATACTGAATGTCAGCATCTCTCCAGGGTTTCAGGAAGGAGCTTTTTTTCTGTTCTATCTAGAGATGCCAGGGAGATCAGGAGACCTTCTGCATACAAGCCATGTGCTCTACCACTGAGCTACAGTCCTTCCATTATTACAGGGGACAGTTCTCTGTTTGAAAGGCTGTCTGGTATGTTGTTGTTGTTGTTATTATTATTATTATTATTATTATTATTATTATTATTATCATACCGCCGAAGCTCTCTGGTTAGTTTACAAAGATTTAAACGTTAAACATTAAAAACCGATATACAAAATTTAAAAAACATAAAAACAGATTACCAAACTCAACATATGCTGTTAAAATGCCTGGGAGAAAATCGTTACCTTGCACTGCAAAGATAACAATGTTGGCACCAGGTGGGCCTCAATGAGGAAATTATTCCATAATTAGGGGGCCACCAGTGAAAAAGCCCTCTCCCTTGTAGCCATCCTACGAGCTTCTCTTGGAGTAGGCACCCGGAGGAGGACCTTAGATGTTGAACATAGTATATGGGTAGGTTTGTGTTGGGAGAGGCGTTCCATCAGGTACTGTGGTCCCAAGCCATGTAAGGCTTTATAGGTTAAAATTGGCACCTTGTATCGGGCTCAGAAATGTACAGGCAGCCAATGCAAGTAGGCCAGAGTCTGCCTTATATGCTTGAACCTTCTGGTCCCTGTTATCAGTCTGGCTGCTGCATTTTGCACAAGCTGCAGCTTCTGAACCATCTTTAAAGGCAGCCCCATGTAAAGTGCATTGCAGTAATCTAATTTGGAGGTTTCCAGAGGTTACATATGGTTTAAGGATAAAGAATAATAATAGTGGTTGCCCATCAAATGTTAGCACTTGAACAGCAGACTGAACAAGCAGGCACATCGGTCACCTGGTTACAGACTTCTGCATTAGGGTGAGATGTACGGTATTTCTATATGTAAATAGTAATTTGCATTGACACTTAAAAATTAGCATATGCAAATTACTGTCCTTTGTTTGGGTGATGCCTTTCCTCTTTTTTTTTTTTTTTTGGGCAATTTGTAAGTGGCCACCCTGGGGCTTGCTGGCTTCTCTTTCATTCCTTATGACAGGGACACACAAGAACCAAATTCGGCACAAGCATCACCGTGTGAGCAGCCCAGAGAATCCTACTGCTCAGCAATACCCAAGTCATTGTGGGCACAGTCCAGGCTATTGATGGCTACCATAAGCCTCCAGGGTGGCCTGAGAGGACAGGATAAAATGGGTTAGGAGTGCCCCTTGTTGTCATCACTCAAGATAGCCCCAGAATATGGCTGGTTATAGCAGCAAGACCCAGTCCCAAGACCTGGTCTGAAGGCACATGAAGCAGCCACAATGCTGAAGCTAAGCAGGTCTGGGTCTGGTCAGTGCTTGGAGGAGAGACAACCTGGGAACCACATATAGCCACCTTGAGTTACATGATGGAAGACAATTGGGATATATATGTAATGAAATAAATGAGTGAGAGGAGGCCATTGCCTGCTCTGATGACGAGAGGCTCCTGGGACCCATATTAGGCCCAGGGACCACAGCGCACAGCTTCTGACCCCAATGAGGAGTTCTAAGCCAGAAGAGCCTAAAAGATGCAGGAGCGCACTATGGCTAGCAGTCAGCTAAGAAAACAGCCTTCTATTGAAAATGTGGACGCTGGGGGCATCCAGCCAGAACATCCTCTAGCTCCATGCTTTAGGATGCTTTGGTTGTAGCTATCGGCAGATGCATCTTCTGAGAGAGAGGCCATACAGGTGAACACTAGACAAGGCACTGGGGAGGTACGATTGTGCTGCGATTGAGTGCCTCTGATGGCCTCTCCCACCCGCAGAGACTGTTCCTTGCAAGCAGGGCTTGGGAGGGATGCATATGATGGAGTAGAGGGCCTGCTGTATTCTTGGCATCAGTGGAGCTGAGGGCCTGGATCTCAGCGGACCTGTGAATCCACCCTGGGGTTCAGCACTTTGGAAAGCTCCTTTAGCGTTCTGACTGAAACCCAGAGCGGAGTCACAGCCCCACTGATATTGGAGCCATCAGTCTCCACTGCTTAGCACAGAGGGGACGGCATGATGGGGCCCGGCCAGCTTGCTTTGTCCAGCCCTTCCAGGGCCAGTGCTCTCATGACAGGTCTTGTGAAGGGTGACAGGGGAGGGATTAGTCTCAATGGCCCCCAAAGTCTCTTATTTTCCTAGCTTCCATGGGTCACCACCTTGGACACTGGTGTCTGCCTGGGCAGAGCAGATCCTCTCTGGGCAGTTGGGGATCTGGACATGGCCGCACAGGCTAGGAGCCTCTTGGTCGACACCATGGGCCAACCATTGACATACTGGTGAGTGTTTCTCCATCCCAGTTACGTAATGGAAGGGACATCTCCGGCACTGGCTACAGAGCTGGTATAACATTGAAATTATGCCCAGATATGGGGCTGGTATAATTGCCTCTGTTGTTTCTGTGGGAGAATGTCTTAAACCTGGGGCCTGATCCATCCAGGACTGGCAAATTACACAGATTAGAGGATACCAATACGGGTCAAGTTCATGTGTGTGAAAGAGTGACAGACAGTTTATTGATGGAAAGTGGATGCAGACAAGAAAAGCAAAGGAAAGCTTACACACACCTCTCAACTTGAAGCTGTAGCTGCCCTAGTTCCCTTGAAGCAGCAGGCAGTGGCTCAGGGGTCATTGGCTGGACATAGAAAGCTGCCTTATACTAAGTCAGACCATGGGTCCATTTAGCCCAGGATTGTCAACACCAACTGGCAGCCATGCCTCTCCAGGGTTTCAGGTGGGATTCTTCCCTTGCCCTACCTGGAGAAGCTGGGGATCGAACCTGGGACCTTCTGCATGCAAAGCATGCGCTCTACCACACTGAGCTATGGCCCCTTCCTACTGAGCAGGTAGTTGTTCTTAAATGGATATTGTATTTATAACCTGTTTTTATGGTTTTTATGGTTTTAAATTTTGTATATCTTTTTTTTTTTAACATTCAATGCTTTTAATTTTTGTAAACCAACCAGAGAGCTTCGGCTATGGGGCGGTATATAAATGCAATAAATAATAATAATAGTAATAAGCCTTCCCCCTTTCACATGAGAACCTGAGAGCAAGACAGGGGTGTTTGTGTGAGCTTTTCTTTTCTTGTCTACACCCCACTTCTATCAATAAACTGCACATCATTCTTCCACACAACCGGACTGGAGTCATATTGGTATCCTCAGATCTGTTTAGTGTGAGTTCTGAGTGGATCAGGCCCCAAGCTTAAGACACAGTGGATAAGTATGCTCCTGACGTCTCCTGCCCAATAGTCCTGTCCCATTTGGGCCACTTCAGTGGTAGGACTTTGCCAGCAGAACAGCTCTGCTGGCAGACTCTTCTTCCTGCTGGCATAGCTATCACGTTGCACTAGAATTGTGGGGATTCTACCAAACCCAATAGCCCTACAGTTGATGTAAGAGCAGGACAGGATTGCAGCCTAAACCCACATATGGAAAAAAACATTTTGCTAAAACACAAAAATATATACCCTCAATTAAGATGCATTCATGTGATCCAGCAGACAACATCTCTCCCCTACCACCTTATTTTGGTATATATATATATATATATATATATATATATATATGCAGTTGATTATCTTTCAAACAATTTCCCTTCCATCTCATGATAAGAGCGGTGGAGAATGTCTTCCAGCCAAAGGGCCAAGTTCAGTTTCGCAGAAGGTCTTGGGGGCCACGTTCCAGTGCTGGGTGGCCCCAAAGACAAAGCAGGTGTAGCCAGAAATTAAGAAAACCCACCCTATTGTAGCTTAAATGTATTATTGCTAGCAACTGAGCCTTAGGAAAGGCATTTCAACCTGTTAAAATGGGTGGGTGGGTGGGTGGGTGAGAACTACACAAAAGCCAGAAAACTACCAAATGACCAGTGGTTGGGGTTAAATAGGGTGGGGCCAGGTAAAGGGGTGGGGCCATCTGGGGACCTTTGGAGGTCTGGATTTGGCCCATGGGCTTGAGGTTCTCCACCCCTGCATTACAACAACCACTCTGCATCAAGCAAAGAGAGAGTCTGTTGATAGGTGATACAGCAGGGAGCATCTTAGGGGCTTTCTATAGGACGGCACATTGGTGCCGTGAGCCTCAGAGTAGGAGCCACTGCTGCCGCCCCATTTGAGTCATTCCATACTCTGCCGTGGTGCTGCATGAGTGCCACTCCCCTCGTTTTTCCCCACCTGGAGCTTTCCCCAATGCCATTTGTTCCTCCTGACGCCGGAGGATGCACGGAGGTGTTCCAGCAGCCATTTGGCCTGCTGGCCCACCCCATCCTCCCTGTCCGGGCAAATGACAACCAATCAGGGTGCACCATTGGCCCAGCCATGACTCTGCTGCAATTCTGGAGCAAGGCGACAGATGGAGATGCACTATCATTTCCTTGCTCCACAGAAAAAAGTTGGGAAAAGTCGCTGACTTTTTTATTCTGGAATATCGGGGGAAAGCCCTGGGATGGCACTGCAGTGACTTCTGTGCCATATAAATAACACAGCGCCACTGTGGAGTTACCCCAGGGTTTTCCCCATGTATATGCACCCCCGTAGAAGAAGCATTCCTTCCAGTGAAAGTTGCCTACCACTTTATTTTTTGGTACATCAACTTAAAGAACATGCTGCTGCTGAAATAAAGTGATTTCCTTGATTTGATCAGAAGAGCCTTTATTTCAGTGTTCCCCAACCTGGATCCCTTCAGACTTTTTGACTACAAATCCCAGAAGCCCTGTCCATTGGCCATGGTGGCTGGGCCTGATGGGAGTTGGTCCAAAACATCCAAAGGGCATCAGGTTAGGGAAGGATGCTTTAAATAATCTCACCAGTGAAATGACCCGAGAGGATGGCACTAGGTTTTGTTTTTCAAATAAATACTTGACTTGGAAATTGTATAAACCCAATTCATTTACATCTGATGAAGAAAAATTCATTTATGTCTGATGAAGAAAAATACGATTTGGAGATTTTAATACAAGGGGAAGAAGCTTGCAAAACTGTAATACAACTTGAGATTGCGTCCTAGTGATTCTGCTATTTTTCCCCCAAAGAGATTTTCCTTCATATAAATGTGTTTAGGAGATGGAGGTTTCATGCACCAGAAAATGTAAAGTGACTATCTTCTGCACACTAACTCTGGCAAAAGCCCTATTGAACACTATGGGATTTACTTCCATGTAGAATAGGGATTGGGCTACACTCTGGCTTGTACATTCAGCTGCAATCCAAGTGTATGTAGCTGCTTCCTAAAACAGCTATTTCTTAACAAATGCATTTTAACCAAATACATTCTGCTCTCACAGTTCACATTTGCAAACTCAAGCAAACACTTCATGCATCTGATGAAATGGTTATAGCTCACAAAAGCTTAGGCCAGAATAAATTGTTAACCTTCAAGTTGCCACAAGACTCTTAGTTGTCTTTGCTGCAACAGACCAGTATGGAGATCCCTCTGAATTATAAAACCTCTACTAAGCATGATGACACTTAGGAGAGAGATATGCAACTGCTAGGGAAATAGAAACACAAAAACCCAGAGCCCATGCAGCTCACAGCACCAAAAGCAGCCTTTGAACAATTAATAAGCAAAAGAAAAAAAAAAGACTTATCTACACAGAAATGGAATTGCATGTCTATTGCTAATGTATTTCAATGGCACACATAATCCATCCTCCAAAATAGCATTTACTTGGATGCAAATCATATTCATTTTTCTTCCAGTCCAGCTGCAACTATGTGGGTATGTTTCAGTTGTACATCGGAGAGAGACACACACAGAGAGAGCCCAATCCTGCAACATGTTTATCTCCAAAAGTCTCACCATGTTTGGTAGCATTTACTTCCTGATTTAATTTTATAGTATAACCATGTTACCCTTCTGTTTACAAATCCAAGGGTTAAGTATAGCAGCCATGTAGCCTGTTTCAGTTGTTCAGATATTTTAATTGGCTCATGCTAATTAATTAAACTACCTGAACAACTAAAACAGGCTGTTTGGCTGCTACTCTACCCTTGAACTCCTGATTTAGGTGTGTTTAGTCTACTCAACTGAACTATTAGATGATATAAAAAACATTTATACAACACAACATTGATTTTTTAATATTGAAATTAAACCAGTTTAACAGTTAAAGTGAATGCTAACTTGTTTAACACCCCCAAGAGACAAGTTATTTCATATACTTAGGGTGAAATCCTATGTATGTTCAGACAGAAAAAAGTAGGGGTGTGCACGGACCCCCCGGATCGGATCGGGACCCGGATCGGGACCTCCAATTTTGTCCCGGACCGGTTCGGACAAAATCGGAGGCCCCCCGGACCGGATCGAGTCCGATCCCGACCCAAAAATCGTACATTTTTGGATCGGCCGCCATTTTTTTCCCCATAGACTTGCATTGCAATGCAAGTCTATGGGGAAAAAATGGCGGCGGGTGGGTAAGGGGGGGCCTAACTCCCTCCCCCCCCCCGGGGCCGTCCGCTGTGGACGGCCCCGGCAGGTAAGCCCCCTCCCCCGCGCTCCCTACCCCCCCTGGGGCCGCCCGCTTCCATCCGCTGGCGCCCGCGGGCGCCAGTGGATAGAAGCGGACGGCTCCGGGGGGGGTAAGCCCCCTTCCCCGCCACTGCTTACCTTCTTGGCCCGTCCGCTCCCGTCCGGCGCCGGCGGCTACTTCCAGCGGGCTCCGCGGCCTACTCTCGAGTAGCGCGCCGGGTGATGACATCACCTGGCGCGCCACCCTGGAGCAGGCCGCGGAGCCTGCTGGGAGTAGTAGGCGCCGGCGCCGGACGGGAGCCGCCGGGCCGGGCAGGTAAGGGCTCCCCTCCCCCCTCCCCCCTCCGCGCGCCCCCTCCTCCCCTCCACGCACCCCCTCCTTACCTTCCCTGCCCGGCGGCTCCCGGCTGGCGCCGGCGCCTACTACTTCCAGCAGGCTCCGCGGCCTGCTCTAGAGTAGCGCGCCGGGTGATGACATCACCCGGCGTGCCACCCTAGAGCAGGCCGCGGAGCCTGCTGGGAGTAGTAGGCGCCGGCGCCGGACGGGAGCCGCCGGGCCGGGCAGGTAAGGGCTCCCCTCCCCCCTCCCCCCTCCGCGCGCCCCCTCCTCCCCTCCACGCACCCCCTCCTTACCTTCCCTGCCCGGCGGCTCCCGGCCGGCGCCGGCGCCTACTACTTCCAGCAGGCTCCGCGGCCTGCTCTAGAGTAGCGCGCCGGGTGATGACATCACCCGGCGCGCCACCCTAGAGCAGGCCGCGGAGCCTGCTGGGAGTAGTAGGCACCGGCGCCGGACGGGAGCCGCCGGGCTGGGAAGGTAAGGGCCCCCCTCCCCCCTCCGCGCGCCCCCTCCTCCCCTCCACGCACCCCCTCCTTACCTTTCCGGCCCGGCGGCTCCCGGCCGGCGCCGGCGCCTACTACTACCAGCAGGCTCCGCGGCCTGCTCTAGAGTAGCGCGCCGGGTGATGACATCACCCGGCGCGCCACCCTAGAGCAGGCCGCGGAGCCTGCTAGTAGTAGTAGGCACCGGCGCCGGACGGGAGCCACCGGGCCGAGAAGGTAAGCGCCCCCCTCCTCCCCCCCCCGCTGTCCACTTTCATCGGCGGGCGCCCGCTGGCGCCCGCCAATGGAAGCGGCGGTGGGCGCCAGTGGGCGCCCGCCGATCCGCCGATCCGCCGAACCGGTTCGGAGCTTTTTCGGACCGGTTCGGATTGGATCGGCCGATCCAGCTGCGGGATCGGAAATCGGATAATTTATCCGATTTCCCACTGGACCGGACTCGGATCGTGGATCGGGTCCGATCCAGTGCACATCCCTAGAAAAAAGTTCAACAACTTTTCTCTCTCCAGACTTGTATAGGACTACATCTAAGTTGATCACCTGTACTTTAAACTGATTGTGTTCTAATTCAATAACAATTTGGATATCAACCCAAAACATAAAGCCACACTACAGGAAGTAGTTGATTTTTGTGCTGCATTTTATTCCTTTAGCTCAGTGTAAACCACCCAAAGAACTTTTGATATTGGGTGGAGAATAACAAACAAACAGTGACACATGCAAGAAGAGATGTATAAAAAGCCTGCTCAATTCAGTCCTTCAATATTGACACGGTGTAACAAGTCTGCTAGACTCAATTGAAATATTGGCATTGACCTTTAAAAACAAATAAACAAAAATAAAAATGGTTGGGAAAGGCAATATAAATGAGCAATATCAGGTATGTTATACTTTCAATTAATTTGATCTCTGGTAACTCTGAAAATGAGACTAAGTTAGTGAAAGTTGGCGGTTATGTTCAAAATTGGTGGTTAATGAAAAGTTGGCAAATGAATTGCTCTGTTGTAAATTGATTTTTTTTAAAGTTAAATACCTTTTTGATAGGGATGGAGGTGTAAGCAAAGCCAACTTTTCTTATTATTTTGTAATCTTCATCATTAAACAGAAACTTCACCATTTCCACTTTCATATCAGACCTGGACTGACCAACAACTCCCAACATGTATACAAATTTAAGCCTAATAGTCCCATAGAATTACATATGCAACCCATTTCTACCTGTTTACTAAAGCGAATTAGTGTTCTGGGAGTGGCTCCCAAATCACTGGACAGAAGATTGCAGGGTGTGCAATTTACACTACCTAATTGAGAATCCCATTGAAACAATGGGACTTACATCTGTGTAAACATGCAGAGGATCTGTCAGTACATTTACTGATTAAATCCTGCAGCCCCTAAATTTGGAATCAAAACCGAATGGGAAATCCATGGGATTCCCTGTGGTGCAAAAGAGAGTAAAATCCAATGCAGATGTGGCACAAGCTGTTTAGTAGAGAAAGTTGTTGTAGTAAATCTGTATGCAAAACTTAACATTTTCTTGCTTTTTGAATTAAAGTTTGAAAAATACTTTCCTCCAACAAGGTGGGAGAACTGGACATTACTTAGAACTGCGATCCTGAATGCTATTAAGCAACAATTGTCCTAATCCAGAAGCTTTACTTATTTACTTCAGTGGGCTACTCAGAGTAAGGGCTTTCAAAATTCTAGAGCCTTCACCTTGAATTGGCAAGAGGTGTGGAGAAGGGACCTAATTCTGCTTTGTTCTTTGGATAAAGATAAGCGATGGCTCAAAAAATGTGCCCCTCAACCAAAAAATGAAGTGTTGAAGTCAATTTTAAAAGGGCTCCAAGAAAGAACATAAACCCAAATAAAGTGACGTTTCAGAAACCAGATCAAGACTGATTTTTTTAGCCAGGTGTCAGCCTAGAAGAAAGTTTGCCTGACTCAAATCGTTGTTGTTGCTGTTGTTGTTTTAGTGTGAATTAAAAGCGAAGAGAAGCAGGCTTTGACTACGCCATTCCTGGGAGATTTTGAGTGTCTGGGATGATGGATACCATAGGGCGGGTGGAGGGTGGGGAAGAGAGATTTGTTTGGGTGAAGAAGGCGAATTAGGAGCCCAAGAGTCTGTTCAAATCTAAACTCATTTACCCCAATAAATTACTTTTAAAGGCGCAGTGGCTGTAAATCTGCTCACCTAATTTAAACACAAACAAGCGTCAGGATTGAAACCAGCACAACATGGATACTGGAGAGAGAAAGAGGACAGATATCACTGTCGGGGAGAGAACGACATGCAAAGAACTACTGCTATTATTGTAGTCCTGCGGAGAAAGTGCTACCTCATCAGTATTTCTGCCTCTTGTATGTCACATAATATGAATTCAGAAGGCTATTCACCAACCCAGCTTTGAAAAGGCACAATAAAAGCAATTCCCTTCTTAATTTTTCAAGGAAACACTAGGGAACAGAGTAGTTAAAAAAAAAAAAGCAATTGTTCCCAGTAAGACTGAGGATTACTTTTGCCAGCTCCAGGTAGCTAACACAATAGTATTCCAAGCATTTTGTATGCACTTACTTTGGAGTAAACCCACTGAATAAATGGAATTTACTTTTAAGTAAAGATTGGGCTGTTTCTTGCAGGAATTTTTGCAGAAGTTGACAACAAAAATACTGAGGACTAGCCCCTGTACTGTAGAATTGCAAATATTTCCTTGTATGCATTTCGAGTTATGGTTCTAACTCAAAGACTAGTGCTTGAAGTCATCAGAACTCTTCTAACAGTCACAATACAAACAAGACCTCCATTTTGAAAATATATTCTTTGAAATCGGCAGATGGTTTTCAGCCCGCCAAGCTTTTAAGTTGTCATCTATCCCAAGAATAAGAAGTTGTTCTATTTTTAATCTGCCTGCTGAAAACTTCTCTTCCATGGCACATGCCCTATTTTTCACATTGATATGTGTTTGACAGGTGACAGCTAACAAAACCCCAATTCTGGGGAAGTGAAAAGCCATATTACTGCCACCCCTCCAAAGACATGCCTAGGATTGCAGTAGGAAGCGGTTAAATTGCCCTGCCAACCTGGCTAACTTCCCGCACTTGAACCAAAATGATTTAGTCCCGAGACCTGCGACAATGACATGCTTAAACTATTGCGCTAGTCCTTTTGATGCCAACAGAAGTTTTTCCCTCAGTTGTAGGGAGAGATTTGAACGATTTAACAGATGGTGGAAAGCACACTGTAGTGCAGTTCATGTAATAGGTGTGTGGACATGTCTCCTACCCTTCGCCCCTCCAACAAAGCAAGGCCAAAGTTTTGACAGAGATCAGAATTTGACCCAAACAATTCTTTCCTGTTTCAGCTGGTCTTAACAGATTTCATAGTGAGCAAAGGATCTAAGGACATTTTAAGCTAACGGGGCATAATATCTAGGTATGCACACTTGGCACACTCCATTCCCAGTTCAAATCTCAAAAGCCAGAAACTCCAAGGCAAACTTCGCCATAAGCCTGCTGCATCAATGGACCTTTGCTTCCAAGTAAGTGGAACTAACGGCCTACTGATGTTGTGGGCTCCCTGTCGCTGGAGATACCTGCAAAGGGTGCTTCAAACTGGATTCCTGCACTGAGCAGTATTGCTCTCTAGTCCAGTGATGGCGAACCTATGACACGTGTGTCAGCACTGACACGTGTAGCCATTTCTGATGACACGCGGTGGCGGTGGAGGAGCCCGGGAAGCGGACGCCCCTGCAGGTAAGCACGAAGGGGGGCACTTACCTGCTGGGGCGGCTGCTTCCCGGGCTCCTCCACCGCCTTCGCCACCAGGCTCGTAAGGCCAGAGGCCACGCGGAAGAGGCGGGAGAGGGCCAGCTACGTCACTTCCGGATCCGGCCCTCTCCCGCCTCTTCCGCATGGGCGGCGACGGAGGACCCCGCGCGGGCGGCGGGAACCCGGCGGTAGGTCCAGGCTCGTTTTGGGGGGGGTTGGCTTGGTGGGAGGGGTGTTTTGGGGGGGGCGGGGGGGGGACCGGGATTTTGATTTTTTAAGTCTGGTCACCCTACCGCATGCCGAGAAGGATGTTTCATCCTCGAGTAGCCGAGGATGAAACATTTGCTGCTCCTGAGGATGAAACATTTGTGACTAGAGTCTTAGAGTTAGACTATAATGTTTTTTCCTCAAAGTGACACACCACCCGAGTTATGCTCAGTTTTTTGGCGAAGTTTGACACACCAAGCTCAAAAGGTTGCCCATCACTGCTCTAGTCAATCGCAAGATGCATTTAAGAATCCACATTTGAGTCATGAGAAACTTTATGGTATATCCTTCCAAGTTTCTTTGCATAGGAAAACTGAACCCAGTAACCAGGCATGTTCCAGGGACTTCAGCAACAAAGCCACTTTGCAGAACAGTACCCCATGCATTCACGTGCATGCAAACACGCACACACACTTCTGCACATCCCAGACTTAGGTTGCATTCAGACAACACATTAGTCAATGGTGGGTTGAGTAGCCAACTCACAGTTGGTTATTCCAACATATTCCTACACAACTGTGGGTGGTTGGGCTGGCATTGAGTGGACTAATAGTCAACCCAGCATTTGACTGACACAGCCCCTGACCCTCTCCCCACCCTCCCTCCTCCCTCAGTCCTCCCAGTTCTATCCCAGCAGCCTCTGCAAGTTGTACCAGTTGTAGCAGAGCGGCAGCCGCTGCTTTGGTCGCTCTTGCCGCCTGCCTCTATGGGCTTGTGTTTTAACCCACTCACCACACGCCATTAACACACTCACCCCTCCACACAACACTTAAACAACTGGCTTCGAGCTAAACAACTTGCAAGCCAGTTGTTTCTCTTAGTTGCTTATTTGGGTGGAACAGCATACCGTCAGTAGTTTGTGAGCGGTGTGTTACCCTCCACACAACACAAGAAGCAACACAACTGATGATCCCCCCCCCCAGTTGCTTAATGTGTTGTCCGAATGCAGCCTCTGTGTTTGATCCAAATGTAGGCCACTTCCAGGCTTTTATAGTGCCATCAACCTGTCTCATTCACAGAATTTTACAGGTCGTCCAGATGATATCATCTACAGTGCATAACCTCTTATTCCCCCCCCCCCCACTTTTCTTTTGTCTTACCACAGAAGATACAGGAAGGAAAAGATAGAATAGCTGCAAAATACCTTCTCACTGGTAGTACCAAGAACCCTCAGTCTGGGAGCACTTAGTTATGCCTAGGATCAGCCCACTGAAATCACTGGGCCTTAAATTACTCTTTACTAATTTAAGCTAATTGATGGGAGATTCAGGACAAATAAAAGGAAGGACATCTTCATAGAGTACATAGTTAAATTATGGGATTCATTCCCACAAGATGTAGTGGTGACCACCAATTTGGATGGCTTTAAAAGGGGGCTGGATAAATTCCTGGCGGAGAAGACTATCACTGGCTACTAGCCTTGATGGTTATGTGCTACCTCCAGTATCGGAGGCAGCAAGCCTATATACACCAGTTGCTGGGGAACATGGGTGGTGGGGTGGTGTCCCCCTTGTGGGTTCCTGATTGACAGCTGGTTGGCCACTGTGTGAACAGAGTGCTGGACTAGATGGACCCTTGGCCTGATCCAGCATGGTACTTATTATGTTCTAAGCCCCATTGCTTTCAATGGGTCTCAGTTAGTTTTAACTAATTTAATTCCCATTGATTTCAATGGGTCTCCTTTAAGTATGTCTAACTCTGGCTCTAACCCCTGATCTTTACAGTTATCTAGCCCTCATTGTTATGGAAATCACCTTCTTACGTTAAGGCAGCATTTACTAAAGATCCGAACGTGATAGGGGTATTTAGTTATTTATTACAATTCTATGCCACCCATCAAAATTCTTATGGCTTAGGGCAGACACGACTGTTATTTACCTGACTCCCAACTCACTGACTAATATTCTGTGATTGCTATATACTTCATTCACCTCTTTAACACCACCATTTACATAGCATTCGCAATACTATGTCCAATGGACCATAATCCAATCATGGAGACTTTGTAGGAATGTATGACTGTGTGGACACCCATATAAGATCAAACCATTGTCCAAACACTTAAAGTAATAGCCATCAATCTAGCCCAGCCCCATTTTCAACAGCGCCCAGTCATGATGCCTTCATGACGCCTTCATGACTTCAGTAGGCTTTGTAGAAGCAACAGGTAATCAGAGATTCTGAATAGTGGAGGTTCAATTTTGCCATCATGGCTAATACATATCAATAGACTTGCCCTCCATAACCAAACTGATGCACCCAGAGACCACTGGAGTTGCAGCATCTTAGAGAATTCTCTTTAGACACTTACGACTTCCAGCAAACTTTGAGGGGAACAATGACAAAGGGGCCCAATGCTGGTTTCAACATATATAGCATAGAGATGTCTTTAGAGTAGACTATACCCATTCTTTTGGCTCAAAAAAGCTGTGCAAAATCTTCCAGGTGTGGGGTTTTGCTTGAGATAAATTCAGAGTAGAGACTGATTGAACCCCCCTCCCCACCAAAAAGAGAGAGTATTGAACATGGTATGATGCAGGAAATGTGGTGTGCCCACTTCTCTGGTATTTCCATCATAAGACTTCGCAGGGGCCTGCTGCATCAAAAACCTGCGTTTTACAGCAGGTGACAGCAGGATAAAAGAAACAGGTGAACATGCCTCCATCATACCACCTTCAGCTCTGGAAAGTGAAGATCCAAGGCCTAAAGTCCTTAGTTTCAGAGATTCACACCAGAGTGGGTGGCTTCTAATGTTGATACACTACATACCAAAGGTGGGTCTCCGGCCAGAGAAGGTCCCCTGTCGCGTCTGGAGGCTATGCAAGACGCTGCTCTCAAAGTGCCCCGCAGTCCAAGATGGCGGCATCTCTGCAGGGCTGACATAAGCACCTGGGTAAGGACTGGAGTAGGATCCATTGACGGAACGCACCAGAGTGTTGCCGTACTGGTCACGTCCCCCGGCACCTAGTAATAGTGGGCTCTGGTAGCCTCCATCCCGTCCGGCACTGCCACCACCAGGCGGGCTGTGGGAGTAGGAGAAACTCGAGGGTGGGTGGGGACTGCTGGCATTGAAGTGTGACGCCTCGCCACCTGTGGTCTGTGCCCATCCTGGGTGGCTGAGCGGGTGGCCCTGATGGGCAGGTTCACAACTCTGCAGGTAAGGCAGGCTCTGGAGCATCGAGGGCACCCGGCTTGTGGGCACGTACACCGCTGGGCTTGCTGGCGAGTGCAGGAAATTGCTGGAGTCATGGGAGTATGCTGACTGGCCAGGGTTGGGAGCAAGAGCTAAGCTCTGGTACATTTTATATCCTTTGAAGCAGGGGCCGAGAGAGCAAAGGAGCAGCCGCTGGGGCACAATGGAGGCAAGCCAAGAGGTTTGAGGGCAAAGGGCGGAGGTGGGACATGAAGCGCTGGGCTAATCCTCTCAAGCCCTTGGAAACCCCGGCAGCTTTTCAAGCACCTGAAAACAAAGAGTGGAGAAATAAGGACAGGCGCTCAGCCCTGTGCCCACCCTCTGCTCACGGTATATGTAATGTCAGGAGGCCTGGGTTTTGTTTTGCGTTATACTTCCTCCACTCCTGGGTTTTAACAGCAGCTTGCCATACCAAAACTAAACAAATGAATGAATGAATGAAGAAATAAATAAATATCAGCTGGTTGGTGAAACTTTTCCTGGCTAAACTTCTTAAGTTTCATCCCCCACCACCCAGAACACATATCTGTATCTCATCCTTCCTCCAAAGTGGTCAAGGCCATTTACATGGAGTTAGCTTGTTGTATGTTTTAGTTGTTCATTTAGGAAATCCATAAGACAACTTTCAACATAAACTCCTTAAGGCAGCTGAGCATGCAGGTAAGGGATAAAAGCTGTACAACTGGAACTATACGACATAATTTCTTCACAACATCCAGGGAGCTTTATTATTTTTCTCTCTCTCTGAATCCAGGGCTCTGCACCTGAATTCTTTCATAGTATTCCTCTATAGTCTATGTGAAGCTCTGGATGCCAGCCCTAGTAACAGATGATTGAAGCAGTTCTAAAGCACACTTCCTCAAAATAAAAAGCCAACAGAAGACACATCCTTCAGTTCACACTAATTAGTCAAACAACAACACCACACATGATACTGCAGTAGCTGTACCCTACATAACCTACTGAGTCCAATAATGTTTACTCCTTAGTAAGTGTGTATAGGATTGTAGATTCCAATAGATCCAAGCACATTTCCTTGACAGGAAGGCCTTAATTACATTTCCTTAGGGTGGGGTGGGGGCAAACTATGCTCAAATCCACTTACTTTAAAGTAGTCCTATTGCCTTCAGTTGGATTACCCTAGAAGTAGCTGAAGAGCTGCAGTCCCAGGACTCAAGAGAAAATCCATGACATCTGACAGGCATTCACTATGGTTAGGGCTTGTGGATTGAAACAGCTCACCTCAAGTGATATTTGGAGTGCATGTACGAGGTGGGGAGGGATAGTTATGGCTAAAAAGTCATGTGGAACACATTTGCAGGAATCAAGGACAGCATAGAAGCAGTTTAGAACACCGTGTGAACCCATTTGAAAACGAGGAGATCAAGTAAAAAAACTGGCATTTCAGCTCCAAGTGAATTGATCCATCTATTATGTATCAGCTGATATGAAACAACTTCAGCTGGTAACTTATCAAATGAAAAATGTTCATATACTCTTACAAGACATCTGGGGAAGTATGAGAATACATTTCCATGAAAAAGGTCTTCCTAAATTGGATCTAGTAAACTAGAGAAGAGAACATTGGGGCCCTTTGAAGACAAAAATGTGTGTGTGTGTGTGTGTTTTGTATGGGAAAAAAAGAGGAAAAATCGCCACCATCACATTGTGGTAATCTCGTCTAAGTGTATAGAATGAAGCAGGCTAGAAATGAAAGAAAAACAAAGATCTGTAATCCCAACCCTCTGTATGCTTTTTCAGAAGTAAGACCCACTATATCCAATGGGGTTAAATACCTGGCAAAGTGCAATAGGACTGTAGCCCAGTCCCAGACAAATGGGTAAGGCTTGTAGCTTCAGGAATGAAAAAAGAGATCTCCATCACAACTCACAGTTAAATATACAGCACTCTCACCCAAGAGAGGTTGCAATGGCCATTGACTTTGAAAAAGTGATTAGATCCACTGATGGAGGATATGTATGCTGATTAATTAAGAATAAAACAAAACTATGAGCCAGGAATGCGAAGTTGACATCATTTGATCTGGGAAATAACAGTTGCCAAGAACGAACAAGGGAAGGCTTGGTGAACGCCCACAACCATCTTGCTGTTGGATGTAAAATAGACCTTTGGTCTAATCAGGGCCATTATAGTTTCTACCTAGGCACTGTACTGAGAGGTCACCATTTTGTGGATAAAGCAAGAGGATTGTAGATTTAAGTGGGGCCCCTGAAGGTCATTTACATTCAGATTCTAAAAGAGTTAGAATCACATTGGCATTAATGCCCAATAAAGCACATTTTGAGTCATATCGCCAGGTTGTGTCCGGCACTGTACCTCTCTGATCAGGAATGGTGTGCAGCCTAGTTTTGTGCTTTGAACTAAACTGAAAACTTAGCCTATTTAGACCAAAGGTAGCAGTTTAACAGGACACACGGGACAACCTGCACTCATTCAGGCAGCCCAAGTCAAGAGTCAGGATTGTATCCAATGTTAGTCTAATTTAAGTCCCATTCATTTCAGTGGGTCTACTCTAAGTAGGACTTGCATTGGATACAACTCCCAGTTGAGATACAGTGCTAAAAGTGACCACACAGGTGTATCCCCATTATTCTTAATGAACTGGACCTCAGTCCCAATCGCATGGAAGCAAGTCCCAGTTCTGAGAAGACCAGTTGTAATCTGGCCCACTCCAGATGTAGTAATAGATCTCATCTTCTAAAAGCAGTCCTGGTAATATCAACAGCTGGGTCCCAGGTCGGTCTACCCAAAAGTAAGGCCCAATTTTAGTAAGACTTACTCACAAGTAAATGTGCTTAGGGCTGCAATCCTTGCTTGTACACTTACAAAAAAAGGAGCAGTGCTGAATTTTAATGGCCCTTTTCTGCAAAAGGATTCGAAGAAGAAAAAAAACCCAACTCCCGAAAACCTAGTGATTCAGAACCCACTCACCCCCATTTCTCCGAAATACCCTAAAATTATTTAGCCTCCCCTCCCCCACTACAGGGCATTGAGAAAGTGCAATTTCGGGAAAAAAGATTTTACTGATTTGAACTATTTCCCTAGTAGCCAATGGTCAACCTAATGACAATTAAAACTAAATAAATCCAGGCAATAACTTCAACTTGGACTATCAAAGTAGGGAACATTAAATGAACAGCCTTCCAAGCCAGTTACAAAACCTGGTCTCACATATAAAAGCCAAACTTTACCCCCCCCCCCCACCACACACAATTTTTTTTTCACAGCGCATGGGTCGTGTGGTGGCTGAAACGTTGGGCTACAATTTGAGGGACCCGGGTTCGGTTCTCCACTTAGAAACTTTACCGAAGTGACCTCCGGGCAGTCCCTTAACCGAACAGCAAAGAAATGTATGGCAGGGAGAGATTTGCAGCTTGGAAGTCCTCAGAGGAAACACAGGGCAAACTCCGTACCGGCCGATAAATAAAATAAAATAATTGTTGTAAAGCAAAAGTGGGCTTTCAAGGTATTCATCAAGAATCTGCCTTGCAAATTAATGCGACAGTTTAAGAACCATGGACGTTAGGCGCAGCTTTACTTTACGTTCTAGTAAGAAAAAAAAATATGGAATACAAAATACCAGCAATATTTTTTATGTTCGTGTTTTTGGAGAGAAAACACACAAACACACACACGAAAGAACGACACCTATCTACACTACTGCTTTAAAACGGTTTAAAATGGTTTAAAACGATTTATAACAGTTTTGAGAACTGTTGGGGCCCAAGACACACTCCATATACAGTTTTCAAAAAGTTTTCAAAGTGTTTTATCCTGTGTGTGTAGATAGGCTCTTAGTTTCTACTAAAAGCTGACTTCACCCACAGCCGCTCCTTCGAACTTCTATTCGAAAGTAAGCCTACATAACTCAAGGGAGTTTGTTCTTGGTTACAAATTCTCCCATTTCCCCTCTGAAGTTCTTGGGATTTCAAGGTGGCAGCCTTGTTTGGGAGAAAAATTCTGGAGCGAAACCAATTGAAGTTTAAGTCCGGTTAATTGTAAAATCTCGAACAAGAAGTCGTAGCCTGGGGGAAGGAAATGCCCCAGGTTGGTTGGAGAAAGCCCCATTCAATTTGATGGGCTTCCTTCCGAGTAAACACGCACAGAGTCGGGCTGCCTGGTAATAGGAAACAAAATTCGGTTCAGCCCAAGATTTTCAAACACGACCATCAAAAGCCTTCAATCCTGCCCACACTTGGTAGTAAACCCTACCACGATCGGTTAATGTTGAGTCAAGACGCGTTGAGGATCGAGGTAAAAGATCCCATTGCCTTTTAATTTCCTGTATTTTTTTTTTTTTTTCAAAGGAGACGAAGATTTTGTCAGTGCAGTCCTGTGTATCCCGAAGCCATCCCACCACTTTTGAAATTTAATGCCTCTCACTTTCAGGTAAGCGGGTACGGGAATGCAGATTAAAGTCACTTTCTCAGAAATAAAATCCATGCAAGCTAAAATAGGACATAACTGCCCGATTGAGTTTTTTCGTTTGTTGGTTGTTGTTTTTGAGAATCCGAGTGGAAGAGAAGTAGTTCGCTAAACGATGGTGGGGGAAAACGGGTGGATCCCTTGCAAGATCTATTCTGATGGGGAGTGGAAACCATATAGATCTCCCAGACCAACCCTACAGCGACCTTCTTGATAAGAAAGGGGGAAGGGAGGAAAAGACAACCTCTCCTGCATGAGAAAACTATCTGAAAAGATTATGAGTGGGGTTGTTTTTATCCTTTTCGAGATTATATATATATATATATATATATGGGATTTAATCAGCAAACCCGTAAATCACAGAAACGGTTATCAATAGTCGCTCTTTCCAAAGCTAATGGACCCCCGTTCCCCTTCCAGCTTTTCCAAGTGTGGCATTATCTGGCAGATAAGCCCAGCTACAGAACAGATAAGTTTGCTACACAGAGAGGAGCGTGGGGGGGGGGGGGGAGAGAGAGAGAGAGAGAGAGAGAGAAATACAAGTACTTACGGCGTAAGAGACAAGGAAAAAGTCCCATAATGAGGTGGGCCGAAGCAAAAAGAAAAAAAAAAACAGATTTTTTTTAAAAAATAAATACATAAGAAAAAACCCAGAGTGTAACCCCCCACCCCAAAAACAACAACAACAAAAAACGGGGGGGGGGAGAAATCTCGTCCCAAGCCTGAACAGCACTTCGCCCTTCGAAGCGAGGCTGCTTCTGCCCCCCAGCCTTTATCTCTGATAGCCCTGATAGCTGCTTTTGACCCAGCTCGCCTTCCGCGCCTCCTCTCTCGCCTAATCTCGGCCTTAAAGTGATCCCCTTCATCTAGGGCTCGGCCTCTTTACGGCAGGAGCTGGGGGCTGGGTCACGTGACAGGCTCCCTCTTCTCCCCACCGTCCACGCCTGGCAAGCAAGAGGCTGGGTGTATTGCAAACTTGGGTGGCTACCACACAAAGCCCCCCTCCCTTCCCTGGGGAATTAGGGGCAGGCGAAAATAATAATAATAATAATAATAATAAATAATAATAATTTATTTCTTACCCGCCTCTCCCTCCGGGATCGAGGCGGGGAACAGCATCATGCAGACAATATCAAATACATGAAACTGTTGATTAAAAGCATATAAATGAATACATTATTAAAATCCAGCAGGTCTTAAAAGTCGACTGGGTAGGTCTGCCGGAAGAGATCAGCCTTTATAGGTAGGATGCCCCAAACCCAGAGTCACAAAGGGACTCCCCTCCCCACAATTTTTAAAGGCAATCGGTTCTCCGCTTTTCTTTTGAATTCTCTCCTCCCCCCCCCCCTCACCTTTTTTGAAATTCCGTTTTTCTTTCCTTTTCAGGAAGGGTTGCTTGTCAAACTGGAGGACCGGTATAGACCATGGCGTGGGGGCGGTTCATTATTAGAGCGAGTTGCGGATCAGAACGATTCTCTCCCCCACCCAGCTCAAAGTGACCGATTTTACAGCGCGCCTACCCGTGAGGAAGTCCCGCTGAACTCAATGGGACTTGCTTCAGAGTAGACACTGGTAGGGGCGCCCTGATTTCGGTTCTTTCTCCTTGAGGCTATAACCCTTATGCACTCTCACCGGGGAGTGAGCCCCATGCAGGGGGACTTCCTTCTTGAGATAAACGTGCTTTGGATCGGGCCACATCTACGATATATTGGAAATCCCGTTGACATCAAGGGGACATTTACAGTGGAATCAGATACATGTCTACTCAAAAGTAAGCCATGGTTTTCAATGGGGTTTACTCCCAAGTAAATGTGCATAGGATTGCAGCCTTCCTCTTCTCCCTTTTGTGACTCTTAAGTGTATCTAGGATCGGGGCCTTAATTTTTTTGCCTTTTCTTTACGGTTTTATATTAATCCATCCTTCTAGATATTCTGTATATCTCTTATCTGTTTGGGATATGCAATAGAATGGGGCTGGTTTAGTATATTTACTGCACAATTCTAGGCATATCTACTCGGAAGTAAATTCCAGTGTATTACACGCGGCTTGCTCCCAGGCAAGTATCCATAGGATTGCCCTATATATGCTGCTTCTCCAAATGCTTCACAGTCCGACTTGCTTTGCGTTAAAACAAAACAAAACCCGAGTCGAGTCGAGTTAAACTGTAAATCGGTTTCAATTGTGAGTCAACACAATTCCTACGATCCATTTGAAGCCTTAAAAAAAAAAAGACTATAAAATAGGGTCGAATTTTACTCCTGGGAAAATAACATAAAATGCTGGGCAGAGAGAGCCTTTTAAACTCGAGCTTTATTGTCATATTACACACATATCCAGATGAAATGTTCCTGTTCAATATTCGATCCGGGGTGAACGCGGTTCTTCCTTCTTGAAGTCTCATTTGCGAGTGTTTTATAAGTGTAAGCGTGTGTGTATGTGTGGAATCTGGCACTACTAGCCAAAACTGAAATCTGTGCTTTCTTTCACCTCATCACCTTTCTCTTACTGCCCTAACCCTGAACCAGCAATTCTGGGAATGTTGAAACTGACCCAATGCTCGGTCGCTCCGCGCCACGTCCGTGAGTAGCGTGTCAATTTCTCCAAACAGCCGTAATCCTGGTGGAACCGAGCGCGGTCGAAATTCGGAGCCCCTGAAAGACTCCTTCTATTTAGATGTCAAAGGGGGGAGGGGAGATGGGAAATGGTTTCTTCTCCTTTTTTTGGGAACCAGATGGCATTCAAAAATAATATAAAATATAAAATAAAATCAATAAAATCTGTTATTATTAGTAGTAGTAACTGGAATACAGTTTACTTCATTTGTTTATATTTTCCTTTCTGACTAAAACCACTCTGAAAGAAGTTCTAGAACTATGAGAATGGACCCGATCCTTGGAGATCTTTTAACAGTCTGATTCTGCCTAAGTTTATGCGGAGGTAATAGTCCAATCTTATGCGTGTCTACACAGAAGTAAGCCCCATGGAGTTTAATGCAGCGTGCTGCTACCCCCCTCCCAAAAGCGTGCATAGAGGTTGCAGCCTTAACCTAATCCTGACCGTGTTTTCTCGGAAATCGGTGGATTCAACTGTAGTATTAAGACAGTTTGTAAAACTAAAGCACACCGACTCAGGAGCAAGGCCCATTGGGACCTGGGAGTAAACTAGCAGAGGAAGACACAATAAGCAACTGGGGGAAACAATGTCAGTTGTATTGACTATCGTGTCATCCGAATGCTGCCATAGTCAACTCAGCGCTGATCCTAATCCACACCACAGTTGACTATTTATTACCATGTTGTGTGGGGAGTACCCCCTAGATGAACAACTGTAAAGTTGATTATTACCCCACCATTGACTATTGTGTTGTCCGAATTCAGCCATTGTTTTACACCGGAATGAGTAAGGGAACTGAGGTTGTGTGAGTCAGCAACCACAAAACAGGATCACACTGCTGATAAATACATTAACAGCCCAAACCTATACATGTCTATTCAGAAATAAACCTCCTTGAGTTCCTCCCAGGTACTTGAAAATAGGCTTGTAGACTGTGTTGATGAGACTTACATCTATATAAATATGTACCGGACTGAGGAGGACCCTTCTCTGATTTCAATCCCAATTCTGACTTGGCATATCAATGAGAACTAGCCCCTTGAGTCCTCAGTGAACCGATTGCGGAGTGCAGCCTGGGCAGGCCTTAATGCTTAAGGGTGCAATCCTGGGCACGTTTAGATAGACAAAACTCCTACAGCTCCCAGCCAGCATGGATGGCTGGAAGATGCTGCGAGTTGTAGGGCTTCTAATGTCTAAATATGGTGTCCGAAGTGGTCTAGACACATAGATACCTGTTGCAGTTTCATAACGAAGTAGTAGAAGAAACCCTTAAGTGTAAAAGGACAATTGGTTTTCCCTGCAGAATGATTAAAAAACACACGACCGAATTAATTCGAGCCGCCTCTATTGCTAAAAGGGAACGGCAATCGGACAGGACTTAAAAGGAGGCCGTGTTTTCTCACTCCAGAGCATCCCCTTCTACCCATCCTGGGTCCAGTGGACGTGACCCGACCAATCTACACCAAGCAGGATACAACACGTTGAAAACGTTTTGAAAACCATATATGGAGCGTGTCCTGGGCCCCAACAGTTATCACTACTGTTATAAACTGTTTTAAAGCAGCAGTGTAGATCCTGCCCTGGACTTCCCAAGAGTGCATCGCTTGTACAAAAGCAACACCGCGATTTTAATCCATAGGAGTTTCGCCAGCCTCGGTGGCCTCCAGAAGCCCAATGGGATAATATCATTTTTGCCTAGTTTCAATCATCTGCCACATATTAGGCAGCCCGGATGGTCCTGATGGTCAGGACTTAGAGAAAAGTGGGGCTCACTCTGGATCCAAGTTAGAGGATTTGGATTTAACTCCTTTGTGGATTAGGCTGTTTGTTCTTGCTGAGACATTTTGTCCCCCCCGTGACTCAACTGAAATGCATCCATCTCAAAACCTCCGCTCCCAGCCCTGGATTTTATTTTTTTTTAAAAAAAAAATTCGGACTCAGCCTGATCGAAAATATGCGGGGTCTTTCTTTTCTCGACCCCTTGGCTTCACCGAGCAAACCCGGGAACTCAGCGCTGCTTCAGCGTCCCAGGCAAAAGAGATGAAGGCTTCTCTCCAGCACCTCAGTTTAGAGCCACCTAAATCAAGTAGAGGGAGAGACCATCCAACTAAAAGATCTCCTGACCGATGACGCCATTTTTCTCTGCTTTTAACAATTATGTCCGGCAGATGTTCAACAGGTGTTGCTTTCCTCGGAGCGGAAATGCAGTCACGTCTACTGAACGGCTACCTGACACAGCAGGGCAGGGAAGTAGTAAGGCATCCCTAATTTGACTGTTTTGGGCAAAACATAACACCCCCTCACCTGAACTATAGGTCTACCTCAATATTGCCTACGTACTTGTATTGGTGCTGTATTATTCTTTTCTCTTCCACTGACTTTAAAGTATATTGTTATTGTTAATAATAATAATAATAATGTGTTAATAAAATTATTAATATATTTATTGTTATTGCTAATTTATTGTTATTATTAAAATGGGCACTGCCTTGGAAGTTTGTCATGATGGAAAAATGAGGCATGAATATTCAACTAAGGCTGCAGTCCTTTGCTCACTTACCTGAGAGTAAGCCCCATTGAGCTCACTGGGGCATACTTCTGAGTAGAGGTTTGCAGTGGAACCATGCAAAAGCTATGCATATTTACTCAGAAGTAAGCCTCGCTATGGGATAGCAATCCAACTAATCTATTCGTGTGTGTTAGTTAAAGGTGATTTGCTGAGACTGCATTAAAAAGTCCTGGCTTTATTTTTCTGTTTTCTGAAATCAGGCGATTTGTCTCAATGAGAAGAGAAAATAAAAACTGAAATAAAGAAATGAGAATACCCCAAGATACGTTTTATCCACATATTCTATTCTTAAAATCCCAGAAATTGTTTATAATTCTGCCCACCCCCCCAGTTGTTAAGCATTGAAAGTTTTTCTTCTCTTTTAAAATTATTTTTGAATTTCGAGAAATATTTTATTTAAAAACACACCCTCTGGAAAGAAATAAATGAAAAAACACAACCCAAGGACTATAGACTGGTAGATTTGCCCTCTTCACCATCAACGCTATCATTATAGTATTCAAATGACTGAGTTTGCGCTGTCTTTAGCTATTCTTCCCTGGAGCTTCCAAGTGAGGCCCGAGATTATGTAATTTTAAAACCTGTGTTTCTCCTTTCTGGCCAGCTTGCCTCTTGCAAGGCGGCTTATTTTACATTACTTTTTATTTTAATTCAAAGTATGATTTTTTAAAAACAATCCAAGACATTGATTACATGGAAAATAAACGCCAATAATGGAAAATCCTTTATCTCTTACTTTCTGTCCTCAGTTTCCCTTCTGCTGTCTGCAAAATGGAGAGAAGGGGACCCCCATGAACCTCCAGCCTTTATCGTCAGATAATTTCATTCCTAGATTTTCAGCTTGATCCTATGTGTGCATATTTACTCGGAAGAAGTGTCCATGGAGTTCAGTGGTACTTACACCTAGGTAAGAGCGCAAAGGATCACAGCCCCTAAATACAATGCCAGGACTTCAGAGGTACCCATGAAGTATCTTCTCCCCCGTAATATAATGTCGCAGGTCCTGAGATCCTCCAAGTGGGTAGATGGGAAACAATGTATTTTGCTATTGTCGCTCAGTTAAATCATCAAGGCTGCAATCCTATACCCATTTACCCGAGAGTAAGCCCTATCAACCTCAGTGGGGCTTTACTTCTTAGTAAACATGAAATAAACAGAGCTTAAGTTAACTAACATCAGGCTCTTGGGTGGTATTATAGAAATGTAATTAAAAAAAATATTTGTAAACTGCCCAGAGAGAGTTTTGGCTATGGGGCAGTATATAAATGTAATAAAATAAAATAAAAAATAAAACTCTAGGGCTGCAATTCTATACCCACTTACTTGAGAGTAAGTCCCATGAAAATCAATGGGGCTTACTTCTAAGAAAAAATATTTTGCATAAGTAAAGAAGAGAAGGAGCTGACATTGACAGTCAGGATTTACGAAATGGCACCAGTGGATATACCAATTAAACCTAATTTGCACTGAAGAGTTTTGTCAGTTGCACATTATTATTATCTCTCTTTTCTCACTGGTGGCAGTTTTCCTAGATGGACATGATGGGCTTTGCCAGAACATGTTGTTGTTTATTGATTCAGGAATTTCCTGATTATTGAACATGTTTTAAGTATGACTGCTTTCTGGATATTGGTTATTATTATTATTATTATTATTATTATTAATACAGAGTTAGTCCTTTTTCATTATCACCCAAAGTTATGTTCCAGAGAACAAAGGTAAAATTAGGCTGACTGTATGAAAAGGAGGACAGGGCTCATGTAACTTTAACAGTTGCAGAGAAAAGGGAATTTCAGCCGGCATCATTTGTATGCAGTTAGTACCTGGTGAAATCCCCTCTTCATCACAGCAATTAAAGTTATGCACTATACTAGAGTGACCAGATACAAAATAGGGCAGGGCCCCTGCAGCTTTAACTGTTGTAATGAAGAGGGAATTTCACCAGGAACTAATTGTATACAAATGATAGCGGCTGAAATTCCTTTTTCTCTACAACTGTTGAAGTTACGTGAGCCCTGTCCTCCTTTTCATATGGTCAGCTTAAGTAAAATTCCATGGATGACTTCTATCCTATGCTCAGATGCCAATTCCTTTGAAACTGATGGGACACACTTCAGAGTAAATACACATAGCTTGGGCTATAATTCTGAGTAAACACGGATTGGGTCAGGGTCTCCTGTGCTTTAGGATTGCAGAAATCCAGATGCAAAAGGGCCAAACAGACATTAAATTAAAAAGACATAACTGCTGGACACAGACATAAAGTAATGTCTGATTTGTCTCAAAGTCCCAAATCAGATGCCCTATGTTTAACTAGGTCATTCCAATATATTTTACACACCAGCCATAAGTGCTCACAATCTAATCTAGGGTGACCAGATAAAATCCAGATCAGGGCTCATGTAACTGTAACAGTTGTAGAGAAAAGGGAATTTCAACCAGTGTCATTTGTATGCAATTAGTTCCTGGTGAAATTCCCTCTGCATCACAACTGTTAAGGTTGCAGGGGCCCTGCCTTCTTTTGTATATGGTCACTCTAGTATAGTGCCAGCAACTTTAACTGTTGTGATAAAGAGGGAATGTCACCAGGAGCTAATTGGATACAAATGACACTGGCTGAAATTCCCTTTTCTCTACAACTGTTAAAGTTACATGAGCCCTGACCTGGATTTTATCTGGTCACCCTAATCTAACCCATCCTTCAAGAAAGGAATTACTCCAAGTTCGCCTCATTGATTTCAAAGATATTTATTTCCAAATTAGTTTGTTCACAGTTGTAGTCCTCTTTGGGAAATATGGCACTGAGTTCAATTGGAATCACTTTCCACAGAATAATATATTCAAGGATGGGGTACCAGGGTTAAGATCCTTAAAGAGGACTGGTTACTCTGTATTGTCCTTGGATTAAGTATTCAGACTTGTCCTCATTCTGTGGTGTGTAAAGGGCTAAGAATGGATCCTCCCTACCTCCTTTCCAAGGCTCCCTTAGGTGTGTGGATGGACTAGGGAAAAGATTGGAATAAACTGTGTTTCTGTGAGTCTGGAACTCAGAGCCCTGCATTTTCCCTAGGCGTATTTACTTGGATGTAATTTTCACATAGTTCAGTGAAGTTTACTCCCAGCTGAGTGTGCATAGGGTTGCAGTTGAAGGGGTATGAATAATGATTCCAGATAAACTAAACTGAGAAAAACGGAGGGCTTTATCCTGTATTACTTGTGCAAAATTGGAGAAGGGAGGGTCCTGAGAAAAAGGCTTCCTAAAACATTAAGGGAAAAAAGCAGCAGCCGCATGTGTTTCTTAGTGGAATTTTCCATAGGCTTTATTTTTTTATTTCAAATGAAATTGGATGCAGAAGCTGTGTTCCTTTTAAGCAAAGAACACATGATCAATAGATCAGACCGAGGGCCCAGTATATAGTTTCCAGCAGTGGACAGCCAAATATCTCTGAGTGTCGGCAAGCAGTCTATAGAGGCAGCAACTCCAGCCTATTGCTTGTTCCTAGGAACTGCCATTCAGATGTTTACTGCCTCTGCCTGTGGAGGCTTTATTTAGCTATCATTGTTGATAGCCACCTCTAGACTGGCCTCCGTGAGTCTAACCCTCTTTTAAAGCCATTTGAGCTGTGGCCATCCCCACAACTTGTGGTGCTGAATAAAATCAGAGACAGCTCACCCTTGGGAATGCCTTGCTCGCACATAAATGTTTGTGATTATAGCATCATGTGAAGACTTGCATTTAGATATGGGCCCTCAGTCACCAATTCAACTCCATGGATAGCAGTTTCAAACCTGGGCCCACCTCCACCTCAGTGTTACTTTTCAACAGAATCAAGCCAGTAGAAACAGACAAACAGGCCTATGTTTGAATCAGGCCTAACCCTGCAGTTATGTCTTCTTGGGTTGTGGAGACAACAATTGTGAATGGGCCTTAGAAGCACAGTCACATTTGAAGGGGAACTCTGACTTCCAGTCAAAGAATCCTGCTGTGTGTTGTTCATGTAGACCTGAATATGTGGCAATCACTTCAAGACCTGGGTGGTCAGGAACGAACTTACTAAAGGACAACTTTGAGAATGTGAGGTGAGAGGCAGGAGGAGTAAGTAGATTGCTAGCAAGTTCCTTGGCTGCTGTTCTCAGTATGTTCCTCTTCCTGGAGGACCATCTAGGGCAACTCTGAAGGCCAGATTTAGGGCCCAGGGCATCCCTCCAGTTGTTGATCCCTATGTCATTCCAGCAGGGTAAGATGAGAGGGGAAGCCGGACCATTCTGCCAGCTCTGCTGAAAGAATATTTTTTTCCCTCTTCCTTCCCCATTTCTTTTTCCTTCTGTGTGATGACTTTTTAGATTATAAACAGGTGAACAGTGACAGGGGCAGGATCTACACTGCTGTTTTAAAGTGCTTTAAAGCGCTTCATAACATTAGTGACAACTGTTGGGGCTCAGGACTAGGGTGACCAGATAAAATCCAGGTCAGGGCTCATGTAACTTTAACAGTTGTAGAGAAAAGGGAATTTCAGCTAGTGTCATTTGTATGCAATTAGTTCCTGGTGAAATTCCCTCTTCATCACAACAGTTAAAGGTGCAGGGGCCCTGCCTTCTTTTGTATATGGTCACTCTAGTATAGTGCCTGCAACATTAACTGTTGTGATGAAGAGGGAATTTCACCAGGAACTAATTGCATACAAATGACACCTGCTGAAATTCCCTTTTCTCCACAACTGTTAAAGTTACAGGAGCCCTGACCTGGATTTTATCTGGTCACCCTACCCAGGACACACTCCAAAACAGTTGTCACTACTTTTATAGAACACTTTAAAGCGCTTTAAAGCAGCAGTGTAGATCCGCCATTTCTTTTTTCTTCTTAAAAAAAACAAACAAACAAAAAAAAAACCACAACCTGAATATATATATAAGCTGCTCCAGGACTTTTTTTTAAACTAAGGAGTAGGATAAAAACACTTAAAATAAAATAAAATAGAAATCTTGCCATATAAGAGGCAGTTCTCAATATTCCATCTCTTAGGACGCACTCTTATGCCTGTTTAGATAGTGGCCCCACTCAGAAGACACCGTTAACCATGGCTTTAACCATGGTGAATAAGGCTTTTTGCCTTAGTCACTGTGGTTAAAGCCATGGTTTATGGTGTCTTCTGAACAGGGCCAGTAAAAGGCCTAACAACTCCCAGTATGCCCCAGCTCGTATAACTATTCTGACTGGGGAATACTGAGAGTTATAGAACTTTTTTTCTGTCTAAACATGCCTAGGATTGTGTCTTTAGGCTGCAATCCTATACCCATTTCCATAAGAGTAACACCATTATTTCAATGGGATTCACTTCTGAGTAGAGCAGGAAAGGATTGTATTGTTATACCTGCTTTGCCGTTTTTAAAAATCCTGTCAGCACTTTCTGCATTTAGTTTCTTTATCACCGCACTGTTTACAATTCTCTCCTCCTGCATACATCCTGTATATCAACCTGAAATGTACTATAATACTCCATGCATCTGGTGAAATGGACTTCACTCCACAAAAGTGTATGTCAGAATAAATATGTGAATCTTTAAGGTGCCGCAAGACTCTTCGTTGTTTTTAAAAGCATGGAAAAAACAATCAATGGACCGTAAGAACAATTGTATTGTGTGAAAATAGAAGGTACAGGGATAAATAAATAATCACTGGTTATAATCAGTTGCTAGACATCTGTACATCAAGTAAATATGCTCAGTGTACAAACAAACATGTAATCAAGAATATATATTGCATACACAATGCACACGGTCTCTCTAGTTAGCAGACTGCTGGAATATGGATTGAAATTGTATATTGTAACAAAATATGCCAAGAACTCTCGATTGTATTTCTGTTTCCGTTCTGTTTCAGAATGACAAACCAATTACCTTATTTTCTTTATCTATTATGGAGGCCAGCCAGTTTTACTCTCTCCAATAATCATGCTCTGAGACCTTCAAACCTTGCAAAAAGTGCTCCAGCAGAACGAATTTTCAAAGGCTGTGCCTTTGCAGGGAAAGAATATTCCTAATTTCCCAAAGGTTTCCAAGGCTATCCTTGCAATAAACACTGGAGTGACAGAAAGCCATAAGCATGAAAAAGGCGATCCATGCCTGTTCCTGTAGTATGTATTCTTGATGACATGGCTGTTTGTACATGGAGAACTTTTTGTTGATGTGGTCATCAATTGATCGTCACCAGTGATCATTTATTTATTCATGTACTTTCAGTTTCCACATGATGCAATTGTTCTTATGGTCCATTGATTTGCTTATTTTGTATCTTCCCTTGAGAGATCTCCTCCTTTTCTTCAGTGCATTTTTAAAAGAACAGCTACACATTTCAATTTCTTCCCCACCCACCCTTCAGCCTTTCTGAAACCTGATTCTGCCCAATGGTTCCAAGGAACATCAGAATTCTATACTGCCTGGGTCCCTAACCTTTTGGGACCCATGGAGTCATTTGAGAATTTGAGAAGCAGCTGTGGGCACCACCACAAAATGGCTCCCACGGAGGATGGGATTAGTCATTTCATGGTTGCAGTGTGGACCTGGCTTGACGAAATGAGATGGGTGGTGGAAGCTAGAGACTGGGGCCCCCTCCACAAGGATGCGCTTTTGCGCCCGGCTCCGCGATTATGCGCATTATCGCGGAGGCGCTTTTACTCCTAATCCCTCTGCACCGGAGGCGGCGAGAGGCGGTGAAGCGCATTAATTCATGTCCAAAAAGCGCTTTACAAGCAGTTAATGCGCGTAATCGCTTGTTCACACCGCGAAAATGCGCTTTAACGGCCGGAGCAAAATAAAAGTTGCTATTTAACGCGCGTTCGAAAATGCGCATTATCGGGGAGATAACGCGCCTGTACGCCCGTTTTGCTCTCCGTGCTTGTGGAGGTAAATTTTTTAATGAGCCTTCAAGGCTCATTAAACGTCTTGTGTGGAGGAGGCCTGGGAGAGATGGGGAAATAGCAAGGGAAAGAGTGAGGCTAGAGACTAGGAGGGAGGAGAAACAGGGAGGTAAAGAGAGGTGATGGTGGAGGAGAGAAACAGCAAGTCTAGAAGTGGAGAGAAACAGCAGGATAATGGGGTGAGAGGAAGAGAAAGAGGAAGGCTAGGAAGGCTAGGAAGGCAGAGAAAGAAAGCCAGTGATGGGGAAGGGAGAGAAATAGTAAGGAAAAGGGGTGGGTGGAGAGAAATGGCAAGTCTAGAGGCAGAGAGAGAGAGAGAGAGAGAGAGAGAGCAAAAGGAGCAAAGGGGAAAAAGGAAAGGTGAGGCCAGGAAGCAACTTTTTCCTTCTCTTCCTGCCCACTGAACAGCTGATCGGTGGCAGGTTCAGGAACAGGAAGGAGAACCTTGTGCCCTAATAGTTTTCACATTTTAAATTAATTCTTTTTGAGGGGCTTTGTGGGCACTGATGGCAGTTCCTGCAGCCTCTGCATTGGGGTAGGCTGACGAGATAAAATCCAGCTCAGGGCTCCTGTAACTTTAACAGTTGTAGAGAAAAGGGAATTTCAGCCAGTGCCATTTGTATGCAATTAGTTCCTGGTGAAATTCCCTCTTCATCACAACTGTTAAAGTTGCAGGCACTATACTAGAGTGACCATATACAAAAGAAGGCAGGGCCCCTGCAACTTTAACTGTTGTGATGAAGAAGGAATTTCACCAGGAACTAATTGCATACAAATGACACTGGCTGAAATTCCCTTTTCTCTACAACTGTTAAAGTTACAGGAGCCCTGACCTGGATTTTATCTGGTCAGCCTACATTGGGGACCCCTGACATACTAGGTCTGGAGGGCGCTCAAACCCTGTTGTGGCTAGCTGTAACCTGTCTCAGCAGTAGCCAGCCAGCTTCCTCTCAAAAGCCCACAAACAGGGAATGCTGGAGATAACCCTCCATTGTTGTTTGCACCCAGAACATTGTTGTTTGCATCTGAACATGGAGGCTCTGTGTTTAGCCATTGGGAGACCCATCCTCCACTTGTTTCTCCAAACCTCGTGTGTATAAGAATTGCCTTGATGCATCAGGCCAAATGTCCACCCGGACCCGGGGTAAGCCATCTGTTGTAGGCTGACCATATGAAAAGGAGGACAGGGCTCCTGTAACTTTAACAGTTGTAGAGAAAAGGGAACTTCAGCCAGAGTCATTTGTATGCCATTAGTTCCTGGTGAAATTCCCTCTTCATCACAACAGTTAAAGGTGCAGCGGCCTTGCCTTCTTTTGTATATGGTCACTCTAGCATTGTGCCTGCAACTTTAACAGTTGTGATGAAGAGGGAATTTCACCAGGAACTAATTGCGTACAAATGGCTCTGGCTGAAATTCCCTTTTCTCAACAACTGTTAAAGTCACATGAGCCCTGTCCTCCTTTTCATAGGGTCAGCCTAATCTGTTGTTGTACTCCAACTCCCATAAGTCCCAGACATCATGGTCACTGGTCACAGATTATGGGAGTTGAAGTCCAAAACATCCAAAGGGCACCTGACTGCCTGCTCCTGATCCAATCCAACATTGTGTATTGAGGGCTTGAGAAAACAGGAGCGAACAGCAAATCGGACCAGCATCTCTGTATCATTTTCTACAATGAAATGGGAGTTTATGCTCAATAGGCATGCGCAACACATTTTATTAGGGTGTGCGCTCAGGGAATTGGATTTGTTATTATTTTTTAAAGGTGAGCATTTATTGAATACTCAATCATAAAGGACATTATTTTTATTCATTGGTGGGGCTTTGTGATGATACTGGCCAGATACTTCTCCTGGCCTCTTTGAAGCTTGGCCCCTGCAGAGAGGCTCCCAGCAGAGTGATTCCTTTTCACTCCCACTACTGGCACTCTCTCAGAGACAGTGGCTCTTAGGCGTGGTGGCGGAGCAGCTGGAGGGCAGCTGGAGGACCCTTCCCTCTGTGTCTGATCCCCCTCTGGATCCCTACTCAATGCCCCCCTTGATTTGGAGCTTATTGCTTGAGACATTAGGGTGTGCCTTGGCACACCTGGCACACCCCTTGTGCACGCCTATGAGTAAATGTACAATCACACTGATGTTTAGACAAAAACAAAACCCAACAAAAAAACCCACACCCCACCCTCCTACAACTACCAGCATTCCCCAGCAAACATGTCTGGCTGAAGAATGCTGGGAGTCACAAGACTTCTGGCTAAACATGCATAGGATTGTACCCTACATGTGTTTAGCATCAGAAGAAAACTCCATTTCGTTACTGTGGACATGATGGTGCTATGCTTTAAATGAGTTTACAATGTGAAAACATTAGCTCAAGGGTATTGCTTCTTCTTTTTTAAAAAAAACTAATTAGGATTGAGAAAATTTTCTGGTTTTTTGCTCTAATATTTCAGAAACCCATTAGCAGCTGCAAAGCATGGAACTGACATGGCAGGGAGAAGAGAAATGTTAGTTGTGTGCTTCACAACTGAAGCAACGCAACATGGCTATCTAAAGCCCACCCTCTGCAACCCCCCCCCCCACATTAAGTCCAGGGTCCTGCCTAACTACACCCCTGATGGTTCCAGGGAGCAGACCTCTGCAAGAGCCTGTTAGAAACAAACATACAAATCCAAAGCCACATTTTTATTTGGGATGGTAGCCATTCCCATGGATTGACAGCGCAGAACTTTATAAAGCAATAAAGGAAAGGTAGAAGACAGAAATGAATGAATGAATAAATAAAACAATTCAGCTTATTGAATAAATTGCATTCCAGCCCTCCCATTCAGGAAACTGATAGCTTCAAGCCCAAGTCTGTATGCTTAGACAGAAAAAGCTCCACAACTCCCAGCATGCCCCAGCTGGGACACAACTCCCAGCATGCCCCCATACAACTCCCAGCTGAGGCATGCTGGGAGTTTGGGGGATTTTTTTCTGTCCAAACACGCATAGGATGGCACCCTAAGTATAGGCTGACCTCCTGTATCTTTAACAGTTGTACTGAAAAGGGATTTCAGCAGGTGTCATTTGTATGCATGCAGCACCTGCTGAACTCCCCACATCATCACATCCGTTAAAGCTGCAGGAGCTATGCTAGAGTGACCAGATACAAAAGAGGGCAGGGCTCCTGCAGTTAACTGTTGTGATGAAGAGGGAGTTTCACCAGGTGCTGCATGCCTACAAATGATACCCGCTGAAATTCCCTTTTCTACGCAACTGTTAAAGATGCAGGAGCCCTGTCCTCCTTTCCATATGGTCAGCCTACTAAGTTTAGGCAGAGAAAGGGCTGTGATTACTCTACAATTATTTTCCAGTGTACCTTCAGAAATACTCCTAGCGCTAGGTATTAACAATTCGCAGCTGGGCTGGATGCAAAGAAGAAGGGGTGGAGTGGAGGGGGGAGATTAGATTTGGGAGGGCTGAGCTGTCCAGGTGAGTTTTCTTCCAGGGCCCTGGGACAGACTGAGCGGCGCCCTTTAGGCGCCCCCTCCTAATCCAGGCCCCCTCCTCGCACTTCCCTTTTGATTTGTAGCCCTTTTGCCCTAACCGAGACACGTGGCGTCCTCAGCCGGGGTTGCGATTCGAGATCGGGGGCTTTCGAGCAAAGCAGCGGGCCGGGGACTGGCTTTGATAGGGGGACCTATGAGACGGGAGGGTGCCCGAGTTTGCGTGGAGGCTTCAGCTTTTAGAGCTTTCTGAAAGGCAAACGAGTGCGGAGATCGGATGATGCCTGAAGTAAGCGGAGACATGAGTTCGAATTCCGTTCTGTTCCATGGACCCAGTGGGAGATATTGACCAAGTCACTCTTTCCTAGATCCCCTTCCGCAAAATAATAATAATAATAATAATAATCATAGCAAATTACATTTATAGCCCGTCTTTCCCTCAAGGAACTGGAGGCTGCATCCATCATCCTCTCTTCACCATTTGATCCTCACAACAACCCTGTGAGGTAGTAGGGCTGGGCGTTGGAGACTGGAATCCGAGAGTAGTATCCGATGTTAGTCCTACGTAGTCCTACCCACTGCAATGAAGTGAGCTGTGACTAATGCAAACCACATTCTTTGCAATGGGTCTCCTCTAGGTAGGACTAACATTGGATACTACCTGGATACACGCTCACCCGGGAGTAGCACCCCTCCCCCCCCGTGAGTAGACATGCATAGGATTGCGCTGCGAAAAAAGAGCTGAACTCTTCCAGGGAGACCCGAAGGTTATTGCCAACTTGCCAGGTCCAAAGGACGGGGGCAGAAGGGTTAGTATCCGTCAAAGCTCCACTACCTCTCTCTGCCCCCACCCCGCGAGTCAGGGGAAGGGGGTGTCACCCCAAGAGTCCCCCCCCCCCGGGCTCTCGATTAACTCACAGAGATGCTCCCCTCGACAACGAACAGAATAAAGATCGCGAAGCACTTTTGTGAATTCAAAGTACTAGAGAGAGATCAATAATACAGCCCATAATAATTAAGCTTTGGCAAGCAAGCACCCACACGCGGATGCTCCCAAATAGCTTACGGAAAAGCTGGGATGTGATAGTATTACTTCCAGGATTCTTGATTTATAGGCCCCCTCCACAAGAATGCGCCTTTGCGCCTGGTTCCGCGATTATGCGCATTATCGCGGAGGCGCATTTACTCCTAATCCCTCTGCACGGGAGGCGGCGAGAAGCGGCGAAGCGCATTAAAAGATGCCCAAAAAGCGCTTTCCAGGTAGTTAATGCGCATAATCGCTTGTTCACACAGCGAAAATGCGCTTTAACGGCAGGAGCAAAATAAAAGTCGCTATTTAACGCGCGTTCGAAAATGCGCATTATCGGGGAGATAACGCGCCTGTACGCCCGTTTTGCGCTCCGCTCGTGTGTAGGTAAAATTTATAATGAGCCTTCAAGGCTCATTAAACGCCCCGTGTGGAGGAGGCCTAAAGTGTGTGTATATAACATTCCATCCATCCATTCCGCTTCCCATTTGATATGGGAAGTAAATGTGTTCTTTATGGAGTGGGAAGAAACATTGCGCTTTGCAATGGTTTGGATTGAGATATACTTCGAATAATGCTATTGAAATCATGAGACTTAAATTCCATTGATGTCAATGGGTCTGCTCTAAGTATGAGTAAGTCTGGATCCTCCCATAGTAAACTGCATCCGCCCTTCAGTCCCATTGATATCAGTAGGTCTACTTTAAGTCGGGATCCAGCCCATCATAAAACGCGCAAGCATGTGTAATTGGCCTATTGATTTCTCTGTGTTTATTTCAAAAATCTCATTTTTGCCCTGAGCTCAAATCTCCAATACAGGACGGTTTTAGGGATCGCCTTAAGGCTCTGTGAGCAGTTCACACCCGATATCTAACTGCTTAGGAGAAATATTATTTTAATTGAATCTGGTTTTCGGAGATCTGAAATCCAGGAGAGACTTTCCCCCTCTGTATTTGTTGCCCCGCACACTCACCAGGTGGTAGGAAGTTCTACATGCAACTTTCAGAAGCTGCATTTCTTCCCTAGAGGAAGAGGAGGAGGAACAGAGCCTCCCTATGCTTTCTACATCTAGCATCTATTCCACACCACCGCTTGCTTGTGGCAGCTGGATGACCACAGGTGGAAACAGGATACTGGGTTAGTTAGACTCTCGGTCTGAGCCTACCGGTTTTGCAAATAATATATAAAACGCAAGAGCTGTGTCCACTCTCCTTTCTATCAGTGGCTCATCCAAAAATCATTGTTTTCTTCCCTTATAAAGGCTCAACAAATAAGACATTTGAGTTTCAAAAGATATTTGAGTTTCAAAAGCCATGGGCAGGGTTCAGCTACAATGGGTCAGCGCTTTAGCGAGGAACCCTATGGATGTTTTAGACAGAAAAAAAGCCCTGCAACCTTCAGCATTCCCCAGACAGACGTTTTTCTTTCTAAACATCCATAGGGTTGTGCCCTTAAGGTCCCATTGAAATAAATGGGGCATGTGCTCGCCTCGGAAGTAAATCTCCTTGCCTTTAATGGGAAGTTTGGGACAGGATCGCATCCTTAAAGTGCAACCCCCCTTGAACTCACTGGGCCTTATTTCGAATAGGCTTGAAGTGTTAGCCAGATTTTTATTTTTTATTTTTTAAGGCAAACCACGATCTATCCAAAATGAAGGACTTGTATCAGTGCAATCCTATACATATGCACTCTGAATTAAGTCCCATTCAGTTCAATGGGACTTACTCTCAAGTAAGAGTGTGTAAAATTACAGCCCAAATCGATAAGCGTTGGTTGCCAAAATTTGACACAGCATTGACACAGACGAGTCACCTGAGAACCGAAAACCGAAGTCCCTCGATGAAATTCCATGCAGAGTACATTCAAAACGCAAACACTTGATACTTCGTGTTTGATCTGACTGCTCTGCTCAATACAGTTTCGGATTTTGAAACCCAGAGCGACACAAAATATTTCACCTCCCCCTTCCCTGGCTCACAATTACTTCCGATGTGCGTTTTATAACGTGCATCGCTGCAGTACATGTTGCACGTGAAATTTTACGAGTCACATTTACTCCCGACAATTCACGGTTCAGCATGCAACTCATGTACATAAATAAATAGTCTGTTGTGGCATATAGCAGCAGAGTAACAGTATCCACGCAGCTCAATAAAATGATTTGTAGTTCCATAGGATATGCAAGCTCACTTTGCAACATAAATTACACATCCAGGTATTTCTAGGCTTTCTATGTTAGTAATAGCTGTGGTCATATATATGCGTGTGTATGTGTGTGTGTTTGTGTGTTTGTGTGTGTGTGTGTGTGTGTGTTTGAACTATCACGTAAGAGGACAACATAGACAAAATGCCCTTTTTGTTTGGATAAATAATACTTTCTTTGATGACGTTTATATAATTTCGTATGAATGTTAAAAGGATTGGGCCTCATGTGCGCGTATGATTTACAAACAATTTCCAGAAGGTGAATGCTAACAAGAAACAACGTTAATCTTTGGGTGGCAAGAGGCTGATTTCATTTTAATTTTTTTTGGAGTTTGATGTACCCGTATGGAATATGCACTAATTTTTTTTGTTTTTTGTTTTTTGTAGGATACCCACTGACAGATTGAGGCGATGGGCGACACTCGAAATTAAGTGTTCAAACCAAAGCGATCATGATTGATACTTTCCACCATACAGTTATAATGCGCACACACGAGCAGAGATAATGACCGGCGACGCTATGCAACGTTTGTTTAGCGTTATAAAAGTGAACTAAGCGCAGCATTCAAATGAAGCCAATTTAGCACCCCGAATCGTAACCCGAAATCCATTCAAATGCGGTTGTTAAACCCCCTTGATTTCAATGGAACGTATCCATGACCTTAAGAATGGGGAAGCCAATCGATTTAATATGTCGATGTAGTATTGATAAAATATTTGCCTGTCTGTACCGTCGGTTTGTTAAAGAGATCTATAGAGCAGCGTTATCCATGAAGACTTTCCCCCCTTTAATTGACCAATCTGTAGTCACTGCAACCAGCTACAAAACAAGAGGAGATCTAGCGAAACATTGATCACCCCTGGTAACAGCAGCAGCAGCAACAACAACATGATATATCAATTCGGTTTGCACTTTTGATCTCGATAATAATAATAATAATAAATCAGGGAGGTTTTTTATATTGAATGTGGGTACAGATGTCTATATTCTAGGGCTTTGGCTGCGATCATACTGAACTTTGGGACTTACTTCCGAGTAAACATGCATAGAATCGTGCCTGTCTGATTTCCCTTCTAGTTCTTGTTTCAAACGCACGCATCTCAGCGCAACCGAATTGGCAATGAGGACATCAACAGGGTTCAGCCGCATGCTTCGGCTCAACCGGAATCGGTCTCTTAAGTGAAAAAGGCTTGAAGGGTTTAAAACCGGGGACTATAAACAAAGGATCCACAGGCCGCTAGTTTAAATTGATTGAAGCCCCCCCTCGCCACCTCCTCAAATAAACCAGTGTACACGGAAGTTGTGCGTGCTGAGCCGCTGCTCAGTTCGGAACACGCAGAACAATTCAGACGTTTGCCCAATGAAATTGACTCGACAATATCTTAGCATGAAATTGACAAGACCGCAGCCCGCGTGTTGTAAAGTCAATTTTGTAGAGTATACAAACTTTTTTTTAAAAGAAAATTATTGGTGGATCAACCTAGGAAGCCAACTTTCCCTCCTCCCCAAGAGCCCAGCGATGATGATGATGATGATGAATTATTATTTTAAAAAAAACCTTCCCCCTTCTACCTGTCCAGAGTAGTTTTTCTGGGCTGTTTTGGCTGTTGAGGTCCTGCTTTCAGGTGCCTCTTGAAATCGACAAGCGAGGAGCGAACTTCCGCCAGTCATATAGCGACAGAAATCAAAAGAAGGTGGTCAGGAGGAGGAGGAAGAAATACAGATATTATTTGGAAGTTTGGAAGAGATAAAAGATCGGAGGAGGAGAAAAGAGCGAAGGAGAGTTCCAGGAACGGAAGACGAATGATGCGCAGTCGGCAAAGAGAAACAGCCTCCTGGGTTGGAAGGGGAGGTAACAGGCTTGGCGTGAGAAGGAGGGCGAAGAGACAGAGAAATCTGTCTCTGGAAGGGTTAAACAAACAGATCGCCCAGCAGGGAAATGAGACGTGAGTCGCATGTGATGCGCCTGCGGCGGCCCTTCAAGCCAGAGGGGAATCCCGTTTGTTGCGCAGGGGTGTCAAGCCGGGTTGATCCCCCCCCCCTCCAGGGCGTTTCCTCGAGCTCCCTCCCTCCCTCCCTCTTCATAGCACAACGGTCATCATAACGCTTCCTTGGAGCACTCGCTTGCTGGCCAAATCTCACCCCTTCCCCGGAAACTCAATTATGATGATGCCTTAAACTACCCTTCCCTAAACTGGTGTCCCCTCCCCCCCCAGATACGCCGGAAGACAAATCCCAGTGTTCCCCAGTAAGCCGTGGGTTGCTGGGCGTTGTACCATTCCGTCTGAGGACACCAGGTTGGGGAAGGCTGCTTTCAACCTGATGGTCCCAATCCAGAGAAAGTTGATGGAGCAGAAGGCTGAGATCCTGTGGGAGGAAACCCCATTGAAGCCAGTAGGGCGAGGGGGGGGGGTGCGATTAAAACAAGCCTGGGATCGGACTGCACTAAAGCCCACGAGGCCAACTAAAGAACGCACCGCGTAGTCGTGTCCTAATTAATAGGACTGCAAATGAGAATGACGCTCTAGTGTTTGGGATCGCTTCCCCAACAGGTGCCCTGATCCTGGGCTTGTTTACTCAGAAATAAATTCCATCCGGTTCAAAGGGGGATTACTCCCAAGTAGATGTGGGTAGGATTGCAGCCTGAGCTAAGCACTCCCGTCGGGTTGGGTTCAATGGAATTGAACCTCAGCTTAATTTCGCTGTATGGAGCCCAATTTGTTTTAGGAGGATAGGCACTTCAGGAGGTCTTACCCAGGCCAAGAAATGGCAGGCGATGGTGCAATTTTTGAGAGATTGCACCATCACGAGAGAGAGAGAGAGGGCGGACAGCCAGCCAGGCAAAAGACATCTACCACTTTGTTTATAAATCAGAGAGGAGTTCGGATGTAAAGCAACGGAGAACCTCAATTCGGAATCGCTGGAAGACACATCATGTCGGAATGAGTCCCGTTGGCTGTCAGTTAAAAGTGCGTGTAGTGCTACGCTCAGATTCGGGGCCATAGGCAGGAAGAGAGCGGCTTCCTTGAGAGCTGACAGTGCACAGGCATGCTAACCCAATTCTCCTAGCTGGCTGGGGTTGATGGGATTTGTAATCTGACACAATTCGCACCCCTACTGTGGATAGATACACATCATGGATGATATCTTGAGAAAAGGTGCTCAAGTATGAGCTCTCCTTATTTTAAATGTTCAACGGTTTTCTGGATTTTGGGGGTTTAAAGGGTGGTGGTAGAAAACGAGGTATAATATACTGGGAATGTTAAGCTCTTTTAAAGTTTATTGTTTTCAACTAGTGTTGAGCATATGTTTATTGAGTGCAATAGGACTGTAACAGTGCAATCCGACATAATATATACTATTCCGATACAAGTCCCATTCAATTCAACGAGACACACCCAGAGGATTTCAGCCAAGAATGCTTAACTTTGGCTGGATCATGCCCAAAATGTATTCTTTTGACAGTTAGGAACCATCGTTGCCAAAGAATTCCTCAGCAAGATTTAAGATTTAGTGGAAAGATCACTATCTAAAATTGCATTTCAAAAGTATGATTCAAAACTTCTTAAAGTTAATAACGTGAATTATATTTCTTAAAGTTTGCCTAATGCTGAATGTGTGTGAAATCATCAGGGTCAGGCACATGGCAATCCTATTGAGACGAATGGGATTTACCTTCATGTAAAATTGTTTAGCCGCCTTATGTTCAAATGCTTCAATATCACCGGGTTACAAACGAAGGTCATTTGGAATACAGCTGAATAAGGTGTCAGGTTATATAATGGCAAATGGGAAAGTAAACAGCAGGAATCAATGAAAGTCCCACATTCACCTTTGTTTCCTTTGGGACTAGCTAAATTTTAAATGGACTTTGGGGAGGTATTTTTTTCCACAAATCTAGCCTAGTCCATTATTAGAATCGCTTTGTTATATCATACAGTCTGCCTGCCTTTATAGTTATAGTCTGAAATCTAGTATGCCCCATGCTCCTATGTTTATGATACTATGTTAGATGCATTTATTAGAGCTTAATATGCAGATGTAATAGATTTGATTAATAATGCTTTATTAAGCAGAGCACAGAATTTTGACGTGGGCTGGGCTGTGCAGAGCGAGTAATATGTCCAGGCCAGATGGGAAGTGTGTGCCCCCCATTTCAAACTGCTAATTAAGTATTTTTTTTAATCAATGGCACTGATTCAGTGCCAAATACATATATGAACTAGAACGATTTATAAAAAAGGTCATGAGAAGCACTTTTATTTAAGATGTAAGACATCACTTCTTCACATTCAGAATTTCACCACGGACGGCTTCTGCGCTGTTTCCGCAAGGCAGGCTCCTCGCTTCTCGATGGGCTGCTTACGCTACGGAAACAGTAGCGTAAACTGGGGGGGACCTCCTCGTTGGAGTGCCCCCTCAAAATCGTGGCCCCCCCTGCCCCCCCTGCACGGCCTTGGCCGTGGGTTCTTAATGCCCAGAATGAGAGTAAGCAATGGAATTTCAATGTTATGGAAATCACAATCTTTTGTGAAAACCTAGGCACAAACACAGTGCAGTTGAGGCAGACTTCTGAAATGGGCATAAATAGCTTGTGGATTATGGTTCATGTTACATTGAAAACAACAACAGCAGTGACACACATGAACACCACCAGTGCACAAGTGTGCCCTGTCACAGCAACACACACCTCTCTTACACTAGGCATGTTGGAAATTTGTATCGAGCAAGATGATCTAGCTAAAGTGAAGCACAGTTATGTTCCAGTGATTTTAATGGTAGAATTAAGCACATGCTTACTTGGCATTGCATCCCTGCAGTAAAAAATAAAAATAAAAAGTTGGGCAGTATGAAAACCAACTTCAAAGCATTGCAGCACGTGAGAAAAATATACCAGATCTTTTCATAATAAACTTAAGATCATGTCACACACACACACACACACACACACACACAGAGCACTTTAAGACATTATTTATGTCAAAGATGATTTGTGTGGACACTTAAAATAGAAGGAGTGATGGTGTTCAACATGTGTTTGCATGTCTATTACAGGTCAGGTACACTCACCAGGTAACCAAGACTGGCCACAGCTTTCACTTGAGTGCACACTTGGTGTCTGACTAGGGTTTGCAGCCATTTAGTTTGTGAAATGGCTTGTGTACAACCCAACCCAGCTGAACAGAGCAGTGTGGAGTAGTGGTTAGAGCGTTGGACTAAGACCTGGGAATTCTGGGTTCCAGTCTCCCCTCTCCCATGAAGGCCACTGGGTGACTTTGAACCAGTCACGGGCCTGTTCAGATAACACACTAAACCATGGTTAGGTCACTAAACCTTTTGAAACAAATGGTTAGTGAGCATGTTTAAACCATCGTTATGTAGCCACCATGGTTAGGAATGGCTCACACAACACACTAAGTCATGGTTCACAGGACACACTAATCCATAATGTTTAGCTCAATGTGCTTAACCATCATGGCTTGGCGTGTCATCTGAACAGGGTCACTGACTCTCAGCATCTTACCACTTAGGGCTGTTGTGAGGAGAGGAGGAGGATTATGATCCTTGGATGAAAGGTAGGATATAAAGGTAACTAACAAACAAACAAGCAACGATTTAATGATGAAATTGTGTAGTTTATTATTATTATTCATTACATTTACTTACCGCCCCATAGCCGAAGCTCTCTGGGCGGTTTATAAAAATGAAAAGATTGAACATTAAAAAGTCAATGTACAAAGTTTCAAACCATAAAACATAAAAACAACTAATATTTAAAACATTTTAAACTTTAAGCCTTGCCAGGAATTTGATTAAAAACCTCAACTTAAGCTCTTAAAATGCCTGGGAGAAAAGAAAAGTTTTGACCTGGTGCCAAAAGGATAACAGTGTTGGCGCCAGGCGGGCTGCATCGGGGAGATCATTCCCTAACTGGGGGCCACCACAGAGAAGGCCCTCTCCCTTGTGGCCGTCCTCCAAGCTTCCCCTGGAGTAGGCACCCAGAGGAGGACCTTAGATGTTGAGTGTAGTGTAGGCGTAGGCTTTGGTGTCGGGAGAGGCATTCCGTCAGTTATTGTGGTCCCAAGCCACGTAAGGCTTTATAGGTTAAAACCAGCACCTTGAATCAGGCTCAGAAACGTACAGGCAGCCAATGCAAGCGGGCCAGAATAGGCCACATAAAAAGTGAGTGGACCAAGTGTGGCAGTTCCAGAATGAATAAAATTGTGTGGAAGCACACCCAGATCATACAATAGGGTCTACCAAAGGTCTCTTTTACAATACCCATTACCTCTTCCCCTCTTCTTAAATATTAGCTGATAATTGCTAATACATTGAAGCCAGTTATTTTGAAGTTGTCAGGGTTTTTTTTTGGATCAAATTTATTTTCCAGCTATTTTAGCAACCTGCTTTGAGATGTTATAGTTATAAAATGGGGAAAATCCATCCATCAATCAGACTGGGATGAAAAAAAGGAGTTTTGTGAGTTCAAAAAACCGATTGAGCCAAATTTAAAATGTTAAAATCCCATTGATTTCCATGGGAAAAGTGCAATGGAAATAGTTATTTCTCAGAGATTAACTAGGTTGACTGGAATTGGATTTACAGCGCAATCCTAACCATGTCTACATAGAAGTTAGACCCATTAATTTCTTTGGGCTCACTCCCAGGAAAATGTGTATAGGATTGCAGGATTGTTACTGTAAGGATATCTGTAACTCTTTATTTGGTATCAATGAGATATCAAGCAACGTCAATGGTACTGCAGATCTGGAAAAAGGGCAGAAAAGGGCAAGTAAAATGATCAAGGGGCTGGAGCACCTCCCCTATGAGGGAAGGTTACAACAGCTGGGATTGTTTAGCTTGGGAAAAAGGAAGCTAAGGGGAGACATGATAGAGGTGAACAAAATTATGCATGGTGTGGAGAATGTGGCTAGGGAGACATTTTTCTCCCTCTTCCATAATACCAGAACCTGGGATCATCCCACGAAGCTGATTGGTGGGAGATTCAGGACAGATAAAAGGAAGGACATGTTTGCAGAGCATATAGTTAATCTATGGAATCCGCTACCACGAGATGTAGTGATGGCCACCAATTTGGATGGCTTTAAAAGGGGGTTGGACAAATTCCTGGAGGAGGAGAAGGCTTTCAATGGCTACTAATCCTGATGGCTATGTTTTACCTCCATTATCAAAGGCAGGAAGCCGATGTACACCAATTGCCAGGGAACATGGGTGGGAGGGTGGGACTGCACTGTGTCCAGCTGTTTGGCCACTGTGTGAACAGAATGTTAGACTAGATGGACTCTTGGTCTGATCCAGCAGGGCTCTTCTTATGTTCTTCTGTATTCACATTGTTGCACCTGATCTGGAATCACATTAAGATGAAATATTGGAGCTGAAGCTGATTGGTATCCTAGTTCTGAATAAGTTGTGTACATCCCATGAGCTAAAAGTTCTGTAGGGATAAATTACACCTACTCAAGAGTAGGTCAGTGCTCATGTGTATTCCAATTGGGCATGGACAAGAAAAGTTCCAGACTCTGTGTCATTAAGGCAATCATGCAAATAAGTTCAGAAAAGCTACTAGTCTCTCTCTCTCTCTCTCTCTCTCTCTCTCTCTCTCTCTCTCTCTCTGTGCTAGAAAAAGAAAGACTAACAGCAACGTATTTAAAATATTTTAAAGCTAAACATTTTGGCTTCTGTCTAGCTGAAACATTTAACTTAAAAATATTTTTAAAAACTCTGTTGTTAGTCTGTCTGTCTTTCTTATACATTTTATCTTAAGACTGACTGCATCCATAGTGGATCCAGAACTTCCCTTATTGCTTTGCTTTTGTGCCACTTTACACCAAATTTTTTCTCTCTCTGTGGCCGTTTTTACACCGGCCAGTTTTTGCGGAATTGTCCCAGGGTTGTCCCTGTGCCTGCAAATGATGCACAGGGACTCCCAGGGGCGGGGTTACGGGTTTTCCCCTGGATAAAGAATCCCAGGGAAAACCTAATTCTTCCCACAGTCCCGGGAATGTCCCAAGACCGCGGGAGGTGTGGATCCCCCTCACGGCTGGTGCTTGCTTACTCGCAAGTAAGCGGGCACCATAAGCAGGCACCATAAGTGGGCATGGAGCCATGCAGTGTGGCTTGGTGCTCTTCAGGGGAGAGGGGGGAAGCTAGTCCACCACCCCCAATTTCAGGGGGTAAATTCTGGGAAAATTAAATGGTGGATGCCAGGAGGCAATCACCACCACCGTCATCACTAGAGGTGGCAAGAAAAAAGTGAAAGCGACTAAAAAGAAGAAAAAGCCGTAAACAGGAATATAAATACTAAAAATGAATCAAATATCACGGAATGAATAATGAGACAAATGTGATTTTTACAAATGAATAATGAAGCAAATGAGATCTTTTATCATGACGATTAAAAGAACTACAAAATGGAAATTAATTTTTTTGCACGCCACTAATTCAGATGAGCTTTTAGCAAGTGGCATGCATGTAACCACTCAGAAAGATGTAGAGAATGACCCTACTATGGCTAATGTGACTTCTTGTATGTTGGGTAGCTTGGCTATCCTGAAACATAATTAGGAGAATTATACCATATCTCAGGTCCAGATGTGTGGTAAAATGTGCGGTAGAATGCATGGCAATACATTGATTTTGCCTCTTGACAAATGGTGTGGAGAGTTTTCTCACACATCAGGGCAGAAGGGTGATAAGAAGAGGTGCGATCAAACAGTCATCTCTACGACGCCTTGTAGTGGGTAAATAAATATTCTCAGTTTCCATCCAGCATGGGCCTAGAAAAGGCCATGCGAACTCCAGGAAATTCACCGAAACTGGAAAAAACAACCCAAATTATTGAAGTTGACTATAGTGAATATTGCCCTTCCCCAACCTGGCACCGTCCAAGGGGTGTTGGAATACAACTCCCATCATCCCCAGCCAGCAAGCCCCTATAGGCCAATACATCTGGAGGGCACCAGGCTGGCAAATGTATTCGTTGAACCCGTGTCAGGATTCTCCTCCGGATATCGGCCATGGTGTTTTCAGCTACAGAAATGCGAAATGGCTGCTCTTCCGCTCGGATCCGTCTACCCTCGAGAGAGGCCGGGTTTCAGCTGCTCGTGATCCTTGTTTCTATAAAAGAGTCGCTTTTATCCAGAAATGCAGGCTTGTTTTTTTTCTTTCTCCTTTGCTGGATCCTCCACCCCAAAGCCAAATAAAACAGTTTTTTAAAATGGATGTTGTCTTTGGTTGTTGTCTGTTTTTATGGTTTTAAATTTTGTATATCGATTTGAAATGTTTAATATTTTAATCTTTTGTAAACCACCCAGAAAGCTTCGGCTATGGGGCGGCATAGAAATGTAAATAATAATAATAATAATAATAATAATAATAATAATAATAACAACAATAATAATGGGTAGGGAGGGTGAAGAAGAGGAAGGAAGGAAGGAAGGAAGGAAGGAGAATAAGGCAGCGGCTATTTTGGTTTATTAACCTCTTTTGTGGCCAGGTGAAAGGTTACATTCACATGATTCATTGGAGGTCGGGAGACAGCACTTTGTTGCTAGGAGTTTGGGGAATGCAGAGGGGCTTCGGCAAAGGAGTCTGACTAATCTTTAAGGGAAAGCGCCAGGCTCCTGTCTGACTGCTGCAGCCCCAGCAGTTCTGTGTTTCATTTCAGACTGTCATTCTCCTATCTCTCAGCTCACTCCCAGCTCTAGCCTTCTGCCAGATCCTGGGAACTGCTTGCTCAGACAAATTTATAGAGGCCGAGCGGGGGTGGCGGGTGTGTGTGTGTGTGTAAGCCGTGGCTCGGGGGTGGAGAAGCAAAGCACGCTTGGGTTCGGCCGGGCCAAAGGCAAAGCTGCGGCCTCCTCGGCTGGGATGCAACCCTGCGATTTTGAGGCCTGAGCAGAAAGAAGGGTGCAGGATCGGTCTGCTATCTGTGTTGCCAGTTGCATAGGGTGACCATATGGAAAGGAGGACAGGGCTCCTGTATCTTTAACAGTTGTCTAGAAAAGGGAATTTCAGCAGGCGTCATTTGTATGCACGCAGCACCAGGTGGAATTCCCTCTTCATCACGACAGTTAAAGCTGCAGGAGCCTTGCCCGCTTTTGTATCTGGTCCAGAAGGCAGGGCTCCTGCAGTTTTAACTGTCGTGATGAAGAGGGAATTTCACCATGTGCTGTGTGCATACAAATGACACCTGCTGAAATTCTCTTTTCTTTTCAACTTTTAAAGATACAGGAGCCCTGCCCTCCTTTCCAAATGGTCAACCTACAGTTACAAGGCCATCTGCCGTTATTGATTAGGGGTGCTGCAGGCTATGTCCAGCCTGCCTGGTGTCTCAATCTTGTCTTCCCTGGTTCCCCAGTTGGCCACACCCTCTTTCTTTGGCTCCACCCCTTTCCACTCGACCACTGATTGTTTGGTAGTTTTCCTGGCTTTTGAGCAGTTTTTTCCCACTCTAAAAGGTTGAAACACCTCTCCTAAGGCTTAGTTCTGGGCAATAAGAGCTGGCACTTTTTGGTAGTTTTGGTGTTTCAGCCCTGCCCCTTTTTCCCTTAGTCACACCCACCGATGGAATGTGGCCCCCGAGAGCTGCTCTGAAATGGAATTTGGCCCTTTGAACACCTCTCTTGTTGCTATTCCCATTTGAAATCTGCAGCTTGATGTTTTAAGTTATATGGGTCCAAACACAGAAGTAAGGGAGATGTCACCATGGTTCTTACCATGAATTGTGTGATATTAGGGTGACCATATGGAAAGGAGGAGAGGGCTCCTGTATCTTTAACAGTTGTGTAGAAAAGGGAAGTTCAGCAGGTGTCATTTGTATACCTGCAGCACCTGGTGAAATTCCCTCTTCATCACAACAAAGCTGCAGGATCTCTGCCCTCTTGACCAGATACAAAAGAGGGCAGGGCTCCTGCAGCTTTAACTGTTGTGATGAAGAGGGAGTTTCACCAGGTGCTGCATGCCTACAAATGACACCCGCTGAAATTCCCTTTTCAACGCAACTGTTAAAGGCACAGGAGCCCCATGGGATACCCTTTTTTGTATTGCTGGTTTTTAGGGCAGGGGAGGAATGAGTCACCCACCCCAGAGGAGCACCCTTAGAAAAACCAGTCCACTGTAGACTGAGCATGTTCAGGGGCCACAGAAAGTTGAGTGTCTGGTGAGGACGGGGAATGGAAAAGCAGGATGGAGTGGAATGGGATGGAGTCTCCTGGAACAGAGAATGGTTGGCTGGGTGGAATCCTGATTAGGAGCACGCCACACTGCAACATTTTGTTGCAGATCCTGCTTGTTACATATAAACCAACGTGTGCACATAACTATTACATTTCCTAGTGTGCTTGCCACACAATGGAATGTCGTAGCTCGTTCCGTGCCAAAGGCTTTCCCCTTCCTTGGGACATCCACTCATCCTTCCTTCCTTCAAAACCCCACAGATAGCTTTAAATGCTTCCACCCACCCCTTCTTTGGCATGATTTCTCTTCTGATTGCCTTCGTTACTCATTCACATTGATATCTCAGGCCTTCACTTTCATTTTTCAGTCTATTTCCCTCACTTTTTTTTATTTAACACCTTGGTACAGCTGAGCATCGTTTGGATCGTCATGACTGTGTGATGAATGATGGCCCTTCCACTAGTGTGAATGATCTAAACCACGCTGGTTCTCCAGGGGGATTTTCTTCCAGGCATGGAACTTCACCGCTGATCTGATCCACCATAGGGCATTACATTCGTTTGTATTCATTTATTTGTCATTTGTGTATTTAGGCTGAGATTAGAGTTCTACACGCAGAGGAGTCCATACTTCATTTTCAGCAGCCTTCCCCAACTACAACTGCAATTACACCCATTGGGTGCACTGGTTGGGGATGATAGGGATTGTAGTCTGTCTGACATCTAGAAGGCACAAGGTTGGGGAGGACTGATTTATGATGCAAGGTGTGATACTGGTCACCAGATTATACATACCTCTGTTAGCTACGATTAAACCTGCAGGCACAGAGGCAGTATATCACTAAACATCAATTGCTGGGGAACAACAAGTGTGAGATAAGGCTAATACCTCCAAGCCCTGGCTGTTGGCTTCCTAAAGGCACTGGTTGGCCACTCTGGAAAGCAAGGAGGTGGACTAGATAGACTTTTGCCCTCATCCAGCTGGGCTGTTCTTGTATTCTTAAGTGGAGATCATCCTTTGTCCCAATGCTAGGCGCTGTAGGATTTGAGCTGTCAATTTTGGTTTTTCCTCAGTTTTTCACCTTTCCAATCTTAAATTCATTTCATCTCAAACTCTGAAAATGTCTCCAGTCTTACATATGATTCATCTTAAACTTCGAGAATTTCTTTTTTAAAAAACGTTTGCATGACATTATAAGCAGTTTTGGGCACATTTCTCCTGATACATGAAGTTTTGGATGCACCTTTTTCTAATGAACAAATGTTTGTATGCATTTTTATTTTTAATTCTAGGATTTCATTGCAAAATTTGGATAAGTGCAGATTTTTGACAACCGAGTTGTCGTTTGCAGAGCTGTTCAATGTGTACATTTGCATTAAATGTACCATTGTGTACATTTGCATTAAAATGCTAAGTGAACAAATCTGGTCTCCTATGCCTAGATGGGAGCTTAGAGGATTGGGCAATGGTGGAGGAGGAAGCTTCCAGACAATTTGGGATGGGTTATGCCTGAAAATTTCATCGCATCTTAGAATCACAAAATAGTAGAGTTGGAATGGGCCTATAAGGCCATTGGGATCAATCCCCCGCTCAATGCAGGAATTCACCTTAAAGCATCTCTGACAGATGGCCAGTTGCCTTTTGAATGCCTCTAGGGTGGGAGAGCCCATGACCTCTCTAGGGAATTGGTTCCATTGTTGTACTGCTCTAACAGTCAGGAAATTTTTCCTGATGTCCAGCCGGAATCTCGCTTCCTGTAACTTGAGCCCATTATTCTGTGTCTTGCACTCTGGACTGACAGAGAAGAGATCCTGGCTCTCCTCTGTGTGACAACCTTTCAAGTATTTGAAGAGTGCTATCATGTATCCCTTCAGTCTTCTCTTCTCAAGGCTAATCAAACCGTTCCTTCAGTCTCTCCTCATAGGGCTTTGTTTCCAGACCCCTGATCATCCTCATTGTCCTCCTCTGAACCCCCTCCAGCTTGTCTGCATCCTTCTTGTGGTGCCCAGCACTGGACGCAATACTCAAGATGGGGCCTAAACAGTGCCGAATAGAGGGGAACCAGTATCTTGTGCGATTTGGAAGCTGTACTTCTATTAATGCGTTCCATAATAGCTGTCAAACAGCCCAAATGGTATAGCCATTGGGAATTTCCTGTGCTCCCCAAAGGGAGGCACAAAGTTTTGGATTTCTGAATCTCACCTTGGATTTGGGCTCCAAGCCAAATTGGGTGGCAGCAGAACCAAATCTTGAGGTTGGTGCACACCCTTAATGTTCCCAGAGCAGCCTAGAATCTTCCTGGCCCAGGGAACTAGGTGATTCCAGATGGCCAGTCCTATGCCACTGTTTGATGTAAAGCTTCCAGATCAGCCACACACTTTCATTCTGACAACCTGTTGCTGAGGTAGGCTATTAGGTCGCTTGGTTCTGAGCAACAGTGCCCAGAGTCTTCTGTGTGGGGAAATAGCTGAGCAGGGTTGATTTTGAACCCCAATTCTCCCAGTGATTTCCTTCACTGTTTGGCCAGACTTTCTGATTTTGAAGACCAAGGTAGCTGGGGTGAACTCCTATGAGACCTCCATTGATCTGTATCCATGGCTTCTTCCTGAGTTGAAGCTGAGGTCACCCCTGAATAGGCTGCCGCCTTCATGAGCTTGTTGACCAAGCAACATTTGCCAACCAAGAGACACATTGACAGGTCTGATGCTGCATTTGACAAGGGTGAATGTTGCAATGATTTACAGTCCAGGTGCTGTTGTAAAGCAAGATATTTACCAGAGATTCCAAGGAAGTTAAAATTTAAGCCTTAAGGCATTGGCTACTGGGACCCTCTTGGAAATGTCTATTTTTGACCTCAGGTGGCCAGATTCCTCCCTCTTCTGACCCCATTTCCTAGCCATTAGGATGGAGTTCTGTATTGTTGTTTCTTTTAAAGGAAAATAAATGAACATAAAACCAAAACCCTCCAGATATTTTTGCATGACAACTCCCAGCATTCCGGAGTATTGGTCATGCTGGCTGGGGCTGATGGTGGTTGAAGTTCATGGTATCTGGAGGATTAGGGTGACCAGATAAAATCCAGGTCAGGGCTCATGTAACTTTAACAGTTGTAGAGAAAAGGGAATTTCAGCCAGTATCATTTGTATGCAATTAGTTCCTGGTGAAATTCTCTCTTCATCACAACAGTTAAAGTTGCAGAGGCCCTGCCTTCTTTTGTATATGGTCACTCTAGTATAGTGCATGCACCTTTAACTGTTGTGATGAAGAGGGAATTTCACCAGGAACGAATTGCATACAAATAACTCTGGCTGAAATTCCCTTTTCTCTACAACTGTTAAAGTTACATGAGCCCTGAACTGGATTTTATCTGGTCACCCTATGGAGGATACCAGGTTGAGGAAGTCTGAGACAGGACTCTAATTTGCCAGCCAAGATTTTTCTTAGTAGAGAACCTCAGGATTTTGCAATGGGAAAGCTGGTCTTGAACAAACACAGCTTGCACCAGAGTTGACCTTGGGATGTAATGGATCTGGCAGGAGAGAAAATGGAGGGCGATGAAAGAGAACAATGTCTGTAGGCAACAGTCTCCATTCATCATAAGCCGATCTGGTTTTAGAGCCAGCTGCCATTTTTCTTAGCATTCAAAATGGCAGGAATGTTCTTACTGCAGATAATCCAATCCAATCCAATCCAATCCACTGCACTGCACTGCACTCACTGTGTGTCAAGCATTTTACTGCTAATGCATCCCGGGACCAAAAGTGATCAAACTTCATTGTAGATTTCTTTTTTTATCTTTGCTCAATGGCAGGAGCTTGCTCAATGTCCTAAACATCAACAAATTTACTGTCGTGAATGGCAGAATATTTATTGCTATCTCTCCACTAGCTCAATTCATTTCAGAGCCACCAGTCATGTTACACAAAGCCCAAACTACTGAGAAAATGATGAATATTGAAAGGTACAAAAATAAACACACATTCAAAAACTAATTTTTTAAAAACAAAGTCTTGGTGCTGCCAGCTAATGAAAAAGTTAGTTACCGAATGTTACCGAAACCTCGGCAAAGGTGGCTTTTTGAGGATATTGAAAGGGCATTATTTCTAGAGTGACCAGATAAAATCCAGGTCAGGGCTCATATAACTTTAACAGTTGTAGAGAAAAGGGAATTTCAGCAGGTGTCATTTGTATGCATATCACCAGGAACGAATTGCATACAAATGACACTGGCTGAAATTCCCTTTTCTCTACAACTGTTAAAGTTACATGAGCCCTGACCTGGATTTTATCTGGTCACCCTACCTACAGCTGTGGGGTAGAAGAGAGAGGCTGCTACCCCATAGCTGCACACAACACACTAACTCACCCAGTATGGGTTGTTGTTGAACTGTGGGTTATCATGCTGTCTGAATGCAGCACATTTTCTGCAGGGTGGGTTATCGTGTTGGCTGAATGCAGTGTGTTTTCCTCAGGGTTGCATGTTAACCATACAGTGTGGCTTGTTGACCACCCTGACAACCCAACAATAAGCCATAGGTTGCCGAGAAAAATAAGTCACCCTACATGTTTAACAAGCAATCGTGCTGCGTTCAGACAACACAATAACCCATGGTGGGTTAACATGTCATGTGAATCCAGTGAGAGAGTGAGAGCGAGAGAGCTATGCAATCTTGCACTGTTGCAATGCCAGCCCTAACTTTGTCTTTGGTTCCACCCAGTGCTAGCATGCAGCTCCTGAAAGATTACATCTGAGCAAATGTGTCTTGGCCCTCGACAGAAAACGGGATGCAATGTCAGAGTAAGAATTGTGTCCTTATGGTGTGCCAATGCATGTCAAGCAACCCACAAGCATTCCTACAAGTGCACACATCAGCAGCAGTGCATTGGTACATGTTGAAGTACAAGTGCTCATCATGACTGTCCCCAAAGCTACACCCCCAAGAAGAGTCCAAAAATGCAGGCAGCTGCATTGATCCATATCACCACACCACTTCTAGCAGTTTTATCTCCACCAGGTCTTTGGTAAAGCTTCGAGACTCAACTTCTGCAATGCGCTGTACATAGGGCTACCTCTGTGCCTAGTCCGGAAACTTCAACTAGTTCAAAATATGGCAGCCAGGTTGGTCACTGGTACACCTAGGGGTAACCATACCACACCAGCTTTGAAATCTCTCCACTGGCTGCCAATTAGTTTCAGGGCGAAGTACAAAGTGTTGGTCATTACCTTTAAAGCCCTACATGGTTTGGGTCCAGGTTACCTGCGGGATCGCCTGCTCCCATATAATCCACCCTGCACGCTTAGGTCCTCTGGGAAGAATTTACTACAGTCAACAAGAACTAGACTGACAACCGTTACCCAGAGGACCTTCTCTTCTGCCGCTCCCAGATTGTGGAATTACCTGCCGGGAGAGATCCGTCAACTCACCAGGAATTTAAAAGATCTATGAAGACCGAGCTCTTCCGGCAGGCCTACTCAGATGAATTTTAAGTGTTTTATTGGTGTTTTATTGGTATTTTAATGATGTACTGGTTTTATGCATTTTAAATCAGTTTTGTGTGTTTTGTGATGATGTTGTTCCCCACCTCGATCTGGAGGGAGAGGCGGGTAATAAATACATTTATTATTGTTATTATTATTATTATTATTATTATTAACAACAGGTCTTAATGGGCCACTCAATACCCAGCCACAGCCAAATGATACAATTGCAACAGAGGACAACATATCGTCGGGAAAAGCCATTCTCTCCCCCTACCTCAGGTCAAAATGAACAAGGAATTTGGAAGGGGGTTGGGTGGCAGACGACATCAGTAACCCTGATAATAAAAAAAGTGCTTGGCACTGCATTCCTGCAAGCCCTGCCTCCATTACAACCCTGGGCGTATGTCTCTATGGCAGATCACAATTTCAGCCCTGTCTCCCAGGACGGCTGCAAATCTCTTCGAGTTATCAATTGGCAGAATGCAAATGTTCTTGACCTACTACCACAAGAACCAGGGCTGCTGTGAAGGCAATCGAGATAAAACCTTTCGAGCCACTTTCATGCTGAAAATGATAGAGAAGTGACTAATAATAATCGCAACTAAAAACAGTTGTATGAAGCTGTAAAGATCCTTTTAGTAAATGCATCTCTTCTTGCTTCTTTAGATTGTAGCTGCCAAATATTACTGGGCAATTAGTATAATAATAATAATAATAATAATAACAACAACAACAACAACAACAACAATAATAATAATAATAATAATTTGAATTATAAAAATGAAAATGCAATTCCTGAGCATGTAGAACATTCATCAGGCATAGCTGGTGATTCCTACTTTCAATCTATTAGCTGTAAATTATTTTAAAGTGAGTGACATCACACTTGACTCTTGGCAAAACAGTGTTAAGTTAGTGGGTAATAAAACAGCTTGACACTAATTATGGGTCCTCTCTGATAAATTACTGTCAGGGATCAGATAAGGGTTTTTGAGAGTAACCTTGAACCAAATCTGGGTTGTGTGTGTGTGTGTGTGTGTGTGTGTGTGTGTTTGCTATGTCTTATGTGCAGAGTTTTAAATCTCAAGAGGGAAAATGAAAGGCCTAGGGCCCAATCCAGCGAAATGTTAGATGTGTGAGGAAAGAGTAATTTTTTTAAAGTGCATGTCCACAGATGTAAGGATTATTTTTTAAATGAACAAGGGTTTTTTCATCATCATTTTTATATTATGCGCCAAAGAAGAATTTTGGTCAAGAAATTGTAGATTTGCTCATAGAATCCAAAGAAAGCTTACCACATAAAAACAAAACAAAACATTAGACCTGTTCCTGTGCCTTTAACAGAGGCCTGAAACATGAGAGTAAAACTGGGAAATCTTCTCCATTAGCTTAATTTGTAGGCATAGACTGCTTTGGAAAGCACAGGGCCAATAATAAAAAGTACAATAAACTTTGCAAAAGCCCATCCCCAAATAAGCTTTCCAGTCTCTTGAAACAAACAAACAAACAAACAAACAAGGTCCATCAAAAGTCTTACATAATCTTTAAATGTATCTTGTTTGGCTTAAGGATCAGAAGCATTATTTGTACTATCTGTCTATTTATCTATCTATCTTAGGTAGGGTGACCAGATAAAATCCAGGTCAGGGCTCATATAACTTTAACAGTTGTAGAGAAAAGGGAATTTCAGCCAGTGTCATTTGTATGCAATTAGTTCCTGGTGAAATTCCCTCTTCATCACAACAGTTAAAGGTGCAGGCACTATACTAGAGTGACCATATACAAAAGAAGGCAGGGGCCCTGCAACTTTAACAGTTGTGATGAAGAGGGAATATCACCAGGAACTAATTGCATACAAATGACACCGGCTGAAATTCCCTTTTCTCTACAACTGTTAAAGTTACATGAGCCCTGACCTGGATTTTATCTGGTCACCCTACCGTTCGGTGGACCAGCAAGGACTGATATATAGATTAGTACAATTGCCCTGTTGCTTGCAAGGATGATGTGTACGAATTCAGTGCATTGGTATCCTGACCTGTCTAGTCAATGCAGATACTTAGATATTTACAAGACATTGTCTTTGGATGTGGCCTGGTGCCAATATTTATTGGTAGAAAGGCAGGGTACAAATCAAATCAAATCAAATCAATCAATCAATCAATCCATCAATCAGGTGCAGAGGTGACTTTTTCCTTCACTGTCTTACATCTAAACATGCATGTATTTGATTCCTTCTAGACCCTGAATATTGATTTAGGTCTAGGTATGCTAGTAATGGCTTGCCAATGGATTTGAAGCAAGCCCTCGCAGGTTCACATCAATCACATTATCTTAGGGTGACCAGATAAAATCCAGGTCAGGGCTCATGTAACTTTAACAGTTGTAGAGAAAAGGGAATTTCAGGCAGTGTCATTTGTAGGCAATTAGTTCCTGGTGAAATTCCCTCTTCATCACAACAGTTAAAGTTGCAGGGGCCCTGCCTTCTTTTGCATATGGCTGCTCTAGTATAGTGCCTGCACCTTTAACTGTTGTGACAAAGAGGGAATTTCACCAGGGACTAATTGCATACAAATGACACTGGCTGAAATTCCCTTTTCTCCACAACTGTTAAAGTTATATGAGCTCTGACCTGGATTTTATCTGGTCACCCTACATTATCTGTTGTACCAACCACACTGGATCTCACTAGTTTAATGATGGTCCTGTCTTGAAAAAGGCAGCAGATGCTATGCTCAAAAATTCTATTCCACATTCTGTAAAAAACAGAAGGACTGCGCTGTTGGATTAGAATGAGCAAAAGCGCCCATCTTCTCCAGTATTCTGCTTTCGACAGCTGCCATCGAGACTCTTATCTGGGAGCTCAGAAACAGTGGTGTAGCTAGATAATTTCAGACCCTGGGCCTAATGATATTGTAGGGGGATGGGACCCTTTCAACAACCATGTGTAATACTTCTCTTGTGAAGTATTCAATTACCATTTAAGAACATAAGAGCATAAGATGAGCCCTGCTGGATCAGAGCAAGGGTCCATCTAGTCCAGCACTCTGTTCACACAGTGACCAACCAGCTGTCGACCAGGGACCCACAAGCAGGACATGGTGCAACAGCACCCTCCCACCCATGTTCCCCAGCAACTGGTGCATATAGGGTTACTGCCTCTGATACTGGAGGTAGTAAGCCTATTTCTCTTCTCCCCCACCATATCTGCGTCTATATTCCTGATATGCTTTTTGTTATTACATTTATACCCTGCCTTTCTTTCCTCTTGCAAGTAAACCAAGGTGGCTTACATGGTCCCCCTCCTCTCCACTTTATCTGTACAACAACCTTGTGAGGTAGGTTAGGCTGAGAGTCAATGAAACCGGATCTCCTGAGTCTCAGTACAACAGTGTAACCATTACACAACACTAGCTCTATTTCATGTTAGAATAGGTTTAAGGAAAAAATTGTGTGTTAAAAAATGACAAAATGTTAATATAAATACGGATATCTCAAGCAAAATGTAAAGCAATTGATTAGCAGCCCATCAGTACATCAGTACAACATAGTTACAACACTGATTTCCAAACCAAAAGGCTGTTCATATATATAATGCTTATGTCCCAAACGTGTTTCGACCAAACTGGCCCTCGTCCATGGGAAAGATATTACTGCCCTTACTGAAACATGTTGTTAAACTTCCTACAAAGGATCTGTAAAACAAAATACACAGACTTAGCGAGACCTGGGGTAATACATCTTACCCAAATAATCAGATAAATGCAAACTAATGTAAAATCAAGTTACCCGTAAATATTCTCTCTACAAACTCTGTAATGCAGAATAAAAAAGGGAGTAAAGAACATTTCTACGTACATTGCAAAACATGTAGAGAAATAAAACCAAGTTGTATTAATTTACAGTAATCTCCCAGGTATATCCAACATGTAACCACATCATCATCGTCTTTACCTCAGAAAACCCAGAGAACAACCAACTATCAAAAAAGGGATGTACTAAAACAAATGACAGTACTTGCCCGTAGAGAAACCATACTTGCCCATAGAGAAAACATACTTGCCCATAGGGATCCATTGGACAGCTCTTGCCCATAGGGATCCATAGGATAGTACTTGCCGATAGAGAAACATAGGACAGCACTTGCCCATAGAAAAACCATACTTGCCCATAGAGATCCATAGGACAGCACTTGCCCATAGGGAAACATAGGACAGCACTTGCCCATAGAGAAACCATACTTGTCCATAGGGATCCAGAGGACAGCAGTTTTCCCTATGGGCGTGCTGTCCAATGGATCCCTATGGACAAGTATGGTCTTCCTATGGGTAAGTATGGTTTCTCTATGGGCAAGTACTATCATTTGTTTTAGAACATCACATCAAAAAAGATTGGAACATTCTTATGAATAATGATTAGTTACTTCCATTTATAGACGTAATCAGATGAGCGTTGTATTGCACATTCATTACTGGGCACTCACGGATTTTCACGGGTCCCTCTCATGACATCATCTGCCTCCCATGCACCTCCTGCCCCTTCTAGTGTTCTTCGTGCAACAAAAGAGCCCAAGGTAAGTCCGTGTTATTTTTAAAGATGTATACAGAGGTATTCAGCATCTGTATATGGGGGTTCCACTGAACCATCACTAGTCCTGTCCTCCATGAAACTTGTCTAATACATTAAGGGCTCAATGTTATACATGCTGAGACAGGACAAAAAGCCCTTCAACTCCCAGCATTCCCCAGCCAGCTGGCTGAGGAATGCTGGGAGTTGTAGGACTTTTTCTGTGTAAACATGCATAGGATTCTACCCTAAAAGAGCTTTCTAAGTCAGTGGCCACCATCGTAGCAGTGAATTCTTGCAGCAGTATGCATGTCTTTGGTAAAGAATTACTTCCAGTAGTCTGTCCTAAATGGAACCCCAATCAACTCCATTAGGTGAGAACCCTTCATTATAGAGTTTGGGAGAGAGGGAGGAAAAATCCCCATCTCTCCAAACAAACTGCAGCCACGCAATCCATATTCATCCTTTGGAATAATATAAACAACGTTCATATCCTTGACGGAATGCATTTGTGAACATTACAGTCATTAGAGATGTAAGCCGAAGGCAACAAGATAACCTCTTTCCCAAACGTTCTATTTATTTCTGTAAAGTAATTTGTGTGATTTATCTCGGAGACAAAGGTTTATGGTTCACTTTGAACTCCAGGTGCTGAACTCCACAACGGCCTGCTTGGGCTGCAGCCCGTAAGTGATGGCATGACCCAGCGTGAGAGATGAAAGCGACCAGACAAAAACAAGACTAGCTTCTGGGATTTTTGGACCTCACATTTCTAGATGCCGCTGACATCTCTGGGTTAAATCCCCCCCAACTTTGGAGGATCTTAGGATGCCTTCCCTTACAGTCGCTCATCCATTAAGGATATAGGCCTGCACAGCACATTTCATTAGGGTTTTTAAAAGTTTTTTTTAAAGGTGAACATTTATTGACTAGTCATTCATAAAGGACATTATTTTATTCATTTATTTATTAAACACTGATGCTCTGCTCCGCGTTCAGCTTGCCTGACCACGACAAAGCTGTTGGGAATGAGGTGATGCTTCTCAAGCCCCAGCATTGGTGGGGCTTTGTAGTGACACTGGTTGGAGGAGGGGCTTACAGGGCAATATCAACCTTTGGGGCCCCTCCTCCTGGCCTCTTTGAAGCATGGCTCCTGGCAGAGAGGCTCCTAGCAGTGTGCTGTCAGGGGTCGCTGTGGCAGAGCAGCTGGAGGGCAGCCAGAGAATCGTTCCCGTTGTGTCTGGATCCCCCCTCAATGGTTCCCTAAATTTGGTGCTTATTGCTTGAGACATTTGGGTGTGCCTGGGCACACCTGGCACAGCCCTTGCGCACACCTATTGCCTCTAGGAATCCATGACTCCATCGTGCCCACTTTTTAAGAAGTGTCACAAGAGGCTGCAGCAGAAGGAGAGATGGTGAACTGACTCCCACTCCTTTGGCTCTGCTGAGACATTATTTGCATTGGGCTTTACTTCTTCCCTCAAGTGCCATCTAGCAGCAGCAATTCCACCAGTCTGCTGCAGAGGGAGAGATGGGAAGCAAGGCCACTCCAGTGGATCTGCTGAAAGACCAGCTCACTTGGGCTCCTCTTCACCCTGAACACTTCTTATTCTATCTAATCATATATATCTATATCTATTTCTATATCGCTATCGCTATCAATATAAAAATTGGTACCCAGGTTTGCTTGTTTTCCTCTTCCCTCCTCCATCCTTTCCCCTTGTATGTCATGTCCTTTAAACTGTAAGCCTGTTGGCAGGGACTCTCTTATTTTTTACTGTTCTTACATTAATTGCTTTGGAAGCACTTTTGGCTGAAAGTGGAACTAAAAACGGTTTAAATAAACAAACAAATCAACCAGCAAAGAAATCTATTTCCCCACTTTTCTCTAATTCACAATCTTCCTTCCTCTACTGTCTTCCTGCAGCCACCTTCTTTCTTTCTGTAGTACTGTAGACTGTAGACTGTAATCTAGAGGCAAGATTTTGGTCCCCTCTACAAGGATTCGCTTTTGCGCCTGGTTAGCCGATTATGCGCATAATCGCAGAAGCGCATTTACGCCTAATCCCTCTGCACGAGAGGTGGCGAGAGGCGGCGAAGCGCATTCATGGATGTCCAAAATGCGGTTTACAAGTAGTTAATGCGCATAAGCGCATATTCACACAGTCAAAATGCACTTTAACGGACGGAGCAAAATAAAACTCGCGATTTAACGCGCATTCGATAATGCACATAATCGGAGAGATAACGCGCCTCTACGCCCCATTTGCGCTCCGCTGGTGTGGAGGTAAATTTTTTAATGAGACTTCAAAGAGCATTAAACCTCTCGTGAAGAGGCACCCTTTGTGACTGTTAATTCGATGTTTTATCTTGTACAGTGCTCAGGTGCTTAAGATGGTTACTATCATCATTATTAAAGCTTAGTAAAAAAACACGTTTCATTGGGTTGGGATGATCTGGGGCATGGATCAAATTAATAAAATAATTTATTTTATCTGAGATTATTTGGGTGAGAAATTCGTTCACTAACTTTGCTTCCTGTGAGAATTAAATAAATGCTGGCAATTATTTCATCCTTTGAATATATATAAATTCAAATATATATGCAGATATGCATATTTGTCTCCTATGGGCACAATATTTTAAGTGCCTAGCAACATTCCCGTTCACCTGCATCTTCATTCTATTATATATATATATATATATATATATATATATACATACACACACACACACACACACACACACTTCACAGATGTGCAGAAAGGGAAATTTGACTTCTGGTATGGGCATACAGAATGGATAGCAATTGCTATCCATTCTGTATGCCCATACCAGAAGTCAAATTTCCGTTTCTGCACGTCTGTGAAATGTCAGCGGCACAACAAGCTTACATCAGGCTTCATGAATTGGACAGATACCTGGAGCTGGCGGTTGGCCTGGACTTCAAGGTTTACAGAGACACTTACCTGTTAATTCACCATGGGCTTAACTTTTAGTGCTGGGGAATTCCTGGGATCAGTGCCAGCTTTGAGTGGTGGTGTTGAGGAGGGGTGCCAGTTGTGAGACAAATCTCAGCACTTTATTGGTTTAGACAAGAGGAGTCTTGGGAAAAAGCAGAGCCCACAGCTTTTATTTATTTGTTTGATTTATATCCCCCCCACCTTCCTTTCCCCCCCAAAATGGCACTCAAGGTGCTTTTGAGCCACGGGAGGGATGGGCCATCCGTGACCTGAAAAGGGGATATTTGGGAGAGCGGGTGTGCAAGAAACGGGAGTTTCAACTGACATGCCCCAATGGTGAAGTATTGTCCTTGCCGCAGACCTTGAAAGGCATATCTACAGTGTGGACGCATTTCCGTTTTACACTGTGGCTTCCTCCAAAGCAGCGCCGAGGAACGTCTGGGGGTTCGGTAGGCCTCATTCTTCCCTTGACCCACTGAGGGCCACAGCCCTGCATCCCTACTGCAATTTTGCTTTTTAAAAAAAGGGTTGCGAAGAGAACACACCTTGTTTAAAAGGAAAATTGTTCCACTGGGAGTGTGATCTGGTTTCCAAGTGCCCTTTCCTTTTTTCCCTCAGGCTAACACCAGCCCCGCTGCAGTGGCAGCATATTCAGCATTGGTAGGGTGACCAGTTAAAATCCAGGTCAGGGCTCATGCAACTTTAATAGTTGTAGAGAAAAGGGAATTTCAGCCAGTGTCATTTGTTTGCAATTAGTTCCTGGTGAAATTCCCTCTTCATCACAACAATTAAAGGTGCAGGCACTATACTAGAGTGACCATATACAAAAGAAGGCAGGGCCCCTGCAACTTTAACTGTTGTGATGAAGAGGGAATTTCACCAGGAACTAACTGCATACAAATGACACTGGCTGAAATTCCCTTTTCTCTACAGCTGTTAAAGTTACATCAGCCCTTACTTGGATTTTATCTGGTCACCCTACCTTGGATGGAGAAATCCAACCTCAGATTAATTCCCAGCCATCGTGGAAATGTCCGGGCCATTTCTTTTCTGATGCCAGAGCTCTGATGTTGGAATTGACATGAAGGAGGCATGCCAGAAGTGGGACAAAGGGAATTCTGGGAAAAGGCTGCACATTCACAGGATTCTACAGCAATTCTGGCCCCCAGACATGCCCCTCACCAGGCTACTGATCTGCACTAGCCTTGTCGCTGGTGTAAATCAATTCCCTCCCATTCATTCCAATGGGAGGAAATTACTATTTTTGCTTTGTTTTTTTTAAAAAAATGGCACATGGAAGGGAGGGGGAATTGGAAATTGTGTGCTTCTTTCTCTTCCATGTTGGAGCTTCTGCACCTGGGATAGCTCCTTTAGAGTTCCAATTGGTTCTGACTGAAACCCGGATAGGATTCACCGCCCCACTTATCTCGGAGCCACCAGCCTCCACTGCCCAAGAGGAACCTTAATAAAACAATTAGTCTAAACTACAAAGTGTAAACATGTCTGTAAAATATTTTGATAATACAACTATAAAACTATGCAAAAGCAAATATTTGGTAGTCCAACATGTTGCATACAGTATATACACTAGGGGTGTGCACGGACCCCCCGGATCGGATCGGGACCCGGATCGGGACCTCCAATTTTGTCCCGGACCGGTTCGGACAAAATCGGAGGCCCCCCGGACCGGATCGAGTCCGATCCCGATCCAAAAATCGGAAATTTTTGGATCGGCCGCCATTTTTTTCCCCATAGACTTGCATTGCAATGCAAGTCTATGAGGAAAAAATGGCGGCGGGTGGGTAAGGGGGGGCCTAACTCCCTCCCCCCCCCGGGGCCGTCCGCTGTGGACGGCCCCGGCAGGTAAACCCCCTCCCCCGCGCTCCCTACCCCCCCTGGGGCCGCCTGCTTCCATCCGCTGGCGCCCGCGGGCGCCAGCGGATAGAAGCGGACGGCTCCGGGGGGGGGGTAAGCCCCCTTCCCCGCCACTTACCTTCTCGGCACGTCCGGCGCCGGCGGCTACTACCAGCGGGCTCCGCGGCCTACTCTCGAGTAGCGCGCCGGGTGATGACATCACCCGGCGCGCCACCCTGGAGCAGGCCGCGGAGCCTGCTGGTAGTAGTAGGCGCCGGCGCCGGACGGGAGCCGCCGGGCCGGGCAGGTAAGGGCCCCCCTCCCCCCTCCCCCCTCCGCGCGCCCCCTCCTCCCCCTCCCCCCTCCGCGCGCCCCCTCCTCCCCTCCACGCACCCCCTCCTTACCTTTCCGGCCCGGCGGCTCCCGTCCGGCGCCGGCGCCTACTACTTCCAGCAGGCTCCGCGGCCTGCTCTAGAGTAGCGCGCCGGGTGATGACATCACCCGGCGCGCCATCCTAGAGCAGGCCGCGGAGCCTGCTGGGAATAGTAGGCGCCGGCGCCGGACGGGAGCCGCCGGGCCGGAAAGGTAAGGGCCCCCCTCCCCCCTCCGCGCGCCCCCTCCTCCCCTCCACGCACCCCCTCCTTACCTTTCCGGCCCGGCGGCTCCCGTCCGGCGCCGGCGCCTACTACTTCCAGCAGGCTCCGCGGCCTGCTCTAGAGTAGCGCGCCGGGTGATGACATCACCCGGCGCGCCATCCTAGAGCAGGCCGCGGAACCTGCTGGGAATAGTAGGCGCCGGCGCCGGACGGGAGCCGCCGGGCCGGAAAGGTAAGGGCCCCCCTCCCCCCTCCGCGCGCCCCCTCCTCCCCTCCACGCACCCCCTCCTTACCTTTCCGGCCCGGCGGCTCCCGTCCGGCGCCGGCGCCTACTACTTCCAGCAGGCTCCGCGGCCTGCTCTAGAGTAGCGCGCCGGGTGATGACATCACCCGGCGCGCCATCCTAGAGCAGGCCGCGGAGCCTGCTGGGAATAGTAGGCGCCGGCGCCGGACGGGAGCCGCCGGGCCGGAAAGGTAAGGGCCCCCCTCCCCCCTCCGCGCGCCCCCTCCTCCCCTCCACGCACCCCCTCCTTACCTTTCCGGCCCGGCGGCTCCCGTCCGGCGCCGGCGCCTACTACTACCAGCAGGCTCCGCGGCCTGCTCTAGAGTAGCGCGCCGGGTGATGACATCACCCGGCGCGCCACCCTAGAGCAGGCCGCGGAGCCTGCTAGTAGTAGTAGGCGCCGGCGCCGGACGGGAGCCACCGGGCCGAGAAGGTAAGTGCCCCCCTCCTCCCCCCCCCCGCTGTCCACTTTCATCGGCGGGCGCCCGCTGGCGCCCGCCAATGGAAGCGGCGGTGGGCGCCAGTGGGCGCCCGCCGATCCGCCGATCCGCCGAACCGGTTCGGAGCTTTTTCGGACCGGTTCGGATTGGATCGGCCGATCCAGCTGCGGGATCGGAAATCGGATAATTTATCCGATTTCCCACTGGACCGGACTCGGATCGTGGATCGGGTCCGATCCAGTGCACATCCCTAATATACACATCGTGTGGCATTAGTAGCTTCACAATAAGCTTTTTCTAATACAATTCAAATAGAGTAGGCTATACTAGTACTTATTGATCTAACCCAAACATGTGTTGACCATTAAGGACTTTGTCAGTGGGAAGAAATTTTTGGTCTAATATAGCCTACTGTATTAGAGAAATCCTAATGGGAAACTGGTAATGTCACTATAGGTAGATCTATACTACTGCTTTAGAGTGGTATTGAAGTCCACTGGTAACTGTTGGGGCACAATCCATATTCCATATACAACTTCTTTTTATTCTACATTAGTAATGATTTAATACAAGGTGTAGATCTGGCCTTTGTGTGTATGCAATCTGTTTGGCTATCAAGTATTTGTTTATGCATAATTTTATAGTTGCATTATCACAACATTTTACAAACATTTTTATGCGTTGTATTTTAGATTAGTTATTTTATTAAAAGTTTGTTTTATTGTAGTTGTATTTGTATCCTCAATTATTTATAAGATTCCTTAAACCTATTTTGCTTTTTCTTGTTGAGTTTGGGTTAAGATAGGACCTTCATGGATCATTGGTTTAACAGTCATGCCAGCTTCCTTGCAAAAAGTAGAATTTTGAGTCTTGTGAGGGGTTGGGTGTGAATGACCTTCAGCTCTCTACAAAACCACAACTGCTATTAAAACGAGGGATACAAACACATCCAGAGCTCTAAATTGAATAATTTCAGTTCTAACTGCATTCAATGCTTTTATTTGCTTGGTGACTCCGACTATATTTTTGTTGAGGATTCCCCCCCCCCCCCGAATATGGGACATTTTACTGTCTGCTTATTGTATCATGTTTATTTTACTGTTATAAATTGCAATGGCTATTCGCTTGATGCAAATAAAATTTGATTTAAATGGCTTAAGAATCTCCAGCAGAAGCCATGATAGTTAAAGGCGCTTGTAGTAGAGTTGTTCACGTAGTTCAGCCACAGACTGGGACTCAGGAGATCCGGATTTTAGTCCCACTTGGACATGAGGCTCACTTGGTAAGTTTGGGCTAGTTGCTAGCCTTCCTCACAGGGCTGTTTTCAAGATAAAATGGAGATGATGATGAGGAAGACCTTGTAAGCTTCATTGGTTTCCTTGGAGGAAAAAAAGGCAAGATATAAATGAAATCAATCAATCAATCAATCAAAATAAAATGAAGCTCACTACTTGGGCAATATTCCATAAACTCTGTTAACCTTTCTGCCTAAAACCTCTAAGCTCTCTTAATTTCCAAGGATGTATGGGGAAGGACTTGACCCCTTCTCGAGATCTAGAGTCCAGCCATTTCCCCAGTCATAGAAAATATTTCAACGTTCCCCCTCCTCCTCATTATCATTCTTGGCCTTCAGCAATTCCCCCTGGATCTTTCTTTTGTTTACACTGAGGAATGAGAAGGAGTGGTTCTTGAGGAAGAGGTCAACAGGCACAGTTCAAGCAGAATTAGGAAGCCACTCTCTGGCCTTGCTTTGATCTGAAGAGGATTTATTCGGCTCATCAGACCGACCAGGGATGGATGCAGGGGAGTAGCAATGCCGAAGATAGCCAACCCTCTTGGAGCCACTCCGGAGGGCCCATTGGTGTCTCTCCCTCCCTGGCCCTGGGTTGCTGTAATTCACGGCGGCCTCTTCAGGTTTATTGCTGGAAAGGGTATGAGTCAACTGGCCTCGTAACTGGCAGTACCATGCTCCTTGACGTGTCGCGCTTACTGAGCTGTTTGCGATCGCTGAGGCAGGCTGTTTGCTGTTTGCCACGTTTCACGGCAATAGAGGAGAGGCTCACAAAGGGCTCAGGCTGAATCAGACGTTTCTCAAAACAGCCTTACTGGATCCTTGTGCTCCCGGGGTCCAAAGTCTGGGTCTTGTTTTTGCAGATTGATTGGTATCATGTACGCAACTGGCTTGGAATGATTACTTGCAGGGTTCTTTGATTTGATTTTTCAAAACAACAACAGCGACAACAACAAAACACAACAGTAACCACAACAGCCACAGGAACAAGGGAAAGCCAAAGGCACCCCTCCAATCGGCCACTTTGCATTTGTGTAGCACGTCGGAGGGTTCAAAGCGCTCTACGAAGATTATCTCAGGAATATTTAGAGCGCTGTAAAACAGCCTTCCACAATCCAGATGTGTTGGACTACAACTCCCAGCACCCACAGTTGTTTGTGGATGATGGGAACTTTAGTTGGGGTTGGGGAAGGCTGCTGTAAGGATTATTGTTAATCTTATAATGCAGGGTTGGGCTGTGGTGGGGAATGGCTGGCATAGGCTGAGAAAATAGTGATGTGTTACGGTAGGGTGACCAGATAAAATCCAGGTCAGGGCTCATGTAACTTTAACAGTTGTAGAGAAAAGGGAATTTCAGGCAGTGTCATTTGTATGCAATTAGTTCCTGGTGATATTCCCTCTTCGTCACAACAGTTAAAGTTGCAGGGGCCCTGCCTTCTTTTGTATATGGTCACTCTAGTATAGTGCCTGCAACTTTAACTGTTGTGATGAAGAGAGAATATCACCAGGAACTAATTGCATACAAATGACACTGGCTGAAATTCCCTTTTCTCTACAACTGTTAAAGTTACATGAGCCCTGACCTGGATTTTATCTGGTCACCCTATGTTATGGATCATCTGGCGATGCAGAGCTGAGATGCTACTTGATTCAGGACTCAGAGCTCTCACTCAACGCTTTTTTAGATGTTATGTGTGCCGAATCTCCGTGTGGCCCCTGCACAATTGGGAACCTTATGTTTATAGCCCCTGACATATGTTCATAGAAGATAAAGGGCCTGTTCAGACGTGTTAAGCCATGGTTAGGCCATTAACCCTTTTGCAGCAAGTGGTTAGCTAGGCTGACCATATGAAAAGGAGGACAAGTCTCATGTAACTTTAACAGTTGTAGAGAAAAGGGAATTTCAGCCGGTATCATTTGTATGCAATTAGTTCCTGGTGAAATTCCCTCTTCATCACAACAGTTAAAGTTGCAGGCACTATACTAGAGTGACCATATACAAAGAAGTCAGGGCTCCTGCAAGTTTAACTGCTGTGATGATGAGGGAATTTCACCAGGAACTAATTGCACACAAATGACACCGGCTGAAATTCCCATTTCTCTACAACTGTTAAAGTTACATGAGCCTTGTCCTCCTTTTCATATGGTCAGCCTAGGTTAGCGAGCACGTTTAAGCCATGGTTAGGTAGCCACCATGGTTAGGAATGCGTCACATGATACACTAAGCCATAATGTTTAGCTCACACCTTGGATAGCTCCTTTAGGCTCAATCGGACGACACAATAAACAACTGGGGTGGGGGAAACAATCGTCAGTTGTATTGACTATCGTGTCGTCCGAATGCTGCCATAGTCAACTCAGTGCTGATCCTAATCCACACCACGGTTGATTATTTATTACCATGTTGTGTGGGGAGTGCCCCCTAGATGAACAACTGTAAAGTTGATTATTACCCCACCATTGACTATCGTGTTGTCCGAACGGAGCCTTAGAGTTCTGACTGAAACCTGGAGTAGATGCACCACTCCACTGACCCTGGAGCCTCCAGCCTTCACTGGACTCACACACGTTGTACATGCATAGGAGCGGAGGGAGGGAGGCTCTTTCAAACCTTCCCACAGATCTTATGCATGGAGGGTCTGATTTAGGGCTGGCTCAGATGTTGCCTCAAATGCGGCTCATGCAGAAAGGCATGCAGCTCAGCCTTCCCTGCTTCTGACAGGATGTGCAAAGGGGGGCTTCATTGATCCCAGTTTTGATGATGTCCCCAAGGATCCGGACACCAGTGCATGGCTGCTGCTGGAAAACAGCCCGCTTTTGTGGCTTTCCTACTCTAGCAGCACAAACTGTGGTGGGAGAGTGGGCTGCTACTGACGGGCCCTCTGCAGTTTGGAACTTTAGCAGGCCACTGGGAATGGTCCACAGCATTCGGTGGGGATGGGGTGCTTAGCAAACAATCCATGCACGCACCGGCGTGTGGTGCCTGGGTTGGAACTCAGTGCAGGCTGAATAATATTTTCCAGGGACAGCCTTGCAGGCAGACGGTCATGTGACCAAGCCTAGCATCTCCCTTTGCTTTGCAGATTTCATCGGAAATGGGGAACGAGAAGCCAGAGTGGCGCTTTCCATACTTTGGGGCAGTTTAGCTGTGTCTCCAGGACACAAATTCTCTTTAGATCAGAAGTGGGGAATGCCTGGTCCTCTGGATGTGCCAGTAGTGCAAGTCCCATCAGCCTTTATTAGCATAGCCAATGGGGAAGGATGATGGGAATTGCAGTCCAACAACATCTAGAGGGCCGCATGTCCTCCATCCTTGTTCTAGACAGTCCTAGGGGTCAGTTGGTAGAAGGTAAGAACGAGATGAAAGCCCTGCTCCTATGCTTTTCCTGGTCATGAGCAGATGGCTTTGCGGAGGGATGGCCCCCCAGTTCAGTCCCTGGCACTTGCAGTCAAAAAGATCAGTAGGCGGTGAAGCAGAAGTCCCCTGTCTGAATCTCTGGAGTGCCGCTGCAAGTCAGAGTGGACAGTATTGAGCTAGATGGACAATAGCCTGAGCCAGGGGAGGCTGGTGGTTCCCATGTCAATGAGGCGGGGAATTCGCTTTGGCGGTTTCGTTCAGAACTCTCAAGGATCTATCCAAGCTGTGAAGCAGCTTGGAAAGAAGAGGAACCCTAGATGGTTCATTTAGAGTTCTGACTGGTTCTGACTGAAACCCAGAGCGGATTTATCACCCCATTGTCAACAGAATTATCAGCCATCACTGGCCTGAGCAGCTGCCTATGTTCTTAGGAATAGCAACAGGCAGAACAAGAGCCAACAGCCTGAAGCAGATGAAACCAGACAGCAGGAAACCAATCCTTAAAAGACAGTAATAATCAGCCTCAGAGACTACATTGTTCTGTGGGTATTCTGGGAGTAGGAAATGGTGGTAGCCATCAGATTTTTGTGATGGCTGCCATTCCCACCTCCCCTGTGACTTGGACCTAGGCAATTTCTGGAGCATTCTGGGAAAGTAAAATGGCAGCTACCAGCAGTTGGGCACCCAAATCATCTCTACTACTACTGCTGCCAAAGAAAGAAAAGGAAATGGATATGATTACTGAAATGAATGAAATGTAAATGACTGAGTTATTCATAGAGACAAGCACTAAGGGGAAATATTCTTGAGCCATGGAGGCTAAATTGTCTCTGGTAGGGAGAAAAATTACACCACAGACGCATGGCACATATTTCGAGCGGAGTTGCCTTTCCTGGCTCTCAGTTCCCTCTGCACATTTCCTGCGGTTTTATGTTGCTCTTGAAACCATTGCTGCCTCCCAAGGATTTTATTCTACCCTGATCTCCTTCAGAAATGTTAAACTCCTTGAATAAACGGAGTTCTAATGTTTCAAATTGTTCTTTCACGTGAATTATCAGCCCCAGCAGAGTTGGCTGAGGAGATCTTATTTGGGAAAGTTTGTTTTAAGTGCTTGGAAGACAGAGCAGTGAATGAAATTATTTCTTCTTCTCCTTTCTCCTCCTCCTCCTCCTCCTCCTCCTCCTCCTCCTCCTCCTCCAGGAACACTATCATGAAAATGAGAAAGGGAACCTGGGCATGATCCATCCGGAGTTTCCCTTAAATCACCTCAGATTACCTCCCAGCCATTGTGGAAATGTCCTGGCCACTTATTTTCTGATGTCAGAGCTCTGACATTGGAATGGGCATGAAGGAGGCATGCCAGAAGTGGGACAAAGGGCAGTGTGACCATCTGAAAAGGGAATTTCAGCAGGTGTCCTTTGTATGTATGCAGCACCTGGTGAAATCCCCTCTTCATCACAACAGTTAAAGCTGCAGGAGCTATGCTAGAGTGACCAGATACAAAAGAGGGCAGGGCGCCTACAGCTTTAACAGTCGTGATGATGAGGGAATTTCACCAGGTGCTGGATGCATACAAAGGACACCTGCTGAAATTCCCTTTTCTCTTCAACTGTTAAAGATACAGGAGCCCTGTATCATATGGTCACCCTAGCAAAGGGAATTCTGGGAAAAGGCTGCACATCCACAGGATCTACAGCAATTCTGGCTTCCAGACATATCCCCTCACCAGGCTACTGATCTGCACTAGCCTTGGTGCTGATGTAAATCAATTCCCTCCCATTCATTCCAATGGGAGGAAATTACTATTTTTTAAAATGGCCCATGGGAGGGAGGGGGAATTGGAAATTGTGTGCCTCTTTCTCTTCCATGTTGGAGCTTCCGCACCTGGGATAGCTCCTTTAGATTTCAGACTGGTTTTGACTGAAACCCGGAGAGGATTCACCGCCCCACTTATATCAGAGCCACCAGCCTCCACTGTTCAAGAGGTTGAACAGTCATCAATAAAACAAACCTTAATAAAACAACTAGTCTAAACTACAAAGTGTAAACATGTCTGTAAAATATTTTGATAATACAACTATAAAATTATGCAAAAGCAAATATTTGGTAGTCCAACATGTTGCATACAGCATATACACATCATGTGACATTAGTAGCTTCACAATAAGCTTTTTCTAATACAATTCAAATAGAGTAGGCTATACTAGTACTTATTGACCTAACCCAAACATGTGTTGACCATTAAGGACTTCGTCAGTGGGAATAAATTTTTGGTCTAATATAGGCTACTGTATTAGAGAAATCCTATTGTGAAACTGGTAATGTCACTATAGCTAGATCTATATTACTGCTTTATAGTGGTATTGGTCCACTGGTAACTGTTGGGGCACAATCCATATTCCACATCCAACTTCTTTTTATTCTACATTAGTAATGATTTGATACAAGGTATAGATCTGGCCTTTGTGTGTATGCAACCTATTTGGCTATCAAGTATTTGTGCATAATTTTATTGTTGCATTATCACAAAATTTTACAAATATTTTTATGCGTTGTATTTTAGATTAGTAATTTTATTAAAAGTTTGTTTTATTGTAGTTGTATTTTTATCCTCAATTATTTATAAGATCCCTTAAACCTATTTTGCTTTTTCTTGTTGAGTTTGGTTTAAGATATAGGACCTTCATGGATCATTGGTTTAACAGTCATGCCAGCTTCCTTGCAAAAAAGTAGAATTTGGAGTCTTGTGAGGGGTTGGGTGTGAATGACCTTTCCGCTCTCTATGAAACTACAATGCTTAAGAAACTCCAGCAGAAGCCATGATAGTTAAAGGAGCATGTAGTAGCGTTGTTAGTTCAGCCAATGTGGTGTAGTAGTTGGAGTGTTGGACTGGGTATCAGGAGATCAGGAGTTGAGTCCCCTCAAACTAAAGGAACACTATCATGGAAATGAGAAAGGGAACCTGGGCATGATCCATCCAGATTTTCACTTAAGCATCCCCACTAAGAGGAATGACAAGTCTGCAGGGTGGATGTGATCTGGTGTAGCTTCCAGCCATTTCAAATGGGCATGAAAAAGTTCCAGTTAGATAGAATTCTGTTCCTCTAGACCAGTTCAGTCTGCTCTAGCAAAAGGGTCTCAGATGGAGGTGTTTTCTATGACCTGCTACCTGATCCTTTCAACTGAAGGTGTCAGAATTCAAGCCTCAGACCTTCTTCAGGCAAAGCAGGTGCTCTACCACTGAGCTGTTACAGTATATGGTCCCTTTAACCCCAAGGCTTTTTGTTCCCTATGATAGGCTCTTGGCCTAGCTTGGCTGGTGGCTTCAATATTCCATGTATGTGACCATGGCCATGCATACACATCCCCGGGCCACACATTTATTTTATAGAAAAAGCGAATCACTGGCTCAGCCCTGTGTATCTCTTGGACACCTACCATGTGCTTGATTATTTGCATATTTAATGCCACGTGATTGGTATCCTTTGTCCATTATTTACCTGGCTGCAGGTGATGCAACAGCACAGATACATGCGATAGCAGTAGATGCAACGGTAGATGGAATAGTAGATTCAAAAGCAATAGATTGGCAATTGTAGATGTGAAAGAAGATTCCACAGCCCTAGATGCAATAGCATCCTTTGCATATTACCTAGTTACAGTAGATGCAATAGCACACGGCTGGCAGACATTTTACATTCACATCTCCAGGATTCTTAATGTAAAAAACTTTCAAACAGCCCTGGAAGCTTTGTGAATATAGTGCCCTATGGTCTAACCCCCTTTGAAAGCCATATAGCGCCCTATGGTCTAACTCCCTTTGAAAGCCATCCAGATTGGTGGCCATCACTACATCTTGTGGAAGTGATTTGCATAGTTTAACTATGCCCTGTGTGAAGAAGCCCTTCCTTTTATCTGTCCTGAATCTCCCACCAATCAGCTTCATGGGATGATGACCCCATTGGGTTCTAGTATTATGAGAGAAGAAGAAAAATGTCTCCCTATCCACATTCTCCACACCATGCATGATTTTGTTCCCACATTGGTGTCCTACCTTTCTGGAGTTCGTCTCATGTGGAGTTGAGGCTATGGCCCCCTCTACAAGATTTCGGTTTGACGCCCAGTTGCCCGATTATGCGCAAATACGGAGCAGCGCATTTTCTCCTAATACCAATTCACGAGAGGCGGTGAAGTGCATTACGGGCTATATGAAACATGCTTTAAAGTTGTTTACATGCGGAGAACCGCATGTTTACATGACCATAAGGCTCTTTAACTCCCGCAGCAAATTAAAACTCACCATTTAACGCGCATTCGAAAATGCGAATAATCGGAGATAAAAAGCGCCTCGATCCCCGATTTGCGCTCCGCTCTTGTAGAGGCAAAATGTGTAATGCGCCTTGAAAGAGCTTTAAATCGCTCTTGTAGAGGCACCCTATCAGTGAGTTATATGGAGAAAGAGGGAGGAGTGCCGTTTGCTCGCAGATTTTTTTGTGGCATGATTTGAGCTCATGGTTCAGAATCAAATGGAGCTATCTCAGTCCCTATGATAGTTTCCTTGCTTCCATATAGGCCTGCCTGGGAATTAAGACTAACTCAATGGCCTTGCATTTGGAGCATGAGAGAGGGTCTGTTTTATGCTGGTGCTGCAGCTCAGCCTCAGGTACGCTCTTCCAATCGAAACATGCTACACTCCCTCTTTGTATCTCTTCCGTCAGAATAGAAGGTGCTCCCATTCTGATGGGCTTTTAATGTGTAACATCTTTTCTCTTATGGCTGCCACTTTCTCATATGAAAATATCTGTTTTAGCTTTCTTGTTGTCAGAGTTTAGTGTTCTTCCATGTTACAAAAGGATATAAAACTATATTTTATTATTATTTTGCATTGTTATATGTTTATGCTGTAAGCTGTTCCATTTACAATAATAGAAAAGCATTTTGTTGTTGTTATGATGATGATGTTAATTTTTTTTTCAATGTCTGCTGCATTCCACAGGGAAGAATACAATGCGAGCCCTGATGTGGCTCATTCCAGATGAAACGAAAACTTGCCTTTCACACACCTGTTTACGTGCGCACTGACACTTTGAAAGTAGAGCTGTCAGCTGATAAATTTATTTTAGCTGATTAATCATCTGCCTTTCAACTGATTAGGGGATTACATTTAATTAATTTGCATACTAATGACCAAATCCACAACAGAGGTGCCTTTTTGAAATGGCTTGCAATATAATAAAGAAAAGCTATTGCTCATTGCTAGAAGGAACGTCCATCTTACAAAGCAAAATGAAAAGAAAATAGCATCAAAATAGCACCAAGTGTGCCCTTAACTGAAAATTTCCGGGAACCCGTTCCTTCAGATGGGGTTGGGGGCTATTTCACGTCTGCATGTCATTTCTTGACATTTGTTCTCTCCTACTCAGAGTTAGAACAGAGTTTTGTTCTAACTCTAGATCATAAATATCAGCCTTCTGATAAAGTACAATTCCCACAATCCCCTAGCCAACGTAGCATAGCAGGTTAGGGAATTGGGGGAATTGTGGTCCAATACATTTGGAAGGAGCCAGTTTGGAGAAGGCTGACATTTAGTATTCATTGGCCGCATTTGAATCGTGCCTTCCCTCCAGGGTTGGCTCTTTGAATCTCCAGGACCTGATGAACTGCATCCTAGAGTAATAAAGGAGCTGGCAGAAGAATTCTCAGAACCACTGTCTATTCTCTTTGCGAAATCATGGAAGATGGGTGAAGTGTCGGACGACTGGAGGAAAGCTAATGTTGTCCCTATTTTCAAAAAGGGCAAAAAGGAAGAATCTGGGAACTACAGACCAGTTAGTTTGACATCCATCCCTGGGAAAGTTTTGGAGCAGATTATAAAGAAGTCAATCTGTAAGCACCTTGAAAACAATGCAGTGATTACTAGAAGCCAGCATGGATTTGTCAAGAACAAATCCTGCCAGACTAATCTGATCTTATTTTTTGAATGGGTAACTTCCCTTGTGGATTATGGGAATGCTCTGGACATAATATATCTTGACTTCAGCAAAGCTTTTGACAAAGTACCCCATGACATTCTGATTAGCAAAAAGTGGGCTAGATGGAACAATTATTAAATGGATCTACAGTTGGCTACAGAATCAGATTCAAAGAGTGCTTATCAATGGTACCTTCTCAAACTGGGGGGAGGTAATGAGCGGAGTACTGCAGGACTCAGTCCTGGGACCAGTGCTCTTCAACATTTTTATTAATGATTTGGACAAGGAGATGCAGGGAATGCTTATCAGATTTGCAGATGACACAAAATTGGGTGGGATAGCTAATACCCTGGAAGACAGAAACAAACTTCAAAGTGATCTTGATAGGCTGGAGAGCAGGGCTGAAAACAATGGAATGAAATTTAATAGAGATAAATGCCAAGTTCTACATCTAGGAAAAAGAAACCAAATGCACAGTTACAAGTGGGGATACTTGGCTCAGCAATACTACAAGCAAGAAGGATCTTGGAATTGTTGTAGACCAGAAACTGAATATGAGCCAACGAAGTGATGTGGCTGCAAAAAACCAAACAAATATTATTTTGGGCTGCCTTATTAGAAGTATAGCTTCCAAATTGTGCGAGTTACTGGTTCCCCTCTATTTGGCACTGGTTCGGCCTCATCTTGAGTATTGGTCCAGTTCTGGGCACCACACTTCAAGAAGGATGCAGACAAGCTGGAGGGGGTTCAGAGGAGGGCAATGAGAATGATCAGGGGTCTGGAAACAAAGCCCTATGAGGAGAGACTGAAAGAACTGGGCATGTTTAGCCTGGAGAAGGGAAGACTGAGGGGAAACATGATAGCACTCCTCAAATACTTGAAAGGTTGTTACACAGAGGAGGGCCAGGATCTCGTCTCGATCATCCCAGAGTGCAGGCTCATGTTACAAGAAGCCAGATTCCAGCTGGTCATCAGGAAAAACTTCCTGACTGTTAGAGCAGTACATCAATGGAAACAATGACCTAGGGAGGTCGTGGGCTCTCCCACACTAGAGGCCTTCAAGAGGCAGCTGGACAACCATCTTTCAGGTATCCTTTAAGGTGGATTCCTGCCTTGAGCAGGGGGTTGGACTCGATGGCCTTATAGGGCCCTTCCAACTCTACTATTCTATGATTCTTTGATTCTATGATACCATGAGGCAAAATGAGGTGTTTGCTTCAGGCAGCAGATGCTGAGGGCAGAGAACAGTAGCAAGATGTTGAAGGAGAGAAGTGTGAATTCATATTCAGTTGTCAGTCCCATCAGGTTTTGTACATGGAACAGGAGGAAGGGAGCACTATCTTGCCTTTTTCTCTGGGCAGCAAATTGTCTTGGGCTGTTTCTGCTTCCCTCCAAGGTGCTCAGAGAAGTATTTTAGCATCACAACAACCCTGTGATGCAGCCATAGTGACTGCACAAGATCACTCAGCAAAATTCACAGCTAAGCAGGAATTTCAACCTGAGTGGCTTGTATGTATAGGTACTGCACACACCGGCTCATGCATTGATTACATTTTTGTTTGTTACCAGAAGGGTTGTAACTAAGGAGTGCCTACCTTGAGCAATCATTTTTAAAAAAAGAATTAATGAGTAACCTTGCTCCCATATAGGTGAGACTTCAGCCTAGTTCCCATAAATAGCAGATGAAATACTCGACTTGTGGCTGGGATATATCACTTCAAAATTCAGGTGGAAGGTTACGTGATTAAATGCTCTTGCATGCAAAAATAAATAAATCCCTGCACCTAGAAAGCTATCATATCAGGGATAAAGTTGGACCAGATGAAGGAGAATTAAGTTATGTTAACTTATACTTGCAGCAGGGATGGATGGATCTGCCAATTTCAGTTTCTGTCAGGTCCCTATTTTTCTAATATTAGATTCAGTTCACCTCAAACTTTGGGATTTTTTTTTAAAGGTTGCATGAAAATTCCTATACATTTTTGTGCCCACTTCTCCTAATAAATGCAGTCTTGTATGCGATTTTGCCAGCTATACACATTTGTGACAAGCAGTTTTTCTAATGGAATGCATTCTTATTTCTTATTTTCACTAATATTCACATTTTTATGGCCATTTCCTCCTAATATCCACATTTACGTATGCATTTTTTTAATTTGGAGAAATCCATTGCAATGTTTGGAGAAGTGGGAATTTTGAATGATAAATGAGTTTCACTTCGGTTGCTTGGAAACTCTTCCAGTATCAGAAGTTTGTTCTGAAAAGGTCATAGGGTGACCATATGAAAAGGAGGACAGGGCTCCTGCATCTTTAACAGTTATATTGAAAGGGGAATTTCAGCGGGTGTCATTTGTAGGCATGCAGGACTATTAAAGCTGCAGGAGTCCTGCCCTCTTTTGTCTCTGGTCACACTAGGCAGGGCTCTTGCAGCTTTAACTGTTGTGGTGAAGAGGGTATTTCACCAGGTGCTGCACGAATCCAAACGACACATGCTGAAATTTTCCTTTCCATACAACTGTTAAAGATACAGGAGCCCTGTTCTCCTTTCCATACGGTCATCTTAGAAAAAGATACACTCCCCCATCCCACGTTTGTCCACCAAAAGAGCAAGAATCTAAACAGGGATAGGTTGAGACATTTTAAGGCCAAAGTAGATGTGACAGTGTTTGCAGACATGTTTGCAAAACAAGGAAATCCCCTAAAAAGAGGTGAGGGCCTTGAAAACGCAGCATGTTTGGGTAAGGAGAGTTGAACCTATCCTGGAACCACCAAATAATTTTCTCCTGATGGGTCTTGGAGAACAGAAGCAAGCCCTAGCAGGAGAAAAAAGGTTTTTTCCTCCCCTTTAGAAGCAGGCCCTTTCTTCCGCTGTCTGCAAGACCCACAGTGACCTCTGCTGCTTTCTCTCCAGCAAACCCTAATCTGGCAGTCTGATGTATGACAACACCATGCATACTTTATCAGCAATATGAACTTTCACTTTGTGGTTATGCAGAAGGCTCGGACGTTGGCAAGTGCCTCGGTTCTCCCTCACGGACATTCTTGAGTGCCATCTTCAGGCAAAGCGAAGCCACTGCTGCCCTCGAAGGATGAATGTGATGCTTTCGGAAAAGAAGGCACTGGCTGTTTGGAAGGCCAAAGGGGGGATGGAAAGGACATTGGAAAGAAAGGCGAGACAGAATTGGCAGGCATGGTGCAAGTGAAAAAGACATGATCGGCTAGGGAGAGGTTACAGCTCAGTGGTAGGATGCATTCAGTCCAAATTCAACTCCAGCACCCTACTGCTGCTTAAAAAAGGATCTTGAGTCACTGGCTTACTTGCATCTAAATCCCTGGAGAAATAGGTTTACCTCTTATGCATCACCTAGGGTGACCACATGAAAAGGAGAACAGGGCTCCTGTAACTTTAATAGTTGGATAGAAAAAGGAATTTCAGCAGGTGTCATTTATGTGAAAGCAGCACCTGGTGAAATTCCTTCTTCATCGCAACAGTTAAAGCTGCAGGAGCCCTGCCCTCTTTTGGATCTGGTCACTGTCATATAGCTCCTGCAGCTTTCACTGTTGTGATGAAGAGGGAATTTCACCAGGTGCTGCATGCATCCAAATGACATCTGCTGAAATTCTCATTTCTATGCAACTGTTAAAGATACAGGAGCCCTGTCCTCCTTTTCATATGGTCACCATAATGGCATCACCGAAAAAGAGGAAAACACCCAGAGGACTTTGGCTGTTCTACAGTAATAAATGAAATGAATGTAATGATTTGCATAACATTTACCTATGTATAGTATATATTGTACATAGATTACACTCTACATTATATTATACATTATTCAATATATTTGACATATTTATTTATTTATATTTATTTATTTATTACATTTGTATACCACCCCATAGCCGAAGCTCTCTGGGCGGTTTACATAGGTATAGATGCCCATTTAAAAAAATAGTAGATATTTGTTCATGATTAGTATAATTTACGGAAAAATTCAATGCATCTCATCATGGGGGTTAAAGCCTGTGACAAGGTGAATTGTGTGCCTGTTTTAAGCCTATATGCACCAGTTTATTTATTTATTTATTACATTTGTATACCGCCCCATAGCCGAAGCTCTCTGGGTGGTTTACATAGGATTAAAAACAATTAAAAACAATATACAAAAATTAAAACAGCAAAAACATACAACATACACACAATCTGTACATTTAAAAACCACTTCAACACTTCAAAAAGCTACAAAAACAAAACAAAACAAACCCAGGCTCCTCAGATATTGCCAAATGCCTGAGAGAAGAGGAAAGTCTTGACATGGCGCCGAAAAGATAACAATGTTGGCACCAGGCGGGCCTCGTCGGGGAGATCGTTCCACAATTGGGGAGCCACCACAGAGAAGGCCCTCTCTCTTGTTGCCGACTTCCGAGCTTCCCTCGGAGGAGGCACTCGGAGGAGGGCCTTAGATGTTGAACGTAGTGTTCGGGTAGGTTCATGTCGGGAAACAGTTGCTGGGGAACATGGGTGGGAGGATACTCTTGCACTATGTCCTGCTTGTGGGTTCTTGGTTGGCCACTCCGTGAACAGAGTGCTGGACTAGATGGACTCTTGGTCTTATCCAGCAGGCCTCTTCTTACATTCTGAAGTTTCTGTATCTTTAAAGACACCTTCAAATAGAGGACTGTCCTCTAGCAACCCTTCAAACAAAAGATGGTCTTCTGTAAAGAGGCCCCACCTTGTAAGACCACCAATTCTTGGCTCCATTACAGCCTTTTCATGGAAGGTTGGGTCACGAGGCTATTTTCTGGAGGCACGCTGAGGCGTGTTTTTGAATGGTGAGCTGCCCATTTCATAGGCTGACCATATGGAAAGGAGGACAGGGCTCCTGTATCTTTAACAGTTGTATAGAAAAGGGAATTCCAGCAGGTGCCATTTGTATGCATGCAGTATCTAGTGAAATTCCTTCTTCATCACAACAGTTAAAGCTGCAGGAGCCCTGTCCTCCTTTCCATATGGTCACCTCATAGAAAGAGGCCTTTTTTCAGTGGAGATGATTTTAAAAAAATTCTCAAAGAAATGCCTTCTGAGAAATTTCATATCATCCCTAGTTTAGATACCCACACACTGAGTTTTAGGAAAACCCACACACGATATTTTGACTTCTATATAGAGTTCAGGAGAGAGAGAGAGAAGGTGGAATTTTCTGGGTCCATATGTATGCAAATTACATCATGACTGCTACATCACGACTAGGGAAAGGATTAGTAGAAGTATTCTTGTGAAAATTCTCACATTTTAAACTGTGTGCAGAAATCTGTAGCTTTTTTTTAAAAAAAAATCCAATCCAAAATTTGTTGTTCTTTGAGTGGATGCAGATTCCCCCCCCCCCCCCCCCCCCAGCTTTCTACTAGTGGCCTGAAAAGCAGGCTTATGTTTTACTTTTATCACTGGATTTTTTTTTTTAAAAAATAGCAGTTTGGTATATCTGATTTATGGCAATTATTTTTCTTCAGCAGGAGAAGATCCCACAGGACGGGCAATTATGTTGACAGAAAGCCTGGTAGGAAATAGTGTATTTTTTTTCCTTTTCTCTTGAACATGAGAGAGAGAGAGACAGACAGAGAGACAGACAGAGAGACAGAGAGACACACAGAGAGGACAGAGGGACAGAGGGAGATCAGCATCTTTCAAACATCAAAGCTAATAACAGAAATGAAGCAGGATGCTGACCTTTAACAGGTTCCCTGATAGGGTGGATTATTGCATGTCAGTAGCCATCTGCAGTATAAACTATACCCACCTTTGATGAGGCCCGTAAAGGCCATTAAATGGGTAGAAAGACTACTGGGCTGCTTTCTTCCCAAAGGAATCCATGAACATACCACTGCATGGGGCCACACAGTGCATGCCAAGAGGAAAGTCACATGCCAAACCTTGCCTGTGTTTCAAACATCAGGGGTCCTGATCCAGCCAAAGGCTGCAGCTCTAAACCTATTTAACAGGTCACTACGTCCCGCTGAACCCAGTGGGGCTTACCTATGAATAAACAGCATTAAAGTAATTACAGCAACCATTACTTATTGTTTATGTTTCACTTCTTTTGAAAATGTCAAGGGCTTCCCATGCGCGGTCGTAATTGTTGCTGCAACAACATTGCAGGGCGGTGGCCAGGAAAGATTGCCTTAGCATGGCACTCACTGTCCCAAATGAGAAGGTGAGCAAAGCACCATGTGCTTTGCCTATCCCATGTTCTCTTCGATGGAGGAAAGCATTGGACAGGGGACGCCACGCCATCTGAGCCACTAGGTGAAGATGAATGTGGAGAAAGGGCTGTAGCTAGGGAGAATGGCCCATGGCTCAGTGGTAGAACACATGCTTGGCATGCAGAAGGTACCAGGTTCAATCCCTGGCATCTCCAGAGATGGCTGGAAATACTGCTCTCTGAAACCCTGGAGAGATGCTGCCAGCATCCACCCAGTCCCTGGGTAGGAGTCAGTGCGGGAGATTCTGGTTGTGGGTGGAGTGAGTACAAATTGTGTATGTGTGTGCATTTGGGTTTTTTTTTACCTACTCCATCCTGAATCACTGGGGAGATGGGCTTTTAGTTCGGCTGATGCTACTCTTTGGAACATGGGAAGGTGCCTTATACCAAGTTAGACCACTAGTCTATTTAGGAGTGGGTGTAGCTCAGCGGTAGAGCATTTGCTTTGCACGCAGAAGGTCCCAGGTTCGATTCCTGGCATTTCCAGGTAGAGCAGGAAAAACTACTTCCGGAAACCCAGGGGAGCAGCTGCCAGTCATTGTTGACAATATTGGGCTAGATGTACAAGGGGTCTGACTTCGTATAGGGCAGCTTCCTGTGTTCCTAAGCTGGGTCCCTAACCAAAGTGACAGATGGAGGAGTGCTCCGCCACCCAGTGCCTTGGTCCATGTGGTTTTGCCGACCCTACATCCTCTCCACTGGGGGATCAAGCCTGTTTGGTTGAGTAGAATTTGCTTGGCAATATCCATAATATTTAATTATGGGTACTTCTGGATTTTGGGGAGGATTTCTCAAATACTTGGACTCCTCTTTTCTGGAGGAGAAGGCTATCCATGGCTACTTGTCTTGATGGCTATGTGCTACCTCCAGTATCAGAGGCAGTAAGGTTATGTACACCAGTTGCTGGTGAACAAGAGCCGGAGGGTGCTGTTGCAGTGTATCCTGCTTGTGAGTTCTTGGTCCATAGTAGGTTGGCCACTGTGTGAAGAGAGTGCTGTACTAGATGGACCCTTGGTCTAATCCAGCATGGCTCTTCTTATGTTCTTATGTTTTGAGATGTGTCAAACCAACTTCAGCATCCTGTTCCACAGATGAACGTACAAAGAACCTTGAACACAGTTGTGAACATTGAGAGCCTATCTACACACGCAGGATAAAACACTTTGAAAACGTTTTGAAAACTGTATATGGAGTGTGTCTTGGGCCCAACAATTCTCAAAACTGTTATAAACCGTTTTAAACCGTTTTAGACTGTTTTAAAGCAGTAGTGTAGATAGGCTCACAGCCTGCTGCTACTGATGTATATGGATCTGTTCATGGGTGGGGGAGTAACTCCACACTGGCATTAGAAGAGGAACAGATGAAGAGGTCTTTCTGACCTCCTCTGAAAGCCAAGTCGAAGGGAACATAGGAACAAAGCCACAGCTCTGTCTGAACTCCTTTCTTCACATTGGGATGATGGGATACTAGGGGTGACCAGATAAAATCCAGGTCAGGGTTCATGTAACTTTAACAGTTGTAGAGAAAAGGGAATTTCAACCAGTGTCATTTGCATGCTATTAGTTCCTGGTGATATTCCCTCTTCATCACAACTGTTAAAGTTGCAGGGGCCCTGCCTTCTTTTGTATATGGTCACTCTAGTATAGTGCCTGCACCTTTAACTGTTGTGATGAAGAGGGAATTTCACCAGGAACTAACTGCATACAAATTACACTGGCTGAAATTCCCTTTTCTCTACAACTGTTAAAGTTACATGAGCCGTGACCTGGATTTTATCTGGTCACCCTAGGGATACTCAACCCTCCCCCCCAAGTCCCCCACAATTCCTAAGTAGTTCAAAGAGACTCCACTGCCAGGGGGCATTCAGTATCCCCCTGTTCTTGGCTGGTGGGAAAGGAAGGTAAATCTGTCTCAAAATCCTATCCCTCCCTAAGACCTGATGCCCACCCAAAATTTCCAAAAGAATGAGGATATTTCAGCTTAAAGCTCTTACTGCCAGGAGCTGAGCTTGAAGAGAGGCATTGCAACTTTTAGAAAGGGACAAAACAATAACAAAAACAACCAACCATGCAAAAGCTGGGAAATCCCGAAATGATTGGTGGTCATTGGTCAGGGGAAGAGGTGTGGCCTTCTTGGGAACACTACTCCAGGGTTTGTCCCAGGCAGGGCGGGTTTGTCCCATGTTCCCTAAGGTTCAACACCCCTGACATAAAGCTTCTTCAGGCAGCCTCAATATGTGTCTAAAAGAAATGATGCACAGGGACTCCCAGGGGCGGCCAAGGGATTTGCCAGGGATAAGGGATCCCTGGAAATTCCTGAATCTTCTGTGGTCCCAGGAACTTCCCGGGACTGTAGAAGATGTCCCGGGTGCTGCCACGCTTACTCGCGAGTAAGCACGGCAGCACAAATAGGTATGAAGCTGCACCGTGCAGCTCCATGCCCATCAGGGGAGAGGGTGGCACCAATTTTGCCACTCCTGGGAGGGGAGGGAGGGGAGTGGGGCCCCGATCGCACACAATATATTTTTAAAGGACTTACTTTTCATGGAGGAGCGCTCCTGCTCTTTTCCCGGATAAAAAACCAAAACAAAATAGCAGGCGCGATGTGCAATGACCCGGAAAGAACCCGGGACGTCACACCCATGATCTGAATTGAAGCTGACGATCCCGGAAGCAGGTATTTCCGGGATTGCCCTCCCTCCCTCTACACCCCGTGGTGTAGAAAGGGCCAAGGTCATGTTTATGGGTGTGGAGCGGATCTGAAGGAAGAAAATCTAGGAACACCAAACCCGAACATCCTATTCAGATGCCCAGTTGGCCTGACAGGTAAGCCCCCCTGTTAAGGTTTTACGAAGCACCAAGGTTTCATCGGAACTTGAAATTTTGTACCCTTTCTGGGTTTTTTTCTGGCTTAAAATGTTTTTTTCTGGCTTAAAATAGAGGCCTTTGGGTGGGAAAGGATTTTTAAAAAGCCAACAGTTTGGGGGAATTGCCATGCTAAATAAAGCACGGGTTGCTTGCTTCCAGTTACCTATTATTCTAAGTGTCTAATCGTTAGAGCTAAATGAAAGTGGAATGTCTGCTAAAAAGCCTATGCAGTCCCCACTTGAATGCAAATTGAAGTCATTATCTTCAGTGGCTCTGGCATAGCAAAAGGCCAAGGGAATTCAGTATAAGAATCAGCTGGACCCTTAAGCTGTGGGTAGGAAACACAACACTGACATTGACCTGGCTCAACCTTTGGGTAAGTGAACCATTTGCTGGGAGCATATGCTCTCTGGGGATACTGAAAAGTCACCTATCAGACCCACCTGTGACTATCGCTAGTCCTATAGCCCAGGTTGCAAGAGGGTTATAAGTTATGGTACCAAAGCATATCACTGTGGGAACAGAATGCTGGACAAGATAGGCCTTTAGTCAGACCCAGCAGGACTTTCATGATTTTTTGTTTTGTTTCTGGGTATGGTCGCAAAGAAAAACAATGATACAGCCATATCAAAATAGCAATAATAAAACCGTTCCGACTACCCCACCATTTTACCCTAAAAACAGATCAAATGAAAACCAGCAGTCCTTAACGCTCAAAATCGTAATGCTTGAAACCTTTCCAGAGTAACTGGGCTTTATGATGACTTAAAGGCCAGGAGAGAGGTGACTGTTCATGTTTCTTGAGGGAGAGCATTCCTCAAGCCCAGGGCAACCATGACCAAACAGGTCCTTGCTCCTTGCTGCAGGTGACATCATACCTGGAATCAAAAGAACGCAGGGGGAAAAAATGGAGGAAAAACATGGCAGAAATTTTTGGCACAGCAGTAATTTAAACTTCTGTCAGTCCTAAGGCCTAATTCTATTTTGGATAAACTCTTAGGGATTGTGTGGGTGGAGCTGAAAGCAAAAGGCCCAGGGCCGAAGGGGTGGGGTCAAAATACAACCCCGGCATATTTTAGCTGAAAGGTCTTACTTCCAGTAACTAAGGAGAGGCATTTCAAGCTTTTAGAATGGGGGGGGGGAACCTGCACAAAAGCTGGAAAGCCATTAAACTATCAGTGGAAGGGGAAAAGGGAGTGTGGCCAATGAAAAGGGGAGTGGCCAAGGAAAGAGGGTGTGGCTGTCCGGGGAATCCGGAGGGCCAGATTTGGCCCATGAGCCTGTGGTTCCCCTACTCTGATTTAAACAAAGGTGGTCATAAGGTGGGCACAACCTGAAAGGTCACTGCTAAAGTCATTGCCACAAAAATCTTCCCAAAGCTGACATACTGTAACAGATGAGAAGAACATTTATTGTCACGTTTTGGACAATGAATGTGATCATCCATCCACCTAAACAAGGCTGATTTATAGGGAAAATTCATCAGTTTAGAGCTGACAATTTAAGAGTTCAGAATCCAGCATGCCAATGATGCTTCAGTCATCAAGGAATATGGTCATAATTTTTATTGAAGAGCTCAATGCCTTCTTCCGTGAGCCTCCTCCTCCTCCTCCTCCTCCTCCTCCTCCTCCTCCTCTGGCTACAGACGTGAAATACACAAGGCTTTTGCTTCCAGAAGTCCTTACACATTGAGCCATAAAGGCAAACCTGAGTGATCTTGTATCTTCTGGGGGCTTTATGGCGTTATAAAATATGTTTTATGTTCCAATCAGTGACAACAATTTATGAACAGAAAGGCTCCAAAAGATATAACATCAGACTATGTATTTTAATACAGTTTGAGCGAACGGTAAAGCTCAGAATGACATTTGCTCTCGACGCTCACGGAAAAATGAATAGTAATGTGGGAAGATTGATGGCTTATTCCATCAGGACGGGGTTTCCGGAGAGATGTGTTTTATGAGCGATGCAGACAATAACTAGTTGGCTTAAAGAACAGGATTGATTGGACCATGCGGTTACCTTCTTGAAGAATGCTAACACTTTCCCCTGTTCCATTTGTGCAACTTTGCTGCTAACCGTTCCAAGGTTTTTTTTTCTTCAAAAAATGAAAATATCATTAGATCTACTGGTGGGTACCAGCAGCTGTTTTGAATACCTCATTTTATGTATGTGGATTCACTGGTGATGAAGAAGCATCATGGGGTAATTAGAAAAATGATCCCATTTTATGGGCAGCGTCTTTGTGAAATTAAAATGAAGCTCCTTTCAAAAGCAAAAAGGAGCATCGACTCAGGCTCACACTCTGGGTGCCTCTGCACATGAACGGAGCGCAAATTGGGGGTTGAGGCGCTTTTTCTGTCTGATTATGCGCATTATTGAATGTGCGTTAAATAGCGAGTTTTCATTTACCGCGGGAGTTAAAGCACCTTACGACTGTGTAAACAAGCGATTCTCCACATTAAACGCCTTTAAAGCGCGTTTCATACAACCGGTAGTGCGCTTCACTGCCTCCCGTGTATAGGGATTAGGCGTAAAAGCGATTGCGAGAAGATGCGCATAATCGGACAACCGGGCGTCAAACCGAATTCTTGTAGAGGGGACCTCTGAGAGGCATCCATCACATTTAAACGTCCTGCCACATGCAATGCGTTGCATTTTTATCATAAAAAGCAGACTTCAGGTGGCATGTATCTTTATGCTTTTCAATTTAAGTTACAAAAGATTGCATATATGGAGCACATCTCTTCTTCATGTGGGCTCAGTGCCCAGCTTTGGAATGGATGGACTGTAGCCAGTTTTATTTTTGGCATCTCCAGTTTAAAAAGATCAGTCGGCAGGTGGTGGGAAACACCTCCATAAGAACATAAGAAGAGCCATGCTGGGTCAGACTGAGGGTCCATCTAGTCTAGTACTCTGGTCACACATGGCCAACCAGCTGTCAACCAGGGACCCACAAGCAGGACAAGGTGCATCAGCACCCTCCCACCCATGTTCCCCAGAAACTGATGTATATAGGCTTATTGCCTCTAATACTGGAAGTGGCACACAGCTATCGGGACTAGTAGCCATTGATAGCCTTCTCCTCCAGGAATTTATCCAGCCCCCTTTTAAAGCCATCCAATTTGTTGTCTGTCACCACATCTTGTGGCAGTGAATTCCATAGTTTAACTATGCGCTGTGTGAAGAAGTCTTTCCTTTTATAGCTGTCCTGAATCTCCCACCAATCAGCTTCGTGGGATGACTCCGGATTCTAGTATTATGCCTGCCTGAGATCCTGGAAAGTTCTCTGTCTGGACCTGTCCTGTTCCTTATGGCTTACAAGTTGGAAGGGCTATTATTGCAAATGCCTTCTAGGCTGAAGAAAGCTCTGAAGCCTTAGCGCAAATGTAATCTTAAATATCATTTATAATTAATATCATTCAAATGTGTAATGTATGGAAGTTTACCATAACACTAACAAGCAGCGAAACTAATATAGCCAAATCCTATGACTTTGCTGTTGTATTGTAATAAAATGCCATTGGGTGATGTCAAGGGAAGGTTTTTTTGTACAACTAATAGCTAAAGTTGTATCATTGCTTATTGGTGCCATGTATGGCTAGAAGAGGCTTGCAATTTAGGCAGAAAAAAGTCTTACAACTTTCAGCTGGGCACTGTAGGACTTTTTACTTGTCTAAACATGCATACAAATGTGCCCTTAATGGCTTTTGATGTCTGGCGGCTTCTAGGTTCTGACTCAAACCCAGAGAGGATTTGCAGCAGCCCTATGACATGGGAGTCACTAACCTCCACTGGGTTCTTCCTCTTTATACAGGACTCGGAGAGGACAGCCCCTCAAATATAGGTTGCCTTCAAAATAGAGGACATGACTGGCAACCTTTCAAATAGAGGACTGCCCTCTGTAAAAGAGGACACCTGGCCACCCCAGCTCTGAATTGTAATAAAGTATTAATGCAGATGCACCCACTGGAAAGAGTTAGAAAGCTTTATTGCCAGGCATGGGAAGTGGTGGTGGTGGGGAGAAGCTGCATTGATTTAAGGAATGTAATTCACATGTTAATTTCCCCCATACCTTAGGAATCTCCGAAAAGTGATCTCGGAAAGGCAGCAAACGAGATGCAAAATCATAGTGATAACATAAATCATGGTGGGCCTGCTCAGTGTTAATAATGTTTAAGCTATGTGTACATCCAAGGGAATTGCTTTATAATTCAGCATCAATGCGCCATTCCTTTAAAGTGCTACTAGAGTCAAAAGAGGAAAACAGATTCTTTCTGTTGTATCAAGGTCTACCATGGGAACTGGGAAAGGCAGATGTTAATGGGGATTTCAAGTAGCACTGCAATCCGGGAAATATTTCCGTTGATTTTGCTGTATTTTGAGAGGGCCTTAGGAGGGAAAGGCAGGGCTGTGTATATGCTGGGATTCTATGGAGAGAGTGGGATGTGATATTGAGCTTCATCACACCAGCGATTTAGTGCACTCTTGCCATGACTGGTGTGCGGATTTGTAGCATGGTACACACATGACACCATGCCTGTCCTGCTGACACCCCGCCTCTTCCCCAGCCTTTCCTGGAATGCTAAAAGTCTGGATTATTTTCCCTAAGCACATTTAATGCGCCTGGTGCCTCTGTGTAGTTTTCAAGGAACTGGGGGCTTGAATGGATTGCATCAGGTCCTGGCAGGGAAAAGCGATCTCTCCCAGCAACCAGCTCCAAGCCTCAATATAAAACCCAAACCTTGCATCCCAGGCTCGAAAGCGTTTTTTTCAAATCATACAACGCCTGAATCTCTGCAGAGACAGGATTGTACCCCCTCAGTGCCCCCAAAGAGCCAGACTAAAGGGTCGTTCCATTTTTGCCCAGCAGAAAGGCGGTTGGGTTGAAGGACTCATCTGCCAGGACCTGACTGGAGGGAGAAAGAGAAGGGGAGGAGTGGAGTGGAAGAGCGAAGGACTGAAGGAGCAGCTATTCAGGTGAAAGGGATCATAAGCTTGACGCGCTTCTGCATCAGAGGTAAAAAAGTACAGAGGCAAACTGGGGGGGATTAGGTGTGATGGAGGTCAACGGGTGAGGAATAAAACTAAGTTTTCATTTTGGAAAAAGAAGAAGGAAAAAAATGGCAGGAGGGTGGGGAAAAAGGAGAAGAAAGGGCGAAAAAGCTAGTAACGCTGCACTGACCTTGATTAGGACTCATTGAACTCAATGGGTCTTACTTCTGAGTAGACATGCATAGGATCCAGTTCTCATCACGACAACAATATGCCGGAAAGTGTATCAGCAGTGCCTAGGGATGGCTTAAGAAGGTTTCTGGTGGTTGGGTTTCTCGTGGCCATTTATTTATTCATTGCATGGTTCCTATTTTACAGAGAACATTCCTCTATTTGAAGGACTGTCAAAGGACTGGCTCATCCTTGAAGGCTAATTGAAGGGCTGCCCAGTTCAAGGCTCATCTGAAGAGAAAGAGCCATGTCCATATCAGCACTACTGCTAACATAAACCACATTGCATTAGTGTAAGCTACTGTGCCCGTGGTCTGCAGAACTTTCCGACTAGAATCTAATGCCTGAATTAGTATGTTTTTTTCCTCTCCTCTCCTCCCTTCCTATCTCCTTTCCTTTTGCGTCTGCCTGTGAGCAGTGAATGTCTTATATGTAAGCCGCCTTGGGGGCCCTTTTGGCTAAAGGGCAAAAGAAAAGAAATGCTATAAAATAAATAAATAACACTTCTCTTCTGGCGGGTTTTCATCTCCACTAGGAGGAGGTCATTGGTAGGGTGACCATATGAAAAGGAGGACAGGCTCCTGTACCTTTAACAGTTGTATTGAGAAGGGAATTGTCATGTGTCGGTCTTCTACAAGGCCAGAGGCCCTGGTGGATGTAGGTAGATGTATTAGGAACAGTTATATATTATCTCTGTCAGAGTTTCTCACGGGAGTAGCTCTCTCATGCCCTGGCGTGGCCTTGCAGCTGGGTGTGGTTCAAAGGTGGGGGCCACTGTTTGAAGGTGTCACTCAGATTGTAGCATCAACTTAGTGGGTGGAGCAGTCACGCTCTGATGGCACATGGCTTTGGTTTACAGGTCAGAGAACCTGGCTTTCAAGTGGCTTTGAATAGGCCAGGCCTCCGGTCTATAAGAGGGGGAGGGGCAAGGCTGAAGATCCTTGCTAGGGGATTGCCTTTCAATGCAAGGCCTAAAATCCCTCCTGTTTTGTATTCCATCTCTGTTTGGGACTTTGAAAGCACTCTGCACATGGACTCTCTGCTATTTGGACTTTGGATCTCTAAGGACTGTGCCATGAAAAGTACTGTGAGGCTTTTCATAGACTTGAACTTGCCAGGGTGACCAGATCGCTAGGGATTTCCCGGTCCTAGCCGGGAAAACTGGGGCGATCCGGGCCAACCGGGCCCTAGGGGCAAACCTCCGGGGAAACGGTTGACTCGATCTGGAGTGCTCCCCCTCCTCCCTGTTCAAAGCACCACTGTGCCAAGCCCCTCGTGGGCAACACTCACCTGGGCTCATGTTGCCGGCTCGCTGGCTCGCTGCTGCTGCCCCTTGTTGCCTCACAGGAGGAAGTGAGGGCGCCCAGCTCAGGTGTCCCATCGCCCCCCCCACGCCCCAAACCAGCCCTGGAGCTGGCGCACTTGGGGCGGCGCTGAGGAAACTTCCCCCTGGGCGGGTGAGGCAGACTGTCGCCCCTCCTCAGCACACTTCCTCCAACTCATCCCACGGGCGATCTGGGGCTTCTTTTAGGCCAGAGCGACGGCGCTTCCTCCAGGCCGAGCTGAGCAGTTTCTAGTCCTGCGCGGTCGCTCTGGCCTAGAAGAAGCCCCGGATTGCCCGGGGTAGGGGCTGGAGGAAGTGTGCTGAAGAGGGGCGACAGTCTGCCTCGCCCGCCCAGGGGAAAGTTTCCTCGGTGCCGCCCCAAGCGCACTGGCTCCAGGGCTGGTTGGGGGAGGGACGATGGGACACCTGAACTGGGCGCCCTCACTTACTCCTGCGAGGTGATGCGGGGCAGCAGCAGCAGCGGCGGCGCAAGCGAGTGAGCGACATGAGCCCAGGTGAGTGTTGCTCGCGAGGGGCTTGGCGTGGCGGTGCTTTGACCAGGGAGTGCGAGCGAGCACTGGGGTGGAAGCTTTTTGCTCCTTGGGCAGCCTGATGCCCTGCTCTAAAAGATGGTGTAGGGCTCCAGATACCACCATCCCCAAGGATGATGGGGGTTGTAGTCTAACACCAACTGGGGCAGTTTGGGCATGTTGCTGGGGACGATGGGACTTTAAGTCCCAACACAATCTCGTGGGCGCTGCACCCCCCCTTTGAGCAGCCATTTTGGACCTGGATTTTGGTTTCCAAAATCTGGTCACCCTAGAACTTGCATTTGCTGTGGATTGGGTGTTTGTGGCCAGACTCAGGTGGCAGGGAGTTTGGCAGTGCTTGCAGGAGCATGGGACTTCTGTACCTGAGATTTTACCTTCCCTGTGATCATGCTTACCTTGTCAGCTCAGCGTTCGGTAGGCTGGGTTTGATGGTGCATTCTCTCTCTCTCTCTCTCTCTCTCTCTGTCTGCCAGACTCAGGTGGCAAGGAGTTCCCAGAACTAAGTAGAAAGCATGGGGCTCCTGTGCCTGAGATGTTATCATTTCCATGATCTTGTGGGCATGGGCCATGTCCCCTGAGTTACCAGCATATGTGGCATCTGGAGAAGCAACCTTGGGATGGTTTGCTAAGCCTTTCAAGAATCCCCCCTCCTGTGTGATTGCATGAATGATCGTATCAGGAATGGAGCCTAAATCTTTCTGACCATCATTCAGCTTTAAGTGTGTTTTGGAAGAAATGTAACCATTATTCTTGTTGCCATGAGATTTCCTCAATTAAAAGAAGTCTCACTGAAGTGAGTGTCTCATGTCAATTTGCCAGCATGTGTGAATGCCAGAGGGAGCAGGCATGTACACGACAGGAATTTCAGCAGGTGTGATTTGTATGCATGCAGCACTTGGTGAAATCCCCTCTTCATCACAACAGTTAAAGCTGCAGGGGTTATACTAGAGTGACCAGATACAGAAGAGGGCAGGGCTCCTGCAGCTTTAACTGTTGTGATGAAGAGGGAATTTCAATGCAACTGTTAAAGATTCAGAACCCCTGTCCTCCTTTCCATATGGTCACCCTAGTCATTGGTAGAGTCAATGGGCCTTAATTGCCCATTCAAGAACAAGCCTCCCTTCATTTTTGTTTTGCATTATAACAGGGAGAAATATATTGTTGCTGGAAAAGCTTTCTCCCCATCCCCCCAGCTACTTTCATAAGACTTCTGGAGTATTGTTAGGGTGGCCACTTATTACACATTGACAAAAGAGAGGAAATGCATCACTGAAAAAGGATCTGAATTCACATAAGATCCGTCTATACAATTTATATGTCTAGGTGCAAATTTAGAAATCATTTCAACAGAAATATAATGCATCACACCATAATGTGGAAGATTATGACTAGGTGACCTGTGTGCCTGCTCAGTCTGTTGTGCAGATGCAGCTAACTGCTGTTGATGGACAACTTTAAGGCCCCTGCTTAGCCTTCTTATAGTTTTGCGATGTTTAAACTGGTCTTGGCCTTCAAACAGAGGACACCTGCAAACAGAGGTCTCTGAAAAGTAGGACACTTGGCTATCTGTATCATCAAAGCCACCCTTAAATGTAGGGCTGTGCACGGATCCGGATCCAAATCCCGAATCCGAAGCGGATTGGGGTGATCAGGATCCGAACATGATCAGGGGAGGTCCAGATCATTCTGGACTGGATTGGATCATTCTGGAGATTCAGGGCCCATTGACCTTCCAGGTCCCTGGGTGCCAGCTGCGCAGCTGGCACCCAGGGACGCCAGACTGGCAGTGAGTCCATTGGACTCACTGCCCTCCCCTCACTCTCCCCGCTTACCTGCTGCCTCATCGTCGTCACCACCGTCCACTGCTGCCGCTACTTCCTCTCTACTGAGAACCAGGCCATGGTTGCAGCAGCAGATGGCGGCAGTGATGACAAGGCAGCAGGTAAGCAGGGAGAGTGGGGGAAGGGCGGTGAGTCCTTTCCCCCATAGACTTGCAAGTCTATGGGGAAAAGGAGAGTCTCTGGATCTCGATCTGGAGACTCGGATCCAGATCTGAATCTGGTTCCAAACCAGATCGGGGGAGGTCCGATCTGGTTTGGATCAGATTGGGCCCGATCCAGATTGTCTAAATCTGGACCGGATCGGGGGCTGTACACAGCCCCACTTAAATGTTACCACCAGAGGTGGCAGTATACTTTATCCCTTAGAAATGCTTAACTCTGGCTGGATTATAGCATCATTTTCAGACAAATGTTTAATTGGAATATACATTGTGTTTTTTTTAATTGAATGCCCTAAACCTCCAGGGAGAATTGCTTTAAGAAACAGGAAAAAGAGAGAAAAGATCACACCCTAATTGGCTGATATAGACATAGTCTAAACCTACCCAAGCTCCTTTTTCCCACTTCTTTAGTGTCATTTAATTAGGAGCTCTGGAAAAGGTTCTCCAGGGCCTATCAGCGGATAAAAGACAGATGCAGCACTTAGGGTAAAAATGCCAGTCTGTGTCTTCTTAGAATAATAGAACCCAAGGGAGTTTCTTGAATCACTACAAATTACAAGGAAGTCAGAAATCCCCTTCATTAAATCAACGGGTGCAGGGAAACGTTGATTTCCATAAATAACAAGTACATCTGAGAACATATCTCTTCCGTTCACTTGATGTGCTGAGTTTCCACCAGACAACCCTGCCACAAGGCCACTTTTGCTCTGCCTGGCCCTACATGCAGGAACAGGCGGTCCCATTTGAATGAGCAAAAGGCCGACACGGTGGGTGGTCCTGCAGAGCCAACTGGTTTTCCAGCAGCTGCCCAGACTTGCTTTTGCAAGAGTCACGAAGTGACAGAGCCTACAGTTGCTTCAGTAGGGGATTGTCACAAAAGTGGAAAGACAATGGCAGCAAAGAGGACAAAAGACCAATTTGCATGGCATTTGCATATTATAGTTAATATGCTTAGATGCATAGTTGGAAAGGAGAAGCATAATTTGAATAGAAAAAACAATACGTCTCACCATATCGGAGAAGACGGACTAAAAAGTGGAGGCTGGTGGCTCCAATATCAGTGGGGCGGTAAATCTGCTCTGGGTTTCAGTCAGAACCCGTCTTTGTGTGGCTGCTCAGTCTGCTGTTCAGGTACCCACTGTTCATAGCATCATAGAATAGTAGAGTTGGAAGGGACCTATAAGGCCATCAAGTCCAACCCCCTGCTCAATGCAGAAAGCATACCTGACAGATGGCTGTCCAGCTGCCTCTGGAAGGCCTCTCGGGTGGGAGAGCCCATGACCTCCCTAGGTCATTGGTCCCACTGTCATACGGCTCTAACAGTCAGGAAGTTTTTCCTGAGGTCCAGCTGGAATCTGGCTTCCTGTAACTTGAGCCCATTATTCCGCATCCTGCACTCTGGGATGATCGAGGAGAG